>QNUK01000015.1:1877500-3153750 GCA_013621035.1 Clarias magur
CAAAATATTAACATATTAGAATTGATGATCAATCAATTATGTACCAGTAGACTGGTGACAGGATGATGTGAACCCAAGGCTCACTCACCCATGCTCGCGGGGACCATAAGGTAATCCGTCCAATCTGATTCACCAGAAAGGCACTAAAATGAAAAATTTTTTTTAAAAAGTGCACCAGAGCCGACCTCAAATGGGGCCTGGTGGGCAAAGAGCCCAAGGCTGCCAACCTGGCCGGGAAACTCACCAGCTCCCAATTGAGCACTAATGAGATGTGAGAACAAACAAATCTAATCCTCCCCAAAACCCGCAGCTCCCAAAGGATCCGTTTCCAACATCCTGGTGCCGGACACCACAGCACACCCCAGAGGTCTTGTAGGATCATGCCCCAGGTGGCACAAGGGAAACCAAAAAAAATATTAATGTTTTGCATTGTAATGTTATGGCTGATCAGTGTATATTTACATGATGATCATTAATTGCCCTTTTTTTGTTGTTTGTTCAGTAGCAATACACCAGGTTGACGTCACATAGTAGTACGTGGTATCTTGCAATAGAGCATTTTTTTTACAAGTATAAATATATGACCATTGTAATATTCCTGATCACAGTATCTATATCAGTGCATTTACGTATATGCAACATATAGTATAAAATATAATTTTGGTTGGAAAGTATAAGTTTTGTTTGGATTACAGACATAAAATGGACTTCTTTTTTCAGCACCAAATCACTGCAACATTTATAGGTCTTTCTCTTGATTGCCATTTAAAATCTTATAAATAAAGAGTTCTAAGCTAACATTTTGTCTAAAATTAGTTGATATAATTTTAAGTAATGTTATTTACATGATACTGAAGATATGTGACAAATATTACACTGAAAGGTTTTGCAAACATATAAATATATAAGGGTAAATCTCAATCATATCTTATTTGGTCAACATTCAAGGTCTTGGTTCGTACAAACCTCACTCAATCTCTCTCTCTCATTCATTCATTTTATATACCGCTTATCCGCTTATCCACAGCAGGCCTGGATCTCAGGAGACTTGGGGCACGAGACCAGTTAGCCGGATCTGCACATCTTTGGACTGTGGGAGGAAACCGGAGTACCTGGAGGAAACCCGCCAAGCACAGGGAGAACATGCACACAGACCCGAGGTGGGACTCGAACCCTCAACCCTGGAGGTGCGAGGGCACAGAGCTAACCACAACGCCACCATATCCCCTGTGATATTATTCTAGATATAATAAAGCATAAAAGTGAATGAAAAATATTTGTGATTTTGTGCGCTTTCAGGCATTTCTCTTATTAGCTACTGTTTTCCCCCCTTCTGAGTAGCTAATGCTCACACATGCCCTCTTCTCTTTTACACAGTGCTGTTGAATTCCTGATTCTGATTGTTTAGTTGATTAATTTTCTAACAGCGCGGCTTTGACAGTAGTGCTGACTGGAAGGCAGACCGCAGGGTTACGTGAATGCACTTATTCTAATATGCTATAGTTTCTATAGTTACAGCTCCTTCTCAAGGTAGATGATTAGAAACACGTATGGAAGCCTCAACACTGTGTAACAATCAGACAAAAGTCTTCAGGACAGATAAGTTGCTCTGTAAGCTTTCTTTCTAACACGTCGAATTCAGTTGTGGGAAATACTATTTATAGCTGCCATAGCGCAAGTGATAACAGAAGATGTTCCACCTCATTAAATATACAGATTAAATATTCAAACGATAGAAAGTAATAATAATAAAAAAATATGAATAGTTGGCCAATTGCTGTGGTATAAGATGAGAAAAAAACTCTTACAAGAAATCATAATCCTATATCGCTGTTGATTAGTTTTGCTAGAACAGCAATCTTTCCATTTCTTGTATAATAGCAAGGGACATGCTTGACATAATGTGACACAAAAATATGAGTCTCAATCATCATTCCTTCACTTCATGTGTCCAGAGTTACAGCGCAGAGATGATGCATTGAATAAAGTCATGTGAGACATGTATGTCTGGGAATGACATATAAATAATAAATCTAAATTAATGTCTAAATCAAATCGTTGTTGTTTTTGAGCTCCATAAAAAAATAAAAAATAAAAATAAGATTATTAACTGGTCTGTAATAGTAAAGTATTGTCTCAGTTTTCTTGCCTTCAAATGGTGCCTTGGTCAAAGTACCCTAAATATGTTCTCTTCAGCGGAGGCACTCAAGCTGAATTATCTCTACCTAAGCCAGACACTCACATGTTTCAGCTGTCCTGATATCAGAAGCAGGATTCAGGCACTGGTCTCTGTCTGCCTAGTGAAGTCGTGCTATATCTGTTCCTCTGCAGCGTACTGTAGGATGGTTTGTCAGCCGTCTGTCCTTTCGGAAGTGGAACTAGCAGTCCGTTCCTTTGGAGGGACACTGTTCTCCTTAGATTCAGATCCAGTCTACTTTGAAGGTTTGAAGAACTCAGCGCCCGCTTAATATCCCCTCCACTGCCACTGTGGGTTTCCCTTCCACTGATCAAGGTCTTATTGTAGTACCGTGCACTGCTGCTCCTGTGGGTGCCATTGCCTTTTTTGTCCTCCACTACCAGTCCGTTTGGAGTACCATTGGACAAAGATGGCTTATTTGAGCTCTTATTTGTTAGTGTTCTTCTTTGACTTGGTTCTTTGGCACGTATGTCTTTTGACTGGTTCTCCTTCTTAACATTGCCAGGCATAAGAAATGCTGGGATGTTCTGCATCTCCTTATTTCTGCTTCCTGCAACATCATCTTGCTGGTTTTGACTAGTCCTGGTAGCTCCAGCTGGCTGGTTGCCAAGTCGCTTTAATGTGGAATCTTTGCTTTCACTTGTGCTGTTTGTTAAACCTTGAGCTGTGCTAGTCCCATGCTGAAGCCCGGCAGCAGATTCTCGATGAGACTGACCATCGTGAGTCTTCCCATGTTGCTCCGACCTCCTCCTTGACGTCCGCCTGGCTAGTAAACCTTCATCTCTGCTCCTTGTAGTGCCTCTGTCCGAAGCTGGTCTGCTCTGGCCTTCAGGTACTCGAGGCGAGTCCGGTTCACGATAGGTTCCTCGCTCTGCACCGCTGAAGCTGCTGCTGCCACTAGGGGAGCTGAGTGAGTCTTCTACAGGAAGCTGAGCTTTACCTTGAGCAGGACTAGCCACGAGGCTCACTATGGGCTCCTTGGTGCATCGTGGTCTCCGTCCAGATTCCAGGTACTCCACCAGTTCTCCAGGATGTTTTGGTATGGTCTGAGGAACAGATGTGACTTTCTTACGATCCTTAGCACCAAAAGACCAGCGTAGAGGAAGTACTTTGCCCAGGTTCTCCTTGTTCTTGGTCGGTGAACGCAAGCTCACACTACGGCCCTGGGTGCCACGGACAAATGGTCTCGACTCAAATCCATCTATGGGTATAGAATAGTGGGCAAAATTAGGTTTTCTTTAGGATAATGAAGACAGTTGACAAAATTGCCTAAAGTATGATCCGTTTTTTGTAAAATGAAAAGCAATACATTAATTGACCACGGTACTTCAGTTGATTGGTACCATCTAGCACAAGCAGTGGTAGTTGAGAAATAATTTACCAGAATCTCCTTTTGGTTGCTCATATAAAACAGGAGATATTGGCGTTTGGGGTTCGGGAGCTGAGGAGCAGCTGGCTGTCTTGGTCGTGGGACTTTGGCTTTCTTCGGACACGGATGTCAAACGGATGAGCCAGTGATTAGACACGGAGGAGCTTGTAGAGCCTGTGGAAGGACAGAAAGGTTGAGGTTGTTTGCTAATAATAATAATAATAATAATTTCTTATCTGTTGATAAGTGCTGTCTACTACATCTTTGTTGATAAAGGGCTGTCTACTACCTGTGTAGTAAATACTTTATTTTTCATATTTGAAAATAACATTTCACTTTAATGAACTTAATTAAAATCAGATTTTGCCTACATAGACTGAACTTTGAGGCCTGGATTATGGCAGGTCTTCCTCTGATGCTACTGTAGGTATCAGTCGTAACTGCAAATACATCTAGCTTGGTAGAACTTATTCATTGCCATACTCTTAAATTTCCTAAATCCCATTTTCAACAGATTAGTTTATGTGTACACATATAACAATAAACTATCAATTTCAATTATTTAATCTTTCTACAATATAGTCATGATGGAGATGGAGTCTAACCTCGGAGCGAGCAGCTGGCTGACCATGGGGGGATACTGTTGCGTCTCTGGTAAAAGAGGATATAAGCCCCACGTGTACACACTTCCCCTTCAGGCACCGGCTCGACGCTGCTGTCATCAAAACTGTACCACTGACCATCCACTGAGTTCCTGCAGTACGCTGAAATAATGAAAAATCCGAGATGAACACCAGACATCACTTGAACACACACACACACACACACACACACACACACACACACACAAAAAAAAAACTAGTGATGGGTCGTAGTGATGGGTCGTCTTTTTGAACGAGTCTTTAACGTGACTCAGAAGAACGAGTATTCTCCATAGTTTTGCAGAGAGTACAAAGATTTTACTTTGGAGCACTAGAAAAAGGTCATGTGGTCTGAGGTGCCAGATTGACCGTATTCCAAAGTGATAAGGTTATAAAAGTAAGGGGATGCACCCATAGTGCAAAGTTCCCACCGTAAAACCCTCTAAAGGCATTATTATGTGCTCTACACGGTTGCTTCAGGTCGAGGTTCAGCAACGCTATGTGGCAATAAAATAAAGTCAGCTGACTACATGAATGTACTGAATGACCAGTTTATGACATTTTTTTCCCTTCTCCGATGACCGCCTTATTCCAAGACAACAAAAGCAAGATTTTTTTTTTTCAATCAATCGTGAAGTAATGATTCTGGGAGGCCGAGGAATAATTTTTATACATGAACTGGCCAACACATTGCGCGTCATAATCAAAGCTAAAGAAGATCTAACAAATATTAGATTGTGTTCATCTCTTATAATTTGGTATACAGATTTAATCCCTGCTTAATTATCATCAATCCACAAACCTGTGTAGTGACCTCCATGCATGCCTCCATGATGGTTACACACAGCGTACAGGTCGTACAAAAACTCCTCAGGATGCTGGCTTGTTTCGGTCCTTTGATAAGGCTGCTGCTTCCATGTGGAGGACAGACGGGTGCAGTTACTCCTCTTCACCATGTGGGGTGCCATGTCCAGGGCCGAGAGCGGAAAGCGCACAAGAGTGGAGAGCTTGTTTCGTCGTTCGCCCACCTGCCTGAAGCGCTTCAGGTGGAGGATGAGGATGTCTGGGAGAGTCCACAGACTCATCTGGACCATGCCTTGCTGCAGCTGCTTGCAGTGAGGGCATTTCCACGCATCATCTGGAGCCAGCTGCATGCACAGGGAACAGTAAAATGGTAAATATATGATACGATATGATATGATATGAACAAATGGTTTTATTGTTCAGTCATTCATCTTAAAGCGCATTAGCACATATTTCATGCATATTGTTTAAATGTGTGGAATAATATTTTCTCTATTTATTACAGCGCTATAGATCTTTCTCAACATGACGTTATTTCTAAACATGCATCTTCTAAACTAATTAAAACTATTTCAAGTGATAATTATATGAACACAGGCATACATTTAATAACGTTGACAATAATGCATTAGGATTTACACCATTGCCACTTTAAAAAAAACATAGGGCTTCAAAGCTAGTCTTTACAGTCCTTGGCTTTATGGAAGAAACGGTGTATTTAGATTTATTTATTTTACTTATTTGACAGCCCAACAGTAGCACTGTACAGGAAAAAGCATTCGAGCTTACAACCTTCGACTCAGCAATCTGTAGCCTTTACCACTAAGTCACACTTCCTCAAAGATAAATGAGAACTCTATCCATAGTGAGACGAGCTGACAGGAAAGCAGGTGCATCTGAAGCAATACTCTAAAATCTCTCCGTATCTTTTTCTCTAGAAGTCGGCATTAAATGGTCACATCCTAAATCTAGACATTTTTTGTCGATTACTTCTGAGTTTGGTTTAGTTGCATTTGTTCCAACCTTCATTCCGTCTCCGTGTGATGTTCTTTTTCTATGGCCTCTCTTCGTATGACTAGTACATTTAAAGTCATCTTCAGCCACTTATCTTTGTTATAAGTTTCACTTCCATGTTGTATCGGTCCTAAATCGATCCTTTGAATATTAGACAAAGCTTTCTCGTTCCTCTAAACTTCTTAGGTACTTCTTCTATTCTCTTTACACTGTACAGTAAATGCATCTTCACAAGAGTATATACTCTACAACACATCATCGTCTGTTACTGGATTCTAATATTATAGTGAGTAGTCTAGACTGGCTATACTCCAAAACTCCAGAGGGTCTGTTAAGTTCTCAGAGAGAAGAGCTGCACTGTGTATGCGTGTGTTACCTGCTCTTCTTTAGTATAAAGCTGAAAGCACTCGTCCAGTGTGCAGCTATGCTGCTGAACATGCTGCTGCTGCTGGGCACGCACGCTCTCACAATCCTTCACCACCTCCTCCTGAATGTTACCAAACAGACTACACACACACACACACACACACACACACACACACTCTTTTTACTCTCCCGCTCCTATTAAACTGTATTTTCATAACCATATATTGCTGGTCCTGATTTTTACAATGCTCTGTTCATGTGCATTCATATCGACAATAAACATAATCAGCATCTTAAAACATTTTTCACAGTGGAACATGTAAATATAGCGTTTAGTCCTTAAAATGATCCTAACGTGACTGCACACCTTCCCTTTGTTTGTAATTTAGTGATTAGATGATAATACTGGACTCACCAGTCTTTTACTCTGTGTTCCCACTCGACAATCAGCTTCACATGTGGAGGACCACCAGAGCCACACAGCTTTAAAGCTCTGGAAACAAAGACGAAAATGCTAGTCAGTACTAATAATGGTACTCATATTATTTCATATCTTTCTGCGAATAATGACGACGAATATAGTGCTTCACAACATAATATTATACAAGTATTTGTATAATCATACAAATATTTATTTTTATTAAAAAGTCACACATGCTAAAATTTTGAGATATTTTGATTTGACAACCTGGCCATTCCATACATTCAGGTCGTCAGCCGACTTTATTTTATTGCCACATAAGTTGCTGAGCCTAGACCTGACCGACTGAAGCAACTCCAGAACACAGTTGTACAGTGCATGCAATGCATGATGGGTGCATCGCTTCATGTGCTTCCCTTCCTACCCAGATGTACCTATTGCTCAGGAATAGGACTCATTAGGATTCATTAAGAACTCATTAGGAGTCATTAGGAACATCAGGACTCGTCAGACAACGTGATCTTTCTCCATTGCTCCAAAGTCCATTATTAATGCTCACATTGAAACCGTATTTCCTGATTAAACCTGTTCCTCGGATCTGTTTGTTGTTTGCCTACTTAAATAAAGGCTTGACCTCAAGTTTAGATCACGTTTTTTATTAACTAGAGATTTTCGACCACTTACTCCAGCTTTAATACGACCTACGTTACATATCCAGAAATAGTTTGCTCTTGCATAGGGAAAAAAAAATCCCTTTAAACTACTTGATAATACTAAGCAATGACTCAGTCTGCTTTGTTCAGTGTCCTTTAAAAAGCAACTGGCAAATCTTCATCATGCCTGCCATGTGTGTCCCTGCTGGAGATTTTTTCATGAGCCAGTTTTGAAGAGGCTCTTGGTTTGATTCTCTCGTCCTTGTGCCAATAAGCCCGAAAAACAGCAGGCGAGAGAAGCAGGCAAGCGGAGTCAACCCAACCCAACCAGAGAGTCATTTCTCCTCATGTACATTACTATACATTATGTAAGAATTTACAACATCGTTGGTAAAGATAAGATCTGGAATTACACACTTAATTTCTTTACTTTTTAAAAATAACCATAATATGTAGACTAATTTTGGAATTATTAGATCTCCAGATATTTTACACGCTATTAAAAACTCAAGATTATATACTCTGTCGTGTAATTTTAGACGTTCAACCCACTTTGCACCGCAGTGTGCCTATACTGATAGACATAAACATGCTGTTAGTCTGGACATGTATATTATGAAATTATCCACACACACAAAAAAAAAAACAATGCTGAGGATTTGTCCCGTCTATTTCTAGAACAGCGTGGTGTCTAGCGGTCAGGATGATTATATATAATTAGACAACCGTAGTCATTTTCTAAATGATCAGTTTTAATTTAACTATGTCAATACACATCAGTACTTTATGCAAAGCAGAAACCAATCATGACTTTTAACATACAGGTATACTGTCAGATTTATTCAGTTCTCATGAAAGGGTTATGCAAGATCATTATGAACAAATTCTGTCTTTTTTTCTAATAATTTTTATCTAATTATATTATTATTCTAATCTTTACAGCATTTGGAAGATCCTTACTCAGCGCAGCTTACGCTTTATCTCATTATACATCTGAGCAGTTGAGGATTAAGGGCCTTACATCAGGGGCCCAACAGTGGCAACGTGGTAGTGCTCAGATTTTATCCTGGGACCTTTCGATCCAACACAGAAACCGCTGAGCTAGCACAAAAAAAAATTGTAAGCTTTGACGAAATACTGTTGAATAAAAGGAGCAAAACAGTTTGCTGTTTACAGTTTTGGAAAATGAATCACATTTAAAGTGGTAGTGGTAGTAGCTCCCTGTGGGCTGTATCACACAACACCATTATTGATTCTTGTCCTATAACAGCATGTTTCAGCATGTTTTATTCCTTACAGAATAGTTTCAATAGCAAGTAATTTCCACCAGGAGCAACCACTGATGTTAAACATTTAATACTTTTGTTCATTTTTCACAACGTTGGCAACCCAGATCCCACACTCACGCACCCCATCATACACTATGGGCGACTTGGAAACACCAATCAGCCAAAAGGCATGCCTGTAGACTGGGGAACTAACTGGAGGAAACGGACAAAGCGCAGAGAGAGCCGCATGCACTCCATGCATACAGACCAGAGGCAAGATTTAAACCCCCAATCCTTGATATGTGAGGTTACTTTGTTAACACAGGTGGTATTTTTATTTAAAAAAAAATTTATCTTTTATGGCGAGTAAGGCGTTTCTCAGCACTGACCCTGGCAGTCCGCGGCTATCAAATCACTAACCGCGTAATTTAACCACTGACATATTCTCCCCATAAAGACAAACAACAAAAAAAAATCTACAGAAAGTTTGTAAACAGGGCTATTATGAAAGAAAGAATTTACTTGGACCTTGTGGTTATAAATGGACCGAGTCCAGGTCAGCCTTCTGACTGCAGATTTCCAAAGACATTAGCTTTGACACGAAATTCTAACTGGCTTAAGGCACTGAGCTCCTGAAGCACACAATCCAAACTTATTATTATTCAGTTCTTTTCTCCATTGCATGGTTTTGTTCACAATCTCAATGTAAAGAAAAAAAAAATCAATACTCTGCCATTATTAACTGTCAGAATGCAGTATGTTTTGTTTTATTCTCAGGTGAAAGGCAATTCTTCCACTTGGTAAATCATGTACACAGCTCGCAGGTAGGTCAGTGTGTGGACGGATTGCAAATTAACCACCTCTCATTACGGCACTAACTTTCTCTCTGTATGTATATTATCGTTGATAGTGTGTGAACCCTGATGGCAAGGATTCACCTACCGATCACTAAACTCTATACGGTATCTGTATTTCCATCCAAATATCACCCAAAAATCATCACAGGATGCTCCCATCTTACAGTACCTGTCTACTGCAGGATGGTGAAGTGGACGTCCATCCTGAGGACTCAAGTAGCTACAGGACACCGATCCCCCAACAACACGGATCTTGAACAGGACTCTGTTATTCTGCAACAAAGACATAAAGACAAGAAAAAGTCTTTATTAATAAATAAATCCACATTTATACAGACTACACTGACAGATGCATGCATTCATCATGTCTGGGACTGATGTGCTGACTAATGTGAGCTCTCTTTCTCCCACAAATAATCAAAATACAGTTTATTTGGAAGTACAGTTTTATAGACTTTCCAAGGTGTACTAAAGTTGTTCTAGTGGCTTTTGGTGTCGGCCATATTTTTTAAACTGCCTATAAAAGTCAAAGCTAGCCTTGACAGAAAAGCCCTAGAACACCCAGTATGTGCACAGCCCGCCACACGGGACCCAGCAGGCAGAGAGCCTTAGGCTGCCAAACCAAGCTCCAGACTCCCAAGATCCCAATCCGATCAAGCACCCGCGGGATGCGCCGGATAAACAAATCCGATCCACAGAGGTCCCCCCTCACAACCCACGGCACCCAGAGGATATGCGGCCCACATCCCGGTGCCAGACACAACACACACAGAGGCCCTGCAAAGCCACCCCCCTGATGGGCCCAGAGCCATCCTGGTGACACAAGGGGAACCCAAAACTTGGTATATAGTTTGTGTATATTGTACCAAGCTTTGAAATGAGCCACATTGTTGTATAAGGATTTGTCCCGTTTCTATTTGTTCCATTTCTATTTGATTCTGAGCGTGAGTTACTGTTTGTGCAGAGTTTATCCCTGTTCCCTCCAGGTTCTCTGGTTTCCTTCCAACTACCAAAACCCATGCCAGTTAGGTGGATTAGCAATGCTGCTTTGATCATAGGTGTGAACGAATGCATAGATTTGTGTGTGCATGGTGCCATGTGAAGGACTGGCAACGCATCCAGAGTGTATTCCCACCTCATGCTCTGTAATCCTAGGATAAGCTCTGGATAATAATCCAGACCCTCACCAACACACGGTAAAGTCTCGCTTCTGCCAGTGATATTTTTTTGTGCTTTGGATTTTTCTTTTTTTTTTGCATTGTTTGACACTGCCAGTTGCTTAAAGGTCAGGTTTTGCATTTCTGATTACTGGTTTGTATTTACGATTCGTTTGCTCTGGTTTTCCTTATATAAAACTCTGTATGCCATCAGATATACTTGTTTTTAAAATTGTGTGTGTGCTTTCCCATTCTGTAACGATCTACTGAACTCTTGAAAATGAAACGCTGCTTCATTCAAGAATGAAATTGATTTCCTCTCCTGTCTAAACGAAATTTAACATTTTGATGGCTGAGCTTCAATGTGAAAAAAAAAGCACCCCTGCTTAGAGAGAGTGAGAGAGAGGTAGATATAGAATTCTTTTTATTTGTATTACAAATCAATGATTCTTCAAACTATTACATGAATAACAGTGTCTGAAAGGGTAAAGGTACAGGAATCCTGACAAATTTGTCGTACTTCATAGTATAGCTGAGATAAGAATGGCTGACCCAAGATGTTTACATTATTCTCAGAGATCTGCATGCATTTCTCACAGCATCCAGCAGATGGAGCTCAGCGCCTGCTTATGGAGGAGAGGGTAACCGAGGCGTCAATGATGGAAGTGATGGGATTTTTGCTGTGGCATTTATGGCATCCACCAACAGCAGCTCTTTCTTGTCATGTGGCACATTCAGACGACTGTAACTTGGCATACGACCAAACTGTCAAGTTGTTGGCCAAACTATGAGGCTGCCTTTTGAACTTCCTGTCAAAGCAAAATGCATTACTGACACTCCCGTGTTTCAGCATGACAATTTTAGGCCTCAAGTGAGTGAGTGACTGATTCGACAAGCATAAGGAAAAACAGTAACAAGTCTGCGAAATCCCTACACCTAAAAGAAAACATGTTTGGAGCTGCCAAAAAAATATTTTAAAAAATGCACCATGAACACCAGTTGAATTATGCATGAGATATTTCATCTTTAGACATGTGATGTATGCTGTCAGGATTTATAGAACTTATAGGTTACAGAGGGTGTTTTTATGGTTGTGGTATCACACAAATAAATCAGGACGGGTTGCATTTCGAATCCGGTTCCTTCTAAAGATTCCTCTTCATTCTGTCTCGGGGAGTTTTTCCTTGCCACTTTATTACCAGAATTTTTATTTCTGTAAAGCTGCTTTGTGACAATGTGCGTTGTTAAAAGCGCAATACTAATAAATGTTAATATTTTTTTTAGTATGAACTTTATTGTTAGTATGAACTTTAAATAGTGCTTCAAAAAGTTTACCACAATCAACAGAAGATGCATACAATAAGAATTATTCCAGATGTATCTCTTATTAAGGCGACAGAAGTACAAGTGTTTGAAATGACAGTATACATGTAATTATAAGGGACATTCAAGTCAAACCAGAACTTTGACTGTGCAGAATAAAAGAGCAGTTATGAGAGTAAAACCACCTTTATTTATCTGTAGAATATTATTATTATTATATATTTCACAGCCACACTAATGCACTTATCCCAGCGTTTCAAGTAGAAAGTTTTCTCAGGACACCGGAGTCATGATCCGACTGAAGGGCCTTGCACGTGAAAACGTCCCTTTAACTCACTGTGGATTGATTCTGTAGTAATCAACTAATATTTCCATTACAGTAAATCAATCAGATGTCGTATCACTTACCCCTCATTCTGGGTAAATTAATATCATGCACATGTTTGCTTCTAGCAAAATCAGCTAAAATAGTACGTTAGGGTTGGACAAAGTGAAGCTTTTCTTGTTTGTAAAGTCAATGATAATTACCTCTGAGCAAGAGCTCTTTTTATCTTGTACTTTCACACACACGCCCAATAAGGCATATCTGAACCTTATTCAAACAAAGCCCTGCTCAGTCACATGTTTGAAATAGGATACGGTAATTAGCTGGTGTCTTTTCAGCTGCACTTTCTTTTAATTTAATTCATTTTTGTTTTATTTCTATGGAAGCACTTTTAACAACTGACATTGTCACAAAACAGATTTAAAGGAATAAACATTTTGGATACAAATATAAAAAAAAAATTCAAGAAATGTATAGACTTATAAATTTGTAGCGTTATCAGCTACATTGTCCCTAATGAGCATACCATTGGTGACAGTGGGACGGAAAAACTCTCTGAAATGACATGAAGAAGAAACCATGAGATGTCAAAGGACCAAACAGCTGTTTTACTTACAGTACTATGCAAATGATACAATAAATGCCATAAGTAATAATGCTTTTAAAAACATTTCTACATGAAAGAAACTTATACAAATATATACAACGTACATAAATTATAATGAGCGATAAACTCCGCTTAGTACTGTATACAGGGTCGCAGGGGGCCAGGAGATGGTACACTGTGGACAGGGTGACAATCCAACGCAGGGCACACACACATACACACACTCACACATCCATTCACACACTACGGGCAATTTGGGGACGCCAATTACCCTAATCTGCATGTCTTTGGATTGTGAGAGGAAACCGGATCACCCAGAGCTCGGGGATAACATGCAAACTCCATGCACACAGAGGCGGGAAGACATGGTAAGGAACTAAACCTGGATCCTGGAGGTGCAAGGCGACAGTGCTAACCAATAAGCCACCATGCCGCCTATGAGTAATAAAAAGTAATTGAAAAAGAAAACAGTCAATACTTAGTGTGAAAATTCTTTGCTTAAAAATAATCAGTAGTATTAGATATAGATTTGTGCACTTTTATAGTGTGCTAGAGAACAACAGTTATTCGGCTAACTTTGTCATGTTTGCTCCTTTCTATTTTCATGCATTGTTTTTTTTCCGTCATATAATATGTTGCTTTCTCTATAGGCATGCAAATAATCTTCTGTACGGTTATTTATTCATTAATTTAAAAATCAAGTTATGTCCGGAAATATTGAATGGTTTGTACATAAGGCAGACACCATAAACATATAAAACAATATTCGTACTAAAGATAATATGCTTCCTAAGATGTTTGCACAGTGCTGTATACACCTAGGGAAAAGAAAAAGAAAAAAAAAAACACTCCAGTTTCGCAAAAAAAAAAGATCCTCATGAAGTTACTTGTACCAATATTCTCAGATCTACTTATATAACCTGTGCAAAGGTGGGTGTATACCTAAGAAACCGCCAACTCAGTGCATATGATAAAGCTGAGATGAACATAAGCCAATTCCTTAGGCTCCAACAGTATACAACGCTGATGTGATTTAAAAGTTTCCTTGACTCTGCCAAAAGTGATGTGTTAATTACCATGCACCTTGTCAGAGTGATAAGAAGCTTGCTACTCGCTGCGCATGATGAATGGTAATCGGAGGTCCGTGAGCGAAAAGGAAATAAAGACAAGGACGTAATTAATTTCATGGAGAGCCATAAAGTTACACAACTTACTTTGTTTTTACTGAAATTGGTTGTTAAAAAAAAAAAAATCCATCCTTTTGGGTGACTTGTGCTCCACACAAAGAGAGCCTTAGAATATTATGTAAAGGAACAGACTTCAGGCTACATACTGACTGTATAATATAATTATACACTGATCAACTATACCATTATAATAAACAGCACTGATTACTCCCTTACAATGGCACCTGTCACAGGGTGGAATATATATAAAGCAGCAAGTTAACACTTCTCAAAGTCGATGTATTAAAAGCAGAAAAAATGGGCAAACGAAGGATCCGAGTGACTTTGACGAGCAGCAGATTGCTACATAATGGATAGGTGCACTATGAGAAGATTGCAAGCTGGCAGAGGCAGTATGATACTCGTCTGCTTGGAAACCTTCGGTCCACCTACAACGTATCACCTACTTAAACATTTCTCTTGTTGTTTTGTCATGATGGAGTGTACTTGTTCTGTACTTGCTGCAGACCAAGTTCACTCCTTCAAGTCAAAGTAATTCCCTAACGGCAGCGGCCTCCTTCAGCAGTATAGCGCACCCTGCCACACTGCCAAAAAATTGTTTGGAAATGGTTTGAAGAACTTGACAAAAAGGTGACAAGGTGTTGACTTGGCCTCTAAATCCCACAGATCTCAATCCGATCAAGCATTTTTGAGGTGTGCTGGACAAATAAATCTAATCCATGGAGACCTCCACTTCACATCTTATAGGATAAAGCTGTGAAACTGCTGTTAATGCCTCGGTGTCACAGATCTTGTGGAATTCATGCCTGGACTGGTCAGAGCAGTTTTGGCAGCACAAGAAGGCCCTAGACAGTATCAGGCAGGTGTTTTTTAGAATGATCTTATCTTATATTGAAAATATTTTAGCAGGACTACTGTAATATTCGAATAAAAAAACTGATCAGAGTCTAGATACAAGATTAGTGAACATGTGACACGGCTTGTCTAAAGACAACAAAGACATCAACAAAATTAGAATGATTACAGACGACTAGACGGAGAAGCTTATTGTCTGCACATCAAATTCAAAACCAAGGGTTTAAAGTTCATACCTCAAGTTACAGTATAAATGGTAACCTGATCAGTAGCGGTTCAGCATTAGATGGTCACCATTACTCAGCCTTGTAAGTTTGTGAGGGAAGAATTTTTATAACCAGACATTCAGAACTTTTACTGAAGTACTTACTTTTTATATTGCTGATATAGAAAGTTTGAAATACTCTGACAGCCGAGTGTCAAACATATTGTTGTGTCAGTAAGGCTAATTCACGAGGGGCGTTCAAGTCCAACCGGGACTTTTGATTGTGTAGAATAACACTGTAAAAAGTAAAAACTGACTTTACTTCTCCATATAACTTTGACTAGTGCTTGGATACCATCAAGGTAGAACGTTTTCTCAGTACACTGGACCCTTGATCATACATCCTGGCCCTCCGTTCCTTCAACTCCCTGCAGATTAGCGAAGCCAGAGATCTCTCTTGGTACCCAGCATGTACTCACCTTACAGAAATGCAGGTGTTTGCGCAAGATTGTGTGTATAGTTTCCAAAAACAGATGCGCCCTTCAGTGGGCTTCGAACCACCTTGGATGGGATCATCATTCCCCGACATACGGCCTTCGTTAACACGTTTGTACTATTCAAATGTGTTACTGCATCGACATGTGTTACTGTCCTGGTTTGACTTGAACGTCTCTCATACAGTATATTTAAAGGGAACTGTTTACCTGTGGCTGTGCTCCACTGATCATCAGGTAGTAGAGCTTACTGAGGATGCTCTGCTGCAGCTGATCCCATGACACTGACCTGTCCTCTCTCATCAGGAACGGAGGACCAAACCTATGTGGGAACAGGGGTGAGGTTTAATTTTTATCTAGTTATTTATCAACAATCTAGATTGAGAGGTTTAACCTGGACATTCATCTAGCAATACATGACTGGGAGACCAAGAGAGTATAATTAGTTGTGCATTGTGGGTACAAAGGCCCTGCGCTCCTTGTCAATCAGAGTGACACTTGCTAGTGCAAAAAGTTTGTTTTTTTTCTTATCTCCATGCATGTTCATCTGCTTTTTGGTGTTGCATAAGCAGCATTTAAGCAGAAAGATACAGCGGATGTCTTTGTCTCGGTGGAAACCTGTACTAACCCTCACACTCGCCGATGGGTAGCTGTGGTGTCATGAGGTAAAAATAGCTACTGGTTAGAATAAAGAAAAATACAGGGGAAAAAAATTCAAACCCTTGACCCACTGTACATCACGGCCACTTTGTGTTTTAAAGCTGATATGTAACCAGATCTTTCAGGACTGTGACTAAGATCTGAAACGAATGAACAGACTGTTCCAGAAACACCAAAGCCTAATCTGTGAATAATGTGAGCTTCTGTTCAACGCCACTGTTAATATCTTCATTCGATCTTGCAGTCTGGCTCAGAGATTCAATAAGCAGAATAAATAAAAACAGACATCAGATTGTCTTGCCTCATTCCATGTTTCACTTGAAAAGGTCCCCACTTATATCGATTCTCACTCTCAGCCTGTCAAAATATTCCTTCATTCATGTTTACCGACATGTTTAAACACACTTTGTATGGGGAAAAAACAATCAGACAGGGTCAAGAACACGGACTTTCAGTTTAATCCCCAAATCACTGCTTGCATATTGTTTTCAGTAATGTGTCGTGAGTTTAGTCGTATTCAAAGTCAAAGCATAACCCTGTCCAATTCTGTGTGTTGATGACTTTTGCAGAGGTTCTGTACGCCAAGATACACAGCTGATACAGTCACACATGATCTCCCCTGCACCTCTTTTTGTCGGCTCTAGTACGCCTTGATGCTTCTTTAGTGGTTTGATTTTTCAGCAAGCGTTCTCAGGTTAGTTCTCTACATCCCGAGTATCAAGCATCTAGCAGCCTCAAGGTTTGCGAGTCTCATAATGATGGTTAAGGACTTCCAGTGAATCAAGGTGCCATTTGCTGAATCATCCTTAGGCTCGGGATATCGTTTGCCTGAAAGAGGAAATGTCTGAAAGAGTGTTCCTGATGATCACAGCAAGTCGGCCTGAAAGGAGTGGGGGAAAATGCTGGGTAGTTTCACGCTGCCGTTAAAAGTTGCAGTGGTTTCCCGCTGTGATGAACTAAAACAAACCATAAACTGTTCTGATGCCTTTCCCCTCCCTCCATCTTGCTCGCTACTGATTTTGAAAGAAAGCACTCTGACATGTACTGGTGGTGTGTGATTTCAGGCAACGAGAGACGGACTGAGGTGGAAAAAGGGAGAGGACAGACAGAAGAGAATAACCATGCCTGAACATACCTGTGATGTTGATTTGTATTGTTCTATGTATTTTTCCTATTGGAAGGTCTGTATATATATACTGTACAAACGTATATATATATATTATACCACGATAATTCATCAATATGGTGTAGGGCCTCCTTTTGCTGCCAGTACAGCATCAATTCGTCTTGGGAATGACAGATACAAGTCCTGCACAGTGACCAGAGGAATTTTGAGCCATTCTTCTTGCAGAATCTTGCAGGTCACTACGTGATGCTGGTGGAGGAAAAAGCTTCCTGACTCGCTCTTCCAAAACACCTCAATGCTGCTGTGCAGGCCATGGGAGATGTTCAATTTCACATTCATGTTCATCAAACCACTCTGTCACCAGTCTCGCTGAGGGTATTGGTGCATTATCATCCTGATACACGGCACTGCCTTTAGGATACAGTGTTTGAACCACTGGGTGCACATGGTCCATGGTCGCCCGTCTAGCACAAGTAGGGAATGTCATGATATTGACGCCCAAACCATCCACCGCCATGCTTCACTCTGGGTATGCAACAGTTTGAGTGGTACGCTTTTTTGCGGCTTCTCCACATCTTAACTCCCCCGGATGTGGGAAAGACAGTGAAGGTGAAGGTGGACTCATCAGAGAACAATACATGTTTCACAGTGTCCACAGCTCAAGATTTTCGCTGCTGGCACCATTGAAAACGACGTTTGGCATTGGCACGAGTGACCAAAGGTTTGGCTATAGCAGCCCGGCCATGTACATTGACCCTGTGGAGCTCCCGATGAACAGTTTTGGTGGAAACAGGAGAGTTGAAGTGCACATTTAATTCTGCACTGTATTAGTTGGGCAGCTGTGGTTTTATGTTTTTTGGATACAATCTTGGTTATTACACCCGGACATCCCTTTCAGATGGCTTCCTCTTGCGTCCACAGCTACTACTGTTGGATGTGGTTCATTCTTCTTGGTGGTATGCTGATGCATCACAAATACTGTCTTGGTCACAGATGCGCCAGCGAGACGCACACCAACAATTTCTCCCCTTTTGAACTCTCATATGTCACCCTTAATGTTGTGTGCATTGCAATATTTTAAGCAAAACTGTGCTATTACTCTACTATTAAAGCTTCACACTCTGCTCTTACTAGTGGAATGTGCAATCAATGAAGATTGGCCACCAGACTGGTCACATTTAGCCATGAAACCGCCAACACTAAATTGGCCAGTGTTTCAGTTTCATTGTCCAACCTCTATGTGCATATTTTGGGTGTGATGTATTACAGTGTGTGGACCATGTGGATTGTAACAAGAAAGTAAAATGTCTTTGTTATGACCAAAACTGCAGTTTGAGATGAAGAGTTGAAGTTGTGTGAAAGTCAACAGACAAAGTGCATCTGTGTGTATAATACATACAGGGCATTTTTACTTTCATGAAAGAACTGACCCAGGAAGGCTTTAAAACAGAACATCAGAAAAATCAAGTAGAACCAGGCTTAAACCCATTCAACCCATTCAACACTTGGGGTCATCTAAAGTCAGTAGTCTATCAGAATCAGCTCAAAACAATCGTTGCACTAAAATAGGAACTCATCTCCGCATGCAACACCATCAGTTCTGATACATTAAGAAATGTTCTTGTATTCAGCGAACAAACAAGTGCCATGAAGCCTGAGGCCACTAATTTGAGCATATGAGGTAATTTATGCTTTTAAACACTTTTTGCCTACGGATCCAGACATGTGGCTTATGCTATACTGTATATATTTTGGAGGTTAGAACAAACGAAAGAATTCCAAAAAGCAAGTCCAACTGGCTAAATACTGGCGTCCGTTTTAGAAGTTTTGCACTCTATTCTTCTGCCTGTAACAAACCAGGTGTGAATGATGACAATTTTCTGGTGGTAGACTCGATAAAGTCAGTTTTGCCAGGTGCAAAATTGGATACATTTGAGCTACCTGGGTAGGCGAGTGCAAAATAACAATTGATCATCAGAACATTATTGTACACTGCCACAATGTCCAGTGAAGTTTACTCTGATATAATTCGAATGTATACACTCTTCAAAAAAAGAAAAATACTACGATATATACAGTATATAATATATAAATAATATTATCATATATATCAATATGTAACATATAACAATAAATGTAGTATTAAAATATTTAGGACTTAAAATATTAACTTAAAATATTAAGTTTTTCTTATCTTTTTCTTATGAAGTGTGTATGAATCTTTTTAGCTAACATGTGACCTGCTGACCTTTTTGTCATCATGTGAATCTGGAATGATTTTCACAGGTGATTTAAATGTTGATGTCAAGACAGGAAGTCAGCGCGGGAGTGTGCTGAAGGACTTGACAGCTTTCCACAACATCCAATAATGCAGATATGCCTCGCTCCCTGTCATAACTACACTGAATCCCATTTCCAACTGTGTAGGGTTTCTCACACAGTCGTCGTGTCATGTTCGGTACCCTAAAGCAGAGGCTTCTATCCACAGCGCTCTGAATTGGTACTGGGTCGTTTGTTATCAGCAGTGTTTTTTCCTTTCCCCTGTTGTAAGTGTAATGTGGCAGCGAGGGCATTAGGCTCTCTGCAGCGGGGGGTGAGGGAGAAAAATACTGCCAGTTAACACAAGGCAGTAAAAGAAACAAGCATTCTTGGCCAAACACAAATACAAGTCACACAAAACCCCTAGTGTGTTTGGACATCTCCAAATGCCTCCAAATGTCATATATAGCTATATAGCTCATTTGGGAGCTTGGAAAATATCCGAACAACCAGTATTATGCTAACTGGCTGCTAGAGCAACACCCACAGCACCCATGTGTGTTTTTGATTGCTCACCATTTCACAACCTTAAAATAGCAATTTTCACCTCATGCAAATTATATTCATTTAACAGCGAGTCCCAGGAGCTGTCTGTGTGATGAGCTATAGCTGCACTGAACTGAACGGTAATTTCAGATGTCATCGAGCCACGTTATTTCCTGTGGCTTCTCCTGTACATACATCTGGCTCACACTAAATATTGATTATTAAATAAGCAGGGCTGTAGTGATAAAAAGAGGTAGGTGGACCAAAAAATTCTGTGGTCAAGGACAGATGGACCATGACATTCCACAGTAAAATCAATCAATCCATCAATCAATCAAATCAATCAAATCAATCTATCTAGCTATTGTATGTATCTATCCAAGTTCATCTATTCATTGTTAAAAACAGCATGAAGGGAATAGACACAGAAGCACATAGAAGTCTATAAACTTTGATATTAAACACCATTTAGAAAACAATGAAAGCCAGGATGGAAGGTTTTTTATCCCCCATCAGCCGCCAGTCAAACAACTGAACAATCCATCATGCACTTCAATGAGACAAAAAAAGTTGATTATTATAAAAACTATAAATCACATCACTGCCTGGCTAGTCCTATAATAATATAAAAGCATATTCACAACACAGTTATGATGATGGTGTTGTTTTTCTCACTTTGTATTCGCGGTCTTTTGCCGGCATCGACAGGAGGAAGCTTGCCATCTCCATGCTTCAAACATCATCGTGTACAATATTAAATAAGCTAAGATATACTTTACTGTCCCCAAGTGGACAGTTGTTGTAGAGGTGCCACTCACACACACACACACACACACACACACAGACACAGACACAGACACACACTCCTTCACACAGTATTTGCAATTTGGGAAAGTCAAATCTGGTAAACAATAATTAACGCTATTTCTGTGTTTGCTCCTATAACTTGTTTCATAATCATGTTTTGCTTTGGTAAATGATTTCCTGTATATACATAATTCCATTTGACAACCCACTGATCTCTTTTCTCTTCAGTTCTCTCACCTCCTCATCTGAATGTTTTGGATCTAACATAGAATAATAATCAGGATGTTATGACATTGACGCTATTATGCTTGATATCTTGTAGATCAGTAGCCAGCCAAGACACTAGACATCATTGCATTGATATCAGTGCCATCACAGAAAGAATGACTAACTAACTCATTCCTCACTTATATCCTGTACAGGATCTCATCAGGGCACTAGCTGGGGTACACCTTGGACAAAGTGCCAGACAATTGCAGGGCGCACGACCACTCACACACTGCATGCAATTTGGAAACACTGGACAAATGTGCAAACTCCATGCACTCCATTTAGAGGCTGGAAGCGAGCCCTCAATGTGAAAGTACTAATCTATTCTTTTCACACATCATAATATTTTTTTCTTGCATGAAAATAATTCATGCATACTATATAATGGCCATCATCTGTCCCTTTCATTATACATCAACCTGTTTTCCTGATTTGTCAGTTCTTTGTCTTTTTCATCTCATTCTGTCATTAGTCTCCTTATAGACGGAAAGGTCTTAGTAGATAAATGGCATGCAAGGAGCACTTGAAGCTTCTCCACAAATGTTCACTTGATGAACACCCTCCCTTACAACCATCTCTCTTCTCTCTTTTTTTCCCTGTTTTCTTTTTTATTCCTCTGTTACTAGAAGTAGAAAGGAACTGACAGGGGACTCTTGATCTTAAGCTTACTGCCATTGAATAAAAGGTTAGCTGATGGATCACACCACTATGTCAAGTTTATCCAAAACTTTTCAAGAACTGACAATGAAACTAGGATAAAAGTCTGTTGATCCATATCCCTTTCTTCTCGCATTGGGTACACCAGGTAATGTGTCACATCAGATTATTACTGACTTTCTACAGTCAGGATTTGATCTATATTATATTGCATTACCCCAACAAATGACCTGACTGACAAAGATTCCCAGTAATGAGTACCTGCATGCAGTTGATTGAAATTTGAAATTTTACAGTGATTCACAAAGATCAAATGTCTACATGATGTCACATGCAAGTGATAGAAACAATTGTGTTTGATTGTGTTAATTGTTTTGATTCCTGTCTAATAGTTTGCACACGCAATCTCTTTTTCTACAGTGAGTGATTGTGTAATCACAAAAATGTGCACATATTTTACACAGCATACAGTACTGTACATTAGGTGTAAAATAGTGTACAAGTGGTTCTACATTCTTCACCTCACAGCTTGTTGACCTGCTCCAGCTGCGTTACACACCAGCAGGAGAATCTTTGCTGTTCCACCTCCGTGGTTGAGGAACTCGGAGGAGAGTGCCCCAGATGCAGCCAGTCTCTGAGCCTCGGGCCCAGACGAGGAGTACGGGGAAGAGGGGAGACTGTGGTGGTAGCCTGAGACAGGGACGAGAAGAAACATTAGAGTCAGGACGTCTCAAGATAACGGATTTATGTTAACTGACTCATTCGAGACTTGTTATATTCTCTCATTATTCACACAAGGTGTGAAATATCTCCTTAATAAACTGCCTAGAGTAAAGTTTGCTCAGGAGCAACCTTGATTTTATGTACGCACAGAGATAACATCAGATTTTGCCAAACAGAAAGACGGTATATGCTCTTTCTTTATGAATCCTTCGTGACCGTTTAAACACAACAAATGACTGTTTGTCGAACGCAAATACAAGTGTTAAACCCAGAATATCACTGAATCACAATACAACGTGTGGCCAAAAAAAAAGTTGCACACTAATATTTTGTTCAACTGCCTTCAGTTTTGATTATAGCGCACAATGTGGTAGCCAATTCATGTGTGAAAAATTATTCCTTACGCTCCCAGAACCAAGTTGGGCTCTGCCATATGCCTGTGCCATCAGGGAAGAAAAAAAAAAACATGCACTGATGTGATAACACGATTCTTTAATACATTCAGTTCGTCAGCTGACTTCATTTTATTGCCACGTAACAGTGCTGAGTCTGAAGCAACCCCAGATCACACTGTACCACCGCTTCCAGAGGCTTGTACATTGGGCACTATTCATGATGGATGCATCACTTCATGCGCTTCGCTTCTTACCCTGACGCGCACATCGCTCTTTAATAGGGTCAATCTGGACTCATCGGACCACATGATCTTTTCCATTGATTTAAAGTCAAATCTTTGTGCAAACTGAAGCCTTTTCTGATTAGCCTCATTAACAACTCGTTTTCCTATGGCCGCACAGCTGTTCAGTTCCAAACTGAGTGTGTGGAAATGCTCTTCATATCACTATTAAACATAGCTACTGTATCATGCAACCTGACCCAGATTTTACGTGATCTCCAATCATGGTCAGTCATGTTTTTTTTTCTGACCACATTTCACAGTCCAGCACTATTCATCCAGGTTATAATACTGTGCTGGACTGTTCATAACCTCAATTTTCTTAACATTTGAACGCTTTCTTACCTTGATGCAGGAGAATAATTAAATCATTATGGGACATTTCTTTGGCCAAGTAGTGCAATTCCGGCTACATGCATTCTGGTGATCATTAGCAAAAGAACTACTGATACTTTCCTCCATTAGTACATTTCCATTCACAATAGTCTACCGAGTTCATACACACTAGTGCACTGTCAATCTGAGAAGTTACAGGGGAACGGCCAGACTGGTTTGGAGCTGACAGAAAGACTACAGTAACTCAAACATTTGTATTATTTTTTTCCAACCATGGTGATCAGAAAAGCCAGAGTGCACTGAATCTGAACAAACTTCCAATCTTTATCAATCCAGCTTAAGGATATATAAAACAAAACATTATCCAGTTTATTTCTCCAGTATAATGTACCACCATAGTATGTACCATTATGTCATGACAGCAAAACCCTCATTCGCTCTTGTTTAGAAAAGAAAAAAAAAAAAAAAAAAAAAAAAAAAAAAAAAAAAAACGCCACTCAAGAGCTCACTTTTTCAGATTGTTCAATTATTGTTGGACTGAGGGGAAATAAGTGTCTGGTATAGAAAAATGTATTCACCATCACTATAATTGAGCTACAGCGTGTGCTTTCCTTCGCACGAGAGATGAAGAGCATTCATGAAAACAAGGAATGGTCTCCTTGTCTATTGCTATAGTGTTCTAGTGATAGCTTTAAATCAGGTCACTGTGCTGCCAGAACTACTGTAGCATTTGTCCATTTCCTCCTCATGTTAGACTTGAAATAAAAAAGATTGAGGTTCATTTGACTTTCATGACATGTGGCCAGGCATGCACCTTTATACATACACATATCATTTTTTTTATTGTAATGTCCTACTGTACATACTCTCATATACTGAGAGGTGTTTGGGGGGGGGGGGGGGGGGGTTTGAAGGATGTTGCCTTCAGTAACACAATGCAACATTAAAGACAATAAGGAGCTGTTGAAATTTATACATAAAATGTATAAAATGTGGCCAGCAAATCACATTTCCAATAAAATACCACTATGGCAAAGCAATACAATATTATACAAAATACAAAGTTTACCCCAATATGGAAAAAAAAAAAAATCAAAAACTAAGGTATCGTTTAACAATTTTAATATTGTTGTTTTTTGGATTTGCAGAATGCCTGTTATCATATACCTAGATGTTTGCAGGGAGTAAAAGATACCTGGGTTGCTAATTTCGGCAATAAAATCTACGCATGAGCACAGTCAGAGTTGTGCCCACATTTTGCCTTTGATTTAAAACCATTTCAAGGGCATGTCTTGTTTCAGGATTCATCATGTGGGAGAGCTGTCCAGCAGACTGATTTGCAGAAGGAATATTTTCTTTGCACTATCCATACTGGACCTTTGCTATGCACTCATTGCTAAAAAGGGTGAAGTGGCTGGGATGGAGGTGGCGCTCTCATATTAAAGTAAGAGATGCGCACTTCAGATGAGGGGAGAGACCTTTTGTCTTGGCAGTGATGCCAGGTCAGGAGATCTGGCATGTACAGTATTCAGCATTCCAGTTCATCCCGAAGGTGTTCGGTGGGGTTGAGTTTAGTGCCCTGTGTCGTTCACTAGAGTTATTCCACTCTAATTTTGTGTCTTTGATTTGTGCACGCTGTCATGCTGGAACAGGTTTATGCCCCTCTTCCAGTAGTTCCAGAAACATATGGACATATCCTCTATGATTGTCTGCTTTAAACATGGTGTTAGCAGCTTGGGAAAGAAACGCATGTAAATGTGATAGATGAACTCAATGATTAAGGTGCTGGACTACCTAGCAGAAGTTCCCAGGCTCAAACTCTACCACCACCAGGTTGCTGCTGTTGGGCCTTTGAGTAAGGCCCTCAACCAGTGGCGGCCGGTCAATACGGGGCACAGGGGCGCCGCCCCCCCTTAAAGTTAGGCAGAGAAGAATGCTACTTTAACATTTAATTATTTAACATTCATTTTAATAATGAAATAAAGTCATTTAGTCACAATATTCCGTTGTATTTCTTAATATAATTTATTTGCAATTAAAAAAAATCTAAACTGTATTACGTTCATTTGTGTTCGTGTACGCGGGGCGCCGGACAAACGAGTGTCTATGTAGGTATGTAAATTTTTGAAAAACATGTGACCTGAGGCTGAGCTCTAATTGGATATATTCAAATCATCCTTCGGGGCACTGTGTGCCCCGAACCCTCCCACTTTTGTTCTTAGCGGATCAATATTGTTTTTAAATATTTGGGCTCATGTGATTGGACCATTCTCAACGAGTCTTTTCCAGCACTTCTTATGGCAAGCGGAGCTGCTGACTGGATGTGATGTGAGTAATGCCTTTATTTTATATTAGTAGTATTGATGCTTAATCACATGATAAATGGCTATTTATAGGCGAGTATTAAAAGTTTAATTTGATAAAATACTGTACATTAAGCCATACAGTCTATTTATTTAGCAGTTTTGGAAGGAGTCTCCAGTGTCAGTGCATGTCAGATATGGAGACAGGAGGCAGCACAAAGTTTTCGTCTGTATCATGACAAGCTGTATTGTTAGTCCCATTAAATTTAAGTTCAAATGTTTTTTACTGCAATTAAGATTTACGTCAGAGGCAGCAGGGGCTCTAAAAATGACAACAAGGCTCTAAAAATGACACAGTACTTCATTAAAAGTGAACAAACAGTCCCGTGTGGTAAAAGGACCCAGTCGAGAAGAAATTTGCAGTGCAATAAAACACTGAGAATAGTATGTGTGTGTGTGTGTGTGTGTGTGTGTGTTGAAACTTTTAAAAAGGTAGATAAACTACAAGCTTTTAACTGTGTTACCTGCATCAAACACCTCATGATGAATAATATTAATTACCTTCCAGCTCTATCAAAGTACACTGAAGAATCAATGGCACATCACCTTCATCCTGTCCCCCTTTTCTTTTAGTGACTAACACTGAGTGTCAGTCCAAATCCTCTCACAGCTGCCTGAGAGCTCCTCTGTGCCGAGTGTCAGCATGAGCCAAAACTGTCAGATCTTTAATTAAACACCTGGACCCCCCATAGGGTTATCCTGTGTCTCAGTCCACGAAGGAATGGACAAAGGACGATCCCAAAACCCAAGCTGGCTTCACACACTAAGCAGAGCAATATTACAGGAGCAACTTTCAGACAGCCAGAAGTCTTGAAGGGTGGAAGAAGCTAAGAATAACAACACTTGGTGCGCTCGGAATGCTATCCTTCCGTCTCCGTTTTCCAGCCTCCTTGTATCTGTCTCTTCCTAGTAAACATGTGCCACAGGTTCAGACGTGCATGTAAATACAGTGGAGTCGGCTGTAATTACGGGGGCCTTTCAACACGTGTTACGTCTCTTCGCCGTCACCGTGCACGCTGTGTTTGTCTTTCGGTGAAGCACGGCACTTATGAATGGCACAAACGCAGGAGAGAAGGACGTCGGTGTTTGTGTTTATATCTGGTGTAGACAGTAGAGAAAAACATGCATCGGTCCTGGCTTCACCGTGCATGAGTAATGTTTGTGTTAAATAAAAAAAAAGAAAAGAATGTACACCACATGGGGACGGTCATACAGACAGCGCTGATGAAAAATCAATATTTAAACACATCCATTTTTTTTTTAAAAAAACAACACTACTTAAAGGCAGTGTTCATCCAGGCACTTCATGTAATCTATTATAATATTTCAGTAGTTTATCAGTTATATATTTTGACATTCATATGTAGTTTATATGGCTATATAAAACCTGCTTAAAGATATAAAACGTTCATAAAATATTCATGTTATAAAAGCTATTTCAATACAATATATTCTCTCTTAACTAAAGTGTGTTCAATTTATGAGATTTTAATGACGGTATAACGAGGCAGTACTGTGCATAAGGTGACATCATCGCCACAGTGATTTGTACATGTCAGATGCACAATGAGTTACAAAGCCAATTTCGAACACTACGTGAGTCTGTTAAAGGTCATTATAGATCATAATGTAATGTCACCTTCAAGTACCTTTCATATAAAATGTTACCACTTTGAGTTTCTAAACTACTAAAGTGAATGATACTGATGCTCTTTGTTCCTCTCCAACACAGGGAAATCTGTCTCTGAAGTAATGGCATGTGCAAGACCTACAGGCCATTCATAAGTGCTGAAATAACACTCAGGAGACGACATCATTATACCAAAGTCAACCTTTTCCCGGTATAACCACGGCAGCCTAGAAAAACCAATATATATAGATAATATAGATCATTTTTCCTACACTTTCATAACATTAAAACTACTGACAGATGAAGAGATTGTCTTATTTAAATAGCACTGTTAAAGGGTGGGATATGTTAGGCAGTATGTGAACCGTCAGTTCTTAAATGTGCTGTTTTGGAAGAAGGAACTATGGGCAAGCTTAAAGATCTGAGGGAATTTCAAAAGAGCCAAATGGTGATGGGTGAAGACATGTAGGAAAGGAAAGACAACTGGTGAAATGGCGACAGGGTCATGGGTGCCCAAGGAATGATCGAAAGAGATCAGAAAACAAAATGCCTTGCAGCTTGCTGTGTATGTGACGGCGTAGCTAAAGACTGGTCAGAGTGCCGATAGTCCACTGCTGAAAGCACCGTGTCAGAACCGGACCATGGCGCTATAGAAGAAGGTGGTCTGGTCTGATGAATCACGGTTTCTTTTATATCTCACGTGGTTGGCAGGGTGCGTGTGATTACAGAAGAGATTACACCAGGAAGCCCAGTTGGAAGAAGCCAACCTCGCAGACCTGGTAATGCTTTGGGAAAAACCATGTGTATGTTCCTTTGACAAATAACACGTAAATAAAAATCGTTGCTGACCAAATATACCCCTTCGTTGTCAACAGGATCCCCTAATGACTATGACCTCTGGTATCTTTCAGCCAGTGCACCCTGCCACACTCCCAAAACTATTCAGGAATGGTTTGAGGAACATGACAATGAGTTCATGAGTTATGCCGGACAAACGAGTCTGATCTGTGGAGGCCACACCTCGCAGCTAGCGTGTTTCGTGACTTGATACTTTACCTGAAATGTAGACTGTTGGCATTTAGGTGAATCTTTGTGTTGTACCTTTGATATGCGAGATGAATGGAGTTCTGAAGAGCTGCTATTCTTCCTGAAAACTGTGTTTGATCTTCAATGCTAGATCGTGCCTTGAGCTCAAGGCCTTTGCTGCCTCGTTTTATACTGTGAATGGGTAGCTGTGCTCCACGAAAGTAATGCGGACGGATGAATAGTCTACATTTAAACCGTGGAAATTTTATACACCATCAGAAATGACAAGGTGCCGATCTGTACTTTGTTTTGTTGCCATTAAGGGTACAGTGTTTGGGGCTTAAGTATGTATGTTTAACCTGGAAATGTGAATACAGTAAATAGTAACTGAAGGTATATAACTGGGCCATCAATGTATATTTAGTGTAAATGCTAATTAACGATAGACACAATATCAAGTACAATACACAAACTTAAAGCAGTACCGCCGCAATGACCAGAGGAATTGACTTTTTCTCAAAAAACAGATCCACTCTTACAATAATAAACAATACAGTACGTAATTCACTTTATGGCAAATGATAATATTTCTGTAGTTACCTGATATTCTAGTGGATCCACTCCGGATGTAAAGGGGCGGGGCTTGGAAGGCATAAAGGACATCATTTTCTGCGATGCTGGTCAAGTCATCATCATCAAAAAAAGAACGCTGGAAGCCACTAGTGTAAATTTCAGTCAGAATCACCTTGGGGTAGAGAGAGAGAAAAAAAGCACAGACATATTAGTCTAAAAAAAAGTGCTTTTGACTTGAAAATACTCACTCACTCTCTCATTTATCCTGTACAGGGTGACTGGAAGCTGGGAGCCTATCACAGGGGAGTCTGGATAAGAGGCGGGATATGCCCTGGATGGGGTGCCAGTCTGTACACTCGCACACTACAGGCAATGTTAAAATACCAATTAGCCTTCCTTTTGAATTGTTCGAGAAAGAAATCCAGCAAGCACATGAGGAACATGATCCATACGGTACATACACTCCACACACACAGACCCAAAGGCGGGACTCGTGTATATCCTCGACCGTTGAGATGCGAGGCCACGGTGCTAACCACTGCACAACCCCACTTCCGATTTTTAAAAATAAATAAATAAATAAATAAGTGTGTGTGAAATAATTTAACCACTTTTCAACTAATGGCTTTTATAAATATGTTTAATTGCCTACTAATTTCTGCTTACGAGACATTAATGGAGCTGCTAAATCCGATGCACATTCATTTGAGCTCTGCAAAAAGCGCTATCAATAATGACTAAACTTCAGTCTCCGTATTGTTTCAGTGCTTGTACCCAGCTGCTACACCAAGTAGTAATGAACTGAAATAAATTGAATGATTTATCACTTCAATATCAGAGGCAGTGGCACAGTTGGCACACTTGATGAACAATAAACAAAGGAAGAGAGCTGAATAGCAGGAGAGAAAGGATGACGGAGACCGAAGGAGGAAGCTGGGACTCGGTTTACACTTTGGATTTTCAACATACTTTCACATACATGTGCATCCGCCTGAGAGACGAGGATTTTTAATGCACATTAGTTATTCCTCTACATTACTACATAGTGAGGTATAGACGCTAATGCAGGAATAGCCTTTTTTTCCAGCAGAGAGGAACAAGAACTTGTGTTGGATTTTCAGCATATGTTGCTGTATGCACTCTTGACTGCTCATGACTCATTGCGGTCATTGTTACACACTCGAAATAATGGCTTTGGATTTGTTTCTTGTGTGTCACAACACCACACTGGTTTAGAAGTCGGGGAGGAAGACAGGTAAGATGGCAGTATTCTTTAAGGGACATTGAATATGCCATAAGAATGAGGTTGTGCATGTATATGAGGGTTGCCCCGGGGGGATTTGTCCCCGGCCCAGACAATAAGCTCAGCGGGCCTGAACGTGAAGACATAAAACCCGGTTTATTTAGAACTACAGCCTGTTCTTTTTAATGTAGAACAAAGCACTAGATGTTCTGTAGAGTAATAACACTTTTTAATAGTGGAACTCAATTTAATCCATATAGGGCCAAGGGAAGTAAAAGTAAGTGAACTAGTGTGTGTGTGTGTGTGTGTGTGTGTGTGTGTGTGTGTATGCTCACTTGGTCTGGGGAAATCTTGCCCTCATCTGCCACCATTCTGCGCAGGCAATCCAGAGACCCGAATAAAGGCACAGCCAATCCCACTCTTAAGTACCTCTGCCCTTTAGTGCTGAACACCAGAGTCACACACAGTGGCCTAAATCACACACACACAGAAGCTAGAAATAAGGTAATGATATAGTAGTCGTAATTAAAAATAAAAATAAAAAAATCTATACATTTAGCATGGATTATCACAGACACTGAATTACGTTTCATTACCTACAAAAGAATGTTATTCATATGCATTGACATGAACATGAGGAAAAAAAGAGACCATTGCAATTTACTCCAGAAAACGTCTCGAATGTCATGAAACAGAAGCTGGAGGTCAGAAACCATCTAGCAAAGCTGAGCTGTTTGCTTTTTTGTAAAAGAAGTGGTATGAAGTTACCCAACAGTGAAAAACTAGTGGAGAGCATGCCAAAACATATGAAAAGCTATAATTGCAAATCAAGGTTATTAAACCAAATATTACATTTCTTAATGTTATTCATCCAAAGCTAAACAAAACTATTCATCTCACCAATACATGCACCTGTAAGAAAAGCATAAGAAACTGATTATCTTGCAGTGGTCTCTTATTGGTCTTTCCCCAGAGCTGTATACAGTGTACATAATTTTGGAATGAACAAAAATGTTAATGTTACCGTGAAGTTCACAGAATGAAGGTGTGAGATTGTGTTTATTAAGTAGATTTGAATTGCACATTCATAAGCATGTATTAAAAAATGTACAGAACCATCTGATAAATTTTGAGCTTTTTTCAAGGTCCATAATATTAGGGTGTTTCCCATTTAAATTACAAAGTAGCATAACGTCTCTTCCCTTGGGCTGATGCGATGAAACAAAGCCTGTTTCCTTAAGCTCGCCAAATACACCCATGAAAATCCATAAAATATATAATAATATTGAAATATTGAAATTCGGTAAGTAGTTTTTACGTGATCCATGCACAAACAAACAGACAAACATTCCAACAAACATCTTGATGTGTTCTATTACTCATCTTGCGTCTCACAAATCTATAATGTTCAGACATGCCAGTTTTATAGTTTTATTACATAAAAATATAAATAGTAATTCATCACTCATTTCTTCACATTATATACTGTACACACACACAGACAGACACACACACAGACACACACACAGACACAGACAGACACACAGACAGACACACACACAGACAGACACACACACAGACAGACACACACACAGACACACACACAGACAGACACACAGACAGACACACAGACAGACACACAGACAGACACACAGACAGACACACACACAGACACACACACAGACACACACAGACACACACACACAGACACACACACAGACACACACAGACACACAGACACACACACACACACACACACAGACACACACACACACAGACACAGACACACAGACACACAGACACACACACACACACACACACACACACACACAGACACACACACACACAGACACACACACACACAGACACACACAGACACACACACACACACACACGGGCCTGAAAATGAGAGTCAAAAATTGCTTCTGGAAAGCTGACCACATGTTGCATTAGTAAACCAAAAACTGTTCTTTCTATCACCTATTCCTAGCTGACATATAAATGGTTTTCCAGTTTGACCAGCTCAGCTTGTGTTTTGGCTTCCCAGACTAAGCTAGATTAAATTCAAGACGGAGTTCAAGTCTGGTCTGAGTCTACAGCTTACTTAACCTCAAATACTTTTTAGCTAAAGTTCACAAATCACTTTTCTCTAACATTCTACACATCACACCTTTGGGAGCGTCCAGCTCCATGTTCTTTCAAATTGCTCCTTGTTCACATTGTATTCCTCAGAGGGAATCTGATCGACAAAAACAAGCAAATGGGAAAAAAAAAATGTAACGTGTGCCGTCTATAGATCTTTCATTGTGAGTTTTGTTGGTTGGACCAGACGACACTTGGTTCGTGGGGTCAGAGAGCAGAGGCCAGGCAGCAGGGGTGATGTGTGTTGTGTCAGTGAGGGGTAAGGATTTGTGGGTCAGCAGTTTTAAAGGGGGGACAGAATGGGGAAAGTGATAGGGTTCAAGATGGCCGGTGCAGTGAAGTGTGGAGCTCAGCACACGGCGGGGAACAAGAAAGAGTAGAAAACCAGATGAAAGTTTTGGAAGTCAAAATAAGGCAGTCAAAACTCATATTGCTTATAATTCCTGATGGTTTCTCCTTTAGTACTGAACTTTAAAAAGTGCTAATATTTCATTTAAATAATACAATTGAAATAAATTATAATGTTACATATTTCTGTCATAGTGCATCAGTAATTGAACAGGTAACTTGTTGTGCACCCTTGTTTAAACTTTACACAGTGTGTGAAACCCTTCATTCAGGATAAATGATAAAGTGAAAGTTAAAGAAAAACCTTTTTGACATGCCAAAAAACTGTCTTGTCCAAAAAGGAAGCTCACATATTAAGTATAGTGAGATAGTGAGCTAGTTAAGTGTAATAATACTGAGGCAAACACATTGTGGATGACTTGCTTAGGATAGTCATCATCCTGTTCCAGTAAAGTGTCTCAGCAAATTTGCAGATAAGATGTGGAGTTTTCACTTATGGCTTGACAAGCGCCTATATTTTTTGTTGAACGCAAAGTGAACTGGTGCATACTGTGCTGGCAGTAAAGGTACAACACAGATAAGATCCTCCCTCCATCAAGCACACAAATTTACACTCAGCTACTTTATTAGGTACACCTGTTCATAAAATGCTCATAAATGCAAATCTCTCATCATCTAATCACATGGCAGCAACTCGATGCATTTAGATACAGTATGTAGACATGTAGACATTTCGTGTAGCACGAAATGTAGCACGATCTGCTTAAATTCAATCCAAACATCAGAATGGGGGGAAAAAGGGGGATTAAAGTGACGTTGGATGTGACAAGGTTGTTGGTGTCAGACAGGCTTGTCTGGGTATTTCCAAAACTGCTGATCTACTGGGATTTTCATCTCTAGGGTTTACAGAGAATGAGCTTAAAAGGGAAAATATTCAGCGAGCAGCAGGTCCCGGAGTGAAAATGCCTTGGTGATGCCGGAGGACACATGAGAATGGCCAGGCTGGTTCAGGCTGAAAGAAAGGCTAAAAAACATCTCTCTTTACAATAAAGAGCATCGCTGACTTCACAACATGTCGAACTCTGAAGCAGATGGGCTACAGCGGCAAAGAACCACATACTGGGTGCCGATCCTGTCAGTGAAGGACAGGAAACTCAGGCTACAATTTGTATGGGCTCACCAAAATTGGACAATTGAAAACTGGAAAAACATTACCTGGTCTCGATTTTTGCTTTGACATTTACATTGATGGCATTTGGCAGACACCTTCATCCAGAGCGATTTACTTCCCTACATATCTGAGCACTTGAGGGCCTTGCTGAGCACCTTAACCACTAACTATTCCTGCCTCAAGGTCAACCTTTGGCATAAAAAACATGAAAGTATGGATCCATCCTGCCTTGTATCAACAGTTCAGGCTGTTGCTGATGGTGTAATGGAATATTTTCTTGCCACACTTTGGGCCCCTTAGTACCAATTGAGTATTGTTGCTGACCATGTCCTTGCCTTTATGTCCAGCAGGATAAATCGCCATGTTAGAGCATGACAGAGCATGTTATTAAGCACAGTATCATGTCAATATGAACCAAAATCTCTACAGAACGATTCTAGCATCCTGTCCAAGGGTATAATATCATGAAGCATTATGGTAGTTCTGAGGGCGAAGGTGGTCCAGCCCAGTATTAGCAAGGTGTAAGTAATGAAGTGGCTGGTGAGTTCATATACATTATAATATACAATCAGATTAAATGGCTCCGAAGACTGTGGACGTGTAAACTTGTGTATAAATGATTCAATTGTTCTATTGCACAAGCCCAGGTGATGTCTAGCCTACTAAAGCTTACTTGTTTACCTATAAAAAAACATTAATGACTCAGACATGCCATTTTCTTGTCCGGTGTGTCTGGACTACTGATTCATTCCCTTCTATTGTTAAAGTTTCATCTCCTTGTTATCGTAACAAATTCATTGAAATGACTTTTGCCAATATCAATCTTCCAGTCTTCGCACATACTGTATCTAAACCACTTTAAAATATTTGGCTTATAACATGAAAGAAGAGCACGGCTCTTCTTTATGCAGGTGAAGAAATAGAAAGAAAAAAAACTTCCGTACAGAGAAAGGCATAACTTGCTTTCCTTCAATTTTCATACTTTTTTTTCCCACCCAGAACAGAAATCCATGAAATGAAATGGTAAGAAAATCCGAGCTCGTCAATGAAAACCTTCAGACACGCAATTAACCTGACAAAAGCCTGTTACACACAAACAGGCTAATCTGTTTATGGACACCCACCAAGGCTGTGTCACAATAAAAAGAGAAGGCTGTCGTTTAATCGATTGGATGTGGGAAGTGGTCCTAATGTTCTCCCTGACTGTGGGAAACGTTCCTAATTCTGGGTAATGACTCAGTCGTATGGCATTTCACTGAGAGAAACTCCGCTCCATTCACTGAACCGAAACCTTAACTGGTAGATCAGGCCTGGCCATTGTGGGTATTTTTGTATAGTTCTCTGTATCAGGTTCTCTTGTGTCGAATCGGTTCAGGCTTGAGGACTGAAGCATTTCGACATACGTATATGAACTCGATTATGGGCTGGAGTGCAGCTTAAACAGAATGAATTAAATAAAGTAAGGGTTGTTCGTCTCTCAAGACAGATTTTTCATGGCTTAAAATGAACAATACATTTTCAAGATCATTTATTTCCATAGAAACCAGAATGTTCGCTTTACAAACCGTCTGATGTATACATATTGCTGATACCTATTTTTTTATTTTTTTTTTTTTAGAAAAGAGCAATCAGAATATTGCTTCATATGCAAATTGTAAATGTGAGACTTCACTCTGGTCGTAGCTCATCATTATATCAGTCGGCAGGATCACACTCTTTGGTTGACTTTCGCTTTCCTTTTTAAAACTAGCATTAAATCGACATACTGACATCATAATATCATAAATTGTATGAATGTGTGTGTGTGAATGTTGACTGAACCACGGTCATGACAATGGGAATGAATACAATGGTCACCATTGGCCTCCAGCATCCCTCGTTGGACTACAGAGGAACATCATAAATTATGACAGGCCACTTTTTTTTCTTTTTTTTTTTTTAGATATCTGAATAACTTTTTTATATTTTTGGGCAGTTCCAATGTTATGGATGTGATGTTTATACTTTTATATTTATATCTGATTAATATAATCATTTTCATTCTGATTATTTTTATCATTTTATCACTTCTATGGATTTGATATTAAACACACAACATTTTCAGAGATAGACAGACGGTTCCTATAAAACTCTTTGAATTTTAAAGCTAGAGGAAGCGTTACACTTGCGCCATGAAATAGTCTTGAATGAACACAAAAAGTGTAGATTTTGGGGGAAAAAAAATATTATAGATAAACTGCCGTTATGAATGTGGCATTTTCAGGTGTCTGAATCGGTCCTCTATTAACTATATAAAGAACATGCTTAACAAGTGAATTTTTTTACATAAAACATTTGATATAGCAATTATGGAAAAAATCAACCTGTAAAAATTCTCAGTTTTTGCTAATTTCTTACAATTTATAATTTTTGATTGTTGATGCTCAGCACTTGGACTTTACCGTTTAATTAAATATATAAAATAATGAATAAAAATCTTTACTCGCGTGATCACATTTTAAGTGATAAATGAATGAAGTAAATGATTCATTCGCATTTTAAGAATGAAAGAATGCCCTTCGCCTATAAGCCACAAACATCCCACCGTGCCGCGTATCTACTTAAGAGAGATCTGCAGGCTGAACTGCTGCAGCAGAACTAGGAATAAACAGTCAAGTGTTGAGAATAATCTGGGTTTATGCATATAACTGTGTAGTGTGTGTGTCTGAGTGTGTGTGTGTGTGTGTGTATGGGGAAAAAGCTGCATCCTGCTTGGCTGCCCTCATTTATTGCAGGGGGAAAAAAATAAAACCCTTATCAAACATATCTTGGGTGATAGTTTCTTTAACTCAGTGCTCCCTTCATTAGCTAAATTCAATTAAGAGACACGTTTGAAAAGACTCAGCAGGAAAGAAAGCAAATTGGATGCAGAGGATATAAAGTCAGAGGAGGAAAAGCCCTTATTAACCTTCTGTGTGTGTATGTGTGTGTGACAGAGAGAGAGGGAGCTGCGGTGCCAAGCACACTCTAGCACTATAACAGGAGGGGTGTGAATGTGGGACGGAGAGGCTGCCCACCTCTGACAACACTGAGGCGGCTTACCACTAAATCAGCCTCTCTAATTACCAGACTCACCTCCCTGCCGGAGCAGCTCGTGTCATTCCCAATGTCTTGGCATTGTAACAAAAAAAAAAAAGGAAGAGAAAACTGCCCTGAGGTACAGTATCAGCGTGACGCTTCATTGTGTAAATAAAATCTTGAGCAAACACCGTACTGAACAGAAGGGAAATCTCATAAACTGTCACATGCTATTCTTATTGTTATGGCTTATCATACATTACAGTAAGTGTATCGGTGTTTATCGTGGGATCTGTAACACTACTCAAACACTTTTCCAAGTGTACACACAAGTGTCCGTGCATCTCTTCAGACAGGATATGTAAATTAGTGCATGACAGTATGTGGGAAGGTTTGAGTATGCCCATGTGAGTGTTTACACATGTGAATAGGATACGTCTGTAAAATGTCAGGATTTCCCCTGCAGGCCTGAGCGCAGTGATCACAGGGTGCGGTGTGCCTCATGGTTGCAGCCTGAATACGCCATTGTTCCTGATATTAGGAGGAGCCCTTTCAGACGATTGTCTCTGAATGTAACCAGACAGCTCGGCCCTGTTCTTCTGTGTTCGCGTAGCCTCCGGGGCTGCTACTATAAATAGACATTTCTTCTGTTCCTACGTACCACTAGAACAGGTGAGGATTTCAGGGAACCTCGATCGTCTGTACTATAACATTGGTCATCTATTTCAGATTGAAAAAAGTCACAAGTAATTACTAGGAGTGTGATGACACACTCAGTTCATATTCAGTTCAGGTGTTGTCTCGAAACATGGCAACAACACAACAAAACAAAACCTGAACACGTTTCTTGTGCTTTCGCTTCAAGCAAAAAAACAAAACAAAAAAAAAACACTGAAATGAAAGTTGTATATCGTACTGTGTAAAAAAAAATAAAAAAATAATGTTACTAAAAGCATGTAGCGCTCTGTAGCCTTAGCTGTGATTTCGAATCCTGCGTTCTTCACTATTGAATACAAAATTCCCAATTGCTGGGGAAGTTGCTGAATTTATATATCGGCGATGCCAGTGAATGCACTTTTGTGGGTGTTGCTTCATGAATTGATCTGGTTCTAAAGATTAGTCCCAGATTATTCATTCATTCATCGCCTGTCCCGCTTTATCCTGTATACAGGGTCGCGGGGCCTGGAGCCTATCCCGGGGTACACCCAGGACAGGGTGCCAGTCCTTCACAGGGCTCACACATACACACGCCCATGCATGCATACTACAGGTGATTTGGGAATGTCAATTAGTCTAATCTGCATGTCTTTGGACTTCAGGAGGAAGCCGGAAGAACACGGAAGAAACCCACCAAGCACGAGGAGAAAACTCCACAGGACCGGCAAACTCCATGCACACAGACCCGAGGCAGGAATCAAACCCGATGATGGGTTGCGAAGCAAAACCACTAAAAACGTAGTCACCGTGCCACCAGTTCCAGATTATTACATTAATATTTGATGGATTCAGCACAATTATATTTGATTCTAGGTTTAAAAAAAAAAAAATTGTAGGCTTCTCATGCAGTTTGTTATACAGTACACCGCCACAGTCTGTGCTGTTTAAAGAAATATCCAACTCACGGTGGTGCTGTTATGCTAATATTCGGTACAACAGCACTACTGCGGGGTGGGGTATTGCTTTTATACAACAGTTCGGCATTTATCATGAATAGATTGTGATTTGTTTGTTTATTTAATTAATTGTTCGGCTCCGCCAATGCACATCCTTCCGCGTTAATAGCCGGCGCCATCCTTAATAGCATTTAGCTGGCGACTCACATTTAGTGTAATTAATGATCATTAGAACCAGAGGCATCAGACACTTTAACCAATCAAGTGTGTACTTGACAGTTTTTTGTTGTTGTTGTTTTTTTTGAGGGGGGGGGGGCGGACAATTCCATAGCATTGTCATCTAAAAGATTTACAATAAAAATTTGTTCTTGATAGCAGAGAACAAGCGTTAATCCCTCATGCTAAGACACTTTACAAATAGAAATTCCCAAGTTATTAGTATTTTACATGTTCCGAGGTAAAGATCAATGTTGAAATCATGTTGATTTCACCGTTAACTAAAATGTTACACCCATAATCACAACACTTTGAGCAGATACTCTGTAAAAAAATAAAATAAAATAAAAACAGTGCTAAATAAAAGCTCTCGAGTACTGAACCCAATGACCCCTACTTTACAACAGGTCAACAAATCCTAGGACACCAATCAGAGGTCATCAGATGTTATCAGAGGTCAGAGGACTTGGAATTGAGCTGTACTCACCTGGTCTGGCGCAAAGGGATGGGAAGAGAGATGCAAAGAAAAGGATCGAAGGTGTGACTCTGTTTAAGGCAATGTGGACATGTCAGAGATGACCTAAGAAAAAGAAGAACAAAATGAATAAAAATATATTGGGATATTAGCATAGGGTTCACCATCAAGCTTCTTTTCTTTGGGTGTTCTACTTGAAAGCTATCTGAACGAGATATCCTCTAATACAGAGTTCTACAAAGTGCTTTTAACAAACCTTAGGGTGCGAGATGGAGTGTTTTTTTGTTTTTTTTTAATAGAGCAATAATATAAATGTATAATAATTGGGAACTTGCTGCATCGTAAAAAACGCACATCCTGTTATTAGAAAAAAAAAACAATTTCTGTGTTGGTGCTATCCTTTGCTCCACAACTTCATCAACGATTATTTTCTAACACACTCTGTATTCTTTTATCGCTTAAACAGTAAAGTACCTACATGTACAGTAGGTGCGCTAAAGGGACTAAGATCAGTTAAACAGGAAGTGATGTCAGACAAAGCGGAGTTAAAAACTCGATTGAGAAAACTTTTTTTTTCGTTTCCGCTAGACGGATGAAATGGATAAGCAGAAACGTTTCCAGTTTATTGCATCACTCTTACCACTGCCTTTAAAAAAAAAAAAAAGCCTAATTCACACATCTGTTTTGCTCTAAAAATAATGCAGAGTTTCTCTGTAACTGACAACTGGATGCTCCAATTAATTGATCCCAAGACATATTACAATATCAATCTACTAATTATTAAATAAGAACTAAATACAAAACCTTAGCTAAAAAGACAAATGGGAACAATTACAGCATCGACATTCAACACCCGGCATGTAGAGGGTGAGAATAAGAGAGAGAGAGAGAGAGAGAGAGGTTTAAGAAAGGTCTATTCAGCCTCAGCCAGCTGCCTGCTCCCTCGTTCAATAACAGAGCTGCGGCTCACCCACTGAGTCTGTGTTCCTGAAAAGACACCAATCAGCTGTAGCTGCTCCCTGCATACAAACAACTCACTCCAGCTGCACAGATGAGCTGCTGAGTGCTCTGCTTAGGGCTGCCTATACACCCTGTACACACATAAGGCTTGTAAGCCACATGTGCAAAAGTATTTAACTTCATATAGCATCGCGTCACTCTTCAAACGTGCGGTTATCAAAATCAATAAGAAATCAAATTAGGCTGAGTGATGTAACAAAAATACTTGAACTTCCTTACATACATATTACAACTTTAAGGCTGAAATTAAATAAACACTTTTCACGCATGAACTATTTATATACTGTCCTTCTACAGGTTCCTTAGATATTGTCCTTAGTTATATCTAAAACTGAATTTCGATAACACTATGCCGTAAATAATAATAATAATAATAATAATAATAATAATGCCTAAATTACGTAAGGCTGATCACAGCATTCCTTAGAAAACATGCTATTGTAACATTTTGAAAATAGTCTGCTCTAGCATATTTCTCCCTCTGATGAAACATGAAAATCTCCTCTTCACGCATGGCGATGGATTAATACTATGCAGGAGAAGAAAGTTTCATTCAGGATTTATTTTCACTTTCATTTTAAACCCATTTGATTAATGGAATTGTGTAATATAGCCACCAGTTATCAATACAATATGTTTTTGATGGCTGATCATTTGAGAGAAAATTACCATACCTTTATTTCTCTATATAATCCCGTGCTGGATTTATCCCAGCGTTTCACTAGTGTTTGGATTCCATCAAGGTAGAAAGTTTTTTTGAAAGATCTGGAGCCATGATTAGCCTGCTTCACATCTGAAATGCTGGCCTAATAATTGTGTGTACAGTTCCCACAGACGGATGCGTTCTCCAAACCACCTCCGTCGGGATCGTCATTTACTGATGTAAAAACGCTCTCTTCATAGACCATCATTAAAATGCTTTATTGCGGATAAGAGTCTCATCACCGTACTGTGCTTAAAGTCTTCTATAAATGTCAATCAGTTTTAGAGCTTCATTCATGAGAAATTTAATCGCAAGTCCTGTTTTGACTTGAACATATTATATTATATTACATATTATATTACTTCACTCTTACTTGTCTCAGTGGAGTACAAATCGAGAATGGAACTAAGGTCTGTAATGCAAAACTGAAAGTGAGTCTCTCAAAAAATATGAAGAGTATGAACTGTGTGACGTATGATCTAAGATTGGGCAAATAATTCAAACATAATTAATCTAATCAACATATTCTTGCCCAGTAAAATTATTTCTTTTTTTTCTTTTTAAATTTTGATAATATTGTACAATACCCACTGTAGATGCTCATATACTGTACCTTAAAAACATGCCTGTGTGTAGTCACATGACTCCACTTGGCCAGCCTCTGACATATATATTGAGCCATTGAGTTTCAGGTTGAAAAAATATATACTTTAAAAAATTTGACCCGAATATCATATAAGGGTTAATTCTGATATTTGATGCAAACATTAACTGAAGCTATTGACCTGCGTCTGCATGATTTTTTGCACTGTGCTTAATTAAAAACTGCATAAATGAGCAGGTATACAGGTGTTCCTATTAAAGTGGACATTAAGTGAATATTTATCAAGTATTTAGCCAGATTAGCCAGGCAGCATGGTGGCTTTAGTGTCGGCTTGCACCTACAGGGTCTGAGTTTGATTTGATTCCCAGGTTCGATTCCCGCCTCTGTGTGCATTTAGTTTGCATGTTCTCCCCATGATTGAGGGGTTTCCTCTGGGTACTCCGGTTTCCTCCCGCAGTCCAAAAAAAATGCCGTTTAGATGACATTTGCTGTCCCCAAATTGCCCGTAGTGTGAGTATATGTGTTTACCCTGTGAATGATTGGCACCCTGTTCAGGGTATACCCGGGCCTAGTGCGCTAAGTCTCCTGGGATAGACTCCCCCGCGGCTCTGTTTACAGGATTAAGCTGTATAGACGATGATTGAGTGAGTGAGATTAGCCAGTTAAATGTCTAACAGATATTGGTTTACACTACAAAACTAAAATACTTCCTGTACAGCCTTCTTATAAACTGGTTTTGTCAATATACACGAAACTTACAAATCTTCCAAAATGGCACTAAATGTGAACCAGCATGTCCCTGTGAACACCCCACTGTGAACAAAGGACAGCGTTTTACAGGAATACGATACATACTGCTCCATTACGATCTATTTAATCGTCAAAAGGGATCTTCAGTAGGAAAACAGGTTTCCTCTACCTTGCTAAAGAAGGAAGACAATGTTGAATGAACTAGTTTTTCTGCATTATTTAAAACAATTCAGTGGTTTAAAAAGATATTTGGTGGGTGTCTGTGTTGGGTGTGTAGTCATGATTGAGCCAGGCCACTCCTTATGCCACAGATCTCTTCCTAAATCCTGTTTCAATGCACTGGAGTGTATGTGTACAGTACCAAAGTCATTATGATGTCATGGTGCGAGACTGTGGATGTAATGATGCAGGACTTGTTTATGAGAGTACGGGAGATAAGACTGAAGCTGTGCTGTGATACTGTCACGAGCCTGCACACATCACCACTTTGTATTGCTTGCACCACAGTATTTGCTTGCTTTAAATTAGGACTCTTTCATGAAGGTCAACGCAAATGAGCACAAAAGCCTCATATACCACAGTTATTCCTTTTTCTTACCTTTGCCACTTCTGCTGACGATCCTTCTGACCTGTTTTTTGTGTGTATTACTGTATAGCACTAGTCAAAGACGTTTGCACACCCTGAATGAAAGTATTTGGTTAAATAAGAAATAAGTTAAGGTTATGTAATCTGAAATGAAAGAAATATTATAGACAGGGCGTTCAAGTCAAACCAGGACTTTTGATTGTCACAATTATGAAACCAAGAACTACCTTTATTAGTGCTTGGATATCATTGAGGGAGAAGGTTCTCTCAGTACACCACAGCCATGATCAGACTGACTGCTCCATGTTTGAATTGCTGCGATCAACCCCCATGCCACCTTGGGGATTAATTAATTAGTGGATATTACAAATTATTCAGCAATAGTTTTCTGATTAATGCGCCAAGTATTCCCCACAATGGCCTAAAAAAAAAAAGAAGTCCTGAATTTTTTTTTTATGGAGTGGTTTTTACACCACTTGGCAACCCTGGCAGCTCTTCTGTGTGTGGCTTGAACACTGACGATTGTGACAGGAAAATAACCTGCTGTATTGAACACAGCTAAACAAAAGTATGTCTAAAATGTTTAGACCAGGTTGCTGGATGAGTATATTTTTGACTCTCAACTGCAAAAAAAAATCACTACCTTTAGCACAAGCCTACTGTGAAAGCATCTTGACTTTTTGTCGATTTTAGTTTGAGGCTATGTTGTGGTTAAAGTCTGTTGTCAGAAGCCACTGCTGGTTTCTAATGTTTTTTATTGTCGTTGTGGCAAACGTTCCAATTTCAGATTTTATATTCAGCTGCATCGGATCCGATGTGTTCCAACATTTCAGACTTTTTTTTTTTGTTGTCTTTTTTAAAATAGATTATTAATACTTGTTTAATGTCTGAATGAATGCACAAGTCAGAAACAGCGGAGAGGAAAATCCCAAGGAAGATAAATTCTGCTTTGGTGACATACCATTGCCTAATGATTTACAAACACTGCTTCATTTTTCCTGGTTAAATATTCACACAACTCTTTCATGTGTACTAGGAACAGATTAATAGACATTTCGTTGTTTTTAACATGTTTAACTACAGTGTTTGGTTACAAGCGTAATGACATGACTCAGTAACTTGGCAGCCAGGCAGAAATATTTAGTTGTCAAAACATTGTAGTGACATTAATTTGGCAATGTTTCAGATGCGGGGACAGCGTATGACAGCTGTTTTGAAAAAAAAAAAAAAAAACTTCAATGGAATGATATCAGAACAATGTTGACTATATGACGATTGGATAATGAATGATCCTAACACAGTGCTGCAACTGCAACTTCAAAACCAAACATTTGGTTGCAAATGAAAGTTAATCAGCATAAATCCTCCAAATAAACACTAAAATTTTATTGCTATGAGGTTGTATTTGCAAAATTGCAAAAGGTCATTGTACCATTCTAAAAGCAACGTTGTACCAACATTGTCCCACTGTTGTCCTGTCGTGTACCCACCTGGAACGTCATCGCAACATCATTACAAACAAATAAGGGAAAATATCCAACATTAGTCATGTGCTGGGAGTGCAAGAGGAAATGTTCAGTGATGTGCAGCACCTGAAACTATGGATACTGGAAGCCTGTGCTGGCATTTCTCCTGCGGTGTTGCTATCAGTGTGTGAAGAGTGGGAGAAGAGGGTTGTATTGACAATCCATCACAATGGGCAGCACATTGAACACATTATATAAGTGGTCAGAAACTTGTAAATAACTCATGAAAGAATAAAGTTAAGTTAAAACCAAGCACACCATTGTTTTTCTTGTGGAATTCCCAATAAGTCGGATGTGTCACATGACCCTTTTCCTATTGAAAAAACAAAAGTTGGATCCAAGATGGCCGACTTCTAAATGGCCACTATGGTCACCACCCATCTTGAAAAGTTTGCCCCCTCACATATACTAATGTGCCACAAACAGGATGTTAATATCACCAACCATTCCCATTTTATTAAGGTGTATCCATATAAATGGCCCACCCTGTAGATTAAAGAAATATGAACAAATTGGTTGTTACATTAAAACTTCAGCAGCAACCTCATTTCCCCTCTCGTCTGTTCCAATCACTCGGCATTAAGTTTTACACATTTTTATATCCTTGAACGATTCATAGGTCACTCTGTGGCTTAACTAACAAAAACCTTGCTCTGAAACTGGTCATGTACAGGGACTGTAGAGCCAAAAAGTCCTTCAAGAACCCTGATTTCCAATGCATTAAAAATATATATATATGAAAAAGTCTCTCTCTTTGAAAGAGCATATGGATATGTTCAAAATATGAACAAATTCGGGATGGCTCAAGACTTTTGCAGAGTGCTCTATCACTTCAGATTCAGAACTGTGGGCGTTATGTAATACCGTTTGCATTATATCATAATCAAGAGTGTTATTTATGACTCGGTTTTAGAGTTATGGAGGCAAGAACATGTACGGTTTCCAAAATTATGATTCTGGCACATAGTGATGAACTACAGATCTGCAAATAAAACTCCTCGTCTTAACAGCGCTGTAATCATTTGCATCAATTTGACAGAATTTTGTCGAACGCAGTTGTTTCCTCTTCTCACAGTTGGCGTTTGTAAGAGGCATAACACGTCCCGAAATACAATACTGCAATAGGACCACACACATGCTAAATTATATGGTTATATACTGTATATTTTTTTTTAAAAGGTAGGCTTACAGAAAGCAGAGCATGTACAATTATCGATCTTAAGATCTCTGTTTACCTCTTAACAATACTTTACTTCAAACAAACAAACAAACAAACAAAAATCATAATTTCATTTGAATTTGGCATGCACTAATCCAGGTTTTATTATTTGGTAATTTAATCATTTATTTCTTTTTTGTAAGTATTCCCAAGCACAGGATGTCAGACATTAATGTACTGACTCATAGCTGAATACTCTAGCTGATTGAGATTAAGATTGTGAATATTTACTCTAGTGGATAAAGGTTTTTTTTTTTTTATTCTTCCCAGATCAAGTAAGATTCCTAAGGATAACAAAATCCTCACACAAATCCCCAAACAAACTGAAGTTGTGGCTGGTTGTGTAACTTTTTCTCTCTCTCTGTGTGTGCGTGTGAGTGACATAATCTCAGCCTTGCAGCAGTCTGGACTGGACACGCTCAAGTGACACGCTGACGTCGGAAAGATATCTAGTGTTTCGGCTTGGATGCATGCCACTTGCTGAGAACTAAACCACTTATTTACCTTTTACTTTTTAAGGAGACAGTGAGAAAAAAATATATATAAAAGATGTCTGGTGAGATATTTTATAAGACGTTGTCTTTTACAGATGTTATCTGGAACAGTGGATCAATAATTGCTTATGCAATATACAGTTTATGCAATGAGCTATAACATTAACACCACATAACAGTAGCACTGATCAACTAGTCACAGGGTCATGGGCCCCCAGGAATTATTGACGTCTCTCTGGGGAGCAAAGGCTATGCAAGTCTGGTCTGATCCCAAAGAAAAGCCAAAGTAGCACAAACTACTGGAGGAAAAAAAAGTACAATGTTGGCTTTGATAGAAAGGTATCAGGACACTGAAGGCAGCAACTTGTATCAGATTTGTTTGTCCAGAACATTCCATGGATGGTCTAACAGATTGAGATGGGGAGAATTTAGAATCCAAATCAACAACCTTGACCTCAATCTGGTAGAGCATCCATGGAATGTGTTAGACAAACAAAGCAAATCCATGAAGACACCCCCTTCCAGTTCCCATCAAAAGGTTAAACTGATGACAAAACTTCTTCTGAATTATGAAACCAGCCTTCCCAGTAATAGGGCTGGACCACAGCGCAGATACTTGGACATCTGCCATTTTTTTATTTTTAAATTTCGCTGTCCAGATTATTAGGAACACCTGTACTTGCATGACATACATTCATTTAATCCGGCAATCAGGTGGCAGCATCACAATGCCAAAAAAACAAACAAAAAAAAAACTGTATATATAAATAAAATAATTAGATCCAGATCCAGATACAGGTTAAGTTCTCATCAGACTGCGGAAGGATATGATCTCAGTGACTTTTTCTGTGGCTTGTTTGTTGATAACAGTAAAGTTAGTAAAGTATTTGTTACGGTTTTCCCTGTATTCCTCCCTGTTTGTGTGTTCTTTAGGACTCCTATATTGACATTTCCATTTCCCAGCATGCACTTCACCACAGTCATGTCGTCTCTACTGTATTCACTGGCGCACTGCAGAGTTTGATTAGCTTCTCTATCTACTGTATTTACGATTCGTTTTTCGGTTGGGTCTTGCCTTGTGGCTGTTGTTATTGTTCGTTTATTCTATTCTGTTTTTTGTTAACATTACTATTAATTCATAGTTTCCATGTTGATGTTTGTGTTTCATAATGGCAAATATATAAAATCTAATCTACTGGAATAGGAAGGCGATGGTAACTTAAATGATTACTCTTTACAACTGCGGCGAGCAGAAAAGCATTGCACAATGCACAACATTTTAAAATGTGATGCAGAAGAGATCCAACAGCGGAAGATATAGCTTTGGGAGGGGGTGGGGAATAAAAAATCATCATCAGGTGGTAGCTTTCAAGTGCAGAGCCTGGCCCCTAAATTCAGGAGTTCTTCTTCAATTTACTGATAACATTGAGAGCTGACTCCCATATCTACAGTTACATATTTACAGTGTCATACAGTACCATCCTCCTGTCAATTAATCACATTAATACATCTGTGGCCTAACTGCATTAAGTGAGAAATCTACAGTACACGCGATTATTCGCTAAAGCATAAGTTGTAACAATACAGAGCTGAAGCCAGTTCTAGTGATGCATCAATGCCCATCCAACTAAAAATATCTGTAGAAATCTGTCTACTGCGGATACAAAAAGCGAATGCCCTTCTGAACTATAAGAAGCACAGGCCTGCGTCTGGGAGGTGAGACATTGAGATAAAACGGAAATAGAGACTGATGCGTATTGATCAGATTGGTTAATCAGACTCTTAAATGTCTCATTGAGCTTAAATTATTTCATTAAATGCTAAATCATTAAATAACACACTTAGTCAATGGTCATGCTGTCACGGTAGCTCGGTGACTGTGTGTCTTTCTCTACTACACTATTCATCAGAGGTGGGTAGAAACAAGTTACATTTACTCCATTACATTTATTTGAGTAACTTTTTGGAAACAATGTACTTCTATGAGTAGTTTTACTGCACCATACTTTTACTTTTATTTGTGAAGAAGAAACGCTACTCTCACTCGGCTACACTCGGCTAGTTACTTTTCACCTATTTATCCTATACATGCAGCCAGTAGATCTACCACTGCCTGTTTCACCAATCAGAGGCAGCAACAATAATCACATGACTCTGTTCGACCAATCAGGTCAGACAGCATAGTGGGAAAAAAAACCTTCAGCTGATATTCTATAAATTCATCCTACCTGTGAATCCGTTCCACATACGCTCACTGCGCATGCGCGAACAAAAGTTTCCGCATCTTTCTCTAATTTTGCGGATCGCCCATACATCCATGCTGCTACTAGTGAGATCTTGCGGTTAGTGTACAATCTTGCGGTGAGTATAGAATGCTTTTTCCATGTTTGTATGAGTATATGTATCACGCATGCTACTCTTATTTTGACACCGAGCGTCACTCTCTCACCTTACCGCCCTCCCCCCCTCCCTCCGTGTTTTCCGCTGTGTTTATGTGTTTGTTGTGAAACTTAAAAAGTGAGTCTGTTAATATACGCTCATGCCAGTCTCAGAGAGATTTCTTTTTTTCCTGTTAAAACGGTGTTTCCGTTGTGTGTGTGTGTGTGTGTGTGTGTGTGTGTGTGTGTGTGTGTGTGTTTGTTGTGAATCTTAAAAAGCGAGGTGGGGAGAGGGAGGAGGAGTATTACTGTGTAAAACAAGGCGAGGGAAGGGGCTAATTCCACACACACACACACACACACACACACACACACACACACGGCGCCTGCACGCCCCAACAGAAACACTTAATTGTCAGGATTTATTTGTACTTTTTTTAAAGGTAAAGTGCAGATTAATTTGTTTTATTTTCATTTTATAGATTGTATTAATTATTTTTATGTATTTATTTTTTGGGGCTGTGGAACGAATCATTTGAGTTTTCATTATTTCTTATGAGAAATGATGATTTGGTTTATGAGTGTTTTGGAATACGAGCCTACTTCCGGAACGAATTATGCTCGTAATCCAAGGTTCCACTGTATACTGTATATATAAAACAGTGAAACAGTTACTACTTTTTACTTCTACTTACGTAATATTATTTTGAAGTACAGCTACTCTTACTTGAATAAATGTTGTTTAAATATTGAAGCAGGTTCTGTCAAATTTTTAGTCTTATAAAAAAATACAGAATATATTAACTCTAATTTAAATAATGGGGGCATGAAAATCTCACACTTTCCCTTGGAGCTTGCAGACATTTCATATCACCACATTACTACTTTTACCATTGGTATAAGAGAGCTTGCACAGATCTATTCATAACGTTTTAGTGTTGCATTAGCTGATTGGCTTATTGAAATTGGCTGTTTTGTGCTTAATTGGAATTAATCATGTCACAGGCTAACTGTGCTTATTCTACAACATTTGTGATCCATTAACATTGTAATGTTAATGCTAGCAAAACAAAAATGAGACACTATTAAAGGAATTTAGTTTCTCTGTATTGTAATCCATCAGGGTGCTGGTCTGAGTTCATGAGCTGTCTTGTAAGCTCTGCATATATTTGAATCAGATTATTTTGACATGTACACTATGCTGCTTACACTACATACATTAAAACATTACCTCTGCTTATCGATTATATACCAGTAAACCGTCCACAGGATCATGACCACCCAAGCCTACCCCATGTCCACAGGGACCAGAGGCCAGCCTGTGCCTTGTCCTATCTCACAGAAAAGTCAATGCAACACAAATGACCAGAACAAAAGTAATTGCTGGCCATGACAGAAAGGCCCCAGATCTACAGATCTACAAGCCACATCTACAGAGGCCCCATCCTGCAACCCACAGCACCCAAAGAATCCACTGCCAACGTCCTGGTGAACAACAACACAGCACATACAGCACCAAGAGGCTCTGTGCAGCCACGCCACAAGAGGGCCACTATGGGAACCTAAAACCTTGGTGGTTATAATGTTAATGTTTTAAAATTGTGGCTGTGCACTATGAGGATAACTATTGTTATCCCAACCACACAACTGAAGAAAACCGGAGAAGCTGATATCAAGCCTTAAAAATCCTGGCCATGGGGTATGTTTTTCCTTGAAGGTTGAAAACATCATTGATTCTTGTGTGTGTGTGAGAGAGTTTAAGGTTGAACTGCAGTACGTGGGAGGGTATATGATGAGTACCTCCTGGATGTTCTTGTTTTAAGCTAGACTGGAGCGTACTTTTTGAAATGCAGGGTTAACATACTGCCTCAAAAACACTCTGATCCCAATACCTTGGGCTTAGAACCTTAATATTTAAGCTTAACACCAATGTTCCACTAATACTGGAAATAACTTTGCTACTTTGGACGATTCATGGAAAATCTAAACCTTTTCCAAACACTGTACTGTATTACAACATATAATACATAGCACACTATACTAACTATGTCAATAAAAGTTATACAGTTATGAATTAATTAAGTCAAGATATTCAGATACATTTTACTCATCTCACTCACTTATCCTGTACAGGGTTGCATGAGGCCTAAAGCCTATCCCAGTTGACTAGGGGTACAGAGCAGTGTACACCATGGACAAGGTGCCAATTCATCTCAGGGCGCAAACACACACACACAATGGGCAATCCCAATTAGCCTAACCCATGTCTTTGGACTATAGAAAGAAACCAGAGTACCCAAAGCAAACCCACCAAGTACTGGGAGTACATGCAAATCAACGAACACAGACCCAAGGCAGGAAGAGCAATATTGGAATACATTATTGAGGCAAACCCCTGACCCATGTGTGGTACTGTCGCTGTAGTGTAGTATAGTAACAGGCACTCACTTGTACTGGGCCTGAAAGTGCTCCTGTACAAAACTGTGACGTACACCAGGTTGCTGATCTGGAAGCTCAGAGATGTCTAATTCCTCCCCTCCGTCAATATCCTGAAACGACAATAACAAACAAAAACAGTGATTCGAAATGCGCCAAAAGCTTCGGTCAGATACAGTGCCATCACTTTTCCTTTAACACATCTAAAAATATGAAAGCGTTCGTTGTACCAGGAACTAAGAACAGTAAATGTTGCATCACTCAAATGCCACATAATTTTTTTGCAGCATAGATTTTCCTGAGCTGAGATCAATAGATTGTAGTGTTTTGTAAGAAATTACAGAGACTGCTAGACAAGTGGGTTTCATCTGGTGTGATCTCAAGCCAAACACCTCAAGTTCTTCTCTTGCACACTAGCTCCTTTCACACAGCTGGTACAAGGCGGGAATATTGCGCTGTTGTTGTGCCTCTGGATCCTGTATGAAAGGAACAGAGGTGGAATCAGAGGTCGTTCCTGTCGTGCCTTTAATCTGGGAGCAGAGGGAGTAACAGGCGAGACGTCTTTGTGAAAAGGAACCCACATCACGAAACTGGGGTCTGGAATGAGACGTGTGATGCATGCGACAGGAGGTTTAAAAAATAAATAAATAAATAGTAGCAGTTAGCAGCTAACACACTGATATCTTACATAGTGTAGAGTACATAAGTTGCAGTTAGTTATATATAAAATATAAAAAATATTAAATATATATACAGTGGAACCTCGGATTGCGAGTAACGTGGTTTACGAGTAAAAGAGCAAAGATTTTTAATACATTTTTAATCGGAAACCGAGCAAGTATTACTTTACAGGCGCCGAGTATCATGTATCACGCATGCGACCTGAGCGGCAAGTGATCACAACTGAGCCAATGATTTTTCTCTCTCTTACGCTGCAAGAATTATGGGTAATCGTCTCCCCTGCTGCGTCTTAGTGCTCGTCTCTTAAAATCAACATCTCCCTCTCTCATCTGTGCGCGTGCGCGTAATTTGCACACACCGACACACACACACACACACACACACACACACTTACTTTGTCGCGATTCTTTTCAAAGGTAAGGTGCTGGTTCATTTGTTATTTTAAATTTTTTCCTTTACAGCAGTGATTCCGTTAGTATGCTCACGCGAGTATCATTAGAGAGACTTCTTTTTTTTCCCCGTTAAAATAGTGTTTGCATTGTGTATGTTAGTTGTGAAACTTAAAAAGCGAGGTGTGGGGAGGGAGAAGGAGTTTTACTGTTTAAGACGAGGCGAGGGGGTAATTCCACACACACGCACACACACACACACACACACATACAAATACACGGCGCCTGCGCGCACAAATGGAAACACTTAACTGTCTGGATTTATTTTTACTTTTTTTTTAATGTTAAGGGCAGGTTAATTTGTTTTATTTTTACTTTATATGTTGTATTAATTATTTTTATGTATTTATTATTTTGGGCTGTAGAACGAATACTTTGAATTTTCATTATTTCTTATGGAAAAAGTCAATTTGGTTTACGAGTGTTTTTGGAACACGAGCCTGCTTCTGGAATGAATTATGCTCGTAATCCAAGGTTTCACTGTATATATTTTGGGCAAGCCAGATTATTTCAAATACAGTTGGTTCAATTCAGAAAGATGCTACTCAAGCTGTTTTTCTTGTTGTTTTTTCCAGAAAGAAATCGCCAGATGTAGTGTTTGTAATGCACCTCTGGATCTGATTTTTGAATCCTGAAAAAAGAATTGCCACCAAAAATTCTTATACCTTATTATTTTTTAATGTATTTATTTTTTGACACCTTGGACATAAATTCAAGCCATGAAATTATATTCTAAGAAAAAAGAAAAAAAAGAAAAAATTTATTTCTCATGCACCACTTAATGTCTTTGAATTGGTTAACCACTGTTCTTCCAATGCCAAGTGAGAAGAAGAGCCTCTTTTAAACCCTTACATAGCAAGTACATCTCTACGACTCTATCGTCGTGTTTTCATTTAAAGCGAGAAAGACTTTGCAAGAAGATAAAAAGCAGGCCAGGTAAAAAAAAACTTACTGAAAGAAATCATACATTCGAGACAAGGTCATCAATAGACAGTGAGGGAGACTGGTACAGCTGAGCACGGAGAACACACAACAGGCATGTAAATTATGGAGAGATGTTGAGTAGAGAAAAAGGCGAAGGGGAATCTGGTTATTGTCAATAGTGTATGATAAAACTAACTTCATGATCTCTTCTGATTTATTGGCAAAGTTCAGATTATAAGAAAACAACACATTCAAAATTCAAGTATAGCTAATCCAAAATATTGGTGTCTAATCTGAAATGGGAGGGAAATTCATTTTGTGGCAGCACATAAATGAAATCTGATCTATTAAGCTGTCAAAGCGGCTTCTTTGCACTTGGGAAATGCATTTTCTTCTTTCATTATCGACTTCTCCCGTTTCAGGATCTGCTCCTCCCAATCTCTCTCACCTTTCCCTGGCATTTTCCTCATGCATCTCTTCTTTTCTCTTCCTTCTCTTCTCTTTCTTTCATTAATTCTTACACTTTCTTGCTTTATCCCCCATTCTAATCTAATTCCCCTCAGCCAATAATTAGGGTCCTGAAATGCATGCAAAGTGGCACTTGAGCATACGATGTGGGACAAAATACTCTGCAGCTCCGTTCTTAATGGCTGGCGAGGTTGAAAGGTCCAGTAGCGTCTCTGGTGGACTTAAAGCAGCAGAGACACGCCTTTCAGTGCAGACAAGTTTACAGTATGAATGAATTATTCATAATGTAGGAAAATTAACACAAGACAAATTTCAAATCCACACAAGTTAAGACTTGATAATAAAATGAACCTTCATGCATTATCAATATCCAGACAATGCCATATTGAGTCATTTGTATAGTATGCAAAAAAAGTATAGCTAGCTAGATAGATTGATACTTTATTGATCCTAGATGGATACTTTATAGACATCACACAAAGACAGTCTTAGAGATGCGATTACATATAATCAGTAGGCACAGGGTATATGCAATAGCTGACCAAAGTTACTAGGGCAATGATAAACTTCAAGAATTTATCCAAAAGCAAAACGAGTAATAATAAGTGAAATGTATTGAAATGTAGTGCAACCCTTGATATGCAATTGTATTTATGACAAAATGAGGTCTATGGCTATTGGCTTAACATGTAATATGGTTAAAGATTGGTAAAACATCTGCAGGAGTTTATTACAGATGTTAAGAGAGATTAATCTTTTCAGGGAGAACAACTATCTCTGGCTTTTCTTGTACAGCTAGTACATGTTCACTAGCCAGCCCAGTCAGTCATCAAGCTGTAGCCTCGTTTAATTGTAAGATTTCACCATGTCAACATTCACTCCCTCAATGGAGACAGGTAGAATGGGAGACACGGACAGACAAAAGTCAAACACCATCTCTTTTGTCTTGTGATATTCAGTTGAAGCTGGTTTAGACAACACCAGGCCATAAAGTCTTCACCAGGCTTCTGTACTCGCCCTCCTGTGCTTCCCTAACCCACCCCACAATAGCAGGGTCATCTGAGAATGTCGGCATTTGGCACAAATCTGAGTTGTATGTAAAGTCAGAGGTGCATACAGTGAACAGGATGGAGGTGAGGACAGTTCCCTGAGGTGCTCCGTGCTACTGACGATGCAGTCCCTCGTCTTGACATACTGTACATCTTGATGTACGGTGACCTTTGACTGAGTTCATCTGTAATCCAGATCACCAGATTTGAATCCACATGCATGTCAGTTAGCTTGTTTCTCATTAAGCAGGGCTGGACTGTGTTGAAAACGCTGAAGAAATCATATAAGCACCTCATACAGTAGCACCTTTTCCCTTTTCGAGGAGGTATAGGGTCTGATCGAGCAGATAGAGGATGGCATCGTCAACACCAACCTTCTGCCTGTAGATGAGCTGTAGGAGGCCCAACATGCCCAACGATTACACTGCTGTCCTTCTTTTTATATATTCTGTGATGGTTTTCACACCATCCTAGACCTCGCTCATGTTGTTTTCCTGTAAATTCATCTCCGTATTCCTTCAGTATTTCCCGTTGCCCTGCCTCAGACTGAACTTGAGTTCTTTCTGAACGCACCTGAGCTCAGCTTCTCACTGTCCTTAAAGGCCTTCTTCTTCAGGTTCTTACAACACACTCCAATCAGTGTTTCAGATTCTCCTCAGCCAGATGAGACCATTTTCTGAATGTGTTGGTTGACTCAAGACAAGGGGCTTGTAGTGGGACTTCAAGAAGACAAGATTATGTTCTGATTTGTTCCTGGTGGGAAGAGAGGGGCGACACTGAAAACTTCACTAACCTACATACAGCAGGTCTCTTATTCTGTTTTTTTTTTTTTTTTTTCTAGTGGAAAATGCCACAAACTGATGAAAAGAGTGTAGAATCCAGGGTCAAATGAATAAAGTCTCCAAATCTTTGTCAGTGCAACAAAAGCACCAGGATGTTGTGTTTGCAGCCCTGCGATATTTGTAAGAACTGCTGTTTCAGGTGAGAAGACCAAAAGATGTTCAGTGGGTTTCGGTGAGGTCAGGACTCTATGCAGGCCAAGCAAGTTCTTTCACTCCAACCTCGGCAAAAAACTATGTCTTCAGGGAGTTCGCTTTGTGCATGAGGGCAGTATTATGCTGGAACAGGTTCGGACCTTTTAGTTCCAGCGCTTTCGACTTTTAACTGGCAAGGCAAATGTTTGACCGTTACGGTGAGACGTTTGCCAGCCTTTGGTCATACAATGTAGCGAAATATTTTTATTTCAGTGACTTCAGTAACTTTTGAGCATGCAGCTCTATCCGCTGTGTCACTAGCTAAGTGGAGTGCGGCATAAATACATTCTGTTATTATCTTTTCACAGAGGGAAAGGAAAAACACTTCAGAGCATGCATTCTCCACCCTGCCTTATCACCTCACTGAATCCTCCTGACCGGCCCGGTCACTGCAGGGAGTGAAAAACAGAGTGAGAGTTCATAAGATACTTTCAGTCTGCTAATAATATAATAGTAGAACCGCACACAAACCTGCCCACACTTTAACTGCTTTTAAATGGGGAGTAATCTCTAGATGTTCTTATAATTTAAGTTAAAATGGCAAAAGAATTTCACTCCAGTGTGCAGTTGTCCACATCACACATTATGTCATTATGTAATAATCCTGTATAATTTGTTATTTTCTATTTAATTAATAGACCACAATGGAGCATACTGTTATAAGAAAATAATCCATGACTGAGTGGTCAGATGAGAGGTGTAAAAAAAAAGAATAATTTTAACAAAAATTCCAATAAAAATGTTTTTGTCCTTGTAATAAAACAGCAATTTGCTCAGGACCACAATCTTATTTTCTTTATTAAATTATATATATTTTTTTTTATCTACTTAAATTATGTTTACTGCTGTGGATCATCAACAAACAAGTTACTGCATATTCAGTCTAACTTGCAAAGTGAAAAACTGAATAACACATGAATTTGGACTCCTCCCTAGGCCCTCTTAAATCTATTTTTCTTTTGCCATTTGCATAATTCGCAGGTCTTTGTACTGTGGGAGGAAACCGGAGAACCCGGGGGGAAACCCACCAAGTTCGGGGAGAACATGTAAAATCCCTGGAGATGCAAGGCAACAGTGCTAACCACTAAGCCACCGTGAAATTATTAATTGTATCATTTTACATACAAACGTATTTATCATTGCTAACAACAAATAATGATGGATGAGAATGTTGCTGTTTACCAATATTTTTTTTTCACAAACGCTACACAAATTCCTGACTACACCTATTTCTGTAATAAATGCATCCTTTTGTGATTAATTAATTCCACAGATCCATACTGCAATTCTGATTATGCAATTCATTTGCAGTACTATCTCAAATAAGCACAAAGGAATGGACTTTGCTTTGAATGTTGTATCCAAGTAAATGCAGCATGTGGTTATTATTCAGGAGCAAATTTGAAGTCATATACATAACCTTATTTATCTAGGTTAAACCACAAATAAAAATTATTTGAGGTTAACAATTAAGACTACAGGATCCTCATGCAACAGGCAGCAGGAAGGTTCATAAATCACGAAGCGCTCCATGGCCGAGTTATGACATTTAATAAATCACATACGGTGTAGTACAGGTGAGCTAACCATAAATAACTCTGTTCTCTCCGACGCTGTAATAGAATAATCCAGTGTAGTAATAGGTACCCTAATGATATCATAAACAAAATATTCATGTTGTTAGGTATGCATAATGTATTGGAAACCAGTTCCTAAATGCGTGTTGCAAACTAAAGTGTGTTTTCCTCTTTATACAAACGCGTTTATGGAGGATTACAAAAATAGTAAAAAAAGCAGTGATTTCTACACTGGGTATATTTGGATGGGACTGTAAACCTTTAAAACTAAAGCAGCAACACAATGACGGAGTAAATAAAAAAATTATAATAATGTGTTTAATAATGCAGAAATTTTAATATAGGAATGACATTGCTGCACATTTGCTCACCAAAAATGCATACAATTATTATTATTATTAGTATTATTATTATTATTATAGAAACAACCAAAAACAACTATAAAACATGTGATCTTATCTGTTGCTGTTATTTGTTTGCCTAAGAGAGATACATAGATAGATAGATAGATAGATAGATCGATCTATCCCAGGAGGCTTAGGGCACAAGGCGGGGTACACCCTGGACAAGGTGCCAATCCATCACAGGGCACACACACACACACACACTCACACATTCATTCACACACTACGGCCAATTTGGGAATGCCAGTTAATCTAACCTACATGTCTTTGGACTGTGGGAGGAAACCGGAGTACCCGGAGGAAACCCACCAAGCACGGGAAGAACATGCACACTCCATGCACACCGAGACGGGAATCGAGCCTGGCCGGGGATCAAACCCGGACATTGGAGGTGCAAGGCGACAGTGCTAACTACCAAACCACCGTGCCGCCATGATCTGTTATATTTTCCAAATAAAACTTTTGCACACAGCTGTATACAGAAAAGTTATAGATATAAAGCAAGAGAGTCTAGGACAGGGGTGTCAAACTCCGTTCTTGAAGGGCCGCAGACCCACAGGGTTTTGTTCCAACCCTGCTCCAACATATATGCCATGTAGTTTTTAAATAAGCCTTAATGATTTGATTAGGTGGATCAGGTGTTTTTTATTATGGTTGAAGCTAAACTCTGCAGGTCCTCGAGGGTTGGAACAAAACCGTGAGAGTCTGCGGCCCTTCAGGAACGGAGTTTGACACCCCTGGTCTAGGATATATACAAAAAAATCTTAAATCTATGTGGATAATAAAATATAAAGAGAATACACAGAATAATAGTTGTGGAATGATTACAGATAATAAGATGTACAGTAAGTGATTTAAATTATACACTTTTTATATGACTAACTAATGGCAGTTTGTTAATTCCAATAATTCGATTGTTCCTGAAGACTGCAAACTAAAGGTCGTGTTCCTATTTGAGGTTGATTGATTTCCAAATGGAATTACGAGAGAAATTAAAAATAACCTCTTTTTTTATTCTGTCATTTCCCAAATTATAATTACAAATACAGCTCCAGGTATAAAGCTGGATTTCGTATGCTACTATTTCAAAGGGTTATTGAGAGTCACATTCAAAGACTTGAACATGAAATTTTATTATTTTTTGTCTTTATCAATATCCTGTTCCTCCTAGCACAGAAACTCGGCAGCAAAAATAGACAAATTTCTCTGTCCATCTACCTCCGCTAGTTCCTTAACCGCTTCGAGTGACTCTGACTCAGAAGTCATAAAATATCAGAAGTCATTAAAGGAACCTTGAGAAGATGCTGAAATATTTACTGAATATGGGTTTACAAGCATGATGCTTAGTAACTAGGAGAAACCAAAATAAAGCGCCACACTGATAAAGTGGCTTGCCGTGTGTGTGAATCGGCTTCAATATCATTGCTGTCCATTTCAGTTACTACTAATATACATCATCTATAGCTAATGAGCGCATCGAGGGGGGAGAGGGGCAGGAAGGTGAAAAACATCAAAAGACCCTAAGGAAATAGACAGTCTGGTGGTGTGAGAGATAGCAGGTTCACTCAGGAATCATTTGATACACTGCCAAAGCTGCAGGGTGGCAAAGGTGTCAGTTTCTCAGTGGCGGACTTGGCCAGAGATTTGACATCATTCCTCTAAAGCCTCCTGTTCTGGCATTAAATGCAACAGCTCATGTTTCATCAGTAGTAGCTGAATGGAAATTCACCAGAATGTGACTGATTTAGTGTGTGATTATTCTGAAGGAGTTAAGAAGAAACAAACATTATACTTAACAAGGATTGGCATACAAATATGCATCAGCCCTTTAGGTCCCTTACCTTTTTGGAGGCTATGCTGCATGGCTGACTAGGATTTTATTTGATTCATTTAGATATTAATCATAAATCAATTCTACTTGCATCTCAGTTGAATTTTATGGGATGCTATTCCACATTAAAGAAAGATCTGACATATTATTATTATTATTATTATATAATGGTTACATATTTTTTGTTATCACAAAAACATTCAACCTACTGTATATAGACCTTATATTCACCCATCATCTATACCGCTTAATCCTTTATTCAGGGTCACGGGGGGGGGCCTGGAGCCTATCCCTATGGAGACTTAGGGCACATGGCAGGGTACACCCTGGACAAGGTGCCAATCCATCGCAGGGCACAGACACACACACACATACTCTCACTCATTCAAACACTACGGGCAATTTGGGAACGCCAATTAGCCTAACCTACATGTCTTTGGACTGTGGGAGGAAACCAGAGTACCCGGAGGAAACCCACCAAGCACGGGGAGAACATGCACACTCCATGCACACAGAGACGGGAATCGAGCCTGGCCGGGGATCGAACCTGGACCCTGGCGGTGCAAGGTGACAGTGCTAACCACTACACCACCGTGCTGCCCTCACCATGTCTTCCACATGAAAATTTATATATAGGGTACATTACAGAATGTTAAATATCTCTGAGTGTATGCACTCTGCTCTATGATGTTATTATCGCAGCTTTATGTTATTAAAACCTTCCATCCATTTTCTATACCGCTATCTTGGGTAGCGTCAAGGCTGCCTGGAGCAAATCCCAGGGAACACAAGGCAGGGTACACCCTGGATGGGGTGCGAACCTATAGCTGGGCCCGTCACATATTACTAGCACTTTGGAACACCGATCAGCCTACAGTAGACTGCATGTTTTTGAAATGTGGAGGGAAAATGGACTACTTGAAGGAAACCCACCAAGCACATGACAAACTGAGGACGATAACTACCGGGGAGCTTTCAGACCCCATTAAAGCTCGAAAAATGTTAACACCATATACCTCTCATAGTCCAGTCCACATACTATAGTCTTTTTTGGGGCATCGTCACAAAGGATTTCAAAAGACCTCCTTAGGAGTCTTGAGTTACTATTTCAAAACCTACTAAATGCATTTACGTCCTTTTATTATCTTAAGCATACTCTCATTAAATAAAACTCAAATGGTCACAGGAAATGAACTAAGTGAGTGCATTTGAACATCAGTTGTTCCATTTTTGCGCGGCGACATCCCACAATAGCTTCACCCTCTTTTCTTCTTATAGGCGTCTACACATATTTCCCAATGGCACATGCCTACAGCTACGCAACAGGTAAAAGTAGATGAATAATGCTAATGTCAGAATTGTGCTATTTTCCTAAAATAGAACTCATCATGTATCTTGCTGGGCAAAAGTTAATGGCCTGACGTGTTAACTGGGTGTATTCTAACCGCGGGTCATTAGAATGAGAGTCTGGGGAGAGATGAAATGCTTTCCATTACAGCATGTTTATAACATGAAAATAATATATTTCTGGAATTTTGCTAAATGGATAAAATTGCTTTAATTTAAGAACAAAAATCATATTATATATACACACTCATATCATTCACAGTTCATGACAGGACATGCAGAATATCCCCTGGCACTAGCCGTGGTCCACATTTGTATTCATGGAGCGTACTGTAGTATACAGTATAGAGAATGGGAAAGGGGACAGCGGTAACGTAGCAGGGTTTCATGGTTCATGCAGAATCATTCTCATCCTAAAAAAAAAATTAGTCATGCCAAAATGCAAGAATTATCCTCATTTTATTCTGCAGTGCAATTGGATTTAAAATAGCCTTATTGCTGACATCTAACCAAGTGAAAAGATCATGAATATAATCAAAATCTTGTAATGTTTCCTAATATAACATTACAATAAACATTCAATTCAGCAGTATTAATAAATCCATCACATTGTTTACTCAAACCTATGTAAAACTGATCTGTCAATATTTTTCTCAACATAAATCTTACTTACAAGATGTGTTCAAGTCAAATCAAGAAGTTTTATTGTGCAGAATAACAGAACACAGTAATGAGAGTAAAACCTCCCTTTATTTCTCTACATACTGTAATCTCCTGCTACACTAATGCACTCATCCCAGCATTTCATTAGTACTTGGATACCATCAAGGTAGAAAGATTTCTCAGTACACCAGCGCCATGATCAGACTGCCTCCTTCGTATCTGCTTCATATAACTGCTGGCCTCTGCCTGAAACCCTTTAATGGCCAAAACATATGGAAATCACTTGGCGCAAGGTCGGGACTGTACAGGGGATGTGACTATAACTCCCAGCCGAGGTCCTGTAATGTGCAAGTGGTGACGAGCAGGGTTTCGGCTGTGTACAGTTCCCACAGACAGATGCTCCTCTACCGCAAGTTGGCAACAAGTCTGTTGATTTTCGAGGCTCGGGCATTCCACTCACTGAATTTTCATGGGAACGACCCAGTTTGACTTGAACGTCGTCATATAAAGCTAAAATGTTTCTTTTGTTATTGGGAATAACTTAAAAAAAAAACATTGCATATGATTGAGTTTCATAGACAGTGAGGTGGAGAAGCAGAAATATTTTATAGTCTTAAAACAATATAAATAAAATTTCAAAACGAGTCCAGTATTTTTGTATGTTCAACCGGGTTACTGTTCAGCCAACTCGGCAAGAAAAGAAGTGGAATCTGTTTTTTCGTCCTTTGAAATGGTTTTATTGTCTCTTTAAAACAAACTATCAAAGTTACTTTGACTTTCTTGCTGTCGCCTTTCTCAAAAGGTCATCAACTTTTCATTTGGAAAACAGACTGTAAACAAATTATATCGCCTCCACCCAGAGTGACTGCCATCTTTTGTCTAGTACCAACTGCACACTACATTACCTAAGCTCACAATTTCTGTACATTCCACAACCAAATACCCTTCGTGTAAATCTACACGAGCGTTTCGAGCTCTTTAACGTGGAGGATCACAGACAAAGAATGGATAAACCCTACACGTCACTGTCATCTGAAAACAAACCGCGTGCAAGTAATAACTGCTCAGTTCCCATAACTGGGAAATGCTTTCCATTGTCACTTCCAAACAAAAGAGTTTTCATTTGTGTATTCATGTCTTTCATGGTGGTGTGATATGCCTTAATGCTGTAACTACTTTCTGACTCCCTCTGCATAACGCAACACACACCTCAGCCAGCCGAACCAGGTACACAGAAACACGATATAAGCTAGATCTCTAATAAATAGCACTCAGCTCAAGGGTAAACATATCAAGAAATAATAAAGACATGAGGCAGACTCTGATATCTGTTACATGTAATAGTTGATTCAATACGGTTATGTATTGCTATTCTTTTGTGTAGTAATTCATGTATCGCCACACTGATCGATTTCTTAAAATATTTTTTCTATTCATACATTTTTTTCTATTCATTGGTAGGAGCCAATTATTTGCCAAATTTGTAATTAAATGTAAATAAAAAAAATCTAAATGGTGGTATTTACTAACCGATACTAACAGAATCACAACAGAAATTCACTAGCCAATCCACTGCAGTAATATTTAACAATATATTAATAATAAAATTCCATTCCTAGCTTTGTTGTGAGAAGATAATAAACATTTGCTTCACTTATCATGTATTAATGCATTTGATTAGCTACAGTGCTGTGAAAAAGTATTTTAGCTTTCCTGTTTTTTGTTTGCTTTTGCATATTTGTCAGATCCAGATCATCAAACTCATTTTAATACTACACAAAGAAAACCCAAGTTAAAATGATAACCTTAATAAATAATGTCTAAACCTACTTGGCTATATGTAAACATAGTGGTGGTAGCATGGGGCTTTGCAGCTTCAAGACCTGGATGACTTGGGATACTTGGTGAAACCATGAATTTTGCGTTCTACCAGAAAATCCTGAAGGAGAATGTCTGGCCATCAGTTTGTGACATCAAGTTCAAGTGTTTTGGATTATGCAGCGGGACAATGATCCGAAACACAACAGCAAGTCCCCCTCTAAATGGCTCAAAAAAGGAAGGTTTTGGAGTGGCCTAGTCAACGTCCGGACCTCGCCGACTGGCTTTAAACAGACTGTTCATGCTCAAAAAACCCTCCAAAAAAGCTGATTTAAAACAATTCTGCAAAGAAGAATGGGCCAAAATTCTTCTAATTTCTCTGCAAATGCTTAACTGCAGTTTTTGCCACCTAGGGTGGCACAACCAGTTTTTTAAGTATAGGGGGCAGGTTTGGTCAGCTTTTTCTTTTAATAAATAAAATAATCTATCTAAAATAAAACTATATTTTGATTATTTTTGTGTAACATTAAAAATTGTTTGATGATCTGAATCATTTATGTGTGACAAATATGAGAAAAGAAAAAAAATATTTAGGGTCAAATACTTTTTCACATCACTGTAACTAGTTCTCAAAACATTAATGCATTACATTACTTACCCCTTTTTAGTCTAGTCAGTTATCAGATATTATACTATATTATACTACGCAAAACAGCAGTGAATTCATTTACTATGGTGTAAGTAACGTTTTCTGTATTAAACATTTGTCTGCAACAGCACCATAAAACACAAAAATGTACTTTATTGACACCGATATGACTACTGTGGTAAAGCTTGTGCGGATAGGATTTAGGTCTAAACCAAGTGACAGGAACTTTACACCCCAGGCTATTGTGAAGACTTGAAAAGGTGGCACTGTCATCATCTAATTTGACCCGGCATGTCAAATGAAGCGAAGTGCTGAATGCACTGGTTTGAAGGCCTGTCCACACACAGCCTGTAGTAAGTGGCTTGAGCTATCACTGCTGCAGCAGAACTCCTTTTCACTTTACAAACATTCATGAATAAAAAGAAGCCTTTGCTGAAGGCGTGTTCTTCTGAGAGAGCAAGCATTAAAAATGTATGTGATGGTTCATACTGTAAATCAAAAACCATAATCATAACTATCGTCGCAATCTTTTAACAGCACTCTCTTTTATGATGGAGGCAGGACTGTAGTGATTAGCAAAGCTCACACTGCCCATACCATGTCCTCAGCACATATCATCATATCAAGATTCCACTCAGCGCTGGCTGAGTGGAATCTTCCACTTGAATTAACCCTGGTGTCATTACGTTACCATGGTATGCACCGGTCACAGACGTGAGCTGTACATACAGTCAATTGTGCTGATGGGCTCTGAGAGAATTTTATAGCTCTGCATCAGCTAAATGATGAATAATTTAGGTTCGCGAAAACACAGGGATGGACACGCACCCCTGAAAAGTGCAACTCAAATGGAAACGGCTAAGGCATTGACAAAGACATAGAAACACACACAGTGTAAATGAATAATGGACCTCTTATTCAAGTGATAGCGAGACTACCTGCTGAGGTCTTCTCTAAAAATAGCCATTTCAGGAGAGAGAGAAAGAGAGCGAGAAAGGGAGAGGAAGAGCACCTCTACCCAAAGTACATTATAGCAGCTGTTCCCAGGACAACTATTCCATTTAATTGACTGAAGAGGGTGATACTTAAGCAAGGCCAAAAATAGATTTAAGAGCACCAAATATATATCTACTGCCTGTCAAAAAGTTGCACATAGCTAGATTTGACAAAAGGTTTCTACTGATAAACACTTTACAATATCGAGTAAACTGGTATCATTTGAGAAGGTGGTTTGTTAAGATGGTGGGATGAACATGTCTTTAACCACAGAAGGTCATTTCTCTCCAGATATCTCGCACACAATTTAAAGAGGCTTTGAATGACATTTTCATTTGGAGAGGTTGTTTTCTTTAGGTACAGTATTACTGGCTTGTTGGGGAGCCTTGACTGGGAAACATAAGAAAAACCGTCAGATTTATCACACCAATTTCTCCACCTCCTTCGCGGAGCCAGCAATCGCTGTGCATCCTGTTCCTATAAATGACTTACTATCATCAAGCATCACATCCATTAAATTGTTAATGGAAAAATTCATTCATATAAAAACGGACTAATCCGCTTGGCTGTTCATCAAGGTCATCATCTTGACATGATGAGCTACAGGAACTCGCTCCTGGCCGGTTTCCAACCTCCTCAAGTTCTTCCTCATTACTGTGCTCCTGAAACACTGTTTGCCTACTGCAAAGACAAAAAGTTCGCAGCTTGTGCCTCTCTAGACTATGATCAAACACTGTTTTGGAATACGTTCCTGTCAAGATACAAGATGCACTATCCATCTTTCAAGACAAAAGCAGGACGGCGATGTCGGTATTGGAGGCTTCAGGGGCCGCAGACGGAGCGTCTCACATTAGGTCCAAGTGAAGGACCAGAGTTTTTTTTTTAGCTGAAACTCTGAAAGCAAGGCTATTGAGTTACTCATTACTGAGTATCTGAAATGTAGTTACCTTTCTGTTTAGTAATTCATTTCATATTCACTAAACACTCCATTTTTGGTCTGGATCATTGGTGGATCTGGAGCCTATCCTAAGAACACACCATGGACACACATTTATACACTCATTTATTCCTCTGGGCAACTTTTTCTCACACTGACTGTACTGGAGAAACTTTTTTGACACACTTTATCACTTTGTGAAAATATAGATATACAATTAAACAAGGCTATTTTGCTCTAAAGGCTCGTCTATCACTGGAATAGGTCTTATGCTGATCACCCAATATACAGTCGCCAACAGAGATCACCAAAAGGGAAGATTGAGAGAAGGACAACGGCAACTGCATCAAAATGTGATTGATGTTCTTTTACAACATCAGTCAGTGGCTGACAAAGTCATTGGTAGTCTTTGATATTTTCCCTTTCTTACACATCACTGGTATTTTGAACAGCATGGTACTTTAGGAGGGTTTAAATCACCACCCCAGCCTTGACACATAAGGAGAGTCATCATAAGTTGAAGCAGTAGCTGACTCATTTGGTAGTGACTCATTTTCCCATCAGAACCAAAAACATTGGGTTGTGATGATTCTATTAATAGCATATCTGGTTTGATTCATAAAATCAAGCTGCCCAACCAATCCGTATACAAATGGGATCTTTGCAGATCTGGATCAATTGTCTTTTCTTCCGACGAATAATCCAGCAATACAATTTGGGTGCAATAGATGATGTACAATTTGCCTCAACTCCTGCCTGCCCAGTCCCCCCACCTTTCTATCTGTCTCATTGTCTCTCTCTCTCTCTCTCTCTCCCACCTTTTTTATACTGAGAGGAACTGAGGTCCTGCCCAGTGCCGGTTTCTATGGAGATACAGTCCTAATGCAAAAGGGGGGCGAGAGACAGACACAGAGAGAGAGAGAGAGAGAGAGAGAGAGAGAGACAGAGAGAGAGAGAGAGAGAGAGAGAGAGAGAGAAAAGAAAAAAACACTCAGTCCTCCATGGAGAAGAGTTCTTGGCAGCCTTTCAGAACCAGACACAGGACGACATTTATTTCCTTTCAGCTCTTCCCATTGACGCTCAGTGTTGGATATGAATATGTTAATGAATAATATGCACTATAACTCCAAGTAGCACCTGTAACAGGATAGATGAAAATTATTGCTGCTAATGCTCATTTTCTTAGCAGCTCCAGATTACATTAGAGAGATGTACAGTTGTGCTGTCAGTCCACTTCAAGATCCGCAATGCTGTTTGGAAGAGATATCTCTTTTAGTGGCCATTTTTAGTCATTCTGAATATTGCTGTTTCATCATTTGGGTTTATTTGCATTCTTCAGTATACTAATACATAATTCATTCATGAATTCATCTTCTATACTGCTTATCCTGTATACAAGGCCTGCAAGGGGACTGAGTTTATTCCAGGAGACTTGGAGCACACGAGGTGGTGTACACCCTGGACAGGGTGCCAATCAATCACAGAGCACACACCCACTCTGGGAACTCCAATTAACCTACTCTGTATGTCTTTGGACTACGGGAGGAAACAGGAATAGCAGGAGGAAACCCATTAAGCGTGGGGAGAACATGCAAACTCCACACGCACAAACCCGAGGTGGGAATCAAACCCTCAACACTGGGGCCACAATGCCAACCAATATACCGCCATAATAGATAATAAATAATAGTGAAAGCAATCCTCTGAATGTTTTTTTTTCTATGGTGAAATTACTTTGCATTAAAGTTTATAAGTGATATAACGATACAATCTATACTCCTTGTAAACAAATTTTTACAATTATTACTCTTCTGCTGTTGTGTAGAAATGGTATTGGAACAAAAATATTTCAAATGAAATCCAGAAGAGCGGGAGAGCGGGAGAGAGTACAGTATGAATACCGTGATTCCATGGCGGGCCAAAAGGAAGACAGTCAATGTGGCCCAACTTTGGTCAGCCTTAGTATGCACTGGATATGCTGTATATAATATACACTACTGTACATTCCACCCATATTTATTTTGTACATACTGTATCACACAGACAGTCATATATGTACATATGTATATTGTGTTATTTGTGCATGTTACCTTCTTGACAAGCCTTATCCACTGCACAATGTTTGCATATTATCCTGTATATTACCATATACTGTATACCGTACCATCCTTATTACCTACTGCACCTTCTATACATTAATCACTCTTACCCCTGTTCATACGGTATGGACCCGTATGTTGTTATTTATTGTAAATAGGCCACTTATGCACTTCTGCTTAGAAGCTAACTGCTTTTAATTGGCTCTGTATTTGCACTTTGCACAATAAAAAAGAAAGTTGACTCTTCAATCTCTATTTTTCTGTGTCTACTGTAGGAAACAAACTTTCAGACTGGGCTTCTATGATCTTTATTTGTCAGTTTTGGAAAGGGTCTCTACTGTCGGTGCTTTCTGACTTAAAGGATAAAGTACTTCATGCGCCTTGCCATTTTTCCGTAACATAAAAACCCATTGTTTTTTGTCTTATTAACTCTGAGAGAGAAGAAAGAGAGGCTGGTGCAGCTATAATGCAAGTTATAACAGGAACTCTCAATGTTCTACCTTCAATGTTAGCACAAATACATAAGAAGCATTATCTTTTTTTTTTTTTTATAAGGTGATATCTGCATTGGCAAACTGTTGCGGTTTAAAAGGAATAGTATTGAAAAAAAAATTCTGCTTTTTTGTTAGGGTAGAAAATAAATTCTGACCAGAGACTTCCATCCAGACGATTCTGTGACGATCGTGTTAGATAACTCAGTGGTCTGCTCTATTTCTAACTCCACCCACATGTCCCAAGTTGGCATGCATTGAAGCTTGGTAATAAGTGAAAGCAAATTCAGCATGGACACTTCCAATACTGCACGGGTCACTTGGTAACGGAAATGTATGAGCTAGGATTTGTCATATTGTCTTGGCTGACTGCACTGCCTGGTGTAAAAGCAAATCTCTCCATCATAAAGTCACTCCGTAACCACATACTGGATATCCTGGCCTTTTTCTGCTCGGCTGCTAGAGTAATGTATTAGTGTTCTCGAGAGGTTCTAAAGGTGTGTGTGTGTGTGTGTGTGTGTGTGTGTGTGTGTGTGTGCGCGCGCGCGTGTGTGTGTGTGTGTGTGTGTTCCAGACACTCAAAAAGTAATTATGTCTATTACTGCAGTCTATATTCTCCCTGCAGACTGCTGTTAAAACAAAAAAAGTTTTTTTTTTTAAGAGCAAGGCTTTAGTCAGAGACAGAGAGAGTTAGTCATACAGTAGTAGAGCTATAGCCATCCTTAAACCAGGCTCAAGATTCAACTGAAGACCTTTCTTCCTCTTCAAACCTGCACAAACCTAAACTCTGACTGGTGAACTTGAGAGTTTTTCTTAGGTCAGCATTTGTAGCGGAGTGCCTCAAGGTCACCGGATGTCACTTACATCACAAGGGAATCAATAAATCAGAAAGGAGCGACGGGAAATATAACCACTACAATAATATCCCTTCACTCTACAATGCACATATTTAAAAGTTAATAATAATCATTATTATTATTAATCAATACATTAATGAACAATGCCATCCAATATAATCCTGAAACAATGATCACTTCTGATAACTGCTGCCAGGGGTGAGATATTAATGTCTAAAAGGTCTCCAAAGCTTTGTCCCAGACACTTCTTCTTATTGTGCTCATGTTGAACTCTTGCCACGGACATGTGTACTATGCTCCAGTTTCCGGAGTAATCATTGACGATTGGTTCAGGTTCTCTCCATAGAGCTCTTTCCCATTTCCTCTCATGTACAGCTGGGCACAGGTCTTTCACACAGCTTTATCAAATTCATTTCAGGGGTCAGGGGTAGCCCAGTGGCTAAGGCATTGGACTACGGTTCGAATGGTCCCAGGTTCAAGTCCCACTACCACCAAGTTGTTCCTGTTGGGCCCTTGAGCAAGGCCCTTAACCCCAACTGCTCAGATGTATAATGAGATAAAAATGTAAGTCGCTCTGGATAAGGGCATCTGCCAAATGCCTAGATGTAGATTTCACTGTCTTGAACAGATTTTAGCTACAGTCCATATCTGAGACAGATAGAGACAATTTATCCACTGGCAGATTTCTACTGATTACCCTTTTACACATTACATCACACAAGGAAAAAAAAAATAAAAAATCAACCAATCATTCTATCCAGATATTGCAATATCATTGGAGCTGCCTTGGAGAAAACGAGAGAGAGAGAGAGAGAGAGGGAGAGAAAGAGAAAAAAAGGACAGTATGTCTATACTGCTGAAACTATTTTTGGAGACTGCCTGTCTCAATTTTGTACATGGAATTGCTTTCTCCAGCTCTCGAAGCTTCCGTGCACGGTAGTGTACTTTCTCACCTCTCTTTCTCTCTCTCTCTCTCTCTCTCTCTTTCAAGGCTCAAATGTGTGAAACAAGCTACTCTTTCTTTGGCCTCCTCACAAAAGCCTGCTTTCATTCCTTCTAGAGATGGCTTCACACCAGCTCTGTTTCCAAAGTAATGCCTTGTCAACAAACCAAAGTGAATGCCAAAAAAGGGTGAACTTGCATGTTAACAAGGGGGCGAACTTCTCAACCTCTATTAAAACTTGTGCAATAGATATAATATGCAATCTTGATAGAGTCCCCTCGTGGGACACCGATGGGGAAAGTCCCCTATTTTCTGGAGACTATTGCCTGTTAAATGACCCAGTGCATGTTTAAAACAATTACAGCAACAAAAGCAGGGGGTAAGCCTGGCCTCCTCACCCCCTCCCTGCTCGCTGGGATGTGCAGCGACTCGTGAATGAAGGGATTTTCAGTGGCCTACCTCATACTAATCAGAGCTTCAGAGCAACAGCAGAGCAGGAAACTTTCAGGGGGGGTGGGGGGTGGGGGGGGGAGAAGAGGAGCATTATTACTCCAAAACAGGTTCTTTGCTCAAATTACACTTTCAATGCACGCTGAGCTAATTCAAAGTTCCCATGAAGCTTTAATCATTCTGGAACTAGACAGTCCAAATACAGGTTTGCATCAGATCGACCAAAATTATATCTGATAACTATTTCTGTAGCGCTGTTTATGTTTTTCCTCGTTCTTTCATTTTTTCAATCTACAACAACTGAACAAGGTAAACCAACACTTTTGCCCTTAACATTCAAGATATAGCGACGCTAAAAACAAGCAAGTTTGGGATTGTGCTCTACACCCTACAGTAGATGCAGTAAATCAACCCAGTGAGAAACACTGAAGAAGGGCCTTGAGATTTTCTTCCCCCTTTTTCAATCACAGTCCATGTGCTCCCGTCTAGAGTTCAAAGGAAACATCTTTACACTGGCAAGGAAGCATGAATAACACTGAATAAAGAAAGAGAAAGAAAGGAAGTCACGAAGGACAAAAGCTGAGCATAGGCATCCTCCCTGCGTGAGCAATTCCCCATTAAGAGGTACAGTGCTGTGGGAGGTGGATTCTTCCAGTACCAAGCGGTGCCCCATCAGCCTACATCTTCTCACACTGATAAAAAATGAGATGCACAGTGTCCTGTGCTGCTTCCTCTGTACAGGGCTTGTTATACAGTCACGATACTTCTAACATGTCATTTTCCTCTCTTTATATTTGCCTTTTTGAATATTTTACAGTCTAATGTAATATTAGAACTGGCAAACCATATGAAAAACAAAAATTGAACTGAAAACAGCACACGTATATAAACAAGTACCAGAACTCAGAAGCGTCAGGAATTCCACATGTTAATACCATGTGTATGAGTTCACTATCCCAACATGGGTTATACTGGTGTTGTTTCTGTTCTAGCCCCCGTATGCTTTCCTGTCCTGTCATTGTTGTTATTCAATTGTGTCCAGTTGCTTCGTGTTTACTTTATTTTGGTTCCAGTTTGACGATTTATATCCCGCTGTTTCTTTGCCTTACTGCAAAATCTTATCATCCCATTAAGTCTAAGTCCCAGTAGTTTTCTGTGCTCCTTGTTCTCTGTTTCTCATTGTACTTCCTGGTTTTGACCCTCCCCTATTTCCCTCTATTCTGTATTCAAACTACTCTATGTTAAGCCTGCCTGAGTTTGGACACTGGATTCACACATGGAGTTTTCTCACTTATGTTCTGCCTCTTCTAACTATGTGTTATGAGAACACCGCAAGACTCCGGAGACCACTATTAAAATGATATTAATACAGTTGCTATATACTTATTAATGACTTTCTTATTATAATGTAAATTACATTAATTTCGCTCATTTTCAAGGTGAAATATCTGAAACCTGGGAAGCTCTCTCTATCGTACAAAGGTTTTCTGGAATATAATGGTAGACCTTCGAGAGAAGTTCATATTTACACAGGTCTTTGAACGGGGAAAGGAAGAGAATCCTTGCTAAGGCGGTGGTAGGATTCCAAAGTGGGGTGAACTTAAACTAAATAAGTGATTTAGTAAATGCAAGTGCACATGTTACTGAAACAGTTACTGAAAGGCTGTTAGTCAAATTCTGTCATTCAGTGCTCATTAAATAATATTAATATCAACTTGCTAGATACGTAGTTAGACATCTGGGCTCAAACTTTTCTATAGCTAAAAGTAGGTGGACACCTGACAATCACAGCTGCATGTAGGTCTTCTCCAAACTGCTGCAACAAAATTGGAAGCACTCACACCTTTATAAATTCCTACATTATACCAATGACGCTTAACCATATCTGGTGGAAGAGCTTGAGTGTCCTGTACAGAGTCATGAACTGAACGAAAATCCTGACGTGACATCAACACCTGAGCTCTCTAATGCTTTTGTGGCTGAATGAGCATGATTTCCCATAGCCATGCTCCAATATCTAATGGAAAGTGCAGACAGAAGTATGGAGGTTATAGTAACAGCTAAATATGTAATAAATCCGGAATGGGCTGCTCGTGTGTGTCAGCTTTTCACAAATGTTTGTCATTATAGTATATTTCCAAATTTAACAAAGCATGTTAATACTGGATTGTTACAGTGTAGGTTGCCTGATATCTATTGCACTTCAGTTTGAGTATAGTACTTATTCTTGCTGGAATAATATTAATAGGACACTATGTGCACTTAATTTACACCTCTATTTATCACATATACATGTCTGCACAGTGAAACCTTTCTTCACATATCCCAGCTTGTGAGAAGCTGGGGTCAGACTACAGGGTCAGCCATGATCAAAGGGCAATGTCGGTTCTAAAAAGTGAAGCTACAGTAACGTGGAAGAGCCGAAATATGCATTTCCTCGCATGTCCACTGGGAGCTGGCTATCCCGTCCGTATATCCCCATGTTAAAATGTTCAACTTTATAACAGAAATAAACATGGGTAAGTTACTGATGATGGAGTTCAACCAATTTCAAAGTAACATTTACATATAAATTTACTTTAGCTACTGTACCTCATCATTTTGCTAATTTAATGCTAAGCCGTTGGTAGCTGAGGTAAGTAGGCATTTTCCATCCAGCTGCTAAGAGCTGTTTGCTCTGCCCTCTTAACCAGGGTTTAGGTGGAGTTAGCTCCTGCCAAGATGGCGGAGACCAGAGCGCCCACATTTGAGCTCTTTTCAAACTTATGGGTAATGCCAGGAGGGTTTGTCCAGTTCTTTTATGCAGTCTTTGGCGCTTAGAGACAGGGGCCCAACAGTGGCAGCTTGGTAGAGCTTGGACTTGAACAGCATACCTTCCGATCAGAAACCCAGGACCTTAACTTGTTTAGCTATCACTGCCTGGACAGTATGTCTTTACAGGTATAACCTCCATGCTTATTTCACAAACATTATCAAAGTGTCTACCACCTCACAGAACACAATTATCTATATAAAACACAGCATAAAATATTTTTTAGGTAGGGCCAGAAAATGAAAAATACGTTTGAATTAACATAGAATCACAGCATACCGATTAGGCTAACAATGATAAACATAAACTTAATCATAATAATCTAACTTCAACCAATTTGTTGAATTGAATTGCTATAAGCTAAAGCAAGCAATGTGTAAACCTGAACTGAATATCAGTCAGGATGCTGTTTTGTTATCAAAGTGACTTATCTATGATGGACACCTCTGAGACCAGTGGTTCTATCAGCATGGTGATCATGATGACAGACATGTTCTCTGACCTCTACTCCTCCCGAAAAGGGCACAGAAACCCAATACTGCCTTTCGGGAAAGCGCAGCAGCTTTCCCGATGTGTGATCAAAGATGATCTTTAAATGGTAGAGCGAGCATGACCGTGAACACAAGTTAAAATATAACCTTAACTTGCTGATGCTTTTAGGAAACAATATTTATTTCTATATACATACTTCCTATTTCTATTGTGCCTTCAGTGTGCAGAGTTGAACAGTAAATTATGGCATCTCGTTTATCCTGTTTCTGTTATTCTGTGCCGGGTTTACTTTGTTCTAGGCTTCCAAGTATGTATTGTATTCTATTTGCTCTGCCCTTGTCTTACTTTGTCAAGCCGTATGCTCAATCGGATGATCATGTGCGATCCTGTACGCCCTGTGTAGTCTTCTGTGACCCATGACAATTTATCCCTCTGTATTTATGTTAATGTTTGACAAGATTGTGTGAATTAATATAAATGGGACACAAGTTTGACTCATGTACATCCCTCTAGTGAGAGCATCACCTGTGCAGCTTTGCTCCTTCAGGTCAAAAATCCCAAAACAATGAAGATGCTGCTGCGCACCTGTATATAATGTCAACATAGATACTTTATTTTATATTATATAACACAAAATGAGAAAAATGTCTCACATACCTCCCACAAGAAAAATAAATGTACATTAATCTGCACCTTCAACTTTCAAGGTTCTGTTTTTATATGCTACTTTCCTTTTCTTCGAGTAAGCCATGCTGTATCGCACTTTCGTTTTTTGTTTTTTCCCCATATGGTAAACTAATCGCTTTTATTGGCTCTGTTATGTGACATGTATAGCCTCGCCCACCTCGAGGGAAAACGGCACATCCAGAATATACAGCTGACTAATGAAATGTTGTACATTCGAACCATTCTAACAATTAAATGTTGGTGAAATATATATGAGACAAGTTGGTTTTAATTATCACTAGAGGTGCAACAGTATGCAAAATCACGGCTGGTGTCATGTTTCACTACTGTGAGAGTTTATAAAAACGCATATTCCCAGGTATAATGGATTTAAAGTGTAAACACATAAACCTGTACAAACACTGAAAAACTGGCCATAATAGCTGGTACACAATATAAGGAATGCACATGGCTCTCTTTCGTTTAAATAAAAATGAAAATAATTAAACCTACCTATGTCTTGGTATCTGGGTGGTACGTTGTTTAAAAATAGTAATAGCACATTCTATAGCGGATACTGCAAATAATGCTTCTTTTTAAGAAGGGATATTTAAAGGATATTTTTAAACACTATTTGCTGCTACTGTTGCTACTTCTACAATCAGAGCAACTCATTGAACCCTTTCTTATCAATAGAATCAATGAAGATGACTTTCATATAACAAAATGCCATCACAGTCTTCATTTACACAGTGGCACCAAAAATTTATACCCTTAAATGCTTTAAAGTATATATAAAATAATTAGCTTTAGATTAATCAGCATACAGATATACTGCACATTAACCAGCCATAACATTACAATGCCAAACGTTATACCCAGCGTTGCGTAGGTTCCCTTTGTGTCGCTTCAGCTCTGGCCCAAGGCTTCTGGGTGAGTGCTGTGGTGTCTGGTACCAGGATGTTGGCAGCGGATCCTTTTGGTGCTGCGAGCTGTGGAATGGGACTTGTTTGTCCAGTGCATCCCATGGTTGCTTGATTGGATTGGGATCTGAGGAGTTTGGAGATCGGGTTGGCCGCCTTGGGTTCTTGCTTTGTGAGCTGTGATGCACAAGGTGTTCAACTGACTTTTTAGCATGTCTAGGAGTCCAGGATTGTGCTGCGTTAGCTTTTCTGTGGGATTAGACTGGACAGACTGGCCATTGGTCCCCGTGGACATACAGTAGGTAAGCCTTAGGTGCCCGTGATCCTTTCAGTTTACTGGTTTATAATTAATAATTAGTATTAATGTGTTAATATTTTGCATTGTTACTGTTTTGACTGATCAGTCTAAACTCAGTCAGTTTGACTGATCAAATGTATTTGAGAGTGAAATTTAAAACACTGATTATACTGTTCACTATTTGAGAACGAAAACATACCACAATTACACCAAACAAATAAAATCAAAACATTCAGTTTCAGAGGGCTAAGGCACTGAGTTACTGATCGGAAGATCGGCGGTTCTATTCCTAGCTCAGCTAGGTTGCCTTTGTTGGGCCCTTGAGCAAGGCCCTTAACCCTATCTGCATCATGACTGACCCTGCGCTCTGATCCCAGTTACACTGGGATATGCGAAGAAGGAATTTCACTGTGCTGTAATGTATTTGTCACAAATAAAGGCTTTTCCCCTAATCAAATGCACTAAAGTTGGACAGAATTCCACACAGAAATTCGTGCATAGGATATAACTCAGCATCTAATTATATTGGAAACAAATGTGTTTATTTGACTTTTCAAACATGTACAAATGCCAAATATATGAAGTGTTATTTTAATATTTTACTACAAGTCCTCACATGCTGCCTGTTCCTTTTATCTGAATGAACAGAATTAATGGAAAAAAAATCCCCTAACACTAGTTAAAGCAGGACTGTATCCACGTGGATCATAACGCACAGTGAACCAAACATCCTGTACCTGAAAGCTATGAATAAATGAGTTTATCTACAAAAGGTGTCAATAGTAGAGATGATAGCACTCCCTCATTACTATCCAAAACAAGTGAAAGCAGGGCTGTAACCAAAGGCATTGCCTAGAGGTGTGGGGAAAACCAAAGAATGAGAAATGCTACGCCAATTCTGAGGCTTTATCATCTCTCTCTTTAACCTCCTCATCCAATTAAAAAGAAACAAGACAACAAAGGCAGAAAGAAAAAGATGATGAGGTACTTATCCAAGTCAACTGAAAAAAAAAATACTGATATTGAGAACAGAGAAGAAAATACACTGCAGTTTCATCATATGAAATTTGTATCAGAGAGATAACTAGTATTTTTCCCTGATGTTAAATGTTCATGTAATTTCGTAAGTGCTTTGTAAAGGATTTCTGTCCTAACTACAATAAAATGTTATGTACAAAACAGTCTGATGTGTTTAAATAATTAGTTGAACCCAGCGTGCAGAGTATTAATAGTAATGGAAAATATTTACGTTACTCATAGACTGTTCTGAATCAGAGAATCTTCTTGTATTGCTACAGTAAAACCACTACTGAAATAACACAACATAAAGTATTGTTAATTTTACTGTGTAACTATGTACCAGAAGCATTTACCCTGAAATAGCAATCTGACTCGTTTGCATTTTTCGTTGTGCTGTTTTAATAAAGATCCAGAGCTTGAATTATTTCACACAGGTAACAAGGTATAGCTCATGTATGCTGTGCTAAGCATGTGATCTTATCCACCACACAATGTTTTCACAGTTACACTGTCTTACCATCTATACCATAGACTTATTATAGTGCTGCATCTTGTTGCACAAGACACTCTCACCCCTGTACATACGGACCCATACCCTTATTTACCAGGGTTCATGGTTATTTAATTGTAAAAAATCTAAGCAATTCTAGGTAGCGTTAGCCTGGCTAGGTAGGTAATGATTGCTAGCTAGCCTGCTATTTAAAATGGCAAACCCTTATGACTTGCTTTCTCTCACGTCAAAAAACAGCACACCCTTTTACGTTTCATCTCTTAATCAATCCAGTGTCTGAAAGGAACGGCTTTTGCACAAAAACATGAGATGAAAAGCTCTAGCTTGGAAAAACAAAAGCTTAAAATAGATCTTGTGTACAGAGTCGATTATTTGAGGCAAGCGTGAAAAGGCCTTAAGTGCCCAAAGGCAATCTAAACTTCAAAATGAGTTGCATCAATCCTGAGGCACTTATTTCTGTCAACTCATTCTCTCCTGCATCACTTGTAAAACTTACTTTGATACCATTTAAATCTGGCTAATTAACACTCATTATGTAAATACTGACCTTTCCACTGGGTTTGATCCTGTTGTTTCCACATGGGGATGATAACGAGGAGTTGACGTCTTCGTGGATGCAGTTGAGCAGCCACAGCAGGAACTCCAGTGCATCGTGTTGGGAATTCCCTCGGAACTGAGAGCCATACTTGGACACAATCATCTGCAATTAAGAGAAAAGATATGTCTGATCACCAAGTCGGCATGAGAACGTGTTTATCGTGCAATCGAATTCACATCACACAGCGAAAAACAGGCTTCTGTTTGAATTCTTCTGTCAGCAAACACCAGCGTCATGAATAAATCATATTTAAAAAAATGTGCATCCTGTTCATGAACTGTCCATTTAGTTCCTCAAACAGACGTGGTGTTCAAAAATAGCAGCCAACGATCTGATACAGAAAATGACAGCTTGTTATGAACTGGAATGCAAAAAAGACCAGCTGGTGGAAGTAAATTGCATTCTGCTGCATTGCTGAGTGATGTTTACTCGCTGCTGATCATGATCATGATACCTCAGTAAGTGAGCAATTGTAACAGCATCCCTGATTATTCTTCATGATTCTGCATCATAAAAAAAACAAGCTAGGTTAAAGAAACAGAACATTTTATGAGATCCTTTTACGAAATTAACATTGAAATTGAAATTAAGGAAAACTGGAACTGAATTTGAGGGAATGTCCAGTCCAACCCCCCAGACCGCTTGCATTTTCTTCAGACTGGTCCATTATATAATCATAGACCACTTACTTTCATAGAGAGAAATCTATGCCTGACATGATAAAACTTGTGAAAAAATTTATTAAACCTTGAGGAAAGAAAAGTTTGAGGAGGGTCAGATTGTGGCCTCCAGGATTCGTAAGCTTGTGGCCAGAAACAATTACGAAAGCCTTCAGACAGCATAGTTATGTTTACAGTTACAACATATTCTTCACTATATCCTTTACTCACTCATTCTCTATTCTGCTTATCTTGTACAGGGTAAAGGATAAAAGATCTGGTTAGGCATGAAGGCCTGGAGCCTATTCCAGGAGACTCCACTGTGCTAAACACTACACCACTGTGCCGCCAGATATAATCTTCAATTCGACTGAAATCATTCCGAATAAAGGTTTCACTGTTTACATGGACGCTGATCTGGTTAGGCTTCTCATCTTTGCAGATAAATCCTGCCGTCCATGTTGTGATTGGTTATAAGAATTCTGCCTCCTCTGTGATTGTTCATATCTTTATTATGTATGAAATGGTGAGCTCCTTCCTCAGCCAGATACCCAGTGGATAAAAAATGAACACAGATAGGAGAGAGTTGCTTTCAGAGTGTTTGGAGATGAGCAATAGAAGCCCTGATGGAAGAATTTCCCTCTCGTAAACATGTCAAGTCACCTAATGTGACCCTCAAGTGAGGCAAACATGCGCAGACAGAATATATTTATTCCGACATTACAGAAACTATCAGATTAAGTGTTTGCATCACTAATATTTACCTACTAAATGGATTATCAAAGGTTTACAGCACTCCTCTCATTCCTATTGGGCTGAATTGGGTCAGTGTGCTCTGGCGGAGGTATTTATATAATGCTTTATTTTTAAGTTTTACTTCGGTGGACTATTATTCCCATTATTAATAGAATATTAGGGTCTTTGTAAACACATTTCATGTGAGCTGCGCCCCTAAAAATAAGTACTTACCGAAATACATAGCATAGAATTACACTATATGAGCACTGATAATCATCTTCTATACCGGTTATCCTTGTGGGGGCATGAAGCCTATTCGAGTAGACTTAGGGCAAGACGTGTGGTATACCCTGTTTGCGGTATACCCCACACACACACACTTTCGGTAATTTGGGAAACCAATTAGCTTAATCTGCATGTCTTTGGACTGTGGGAGGAAACCAGAGCATCTGGAGGAAACCCACCAACCATGCAATCTCCACGCACACAGACGCGATGCAGCAATCAAACCCTCAACCCTGCTAACCACTCCGCCAATGAGCACTGATATCAAAGTATATCCTCTTTATGTTTCTGAAAAGTTTTTAATGGAAATATAAAAAAAAAATTTTAAGTGCCCAAGATCTCATTTTATGATTTTAATTTAGCTGTGTTACATTAATTTAGTTGTAGTTAGATCCATCCCAACATCCGTTGTCTGCATTCCCCATATTTTATTTCTGTTATTACTGCAACAAATTTAGAAATTCATTTTATGGTTAAAAAAAAGAATAAAATAATGCAATCTATAGTACCGACACCATGTACACAATGAAAATGAATCTGGAGCTACTCGTTCAAGTCTTTTCATCTGGACAGAATGCTGCATGGGATATCTCGTGAAATCATGAAAAAATAATGAAATGCAGGCCAAGTGCTAACATTACGCTCATTACGGTCAAGGTTACGCTTCAGTCCATTGCGGGCATTCATTACCATACACACACTGTCACACACTTGTTGACACCTAGAGACAATTTAGCATCATTAATCAAATTCATCATACACAAGCTTTGCTTTTATAAGTAATATATTGCAATGTTAGTGTCAGGTTAAATAAACAGTTCCAAGAGCTACATGAAAATCTTTAAACCATGCATTTAAAAACACATCCGTCTTTCAGCGTTTTGATGTTTCTTCTTGGCAGCTGTCACATTATTCCAAGTAAGGTGTAGATAAAATTGCATAAATCTTCATTTTTAATACTGGCAAATACAAACAGAAATGATGCTTGCGTTAACCTTGTGAACCTCAGCTAACAGCTGGAAGGAAATGACAAGTTAGAGCAAGCACTACACACCAAGATAATTTCATATTCCTACAGTAAGTAAATATCACATGCACATGGAGAGGTGCTGAAAAACAAGCATCTACCTTAGAGCCATCATCAAACGGAGATAAAGCCGGTGTTTGCAATAAAGCACATGACAGGAAGTGCGACCCCTTCTTTCATCTTCAAAGCAGTTGTTCTGTAAACTTTGTTCAAGGTGAATGTAACTAATTATTAAGATCTGACAGGGCCTGCTGAGTCACCTCAGGGAAACGGAGCCGATCATAAGAGTCATCTGCTGCACCGCAGACAGGTACACATTCACGAACCACTAAAAAGGCTTTGTTTTTATATAGCCATTCAAGAGGATGTATTTATAGTATTATTGAGATTATGTCACATTGAATATAGCATGAAAACTTTATAAGCCTATGAAATGCAGGTCCCTTTGTTCAATACTGGTCAGGTAAATGTCGATGTCTGACATTCTAGTACAAAGATCTCATTCATGTATCTTGTTTGGTTCTTCACAGATGTATATGTATTTATAGATATCTACACATATTTGAAACTCAGGCCCTGGTTCTCTGAAGGTTACTTATGTGAGCTGAGTCACTAACAAGATCTTCAGAGGTTGGCATACTTCATAGTGGTAAAAACAGCATAACTTGTTGGCTTCGTTGAAAACATATTGATTCATTGGCATGAACATTTACTGAAGGCTGAAATTTTACTCCTGCAACCAAATCCCACGAGCAAATTAATACAAATAAAAGCACAGTGATTAAATCAGCGGCAGCCTGTTTAAAACAGCTGAAGACACAATAAATAATAAGTAAGAAATTACATCAAAAAGCAAAAGGTTTTTCTTTCTGACAGGTGTCCCAAACTTTATTTTATTCCACCGAGTATAAATACACACAGTATGTCGTTTAGTTAATTATTTTTTTTATTTAATACACTAGGAATTAGCATAAAAAATTAGTAACTTCATTTTTTCTTGAACTGAAACCGCTAATTTGTTTCTAAAACTTGATGACTGACCACAGTATCTAGACAAGATATATTGCCAGGGATATTCCAACTATCATGATATTCATAAATGTCAAATATTATGTATTAATTATTTATAAAATTAATTATAAAATAGAAAATGTTATAAAATAAAATATTTAATACAGATTGAATACGGGGCGGCACGGTGGTGTAGTGGTTAGCACTGTGGCCTTGCACCGCCAGAGTCTGGGTTCGATTCCCGTCTCTGTGTGCATGGAGTGTGCATGTTCTCCCCGTGCTTGGTGGGTTTCCTCCGGGTACTGCAGTTTCCTCCCACATTCCAAAGACATGTAGGTTAGGCTAATTGGCGTTCCCAAATTGCCCGTAGTGTGTGAATGAGTGAGTGTGTGTGTGTCTGTGTCCTGCGATGGATTGACACCCTGTCCAGGGTGTACCCTGCCATGTGCCCCAAGTCTCCTGGGATAGGGCTCCAGGCCCCCGTGACCCTGAATACAGGATTAAGCGGTATAGATGATGAGTGAGTGAGTGAGTAAGTGAGATTGAATACAGTTTCCTTTTACCAAATTTTGCTAAAGTACTTCTTAGCTTCTCTTTTTCCACGCATCCATGAACGTCTTCAAATCCAAAAATAAGAATATGGACTTCAGAGAATGAATTTAAAATGTATTGTTTGTCGAGGTAAATCACTGTGCAGTAATGCACTAACTGTGCCAACTGCTGTTGCACAGAGAGCACGCGTAAATGTAGTGGTGTGTTGTTCTTTCGGCTACTTCCATTAGGGTTCACCACATCGGACTATGAAATGCAGGTTTTATGCCAGATGCCTCTCTTGAGATGACCCTTTTTTTCATGTTTCTGGACAGTGATTGGCAGCGGGCACTGAACATGAACATGTGGCAGACGAGAAGCGACCACACGGAGCAACCAAGGCCCATACATAATTCATGTGATTTTGTTTGAATCTTATAAATGAGCTCAATCATTCCTGACCTTGGTAAAAGGTAATTAATAAATAAAAAAGGGACTAAACACAAAGACAAGCGAACCAGCTTCGGGCATTTTTGTCCTCTATAATGTTCTAATGTCTAGTGATTCCTCATACTGCTCCCTTTCACAATTTGAGTCCTGGAATATATCTGTGCCATCAGGGAAGATAAACTCCATATGTGATCACCTGGTCATTTCGTACCTTCAGGTCATCAGCTGACATCATTTACTGTAATTACCACATAACGTAACTGAGCTTAGGTCTGACAAACTGAAGATCATAACACTGCCTCCAGAGGTTTGTACAGTGGCTACACACTACAGTATGTGCATCGCTTCATGTGCTTCTCTTCTTACCCTGATGTACCCATCACTCTGAGATAGGGTCAGTCAGGAATAGGACGTATCCGACAACATGACCTTTTGGTCACCCAATCACCCAATCCAATCTTTATGCCCTATTTAAGTGTTTTTTTTTTCTGATTAGTCTCACTAACAAGTGGTTTTCTTATGACAACACGGCTGTTTAGTCCCAATAACGTGAGTTTTCTTCACACTGTTTGCATATGAAAAATGATCTTCCTTTCACTATTATGCACAGTAGTACTTATTTCAACTGATAAACCATTTTAACGTCTTTATTCACTTGGCGTACACACTCAGGTGACTTAGGCTCCGTCCACACGAAGCCAGTGCGTTCTCTATCCGATCATTTTTTCTCCGTGTGGACAGGCTCTTTAATTGCTTTGTTGAGTGGGGATGTAATTTAAACTGAGGAATAACGTAAAAGTCAGATGTACATGCTTTTTGCTGCCTTGAAAATGGGGTGAAAAAGAGACAGAACTAGGGCTGCAACTAACGATTATTTTGATAATCAATTAGTTGGGCGATTATTTTTTTCGATTAATCAATTAATCGGATTTAAAAAAACTAAATGCTTCTTTAATTTGATGGTTTGCTTATAACTATATAAAACCATAAATCAGGGTATTAGTTATGTATAAAACTAAACTTTAAAAATGCAAGTCACGTATAGAGTTTAATGATCTTTAATTTTGATATTTTAAACCTTAAAGACAAAGTTTGTTTTTGAACAGTAAAACTCCTCTAAATATCCAAAATATAAATAAATAAAAAAGCAAAACAATTGTTGTACTCTTATTATATTGGATGGCATCTGTTATAGTGGCTGCTTGTTGTGGAATGCATGGGGGATTTCTTTTTTGTATGAACTCACTTATGCTGCCTTGTCTCTTTCTAAAAATAAATATATAACAGCATTTGAGTATGCAAAATACAGCATTTTAACAATAATTGCAGATATTGCCAGCTGATAGAGAAGGATCAGCCAATCAGAAGTAGTGTGTCGAAGTCTGTGATTGGCTGGTTTTGTGGCAGTTTTGTAACACTCGACAAAGTTGAGCGAGTGTACAGGCAGAGTCGAGCGCGCACAGAAAATAAATGTTGCTTGCGCGTGAAGGCAGAGTGGAGCGCGCACAGAATCGAGAAGTCGCGCGTGCGCGGAGAACATGTTGAGCGAGCACTGGAGACATTGCACGTGCAGAATCGAGCTGTTGAGCACGCAATGGAGACACTGCACGCTTTGTCTGCTCTCAAAATGTCAAACCGCGCGCTCAGAATGGTGGCAGGAATATAACGCCATAGGCGCGCGCTTTTTCCTGCAGACTCTTCTGTAACCTCCATTGCGCCAGCGGTTGTGTCTATCTTTGTGTATTTGTGCATCTTGTGGTCGCGCTCCTCAGTAACGTGAGCAGTCCAACTAATCGATAACGGCATTCGTTGACAACGGATTTCATTATCGATAATTATCGACTTTATCGATTAGTTGTAGCCCTACACAGAACCAATGACTAAAAAGCGTAGATACATAACCGGCATGAGAGGGCATACTACGCCATTGAAACTGCAAAGATTTGGAGTTATGATCACAACACAATCAAGAGATATGTAAGTGAGAGACCACAGGAACACAGAAAACAAACCAAAAAAAAAAAAGAAGAAGAAAATATGGAAATTAAACTAAGTATCCAGGAAGCGTTTAGCCTTAAAAGCCATCACCTTCCGAGTGCTACTTCTCTGGACTCTGCAGGTACAAAGTGCTTTGCATGATTGGCAAGGTCAAAAAAGGTAGAAAACCAGCATAAAAAAAGGGGGGGGGAAAACCCACAAGCAAATGTGTCAAGAAAAGGCAAAAAAAAATTTTTTTTTTTTTGTGTGTGTGTGTGTGTGTGTGAAGGTTTTCAAGACGGATGAAATGAGAATGATGATGGACGGACCAAATGGACAGGCCCATGGCATGGCTGGATTGCTGATGGACATTGCGCACCAGAAGTGCCAGTGAGATACCAGAAGAAGAAAACATCATTTAAAAGCACCGTGATACTGAAGTAAGACAATGCTCTATCCCATATGCATCCAAGGACACCAGAGTGGGGTTTAAAAGTCATAAACAAATCAACGAACCGTCCTTCTGCATTATGATTGGTTACAAGAATTCCAATTAGATCAAGTGTCACACAGGTAATATCTACCTATTGAATGGATTATTATTAAGATTTACATCATCGCTCATTATTCTCGTCATTCTATTATTCTGATTATTATTATTCCTAGTGGAATATCAGGATTCATGTAAACACATATACTGATGGCACATACAGTACATGCAACTGATTTAGCTCTGGGTTTAATTAATGAAAACTTAAGCTCAAGTTTAAACCAACAATGTGTGACAAAAGTCTAATTAAAAAGAAAACGTCTACTTGTGTTGATGTGTAAAATGCTTTGCTTTATTGAGCAAGCTAATGAAAAATAATGAACACTGGGGACTTTAATATTCCTAGAGAAACTTATTATGATTCATATTGTACATAGTCCTGATTTTAGGGCAGAAGCCAGTTGACATGTAAAAGTACCTTTAATTATTAATTAAAAAAAAAACAATAAAATCATAAGAGGTATCGAAGTTAAAATGAGAATTATGAGCATTTTTTAAATTGTCTTGTTGGTGGAAATATTACCAAACGTTCTGGGAGTAAACTACATGCTAAAGGTCTGACATTTGCAGCTCTGTTGGGGAAGAACGCTTTCTTCATCTGAAGTCCGGTAAGCGTTCTCCTCCCCCTCACGCTACTCTGTTCCTCGCTGAAGCATTCGCACGGCCTGCTGAGCCGACTCTGAGCACCGAGTAACGCAAATGCCACGGAAAAGCCAATTTTACACCTTTTTTTATTTGTTCTTCTCATTTTTCACACTGTACAATACGAAAACACTATATTCACACTAACCCCTAAAATAAAACGAGGAACCGAGCAGAAAGTGGCACCTGATGAAATACTAACTGAGCTAAAATTAGATCTCTTTACCTGGACGTCAAGAAGGTGAAGAAAAAAAAAGATTATTTTATGAATGTTTTAATAAATTCCCATAGGTCACTGCTTAAAATAGTCTTATTAAGAAAGAGAACAATGGGACTGTGACTGTGAATGTGATAAGTGTATCTTATGAGGGGCTATTATCATAAAAGCTGCTCTTTGCTCTCCAGGGTATCATATTACAGAGCTGACAGGATGAAATTGTACTCTCCCAAGGGTGAAGTGAGTCAGCCAGTGCTTCATCTAACAGTCTTAATCTGATAAATAGCAGTATTAAGTAGTTAAGATTTAGAAATGTTTTCGTACCTACATTTAAGTCACTGGGGTTATAATCATGAATGTTCGCTTACATGTTAATCCACCTGAGCATTAAAAGTGTTAGAAATGAAATTATGTTTTTTCTTATTAAAGTCAAGCTGAAACAGTCACTCTGTATTAAAGCTCTATGATAATTTTTTTTGCAGACGATCCATTTGACCTCTTTAACCTGGTCTTCACGCAAGCTGTACAGTTTCAGACCTGACTCCGAAGTATAAACACAGCTCTTATGTGTTTCAAAGGGCAGGAGTGGGGCGGGGCGTTTTTTTTCTAAAATGGTGCTATAAAAACACCACCTTAAAAACAGCATAGCAATTTCATGACCTAAAACCTTGCTGGGCGTAACAAAGGAATGGCGCACAGTGGCAGATGTATGCACACTGGGAGTCACAAGCATGTAACTTGCATGGCTATTAAATAGACTGGCTATTAAATGAAAAACTTTCAGGAGCAATGACAATATGTATATACATGCCTATACATGGCGGAATATTGATACATGATTATATCAAAATAGACTATTCAATTATAAGTCAAAGGCACATGTGAGCAGTTACAAGCACTTTACAGACTGTGATTAATATCAAACCCAAAGATAAGATTTAAATGTAAGACTATCCGATCATGCTAGCATGATGGCTTATTTATTTATTATGGCATGCAAATCGTGCACAACACCATGTATGCATGAAGAGGAACGGCGTGGGAGGGGGCGTCGAGACACAGAGGGAAAGATGGGGCGAGGCTGTTTGGAGACACAGAGGGAAAGATGGGGCGAGGCTGTTTGGAGACACAGAGGGAAAGATGGGGCGATGCTGTGTGGAGTTGCAGGAGATCTAAAGCTAAAGAGGAGTGAGGCTATGTGGAGACACAGAGGGAGAAAGAGGAGCTGTGTGGAGACACAGAAGTGCTTGACATGGGAAGACAGAGAGGGAGAGAAAGTGGCGAGGGGAGGGCTATGTCATGACAACAGAGAGAAAGAATGGGGCAGGGCTGTGTTCAAAGATGCAGTGGTAAAGATAGGGCAGGGCTATTTGAAATCACAGTGGGAAAGATGGGGTGGGGCTGTTTGGAGACACAGAGGGAAAGATGGGGTGGGGATGTAAGGAGACAGAGGGAGTGAGAGGGGTGGGGCAGTGTAAAGACACAGAGGGAGAGAGGGGTGGGGCTATATAAAGACAGGGATGGGTGTGGCTATGCAGGGACGAAGAGGCAGATAGGTGGTTGGGTGCTATGGAGATGAAGAGAGAGAGTAGGGTGGGGTTGTGTCAATTACAGGTATCAATTATATATTAAAAACTTACACCGCCTAGCAGTATGACTTAAGTAAAGCATCGAAGGACAGATCAAGTAGGCAGTGTACATTAGCACAGCTGATGTCTTTTGGTTACTAATCTTTAATAAAAAAAAGGCACCAGTATAAAAGTGTGAAATAAACCACATCATTAATTCTGTGAAAAGAGAAGTTTCGTGTGCTTTCAAACCGTCTCAGATCCAACTGTGACACAGTTCACTTAGATGTAGGTGATACCATGTACCTAGAAACATGAAACAAAGCAAGTTCTACCAAACAGGAAATGAACTAAAATGAAGTCCTAGGAAATGTCCAGCCTCCCCCTCAGGCTTTCACAGGTCACCTGCTCATTGAACAAGTGCCTTGTTTGAGTTTCTGCTCATGAGTAACCTCTAAACATTCTTATCTCTTTACAAGTATGTTAAGAATTCGGCTGTAACCTTTCCAGTTCCACGTTATGTGACAGAGTCACTACTGTACAGTGTTAGGAAGTGGGTTGGGCCACATTCTCACATTCAGAGCCACTTTTGACAGTCAACATCACGTCTCATTCGTCACTGATTGCCTTACAGGGCAAAACTGAGGTTGAGCTGAGGTTTTAAGACCACGGGAACGTCTACAGTTAAGTGCGAGGGTAATTCTCGGACGTACCATTCCTGATGTACAGTCACATTCTGCCTTGAAATTCTTGGCAGATGCTTTCATTTAAAGCGACACAGAATCCAGTCTACTTACTGTATAAAGCTGTTCAAGGAGCTTCAAGTGGTACATGTGCTCCGAAACTAAACAGAACATAAAACTAATCTCATTTAATAGCAGGACAAAAGGCCTTCCTCCTGATCGGCCTTGTAGCTTGTCTGCTGTCGACCCTGTTAAAAAAATAATACAGCAGGCAAGCCTGATTTGTGGCATAGTGGTGTTTATAAATGTATACATTTGCCTTCTAATAGATAATATTTTAGTGCCACTTTCTCAAGGCTTTGGCCTCCAACTTTCATCTCTGTGGTTGTAAATGTTGTGCTTTTTTCAACTGAGCAAGCATATTTTGCAGCTGATGAACGATTTTTCCAGGACGCTATGCTCCTAACATGGACAAAATACATAACTTTCTTTCACTACGGCAACTTTGTCATTGTAAGTGGTAGCAATTTGTGGCTTATTCTGCAAACTGAACAGGTTATCTGACTCCCTGACACCCCAGATAAACAAGTTCGTGTCAGCACACTGAAAGTATCTGGTTTATATAGACGCTACAAATCCAACAATTGTTAGATACACACTGCCTGCAGCACATTTAAGGTAAACAACCATTAAAGCTTTTGCAGAAAGATAGGCTTTTTTTTCAGAATGGCCCTAATAGTAATAAAAAAGCATCCAAATATGTATTAAATGCATTAAATCCTTGCCTACTGCGTAGATCTATTTGCTGTAAACAACTGGGCATTCTTTAATGTCAGGGTCTGGTGGGATTGCTACTCAATACTCCTACAGGTCATAAAAGAATAAGCAAAATGTAAATCAATTAAATGTACAGTTCATCTAAAAAATAGAAAAGTCTAATGGAAATGTTTTCTTTTTCTCATACTGTATATATGAGATTAAGTACATGTTATGTGAAATATGGAAATTCAAATAAACCAAAAATCTCAAAATAGTTTCATATTTCAAAAGATCAATCAAAAGAAGATTCACGACTTCTGAAAAGCATGCTAATTTATTCACTCAGGGAATAGAGATTATCAACCTGTGGGAGGCGTTCTTGAGGACCAAGTTGCTTTAATAGCTGCTTTTAGCTTGTCTGAGTTGCTGAGTTAAATTTTTCTCTTGACAATCGTCCATAAATTTTCTACTATGTTCAGGTCAGGTGAGTTCGCTGGCTACTCAAGCGCAGTAATATCAGGGTCAGCAAACAGGTTAGTGGTAGTATTGGCACAGTGGACAGGGGCTAAGAAAGGAAGACAGCTTATAAAGCTTGTCGGCAGACAGAAACATGAAACATCTTCTCGCAGATTTGACTTTGGACTTGATCAAACAAAGCGGACCATCACCAGCAGAAGGCATGGCACCCCAAATCATAATCGACTGAGGAACTTCACTTCAGACTTGAAGCAACTTGGCTTCTGTGCTTCTGCACTCTTCTTCCAGACTCGGGTACCTTGGTTTTCAAATGAAATGAAAATTTTCATTTGATCTGAAAAGAGGACTTTAGACTACTGAGAAATGGTCCAGTTCGTTTTCTTCTTATCCCAGGTAAGGAGAAAGCAATGGCTCGATGCTAGGATACTAGTCCATTTCCTCAAGATATCTGTGCTCTTGTTGCACTGACTCTAGTCTAACTCTACTTCTGGTGAAGCTCTCTCAAGTTACTGTTGCTTGTACACACTTTTCCATTCCAATCAACTTTCCATAAATTTTCTTCATTGAAGCACTCTGTGAACAGCCAGTCCCTTCAGCGATAACCTTCCTTCCTTTCATCTTCTAGAAAGGTGTTAAGTCAGCAGTCCCCAAGTATTCCCCAAGACTGTGGTTGTGTGTACTGAACCAGACATAATGATGCACCGTAATTATACTGTAAGAACAGTAATTTATTCAAACTCCAAATGAAATATTCTAATAATTTGAGATACTGGATTTTTTAAAATATTTTTTTTATGAGCTGTAAACTGTAATCATAGAAATTATAACCAAAAAAAGCTTGAAATATTTACTTTACATGGAACAAATGCAGAATATGAGTTCAATTTTTTAAGTAAATTATGAAAAGAAAAACTTTACTGTACTGTAGATGGATTGATGTATTGCTACACGATTTAACAAAAATCACAATGTAAATATTTTGACACTGTGATGCAAATGAAATTACAATATTATTATTCTATTTAAAAGAATCAACATTTTAAACCTTTACCAAATTCAAAATTCAAATTCTATTTGTCACATACACAGTCATACACAGTATACATGATATACAATATAAATAAATATATAAATATACAATATAAGAAAACCTAGCTGTACAAATCTTACAGCTGTACAAATCTTACTGAAAATCTTTATCTAGGCTAACTGCAAATAATGGCACAAATGATCACATTAAGAGGATGTCTGCCAATATTTATTTATTAATACATTATTAATACATTTGTGTGTGTGTGTCTGCGTGTATTCATATACACATACACACACACACACACACACACACACACACACACACACAGAAACAGTGTATTAAGAGTATAAAAATCAGATCATGTAGAGTGAGTAATTGTTCTAAAAAACATGAATAAAGTATATATTACTTAGTTGCTTATACAGCATTTCAGCAATCTTTTGAATCAGCAGTTTATACTCTTCAACCCTAACTAACCCCCTCCCTCATTTATAATGCTCTCATTGTGTCACTTAATAAAAGCTGATTAAATATAAACTGTGCTCTAAAAAAAAGCTCATATTAACTAAAGCACAAATCAGGAGCATGTAATTCCGTATTTCATACATTCTGTTGTTTAGCCACTCCTACTACCTCATCTCGTCTCTGATGATGGTACGTATTGAATGAAAGAAAGTTAAAGTAAGCTAGAAGTCTACGATACAGGGGGAGGTTTAAGTTACAGAGTCAGTCCATTGCTTAAAGACAACTTCCTTCTAGTTCATGTCCAAGGCATTCATTAAGCTCATCAGACCTTACACAAGTTGGTGTTACTTCATAAACCAGATCTGCAAAGTGTCGCCTCTTCGTCTGCTGAGAGCACCATTTACGTGACGGAGCAGTCAGTGCCAATGGATTGAGCCTGACCTGCTCATGATCTATCATATTAGCTATAATATGCATGAATTTCCAAGTCCAACAGTCTTTTGAACTCTTTGCAGTAACAGTATGTCACAGTGAATTCTGTTGTAAGTAGTTTGAAAAAGCATATTTGGAATGTGCCACCATTTTAATGGCTGCCACCATTTTAAGAGTCTGCCAGTGCCTATGACTTAGAAGGCATCGACCCAGACCCATTTTTAGAGATCACTGAGTCCTGAGTTAAACATGCAAATTTCACCTGCTACATCAATGTCAGCTCTGACGAATCAGTGAAGAAGCGATAAGATGATGATGATGAATCATTGGTTTACAAGGAACTCCACGTCACAGAATCCAAGCTTCTCAATATAATCTTTGATTGAGTGCGATCTCAGCTCCTGAATCCGATTTCAGCAAGTCCATTTTTGCCAAGTCAAAAAAAAACAGTTACGACTGATTTCTTATGTTTATCAGTAGACATTGGATGTGATCTGACTGTGAATCAGGATCTGAATCTGCCAGACAAGCATGCGGTGTCGGCAACCCTGCACAGTCAGGATAGTGGATGTCCGAGGCAGGCGCTGCGTCCTTCAGATGGTCAATGCCAAGGAATTGAGCACAAAGCAGATGCCTGTTTTGTAAAGGATTCAGACACCAAATGAATGAAGGCATGTCTCGCAGCATGGCTCTTTAGGCTAAGTAATGGGAAATCATGAAACAGGGGAAATTGGACTCCAAATCTGACACTCTATCAGTTGACACACAGCACAAATGGAGGGAAAGCACTTTGATATAAATACTGCAGTCATCTAAAGATTTAAAGAAAATAGGTAAGCTTGTTCTTCTTTTTTACCAATTAGAAGCCAAATGCAGTCTGAGAGGAAAATAAACCCAACAAGACCTGAACGTGTCTATTCGCTTCTTAGCAAAAATATAGTTATAATGAAAACTTTACTGCCTCTTTAATATATTTAGGACACAGTTACCGAAGCAGGCAGCATTTGCATACTCCCATGAGGCATAAGGATGGCTCTCCTCCCATTTACCTCATTCATCCAAATTAGAAAGCAACCTGGGGTGCAGAAGGCAAAACCATCACCCTAAGCTCCAAATGAATAAATGTAAATCACTGTAACTGCTTGTCTAATTAACACTTCTTAACTGTGAGATCATGCAACATTAGTTAGCAATCTCACACAATCCGACCTCAAATAACCCCAATGTGCGGGCATATGAACAGTCATACAAAGTCTAATAAATGGATTTACTCCATTTACGCAAACATTATGGATATCTGACCACTGCAACACTATGTGGTTCTTTCACAAGCTTAATTTCTTACATTTTTTCAATTTGATTTAATTGTTTTATACAGCAGCTTTGTGAAAATGTCTGTTGTTAAAAGTGTTACATAAATGAAACTGAACTGAAATAAATAATTAAATTATTACGTACTCAATTGTCCAAGGCGTCTTTGTATACTGTAGTATTACGGTTTCCCTTCACCCAAACCTGTTCTACCCTGTGCTCTAAAGTCAGCACCATGAATTGCCAAGCCTGGAATGGAAGAATGCCTCCCCATAGCCCTGACCTCAAATATTCCACCAGGAATATTTCATTGTCAAAATGTTTTGGTGATGTTAATTTGGCAATGTTAAAGATATCGGGACAACGATGGTATTAGGTTGTTTTTGAAAGTTACAATTCCTTCAATGAAACAATGCTGATTACATGATGAAGGTATAACATTAAATGAATGGCCCTTTCAGCCTTTTGCACATTTTCCAAAAACAACTTGAAGACAAAATTAATACCCAATCGATGGCCTGAGAGAGCGCCGAGTGCTTACGACTGAACCCCTGGAGAACATGCTGATGCTAGTAAATGTGCTTACCAGTGAGCACCACAAAAAATACTGGACATCAATTTGTCAAAATATTACACAGGATATTAAGAGAAAAAAAAAGAACTCTGAGATCCATTCTGTGAAACTGGATGTGATGAAGAGCCAAGATGCACGTCACGCTATTTATTTATGGTCTGTGACATGAGGTAATTTATGATTTGAGGCAAGATGCCTTACCAATTTCACAAAAAAGTAAAATCTGATATTCAACAAGCTTTTGTTTTATTATTACTTAACACATACAAATCACATTCACGCTTAAACTTAAGACTTCATCTTATTAAATATGTTCTCAGATAAATGCTTGGATGTAGATCCAACTTATTTAAGACTTATAAAAGAGTAGGCTGTGTACAGAAATTTGTTCAAGGTTTGTGGTAGTGAGAGACTATAGCGCTAGGAGCCGTGCCAACTCAATGTATGTAGACACTTGATGACCTCAAATTCTATAATAAACAAAACAGCTAAGTCTTACAATAAATAAAAATGAGTTTTGGACAGATCACATTAATATCAGTCAATCAGTCAAAATGCTTAAGAAGGTAGTTTGTGTTGTGCAATATGGCCTGCTACACTTATACAGTAAATACTGTAATCCCCAGTATCCAACTTTTCCCAGTTTAGCAGACAGGCGAATCGATTATTTCCGCTTTGTGATGCTCAATCCTTTATGTTCTTTATCCCAAAAGCAGTAGGTGAAGTGTGGATGTTATTTCTAGGGCAATAAAAGTGTAGAAAGAAGTGCAGTCTTAGATTATATCTTTCCTGCAATGTCCGATTTGCACAATGTTTCAGCTGCTTATCTATGTTCTGACACACTTTTTCTCCTGAAACAGAATGCTAGCTAACACTAGGCTAACTACTCAATAGGTCTGGCAGGTATCCATCTTTTAATGTTGAAGATCTTTTTGTTTTGCCAAATCACCCTAAACTATGTTCTTTTTTTGGTAGGTGATCTAAAAATCTTAGAACAGTACTCATTCAATAACAGTCCTGCTCGATATGCCCTCAAATCAATATCACGATTAATTGAGAATTTTACCTCAATTATGCATTAATGAGTGATTATTTTGTTTGTTTACTCGTTTCTTTTTTTTTGCACTCATAGTTCACTGACAAGCTTGTACAGTAAATATGCTCCACTATTAAAGTTTGGATGTTTTTTCTAATGAAAAGAGTTCTCCTTTTGTTGCAGACTGGATGGTCATGTGACTACACATAAAATAATGTGTTTTTAAGGGGACAATACATGAGTGCACACAGTGGGCAAAGTATCAATTAAATTAAAAAAGAAAAAATAAACTGATATGTGCAAGATTATGTCGACTAGATAATCTTAACGTCGGTTTTGATTAACTGCTCAGCCCTATTCAAGAGTGCATCGATCACAAGGTGAAACACACATTATAGACAAATATTTTGGGGTAAACTTACTGTTACGTTAAATAATTTTTTTTTGTATTATTGGCTCTAAATCTCAACACCATACTATAATTTTAATGGGATTTGAAATTTTGGTTCATGCTTGTTTACTGCTGTTCTTGTTTCATTAGTTCACCAGATAAATCCAGCAGAACTATAGAAGTCCTACAGCAGTTCTGTGATTTAATCAGTTGTCCAATTTTTTTTTATATATATAAGTAACTGAATCTGTTTTTGATTCAGAATTTATTTATTCTTTTTAAATAATTTAGATAATCTTAATATAATCCAATAATGTGTAATGGTCTAAAATTGAAGAACTCCTTAAAACGACACCACATATTTAACATAAAATAGAAACTGTTCAAGTCTTCTTCAAATACTCACATTTTGTGTGTTCTTCTCTTAAACTTATAGGGGATTGGTGTAATACTGCCACTTATTGGAGCGGAGTGCAGAGCAGAAGATTATTACTGACATTTAAACTAATTATATATATATTTTTATATTTTGGTCCGTCTATGTGTCATTTGGTACATCGGTGAGGATACTTTCCCCTCCGGAGATATATCCATTGTTTCTGTGGCAGTTACTTAATGGGTCCGGCTACCAACTCAATGTCCAATTATCATTCACCCACTTTGGGAAATTTGGGAACACTAACTAACTAACACTAACACTATTAGCCTAACTTGCATGTCTTTGGACTGCGGGAGGATACCGAAGTACCAGAAGTATCACGTTGAGACCAACTCCGAGGTACAAGGCCACAGTGCTAACCAGTAAGCCACTGTGCCGCCATACAGCACTTTAATGTACAGTCTGTTGTAGAATGTATTTAATTCTTAAAATATAGCTGCTTGAAATAAATCAGGCAGTAAACATGAGTGTTATGAAGTGATGTGAGTAAAAATCACAATGCCCCAAAATTTTACTCGACAGTCCACCTATGATCCACAGTTTTGTTTGTGAGCTACACTGGCTTTCAGTTTCAGCCTACATCCAATGCAACTCCGGCTTATGACCTATAAAGTCCTACATGGCTTTCACCATTAGAACTTTTTGAGCTCTTTCTTCCTTACACCTGAGTAGATTCTTTGAGGTCCTCTGACACTGCACTCGTAATTATATTAGTTTAGACTGTTCACTATTGAACAGGACTTTTATTATCTGAGCACTTAAGAATCGGAAAACATTAACTCAACCTCTCACAAACTTTGAGAACAAAACAAATAGTACCAAATATAGCCAGACAATATACTACAGGGTGAGCCATTTATATGGATACACCTTAATAAAATGGGAATGGTTGGTGATATTAACGTCCTGTTTGTGGCACATTAGTATATGTGAGGGGGCAAACTTTTCAAGATGGGTGGTGACCATAGTGGCCATTTGGAAGTCAGCCATCTTGGATCCAACTTTTGTTTTTTCAATAGGAAGAGGGTCATGTGACACATCAAACTTATTGGGAATTCCACAAGCAAAACAATGGTGTGCTTGGTTTTAAAGTAACTTTATTCTTTCATGAGTTATTTACAATTTTCTGACCACTTATAAAATGTGTTCAATGTGCTGCCCATTGTGATGGATTGTCAATGCAACCCTCTTCTCCCACTCTTCACACACTGATAGCAACACCGCAGGAGAAATGCCAGCACAGGCTTCCAGTATCCGTAGTTTCAGGTGCTGCACATCTCGTATCTTCACACCATAGACAATTGCTTCAGATGACCCCAAAGATAAAAGTGTAAGGGGGTCAGATCGGGAGACCTTGGGGGCCATTGAAAAAATTGAAAAAAAACAAAACAAAAGTTGGATCCAAGATGGCCGACTTCCAAATGACCACCATGGTCACCACCCATCTTGAAAAGTTTGCCTCCTCACATATACTAATGTGCCACAAACAGGACGTTAATATCACCAACCATTCCCATTTTATTAAGGTGTATCCATATAAATGGCCCACCCTGTACTATGGTCAAATATTTAAATACAATGCCAGACCTTTACTGCGGCCTACTGGATCCGACATCTTGATAATTTAATTTACAAAGGGCAAACAATGGTGGTGACAGGCAAATAAAACATCCTGTATGAGACTCCAGTATACTGCAAAACACTATGCACACACTCAAGTTCACACGCTCATTTACATCTGGGAAAATGAATACAATCATTTCATTTTTTTGTGAACTCTGGGGGAAACACGTGGATCTAACCAAGGTCACCACCAGAAGCCATTAAAAAACATTAATGCATGAATCTCTTTGTGTTCAGGATATTTAATGGTGATTTTGTGCATTCTACTGTTAATAATGTGAATTATGTCTGAACTGTATCGAGGATACTCCTAGTTTCTTATAAAAGCTCTTTAGTACTGTACTCCTTATGAGCTTCATGCACGACTACGATGAGAAAACTGGCTTTTTATGCAAATTACCCAATCATTCTAGCCTAATTACGTTACATTATAGCTTAAGTGTTTCTTGACTGGCTGAAATCTGACTTTGTCTGTCGCCCCATTGCATCATTTCTTGGCGTTAAACGTCGAAACTGTTCAGGTTTCTGGTCACAGTTACCGGGAAAAAAAACGTCTGCACATAAAAGAAGCAGTCTAACGCAATTCTGAGGTAACAGAGTCCACGAGCGCATCAGACCCACGTGACTGACAGATCCCTGACTTTCCGCATACTGCAAAAGCTTTTAGTGTGTATCAGCTGTGTACAGCGTTCTCCTGTGGAATGCAGCGCAATACTTTTCTTTTTCCCGACGACTTCCTGTTTGATTAGATTCCACAGTTACTGTAGTTGCCTATTCTAGTGACAAACAAGCAATCAGGTGTTATAAAACCTGCAGAGTTCACTAACACAAGGTTCCACATTCTTTTGAAAGAGAAGGAAAGAGTAATTTGATGTGTCACCTTAAACTCCACTGAGAGTTGCGGTGTGTACTCGAGCGTCCAGAGCGCCCTCACGAGCGCCGCCAGCTGCTCGGTCACCTCTCCCTGCGCGAGCTGCGCGTCTTCACTCCTGACTTTCTTCGCGTGATTCATGAGGCTCTCGCCAATATCCGTCTTATATTGCTCCAAGCCGAGGTACTCCGCCAGCAGATCAGTGTTGCTCAGGCACTGCACCACGGCGTTCATGAAGCAGGTGTTGCCGTGATTCTTCAGCCCCAGGACACCGGGAGTCTTGTCTCCGTAACACAACGAAAGCCTCTCTTTCACCGAAGCGCGCGACTGCAGCGTCGAAGTTTTCACCAAACGCTCGCGTTCGTCTTCTCTCCCGGTGGCTGAGCTCGTGCACGGCGCTCCGACCCGGAACCCGCCGTCATCGTCTTCAGCGTCCAGCGCGTCGGCCGCGTCCCTGCCCTGAGTCCAGGCGCCTAAACTTTTGAAAATCTTCGCTACGAAAGTCCCGACCGATTTAAACGACCTCTTCCGGAACGCTTTCCCAACGGCTCGTTTTTTATCCTTGTGCTTAGTGGCCTTGGATTTGCGCGATGTCCCCTTCACTTGCTGCTCGCGCTTCTCCATGGCTGCTGTTATTTCTCTCGAGACACAGAGTTAAAAAAAAACACACACACACACGAGCTAGACGAGACGCGCGACGCAACGCGCCGCACATTTATTTCTAGTTACCTCCGTTTCTATTAGTCCCCTGCGCCGCTCGCCTCACTCCGGAGAGCACAGCTGATAATCCCCGCATGTTTGTACACACACTGTGTGCGGTCTGTGCCGTAATTCCGCTCGAGCGCGCTCAAAGTGGCGGGTACTTGCGACGCGCGCGTCTCATTGGCGAACTGGAGCGGGAGCGCTGCTGCCCGTTCCCGCCTCCCATTTCGAGATCGTCTTACCGTACGTGCGCGCAAAGTCCAAACTACTTGAATGTTGTATAGAACCGGAACAGCAACGTTATTACATGGACATGATTTTGTTTTCTTTGTCCCTCACCTGCCGTTTTATACAAAATAATCATTTCACAAACAGAACTGAACTGCATGTACCTTGTCATTATGGTGGTACGCTTATTTTTACTTTAATATGCATATATTTTTCACCTGGAAACGTAAATATCGTTAAAATGTTTTGAAGCAATGGTTAGAGACCTCACTCACTTATCCCTATATACCGCTTTATCCTGTATACAGGGTCACCTGGGCTTGGAGCCTATACCAGGACACTTTGGGTATGAGGCATGGTACACCAATTGGTACCAATCCTACTGCAGGGCACACACACATACTACAATCAATTTGGGAATGTAAATTAGCCTAATCTGCATGTCCTTGGGAGAAAACTGGAGCACCCAGTGAAAAATTCACCAAGCATAGGGAGAACATGGAGACTGCAAGATGAGGTTCTAACCACTAAGCCATCATGCCGCCTGGTTAAAGACCTGTTTAACTAATGTATGATCAGTGCAATACTATATGACTAGTGTAATATTTTGTGTGCACAGACACCATTTTAGATGTTGCATTACACATTTTGTTGCACACTATATAATGATAAAGGTTTCTTGTTCTTCTCAAAGTATTGTAATGGGATTATGGCTTTGCTTTTTGTTCTCTTTCATTTTCATTTTGCCACATGATAGAAATTACAGTCCACCTTCATCAAATGCATTTATTTATTCATATTCTGCACTGCTTATCCTGTAGGGATTATCTGCATATTCTACACTGCTTATCCTGGCCTACAGCCTATCCCAAGGAGCTCAGGCCGCAAGAGAGGAACATCCTAGAGATGGGGTGCAAACCAATTGCATGGCATAGGCACACACACTAAAGGCAATTTGAAAGCACCAATCATGTCTATTTGGGGAAACCAGAGTACTAAGAGGAAACCCACAAAGCAGGTGAAGAATGTACAAACTGTAGGTGAGATTTGAACCCCAAGCCCCAGAGGTCTGAGTCCACATTTTATATTGTACCATATACTGTATTGTACACTGTTAAAAATTTCACTTGAATGGGTTTGAACATCAACAATTTTACAAGAGCTAGGCCTAGAAGTAATAACAACCAAACTGTTGTGTGACTTGAAAGCACTTCAAAGCTCTGGCTCTAATAAAAATCTGAAATTATATTATACACATTTGAGATTTGAATAGTTGTACCATGTGCAGAAGAAACCTTGCCTGATTTATGCAACATTTTACCAAACCAAAATTGACCATACTTTATATATTAAAGCTTTGCACCACATGCACCTGTTGATGTAGAATGTACAGTATACTTTAACGGAACAAAAGGCATACCCAGGGTTTAGTACCTTTTTTTCTGAGATTATGTGGATAATTATGAGCTGAGCAGGTTCAGGTGGCCTCTACTGTTTAATTATGCCAGCAAGCCCTTATTGTTGGTCTGAGAAACCCCATATTTTCTTCCCCTCCCTTACCTCTCTTATTTTATCCTCCTCTCTCATATAACACACAACACACAATTACCAGTGGAACTGAAACTTATACAGAACTATGTACACCTTGTACTTTATTTTCAAACTTGTATTCCTTCCAAGATATTCTGAGTTGTTTTGTTTTTGTTAGCAAACTCATCTCCACAGTATGACTATATTCATAAACTTTGTACAGGATTGCCAATTTATTGGACTAATATGTTACACATTTTTCCTCTGTTTATTGTATTACAGTACGCAGTACGCTACATATTTATTGTCCCATCATACAATATAATCAGAGTTAATTCTAGCACCTTGTCTTTTTTAGTTTATCTGTTTATAGGAAACTTTGACTTTTGCAAATGGCTCAAAGTCGAATGTTTGATGGAGATAAAAGCATTAACCATGCAATGAGGTCCTGGCAATCCATTTGAATGGTGTATATTACTGCTCTGTGAACTGTATATCATAAAAATGCAGTTTTGTTTAAATGCAGTTAAAGACTGGACAGTACTCACAGTACTGTGTAATTACAGTACGAGTCCAAAGTTTGGACACAAATCTGAATTTATTTTCTACATTCCATGATAATACTAGACTTTTTTTTTAACTACGAAATAACACATATGGCATTAGGTAATTAAGCAACAACAACAACAGTCAGTGGGTATTTTAAGACAGGAAAGTCAGCTGTTCTGGAATAGTTTTTGCAAGAATAGCAATGTCAAGTGTATTTGCAAAACCTATTAAGCACCACGATGAGACCATGTCAGTGATGCAAGACCAAAACTCACCTTTGCTTCAGAGGAAAAGTTCATTTAGATTTACCATCCTCAAAAATCACCAATGAACAGCACCTGAGATACAGAGCAGCTAGTGTTCGAACCATATTTTAAATTCCTTCCGCATTGGATTCCTCCTGCTTTACAATGTACAACCATGCATTTAGAAGGTGTGTCCAAACTTTTGACTGGTAATGTACAAAACCATCACCAGCTTGTATTCAGTGTAATACAATTTTAGTTTTGCTCATTATTTGTCAGGGAAATTCTGATTCAATAAGCTGATGTCTGTCTCAGCAAAAATGCTCTCAGCTTTTGTGCTTCTTCTAATTAGCCCTCTCTATGCAAATGTAAGAAATGATAATATCTATCATCGCAGGTGGCAGAGAGCACTTTAAAAATGGGCGCACAAAAGAGCCATTATTGTCTCTTGAGATTGTCAGCCCTTGACACACAGCCCTTCCCTGGTGGTAAAAGGTATTTCAGGTTATATTTACACCCTGAACTATCTTGTGCTTATTCTAACTGCAGGTAATGTTCTTTAATTCTCCTGCACTAAAAAAATGAGCAAAATCAAGTTTGTCATGTGGACAGCATGGATAATCAGCATTTTGGGGGAATTTTGTACCCATTAGTATTTCATATTTCATGATATACAGATATTTTGTTTCTTTACATGAATAGCTACAATAAGCAATAAGCTCATGATTCTAAACAAAACAATAAAATGAAAAAATAGGCAATAAATGCCCTTACAATATATACACTTGATTGAAAAACCAGCATAATGTGGAATTTAACAAAACAGGCCTTATTAACCTTATAGGGTTTCAAGTGTGAAGGTTCTACACTGTAAACCTTCCAAACCTTGAAAAAGTATTTTTAAAGAATAAAAGTCTGAGAGTTAATGTGCCCTTAGTTGATGTAAAGGCCAAATTGATATTTATTTGGGATGAACCCTATGAAACAACGTTGATTTGGTATTAAATTGGGTCTGTAAGACGCAGCCATTTCAGGACACCTGTGAGCAATGGAAACAGAAATAGCATCTCGCTGCAGCGTTTGGCACGGCAGTGACGTCTGCACCCAGAACTGCAGCTGGGACTGAACAGTCAGACAGCCTGCTATCAAAGTGGCATTTTAGAGCAACACATAGAGGTCATTCAGGCACTTTCTCTCACAGTACTTCCTCAGGAAATTATATCATGTGAAATTGTTCTAAGACCTTTCCCAGTGGGCATGTCTAGCCCTAAGGTTCTCTCTAGAAAGCTCTTGACTTCTTAAGCGGTTTTTATTTTGTCTTCCTGATGAATTTATTATGAAGATTTTGCACCTCCAGGGTCCGAGTTTGATTCCTGTCTCTGTGTGCATGGAGTTTGCATGTCCTCCCCGTGTGGTTTCCTCCCCTCCCACAGTCCAAAGTTATGTAGGTTAGGTTAATTGGCATTTCCCAAATTGGCCATAGTGTGTGAATGAGTGTGTGAGTGTGTGTATATGTGTGTGCCCTGCAATGGATTGGCACCCCGTCCAGGGTGTACCCCGCCTTGTGCCCTAAGTCTCCTGGGATAGGGCTCCAGGCCCCCGTTCTACATTCCTACCCTGAATACAGGATTAAGCAGTATAGATGACGAGTGGGTGATGAGTGTGAGATATCTGAGGTATCAACAATTTTGTTATACCTCAGGAGTGACTCAATCGGTTCAAGCCACAGCATTGGCAAACTGCCGCTGTTGAGCCCTTGAGCAAGGTGCTTAACCTTCTCTGCTCCAGGGGCGCTGTATCCTGGCTGACCCAGCGTTCTAACCCCAGTTCCCTAACTGAGATATACGAAAAATGGAATTCACTGTGCTGTAATGTAGATGTGAAAAGCAGCTGAATCATTTTTCTTGTCCTGAAGACGTCTCTAAAGACGTTCTACATTCCTACCTGATGGTTACTTTAGATTCATGCATATTCACCCTTACTCATTTTATATACTGCTTGTCTTGTACAGGGTCGTGGGAGGCCTGAAACCTATCCCAGGTGACACAGGGCACCAGACATGGTACCAGACATGGTACACCAATCCATTGCAGTGCACATAAGCACACACATTCACTATCACTTATGACAATTATGGACAATTTGGAAATGTCAATTAGCGTAATCTGCATATATTTGTAAAAGAAACCAGGAAAAACATGCACATCCGGGCACATAGACCGAAGGTGAAACTCAAACCCTCGACCCTAAATGTGGAAGGCCATGGTGTTAATGTGCACCTATTCTCTCAGATATTATCACATAATTGTTAGAACAAAACAAAACTGTTGCACTGGGAAGAGGTTTCACCAGCATTGTTAAATTATATGTAATAATGTCCTTTTATTTGGCCTTGCACCTTCAGTGTCCAGTTTGCATGTTCTCCACGTGCTTGGTGGGTTTCCTCCGGGTACTCCTGTAGTGTGTGAAAGAGCATGTGTATGTGTCCAGGGTGTACCCTGCCCAAAGTCTTCAGGTCCCCCGTGACCCTGAATACCCGACAAAGTGGTATACAGTATACAAATAGCACAAATGAGGTGGACAGGCTACTTCATAAAGACAGGTGTGAGTTAGAAATGTATTTATACCCAAAACGCAATGCAAATCAGACAGATTTGATTAGGGTGGCTCAGTGCTGCATTGCTGCCTAACAGCTCCAGAGTCCTTGGTTTGAGCCTGAGCCTGGGTTAATGTCCGTTCAAAATTTTATAAAGGTCTATGTTTGCTTCCCACCTCACAAAAATCATGCCAGTTCCACCCACTGCAACCCTAGCTACTGCAAATTAAACCTAGGTGTGATGAGTGTGTGTGCATGGTGCGGTGTGATGGACTTGCAACTCATCCGAGCTGTATTTCTTCCCTTCCTTGAAACCATGGTGAGGGATGCAAGCAATTGCACTGTACATTCTTACACCTTACACCTGTGTAACACTAAAACCATTTCCAGTCTTCTGTTTTATCGAATATACAACATGAATGGAGTTTGAGGGATGAGCTAGGCACAGATAACAACAATGTACCATTTAAAAAAAAACTTTTTTTTACTATCACTGGAAGTCATTGTGGCAGTGTGTAAGGACCTTGAGTAAATATTGCAGAGGTCCTTGACATTCTCGTTAATCTAGCAATTTACCCAGAAGAAGAAGAAGAAGAAAAGGAATATATGCATATCTGTAGAATGTGTAGGAACAGGACTAGCTTCTTAGTATGATAAAGAAATCATCTGTAGGTTGTAGGGTGAAATGATGGACCAAGTGGTTAAAAAAGGGGTCATATTCATAGAAAGAATATTGATAATGAATGAATGTCATTAAGTGCCATTAGCTTGTCCATGACCAGTGCAGATGTGGATATGAGGACAAAACTATAAGCAGAATAGTATCTATTAGTTGATGTTGTGCAGTGTGGGCATGTTTTACATTGGCTAAGCCCCTTATGGTGCAGTTAATACATTTATATTGCATTTTATGTTTTAATATGTATATTTTATATTATGCTCAGAAACTTTGTTACACATACTAAATTAGAAACAACAACAACAACAACAACAATAATAATAAAACGCTCACACAGCATCACTTATTTAATGTTAAAGCGCCCTCTAGTGGCCAACCAGATGGCTTACAAATGAGCACACAAATTGGTGTTAACTCATTTTATTCTTACAAGAACAATAGTTTCAGTTACACCATTAGAATGTAACAACAACAACAACAACAACAACAATAATAATAATAATAATAATAATGCTGTTCCCAGTGTTAGCATGTTCAGCTTGTTATCACTGATGCATTAATATAAAAACAAACTGTGCAACAGCAAAATTTGTGTGCTCCATAATAATAATAATAATAATTATTATTATTATTATTATTATTATTATTATTATCATCCCTAAATTAAAGCTACATCTTGGACCATTGGATCTGGTAGATACCAGCTCCTTTTTAAATCCACACAGTGAAGTCATGCCTGTCTGCACAAAGAACAAAGCTTTTTCTCCACACACAGAGCGCCGAGTGTCATGACTTTCTCCAGATGAACATTCCTGCAGTGAGAAATAAAGGAATGAAGGTGAAAGGCTTTTAGCTCACATTGACTTTCATGACACTTAGAAAACATGCAATCCTATCAAATCTGTATGCAATTAACTATTTTGATTGTTAACACACCACATTGTTTCAACACAGAAATATTTCATATCCCTCAAAAGTACCTCATTAGTCAGTTAAGGCATATTGCAATATCATTCATTTAGTTTGTGTACATCACACAGGCTGTCTAAAAAAAAAAATCTTTCAGAATGTAATTAAAAAGGTGAAACTCATATATTCTAGATTAATTTCATGCAAAGTTAAAAAAAATAATTTCATCTATTTCATCTCTTTTCATCCATTTCATTCATTTTTTAAGATCAATCAAAAAAGGATTTACTATACAGAAATGTCCAGCTTCTGAAAAAAGAATTTTAATTTCTACACTCAATTCTTGGTTACGCTTATTTAGCTTAAGTTACTGCATCAGTGCGGGATGGCATGAATCCGATCAGCCTGTGGCGCTGCTGATGAGTTGTTGAGGACCAGGTTGCTTTGATATCAGCCTTAAGCTCATCTGTGTCATTAGACGTTTTTCATTTCCCTCCTAACAATAGCTCATAGATTCTCTATGGGGTTCCAGCCAGATGGGATTGCTGGCCACTTATGTACTTTAATATCATGGTCAGCAAACTACAATAGTAATGAACTACAGTAGTTAATGGTACTACGTTTTGCTGGAAAAAAGATGTCGGCATCTTCTTAACGCCTGCCAGCATGAAGTGATCTATAATTTCCTGGAAGATGGCTGTGTTCACTTTGAAGTTGATAAAACACAGTGGACCAACACCAGCATGGCACCCTAAATCAAAACCGATTGTGGAAACTTCATACTGGACTTGGACAAGCAACTTGGATTCTGTACCTCTCCTCTCTTCTACCAGACTTTGGGACCTTGGTTTTCAAATCAATTAAATGAAAAATTTGCTTTCATCTGAAAAGAGGACTTTGGATCACTGAGCAACAGTGCAATTCTGACATCTCTGCTTCAGGAGTGGCTTGATACTAGAAATACATCAGTTGTAGCCCATTTCCTGAAGATGTCTGTATACGGTGGCTCTTGGTGCACTGACTCTAGCCTCACTCCACTCCTGGTGAAGGTCTCCCCACGGCTCGAATCTTCTTAAGGCTGTAGTCATACCTGCACACACTTTTTTCCTACCACACTTCTCCCTTCCAGTCAACGTTCCATAAATATGCTTTGATACAGCACTTACTCAACAATCAGCCCTTTCAGGAATGACCTTGAGTGGCTTACACTCCCTGTGGAGGCTGTCGATGATAATCTAGACAACTGTCGAGTCAGCAGTCTTGCCCATGATTGGGGTTACATACAGTATACTAAGCTAGACTGGGAAATGCACATTATTTATATTTATTATTATTATTGATATTATTTATTTTTTATATGAAAACAAAAAGGGCTTGAAATACATAACTTCACATGTAATGACTCTAGAATGTATGAATATATATGAATATATGAATATTCGATACACAAAACCCCCCTCCTGTCACAGTAACTGGAGACATTATTGCTATCGATTCACAAACTTTAATTTATTGTTCGCAGTATTAGTTTGGGGAAGGTGAGCATGTTATTGGAAATAATTTGAGAACTTTGGCTCTTTCTTGCTCCATTAATTTTCTGTGCAGAAGTTAGACTTGGAAAATGTGCATAATGAGAAAACAGCTCACTTTTAATAATGTTTGATCTGCCAATAAATGAATCACTAAACAGAAAATGCAAAAATATGTAGTCAACAAGTCAGTAGCAAATCTACTGGATAAGGGGGAAAAAACACTTGCATTCACAGCTAAATAAATAAAATAATGGATAAAAAACAAACATATATTAAAAAATCAAGACAATAATGAGTTGTGGTGGTGTGGTCGAGTTAATGTTACCCTGCCAGAGGTAATAATATCACTTGGAAATGATTACAATTTATATTAATTAGGAAAATTGCAAAAAATGCACAAAACAATTTAGACAACTTAAATTATAGCAGCTCATGTATGAACAGTCAGTATAAATGATTTCTTTAAGGAAAATGTCGCCATGTTACTGTATGTGTATAAGTGCTCCCTAAATTCTTATCCTAAAAACTCACACAGCATTAAAAGCATTGCATTAATACAAACCTGTGATTGCCACTGAGTGGTGCTGTGTTCCAATTTTTTATGGGTAACGTAGCGTAGCTCGGGGACGTTGCTCTGAGTGGGACAAAGTCAGGGTGGTCCTTTAGATCTATTACTTGAAACCTAGACAACAGAATCATTTAACAAAATATATGGCTTTACAAAAATGTGTCATTCACCACTGCCAAACCATTTACTAGAAATTTCATATGACATTTCACAAGCAAATGAAATGCCTTTCAGATCATAATGCAATAATGTCCACCTTGTTGGATCCTATTTTGAGGACACACTATAGTCTGGCCTGTTCCGTGCAGTGACCCGGCTTGCCCTGTGGACCTGAGAGTTCATTACGGACATCCAGCTGCTCCGAGTGTGACGAAGCCAGGGTCAGATTAGGGTCACATCTAACATGGACCACCCAGGTCCGAGGATGTCATCCATTCAAGAGAACATATGCTGAAAAGAGGGCCACAGTGAAATATGTGCAAAGAAGGAGGGTAAAATAGTCGTACGGGTGTAGTGGACACAGCAGGCCTTTGACAGTCTACTGAATGACAGTTTTCAGGGGGGTTTCACATGCTGACCTCTAAATGCGCAGTGCCATAGGAAGCCTGACTGTAAGTGAAGCCATAAAACAAAGAATAAAAAAGATCTATAGTTTAGGATTCCCCTTTGTGCAGGCAGGATACACAGACTTTATCAGACACATCAGCATTCAGCTATGCAGTACCAATAGCTTGGAATGTTTTAACCCCATTAAATCATGTGGAAATATTTTCTCTTGTCTGTACAGTAGCAATAGCTTTATTAGCTAAGCGTGTTTTCACATGTGAGGAATTTGCCTTGGCAAGTGATCGCACAAAAATACTACAGGTTAGAATGAAATAAAGGAGTTTATCAAATCAAATACGGACGTTAATAATAAAAGGATGGATATAATGTAAAAAAAATAAAAATAAAATAAATGACCAACAAGCATTACACATTATAAATGATAAAAATGATAATAAGAACACACGCAAACATACTGGGACTTTCAACTGTGCAGAATAGCAGAACACAGTTATGAGAGTTAAAAAACTACTTTTATTTCTCTGTATAATCCCCTGCTGAACTAGTGCACTAGGCACTGATCCCAGGGTTTCACTATTGCATTGGGTACCGTCAAGGTAGAAAGTTTTCTCAGTACCCCAGAACCATGACTGGATTGCCTGCTTGATGCATGAAATGCTGGAACTCCTTTGATGTCCCTCATGTGGAAATCATTTGAAGTGACAGCAGTAATATATAGGGATGTGGTAATAACTCACAGACGAGTTCCTGTAATGTGCAAGTGGTGTTGGATTGTGTGCACAGTTCTCATATACAGATGCATCTGTTCTACAAAGGTTATTTGTTGATTTTCAAGAATCAGGTACTCCACTATTAAATGTACATTCACAGGAATGACTGCAGTGGGTTCAGAGTCACCAACTCAGCTGGGACTGTTTTAAAGAAACACACACACACATACACACACACACACACGCGCGCACACACACACACACACACACACACACACACACACACACACACACACACACACACACACACACACACACACACACACACATACCTCCTATATGGAAGGAGGCTCCAAAGGCATTGGCGGCTCAGTGGTAGGTTACTTTGTCTGCCATGTGGAATGCTTGGGTTCAATTCCCACCTAATGCCCAAACCTCAGCGACTGGACATAGTGCCGATCCCAAGCCTGGATAAAGTGGGAGGGTTGTGTCAGGAGGGGCATCCAGCATAAAATCTGCGCCAAGTTGCTATTGCCATGGCGACCTCTCGATGGGACAGGACGAAAGACCAACAACAACAACACTGGAGGACGCTCCAAATATATATAATGTATTCTTGTATATATATACTTGGCACACACTACACTTTCTCCTCAGGGGGTCAGTGTTCTGACAGAAATGACAATAAAAGCATTCCAGTACTACTGCTTGAGTCACAGTGTAATATGTAAGTTCGTAGACACATGTGGTTGCAAATTTACCCGCAGGAACGAAATTGTTTGGGGCGGATGTGATTCTACTTGCTGTTTAGCACCTAATGGAAAATTACTGCCATAACTGTACCCTGTAGCTAAAACTCATCTTGTGAGGTTGTAAATCTGGTATTGATTTAAATAATGTCTCTTTAATAATGTCTCAAACAGGCAATTAGAAATCACTTCTAATCAGAAAAGTAAACAGCATACATTTGGAACGACGATCTGCAGATGCAAGCTGTTAATATAAAATCTACTTGATATGTCCTTGCAAAAATACTTAAAGTTAATACGTCCTAATTGATTGATGTGAAAAACCTCAATACTACTACCACTACTACTACTGATACCAATAATAACAGCAATCATCATCATCATCATCATCATCGCGATGCCTCTTGGTATTACACACTACATGGCCAAAAGTATTTGGACACCAGTTCATCACAAATCTTTCTGGTCTTGCTGAACATCCCATTCCCAAATTATTTCCACTTTGCTGTTACAATAACCTCCACTCTAGTGCAATTCATGTTCCAGTTGATTCAAAGTTGTTCAGTGGGGCTGAGGTTAGAGCTCTAGTCAAAACATTCGCCTTCTTCTTCTTCACATGCACCTTGAAACCTGAAACAGGTTTGGACATCTCAGTTCCAGTACAAGAAAAAAAAAAAGTAATTCTACAGCACACAAAGACATCATGATAAAATCTGTGCTCCTGTATTTGTCGAAGTGGTTTGGAGAAGATCCAGATCCAGACGATCAAGTGTCCGTATACTTTTGACCTCACCGTGTACAGTAAGTCTTTCCGTTCATGAAAAACCGGTAGGATGTCGTGTAGAATTAAATAAAGCAAGAGACGTCTGGCAGAGGAAGTTGAAAAATGATAAAATGATTTTTCAACTGGAAAAATAGATGAGGATGGGATTTGAGGGACACACAGAAAATGTTGAAAAAGGGAAATCCTTCCCTGAGTTCATTCTTGTCCCTGGACTCCGAGGTATTCCCTCATGCTTGCACTCTTTCTCATTAGGAACATAATTCATTCCACCAGCTGCAGGATGTAGACAAAACATGAGTCTTGAACATGAGTAATTGTGACTAAGTGAGAGATGAGTGACTAATAACGCAGGAATTAAGTTGCTAAGCCATCATATGTAATAAGCTTTAACAGACAGCAGGTTTAATATGTGGCTCTGTGTGGTCAGATTGCCGGGGTGTTGTTTCAAGCTTGGACCTTTGTTTCCACTGAGATGGACTGAAATTGTCTGCACAGGACTCTGATATATTAGATTAGCGCAGAATCAAATGGATTTGTCTACCACATTTATTTGTGGTCTGCTCAGTCCTGACTTGCTTATGCGAGTGGATATTGGGCCAAAACACACAGACGGAACATAATCACATACTGAATTGGCTCAATGTTTTTCTATTTGATTAGTGTTTTCTTTCAATTATTTATTTCATTTCTTCTTTTTTTTTAAAGTGTGCTTCTAAAATAAGATACGGTGAACATTTTCTGTTTTGTGGCTTATGTAGGGCAGAGAGTCGCATCCATGTTTAAGACAAGTTTTAATAGAAACGTTGTGAAGCATTCAGAAAGAAAATGTCGGTTAATGCATGATTAGCTTCTCTTAGGTGTATATGAGCACTTGAAGGACCTGCACTGGGTTGCCAATAATGCAAACGAGAATAGGAAAGTTGACGCAGTGTGAGGTTTGCAGTTATGGAATCAAATGTGTCCAAAGAGGGGAAATCTAATCATAAATGCTCACTCCAGAGCTATAACTTGGCAAAAGACAAGCTGAAGACTAAAACGCCCCGATCAACGCTTGTGTTGTTTTCTTAAGATAAAGTCAGAAGAAAAAGCCAGGACTGCTGTCCCCTTTCTTACAAACTGGGTTTTAGAAATTGTTATGAATTTGTAGTCGTGATAACCTGTTGCTTAGAAACAAAACCATTAGCCTAGTAAATCCCAGAAGGTAATTACTTAAAAAAACATGTAATCTCTAAAATCCTAAGTAAAGCAAGGCTGTTAAAGCCAGAAGAACTTGTGATAACTGATCCTGAAACCACTGGAGAGGAAAGAGATGATGATGATGATGATGATGATGATGATGATAGCAGTTGTGGTAATCACAGAGGAGGGTAATTTTTTCCTCAGTTGTTGTCACAGAGATAATGAAGCATGATGTTCTGACACATAATGTGAAGATGAATTTAGTCATCTTGTTGCCATTTGTTCAGTGTGAGGACTGAACAACGACTTAAAACCTCCATTCTCCAGATGCATGAGGTGGACTTAATGATATAATGAGGACATCTAGCTAATTTGGTTGGGCATAAGCCAAGTTGCCATTTCTATTGCTGTGAAACTATTAAAGTTTCGAACTCAAGTGATACAAAATCTGATCTGGAAAAAAAGCAGATGAATTTCTGTCCTATTAGGTCATATACAGGTAGCAAGAGGTTGTGGGTTTAAACCGTCTGCTTCTATAGAGCCACTGTTAATTAAAGACTAACACCACAGCTACTGTATGTATCTGCAACTTTGGATTGCATGTTTGTAGTCCAATAAATATTCTGTACAGCACATAGATTCTGCTCATTTGAGAAAGTAAAACCAGTGCTTGAATGTTGGTCTCGTATAAGTGGTGTAAGAAAACCTAACGATTCCCCTAGTCCTAATTGTCATAATGATTACGTCATGCAAATGGTACTGTACCATTATGAGTTGATTGAATGTACTGTATATGGTGAGATAGTAATAGCAGCAAATTTGAGCTACAAGTTCAACCATAGGTTTTTTTTCCCCACTTCTTCCCGCCATCTCAACATTAAGTCTTCCCCAGATTAAATTTCAGACACCAATTCAATCCTCACACCATAAAATTAGATCAAAGCTCAGGATGCAGGTTTTTTTTTTTCACTATTGATGATATGGCATACAAGGTGGAGAGAAACGTATGGCAAATCGAGATGAAACAATAAGTCATTCCAAGTCTCAAGTCAAGCCAAAAGACAAAAGCAATGTACATTTCTTATTCTTTTTACAAAATAAAAAGTTTAAATACATAAAGTTTGTATAAATAATACAAATAATAATGTTGTATAAATAAAGGTTAATTTGAAAGGATAGTTTATTAAATTTTTATTAACTATAGTTTTTCAAAAAGTCTGTTTTGTGGCACCTGATACGAACATTTGTAAGTTTGATTTATTTTCAACATGAAAAACATATAAATTCATATAAAGAAATGTTGTCCATAAAGATGATGCACATTATAAGAAGAGAAAAATGCCTTAGGAAAAACTGACAGGAATGTACAGAAAATAACGGGCTGGCATTTAAATATAAGAACGGTCTGCACAAGATGAATTACCTTTGTATCATTAATACACAAAGCAGTTAATTTTTTACATTTTTGTTTAATGTTTAATGTTTTCCCCTATATGATCTGTTTTAGCATGCTTGTCAATCTCTTCTTTTAAGTGAATAACACATTTTATATAACAATAGGTTAATCATGCTGTTCCTGGCTACACGCCATTGAGTCTGTCCTTGCGGCCATCATGGAAAAGATTTGTGCCATAAGATTAGCCAAACTGTCATTAGTCCACGTTCTCCTCAACTTTTCAGTGGTGACAAAGTCAACCACAAGTCTCTCTTTTCCATCCTAATGAGTTTTGAAATTCATGAAACAGCATGGTGATATTTTCCTTCTCCTGGAGAGATGGTCGTGACATTGACGGCATCCACATCTGCACCATGCAGATTTTATACTAGTGTTCCTCAAGGCTCAGTGCTTGGTCCTCTTCTGTTCCCCCTCTCTACCCACTCTTTTGTAAGGTTATATGGGTTTTCATACCACTTCTATGCTGATGACACGCAACTCATCCTCTCCTTTCCTTACACACTTGTGTTTCTGCACGGATCTCAGCAGGTCTGGCAGATATCTCATCTTGGATGCCAGCTCATCAGCTGAAACTTAATGTATATCCCCGAAGATGCACCTCATGTCACGATCTTGTAATCTCCCTGGAAATCTCTCAGATCTCATTATCTGTCACTGCAGGCAACCTTGTGATGACCACGGACAATCAACAGTACTTCTCGCCTCACATCGCTAAACTGACACGCTCATGCTGGTTTGTCCTCTACAGCATTAGGAGGATCTGGCTGGTTCTGTCTACAGAGGCCACTCAGATGCTTTCATGTCCTAGTCCAGAATATGCCTGCATTAATTGTTGCATCTTACCTAATTCTCACACAATACCTACTTAAATTAAGTAAGATTTATTATGCCAAATATCAGAAAATAAGAAAATACATAACACATTTTAGCACAGATGGGTTTCCATTATATGTGTACAATCAAAAATTCAGTAAAAATGACATTCCTTGTTTTTTGTCCTTTTTCCATTTTTGTATTGGTCAGACTTAAATAAGGTAATTACATTCCCCCTAGTGTGACCTCATATAAGATAAAATCCTTCCTCAGTTTGTTGCTTAGCTCTGCTGTTCTCAGGTAAGACATGGCTGAGCAGTAGCTCATTTACATACAGTAGACACAGAAAAATGTACATTTGGTGGAGGAGTACAACAGAGGGAGCTTGAGGTATGAAAAAATGCATTAGCTCAGACATTTTTCAGCTGGAGTAGTAAGAGACAGCTTTGGTGGAGCGTGAAGATCTATGTTAACTTGTTAAATAAATAGTAATATATGGGACCTTTAAAGCACTTATCCAACCTCATCATATCGCACCACGTTGGGCTGTAAGCCACCACCACTGTGTATACAAGAAAGACATGTGTCAGCTCTCTTCTCCTTTCTGCTACAAGTGTGGTGGGATGAAATTCCTCTGTTTGTCTACAAAGCAGGAGGACTAAAGACCTATGTACCTCATCATGATAAATTTCAATAAGCAATTTATTATGTATTAAAAAAAAAAAACATAACAAAACATCCCAAGCAGGATTTTCTTTTTTGATTGATAATACCCTTAGTTCCTGATCTAGCGAATGAGTATGCGGATGTGGTAATTGATAGAGACTTCAAAGTATTTCTGTAGGTCTGCCAAATCCCATATATGTAAATAAATATAAATGTCCTAAACTATGGAACGTTTTTCAAATTAGTACATTTTGACATACCCAACATAAAAGTGAGACAGAATATAATCTGAGCGTAAACAGTTTTAATGGGCTGACACTGATTACAACTGACATAAGTGCTTCCAACATTGGATTAGACACAAATGTTAGATTGTTGAAAGAAGAAAAGAGAAGATCAGCACTCCAGAGGATTGAAGTATTGCCAGTGCTCAAGCATGCTTACTTTAAAGTCACTTCACAGACATGAAATAATCAGTCAAACTCCATATGATAGAATTTTAGAAGACAAACAACTAGCAAATCATCTTAGAACATACAGAAAACTTGACAAGGCACTCATTTGAACCAAAAGTTTCTAGATAATGTCTTACTAACCTTAAGTTGTAAGCAGGGAAGATAGGCATAGACATGGACACATAATCTTTGTGGGATGTCAGAAACCAGCCAGTTCATTAAACCAAATGTGAAAATGTGAAATCTGGAGATAGCAATAAATGAGTGTGAGGTCATTAGGAGAAAACCAAGGTGCTTACTTTCCAATGCACAAGAAAGCCCAAATTTTAAAATATCAGTGAAAATTAGAGCCACAGTTTCAGTATGTTTACATGAAGTCACCTTAAACTTCCTTTTACAGTATCACTACACTCTTCATGAGCCTACTCATGCATTTACACACTTTGTGAGAAAGAACATGACCTGTGCCCATATTTAATTCATATGTGTTATGAACAAGATCATTCTGGACCTGGTAAAGGAGGAGAAGCAGAGAACCCTGCTACAAACATGACTGCTGTTTCCGTAATGTGTTTGGGTCTGGAGAATATAGTTCGAGTACACTGACAGGGATACGACCCAGACTGCACCAAACTTCATTCTCAAATGACGATATTTCTGTTTGGCTTTTCGTTCACTCACATTGCCACACACGACTTTGTGTTATACTGTAGATGTTGTCCTGGCTTCTGTTATACCGTAAAAAAGGATGCAAGCCTTAATAAGGTAATGACAGGAACAGTGTTAATATTGTTACCAGTTCCCTTTTTACTGGCATGTGGAATTCAGTTATAATTGCTGTGATGAAAACTATTTAACGAGAACACTGTTGAATTTCTGGAAGCTAAATAATTAAAAGGTGTTGATTCATTTTTGTACATTTTAACAGCATGGCTCTGACAATAGTGATGGCCGTAATTCATATAACAGGCACTTTTAATTAATGCACTCATTCCAATACAATATCGTTTCACTATTTATTATGACTATGGTTATGAATTACAATATTAAATGGATCTTAAAAACGTATTTAAAAAAAAGAAAAAGAAAAGAAAAAAAATTATCCATAGTATGATGTATAATCTATAATACAGTGTCCGTTCCGTCCTTACAAGGATGTACAGTATAAACACGGTTGAATGTTTAAAATGATGTTTTAAAGGGTAATATAATTTGCCCATATTCTCAGAATTGAAAGCTGAGAACAAAAGACTTTGGGGTGAAAAGAGAATTAAGCAGATGCAAATAAGACAAGCTCAATGCAAAAACCTATCCAATACATCAACCCTTGGCAACCCAACTTAACAGTCATTTCCAAGAGCACTTGTGTCTCCCAATGCTCATATATGTATTCCTCGGTTACATAATTCACATTTCGCCATCTCCTCACTCCTCCTCCTCCTGGGTGAGAGGGCAAAGGGAGGTATATATGTAACCTGCTGCTGTTATTTTTACACCCTGGAGCTGCGCAGGTCTCTAAATCAGCAGGCGCTCTTCTCCAAAGCCTATGCTGGCTAGTACCCTTCATCTGACTGGATTTATTGTCCATATGGACTGGGTTTGGTGTGTTAACACACATCAGGAAGGTGATGGGAGAAGTGCATGTCTATATGTGGATGTCTGAAATATACATCACAGGAAAAGTTTAGGGTGTCCTAGACGACAGCAATACAGTATTAATGTAGGGGGTGTATGAAGTGGTGATTAAGATGCTGACAGCGGTTCTGGTGGGAGTGATTAAGACAAGAGATTGTAATGGAAATCAGTGTTGTAAGATTACTACAATTATTCTAATTATGATCTCATGCTATTTCTGCTACAGATGATGTTAAACATTTTTTTTGGTATGCACATGCTACTTAAATCTTGTGCATTAAGGGTTTTTGTAGTTGTATTTGTTTTGCACAGGTGATTAGGTTGAATTGGGGAAATGTTCATGTTCTTTCTTTGAATACAATTCTTATATATCTGTATATATCTGTGTGTGTGTATATATATATATATATATATATATATATATATATATATATTATATATATATATATATACTGTATATTTGAAAGCGTCTGGCAGAAAGACAAGCTGTAATGAAAGTAAGGTGAGTGGAGTCATCGCTGCCAAAGAACCAGTGCCTGCCTGGCATGTTTCAGCGTCTGATGTCATCACGAGGTCTCGCAGTCATCTTATGTTTGGTTCACCTTGACACACGTGATACTTCAACAAATGGCACATGTATTAGCCAGCACCTGACTAGCCAAAGGCACAAAGCCATGTTTATGAAACTTTTCAGAGGAACAGAGCTGTTCAGTTTCTCGGCTAATCACACCGCTGATGAAGAATGGGCTTAAAATGTTCGATAAGTACTCCACACTGCTTTCGAAAATCCAACAAAACATTATGCAATGTTCTAAAAACATCCCCTTTTAGTAATTGTTTCAAAATGTATTTATTATTTCTTGCACAATGCTTCCAGTAGGACAAATAGATTATGGACATACATTAGAAAGGCTACTGTTAATGTTCCTATAGCTGGAAATGTTTAGGCAGCATTGTAGGAATGTCATGTGCTCATCTGCTTGTAATTCGCTCTCTGGATGTGGACCCAGTAAAGTATTTCTGCAAACTTTTGCTTACAACTTGAGCCCCTTTATTCCTAACATTTACCTGTGCAAAAAAAAAAGAAAATCATTGGGTTATCTTTAATTCTACTCTTTTGTAGAATGAAAGATTTGATACACAAATAAAATCTATTGTAAAGTGTAGTTTGGGTTATTTTTAAAGATTTGATACACAAATAAAATCTATTGTAAAGTGTAGTTTGGGTTATTTTTAATTCTACTCTTAGATTTGATATACAGTACAAAACTGTATATCAAATCTAAGAGTAGAATTAAAAATAACCCAATGATTTTTTTTGCACATGTGCAAAAAATTCTCTCATTTATAGACTTGAAGAGTTATACAGTATATGCTCGTATTATATCTCTTTTTGATTATTGCAATTCCTTGTACAGTATGGGAGTCACTCCACTGTTTGCAACTTGCTGCTACACTTTTATATAGCTTCCTGTACTGTACATCAGGCTTTACAGTATACTATCAAACTCCTTCTTAGCATCCCATGGATTTAATTCAAACACAAATACATGAATGCTTTTTCAGTAGCTACACCTAGACTTTGGAACGTGCTGCCATCTTCTCATTATGTATCCAATCCAGTTCGAAGGAGCTCCTTAGGAAAGGAGCTCCTAAGTTTGTTTCATTTCAGTTTGTACTGTATATTGAGTATTCTGTTATGTTGCATGTTGTGCCCTTTTAAATATTTTCTTACTTCTTAAATTAATAAATAAAATTGCTTATCTAGACCGCACATTGGTCAGGTTCAGCTTTGTAATGATCTTTAAAAATAAACTGAGCTGAATTGAATTGAACTCCACCAGATCAACAACTCTGGATGTCTAAACATGAACCAGCACAGCTTCTGTATCCAATCAAATGCACACACTTTATTTACATTATGTACTGATGCCATCTGTTCAGTGCAGCAGGGTGGATTAGCAGTGTTTTCTTGTACTGTACCTCCAGGGTTTGGGGTTCGAACCCTGCCTCTCCTCTGTGTGGGCCCTTGGTGGGTTTCCTTTCACAATCCAAAGAAATGCACAGTAGGCAAGATTGATATTTCCAAATTGACAGTGGTGTGTGTGTGTGTGTGTGTGTGTTTGTGCTGTGTAATTGGTTTACAAAGTTTAGTCGATTAAACCTGTAATAAACAAATATTCCCAGCCAATGCCCAAACCCCAGGCACCCGGATACAATAGGAGGGTTGCATCAGGAAGGACATCCGGTTGGGCAACGTGTGGCAAGTTGTTGTATGGATCAAATAGTCCTCTGTGGCGACCCCTCGACGCGGCAGTCGAAACAATTTTGAATAAAAGTTTCCTTTTTCCTTTTTTTGGCTGTAAAGCATGTATGCCTTGTTTATATTTCACAGAACGGCTTTTTGAAATAAACGTTTCTAGAACTACAACATTTAAAACCTTTCGCCGATCTATTTTTTAAACTGGAAAGTACCTTTTGAAAGAAATGAATATTATAAATGCTTAAACGCAGTTGTTCTGTTCCAAGATTAGCACTTTAGGAGGCTGGGAATACATGATCATCTTTGCCACCTGTAAAGAAACCAACGACTCTGCTGCCAGCCGGTGAAAGATGGAATCTTGGCCCATTAGCATATAATTACCAAACATGCCGATACTTTATATTTAAAGGAATGAGCCACTGGACTGACCTTTACGTGATGAAAGGAGATGACTGTAACCTAAAATCTGTTTTTGTTCTTTTTGTCTGCCTAAGTAAGTCCTTTTGCCTTTCTCTGTAACCTTGTAGTCTGTGTTCTCATGTCTAGACAATTTTAATGCACAGGTGGGGCTGCAATTGAATTTTCCAGCATTACAGTATATCAGCTACTTATGAAAGCGTACAAGGGTGTAAGGGTTCCTATAGTCTTTGTTGCATTGTATGTTGTCGGTGACGCAGTCTACAAAACTGCCTACTGTAAATATTGGGAGAATTAATATTGGGAGGAAGGATCTATTTAACACTACATGGCTATGACATACAGTCAGAAAATAGACAGAGCCTAAGACCTTCGTCACTCATTATATCGCTTGTGTTTCTGACACACAGTGCCTCAGGGTTGGTGGTAGCATGCTGTTAAAACTTCCTACATGCAAGATTAAATAAAGTGGGGCATTCCTTATCAAAGTGCTTCAAGAAAGGACTTTTCAACACTACCTTTTAGAAAATTTGGCACCCGGCGAACTTGCCATGGAATAACATGAGTAGAGATGCCTCCAAAGGCTTGGTTTCTTCCAAATGTGTATAGCGTACGTGGTTGCATAGACCAGTTCAGACTCATATATTCTTTCATTGTTGCTGTGAATAAAATAGCAGGTTTTTGTTTTAAAATCTAGACAACATTTTTTTTAAATTCAGGGACTAGTTGAATGAGGACTCGTTGTACCCCTGCGCATGTAGATACAATATTTCGAATGCGATTCAATGCCTGGTGAACATGTTTATGTGACCATTTGTATAAATTCTCATGTTATTCCCTACATGTTTTTATCGTGAGAGACGGTGATTCAGGCTGTTTAGGTCAAACCCGAATTTCCTCTAGTGAGCCAGGGTTTTATTGCAAGGGCATCGTACCCAAACATTTTCTTTGGCCCCAGATTTTAGATTCACCACAAACAACCTTTAGTTGCCAGCCTCAGTGTTTCCTCAGCTGGAGGATAACCTCTGCTACCTCACATCCCCCCCCACCCACCTTTTTTCTGTCTCAGTGCTTACATCTCCTTCTAACCTTGTCCTCCTCTTTCATAACCTTCTCCTCTGAACTCATTTATGGTTTTCATTTGACAACTCCATGCTTGCAGCCTTTTTTTTTTTTTACTTTCGTCCATACTACCTTCTTTCTATGCGTCTCCTTCTTCATCTGTCCCGCATTCCTCTTTCTATTTTCCTTTCCTTTCTTTCAGATTCTGTCCTTTTGCCTGAAGTGTCCTCATCTTCTTTCTGCTAATCTCAGCAAAGTTCATGCTGAATTGCAAATTGAAAGTAAATAAATTAATCAGTTGGCTTAATCAGGGTATTCACGAAATCACTCGAGTAGAACGGCATATCAGCAATTTGGCTATAATCAGTGTTTTTCGAGTTGTATTAAATAACCTTATTACCATTCCAGGGAGAATTAATAATAAAAAAAAGTTAAATAAATGAAATATTTCAATATTTATTTGAGCAGCAAACCCAGAGAAAATAAAAGTTTTCAGACAAAACAGGAGGAGAACATGTGAAGGGGGTTTGGGCTGGGCACGAACTACAGGCCTCTGGCTTTTGGATAGTTCTGGATAGTTTCACAGAACCTTCTAACATGTGCCAAAGACAAATCTACTCATACAGAAATATGGCCACACACTCAACGTCTCTGCTGGTTTAGGCCACTACTAATAGTATGTGGAAAATAAAGATCAGACATTTGGGAACAATTGAACAACATATGTTTGCGCCTATCACCTTGCCTCAAATACTGGTGGTGTATCAAAAATAGCCTTGGCTTGAAGAAGGTCAAAGGTCAAAAGTATTTAACCTTGACGCATCTGTACAGCAGCTTTTCAGCCACACACAACCACATGCACCTTCTGTCCAATTGTCTGTTACAAGAGACCAATTTTACATAAGTCATTACCAGAGGTGGGTAGAGTCTGCAAAAATTGTACTCAAGGAAGAGTAGCTGTACTTCAAAATAATATTACTCAAGTAGAAGTAAAAAGTAGTCATCCAAAATATTACTCAAGTAAGAGTAAAAATGTATTTGGTGACAAGATACTCAAGTACTGAGTAACTGTTTCAATCATAATGTTCGATTTAAAAAGAAAAATAATGCAAATTATGTAAGCAGCCAGACAAAATGAGCAAATAATGTATAAATTCTGGAATTTCAAAATAATAAAATAAATGAAATAAATAAAATAAAATAAACAAATTGAAATAAATATCTTTACAAAATAGCAAATTAAGAAACACAAATTTCCTTATCTAACTTATCAACATAAACAACATGACACAACAACATAAACCTTTTGAAACAAATACCTACTGTAGGTAAAATATGTATGTTTGAACAGTGTAAACTATTTCCCGTGTAAGATACAGTATACTGTAGACTCAGTTTCCCTCCAAATGGCTCAGCTGATAAAGAAAATAACATTAGAACATGTGTACAAGAGGTCTCACTTTACCATAAACTGTGTCCGGCAGAATAAGCTTTTAGCTTATTTGCTAATTCTATATGTTAGCCTTACAAAATTAAATAAAAAGCTAAACTAATTGTGGAATTTCCTCAGGTTAGACAGAGAGTTTTTATAGGCAAAAAAATACTGCATTTTTATGTTTTCATTCCCTGTCTACTCTGGCTGACAATGTTCTTTTCCTGCTATGCAGCCAGTTTGTAAGTGGTCATGTGACTACATGTGACTATTGTTCTTGTGGCTGATTGGTCAAATGGAGTCATGTGATTATTGTTGTTACGTCTGATTAGTGAAAGACAGTCATGTTGTTGATCCGCCTGCTGCATTTCTCTGACAGAAATAAAGACACTCTAATGTGTAGAATAAATGGTAGAAAAGTAACGAGTCGGGTGTAGCTGAATGTAGCGGAGTAAGAATAGCGTTTCTTCTTCACAAGTAAAAGTAAAAAGTATGGTACTGTAAAACTACTCGTAGAAGTATTTTTTTTTCAAAAAGTTAATGTAACTCGTTACTACCCACCACTGGCCATTAATATGTAAATGAGGACAGTAGAATGAGAATAATACAGTTCAGGCTTTTACAGAAGTTGAATATACAGTAATGTTTCCTGATTTCAACAACTGCTATATAGACTTTTCATTCGAAGCTTGCTTATAAGAAAAATTTACATTTTCAATGTAGAAATTCATCATGCAGATCTGTGGCATGGTGGTTACAACTGCTCTGACCTTTATAAGAACTCTTAGATTGATTTTTTTTAAACTTACAGCAGCCGATGGATGGAAGGTTTACGGTAAAAGCAGCAGATGCTGGACCAGCGCTTTGGCTTTGCCTCTCCAGTTTTCCCCTCACTAAAAGTTCAGTTTCCTGTTCTAGCACCTCAACGACTCTTTCTTCAAAGCCATCATTATTTCTCACTCCGTCACTCTTCCTTTTTCTCTCCCTCACCTCCTGTTATGAGTATGGGGAGTGCTATGGACAGGAAGGCAATAGCAATAGTGCGGAGGGCGATGAGCAGGGAGCAGGCTTTGAAGTACTTTCTAAAGAATGGGTCAGGGGGTACAGGGGGAGAAATTACTTGCCATAAAGAACAGCCGAGGTGTGAGTAAGCAGCAAACTATTCGTTCTGGTTCTGGTGTGGTTATGAGTCCCTGGGGAAGATTCTAAGGACCCCACCAGGCACCTGAGAGGGAACAGATCAGCGGGATCAGGGCCGGGCCTTGCTGAAGGTGGAACTAATGGGTCCATGTGTGCGCAGACACTTCTGAAGACCAGATGCAGGATGGGAAAGAGTGGTGGAATTTTCACACCGTGGCTATCTCTGGAGAGGAAAAGAGAGAGAGAGAGAGAGAGAGAGAGAGAGACAATCATAATGACTTATTCATGAGACATCAGACCTTGTGCATTACTAGATTAATTTTCTCTTTGGAACAAACACTTATGCCTGTATCAAGCTGCCTCTGTAGCAACAAGGACGTTCCAGTCTAACTTTCATTTATTTGGTATGTGAGGTGAGCTGTTCCAATAAATTCAGTTCAGGCCAAAATATATCTGTTCCATATGATGTGCTTACCCCTGTAAAAGTCACACACAGATCCCAGTGCTCTGGCGGCATTGTATTATTGATGGTACTCTGACCCTGTGAAACTAACATCTTATTCAGTCTGCCTAATAATTACCATCCAGCATGCGGACCCATAAATCTTATCAAAGATGGTGAATAGAAAGCAACCCGAGGGCCATTTGTTAAAAAGATTCAGAGGAATGAACGAATCAAGTCATTTTCTTAACTCTTTCTATAGTAGCTTGTCAGATCAAAGAAAAGTGTCCAAGGTCCACAACTAATGACGTACGTATCATGTGCTATTTTCATGCAAGGAGCATGGTGATCGAATGTGAAGGTCTTCTGTGGAAACAAATTCAAGGCTTTGGTTGATCTCAATCTAACTGAATGTGCTTTTGGCTCTCATGCAAGGCTCTACATGGGAACTGCCTAGGCTATGACATCCTCATGCTTTCCATCAGCTCTGTTCCACTTTGTCTTGCCTGCACTAATAATTCTTTTGGGTTTGTTTTTATCCCTTTTTGTACCTAGCGGAATGGTTTTCTCTTTTGTTCTGTCTGGCTACAAGCCAAGAGCCAGCTGCTGCAATCTCAGAAATGTTAGGTGACAAGTATTTCGGGGCAGACTCTGCAACTAAACCACGCATTAAACTGGCTGGATTGCTGTACTTTCCTTTCCCTTTATAGACAGGATTAATGTGACTTTTGCGAGTGCAGACCACACCTTCAATTAATGCCTGTGGTTTCAAGAACGATTGCAAAACAGTAGAAGGAGAAAAGAACTCACAGAACTTTGGGCTGAAGCTCTGGATAGATTCCGTTTTGTGGTAGACGGCAGAATTCCCTTCGCTAAACATTCAACAGGAATTTAGAAGTCATGGAGAACAGGGAAGAGCTGGTGAGGTGGTGGTGAAGGAAAACCCATCATGGAGAACAGTAGCAGCTAAGCAGGGAAAATATTACCAAGTAGGCAGAAGTTTCAGGTGTAGCAGTTCTCCCAAAGTTCAGATGTTGCGTAATCACATTATACCTCACTCATTTGGTCTCCAGAATGAATCTGTTTGGCTACGCCTTCAGAAGTAAGCATTTCCACACAAAGGCAAGTCTCTCTGCTGTTGGCCCATGCTTCAGACCATACTTTTGGGATTTTTTGGGTTATATTCTGCGGCTAAAGGCGTTTAGTGCCTCACTTATAACACTTCACCAGTGCGGACTTCTGCTCTATTAAACGAGTTCAAATGGGAGCGAGTGAGTGAAAACAAACTTTCACATAATTAATAAGTAGTAGCTATTAACTGACTTATAAATGCATCCCAGGAGATCTGCCCTAGGATTAAGCAGAGCAAGAGGCTTAATGTGTGTTTTCTCAATGAAACACATTTCCTGCTGTGAGCCAGTGGACAGAAGACTGAGCCAGGAAATACTCTTAATGCCATCTAGCAAGTGGAACTGGAATATTCTGGGACTTCCGAAAAGTCCTGACTGACTGACTGACTGACTGACTGGAAGGCTGGCCAAGTCTCATGGTCCAACATGGAGACAGTGACACCACCCTTTTCCTATCTGCCAGCATTCATCAGGATCACTTCTTCCAGGTCACAGCTGGATCAAAGCCGGAGAGGCGTCACACTCTTCCTTGCTAAGCTCTAGAGATCAGTGTCTCACACTCTATTGATTTCTCACCCCTCTTCTCCTTCACCCTGTCAGTGTCTGTCTTCCATTTCTCATGGACAAAAAACATGTGCGTTACCAAGTATATTCTATAAAGAAACTGTCAGGTTCAGATGCGAGTAAACTCGACAAGCACTGGGTCATTTGGCTCTGTGTGAGAGAGTATGATAAGATGGTGAAACACATTGCTCTGACGGCTGTGTGTCACACGTACACACCCACACAGGAAAAGGGGTCAGAGTGCAGCCCAAGAGCCCATTTATGGAATTTTACTTAATGGGGTAAAGACACTAAAACGATTCCATGCGCAGGCAGTTTACCATTTGGATGACAAGCTTGGGATGACTCTGCCTGTTTTTTTTTTTTTTTTCATGTTCCACTAGGATGTGTTTCCCTCTGAAGTATGCAAGTTTCAATGTCAGCATCAGTGCCAAGCCATAATGCAATCAAGACACTTTGTCTCATAGAAAAGTTTTTGTTGTTTAGGCTATTATCTAAGCACCCTATATGTCTTAGTGGATCTGTACAGATTTATATAAAATAAGTTCATTTTTTGGAACGCTAACCACAATGTGCATGAATTGTATAGCTTAGTAGACCGACAGTGTTAGAATATGCTCATATGGCATATATATACAAGTGGTTGCATGGAGCAGTGGAGTCACCCTTGCTGGAGTGACATTACAGTCTTAAATGCCTTTGTTAACAATCCCCGCTAACTGTCCTCTGACAGCGTTGCTCACCACACATTCATCTATATGTTTACCCTAGCATGTCGCCTGCCTCAAATGAGCCAAAACCAACTGGGAGCTGTTACTGCACCTCTCTTACTCATGTTTTTTTTTCTATTTCTCCTTTAGCTCTCGTGTTGCTCGTCCTCTTTCGTTTCTCATGTTTCTTCGCACAGTGTAGTATGTACTGTAATGATAGGCATGTGGATGCGACTGCATGTCAGTTCACCAGTTGTGCATTCAAAGCAGAAGCTAACTGCCAAGTTCAGAGATGGAATCCATACTGGATGGGGAGCTCTGGGTTGGGTTAAACAATAAAATCACACTTACTGTGGAAGCTGGAAGGGATGAGAATTTACGTGAGGAGGTTTTCCATGGATGGTCCATGCGGAAAACAGAAAACAGATGATTGAGCTATCAAGAAAAATTTGCCTCAGGTTGTGTCAAATCGCAGTTTAGATTAGAGTTATGGATAATATCTGTCATAGAGGGACTCTGTGGTAGTGCAGAACGCTCGCAGTCAGAGGCCCAAGGGGATTTTACGGACATATAATGAGACAGATTTTGCATGGTTATTGATTCTGAGAACCCTTTAAAATGCACATTGTCCTTCAAGAGAAACCAATTACCAGTGTTTTGATTGCATACAATGTCCCAAATTGTTCATATTATTTCCCAGACTTGTTTTCATCTGTGGGAAATATCTGCGTTTGGCTATAATGGATCTAGTGCAGAGGGAAATTGATTATACTTGAGTGTCAATGACCCAAACTTTCAGTTATTCAGGGAGTATTTTTTTCTTTCTTCAGATTATTTGGCAATGGCAATCTCTCTCTCTCTCTCTCTCTCTCTCTCTCTCTCTCTCTCTCTCACTCACACACACACACACACACACACACACACACACACACACACACACACACACACACACACACACACACACACACACACACACACACACACACACACACACACACACACACACACACACACACACACAATGGGCATAAGAACAAACATACTCTTACCGTAAAATCATAGTGGATATAGAAAAACATGCTTTTCCTATATGGAAACATCACATAGTTCCTTTATCCTCAGATCCAACCAGGTCAGGTTTTTTGTTAACCTTTTTTTAACATTTATATTCATATATGTATAATTTTCTTTTTTCCCACCAAAAAAAAAAAAAAAAAACCTCACATCCTAACGCACCTAATGTACTGTATTTCAACATATTTAGTGATGTTAAAAACCTTTCAAAACTTTTAAAGGCATTTAGCAGAATCTGATTGGCTGAGGTGCATTCAGAACAATTGTGCAGACACTCCTGTGACCTCATCACTATAATTGAATTCTGTATTAATGCACCAGGTTTTAAATCAACTATTACATTTAAGTAATGTTCTTCATTTTTTGGTACTGTATGTTATGTTGCTATGCAACCAAAGTTTATAATTAACAGATTACAGTATGTGGCATAAGAACTATTTGTAGTGAATATTGTTAATATTATTGTAGAATAAATGATTAATTAAACCCTGGGTTAATTATAATCTTTTTCTTGAATTTGGAGTAACTTGTAGAATTTCTAAATAGTTTTATTTTGGACTCAAAAAAAAAAAAAGAAGAAAAAAAAAAGTAATTTGATATTTAAAAATCCTTGCCTCAGGACAAAACAAACAAACAAACAAACAAACAAACAAACAAACAAACAAACAAACTGTAATACACATGATCTCATGGCTTATTTCTTAGTTAACTAATACTTAATAAACAATCAAAGTATTTGATTACAAAATTAAAACCTTTTTACGTCAGGTGTGTTGGAAATATCTTTCTCCAATCTTTCTCCTATTGCAAATGAAAATGTAAAAAGAATTATATTAACATCGATTTACAAGCAATCTTTTATTACTTGCTTTTTACGTACAAATGTAATACATAGTTACATGCTATATGTAATGACATTTGCCATCTCACATTTGGAGCAATTTAGAATTTCTGAATAGTTTTCATATGGACTCCATACAAACACATTAAACATAATTACACCTTCTCAAAAAAAAAAAAAAGAAAAGAAAAGAAATTTTGGATTCCACATTCCACAAGTCTTTACTCTTTCATGAGCTTAAAGTCTTATTGCTTGACAATATTAAAAAGAGCAAGCAATCTAACACCTTAAATGCATTATTTCAAGATTAGATTGTCAAACCACCACAATACAGAAACAGTTTACATAGAACGCCATTTAATCTAGTAAATCGCTTTCCAACTATGAGGCAATCTGGCATTGCTTCCAACTTCCCCACAAGTAAACACACCGCCAGCAAGCATGCCCACTCAGTCTTAATGGCCACGCTACACTCTCGTACCAGCAGTGGTAGCAAAGGTGAAGAAAGCAGCATGAGAGCAAAACATAAAGCGGGCAAGTGATGTTGGAATGTGGGAAGGAGCAAAGCCCCTTTTGGCAGAATCAGGTCTTGTTTGCTCAGCAAACGCGGCAGTCCTGTGCATGGGTGCTGGGGGAAATGCCCGCATTGTTGGGCTGGGGGACCCTGGTTACAGGGAAGCGAGGGCCCCCCGGTAGTCAGGTTTGGAGAAACAACAGGATGAAGGTCGGTTAATATTGCGGTTAATTCCTCTTCCCAGTCGCCATGACTCCCAGCAGGGGTTTATTTGAAGATCCCAGACGTCAAAGTCACTGAACACTTTGTTGGACTGATGAGCTCTACAAGTCGGTGCCAATCCTCAGGGAAATTAATGTATTCTGATGAAATGGGGCCGACAGGCATTGGATGGAAAAATCCACCCTCTTACCACACTGTTGTGTTTCTCTCTACACTTGTTCTTTAGTCACTTCTCTTCATGCCTCTATCTGCAGCTAGGCTAAATTTGATTGGCCAGTGAAATGTAAATAAGGCTCATTTATCAGTTGATGCTCTTAAATCTATATAATATTTACAGACATTCCTACAAACTAGTCCGGAAACTTCCCATGTTTCCCAGAAAGCTTTTATGATGAGGCAAAAGAGTAATGGCCCAATTTGACAGGTCTATTATCTTTATAGTCTTTATCACACAAATGATTTTACCATCTTGATCTCCCTCCACTATGGAAAGTTGTGTGAAATATGCAGACTCTAAAGCCTTTAAGAAAGAGCTGATCGACAAGACCATTAACACCAGTGGAAATCAAGGAATAAATTCTCTTGGCTTTTTATTTATTTTCAACCGAAGCATATAGATAGCAGTGAAATAAGGGAGAGCTAGAACCCACAAATCCCTCCTGGTGAAGTGGATTAACCCTTTATGGAGATGTTAATGAGAGAAAAAGAGAACCGAGACTCACATTCCTTTTGAGTGCTGATTAGTCTTGGCTGCACTTATGCATATAAGAGATGTCTTTGTCACCCTGTCTCGTGAGCAAGAAATTAGTGTTGGAAGACAGAAAGAAATGTGGAGAATAGCTGAAAGGATGAAAGAAAAAAAATGAACAGGGTGAGATACTGAAGGTGTTGGATGTTAAATGGTCTGGGATTTATCTGTGTGTGCATATGCTCTTCTCTGAATCTTGGTGTTATTTAGATTCCATTAAGTCATAAGGGCATTTATGTGTAGCCGGCAATTTTCAAGGGGGTTTAGGACAGCAGAAGGGTTTAGGGGAGAAAGGAAAAGAAGGGGGTGATGATTGATGACTAAGTTTAGAATGTAAACTATCAGAAATGTTTAAGTCAGAAAACTATTTTCTGTAGCTGCTATGCACAAGACTATTTCCCAGAGGCTTTTAAAAGATGTGTTCTGTTTATTTTTTAACAGCAATTCACAGTCAGAGCTATTGGATCAGATCTAACACATATAATAAATAATCTAATCTAATAATTCAGCACATCGTAACTAAAAACGACTAAAATTAAACTTACTCATACTAAAAATTAACACCAATGTAGATCAGTTTCTGTAAGATTTCCTTGGGATATTTTTTGTTTCATCACACTGCTAAATCAATGGTCTGCAAAGCGCTTACAAATCATGTGAGAATCTCACTGCGGGAATTCAAGATCGGGAGAGGGATACAGAGAATTGAATGACGAAGGCCATCATCAACAAATGGATGAAAATGAGGCACCACAGTGACATTATCAAAAACAGGATGCGTCCCCAAACTTGACGAAAGGACAAGATTTATTAAAATATACAGTATCAAAGCGTTTGCCAAGAAACCTTAAAGGAGTTGCAGGAACATCTGGCAAATACTGGTCACTCCCTGCATGTGACAACAATTTCTCATATTCTTCACATGCCTGGGCTATATGGTCTAGGTTGAAAGCCTTTTCGCAACAAACCAAGCAACCAACCAACCAACGAAACAAAAAACACAGATGATCAACAGAATTTTGTTAATCAGTAAAATGTCCTGGTGCAAAATGCATTATTTTGGGCATAATTTTAAAACATATATTTGGCAGAAAGCCATACCCATAGTGAAGCACGGTGACAGAGGCATCTGGAGCATTTTTCTTTTCACAAGCAAGAGAGAAATAAAATCCAATTCAAAATACATGTATGCTAAGCTGGTAAGTAAGCCTTGCATTAGAAAAACCGACTGATTCTAAAGATTAAAAAAATATATATATTGTTATATAGAAATAAGACAAACAAATAGCAGTACAAAAGCTTAAATTTTAACAAGCATGGCAGATGACCAAAGTCCCTATATGCCCAAATGTACTGTATAAAGCACAACATGTTGTTTAATTAACTTGTAAAAGTTTACTAAAGTTTAGAAAAATTTAGTTGCTCAGCCATTTTTTTTGTCTTGCTTAATTTGTTAAAAGCTTCATATCTATATTCTATTTACTAGTATTGTTCTAGTTAGCTAGCCAATGTTTGCTAACTGTGCAGCCACAAATCACCTCAGAAGCTGGCAGACAAAGAGGTCAGTAGTAGGATTACTATTACAGCCATTAACAGTGTGTGTTATCTTTCTCAGTGGACAAAATGTGCATTGACCTGCCACTAGCAGATGATTCATTTCCATGGTTTAAGAATGAGCAGCATGTTGACTTGTGTTTAATTTTTTTCTCCCCTCATATGTATTACACCTAGTACTTTTACACCACACAGCACATGTCTTGCTTCAAATGATTTAAGCAGGCTCTCAATTTGTCCACTTTTAGTCAATTCTTATACTTTTAAATGTTGATATAATTGAAATGGAAAACACTAGGGACTAGCCAGCTAGCTAATATCTAGAGTAAGGTATTAGGCTAAGTTGTTGACTTTCTAACCCTGAACTATGACTTAGACTTTAGTAGATGAAATGTCAATCATATACCCCCCCCCCCCCCCCCCCCAGAATTAAGGCAACATAGACGATTTACACCCAGTGAAGAGTTCAAACATTTCACCATGACAAAAAGTTTAATGGTCATTTTTAGGAACTATGAGGTAATATTTGAACTGTTTTCTTTTATCCATTCTGTCCGTACATACATACAGTACATACAGTAATGGTCCGTACAAAATATGATCAGTGTGAGTGCATGTGTGTGTGTGTGTGTGTGTGTGTTTTATGTGTGTGTATGTGTTTTATGTGTGTGTGTGTGTGTGTGTTTTATTAGATAGTGAACACCAAAGTATTTTCAGGATAGAGACTGAAAATATAATCTGACCATGTGTACGGTATGTAAGTAGATGTAGAGTATTTTCAGACATGACCATAAGTCTTTTTTGATATTATGGACATTACAAGTCAGTAGTGTACTGTGTGTCCCAGGTATACAGTAAATGCTAATCACAGAGAGATAGAGAAGAACAAAAGAACTATCCTTATTACTAAAATGCCTATCCAAGTCCTATGGTTCACTACTTTCTACATGTGTGAAATTTCTGATACACCCTCATGAGGTACCCCTTGACAAGTGCCTTTTGACAAACACGCTAACTCGGGTGAGAAAACAGCACAGATGGTTGTTCTCATGAAAATTAGCGGCTCCAGGGCAAACAAAACAGCATCCGAGATGGCAGGAGTTTGATTTACAGAGGGTTAATGCAGCAGATGAGGGGCCCAAGAAACAGCATCACTGAAAAGGATCTCAATACCGCATAGCACATAGCAGAGAGAGAGAGAGAGAGAGACCCTTTCAAAATACACCAGACAAAACCTAGCTTTTGGCATCCCTCTGTTTTAACAGAATGCAGAATGAAAGTCATCAAATTAGCGTTGCATTCTAGACTTTAAGAAGTTAAATGTAGTCTCTCATGGAGTTACTTCCCACCAAGGCGCAGGGTGAGAAAGCCAGAGAGGAGCTCTCAGGGTAAATTAACAGTCGTCTTGTGTAGCTGGTGGAAGAGGGGAGGGAGTGGAAGAGCTTGAAGAGGTTCTCAGTGAAGGACTTGAACAGGGTCACAAGGGTTCTTCTCACCAGAATCTCATTCTAGCTGCCAGTTGCAGCCAAGCCAAGGAACCCATCATGGGTCCCCCATGGTGGTGTGAAGCTCAAGTGGTGCTGCACTTTGTTTTTTAAGGTGATATACAGGGTTGAGAATGATGCCAGTCTTTCCTTGCAACAGAGAAGCCATTGAAAAAAGGAAATCGAAAGGAGAATGTAAGAGCGACATTCAATTTATACATCAGACTAATTAGGTTTACTGGCAATTACGTATGGAAAAAATGGCTATAGAAATGATAGCAGTACAATTAAGGAATGTCCATTGTATGTATCTTAGAGCCGTGAGCTTTTTGGATCCTGTTTGCCTGATCAGAAAGCACTTCCCTACACCCCTACACACAACCGGAAAATATTTTAGGAGTTGCCTGATGTGTGTTAACAGAAGTACAATAGTGGGAGTGTGGCTGGAGTAAAAGCTCCGGAATAGGTCCTGTCCAAGTATAGTATGTGTGTCCATGCCAACTCCACATACTGGATATGGCTGTAGACACAAGGTTTACATTTTTTTTCTGATGTCATTTTTTCTTAGCATCTGTCGCAGTGTCATCTAAATCAATCTTAGAAAATCATGCTCATAACTCTGAGATGTGCGCAGAACTGAATTATATTCTAACACAATGTTTTTTCTTTCCCAAAGTTCTCCTGACTCTCTTAAAGATTTAACTGCTCAATTTAAACTCACTGTCTATTAAGTTTTGTATCGACTATAAAGTTTTACTTATGGTGTTTAATGCTCTAAATGGCTACACTGGGGTCCAGAAGGACCACTAGTGACAATTATTCTATTTTGGATTCCTGTCTAATTTAAACAACAAACCTCTTCATTGCGAATAATATTACCAATAGGAATTTAAGGGTAAAGTAAAATCTTTGAAATTTTTTCATGGATGTCAAAAATTTGTAGTAAGTGTACGTCCCTCTTAAATGACAGTATCCCCTCCAGCAGGAAGGACTTTACCAATTTGTTTAAAACCTGATTCAGTTAAAAATTAGATTCCTGACATGATCAGTATCATAAATAGGTTTGTCTTTAAGTAGAGAGCTAGAAATAGTGCAGAATCTTCATATATTAATATTATATGAAATGCATAAATAAATGAATGAATGAATTAATTAATTAATTAATTAATTAATAATCTTAGTTTTTTATGTGGTACCAGCCTAAACTATGGATATACACTCACCTAAAGGATTATTTGGAAAACCTGTACAATTTCTCATTAATGCAATTATCTAATAAACCAATCACATGGCAGTTGCTTCAATGCATTTAGGGGTGTGGTCCTGGTCAAGACAATCTCCTGAACTCCAAACTGAATATCAGAATGGGAAAAGAAAGGTGATTTAAGCGATTTTGAGTGTGGCATGGTTGTTGGTGCCAGACGGGCCGGTCTGATTATTTCATAATCTGCTCAGTTACTGGGATTTTCACACACAACCATTTCTAGGGTTTACAAAGAATTGTGTGAAAATTGAAAAACATCCAGTATGCGGCAGTCCTGTTAGCGAAAATGCCTTGTTGATGCTAGAGGTCAGAGGAGAATGGGCCGACTGATTCAAGCTGATAGAAGAGCAACTTTGACTGAAATAACCACTCGTTACAACCAAGGTATGCAGCAAAGCATTTGTGAAGCCACAACACGCACAACCGGATGGGCTACAACAGCAGAAGACCCCACCGGGTACCACCCGTCTCCACTACAAATAGGAAAAGGAGGCTACAATTTGCACGAGCCCACCACAATTGGACAGTTGAAAACTGGAAAAATGTTGCCTGGTCTTATGAGTCTCGATTTCTGTTGAGACATTCAAATGGTAGAGTCAGAATTTGGCGTAAACAGAATGAGAACATGGATCCATCATGCCTTGTTACCACTGTGCAGGCTGCTGGTGGTGGTGGTGTAATGGTGTGGGGATCTTTTCTTGGCACACTTTAGGCCCCTTAGTGCCAATTGGGCATTGTTTAAATGCCACAGCCTACCTGAGCATTGTTTCTGACCATGTCCATCCCTTTATGACCACCATGTAGCCATCCTCTGATTTCTACTTCCAGCAGGATAATGCACCATGTCACAAAGCTCCAGATCTGCAGATCCAGCACCAGATCTCAACCCAATAAAGCATCTTTGGGATGTGGCGGAACAGGAGCTTAGTGCCCTGGATGTGCATCCCACAAATCTCCATCAACTGCAAGATGCTCTCCTATCAATATTTGCCAACGTTTCTAAAGAATGCTTTCAGCACCTTGTTGAATCAATGCCACGTAGAATTAAGGCAGTTCTGAAGGTGAAAGGGGGTCAAACACTGTATTAGTATGGTGTTTCTTATAATCCTTTAGGTGAGTGTATATAGATATAGAAGCAATATATATAGCAATACATATAGAAGCTAAATATATAAGGAATGCACCTTTTATTAAAAAAAAAAAAAAATCTGGATTAAAATGGTTTAAATGGCCTTAATTATTCATGTCATAAAACACACTGTTTGTAAATGTGATAAATCCGTTGTTTTATTAATATTCATATTTATTAACTGTTGCATTCAAATCTTTTGCCATTAATCTTTACTTCAGCTTTTTTTATTTTGTACTAAAAAAATATTTAGTTTTTATATTTCTATTTTGGCGACACAGTGGTGTACTGGCCTCCACGGTCCCTAGTTAGACTACTGAGGTTATTACTGTAGATGGATGGATGGATGGATTTTTATGTTATGTGGATACATTCTGTGAACAGTGGGAAAAAACTCCTTGATGGGATGCTAAATACAGGGCATCATCCACACACATTCACACCTTACAGCAATTTAGAGTAGTACAGTACACTTCCCAGCATGTTTTGTGGTAGTGGGGGGAACCCAGAGCAACATGGTGAAACTCCACACAGCCAATAACCCGAGCTCAGGATTAACCTGCGTAACTTGTAGCTGTGAGGTGGCAATGCTACCTGTTGCTGCACCATGCCACGATTATACCATTACACAATTGCAGCATTCAGAGGGCTGACTGTAGGAACATGGCTCAGGTTCCAAAGACACTGCATTGAGGTCTTGTAGCACGACTGGCATGCACAGCTTACAGTATCTAAATCAGCAGGTATTCTCAAGTTCCACAGTTTATAGAACCGGCATGCGTGGACGATGCACAGGATTTTAAGAGCTGGGTTGTGTCCCTGAGCACCTACTAGAAGTGTGTGTTCACAGTCAGCTACGTGGTTGACATTAACAGTGCACCGACATACAGTATCACCGACTCACCTACAACTCCACACACAACTCCTCACGGTTTATGACTTATCCCGGATGCTCTGCATTTTATTGAGGTGCCCGGAGCCAAAGTAAATGATGATCCAACAAGGCATGAGCTTAAAAAAAAAAAAAAAAAGGAGAGAGAAAAAGGTCTGGAATTTTTTTTTTGCAAGTGACATTTACGGTTCACACAGATCCCTTCGCCATGTCTTTAACAGGTCTCACACTTGGCACTTGTAATAATGTTTACCTTGGCCCTGGAGTGGAATTAATGTTATTTATTGATTTATTCCATTGTGTGCAGTGTGTAGCGATGGCTGCAGAACAGAGCAGAGATATTTAGTCTATAAGAATTTGTAACAATTCTTAAAGCATCTGTGGACAATCTTAGTAAGCTAGAGTGGTAGGTGGGCTGAATCAGTATTCGGTTCATCTTGGACTGGTGCCATTTCAAACAAGGAGAACTGACTGTTTGCCTATCGGCATCAGGCTACACTAACTGCAAATATTTATATTTCTGCATATCTACAGGAACTGTCTATGTGCACATCATGGTTGAGTAAGGCATAATTAGATACATATTTTAAAATAATGTAATCACATATAGAACGCTGGGGTTTATGGTGTGTTTATTGAAAACAGTCTCCAATTTCTCACTATCTGTATGTTCAATGGTTACAACGTCACAAGGTCATCTCATGGTAGCAACAATAATAAAAACAAAAGGCATGTCAATTCCGGTATCATTAAATAGATTCATTTTATGAGAACCATTATATATTAGTACGCATTATAAGACAAAACAAAGAATACAGTTAAATGATCATTTACAGGTAGACCATGAACAATGGCCAGGTCTACAGCCAAAAAACCTGGTTCGGAAAAGAATTCTCCAAATAGTTGAAGAAGTGGTCAAAATGTTCTTGTTGCTTCACAACGTTTTGCAAAATTTCAAATTGCTTCCGTGCCTCCATTCGTGACTGTTTTCTAGCTGACAGATAAAAATGAATATTCAGTTTTAAGCCACTGACAGAGTTCATAGACAGTAACTTAAGCGTAGGTTGTGTATGTTGTGTGTGTGTGTGTGTGTGTGTGTGTGTTCGAATACTCCATCCTTGTCACAGATACTGTACAACTTCGCTATTTGATCAATCATTGTAAACAAACACAAACACTCTTACTCATCTGTCGAAATATTACGTTTATGGTTCTAAACACTCTGGTTAATAATGTGAATATAATCTAGTTAATGTTATATAAAAGATACTATACAACTATACAAACAACAATAAAGCAACAATACCTTCCACAAAGTACCAAGCAAATTATAGGGCTATGCTTTATGACACAAGGCAAAATAGGTTATTATGGTCTTCGACTTGTCAATAATATGCATTTGTCTTAACACTGTATTATTATACTTAAGGCTTTTAAAAAAAAAAAAAAAAACGTCCAGATATATGTTATGGATGAGACACGACTGCATGACTGGTGTAGTCTCGTATTAACTTAGGAATGAAGTTATGAAAAGCTACACAGGAGGAACTTTTGGTAACCTCTAAGGAAATCACCCTAGAAAAAAAAACACATGAGAATTCTTCATGAGATCAAATTTAAACAATTATTTAGAATCATAAACTCTCTTTTTAGGTGTTCCTTATATTTAATGAAACAAGGACCTATCTAGTTAGCTGTTGCTAAATAGTTGTATAAGTGTAAGCAGGGCTCATGTGTTAAAGATGACACTGTCGCTATACATACATATTGCGTGGTAGTAAGGCCAGGTATGTTATACTGTACATTGCAAATATGACATTCAACATAAATGAATAGTGGTTCATTTTCCCACTATGTGACGCATATCACTTTCAATAAACACGCTTGATCTGAAACAATGAGGTATTGTCCATAATGCTTTACATGAGAGTGGGCTTCATAGAGCTTGTTAGTTCACTCTGTTAGTTCACTCTTTAAACTTGCAAGTTCCAAAAAAAATAATAATAATAAGAAAAAAAAGAATTTTTAATTGGTAACCCCACTCAGATCACTTTAGCTTTGTCATAGCTAAACAAGGAAGTGGCTTGCTCAAATACAGTAGCACACTCTTCTAACACAAGCTTGGTGATTAAAAAAAAAAAAAAAACTGAACTCAGACATGTGAGACAGTAGCTAATTCGGTAAAAAGGGGCTGGGGAATGTCAAGCTATATAAAAAGAAATAGAGTGAGGGACACCAAACCAATCACGGGAAAAATGACTTTACATACTGTATATGTAAAATTAGGTGCAAACTCTGCAAAATCCACAATACAAAAAAAAACTGAAATAAACTGAAAACAAACAAACAAAAAAAACGGCTGAAGACAACTGTGAGATCCGAATTCACAACTGTTTCTACCAGAAGCTAGCAATATCAGTCTGCTTAGCAGCACTCGGTCCTTCCTCCAATCCTTCTTTTGTCTCCCTTCTTCCTGTGCTGATTGCTGTTACTGGCTGCTTCAGCACTTGCCCCTCTTGTCACGCTGCTGGAACTTGCGGAGGCGGCGGGCCCACTGGTCCTTCCAGGGGACGAGCAGGCTGGCCTTGTCGGCCACAACGCCGCTTTGGCCACGTGAGTCCTCGTCATCTGAGCCCAGTAACAGGTACTTCCTGCCTGGCTTGATCTTCGGGCACTTGCAGGCCACGTCCTTGGCACGTACCCACAACAGCTGGTCACCGCGTCGGATGCGATGCCCGCCTTGCTTGTACACTGAGATAATGTTAATGGTGAACTTCCACCACTCGCCTGCCTTGTCACCCTTCAGCACGTGAACTTGAACAGCTAAAAAAAAAAATCAGAAATAACAAAGACTTTGAGATTAGTCCGTTTGCAAACTCTATTTATATTTGTTATTAACATTAATATATAATATGTATGCTAAATATCATCGCATTATTATTGCATATGAATACAAAGCATTTATTTTGACATTATCATTAATCAGTTTCCTTTATTATGACCAAGTGCCATTATTTAGCATTCAATTATATATTTTAAGTTTTTCAATAATATTTTACAAGTGGAACAGGTTTTAAGCATTATCAAACATTTAAAATGTCCCTTCATACATTTTACTAAATATATGTAGTATGTCATATCCTATGACGGAAACTACAAATAATTTTTGTACAATAAGTCGCTCAGGATAAGAGCGTCTGGCAAATGCCTAAATGTAAAATGTTAATATTTTGTGGATAATTATTTGGCAAATAAATTCTACCCAAAAGATGATCTCAATATGCATATGAAAGCGCACTTCATCTTAGATGAACACATCAAAAAGTTAAAAAATACTTTCAACCTGTGTTCCCTGTGCATTTTGTATATTCCCGCAAATGTGAAAGTGGGATAACTTGCTTTTTCAGAACCTCTCCCCTCCTTCTCTCCTCACACCCTGACCCCTGACCTTTCCTTGTTGTCCTGGGCCACATGCTCCGTATTGCAGCAACAGTTGCCATAGCACTCACGGCCAAAGACAATGTGTGCCCGCAGAGAGCATGCAAACGCCTCCTCCCCTCTCCTGCGGGACCTGCCGTAATGTTGCACTACAGTGAATGGAGCCTTGGAAACTCTCAGCTTTCCTCCATCAAGATTTATAGAAGGAGACGGGGTGGAGGTGTAAAGTACCTGCTTCATTTTTCACTTCATTGCTTTGTTTTAGGCAAGAGATTGACAGCTTCATGGTGTATACATGGGAAATGCAAGAAGGCTGGAGGTTTTTCATAACCACAAAAGTCAAAACAGGTAAAGTTGGGAGTAGCCAAAAAAAACAAACAAAACAAAACAGTAAAATAAAATCACTGAAACTTTGTAAACATTAGGAAATACAAGTGTATATTAGTCCGTCAAACAAACAAGACCTAATGGTGCAAAGCTACGCCAGCGTCACATCATTCTGCACACACAGAGTCCGAGCTCATGAGCTAATCTGTGCTCATGATGAAGTGGTTTCGTGGGGGAATGTTCCAGAAAGGCCCAGAGGGCCCAGAGGGGGCCTAGCTAAGAGTCCTTATTTCACAATTAGGGAAAATTGACCTCGTTTGGAAGTGAGACCATGCTTTGTGGTGTGAACCTCACAAATCCTCCAAGGAAGAAAATGTTAATAATAATAAAAATAAAAAAAAACATACAATACACGCTTGCAAAATGAGTGACGCCGACCCACCTGCTAACTAAAGGTGAATCATGTTTGAGAAATACGCCATTAGGGACATTATGTAAAATTGACATGGGAAGTGCTCAATTTCTATTCTTTTTTTCCCACTGTTGCACTCTTTCGTGACACGGGCATGAATCGTCCCCTCTAACACAGTGGAATGTCCTGGCTTGGCAGCAGGGGGCCTGCTGTGAGCAAATTGCACCCAATTTGAGAGAAGAAAAGAGCAGTGTCGGTGTGAGGAGAGTGCACTCCCACGGGCTCCCCATTCATCCCTGCTGGCTCTCTGGGCTCGAGCCCACTTTTGCAGCCAAAGACAGAGCGAGAGATAAAAAGAAGAAGAGTGTGGTGAGGTTTGGCGCTTCTGGATGGGAAACCACTATTTATCTTCCCAGCTACAGAGAAGATTCTAGTAGAATTCAGCAGAAGTGTTCCGACCTCATCGGCTCACAGAGCCTGCGGGGTCCAAGCACCCGCTTCAAGAGCACCGTGAGAATCCGATCCAGGAGCTTCATTAGAGCTCTGCAGGAGCCACTGGTGAGCCACCCATGAGCTCATGGGTAAGCATTCACCAAAGCATTCAGTGAGCTATAAATGCATACTAGTGAGGCACAGTGCCAACAGATCACTAGAAATAAAGGCAGGGTGATGAGTGGCAAGAGAGCCCTGCCAGCTCCTGTATGTGTTTGGGCGGTGTGCTGGGCCGTGACCCACTCGCCCCACACAAGTCCCGGCTAATCTAATTAGTGCGCTTGATTAGCAGCATGAAGCTCATGCACACACCCCCGCTGGGCCACCCTACGCCCAGACGCTTATCACCATACTGACTGCTGGCCTTGTCGCGAGTGTGTGTGGCACGGTTCAGGGCCCACATGTACACTGACACGCTGTCACACACACACACGGCGCTTTGATTCATTGTGCGCCGCTCCCAGTCTGGGACTAAGGGGTCAGTGGCTGAAAATGTAGCTCTTTATGCTTGCTGTCTCCGTAGAGACAGAGAACAAAAGGGGATGAGCAGCAAATATTTCTTTTTATCTATGTCTTATTGTCAGTAGAGGGCAGATTTAGCACTTGATGTCAGTTGGCGGCGAAGCGTTGAGACGGCCTGGGCTCTGTTTAAACTGGGACTCGGACACCAGAACACAAACAGACACAAAAGATGTTTTAGGGTGTGCAAACACGGCCACACAAAGAGACGTGACTAAAACTCTTAGGCTCAGATTTAGGCGTGAAGAGTTTAGAAAAGCGCAGCCCTTCAGGAATGAAAAAAAATGTACGTTTACCAGGCAAGATGGCAGAAATGATTTTCAGTCCCCCATAAAGGTCGAAATGAAAAATAGCTTAGCGCACATTAAAAAATCATTAAGAGAATGAATATGACAACTTGTTTTTTTCTTCTGTCAACTTGTTTCAGACGGATCACATTTTCTCCTTTGCATTTTATTTCCTTATGAATGAGGAAAACAGAAGATATATTTCCATGCTTATTTGGACGCATTTGAAAGCGCTTGCGACCGTTTCTTCTCCACGGCTTTGACTGATGAATTGTGAAGCTTTCTGGGCGGCTGACAGCTCTGTATAGGAATAGCATGGTCCATTTGCTGCATGCGATGCATCTCAAAAAATTACCCAGCTGCCCAGAACGCATGCTGAGGAACCTGAATAGTCCGTGGAAGCTTTTCACTTTGTCTTACTGCTTTGTTTCGAGTCAAAAACAAAGGGACGGCCAGTGCTTTTATTTGCACGCATTAATTGCTGAGCGAAGCAAGTGTTTCATGAAAGAAAAAAAAAATGCGAAGGTGAAAAAAAAAAGATTTCACGCTAATATAACAGAGAACTCCAGAACAGATTGTGTGATTGTGTGAAACTTTGAGGTTTTAACTGTTTTGAATTACACAGTAAGGAAATTTCTATCAGCCAGCCAAAGCCTTCCTCTAGAGGACTGGCATGGTATCATGGACACTATATCAAATGATGGATTGATAGATACATTAGTTTGTGCCAGAAATTGGGAGTGAGATTTTATTGCCTAAAGAAAAGGAACTTGGTAAGGGCTCACAGACGCACACACTGAAGAACCTTGTAACCAAAGCCAGATTGAGAGCTGAGCCTTCACCGCACTGCTTCGTCTTTTTTTGCTCGTTCTGTCTTTCCTCCATTAGATCACCATAAAATGACCCCTCCCTGCCCCCCCGCATAATGGGAATAAAACATAAATGAATGATAATAAGATAACTAATTAATCCACACTTCCAGGTTCGAAGCATTAAAGCAGATATACACTGTAGAACCACTAACAGATATGAACTGCTCCCTCCTGTATTTCTTCTGTTGCTCTAGCTTATAGGGATAAATTAATATTTTTCATTTTGAACAGCAGGATATCAGGAAAGCAGAACACAAAGAGACAGCTGTGAGCTGATTTTAAATAACTGATTAAAACTAATCAGAGGCAATGAGACATTAATATTGATATGATGCTTCTGATCTAAAGACATGATGCACTCTGAATGGCCTGACACTGTGTGTTTGCCTGAGTGTGTTTATTTACTTGGATTTATTTATTAATGTGCCTTTTTTATGCTTTTGTTTTTTGCTTTTGTTCCAGGTTTTGGTTTTGTTTAATCATCATCATCATTATTGTTGTACTTATTGTTGCTAACCAAACGAATAATGATTATAATAGTAATAATAATAATTATAATGTAAATCACTGACTTGGAAAGCAATTTGAATAAATCATAAAATATATAAATACATTTTGCTTTGATTTGTTTTGGTGTTTTCTTGGTGTTACAGTATTATGAATAATAATTTTTACTTTTATCATCATATTTTTTATTTTATCTCTGTATGATGGTTTTGCGTAGGGTTACTCTATTGCAGTCATCAGTCATTAACCATAAGTACATGGTTTTATGGTTTAAGAATATGCAATTTTATTATCATATAACCTTTATTATTTCAGTTAGTTTCAATTTAATTATTTTTTTATCTAAATGTTCTGTATCAAAGGGTTATCGTCACTCATATGCGTTTAACACAGTTACAAGCTCCTTATAGTATTATCGCAATGAAACCAAGTATGATAAGCTGATATATTTATTTGAATCTTTCATAGATCAAACTGAACATCTTAAATAAATTTAGATCAGCTCAGTATATGTGTTGGTGATGGTGTTTTTACGACACATATAAATTCTATCAATACTTATGCAAGAATTTGTGCTCATGAACTGCCTGCACGTCTGGGGTTCCAACAGGAACCAGCTGTCCCCTTTGTCCTCTGCAGGCAGTGAGACAGTCTGAGCATGTGCATCAGGCGATTCGTGCTGGGCCGTAAGCTTTGATGCTACAAACTTCAACCCAGATCCCATGAATAAACCATGGGAAATATAGAGGAGCGACAGATAGAGGTTAGGAAGAGGAGGGACATGGATATGATTCGCACTATGTATGTGTCAGGTGGACCTGTGAATAAACCTTTTAAGATACGTCCCACCTGTTATAGCTGTTTAGTAGTTAGCATTCCTACAGTAATTTCAACATTCACTATGTTACTGCAATTATGTAAGACTTTACATTACGTTTGACTTCACTGACATTTTTACAGACTCAAATGAAAAAGAACAGTACTTCATGTACAGTTAACATGCACTTCAGTATTAACGCACTGTATATTACTGTATATTGTGTAACACTGTATTAAGTCAAAAGATCAATTCCTGCAATAACCAATGCTCATGACTGAAAGGAAAACTTCTCTTTATGGATATTATCTGCTAAAATACATAAATGAATCTAAAAACTCAGTTCCGATCTTTATAGAGACCAGAGCTGCGTATGAACAAGCTGTAATTTAACAGTTGCTAATTTTTGTGGATTTATTTTTAGTCACAGCCTGTAACCAATTAAACAAAGTACTGCAAGTTAAACAAATATTAACTTGCTTTTATATTTTTAATATGACTTTTTATGGTCTGTTAATGTTAAATAATTCAGTAATTAACATTGGTTAAGTAAACTGATTGGCACGGTGGCTTAGCGATGACCACACTGATTTGTGGACATGTTTTGTAGGCGTTTCCAAATTGCCTGTATTGTTTGATCTAATGTGTGTGTGTGTGTGTGTGTGTGTGTGTGTGTGTGTGTGTGTGTGTGTGTGTGTATGCCTGTGGGTTGCCAGTGGTTGAGGTCCTCAGCAATGTAACTTCCTCTATAACAATGAACACTGGTGAGGAGTCACAGGTCATTGCGGCCAACCATCGCTCAGCGAAGGCAGCTTGAATGGATGGATGGAGGGATGGATGGATGGAGGGATGGATGGACGGAATGGATAAAATAGAACACTAAATAACCTTGGTTTCATTGTCAAACTCTTGTGCCACAATGCGATGTCCATCACTCAGAAAGCGATGTGTCTAGAGTGTCAGTCACTTACCAAAGTCCTTCTTGCAATATTTCTTCATGGTGACCTTCATTTTGCCCTTGGAGGCCTTGCAATGGGATTCGCAATCTATGAAAAGAAAGAGATGAAGAAAACAAATCAGGCAGTGATTTCTGAGAAGAATAATCAACATAAGACTTTGGGACATTAAAATTATATGTCTTCTTTTTCGTGGTCAGGGAAAAGCTATGCACCATGAGGTGAAAATATATTGTGGGTGGGACCATATAATACGTTTCTGCACATTTAAGGTCAGCTGGATAGCCTTTTACTTTTATTATTGTTATTCCATTCCTAGATGGTGTCTAGTATTGTGCAATCCACACATCAAATACACCAATGAGTGCCACATTAGATCAGATCGAGGCTCTTTTCCCACTGTTATTATTCAGTCTAGCTTCTTCATCCCCCACTCTGTCTCAGGCTCAATATTAACAATGTCAGTGCTGGAAGTAAAGAGGTCATTTAAACTCAATGGAAGGCCATTGAGAGGATTGGGAAGCGCTGCTGAGAGAGGTCTTCCCTCTAAGGCCCGTAATTTAATTCAAATAAGCAGAATTAAATTAGGCTACACTTCTTTCAGGTGCAGAAACTGGTCTAGATATGACATGGTAGAGTGAATCTTGTGCTGCATTAATCAGACTCCAGGTTTTTGATTAATACCACCTGACGTTAGCATTTCTTTCTGGACGTGTCCAGAGTTCTGGAACATAAGACAAGGCCTCAGTGATGACCGCTGCCTTGTTGAGGCAATTTTGGACAGACGCTGAACTCCACCGAGGCCAGACTGAGCAGGAAAATGACTCCTCTGACGTCTCTCTACTGACTGACAGAAATTGGAACCAGAACGTCTCCCGGTGTGTCTACCTCACATAGCGGTAATAACCCGGAGGCTTCTCGTTTTCTGAGGCGGATGGGGATGGTGGGGGTGCAGTGGAGGGAGGAGGAGAAAGGAGTGAGGAGGAGGAAGAAGAAGAAGAGAAGGAGAGAGGGAAATGGGAGAATGGGGACCTTTCAGCTTTCGCCTGAATATGGACAAACTTCATTATTTTCTCCAGGTCTCCGTTTAGCCCTCCCTTTTCATGGCCCTTTCTATTCCGTGTGAATGAGGTTGCCTGGGCAATGGTGGGGCGGGAAAAAAACGCCACACCAAAAAGAAATTTAAAGGGGGAGGACGAGGGGGTTGGGGGGCTGGAAAGGGAGTAAGAAATAGAGAAGTCGTATGCAGAGACTCAGAAGAAGAACTGTGAGATAGTAGTAGATTTCTAGAAAATTTCTAATAACATTTGAGGCATTTAAGGATGAGAGAAAACTGTCCGATAGGAACTCGGTGCAAGAAAGAAGGAGAAAGCAGGAGCAAGAGAGGGAGATACGAAAAGCAAATGAATTTGACGAAACCACATCGACCACGCCTCATTTTCATGTAAATGTAGTGTGGAGGAATGGGATGGCTTTGTGAGCCTGTGAGCCCCGTCCGCCCCCATCCTGCCCCTCTTTGATACACCCAGGGTGCCATTAGGGGGGCAACACAAAGCCCAGTGCTGCCCATCACACCCACAGGCCTCATTAACACCCGGCCCCTGCTGCGAGACAAATGCCCGCTTTGTGGAGGCTCTCGACAGAGGCCATGTTACAGTCTGCTGCTCCACCAGGGGACCACACCAGAGGTTGATTCACTACATGTTGCTGCTGCCATAACGACTGAATGGGCTTAGTTTCATAGTGCATTGCAAATCCACTCTTCTCAATATCCGCTAAGCAATTCTATATCATAACCTTCTACATATTTCACACTTCAGTGTCAAACAGCAAATCACCTAAAACTTCCATCTGATTGTGTTATCTTTAGTTGGTTTGCTTGACACAATGGTGATTACTAGGCTCCTTTGGATCTGCCAGTGACCAGCCTGATGAGATAATAAGGTGTGAAAAGAAGCACGAGTGCATTGTGTCCAGTTAAAAGTGTGACTGAGAAACAAACCCAAGCAAATGAAGCATGTAATCAGATTAAGAATCCATCTGCCTTTGGCAAACAGCAGCTAAAACACGTCAAAAGAACCTGCACGTTATAATTTAATAAATGTCAGTATAATGCAGATAAATGAGAACGCCTTGTTGTATATTAATATGAATAGATTTAATGAACAATCACTGAGTCTGGAATTAACTTTGGTAAGGACTGGCCGCTTGTTCGGTATGCAGGTTGCATTTTCCATTGTGGAAAAACAAATGGGAATGAAAACCATGTACAGCTGCCGAAGCAAAGCTTTGTAAAAGGGGGGGGGGGAATCCTGAGAATTACTTTTTTGGCATGCTTTATATGTCTTGCTATGGTTATGGTTTTAAGTTTAAGTGAGAATGAAGATGAAAGAAAAAGTAGAAGAGATGGAAGGGAAGAAAAAGAAGGGAAAAAAAAAGACAAGAAACAACAAGCTGCTTAAATAAATGCAAATGAGATTGTGCTACAATGTTCCACTTAGTTGCGTCCAGTATTAGGGCTGTTAGTATTTTAGATGAAGCGTCCTATTTTTTCTTTAACTATAGAAACGTATCATTAAACTTGATTTATTTTTTATTTTTGCTCACCTGATGGTTCTTCAGGACTGATGTACGTTGCAGTGGGGGATGCGACTGGAATCTCTGTAGGCAGGAAAACACAACAAGGAAAATGACCAATTGTTTTTTTCCCTCTCTCTCAATGCCACATCTCTTGTCTTTTTTACCTGTGCTTTTTTTTTTTTGCTGGCAGAATGATTGCTCAAATTATCCTCTTTAAGAACAGAATATATTGTGTAATGATTTATTAAGACTTGAGAGTCTCAAGGCCCTTTTAAATAGCCAGGTTATTGATCGCTGATGAAAAAAGCATGTATTTGGTTTTAATAGGTTTTGCTTCTTGAAGCACACTCTTTATATTCTACATTGTTCGCTTTTGTAAGCTATACACCACTAGGAAGTTCAGCCAAAGTAAAAAAAAAAAAAGCCCAGCTGGCAAAATGTTTGATAGAGTTTTTTTTTAAATCAACCTATTAAAACTAAAACACATTATCTCACAAAATATATAAGAAACATAATCTTTGCAGCTCTAGCGCTAGGGCTTGCTCCTGAGGTTTTACAGTAGATTTGTTACTCTCGCAGTAAAATAAAGGAAAACCTAATTCCACAGGGTCCCTGAGTTTCTTTCGCTTTAGGGAAACCTTGCCAAACATATCAGTACAGTTCCATATTCTAGATAGCTCTGTCTGAAGACCAAACTGACCCGCATTGAAAATAACGTACAGTAGAAATGAACGCTAACAGCCTCGCATTGTGTTTCTGGCATTATGTTATCAAGCGATGCCAGCTAGGAAGGGGAGAGTGCCAGTCGCCCCTCCACCTTTCCCCCCCACTGCTGTCTGTTGTGTGGTCCTGCTGTTTATCACCACGGAGACGGAATCTGCAGCCTTGTTGATATTGCCAATAAACATATCACTGATCATGGCTGTAGAGCGGACCATTAGATTCATGGCTTTGATGAGCCATCACTGAGAGCGCACCAGGCCCTGTGCTGTCAGCTGGTCCTGTATGGACTGTTTGCTTTAGCGCAGGTCAAACAGCAGAATGTATCTCTGAGGAACGGGGGGGGGGGGGGGGGGTTTGGGGGTGTGGACGCAGTCGGAAATGAAAAGGCCATGATTTCATGAATAGTAAGTGTTTAGGTAAACTTTCTTTAGGGCGTCATCCACTACATTCCCGTGGGAGTGCTGAGAGCAATCTTTTCGAACAATGACTTGCTGTACAAATAGTACTGAGATATATTTTTACAGTAGTTAAAGTAAGTTGCAATTGATCTGTTAATGCTTTAACTGCAATGATCACATATTTATTAGTCACAGTACCTACAGGTATGAAGGACATTTCAGGTACTATTACAAAAGCAATGGCAATAGATACCGGCTAATTGCAATCATTAAATATTTATTTTGATAACTATTTTAGTTTCACTTACTGATGCAGGGAGCGATGGGTGAGCGACTTTGCTGGTAGCCTTTAGCACAGCGGTTGCAGGTAATACCAGTCACACCATCCTTGCACGGACACTGCCCTGTAGTCTGGTTACAGGTCTTCCCTGCAGCACCGACTGGGTGACAGTCACACGCTAAAAAAAAGGACATGATACGTTTATTTGAAGAAAAGTTTTAAAAATGGCTGTTTGACATTTTCTAATGAGGAAATCTAAAACGTTACACTTTTTAGACCCCTTCCACATGGATATAAAGAATCAACTTTATGTGTAGAATAAATTATGCAATTACATAATTACTCTGACTAAGCTGGCAGGAACAGTATCTACATTTATTTACTAAAGCCTTTTTATTTCTGAACTATTTATTCACAGAAAATCAACCATTTACATTGTGTTAAATAATTAAAATAATTTTCCCTAGTATTTAATTATTTATTTATTTATTTATGGCTTTAACAACTTTTGCATGACTGTAATCGTTTTGACCAAAACTAAACAAAATCTAATTTATAGTGATGATATTATATAGTGATGATATTGTGATAGTAAATTCCACAAAAGTTATTGCAAATGTCAATGGTTCATAAATTGCTGATGTAGTTGCTAATACATGTACTCATAGTTACAACTTAAAATACTGCAATATCTTCTTTCAAAAGGAAGGACTTGAACTTTATGTTAAAATGCATAGTCGTAAAATTCTTCCAATGTATATTTGATGATATGATAATATGAGTATTTACATGGTGTACTTGTAATCAGCTGTTAAGAAATAAAGCTTTAGAATTTATAACTATATGCAAATTTACTTCTTGATCAATATCTATCTATCCATCCATCCATCCATCCATCCATCCATCCATCCATCCATCCTGTGGATGTTGTGATGTCTTTTTGTATTTAAATAACAAACTTTTTGGAAGTAACCAATTTTATGTACAAATATTCTCTAATCATTTAAACATTTGTAACTTTTCCTCTTTTTATTTGCAAAAATAAAGTAGCATTTAGTACTGTATTATAAATACAGGCTGTCAATTTTGTTGTCAATTTATGAGCAAACCTGATAAATACGGTATATTTGTAATGCAAGAAATGTCTCTATTAGATAATTCGACCTGTCACTAACACTCACCAAAGGTAATGACTTAAACATACTGTATGTACTATTTTATATCTTGTTTTAAAGAAACAAATGTCGAAACCCATAGAGCACGGGGAGAACTTGCAAACTCCACGCACGCAGACCCAAAGTGGGAATCGAACCCTTGATTCTAGAGGTGTGAAACCATAGTGCTAACCCCTATGTTAGCATGCCCGTCTACAAATATACAGGATGGGCCATTTATATAGATACACCTTAATAAAATGGGAATGGTTGGTGATATTAATGTCCTGTTTGTGGCACATTAGTATATGTGAGGGGGCAAACTTTCCAAGATGGGTGGTGACCATGGTGGCCATTTTGAAGTCGGCCATCTTGGATCCAACTTTTGTTTTTTCAATAGGAAGAGGGTCATGTGACACATCAAACTTATTGGGAATTTCACAAGAAAAACAATGGTGTGCTTGGTTTTAACGTAACTTTATTCTTTCATGAGTTATTTACAAGTTCTTTTGTTCACAGCCATTGACATGTCGAAGAGGTTAACACGTGATGAGCGGATCGAAATTGTGTTGATATCTGGCGAACGCAGTAACCGGGTCATTGCAGCAGATTTCAATGCAAGACACCCTACGAGACCACCCATCTCCCATGCTACAGTTAGCAAACTGCTTGCTAAGTTTCGTGAAACTGGTTCAGTGTTGGATTTGCCAAAATGTGGACGCATGAAAACTGTCAGTAATGAACAAACATCAGTGGCTGTCCTAGCTTAATTCAGCAAGAGCCCACAGCGTAGCACTCGCCGCATGTCACTGGAGAGTGGCATTAGTCGAACATCCCTTCGGCGGATATTAGCTACTCACAAATGGCACCCTTACAAACTCCAGCTACTGCAGCATCTCAACGAGGATGACCCAGATCGGCGCACACAACTTGCAGAATGCGCAAAACAAAAATTGGAACAGGACCCTCAGTTCACGCAGAAGATTTTGTTCAATGATGAGGCAAACTTTTATGTGAATGGTGAAGTTAACAAACAAAACCACTGCTATTGGTCTGACACTAACCCACATTGGATAGATCCCTCCAAGACTGTTGGAACAAAAAAAGTGATGGTATGGTGTGGTATATGGGGTACAAAGATAGTGGGGCCATTCTTCGTCAATGGAAAACTCAAGGCCACTGGATATTTGAAATTGCTACATGATGATGTGTTTCCCTCTTTATGCACTGAAGCTGGCACGTTCCCTGAGTTTTTCCAGCAAGATGGTTCACCACCACATTATGGGTGTCAGGTCCGAGCATTCCTAGATGAACAGTTTCCTGAAAAGTGGATTGGTCGTCATGGGCCACTTGAATGGCCCCCAAGGTCTCCGGTCTGACCCCCTTAGACTTTTATCTTTGGGGTCATCTGAAGGCAATTGTCTATGGTGTGAAGATACGAGATGTGCAGCACCTGAAACTACGGATACTGGAAGCCTGTGCTAGCAACACCGCAGGAGAAATGCCATCAGTGTGTGAAGAGTGGGAGAAGAGGGTTGCATTGAAAATCCATCACAATGGGCAGCACATTGAACACATTTTACAAGTGGTCAGAAACTTGTTAATAACTCATGAAAGAATAAAGTTATGTTAAAACCAAGCACATCATTGTTTTTCTTGTGAAATTCCCAATAAGTTTGATGTGTCACATGACCCTCTTCTTATTGAAAAAAACAAAAGTTGGATCCAAGATGGCCGACTTCAAAATGGCCACCATGGTCACCACCCATCTTGGAAAGTTTGCCCCCTCACATATACTAATGTGCCACAAACAGGACATTAATATCACCAACCATTCCCATTTTATTAAGGTGTATCCATATAAATATATATATATATAAAACAAATATTCTATATATAAAAACATGTTGACAGCAAAATGAGATAAATCCAAAATGTTCAAAAACCAGGTGGCAACCTGTCATGGTTTGCTTAAGATGGGAGTATAGAAATTCTAAAATTAGGTTATAATGTGCCAAAGTCTGAACCTCTTTACTGTATTGGACAATAGTTTTTTTAAATCAGTTTTTCTTTTTTTTTTATTATTAGGTCATAGAGTATGTGATACACCCACAGGCACAACTCGCTGTGTATTAGCGTTTTTTCAATAAACAAAATGTATAAAATGAATATAAACCTTTTTCCTTCTTGTTCCATGTGGAAGATAGATGAGCTGTTGTACAAAAATAATGCACTCCTTTTGACCAATTAGATTTATGAGTGTGCTATAAAGTCTATCTTTTTTTTTTAAACAATCTTTTAACAATAGTCATTACTAAGTGTTACCTAGATGAACTGCAGTGAAAACTGCACTGCTCTTCATGAGTACACACATTGAAACTTAGGCTTGGGGCTATTTTTAAGCTCGCAAATTGAATTGCCCTCTGAACTAGTATATGGTCTGGAACTTTATTTGGAGAACCCACTAAAGAGAAATCTCATTTTCAGCATTCAGAATTGCACAGTTATGGCCTGCACCTGTGAACATTTCAGTGTAGGCAAGTTCATCTGGAAGGGGGCCGTCAAACTCATGGTGTGTGAGCATAGGCATATCAGACAACTTTGACCTTGTGGGGACATTCTTGCTTATGCTGCATTAATAATTAAAGTCAATGGAAGGTCCTCACAAGGATAGGGAGACGAATGTCTGTCTCTGTGTGTGTTTTAAGTTTCCTACTTTCATATGTAGGGCCTACACACTGCATGCCAATGTATGTGTGGGTTGCACATTGTCACCGGACCTGTTCTTGCATATGTGTATCTGTGTGTGTTTTAAATCCCTTTGTGCTTCACTGTAGGTTTGTGATCTGTCATGTAGACCTCTCGCAGCCTTCTCTTATTGAGTTTCCAATGTAAAGGCTTTTGGCACGCACAGCCGCTGCAAATAAAGCCTGAATCACATTCACCATTAACGGGGCAGCGCGGCGCACTTCAAAGCCGCTCTGCTTAAGCCTTTAGTTAGGAGGATCGGACATTAAAAGTGAGAATTTCGTTGTGTGCTCGTGCTGCCAAACGTTTACCATAAAGTTGCATGTTTGAAGTCCCGGCCCAGACCTCTTCATCAGGCCGGTAGGTTTTTATGGAACCGAGAAGTAATTTGAAAACAGCTTGAGGCGAGCCAGTCTCAGGAAATCTGTTGAGCAATTAGTGAGGGCTGGGAGGCACCCGTGAAGATCAGACATCAGTCAGGGAATTTAAACAAGACAATATCCTGACACTGTTTGGGTACAGTGAAGAGGCTGAGGGAAGTGTGTGGTAAACATTACAATAACTACCTTTTTATCTCTTAATTTTGTGCATGATTATACTGAAGAACAAAAGAAGAAAAAAAAAATCACACTTTCCATGCTAAATTAAACCCAGTCTGTTACTGTACAACTATGACTTCATGAAATAGGCATTGTTTTTTCCCCCACTGTTGCCTTTTCCAGCATGAACATAAATTATGTTCCTCAGACTTACTCTGACGTGAAAATCCTGTCTGAGTAGAAGCAGAACATATAGGAAAATTATAAATGAAACGGGACAAGAAACAATAGGATGGAGACATGACTTAAACCAAATGAGTGGCTGGTCTATTTTAAAATGTCCTCAGGAGAAGTGGATATTTTAAAACCAGCAGGACATATGGTATAGGCCGATACTGTTGAGAATACTAGTCTAGCAAATTTTGACCATGTTCATCGTGTGTAAGTTTTCCTTTGTTCTATTTTAACCTATGAAGTGATCAATTGGGATTAAAGTGCACTTCAGAGTAACAGAGATAAGGTAGGATTTTGAGCCAAGGTGTTTGGAATTTCAGTGTACACTTGACATGGACACTTCATATTAGTCATAGCTGGATTTGTACTTGAGCCACCCACCAGCGAGCCTACCTGCCATTATATTAAAGCACTTACACCCCCACACAGCCCACCACAGAGCACTTCAGACCAAAGCAGAAGTACTAATGAAGGTTGAAAGTGGGGTGTAAGGAGCTGTTGGCGAGGCATTGGAGTGTAGTCAGAAATGTTCCATCAGAGCGCAAAACATACCGAAACACACAAAAAAGAGAAGATGACAGGCTGTGATATAGATAAGGTAGAAGGCAGAGAGCAAAAGAAACAGAGAGCGCAAGAGAGAAAGGGAGATGAAGAAATTAAAACAAAAGGGTATAACTGTGGAAAGTGACGTGCTGTTTACACTGCCCTTGATGAAAGATGAAGTAGTTGATCAGGGAAATAAAGCATGAGGCATTCCACACTGCCACTGGAGGGGGATTTGGTTCTGAACCGTATTCCCTGCTCGGTTTTTCACGGACAGCCGCATACGCCACGTTTGCGGGAATGCGTTCCCGATTTTCTCCTGAGCGCCTCTGGCATGATGACCCATTTCCCATCCAAAACAAGCAAGCCGAGATGGTTGGCTGACTCGAACAATAAATACCAACGTCACGAGTGCAGAGTTTGTCACCGGAGGAAAGCGCGGCAATCAGGCTGTTTACCTTTCGGTCCCATCGGTCCACAGCTAAACAAATGAGAGTGAGGGACTGGAAGCTGTCAGCCCTCGTATTAACAGCTGCTGCATTATGGCGGCTACATGTTAGGCCCATTATGAGAGAGGCATGAAACGCTGTAAGCAGCATAGACGTATCCTTTCCCTTCTGCCCTCTGAGCATCCCAAATATAGCCTGTGTAAATGTTTGCGCTGGCAGGAGTGACTCCGCATTGCTGAAAACCATTTGGAACCTCTTTATGAATCAGCGGCATTCCTCTGGTGAGAATATAAAGTGATGACAGTGAAGCATGGGGCCGTATTGGCCATCAATTAAACCCAGGGTCTGGGATCGAACAACTAAGGAAAATTAAGCCAATTAAGTGAGTGCGTAAGCAACTGCTTATATCGGTTATGTTGAAGTTTGTTGATGCTTTCAGCCATGCCAAAGCCCATTAGCCGAAGTGAAGTGAGAATAAAGCTTCTGCCCATATTGTGTGTATGTGTGTGTGTTAGTTAACAAGATAACAGGCAGAAGGGCACAGTTAGACTAAAACTGTGGAATCCAGCTCATGGCCAAATGGAATGCAAACATGGCGGTGGATAAAAACCACACTGCGGTTTGTTCACCAACTCTTCAGCAGCTGCACTTACTATAAAATATGTGATGGCTCCAATGGGCAAATGATAAATAAGTTTGACAAGATCTCTTGCCTGAAAGTTTTGCAAGTTTACATTGTCCTTTGTTGTGTTTCACGCTGGCATCCCTTCAATCAGATACAGCTTTCTACTAGATTAAATATTTCTTTTTCCTCATAAACCTCAAAAACACCAAATTTCATTACAGAGGGAGTAAAAATATAAAATAAGTAAAAATATCAATAAAATATTCTTTATTTTATTTAAAAAAATTTTTACAAAGAAACGAGTCAGGTAAAAGGTTTTCTCTATGGAAAGAACTACCATTTTGTTTAGGAGGTGATAGTTAACATTCACTTCTGGTTAGAATTTTTATGCAGCCTCTCTCTGTTTTCTTGCTTTGCACACGTCACGTTGTGCTCACATGCGGTTTATGTGCTTTATCCTTTTCCAAGTTAAATGAATACAATCCAGTAAAATAATAGAGAGCCTGTTTTTTGAGCCATGAATATTACAACTTTCTCTCTTCTAATGATGGAAATTTACGCTTAGTAAATTTAGACTACATGCATGTTAAGGGAGTTGTAAAATAAGAATTGGGTTGGCTTCCTTTGGGTTTTCCGGTTTCCTCCAAATGTCCAAAAAACAGGTGGGTAGGTCGATTGGCTTGCTTGTAGGTATAAGAAATATGTGAACGTGTGTGCTGTGTGCATGGTGCCCTGACATGGACTGGTATTCCATCCAATACATTCAGTGTTCCCAGATCCGCTATGACCCTGTCCAGAATAAAGCACTTACTGAAGATAAAAAGAATGAATAAATTCTGTCAGGAAAAAGTAACAACTAGTATAAGAAAAAGAAGCTCATCTGTCCTAAGAAAGATTGCTTCATGGGAATATGTTTTTTTTATACTAAATACCACCATGCACTGGTACAGTATGTGTGTGTGCATATGTGCAGGTGTGCTATGAACAGGGTAGGCTACATGCGTAAAATGCGTAGGCTACACATAAATATAATTTCACACTGTGCTTTGATTTGTTTTACTTTGTGTTATCTGATACTCAGTTAGCTATAAGATTAACTGGAATGGTGCAGGTGGGTATGGGATAATTTACTGTAGCAGTATTTCAGCTGCTTTCTTTTCACATATTATAGAAATTAGATGTTAGACCGGGCTGCTGTGCATTATGTCTTTCAATAAACTTTTCCTTATTCAACTAAATTCCTCTGAAATAAACTTATAAATTTATAAACTTGCTCATAAATTTCACCATATAGTACATATTACATATACGTATTTAGCCTGCCTCCCCCAAAGAAGTTGCAGCAAACAACTAATGGGATTTGAAATGACTAGGACCCTCCAAGGCATTACTAAAACCTGGAGGGATGCTGGGCTGTCAACATCATAGAAGTAATGTGGTCAGAAGAAAACATTTAAAGATCAATTAATCTTGGTAGAAAAAAAACCAACTGTGTTTCATCGTCAAAGTAAAGTCCCCTGTTTTGGGACTAAACAGCTGTGCGACCATAAGGAAGTGAGACCAATCAGGAAAAAAATGCTTCACTTTGTTAGAGAGAATAAAGATTCGATTTTGAAGCCTCGGAAAAAGGTAATGTGGTCTGAAGAGTCCAGACTGACCATATTCCAAGTGATGGGTGTGTCAGGGTAAGAAGGGTAGTACATGAAGTGATGCACACATCATGCACTGTACTCACTGTAACATGATCAAAGGCCAACCTCCAGTTCTGAAAAATTAAGCCAATGTTGATGTGTCAAAATGTGCAGTTCCTTGAATGTCCACTAGAAGCTGCCTCCAAACATGAATCAATCTCCACATACCCCCATGTTAAAATGGCCAACATTACAACAGAAATAAACATGTTTACTAGCTGCAACAAAAACGTTTTTGCTTCGTTTTCGTGAACTCATCCGTTAATATTCTATATAAAAAATAGAAATTACACATAAATAAAGCAGGAGCATGGCTGATTTGAAGGCTCAGGTGTTAAACTGCTATATTAGCTGTGCTATGCATCATTTTAGCTAGCCAGCTAACTGAAAATGTTTATTTTAACTTAAAAATTTAAGTGTTAACACAGGGAGGTGTGTAGTGTAAGGATGGCAGTTCTATTAAAATCTTTCATTTAAATTAGCATTTAACATTAGCATTAGCTACCTTGGCATTTAAGATAATTTAATGCTAAGATAGCTATCCTGTGGTAAATGAGCAACATAGACATGTTCCAACCAACGGCCAGGTGCTGTTAGCTCCGCCCACATGCCCATCTATAGATTAAGTGTGATTTGGGCAGAGTCAGCTCCTGCCAAGATGGGGTGACATCACAGAGTGTTTTTCCACCTATTTTGATGTACTTTGGGATTATAATCTGGGGTTGCTTCAAGTTGGTCATGTCTACGCTCATGAAAGTTATATGGCAATAAAAGTATGTCAGCTGCCTACCTGAATGTACTAAATTACCAAGTTATCCCAATAATGATTTTTTTCCTTCTCTGACAGCACAGGCACGTTCCCAAAGTGAGAAAGTGATAGAATGGTTCTGAGAACATGAGGAATCATTTGCACACATGAACTGGTAATCAAAGTTCAAGGTGGTCGAACCATGTATTAGGGCAACTTTTTGTTTTGGCCACAAAACCTGTCATACTACAGAGGCAATGTAGAGAAAGCACAACCTCCTCCTTCCTGAACACTTTCCTGTGATGGAAAACTGACTGTTTCAAAGTGCTGACACTGAATATTTTATTCACAAATGTTAAATAACTGTCTCCTAACAGAAAAATATACCATATGCTTTTTTTTTTTTTTGCTTAATAACATCACATTTTCTGAATCCATTTATTATTAATCCTAAATTATGTGACGCGTACACTGTACAGGTCCCTGTGAATGTGCAATTTCTATAATGATACAGTAACATAAACCTATCATTTATGTTATACTAATGATAGCGCTTGCTGTATACAGTGCTGGCGGATCAGTTGCAATAGGTCACACATCAGTAAAAGTAACACACATACTGCACATAAAACTGGATATTGTCTGTGGTTTATTTTTACATATGTAATTTTGTGTCATGTTGCCGAATAATTTTTTTTTTAAACTGATGAAGTAAGTACGGTTCTTCAAGTGATCCCAGACATTTTGACTCCTGGATGTCATCTGGATTGATTCCTGATAAGATTTTAACCACATGCTTCTACACTTGTAGTCAAATGTGTTTCCAGTTAAGCGCAGTGAAATCTGTCTGATGTATTGTGTGTACTGTGAAACGCATCACATTGCACATTTTTTGTTTTAGTCAAAAAAAATTTTTTTTGTATTTTAATCAAAAACTTGCAATGTTCTATTTTTCCTTTCCTTAAAAATGATATCTTACAGCACTCACATGTGTTATTCTGAAAGCTATTTATTTGATCAAACATGGCTTCATTTACACTTATAATAATATCAAACTAATATGTCTGAAAACCTCCTGAGATTTATGTGATCCAAATGAAATTGCATTGCATGTGAGTAATCATAACCTGGACAGGCGGACTGAATCTCAGGATGACAGCGTAGAAGTTGGATTTGCAGTTGATGTAATTAAAGTGAGAATCTTAAAGATGTACCTGTTGATATTTCTGTCAGTTTGTGTCATTCGTACTTTACAGTATTTGTATAAGAGTCATACTAAACTAAACCTCAGACTTTAACTAGTTTCTACTTGGTGTCAGGGTTACCAGGGGTTCAGTTTTTGGACTGGATAGTGTCTGTCACTGTTGTCTGGTGCCCTGTCGGTATTGTCGACTGTTTGAAGACACCCCATCTCTTAGTTTACCCTGTCTCTAGCAGGTGTTCTGTCCCTATTTGGTATCCATATTCCCCACTTTTCAAGTGCCTTCAGTGCTTTATCTGTGAAAGTAAAGTGTGTTTGCCTTCCTGTGCAAGTACAAATTTACATTTTTATTCCCTGGTATTTTGATTGTTTACTCTAAATTGCTTTACTCAACATAAAACCAGTTGTCAAAACTTGTAGTCAATTAATAAAATATATTTAAAAAATAATGTTGTTTTAAAGTTATTTACTACTTAATGTTATTAATTTATCTAGGGTTAGGATTACGGTTTTATTGTTTAAATTTGAGCGCAACCTTATGTGACTAGAAAGGCAACTCTATAAATAAAATGCATTATTATTATTATTATTATTATTATTATTATTAACGTATTAGACTGCATGTTTTTATACATTAAGGCAACACATTTAAACCTGGTGTTCTTGCTCACTAATTATACCTTAATACATCTACAATTTTTATTATTTTTTAAAATTTATCTTAAATACAGTAAATAGTCCTGAAGAATAGTTCTCCAGACTTCGTGAGAACTTTTTTTGCCTCTCATTTTTGTTAAAATGCAAACATTTAAAACATTTAAGATAAGGCATGAACCAGTGAGAAGCAGATGATCTGGTTGGAACAGACGAGAGGGGAAATAAGGTTGCTGCTGAGGTTGTTACAAAAACAACCAATTTTTTTTATGTTATCTGTAGGCACATTGCAGCCTGCCGCAGTAAAAAGTTTCTTCACATTTCCTTAATTTAATATATTTAATACATCTTTTCATTTCATTTAAGAAATGAAGAATGATTCATGATGTCTAGACAGTACTGTATTTCTGTGAAGGTTTTCTGTGACAATGTCCACAGTTAAAAGCTTCACAAAAATATAAAATTAATGAAACGGAATTGATTATACTGTACCTTTACCGTGTTGATTTTTTTTCTTGAATTCAAAACCTTTCCACATACCTTTGCAGGCTCGTCTGTGCGAGATGGGCTTCGTCATGTCTCGGTAGTAGCCCTCTTTGCAGTAGTGACAGTGGCGTCCGGCGGTGTTATGTCTGCAGTTGAGGCAAACTCCTCCGCTCCGGCGTCCTGAGAGCTTATACAGCTCCATGTTGAACCGACAGCGGCGGGCGTGTAGGTTACAGTGGCAAGCTAAAGCAATAAAGAAGGGACAAAAAGTAGACATGTTAAAGAAGATAAAAACAAAAACGTGTTAACATGATCTCAGGTGTAGCAAACACTGTATAAATCAAAAAGAGTCTCTTCACAAATATGAGATACAAGACAACCGTGAAGGAATAATAACAGAGCTACTGGACAGTACATTTTAAAAACATCAAGGATTTATAACCCTAAATAATACAGCTAGAACAAAATGCATGATTCTTGCTAACATTAATCACACCTCTCAACATGGCTGGGTTTGGCACGATACTTCTAATTGATTTTTCAACAGTCACAGCATAATACCGCTAGCCCTCTGGCCAGAGCATAATGACATGTTTCAGTGCGCTGAGCCGGGCTGAGAAAAGTTCATAGTAAGAACAGAGACGTATCCTGGAGTCCTGAGAAAACTTTGTTATTTTCATGACTTCACTGGATCTTTGGGATTTCATCCATTCCAGCAATTTATTAAAAGACAAATGCTTCATAAAACGAATGGGCAGGAGTACAAGAAGCAAGAATATTACTTTTTCTGTCTCTGGTGCTCTCTCTCATGTATGCTGCATGTACTGGCGCACACACACACACACACACACACACACACACACACACACACACACACACACACACACACACACACACACACACACACACACAGACACACACACACCTGCTCATGGATTTGACCCATGAACTTTCCCAGCCACTGACATCAGGCATGAAATTGAGATTTCTCCCCCTAGAGATCTCAACCTTTTATGGACGCAATAATTAAAGTTTTTTGATATCCTTTGAGTAAAACCATATTCCTGTAAGCTAGTAAATCATTGCTACATATAGCACATGCTTAATAAATATTACTTAAGAAAATATATCATTTAGTGAATATACTTGGTATATGTTTATATATATATATATATATATATATATATATAAAATATTCCTACTCTCTATTTATAACTAAAAGGTCATGTGCTGTGATGCAATCATATTAGTGAGATTTTTTTGAAAAAATGGGAGAATAGTAGTAAAGTGGAGAAATGTGTGAGCTTCATATTTTCCCTCAAAAAAAAAAAAAAAAAAAGTGGAGTGAAACGTGGCGTATGGCGAACAGACACTGAGCATGTGTTCTACTAGGAAAGCATTCATCAGATGGAAATATGGCCAGTTTTATAATTCAGCGCATGGCCCTTAAATGGAAATTCATTCGAAAGCATTGAAATATAATCACGGTATGATACAAGGCTGTGTAATCTTTCAGATTATGTTACGGATAACTGTTTTGGGCTTGGGCAGATCACCAATAATATGAACCATTTTCCGACGGGAAACAGAATGACTATGTTTCTGCAGAAAGGAATTCCACGTTTTTGTAGTTCTGCTTCAGTGATTATTTATGAGGCTGCCTTTCACGCAGCAGAACCAACTCGTGTGCGTGCAGGTGCGGAGGAGAAAGGCCCTCATCACGGCTCATTCTCTTTTAACCTCTCCATCTGTGGCTTTGGCTTTGAGGTTACGGCTCCAAGATGGAAGCGATAGACTAAAACGCTACATGCCACAAAAACACACTGTTCAGCCCATATAATGCGCAGTGCTCTGGTCCAGCTCACACCTGCTTCAGAAGGCAGGCAGCAGTTATTGGCTGCATGGGGGTCATTACACGAGCATAAAAACGTAGACGCACACACACACACACACACACACACACACACACACACACACACACACACACACACACACATGCCCACAGGAAGAAGGTGTGAGGCAGCTGTCAAGTTTTTTATCCGCACACACCTCGAGCACTTGGACCACTCAGCACGTCCACAGTATACAAAATCCAGGCTTTTATCTTACGCTCTTTGTCTCACCCTCTGATATCAGACACCATTCATTTCCACTCTCAGTCTTTTTTGTGCAAATGAGAAAATGGCTCACTGTGTTCCAGAGCAATTGTACTTTAGAGTAAAGTGCTGCCTTTGTTTTTACAACACTTTGAATATAAGAAAGCTGAAGCTGGTCTTAAGAGTTGGTATAAATTTACCACGGCTATTCTAAAAAACGCATTACACCAACACGCTGGTGAAAGCTCAACCCGGATCTGGACGGTTTTGTTCTATATGCTATTGTTTCTGTAGTAACAATTCATTTGCTTGGCACGCCACTTGCTCTAAAAACATGCTCTTTTATTAACAAGGCATCATTTTCTATGATTATTGTTATTATTATTATTTTTTAATTGCCATTTTTGTAAGGACGCTTTAATGTCAGGACTTTGTAACACTCATGAGCAGAGCTGTGTCTTTAATTCTTCCAACATGGGAAAGTGTTCATGAACGAAGGTTTTGCTTCTTGATTACATGACACGCTAAATTTCCTCTTGTATTAACTGTTAGCTATAAACCGTTTTAAAATCTAATTTGTGCAAGTCTAACTTTGCGTGTGTGAATACTGAAACTGTGACTATTAAAGCATTATCATAGCAGCTGGCCAGAGCCTCTTTTAATGAGGACTGTGCTATCTCTACCACACTGCAATGCTGTCTATCTCCAGCTAACTGTCTCTCAGCGCCGATAAGCTGCTACTCCGATAAGCCATATTTAGAGCAACAGGCCAGAAATGATTTGAGTCACAGAACCCTGGATGACCACAAGGGCAGAGACGGCGGATGTTTTCACTCGGGTTTCGGTAAAATATCCAGGTCAAAAAGCTTTGACTGCTATGCCATGGTGTGTTTGTTTAAGTTTTTTGCGTGTTTCCGTTGCTGTTGGGGAATAAAATTGAATTACGTGCCGGAAGGCAGACATGCAAATTCTGGTTTATCGTGATTTTTACATCAACTTTATGGTCAATATGTTCAACTTGAAGTTTTTTTATGATCCTATTAAGTCATCCAGTATATAACTTTCATATATGCACTATTAAAAAAAAAGCAATATTAAAGCTTTATTCTATTTTTAGCTTTTAAAGAAGATGACCAGGTATTTTAATTCTCTTATATTTTAATTATTTATTACCATAGTGCAACCAAATTATCTATTAGTACTAGGTATACACACACATACACACTCCACAAGAGTCGTGGAGCCTATCCCAGGAGACTTAGGGCATGAGGTAGGGTACACCCTGGGCGGGGTGCCAATCCGTCGCAGGGAGCACACACATACAGTACACCCACACTTACACACTCCTTCACACACTACAGGCAGTTTGGTAACACTGTTTAACCTAATCTGCATATCTTTGCACTGTAGGAGGAAACTGGAGTGCCCATAAGAAACCCACTAAGCCCAGGAAGAGCATGCACCCGGTCTTTAAGTCGGGAATCAAACACAGACCCTGAAGGTGCAAGGCCACAGTGCTAACCATTACCCCACCACCGTGCTGCATTCTCCACTTCTTTAAAAGCCAACATTCTTTTGACATGATGTAAAATCAGGTGGACCATGTTTATGACGTAAAAAATTTTTTTTTTACTTTTATTGCCACTTTTTTTTTTTCAGAAAACTTGTAACTATTTATATATTTTATGTGTTAGCTGAAATATTGATTGAAATTTTTATGAGGGCTAAGCTGAAAGTAAGGTAAATCTTTTATAATTTTTATATTGACTGATATACACGTTGTTCAAACTGCACAGGTTGGTAGAGTAACTCTTCCTCCATACAACGGTACTACTCGGCATAGTCTCCATAAGCCATGCATTTGCACCATCACTGAACCCATTCAAATCCTCTTTGAAAATCCCCTTTGTCACAGTTGATGGTCTCCCACGGCGCTACAGAATATTTACGAAGATGACACCATTAACTAAAGCAATGTGCACAGATGGATGAAGAAGTTTCAAGAAGGGGAAAACAGCATTGAAGACAAACCTCGCAGTGGGAGACCATCAGCTGGGACAAAGGGGATTTTCAAAGAGGATTCAACAACTGGGTTCAATGATGGCGCAAGTGCATTGCTTGTGATGGAGACCATGTTTAGTAGTACCTTTATATAGAGGAAGAGTTATTCTATCAGCATGTGCAATTTGAACAACCTATGTCATTTCATCTAAACACTATGACTCAATTCAATTCAATTCAATTTTATTTATATAGCGCTTTTAACAATTGACATTGTCGCAAAGCAGCTTTACACAATAAAAAGAAGTAAGTTTTTATGCAATGTGTATGAATCAAAATGATAAGATTGTCCCTGATGAGCAAGCCGAGGGCGACGGTGGCAAGGAAAAACTCCCTGAGATGGTATAAGGAAGAAACCTTGAGAGGAACCAGACTCAACAGGGAACCCATCCTCATCTGGGTGATAACGGATAGCAGAGAATGATCAGCATAATAATGTGTACTGGAAGTTCAGTGTAACAGGAGATGTGTTAAAATTAAAATTAAAAGGAGTCCAGTTTGTTCCCGGAGGCTCAGGTAGACTGTAGGAGATTCCATGACCACTTTTGCATTCTTTTCGGGTTGAGCCCTGGGAATAATAAGTAACTAGCCTGACTTTAACAACCCAAGGAAGATCAGATCGGGCCTCATAAAATATAAAACTTTTTATCCAGGTTATCATAATGTCATGGAGCAACAATGCTGGGCTGCACCCCCTACCAGCTTACAGTGTTAAACCACTTATAGTATAGTATAGTATGCAGTATGCACACACAGATAAAACAGTACATACTTCCAATATTCTTCTTCTGTTACCTTTCTTCAAAGTTGCACCCATTGGTTTTTGGTAAACTGCATTGCTGAGTACCTGCATTATGCAATGATAATAACGTTCTATCTAACAGACTATTAACATTATTAACCTACAATAGTAACATTTGTAGTTCTGCTCCATACAGTATTATAACAAATATGTCTAACATAACAGCCATTGTATTCACATATATTCGTGCTATAAATATCTTGTATTCCACCCATACCCAGTTTCCTTTCCAATTTGGTCACCTGTCCTGTATCCCACAACCGCTACCGACCAGGGGAGGTGAAGGTTAACATGTGCTTCCTCTACAGTGATATACAGCGACAGCCAACTGCATCTTTTTGAACTGGTGCTCATGCTGCATGAGGGCAGAGGAAAACACTATCTGCTCTGTCTCACACTTACATGAATTCACAGACGTCCACTATGACTGACAGGAGAGAGAGATTGCCATCCCACCCATGCCAAGAGCATGGACTGTTTTGCTTTCTAGGATTTCTCTCTGTAGATGGCTGTTGTATTCTTGGGATTTAGGAGTTCTTATAATTTTGGACTTTAAATGTTAAGGAAATAAAAAAAAAAAATCCAGATGACAATTTGACTTTTCAAATTCAATACTTTTCTAGCTGCTTGTTGGGACCGTAAATATTTTTATCCCAAAACTTTCCACTGACACGGCAACGCGCGCCCAAAGTTGACGGTATTTATAGCCCTATTCTTTTTGTCAGGTACAGTGTGATTTAAACTACTTATATTAAGTGACCAGTCAAATGAAGTTATTAAGTTGTACGTTAATGGTGGGTTGGGAGTTCCATCTCTGCAACTAAATAAAAAATTATAAAATTACAGAGCCCTTGGCCATTCCTCACAAGCACCTGGTTCCCAGACATCACTGCTCTAAAGCATGTGTTTCTAAAGCACGTGTGTTACCATCAACTCTACTATGGGATATGGGACATGATGGGATTAGATACTGGCTCGGATGCAAGTCACTTAGATAAAAGTGTCTGACAAATTAAGGTAAATATTTATCACTGTACCTGGATCCGGCTATATCTACAGGTGTTTTCTGATTCAGCCACAGACAGACGAAAGTCTCTTCCCAAAAGTTTGGGCAAAGAAAGGCATTCCTCCGAAATAGCTGTTTATCCCAGATCAATTAACCTCTCACTGCCTGAAGTCGGTAATTACCGTTGGCCCATTATGGTCGTGTGGTGAGTGCCAAGTTAAACAAAACGCTCATCTTCTTGACACACTATGATGTGAAAGACTGACATTTCAATCGTCGCCGGATTAACACTTGTGTCAAGAACACTCTCTCCGCATCCTGGAGCACGCTTTCAATCTGTCGCGATGCTTAATCGCACTGCGATTTCAAACTCTGTTTGCTTTTATCAGTTTTTTTTCCTTCTTCTTTCAGCTACACGGTTTCTGCTTACTGTAAGCAGTTTTAATGCCACAAATCTCCTTTTGTATTTGGAGTTCGGTTAAGGGAGAGGGTGGGGTTTGGGTGTCTGGTTGGGTGAGTGTGTGCAGGTGAGATCTTGTCTAGCCCTGTCTGAGTGTCCCTGTCTGGGGGACATCTCCGAATTTCCTTGCTTGAATGAGAACACGGAAAACTGCATGAGTGTTGCAGGCTGTCAACAGGTTTCGTATCAGGATCCCGAGGAAAACACGAGTGGCGATGCTCAGACTGAAAAACTCGGTACGTCTGACGGGCAGTTAGATAAAATAATAAGTGATAGAAGTAGAACTTTATTAGGTACATTTATTCCCGAAGCCCACACAAAGCACTTGTATGACTTGCATAATGTAACTCAAGAGTACTATGTGGGTGAGACATCTATTTAAATTCTGAGAGCATGCATTAAATCATCAACACTTTCTGGTACTTAGGGATGCACACAGCCAACAGTTATTCTATTTTAAGTAGGAAGTCATGATATGTATCCTTGTACAGCCTTTTTATTTATTTCCGTTCAATGGAGAGACATTTAATGAGAATTAAAATAACGACCTTGAGAGTAATTACAAAAAAAAAAAGACTAAAACGAACAGTATCGATGTGACATTTGTAAAATATTCAGATTCTCTCTCTCTCTTTTTTTTTTCCCAGACAGTGTCAACACATTTCAAAAAGCAGCTGCTGCTTCTTTGGCAGAGGGAATTACAACAACAGCTTGGGCAGGGTGACATCAACACAATTAATTTTCTTTACAACTTTCTGGAATGCTTTTGATGGCAATTGTAAAAAGAAACATATTGGCTTGCTGTGAGTAGACTGATTTATTTGATTTCTTTGTTTCATAGACATGCCTTTGGCACAGAATCACCTTGGCATTTTATGAAACAATTATAGATGAAGGGAACATGGTTGTGATAGATGCAGGGATTTTTTTTTTCTTCTGTTTACTTGATTCACACAAGAGGGATCACTCTCGAAGCAGAATTTTCAGATACAGATTGTTTTATTTCCATTATGTTCAACTGGAACATTACTACAGGACCTAAAGGTCTTGTTGATACGAAGGTGAGTGAACTTAGAACTACTGTAGATCACGATATGGCACTTAGCCAGAAAGTGCTGCTAATTAAATGCCTCGTTAGACTGAATCATTACTCATTACTCTACTCAATTATGCCGATTTTTCTTTCTTTCTTTTTTTTTACTGTTGTTTTTTTATCTACAGTAGTTGATAACTAAAACGTTGACTGGTTACAAAACAGCATGACTTGGAAAGCTTGCATTTTCCCTATCCTTTTTAAACCATTTAAAACATTACATTCCTCTCTTGTGTGGGGTCAGGGAACACACAGTGCCAAGTGTTTTTTTTTTTTTCGTTTCTTTTTTAAAGCACTACTAATAAAGAAATACAAGTCAAAGGTAAAAGTCAACCTTTCCTAGACCTAAAGTACAACAATGGTAGGTAAACTATGCATCCTCTATATTTTCTAATGTTTTGCACAACCAGACGTTTTTTATTACTGGGCATTCCTAAAATATACGTTCAGGCTTTATTCCTCACATATACATTACCTCACAGTTCATTTTTTTATTCTTTGTATAGCCCAGCTTTTTTTTTGTTAGTAGGCGGTAGTCAAGATTGTAGAGTCAGCAATTATATGGCACCACTGGAGCAGACAGGGTTAAAGGACTTGCTCAAGGGCCCAACAGCGGCAACCAGGCGGAGCTGGGGCTCGAACCGCCGACCTTCCCATCAGTAACTCACTGTGAGTCTCCAGCAGTACGAGTCTTCCCCTGTGAACAGTACTTTCTGCTTTGGGGTAATAAAGAATCTAATTAAGCACTTCCAACCGAATTCTCACCAGGTGTGTGTGTGTGTGTGTGTGTGTGTGTGTGTGTGTGTGTGTGTGTGTGTGTGTGTGTGTGTGATTTGTGCCCTTCTACCACAAAAACCACAACAGTTAAACCTTATTCTCGTTTGAAATCTCTAATTTCACTTTCTTTTCCAATTCATTTTAACATAAACTGTGGCATGAGATTTTATATAATACTTCACATATAGTGACTTCATTTGGGTGACATGCTCCAAAACCTTTTTTCGGCACTGGGTCAAATATTTTATAACCCGACCAATGTGATGACGTAACGTCTTGCTTTTCCGGGGTGAATTTTACTTTCAGAGTTTGGAAATCTTGTAGTTGTACTTTATCTGCTATTGAGTAACATGTTATTTCTTTGGTTATTCAGCTGTTAAATCTATGGTCTACCAGATTAGTCTTAAAATTAGGGTCATTGTCTGATTATTCTTAGTTTATCTTGTAATTTATCTGATCAAGTCACAGATTTTAAGTTGAGATTTAACGCTTGGATTTTACATTTTGTTTATAATAATCCTTAAAATCCTTATTATCTATTTTTTCATTTTCGTTGCAGAAATTCATCAACACCCTAATTATGATGTAGATATTTTCATTAATCTCTCCCAGTATGGTTGCTCTGTTTCAGCTTGTTGTGAAAACTCCCTAAAGGTGACAGGGATAAGAGCAAAGCTGTGAATCTCTTTAGTGTAGCTAACACAAGGTATTCCTCCTATCGCCTTTGGGGATAAATTGCAGTAGCGTTCCCTTCAAAGGTTAAATAATCTAGCTCTAATCTGACTTCTAGTTGCTTTTAATACCTGTCCACCACTAACCGGAGTGCATTTTGTGCTGGGAGACAGGATTAAAGATTAAAAGATAAGAAAGGCTAATGAGCAAGAAAGCATCTCTAACTGTATGTTTTAGCAACAAGAAGATAAAGAGATCTGTTTGGGTTTATTTCGATGGGGGAACACTGCACAGGAGACAAAGCTTTGTAGCAGCTACAACTTCAATTCAAACTTCAATTTTGTGCTGCTACTATCTTTCTGAAACCAGCCACGAGAAGTTTGTGTTGCTCATCTGATCCAGTGTGCCGTGATGTAATGGGGTAGAGGGGCATGGGACTTTATGAGGCCCGCTCTGTGATCTCTTGCCGACACCAATTAGCTGAGCAATCAGACCTCCCTGCTTTTGTGTGAGTAACCGCTCGTAAACGCCACAGTTGCCTAGAGAAAGTGAGATGCAATGTCTCAACAAATACAATTACTCGGAAACCAGACTGAGATTCGCCCAAAGACAGGGGCGGGGGAAGACTACCTGGAGATTTTTTTCCCTGTTTCGTACAAAAATTGTTGTAAAAGTGTCATTCCTGGACATGTGCGGGCAAGTGAAACTTCTTATCCCTTTGCTTACTTTTTGCACATGGTTCAGGGGGGGATTATCCTAGGATCACAGTTGTATATTCACTTCTCAACATTTCATTGGATACGTAAACAAAATTAATCTTTCAAACTCTTGCCTCGGGACAGTAACACAATGCTGGTGTTAATCACCGTGATTTTTCTCTCTGATGAGCTCATCTAGATGTATTTGCGCAGGTTAGAGCATTTTATTCTCGGCTTGTTCGGTCTTACTCGAAGAATAACTGTAAATCAAAAACAGAAACCTGATTAAGTTGCATTTTTAAGAGAGCATTAAGGAAAATATTTCACGCCGGGAAACCCATCGTCAGAGGTAATAGTGGGTTTAATAACACTACTCACTACTTCATTTGTCATGCCATTTAAGTTTTGAGAATGGCCCAAAGAGACAGTTTAATGCCTCATTGAGTTTACAGTCTGTGTCATTTTCTGCAACTTCTCCATAAGCTCTGTATTTGTTCCCTGTTTATTTATACATAAATTTTTTTTTAGCACATAGCGTTTGTTCTGGGGTATGGTGTTATGTAACAAGATATATATAAAAAAAATCTATAGTGAAAACTATTTGCCCTGTCCTAACTGTGGCCAATATGGGATGGTGACCAGCTCTAAATTTCAAATTTGGGTTACCCAAAATTAATAAACAAAACAGGCTGTGTGTCAAAAACACCTACCATTACATTTGTTTAAAAAAAAAATAAATAAAAGGTTATACTTTATATATATATATATATATGGTTTGCTTACACTTTTTTTAAAATCACATTTCCATATATATTTTCTTTATTTAGTAAAAAAAATTTTCACCAATGGCCATTCTTAAAAGTACTATATAAATAAATAAATAAAAAACTGAATGGAAAACTATGGAAAATGCTATGGCAACAACAACAACAACAACGACTGAAATCTCCTGGTTTAGATATCTAAAAATGTTCTATAAATATGTAAAAAAAAAAAAAAAAAAAGTTAACTTTAGAAATAGGTTCTTTAGCACGCCCCTCTGGTAAAACTCTTAAATATTCTATGAAGGACCCTACAACAGCATGTTTCCCTAAGAAAAGGAGGTGCCAACTATTTCTTTTTACTATTACTGTACCTACTGTATATAACAGTCGCTTGAAAATCCCTTGTTTCTAACTGTATAATTTTTTTTTTAATTCATGTAATGTTTATAGCAACCTTGGCACAGGAAATCAAAGGCTCAGATACAAAAGGGTTTTAGATCAATAACAAAATCTTAGAAAGAAAGCATCTACGCTGATTGTACAGTAATGCTCAAAATTTCTAAATTTGATCCTTAGAACAAATGATATTTCGACTGACAGTGCAGGCTGTGTAAGCAGATGTAATCAATATAAGATAAAAAAAAAGTGCTGCAAAATCACACATTATTTAAATGACCTAAGACGTTACAGATTCAGAATTTGGCACAAGTAGACAGGTCATAAATAAGATCCGGACTTGAGGAGAAGTGCAGGGGCACAGTGTAAGCTCTTCCTTTCCCAGTCTGCATTCCTGCTTCTCTCCGGCCCAGAGTAAATCAGCCCTTTGACAGGCCAGTTTGCAGATGTGTGGCCCATCAGCTCCATTTTTCTAAAACCAAACTACATCATGATGTTCAGAAATCAGCCGCCCAATGATCTGTAAATAGGAATTTCCCTCTGTTGGTCTTACTCCTACGCCATAAGTGACGCATTATAGAGGCATACTGGGGGCTAGTGGACGTGGTGGTGGTGGTGGACTGACTTGTCCCTGCTGCAGGTGTCATCAGCCCATTACACCTACAGCCCTGTTCTCTCATTCTGGAGGAGATTTACAATCCCTGAAGGGCAGTAAGAAGCCTCATTGATGCTGCTTTATTGGAATGTGACTTTTGCAGCTGGGGAGGGCTCCTTTGGTAAGGTTTACTAGGCGTGAATTTGACTTGGGTGGTTGCGGCGACTGGTTTGGTGCAGAGGGCCTTACATGCTTCAGCTACACTTCGGAATGAAGTGCGAGTTTCTTCTGGATATTAGGAGCTAGTGGGAATTTAGAGGTTAAATTGAGCCGTTTGCTTTTATTGGCACAGTTAAGCTAGAGGCAATTCAATTAAGAACCACGTTGGACCAGTAAGGGCTGGAAGAGAGACCTGGATGACATGCCACAGAGTTATTTTCTTGGGCTAGTGTTTTAATTTTGCACTTCATTTTGGCTTATGAGTTACCTTAGAAAAGCCTTGTTCTCCATCTCCGGATAAGACTCATCTGAGACTAAATTGTACTGTCAGTGAGGGTTGCGTGCAAAAAACATTTTCTTGTTCTAGTTCTGGACTCAAATTATTGTTGAACACTGACAGAACTTTTAACCTTGCACTTCTGCATTCCATCTTAAATCTTGTCACCTTGCATATATAATGGAAGTTAAAGTCTGGAAAAAGACCAGTTTATGTTTTTCCAACCCTCACCTGTCCAGCTTCGGTGAGTCTGTGCCCATTCTAGCCTCAAGTTCCCGTTCTGGGCTGACAGTACTTGTAACACAATGCCCATCTGACTAAAGATTTGACAGCTTGTGCATTCGGAGTTGCTTTCCTGCTCACTGTGGTCGTAAAGTGGGATTGTTTGAGTTACCATAGCCTTCCTGTCAGCTCAGACTAGTCTGGCAATTTCCCCTGACCTTTCTCATCAACTAGGGCATTTCCACCCACAGAATTGCCACTTAGTGGATGTGTTTGATGTGAACATTAACATAAAGTTCCTGATCTCTTTCTGGCACGTGATTACCCGAATGTATAACTGCATGAATGACCAGGGGGATCGCTTTCTGCAGCCAGTGAATGTGTATATGTTATTTAATCCTGTACTGTATTATGGCAAGAAAGCTGACATGACATTACAGCTAGCTCTGAACGGTTTTAGCTTCAGCAGTTATTCTAGAGTACCTGTAATTCCACAGGGTCTCCAGCATGTTCACTGGGATAACGGTAAGTAAACACTTAGCCTGGCTGGAGGTGTTTGTCTGAGGCTCAGCATGGAGGAGTGACAGCGGGCTAAGTTCCAGGAGTTCCCTGCTGATGTGCCACACGCGCCGACTGCAGTCTAGCCCACAGCGGACTGGGAGTGTAGCAGGAAGCGGCCGAGCTGTAAATTACTAACACCAGGTGACCATCCATCCTCAGTGTGGCGTCTTTATTGTACCTTTTCGCCAAGCCTGTCACAGGAATGTCATATATAACTGAGCGAAATCCCTCCTTGTGATATGAATCTTCTCGGCAACCGCGAGGAGGAGAGCAAGTTTCCTCTGAAGTTTCAAAAGAAATGTAAGTCATTTTTACGGCAAATTTAAAAAATGACTAATTGTTGGATGAAAGAGTGCACCGATGAAAGTGTGGTAGCAGAACTTGTATAAAGAAATTAAGAATACTATTGTATATAACTCTATATGCATGTTATTTTTTTTGCCACATTCCTCTCATAACATCCCCAAACACCCTTGTAGCTAGGTGGCTTTCAGCAGCTGGGCAAGACAGGAAGAGGGTGAGAACTTCCTGTGGAAGGCCAAAACTGAGTTGTGCCTGGAAACACCCTTAAGCTAACTAATACCTTAGCCAGTACGCACAACCAGTGATTAGACTTTCAACAACCCTGATGTACATATCTCAAAAGAGTCTACATCAATGCCACTTTTCTGTTAAAAATGTTTTGAAATAGACCAGATTTGCTTATCATTAGCCAATTATAGTATAAAATAGCATTGCAATATTTGTTCTTTGAATAATTCAGGGTACTTACGTGAATAAGTTTTATCTAAATAAATGAGACCTCTGCTGGGTTACGGCCAAAAGGGTCTACATTTAAGTGTTTTTTTTAAGGAACTGGGTTCTACAGTACATCTACAGTGCAAAGAGTTCAACATCCCCCCAAGACCAAAAAAAAGAAATTCCAACAAAAGACTTTTTTGGTTTGTTTGTTTAAGCCAACTGGACGTTAAAAGCTGTTCTTTCATATTAATGCTATAATTTATCTCATAAGAGATTTTTACCATGGAGTAGGGATCATAGTGGTCTGATTCTAGCAGTATTCTATGAAACAAAGCACCACTGTATTTCTAACAGTACCATAGTACTTAATTGCTGATATACAGTAGAACAAATATAGTATTAGACTATAGTACAGTACAGGGTTCTACGTTGATACATATTTTGGTACAAGGGTACATGTACTATAGTAGTGGCCATGGTTCTAACCTGTTACTCTGGAATGCATGAAATACGCAAAACATGTGAAATGTTTATATAGTATGGTACCATTGTATGTATGTAACATTAATTAAATATCATAGCGTATGTTGAACCTCTTGAAATGACATGCAATAATATGGTACTGTCTGTCCTATATTACTCCACTTATAAATCTAATATAGTACAGTATGTACTGTACAAACATACTATATTAAATACCTGCTGAGTTTGTGGCTCACACCATACAGTAGTACCACTACGGTTCTCACTGAAGTTCCACACTTCTTACCCCTGCACTCTGTAAAATGCTTACCATGGTAATGTCTAATGTTACTAATTTCCTGGATGCTGAATATGTAATCATAATTTTTAGACTCATGAAATGACTTGAGGAGTCTAACAATATTAAGTCTTGCACAAGTGCGTGCACACACACATACATACACACACACACACACACACACACACACACACACCATACATGTCATTTTCTTCTAGCCACATTGCCTCCAAGAGATGAATGGATCCCCTGCTTCTACAGTAATATTTACAGACCTTATGGGGACAAAGTTACAGTCTCTCTCTATTCCTCATGGACCTTCTCTCAGTCTGTCTCACTGTTTTTCTCTCCCAAATCAAATCCATCATGTAGTTCTGGGCTCATGTAGTCTTCTGCTAGACTAATTAGTTATGAGATAATGATTGATTTTTCAGTAAATCTTCATTCAAAAAAATATAACAAGAGATTAGGGGATAATCCCTTGATCAGTCTCAGCTGCGCGTTTTTTGTTGAATTGGGAAGATTAATTATTCATTCATCCTCAGTAAGACCTTTATCCTGGTCAGAGCCGAAGCTCTTCCTGGGAACAGTGAGTGTGAGGCAGGAATACACTGTGGACGGAACAGCAGTATATCACACACGCATTCTCACACTCATTCACACCTACGGGCAATTTAGTGGAGCTGAATGTGTGCCGAGGTGGCAATGCTACTTGTTGCGCCAGTGTGACACTTGCAACATTTGGAAGAGCGGCTACAGATCAGTTAAGCCTTTGTTCATACTGTATAGGATGTGCACACTGTATGAAAGAAAGGTACATGCAAAGTAAGCATGCTAAGGTACAGTAGGAAGTCTTGAAGTCTCAATATTTACCCATTATATCTATTATTATAAGGCGGTGAATGATTTATTACTAATAGTATATAATGTAAATAATATCAATAATGTATTTCATGTAAATAGTATTGATTTTATATAAGAGCGTAACTCTCTTCTTTTTGGAATTCTTTTATTTGCAGGTGCCAGCGCATCTACTGTAAAATATGGAAGAGAGATGAAAAACAGCATTTTTTATTTTATTTTTATTGTTCAACAAAATCGAGCCAAGGCTATAAACCTCTATGTTGGAAAAACAATTTTACTATCTTTCTGCTTGTAGTAAAAGTATAAATGGATTGTTTGGATTTAAATGGAACTGCTGTAAACCCACTTCTATATCCGCTCAAAAAAAAGTCGGACCCTATAACAACGTCTGCCAATCAGAAAAGGTTCCAAGTAGAACCCTTTCCCTTTTTGAAGCCGAGAACCATTCATTATCCCATGAACCCTTAAAGAACCCTTAAAATAACAGTGTGCATATACAAGCTGAAATAACCTTTGACCAAATGTTTCCATCTAAAGGGGAAAATTCCGATATGGGACAGGATTTACATTCTATGATGCATGGAAGAGTCACTGTCTCTTAATCATCTCCTCCACAGCCAGTAAAACTGTCAGTAAATAGAGATGTGCAGGAACACCCACTGGACGCACTGCTCACGCTTTACTGATCTCCCACCATCAGTTTGGCTCGCGCACACTCCGTGGAGTTTTTCCTGCACTGAGCACCAGGAATGAAGAAATTCTCAAGATGATAACATGTACTGTACCGTCTTTCACTGTACTTCACCAGTGAGAAATACATTTCAAGAGCAAATAGATCTATCGTGGATGGACGATTATCAGAGCTGGCAAAGTTCCTTAGCGACAAACAGTATGTTAATCATACATGCTAGTAGTTACAAAATGAAGAATATTAATAAGTGTCAATGGCTGAATGATGGACCTTAATGCAAGAGAGGTTTAAAAATATAAAGCATGATCTAATAGAATAATATGTAAATAAAGTCGGATCTAAATCAGCCTCCTGTTCCTCCCCGCCAATAAACAAAGCTTGCATAATGTATGGATGTAGGCCAGCGTGATTCTTGTCCCAATGGTCCTGTAAGTGTGTTTTCAACCAGAGTTAAATGGTGTGTGGTAGTCCAATCTGTTTAATAGAAAATACAATGTTCTGATAGTTGCTCACTCAAAATTTAAGGAGTTGTGAATTTATTAACATTATAAAAGGCTGACATTGGTAAATCTTGCTTTTTGTACTGTACATAGTTCAGCTCCACCACACCTGCCTCTCAGCCACAGCCATTCAAATGGCATTTCACAGTTTATTCTGTGCATTTACTGCACACAGCCCTGTATTTATAAATTCCTTATGGTCCTCGAGTGCTGTTTCAGTCAGTTCAGGTTCGATTTTAGCTTAGATTCTTTTTTGTTCACCTGCTAATCTTGTATTTAACTATCACAAGACCTGATACCCCTGCTTTGATAGCATGTAAAGAAAAAAAAAACCTTTGTGTGTATGTGTATGTATTGTCTCTGGCTTAAGTGATTGGGAACACAGCATGAGACCCAGCAAGAGGGCCGTAGTGTTGAGGAGAGTGATGAAGTGTGCACTATGTGTGTGTTCAAGCATGTGCATGTGTGTATATGTGTGTGTGTGTGTGTGGTTGTGCATGTGCGTGCATGAAATATGTCAGCCCACTTAACCATTAATCATTTTCCAATCTTCCTTTTGCACTAACAGGCACACAAACCCACACTCACGCAGGGTGGTCCTATCAGCAGCCATACGACTGTCACTAACACACACACATACATACACACAGAAACAGCACCAGATACAGTACATAAATGTCTAAGCATAGAAGTGAGCATGAATCATCTCTTTCATTTTACTATCTCCTCACATAAACCAACTTACCACACACACACACACACACACACACACACACACACACACACACACACACACACACACACACATCTTGTGTCTTGTGTATCAGTTAATTCCACGTATACCACCGAAAGTGTGTGAAATAATAATCTCAGAAGGTCATTAAATTTTCATGTATGTAACCACATACCAATATTTGATTGAACATTCGATCAAGAGAAAAAATACTAGTAGGATTGTTATTTATGGCTTTTTTTTTTATTGCTTTTGAAATCAATTTTAACATATTCTATTACTAAGACTTCTGGACGGGAATATGTGAGTACTATATATTATACTATTATATAAACCTCTATAAAGTATATCATATTATATATTCATGTTTTCTAAAAATAGGGACTCAAAGTATATTATTGACAGAGAAACTTAAAAAAAAAAAAGATTTTTCATCACTTTTAGTTGTTTTGAAGAATTCAGCCGCACACACACAGACACCCACACTCACATTTGACGGGTTTTCCCAGACCACCAGACATTCATGACTGGCTGCCATTTCCCTCGTGCACGTTATTCAATCCGTCTTCACACAACCAGGCTGAAGGTGTGCCACGCTCACACTGTACGTTTTTGTGCTGGTATGATTTTATTATGTTCAACGACCCAAGCTACTACCTCGCTTATCGAAATAGCCATCTGACAACAGACAAGCGAAGCATTACGTTTTCACTAGAAGAATCAGTACCACAGTGAGAAAGTTCCTGAAAAGCACACTAATCTCACAGACAAAACAGAACACAGATTGAACACGAGTATTACACAGCTGAGCATCTTCGTACATAAAGGTCTAAGCCTTGCACGTGTCTCCGGAAGGGCATGGACCGTCCCTCCGGACTGCACTTAAGAAAAGCAGGACTGCTCCCGAAGACGCGGCGAAGCCGTTTGGCTTGCACGTCGTGTCTGTGTTGAATTATGAGCTCAGCAAAACAAAATCGCGAAAACACGCAGCTCTTTGCCCAGAGGACTCTCAGTTCCACCTGGGTTTAGATTTGGAAATCCCGAAATACATCTCTTTTGCATTTTTTTCCCCCTCCTTATATTTTCCCTGTGTGTTTTCAGGCTCAGAGCTAAGCGATGGTAAACAGCTCTGTCTAAATCAATATTATGGGGATGTAAAATCCTCAAACAATGCTTGTGGTTTGCTTGGAAATTGAGGCTATTCTACTTTTTTTTTTTTACATTTTATTCAATTTTTTCGAATGCTAATGTAAAAAACACCGTCCAAAGCCATTTATTCAGTGCCCAACTTGCAACAAAATAGAAACAAAAAGAGAAAGGTCCCCGCGGAAAACCTTGTAGCTGTCTTGTATATTTAAGTGTCAGCTTGCAGTATTATAGCTGTCTCAGGCATTCAAGCTCTCAATACCCCAAACGCTGAGTACATGTTTTCTCCCTTAGCCTGCTAATGTGCTCATGTTCTCCAGTGGCTGGATCACTCACCCCGAGCCCCTCTGCCAGGAAGTCACTGAGCGGTCTTTGCTGGCAGAGAAGGCCTGATTGGGTATTAGTAGGTGTCTAAATTTCCATGTGGCCAAGAATCGCCAAATCTGTGTCAGAATTTACTCCCCAAAAAGCTGACCAGAAAGCCACCTGCTTCCGATTAACAACGTTTCTCTCTCTCTCTCATTCCTTCTCCCTCCCTTTTTCTCTCTTTGCTGTATGTTTGTTTTCATTTTTGTGATTTTTCTCCCCCCCGTTTCATACGGGCCCATTTTCTTTTCATGTCGAGACAGCGTTCAAGGATGACAGGGAGGCATTTTTATGTCAATTTGCTAAATTTCATTTCCTGTTTTTGTGCAACGCTGAAAGATTTTTTTCGAGCCTCGCTGTCGGGCAGAAAATACACTACTTCCACTGCAGATCTTTTGCGGAACGAACATTCGGTCTCGTTGCGTTTGTTGTGACTGTGACATGAAACATCGGGCAGCTTCAAATTTGCAACGAAAAGATTTGCCGTTGTACTGTAACGCGTGAGGTTTGTGAATATGCTGCTGCCAGAACATCTGTAAATTTAATACTGATAGCTTACTGTCCACATGTAAATACACACCAAAACACACAAAGGACTGCACTAAATTTAAGGCCTGGCAGCAGAAGGCTGCAATGCTGGAGAGCTTCACATCCACGTGGTCCTGATGTCATCTTTTTACTAAATTCTTTCGGCCGCCTCGTGATCCAATATCAGCACGATGGAGCCCACAGATGCTCCGCAGACCCGCAATTCCCAACGAGCCGCTCCAGATTTAGTAGGAACCCCTCATGTTTCAGTTACTTCAATAAAATACTGTAAGCGCACTGGTTTAGATTACATACACACAAACAGCAGTTTAGGAAAGCCTGAAAAATGCTTAGTTTCTATTCCTCCAAAAGTAATCATTTTCAATTATATAAATATAGTTTTTTTTTTTCTCTCTTACAAACCATTGGGGTATTTCGCAAAACCACCGTCTACAAGCAAAACAACTGTGGATTAACGCCAATTAAGAGTTTACAATTGTTAAAAAAGACAAAATCTGAAGACCACCATGCCTGGTGTCTATTTTTAGGGCTCCGCACTGAGCACAATACTGGTCTGACTGGGAGAAAAGCCAATTTGCTTCTGATATAATCACGGGCCCTTCAAAACTCCACCGCTTGCTGTGGACATGTTTGTGCACACGGAGGAAGACTTCTGTTTAAGTTGATGGTAACCAAACGTCCTCCCAAATAAACACGACGATAAGGATGCTCGGGCAAAGACTTCAAAACATTTTTTTCAAATTATTATTATTAAAACCTTGTGAGAGAATGGGCTCAGAAAACCTCAAGCTTATTTTGTGACATATTATTGCTATTTTCCTCCTCTCTGATCTCGCATGGAGGCTGACAGATATGGTCTCTGTATGGGATAAATTATTTTCCTTAGTGCAAGACCGAGGGACAAATTTATCAGGCAAAAAGGCGCCTGCAGCACTATTTACGCCGGGGTGGTGGGCTACCATAGCACACAGGTCGAGCCAGGCATGTGTGTGACGCCGCTGGCTGATCATCCCTCGTTCTGGCACCGATAGTGCGTATACAGACAGAGCGCCGTTAACTGAATGACCTGTCTCTGGCTCAGAAGCCTACAAACATGTCGAAAAGATGGTGAACTATGCTGGTGGTATTTGCTTTACTGAGTGCTGAGACTATAATATTAACCATAATGACACACAGAACAGAGTCAAAAAGGTCAGTTTCATCGTGGATATCAATTAGGGTATGGTTACAGGGGGAAAAAGTCTCTAAGTTATAAAAGTTACAATCCCACAACCCATTTAAAAATGAACTCTAGGTTAATAATAATTATAATAAATGGCATACTGTAGGTATGGTCCAAAAATTCCAATTATAGTTTATGTAAAGAATAAAGCAATACAGGGCATAGTGAAAAAAAAAACGCGTGAGAGGGTCGGGTAGAGGGGAAAGACCATAAGATATTCAACCGGACATATTAATGTAATCCAAGTTTGAATTACAGCTAGCAAGAAAAAAATTAATCAACACCTTCTGACAAATCAGATTTAACAATTCAAGGATGCTGTGAGATTAATACCTATAAACCCTAAAAACCAAGCACACTACATTTTATTGTTCATTTGACTAAAAAATTTTTTTTTACTGATCAAGGAAAGACAGTCGGTGAGATGAGAACACACTCTGTATGTTTTGAGCAAGCTGTATCCTTGATACATTTTTATAGGTTTATAGGTCTCATAGGAACATATTGCGTCATGTTTCGTTCTTTCCCAAACCTACAAATCTACAAACGCAGGGTGAGTATGACTATTTAGGAATTAACTTTTTAAACATATAATAAGATTTCAAATTTAGACTTTTCACACTATGGCCCCAAAACTACCTTTACTGGACCAATCCACTGCATCAGAATCCAAAACATCGCGTGCAAAAACCAGACTGGAATGTTGGTCAGCACACAGTTCTGCAAATAAAGGTGCCCCCATATGCCAGCTCACGGGAATCTTACTTTGTTATCCTCACGCTCATACCTGCAGCTCTCTTGATGAGAGACACTGACGCATTTTCCTTACACTGCAGAGCAGGCACCTATTCACTCCTTTATATCTAATCACTGGACTGTAGCAACTGCGTTCAGTCTTCCAGATGGGCCTTATTCTCACTCGCTCTCTCTCTCTCTCACACACACACACACAGTTACAAGATCATTTGTGATAGCAAACCTGATTTTACATGGCACATGACCAAAAAAACATTGTAGATCCAAATGGTGACAAGGTAAAGTTGGAAACGTTCAGCTGTCTGATGGAATGAAAAAAAAAAAACAGATACTGGTCTCAGTTCCTGTAATAATTCTCAGACCTTACCTGAGACCAACTTGCTCAGTATTGGTGTCAGGAACATAACTTGTCAGTAGTGAAACTTGTCAGTTATGTAACTTGCCAGAATCCCAAATCTTTCATCAGCACACAATAGTAGATCTATTAACAGTCTATTCCACTCCCTTGCTGACAATGTTTTACATTTGATCAGGAGAATCTCAGATCTGATCAGGAAACACAGCCCCTGTCCTGTGTTACTGTATTTATTTGGCGGAAAGTAGCAGTTTATTCCTTACATGCCAAAAATGTCAACAAAGCTGATATAATCTCATCCTCGATCTGATAACAACACCTGCCATGGAATAACATGTTACGCATGAGTTGATGTTAAAACCTCTGTGGGGTGAAGGTTTCCTTCCTTAAGAAACAGTACAGACTAAACTTACAGTGTTACAGCAGCTGACAGGGCTGGAGGAAGAAAACGTCCTGTGTTTAATCGCCACCTTTCTGTCACTTTAGCATTCTAATTGTGTGGGCCAACAATAACAGCAGGATAATGGCAATATCAAATGTAGAGGCTCAACAGCAATCAATTATTCAGCTTTACAGTACATACAGTATAGTGCTGAACTTCATACAGGATTATTATTCCATCATGTATAGATCTATAATTGATCTATTATTCTATCATCAATTTCTATCATTTATTTTGTCCCTGAAACTTGAATAGACTTGAATAGGCATTCAAAACTGCATTCACAGGCATTTTACCCTATCTAAAATTTTACAGAACAGACCTAACGCCACTCAACGTTTTTTTTTTTTTTTTTAATTGGGCTTATCTATCAGTGGTCAGAAACATCCCAGAACAATCGTTGCACTAAAGGATGAAATTATGTCCATGTTTACTATTAATATTATATAAACAATCAGTTCTAATACATTTAGAAAGGTAAACAGTTTTTGTATTCACTGGATACACAAATGCTGTGATGTCAGAGGATGGTGATTTTAGCACTTGCTGCATTTTTTTGCATCTGAATCTAGACTTTATCTACACACTGCATTGTTGTCTAATGCACACAATGGCAAGTAGTTTCTTAGACATCGTTATCTCATTAGACAACAGTGAAAAAAAGCACTGTATAGCTTTTTTTTTTTTTTTTACTAAGCACTGTTTTTTAATAAGAAATATTTTAGTCGTGCTATTTTATGCATTTTTTGTTTGATTAAAACATTTATTGCCTTTCCCAGACATTTTATTTGGACATAAATGATCCCCCAGAAGAACGTGAGAAGGTTTGACACGCAGTGGTCTCAGTTCTGTGCCCTCACTCTTTTAAAGGTGAATTTGTGCGCTTCTTGGTTCTCGTGTCGCTTTCTTTTTAGGCTAACGAGTTCTATAGCTGTTTTCAGTTCATCTTTTTTTTTTTATTATTTAATCTATTTAATTTATCATAAAGCCAAAAATTAGGATAAACTTCTTCTTCTTTTTTTTTTAAATCCATGATAAGACTGAGGTGAACTTACGGACGCACTCGTTGGCCTCCCTGGCTGTTGCGCGCTGCCACGGCCGGTCATAGTGGAAGGGTTTGCACCTGTCGCACTCGGGTCCCGCAGTGTGATGTTTGCACTCGCACACCAGGTTGCCGTCGCGGTCGCGCACGCACTTCGACGCGTGTCCGTTACACTTGCAGCGGCCCCCCACCTGCAGATCAGACACCGAGTAGAAGTACGAGTCCCTGGCGAGCTCCGAGTCGTCCTCGTTCTCGTCGCCGAACGTGTGCAAGCGGCTGAACGTCACCTTGATATCAGTGGCCGTGACCCAGTCCTGCAGCACGGGGGAGTTATCGAAGTCGTGCGCCGACGGCCTGCCGTCCAGAGTGCTGAACGCGATGAGGCCGCCCGCGAGCGGCTGCATGTCCGTGTGCGAGTCGGTGCAGATCGCCTCCTGCTCGTTCTGCTTGGTGATGGCCGCGCGACTCGGTCGGTTGTACATCTTTTTGCACTGCGTCGAGTAGAACTGGAACGGCGTCCATGTCTTGCCGTAGTCCATCGACTTGTAGATGGCCATGGACTCGGGCCGCGGAGAGCAGAACTGCAGGCTCACGTAGGTCACCTCGAACTTTTTGCCCAGCGAGAGCGTGAGGGTGACGTTCTGCGGGTGCTGCACGTAGCTCTCGGACTGCCAGCACGTCAGGTTATGCGGGTTGTTGAGGTCGGTGAGGTACGCGGCCGGGTGCGCCTTCTTCGGGTCGGTCGCGTCGCACGTGTGGCAGTCGCGCGTCCGCTCGTCGTCCTTCTCGCTCACCACGCAGTAGCGCGCCGCCGGGGTGCCGCACGTGCTGGACGCGCGCACGTCCTTGCCGAACGCCGCGTTCACGAAGTCGGGGATGCAGCGCCGCGGGTTGCCGTTCTCGTCGTAGCACGGGTCGGGCGGCGAGGACTGCGCGGCGAACATGCTCATGCCGTACCCGCCGCCGCCGCGCGCTCCCTCCACCATCACGCACAGAGCCACGAGCGTGCTCCAAGCCACGAACAGCCGCAACATCGTCCCTCAGGAGGCTTGCTCTCGACGCACGGCCGTTTGCGAAGAAAGACAGAAGTTTTTTTTTGTGTGTGTGTGTGTGTGCCTTTTTTCCCCCTTCTCCGCGCGCGCGATTTCAAACTCCAGACGGATCGGATCCCCTGCGCGCGTTCATGCAATCAAGAGACTTGTCAATTTAGTGCACGTGCTTTCTGCATGAAAAGCAGACCATCGAGACCTCTTCAAAACAACAACAACAACAAAAACTCAATAAGTTACTCCAAATCAAACTGGAGTCCCGGTTTACTCAGAACTAAAACTTTGCCAGATGCACACGATGGACACCCCTGTAGAGAAGTCTGCACCTCTGCAGTGTGCGAACAGTCGACCAAAGTCTGCCGAGTCGATCGAGGAACTGTGCAGTCGGAGAAACAGCTTGAAGCGGGCTGAGGAGTTTGGCCAGCGGCTTAGAGAAATGACAGGGTACGCTCCCTTTTTCTTTTCACTCTTACTCACTTTCGCCCGGATATGGTGTAATCTCGCACTCTTTCCCCCTTCAACCGAACGCCAACGAGATGAAAAAGAAAACCTGCTATTACTTTTTCCTAGTACAGCTTTCTCTCTTTCACTCTCTCCCCCCCCACTCATTCACACCGTCATGTCTCTAAGTGTGTCTCTGAGTGTGTCTCACTCTGCGCTGCCGCTGTGTGAACAGAATCCAGGCATTCAGCTGAGTTTGAGCTCAGAGAATAGGATACACGCCAGCGGGGGCATCCACAGGCAGGTGATTAGTAACACTCAACCCAGTCATATCACTAATCCCTGTTCCTTATGCAGATCCTGACTGTTATTACCGACATAAGCTTTGGAAACTACATCAATACCCAGAGTGTATCCTTTGACTAAGCTCATTCTTTTTTTAAATTCAAAATATCTATCTATCTATCTATCTATCTATCTATCTATCTATCTATCTATCTATCTGTCTATCTGTCTATCTATCTATCTATCTATCTTGCCACTGTGTTATAGTGCACCTTGAAATATTTACCTATCAATATTTAAGATTTTTATTTTGGGTAAATGAATCACATCTAAGAATTTTCTTAATTATGTGCATGTCTGTGTGAGTGTCTGTATATGTGTGCAGGAATTACATCCAGACTTGTGTCTGAATCCGTGTGAGTGTGCATGGTGCCCTGTGATAGACTAACATAACACCCAGATGTCTTCCCAGGAAATTGCACATTGTGACATCATGTGAGTAAAATGTGATTACATCTGAAAAACAATAAGATCTATGTGAGAAAATCACATCTGAAAAAAAAAAACATGTTAAACAAGATGTAGAGGCAAAATGTAAAAATAAACCAATAAAATAACACAACACGTGTGAAAATGCACTACATGTCATGAAGACCAGTTAGGGTGAACCTTAATGTAAGAATGTGTTCAAGTTATATGGGTGTTTCTTGGTTTTTTAAAACTTATCCAAGTCAAAGATATATACTAATGATCCAAAAGGCAGACCTCAAGGGGATTGTCCCAGTTGCAATTAGTTTACGCTTTTGTCATTTTTAATCTTTTTTCTGTGTATGTAAATATAACTTTCATTTTAGAACTAATGCAAGGTACAACAGTTGCCCACACATATCAATTTTGTATCTAAAGGTACAATACACTTACTTCCTTGGTAAAATATTCAAGGTTTAAATGTCCTAAAGATGTATCATCCCTACTGTAAAGCAATTCCCCAATAGCAAATTTCTCCCACTGTTTATAACTAAAATCACATGTATTTGTCTGTTAAGTATTGCAAATTAATATTAATAATATGTATGATTAATCTTCATTAAAGTACCAAGAATCCAATCAGTGAAGAAACATTTTTGGTTGTTTTGTCATTGCAATGGTTTATGAACGAACGAACAAACAAACAATAAGTAGGCAACAGTTCAATCTTCATTAAAATAATTAAATACAACATTATTAGTGGTATTATATTTTTAGCAGACATATATTTGACAAAACACCTGTTGACTCCATACGCTAATGATCACCTTCCACATGTGTTAAAGACGCATTCGGAGCACCACATGTTAATGCGACAGCGACATCGTGTGGTGAGACACAGAATAGGCCACCAGAGTGCATTGTCCCAGAAGAAAAATTAAAATGGTCCAGTCATCAACAATACCTCAAGAAATTACGAAACAAAATAAGTATTCAAAACTTAAATGTCATGTTTTTACTTTTTAATCGAGTTATGGGAACTTGGTGTGAAGTTGGCTGCAGTGATCTATGACTATCAGTGACCTATGTCGATCACTGTATCTCGATCTATAGCTGAATGTTACGTTGATAAAGACCTCAACCTCTAGGAACGTACAGGCATGCACATTCACTCATACACTACAGCCAATTTGAAAATGCCGATCACCCTACCATGCATGTCTTTGGACTGTGAACGAAACCAGAGTACCTGAAAGAAAACCACTAAGCTAAATGGAGAACATTCAAACCTCATGCACACAGACTGGAGGTCAGATGAGAACCTCTGCAGGTGCAAGTTGACTGTAAACCACCATGTCAACAAAAGTTAGAATTATTCTAAAAACAAGTTCTTCAAATAAACATCTCATACTATTTTTTTCCCACTTAAATCAAAATGGATTTATAACAAATGGTGAACAAATTCTCAATTTTTTAAATATTATACAGGTCCAGATACATGATTAATTACTGACTGGTGACTGTTATGTTTAATGTTTGACCTTGAAAAAAATGGTCATTAATATATTCAGTCATGTTCAAAAGATAGTACCAACTCTTTTAATTCTAAATAATAATTATAAAAAAATGTCAACAGTATACAGAATGTCTACTGTATATGCGTGTGTTGGTTAGGTGTCCACATACTTCTGACCATGTAGGGTATACACTGATTAGTCATAATAGTAACAGCATATAACATTATTAACATTGAGTGTAAATCTAGGCTCATCTATGCCTGTGTCTCAATCTGAATATGTAGAAAAACAAGTCTGATTCTCAGAGGCCCCATTTTGCAACCCACAGCACCCAAAGGATATGCCAGTGTTCTGGTGCCAGACACCACAGCATACTCCCAGAAGTCTTATGGAGTCATGCCCCAAGGGGGCAGCGCTGCCTTGGTGGCAGGAGGGGAACCTACACGATACTTGCCTTATTTCTTGCACTGTAATGTTGAGGTTTATAGGTGTGAAGTTTCACACATTCTCTACATTTCTGTATGAGTTACTTCACCGGTAATTAGCTCTTCAGTGATCGCTTAAAACAATAGGGGATACAACTATACACACACATATTCATGCATTAATTCACACTCAGGGCAATTAAATGTGTCTGATACACTTACTGGCAAGTTTTTAAATAATTATGAGCAAAAAATATCCCCATAAAATGCAACTCAGATTGTATATAAAATATAAATATTTCAAAAACTATTTCCCTTCCTTTCATAACTTATTAAAACATAATAGATTTTTTCCCTAAAAGATCTTTCAGAAAGAAAGAAAATCAGCCATAGTCAGTTATTATCTGCCCGAAATCCTACGTGTTATTAAGAGGGAAATAACTATGGTAGGTGGAAGTCCTCCTTTCCTCTTTTTCATTATGAATGGTGTTTACGTTTTTTCCTATGAACAACTGGGGTCTATATAGTGATGCCATGCAATGGACATTTCTTGGCTTCTCACCCACCAACAGCACTAGTAAGTTACTGGAAGGGTTGTAAAAGATGTGTGGACAGAATTCCCCTTTAATATTGTACCATGGCTGGGTTTGTGATGTTGTCTACCATAATGCTTAAAGCTACAATACGTAGCTTGTCTGTCGCATATTCTAGCTTCAAATAAATATTTAGACTTTATTTAAAATCACTGTGTAAATCACTTCCTGTTTCACCATTAGTATTACAGTAGTGAATGCAGAACCTCCTGAATAACAGATGAACTATAAATAAACCCACTTTGAGCATCTCTTTCTGTGCAGGACTACATATTTAAAGCTTTAAATACAGCTTTAATATGGAAAAAAGTTTGAGAACGGCTATTGTTTATTTAGCTTCTGCAAAATCACAAACCTGAAACTGACCTCAAATATTTTTTTTTCTGTAGAAATTATTATATTCTAAAAAGTATTATAATAAATAATAAAATTGACCCTATGTAATTAAAAAATGCGACATCAGGCCATTAATAAAACATCTGTTTCTTGTGTCTTGAAGTACTACCCACCTACACTTTTAAGAGTAGAGGAAGTTGAAGCTATCAGCAAAGTGCATACAGTGCAAGACAAGGTATTGTTGATTCTCATTTTAGAAAAGGGGAAGTCCAGATCAAACCATTTGAAACTGCACAGGACTCTGAAGGACATGATAAACAAGTATGCTAATATTTTCTAAGAAGCTTGGAACATTGGAAGGTCCCAGGTTCAAACCCCACCACCTCCAAGTTGCCACTGTTAGGCCCTTAAGCAAGGCCTGTGACCCACAACTGCTTAGATGTATAAAGAGATAAAAAATGCAAGTTGCTCTGAATATGGGCGTTTGCGAAATGCTAAATGTAAACTACTGTGCATTCAGATGATGATTTCACCTTCCTCCAACGCCTATGTCTTTTATATATATACTTTATAAATCTATGAGATCAGAGAGTTCTCTCTCTCTCTCTCTCTCAAGACCTCTGTCAAACTTTTCAAACCTCTCAATGTCTGCATATACAGGTTAAGAAAGAGATTGAGATCAGTACTAAGGTAGCTGTGTAGTGCTGGGGTTTAAATGGTGGCCGTGTTTGTGTAGGTTGCATCATGATCTGGGAAGTGTAATTTGCATTCGATTCTGTCATTGGCATGACAACAACGAATGTAGCCTTTACGGGCGAAATGCAGGGCTTATATCAAGAGTAAACAATCATTCTAACTGCGTACACGTGGGCAACAAGAAACAGCTGTCAGCCATATGGGTGTGTTCAAACACAATATGCTATGTTTTAACACATCTACTGTAGATGTAAGTATCATAAATTGCTATCTATGGGCTTACAAGAATGTACGTTACATAATCTACACTTATCTAAGTAGAATTTTAATAATATCGCCCTGAGAGAAACTGATCTTTGTTGCTTGTGACTGCATTTGGTGTTAAAAAGGGGAAATAGGTATTACAGTGATCGTAATGTCTTTATCCACATCCTCAAATTTAAATGAACTCAAAACAGCTCATATTACTTACATGTGCACCAGAACTGCAAAACCCCCAGGTGGAACTTCCTCCTACCTGTGTTACTAAATAACCCCATGTAGCTTTACTACAGCTCTGACCACCAGCAAGGTTATATTTTGCTTCTTCTTAAAGCTTGAATGTTTCTTCATGTATTGTACTTTTTTTCTTCCTTATGGGTATTTTATTTCTGAAACCAACCAATTTAGTGAGGCCTTTAGCTTAAAAAGCTGTCTCACAGCGTGGTAAAAGCTTAAGTTCAGACTAAAAATATGTCATGTCAGACCATGTACACCCACACATTTAGACGACAGGAAACCTAATCTTGCAAGTCTATAAGAAAATAGGAAGTGGGGACGAGCATGTATGGGTTTCTGTGAGAGTTGGTGCGTATTTGGCCTTTGGCAGCTACTCGCTACATGTCCGTCTCGCTGCCTGGCCCCAACTCTAGCAAAACTCACGCAAGTTTCACACATGCTAATATTTTGAGGAAGAGAAACCTACAGACAAAGAGATCAATGTAAAGCTGCTTACTGGCAGCTGAATTTAGGAAGGTATCTGGATTTGGATTAAACATTGCTGTTTCCTTCAGGGTAAGTGACACTTCGTTTCTCTCAACTTCATTTCTCTGTAATGGACATTCGTAGCAATACTTGCTCTTTTTACCACTTGAAAACATTACAGCCGTAGCATAGTAGCGTGGGTCAAATGAATTGTAATACAAATGAGAGTGAAATACAAGGAGTTTCTGTGTTTCAGCAGTGGCTTTAATTGTTCTGATAACCGGGTTAATATTATGTACAAGAGCAGTAGTGAGACTACTAACTGATGTTACCATGATATCACATATCTTTAGTTATTATCTTGCTCAATATCATGATCACTGATGTGTAGAACTTTGTGTAATTTGCATTCTGTGTGGTTTATTTTCAGTTTGGCCTTAACGTGTTTGCATGGCATGTATGTACAGTACAGTATAGAGACGAAGGCATGTCGTGCATTACATACATCTGATCTGGACCTCAGATTACTGCTTGAATTTTAAACTTTATGATGTTACAATTTAAATTGAAGAGAAAAGCTGATGAATTACAACCAGACTTTGGATTGATCATACAGTACCCTATGCGGAAATGTTAATTGTTCTGGACCGTTCACAAATGTCCTCACTATTGCAGTTCCATTCGATTACTATTATTTTTATCAACACGGGTATCACAGGCCACTTTTTGTCCTTGTTGGTGTCCTATCGTTCTAAATACTATATTCTAAAATCCCAAAAATTTGCTTTCCAAGACAAGGAAACTAACAGAATGTTCCTGCAGTGACTACTTTATACTAGACAGACTACTGTTTGTATCTCTGCAGGGGTTTTCATAAAATAGCCATTTACAGTAATTAATTATGTTCATTGCTAGATAAGAAGTAAAGGCGGATGCTCATTTGTGGAAATGGTGAAAAGGGTTATGACGTAGGTTTGATAATCATTGTCTCCTCAGCTCATTCTAAACATGGAAGCCATGGAAGATGATATGTTTTTTCATATTTGTTTGCAAATCTTTGGTCTTAAATACTTTATGGCAGACACTATTTTTAATTGGATTATGAAGGACAAACTAAAGGATGTAATTCCATCAATTAGTTAATGAGGTATCGGAAACGTGAGAGCTAAAATAGTGCGAGATGGAAATGTGTCATAGCAGTGAGTGCAAGTGGCCCATTTAGAAGAGCAGCAGCACTGTTCCACAGCTTTGAAGTGCATTCTGATAGTGACATTTCCTACAGTATATAATCTTATAAGGTGAAATTTAATAAAATATCATGAGGTGGCTATGGTTAACTTGCCTTATGTTAACGTAACTAATGGTTACCTTACTAACTTACTCCAAGTCCAATTAGACAGAAGATATAAAGCTTGTTAGAACATTCTAGAACAGGGGAATCTTAGAAAGGTAATTATTAAAATGAATAGCATTTATAAATAGCAAAATTCCTTTTAAAGAGGCGCAGTCTTTGCTTTAATAAAAGCATTGCTTTTGCTTCAATGAAAACATTGCTTATGTAGTGCATTATCATAGATGCATGCATTATCATCAGAGATCTCAGCTGTTCTGCACAGAATGAATAATGAACACACTCATTTGAAAATATGACTAATAGTGACCCAGCTGCATCCCAGCTGCAAACCTGAATATTAATGTTCCAACACCTGCAGCACACTGCCATTGTGTTTATTGTTAAATGAAACAAGTCTAACAAAAGGTATCGTGATCATTTCTGAGTTATTAAAATGCTGTAAATAATAATAATAATAATAATAATAATAATAATAAACGACTAGAGCTGTACACAATGTGTTCTTATCTCTTTGTATTCACAAACCTCACTCAAGCTTTGAAGTAACTTTTGGTTTCAATTTTTTTTTTCCATCAGCAGATATGTAAACATCTTTCTATTGTATAACAATATAGTTTTGCCGACTGTACCATAATTTTATTATGAACTGTCCTAATTATGAATGACATACAGTCACTTTCTTTGTTAGCCTACATGTGTTTCTGTGAGTGCATATGAAACCAAAGTTTTTTTTTTTTGGGTTGCAGGTTGGAGGCCATTTGAGTTGCATTATGACTCATGCCTTTCATGTTATGTGGTGCTACCTCTGTTAGCAAGTTAAGAGCTCTGATGGAGAAAAGAGGTGCCTATTCTCAATGATCTACCATAGAAAACATAGAAAATTGAATTATGAATTGTTATTATTATATTGTGTGCTGAAAATTCTGAACTCATTCTGTAGCAGGTGATGTATCATCCGATGTAGAGTCAAGCCTTTTCCAACGTGTTCATGCTATGCTCAGGGAACTGGACACACATACTCAAGGTGTCTCAGCCTGCAATAAAGGTGCCTAAGGACTCTTTGAATTAAATGAAAATAAGTTTTATGTACTGTACATGTCAAACAATGTAAGACTGTTATAGAGAATTTACATAATCTCACATGAGTAATCTAAATGCTACAGTGCTTTAATCAGAATAACTTAGGCTTTGTTGTTAGCACTAAAAATTCAACATAACATTAAAACAATAACTCTTTCCTGTCAAGGCATGCTAAGATGGACCCTGCATAAAAAGGTGGAGAATAATCCCTGTTCTAGCATCTCTCTACTAAGGGTCCTTGTTAAGGAGCTCGAAAAGGTTAGTCGTTTTAAAATCTGCTTTTACTGTAAAACCTATTGTAAAAATCTGTAACACATTTCAGGTTCTAACACAATTATGTTCTGATGATGAGCAGAGACATTTAAGTCACTAATAATAACTATCAAGGAAGACTGGCGAATTACTCGAGATATAATGATTTGAGTAATTAATTATTAGGGAAATAATTATTCTTTTACATTTCTCCTACACAGCAGATTAATATTTATTTATAGAAAATATTATTTATTTACTGTTAACATCAATGTTAATTACCTAAATTTGAACTTTATGTTCTTTCATGATGAAAGATGAATTACTAATAACAGCTGTTACTGTGTCCTTCTTATAGACTTAACATTGATCTGTTTATGATATTGTAATTCAAATAGCAAAATAATAATAATTAAAAAAAGCATGAGCCACTTTTTTATAGTGAAATTTTATAAGAAATTATTGCTTAATCATATCAATCATCCAAATTTAATCTATATTGATCTCAGTAGAGGTCAACATGCTGTGGCTCAATATCCTAAACTAAATTATATAGATAGTATTAGATATATAAGTATAGATATAATTGTATAGATTAAGCTATATTAATACTGTACCTTTAATTAATAAATTGGGGGGGGGGGGGGTTTAGGGGGCATTATTTCATCTTGTTTAATGTTAGATATTAACTGTTAAAGCAATTGGAATTGTCCAAATTGCATCTTTCACCAACTGTTAGAGTCTCTAGCAATTAATAGTTAATGTTAATGAGAAAGAAGTCAATTGTTGTAAAAAATAGTGTGGACTCATTGTTTGTTCGTTTGTCTGTTTGATGCTTACAATTCACATACGGTATGTATAATAGTTAGATACTCCAAAAATCCAATCAATCAATCAATCAATCAATCAATCAATCAATCAATCAATCAATCAATCAATCAATCAATCAATCAATCAATCAATTTTCTTTGTTTGTTTGATTCTTTCTTTTTTTACTTCCTTCTATTCATATATTTGCATTATGTTATTCATAAAGATCTGTTATTACAATGAACTTGATATTGATATGTAACATATGTACAAATCAGTAATTATTGCTTAGTTAATTGTGATCTACACAATTCCTTTTTTTGGATGTTTGTTTTTGTTTGTTTGATGATATTAGAATGACTTCTACAATCACCAGTCACTTCATAAGGTTCACCTTGCTAGTATTGGGTTCAGTCCTCTTTTGCCCTCAAAACTGTGTTAATTCTGCATGGCATAAATTCAACAAGGTACTGGCAACATTTGTTAAATTCTGACCCTACGATCTGAATGTCATGGCAGAAATAGAGGCAACTCATTAGATCAGGCAACGTTCAGGTAATCTTCTTTTGTACGATTTTGGTCAGCCGCAGTTTTCTGTTCTTAGCTGCCTGGCTTGCCATCTGGTGTGGTCTTCTGCTGCCGTGTTGTGCATTCAGACATGCTGTTCGGGATACCTTGGTTGAAACAAGATCAACAAGGCATTGTTACATAGAGAACTGCTGATCAATGGATGTTTTCAAACCATTCTTTGTAAAACCACAGAGATGCTTATGCATACAAATCTCAGTAGATCAGCAGTTTTGGAAAAAGCAGAAATAACCAGCCTGTCTGCCACCGACAGCCATGTCACATTCATAATCATTTAAATTTCCCATTCTGATGCTCAGTTTGAACTTTAGCAGATCATCTCAACCATGTCTCCATGCCTAAGTCCATTGATTTGCTGCCATGTGATTAGATGATATACAGTATGCTTTATGATATATGCTATACTGTATGCTTTATGTGATTGTATGATATACAGTATGGATGTTAGCTTTAACACACAGTTGAACTTAATGAAGTGGCTGGTGAGTGTATATTGGTTACCATTACATCAAACTTGCATTGTTTTACAGTAATTGCAGCAGGAAACCAAATAGCATTAGCATATTGTTAACGCTAATGACAATACAGATAAAGGGAGAATGATTGTATAAATGTTTTCTTCTTCCCCAGGCAGAGAGGACTGACTGCAAAATTCGCATCATTCCTTTGTTGCACACTCTGGCCTATGCCATAATACAGGTCTGTCTTCTCCCTTTTATGGCTTTTATAGCCGGGTTTATGGCTAAAATAACATTTCATAATTAACCAGCTTGTAGTTTCAGTGGTTTCAGTAGTAGAAACCATATTCTGAAAAGTCTTATAATCTTATAACCTTGCTGTTCGCAACAAGAACTGTCAAGTTCTCATAAACATTCTGTTCTGCTCGGCAGTGTGCTTACATTCCAGACGAGCTGTGTGAAAGGATATACGTATGCCTGAAACGTCTGATTACACTACCGGAACCTTACTGCAGTGTCGGCCTTAATTATGCGAAACACATGAAAATAGAACAAAATATCCCAGGTAATTATTTCTGCAATTTAATATAGTCTAACTAAAAGCATTTCATTATAATATTAGCCACTTCTTTACGGTAATGATGCTGTTTGATGTCTTGACTGATTTTAGCTGAGCAGCTCTTAAATGTATCCGAGCATGATGAGTTTCCATGAAAATGTGTTTCATGGAATTTCTCGTGAGAAAATGAAATACAAACTATAGCCCAATATATGTAGTAGTCTAACAGGTGTGTTGTCTCATGGCTTCCAGGTGCTCTGTATCAAAGGAGAGTCATTGTAGAGCACAGCCTAAAGAATGAACATTATCCTCTTCATGAGAGGTAACTATACTTTCTAAACCTTTATAAAACCCTGCATCACTATTTTTTTTACATCTTTTTTTGTCAGATGCATCTGAATGGTCCATAACACATAAATAAACTTCCTGTGGTTTTTCCTGTGTTCTATAATTAATCTTTAATTTTTGGAGATGCATGGTTTATTCATTTAAGCTGAGTGACCACAGCAGATCCATACAGCTTAACTGATAACGAAACATATAATCTTGTTGATATTTGCTAGAGAAAAAAAAATAATGAAAGATGTCCTCCTGTTGTGCACATTGTGAGCAGACATGTGAGACCATGTCAGTCATACACAGCAAAGGAAAGAAGCGAGCTAACTTTAAGCCGAAAACAATGACCGCTTCCACATTTAACATAGCCAACATAGCCATTAGCTTAATCATTAATCTAATTTATTTAGTATACAAATCATTAAAATGATGATAATAATATATAAATAAATTAATAAATATTGCCATTGGCACTTAAACTACTTGGGAAACATACAGTACTTATCCCATACAAATAGGTCAAAATGTATTAATGCTTTTATTCAAATACATGATCATGCCTACAGTAAGATAATTTACTGTACAGCGACTTGATGGATGCTCCAAATAATCTCACTGGATTAAGAGCATTTTGTTACTAAGCTGGGCATTTTGTCAGGAAAGGTTTATTTACTGTAAAATCTATGGAAGGAGTTTAGATTTGATTACAGGGTGCATTTGCTGTGATACTGTTTTAACCTTATACAACCTCACAGCATGTAGCCCTTAAAACTCAGAGCATTTTTTTAATAAACATATATAGAGCTCAGGATTGTGCAGTATAGAATGGCATATTATTGCAATTATATTGCATTTTAACCAACTTCCCCAAACATGAAAAAAAAAACTGGATCACGGAAGAAAAGAAATAGAACAAATACACACAATTAAAAGTTTCTATGGTTGTTTTCACTTGTTTCTATGACCAGAAAAATAATAATAATGTGCTGTGGTAATAACGGTGGTGTAATGGTTAGTACCTCCAGGGTCCTGGTTCGATTCCCGTCTCTGTGTGCATGGAGTTTGCATGTTCTCCCCGTGCTTGGTGGGGTTCCTCCAGGTACTCCTGTTTCCTCCCACAGTCCAAAGATATGTAGGTTAGGTTAACTGGCATTCTCAAATTCCCCTGACTATAGGATTAAGCGGTATAGATGATGAATGATGAGTGATGCTCATTTCGTGGGTTCTTCATTTTTTCAACTTCATTCACATATTCTGGTAGTGGTAAAATGTATCCTTTATAAAAGTAATGAAAGTGCTGACACATATCTGTGCCGCTTTGGTTTTAAGGGTTTTAATTACTGTATGTCCACAGTTGCAGTATCTTGTATTAATTTTTTTTATGTCTTCTCCGGCTGATACAACTTCACCAACTGTTCCCAGAAAGATATACAGTATATGTGCTCTTAAAAATGTATCGCTTATGAATCAAACCAAAATGAGACTATAGGGTACCTACCATGTCACTGTTTTTTTCTCTCAAGAAATAAAAGATGCAAAAATCTTAAATTAGTCTTCTTTAAGTTTAAAATGAGCGCTCTTTAATAAATATGTCATTTATATATAAACACTACAGTATGCGCCAAAATATATAGCAATGTGTGTGCACCGCCTCAATGATGACAGTGTTCATATCGTTCATGCAGAACAACATTTCCCAGAACAAAGGGAACAAAGCAAATTTGTGCAAAAGGAGACAATTTGCTGGAGTAATGCAGGCACAGATCTTGGCAGATTTTCATAGTTGAACATTCACCTTCATAATTCGCTTCAACAAGTAGGCATCAGGTGGTGTAAGATCGGGGGGATGGTTTGGGTATGGGAAGGAATGCCACCTTTTTCAAACTTGGCCCCCATTTACAACCACTTCTGTATGAGCAGAAATAATACTCAACTATGCATACTTTGTCTTCCGTCCAACAGCAAATGCATGACACAACTTCCCTTTCACTATTGGGAACAAATGCAGCTGGAGCTATGCCACGTCCGCAAACACACAATGCACGTTCGGGTTCGCGGGTTTCAGTACTGTATATATATATATATATATATATATATATATATACACACACACACACACACACACACACACACACACACACACACACACACACACACAGAAGGGAGTATATAATAATGAACTGGTCAGTGGTTGGTAATTTAGTGATTAAAGTGTTGGATTGCTGCTCTGAAGGTCCTGGGTTTGAGCCCCAGCACCACCGAGCTACCACTCTTAGGCCCTTGAGCAAGGTTCTTGACCCTCAATTGCTCAGATATAGTACAACCGGACCCGCCTTTATAAGAAACTGCCACTGAAATGAAGGACATGTCTCCATGTAGGGGGAGTACTGTATCTATAACCTGATGTGCCTGATGGCATCTGGAATGATCCTTAACTTACCTTATACAGTATATACTGTATAAGGTAATGGTCCTTGGGTTGGACTATAGAGTTTCCTGGATGGATGGGTGAATAGGGTTTAGAGAAGTTAATAACACTGAGTGCTGCTAATTGTTCTGTCTCCCCTGTTTTTCTAGTGAATTTTAGAATAAACACACAAGAAACTAAGTTGAAGCTGAAATGAGAATCACAATTTTGTCTCAAAATATGAAGCTTTGAGTAGTAAAATTTTCCTCTGGCGTCTGATCATGGTCATAATTTTTGTCCAATCACATTTCTTCAGTGAGGTTGAGGGTTCAGCATTAACTTGCTTTAACATTGTTGAATTAACCCAATTACAGTAATTACAGCAATGTCCTTAGTTTTCTTTGCTTGAGGCTGACCCTTCTGAAACACAGTAACATCTTTTCCATGAATATAGGATATTCATTTTAATTTCCTGATTTTCTTTCTCAAAATCTCACTTTGTAAAAGAATTCTGGAAAAAACTCCTCAAATATCTTATCCTTCCTCGTTTGTGTGTTGTACAGAGTGTTTGTGTTTGTGGATCCAGCCGTTTTTCCAGAACCATTGTTAAATGCAATAAGAGCTGATATGGAGTGTGGGGCTTTGGACTGGGACACACTGACCCCTCAGCGACGGGTGCTACTGCACACACTACAAGCTGGATTGGGAAGAGAGTGCCACGGGAAACAACTTATGCAAGCGCTAGAGGTCTGTATCTGTGTGCTTGTGTTGTGTTTTTAAACATGATTTGTCTCAAGGTAAGAGGTGGCAGTGATAAGCGATCACAAGGCAGCCCTTGAGGTACAAAATATTTAAATGTGAATCATCTTATGTCTTTATGTCTTTTATGTGGTTATGTCTTTTAAATTCGCAATTAATGTGCTTTAATGAATTTGGGGCATTTCTAGTTGAGAAATCATTTGTGAATTGTAAAGTACCCATAACACAATTATTTACATACAAACGTCATGATAAGACTATATATTCAACTTTTTTACTTTGGATTTTGGTAAACCAGGATCACAGACTCTTTTAGATACTGTATACAGTGGAACCTTGGATTCCGAATTGGAAACGAATGAGGGCTTGATATATGAGTAGTACGCATGTGCTTTCTCTGCCGGGTGTTACAACTGAGTCAATACTTCTTCTCTCTCGTGTGCTACGGGATTATGGGTAATCATCTCCCATGCTTAGTCTAAGTGCGCGGGCATGTGCTGTTTATTATATAGTAACATTGTGAGCATGTACGTGTGCTCGTCCGTAAAGCAAAAACAAGTGTCATTAGAGAGATTCCTTGTTAAAGATCCAGAGTCTCTCTCTGTCAGAGAGCAGTGATTGATTGTTTGTGTGTGGGAGAAGGTTGTCCTACACAGTAGTCCCCTCCTTCCTCTCTTATTTAAGAGAAGGGCTACTGTCTCAGATGAAGTGAAATGGGATGAAGTCATCCTAGCCCCCTCCCTCCTGCCACAAACACACGCACGCACACACACACACACACACACACACACACACACACACACACACACACACACACACACACACACACAAACGGAAACACTGCTCTGTCGGGATAGTTACCAAAGGTAAAGTGCAGGTTCATTTGTTTTATTTTACTTTATATTTTGTATTGAGTTTGGTGATTTTTTTAAATGGAAAGATGTTAACAAAATCTCTCTTGGAAACGGAAAAAATGCACAATATTTTCAGGAAACATTGGTGCACACTGTAGTTACTTTTTAGGCCATAAATTGAACAAAAATAAATAATAAAATCATTATTACGGCACATGGCAAAAGTTTGGGCACTTTTCAATTGAAAAATCAAAAAAATCTGTTATTTATCAAGGAGTGCCGAAACTTTTGCATAATACTGTATATATTTTTAGTTTGTGGCACGAATAATATGAGTTTTCATTATTCCTTATGGGGAAATTCGCTTTGATATACTGCACATATGAGTGATACTGTATAAAAACATGCTTCCAGAACTAATTAGGCTCACAATCCAAGGTTTAAATGTAGTTATTTAGAAAATGAAGACATTTATTCATTTATTAAATGTGGTGGTTCCAGGATTTAGGTGAAGACTTAGAAAAATACTTCCAGGACGTTGTGGCCGCTGTAGAGGAGAGAATGATGGATGGCGGTTCAGAATGTGACCAGTACAATGCAAGACTACAGCAACTCTATGATGAAATCATTTGCTCTGCTAACATAGGTAGAAACTTTTTTTTGATGCAGCATTTCTTTAAAAAACATTCATTCATTGTTTTTTTTGTTGTTTTTTTAAGCTTGCTGTGTGATTTCTCTTTGCAGAACAATCATGTCCTGCCAGTCTGGTTGGAATTCCACTACCTAGTCCTGAGGTTAGCTTCCATGTCTGGACGAAAGAAGATGAAATATGTGAGCATTGAGATGTGGCCTAACGTTGGCGATGGTGTCTCTGTCGGTTAAATTCTTTTTAACACTTGTGATATTTTTAAACAGGGAACGAGATGATCAACTTTGCTCTGATGCTGAGCTCTAGTAATAGGAACTCTGCATTTCTGGAAGAAGACGAAGACTCCAGACGTGCGTCCGTCATCTCCACCATATCCAGAGACAGCGGCATCGAGGGAGATTTGCCTTTAAATGAGTTCTCCTTTTTGATGGTTGAGCCCTCTGGTGTGCCGGAGGTCCAGGAACAGCAGAAGAGTTTACCATTTTCCAGGAGGCCATGTGTGAGATGGCCGAAGGCTGGGAACAGAATGACTTTAATGATGGAGGCCATTAAGGAAAGCGGCGGAACAGGAGGAAGTGGAACCTCTATTCTTAAAGAAGAGAAGAACTTTACGGCTCGTGTTGTGGTCATGGGTGATGACAGCACTCTGGGTAGGCTGGCCAAGGCTTATCACAGTATACGGTATGAAGGATTGTTATTGTATTTTGAGCGCTTTCTCACACATGGGATGGGAAAAGTCCTCAATATTCAAAATAAATACACTTATTAAATGTTTAAACATAAAGACACTCCTTACTTTTGATCATCTGTGCAGGAAAAAGGAGATGCGGAATACATTTCTGACGAAGAGGGTCAACTTGGAAATATACTACATTCCTGTCAGTAGCCAGGCCAGTACTTCTCCAGTCCAGGTGACTATTCATTGATCTCATCATCGACCAGAAAAGCTGTTTTTATTAGTCAAATACTGTAGGTTAATTTGAATACCTTTCTAATACATTTATATGCATAGGAAGAACACTGTATTTAATAACACAATGCTGCACATTTTTGAAAGTACTATAAAGATTATGAGATATTTATGTAACATTACATTGTCTTTTTATGAAAAATAGAAGACAGTAAGATTGGTAGCTTATTCAATATTATTACCCACACATTTGATTTTAAGCTACTGCAATTAATCTGAGACTTTTTAATTCAATTCCAAATTTCCTACAGTTCTAAAGTGGTAGAATTTGCACAAAGGACAAAAAGTGGTCCATTATTTATGGTATTCTGTATATACTGGGGGTACAAAAAAAATAAAACAAATAATTGTTGTTGATTTAAATCAATTATCAGATTAGCTTGAATCGTCAATTAGTTGATGACGTCAATGCTCTTTATTTTCGCGCAAACTGTGAACACACTGACATGTGGGTGTTAGACTTACTGGATTAAAGTGAGTAATAGCATGACAACGATAGCAAAAAAAAAAAGTGTAGCCACATTTCACTCTTAATCAGATGGAAAGATTTTGTGCTTGTGCTGGTGACCAAGTGGCACATGTGAAGGTCAGGTCTCGTAATGGGACAGGATCCACACATGAAGAGAATGCGGATCAATTGTGACTGTGTTGCTGTGAGCCTGGTTTTTATTTCCAGTTCTCCTCTGTGAACCTTTTTAAGTGAGACTCACAACACATACGCACACACACACACACACACACACGCACACGCACACGCACACATTCACACGCACACACACACACACACACACACACACACACACACACACACCTTATTTGTCTTTGTATATGTGTTTTCTCTCTCTCACACACTGTTGCACTGGGCTCACAGCAACACTCACAACTCACTCGCTCTCGCACTTTCTTGCTGTCGTTTGATCTCTCATGCACACACAGACACACACACACACACACAGTGCGTCACACACGAATTTGCCATATTTTCCTCAGGCTTGTGTCCTTTTTTAATTGTCAGGCCCTTCACACTTCACTGCACTTGACCACGCCTCATCACTTGGTCACGCCTCTCGGTTTTCAGCTGTAACAATATTGCAACCCTCCATTTGTAAGCTTTAATTAATTGTTTTATTTTATTGCTGCTTATTTGCTTACTTTTAGAATTCCTTGGTTTTAATTCATGTTTATTATCTTGATTGTTACTGTAGTTAGCAGATGCACAAAACAACCTCAAGCTACATTTGAAAGCCGCCCACTAACTCAGAGCTATTAAGTAATTGTGCCATTTGTAATCTGCTTAATCAACTAATTGTTTCAATACTCGAATGAATACAGTGGATTTTTCACCTTTAAATGTGATGTAGCAAGCATTAAAATTCAAGCCAGTACATGGCTAAAGTGGTGGCTGTGCCGCTTGCCACTGAATAGCGTGCAGCCGATAATGCTAAACCGCCCCCTCTCAGCCTCCCTCTGCGTGTTTTGCTTCACTGTGCTATGTGATTTCTTTTCCGTGGTGTTGTCAGGCTCTTGTCAGAATGCCGTGTACAGAGCCTCCCTTTTGGCTGACCTCACACGCTCCTTATTGCCAGGCTTAGGTTGGACCGGTATGCAAGGAGCCACCCTTTGGGCTTTCTTTTGCATTCTTTATTGCCACTGTCTCATCAGATCATGAGCCGAGAGCCCACCCAGTTAGGCTTCCCCGCTTGCTCAGAGCCAGTGCCAGCTCATTGGAGCACCATGTGAGGAGGTGCGCTCTTGGCATTGCTTATGCACTCCTTATTGCCAGCCATCTTTCTCTGTAACATGAGGCAATAGTCTGCCTAGTCACTCCCTGTGTGATGTGTGATGCTAGCTGCCTCCCAAGTATATTCGTCAGACTGAGAGCTGATCATGAAATAAGCACAGACATATACTTTTTTATACCATAACATAAACACAGCAAGCAACTGGTAAGCCTGCAGAGAAACAGCAGGATAAAAACAGATAAACAGTAGCAGAAAGCAACAGATGCAACTTCCAGACCAAGTGAAACCTAGTAGCTTAATTAACGAAACTAAAAACAATGATCTGAGAACACCTGTGCAACAGAAACTAGGAACAATAAATCGTCTCTGTGAGTTGACTCTATGTCAACATAAACGCCCCAAAACATAAAAAGTCCAGTTGGTATGCAGCGCCCTCTGGGGATAACCTCGACATGTCCTGGTGGAACAAGTATGCCCTAACTGCCTCAGACCCAAACCCTAATGTTGTCTAACTTGTAATTTCTCCTCATGGTTCTTGTTTGTTTGCACCTGATAACTATTGATCAATAATTGTTTGGCAAAATTATTGGTCCTTCTAAACATATTGGTCCTCATATGATATACACTGACAAGATAAAGTTTGGAAACACTTAGCTATTATTATATGTTTACATTGAATTGTAAAAAAAATGGATATCAAAACACAGAATACATATTCATCATTCATTTGTTACAATTTAATCAACAGGTAAAGCATCTAAAACTTCAAAGATTACTAAACAACTACTTAGTCAGTGTTAAACATGAAGGTTTTGCAACTAACTGTTTTTCCTGAAATTGAAGTGTAGATGGTCTTAGATTGATCATGCAAGGTGTTAAAAATTTTAAAATAAGTTCATTCTGCGTAAAAACCACTCATTTGAGTACCTCGCCCTTTTCCTCCATAGTTAGAGTGATGTCATGAATCGGTCTATACAAGCCTTGAGAATGGAAGGTTATTCTCTACGCGATATGGCCAAGAAATTAAAGATTTGGTTAAAAAGGTCTACGGTCTACTGTTTTCAGACACATGCTGCCACTAGATCCATTTAGGACAGAAGATTCAGTGGAAGGCTGAAGTGCATATCTGTCCAAGAAAACAAGTGCTTATGAGAGTCCTTCTTGAGAAACAAACACCCTACTGCTCCTTAATTGGCTGCAATGTTGAATAGAAGAAGCTAGACACCAGTGTGCACAGACATTGTTAGGAGACTCAGGTCAGCTGGCCTTATGGGCAGAGTTGCCAAGAAAATATCCATACACAGGTTGGCAAATCAGAAGAAAAGGTTGTAGTGGGGCAAGATGCACAAACAGCGGACTTTAGATGACAGGAACCAAGTTATGTGAGTTCGTGAAAAGGTGATACATACCTGCCTAACTATCGTTGAATCATGGAGGTGGAATACTCTTGATGATGGCTTGGCCAGCTTAGTCACCAGATCTGAACCCCCAAGAAGCTGGATAGAAAAGCAGGGAACACTAGTCACTGCCCTACCAACCTTTGGGAAGTGTTGCAGATCCGTGGAATGCTAGAGATTTGTCAGACAGTTATTGTAGGATATATATATTTATAAAACTCAACTTTAACATGCAAACTTCAATTCACTATGATTCAGTGCTCAAATATGCTTCAAAGTGAATTGTTTTTTTTTTTGTGTGTATTTTTGTACTATTCACAACCATTTTATTGATGAAAGCCAACAAAAGACCAGGCAAATACATACTGTAGGTGTTTCCAAATTTTATTATATTTCTTTAAGCAGTGTACACATACAGTATGAGGACAGTGGAGTTTCATTAGACTACTGGGCTATTTAACCGTGCTCAGAATCAGTCAATGACATTCATTAATTTATCCCTGCGTTTCAACTTATAGTGCTAGGTTACCATCAAGGTTGAAATGTTCTTAGGAAGCCTGAGCCATGATCAGTGTGCCTGCTTCATGTCTGCAATGCTGGCCTCCCAGGAACTTCTTTAAATGGTCCAAACATGTGGAAATCACTTGGAGTGAGGTCAGGACTGTACTGGGATGTGACGATAACTGCCAGCCAAGTTCCTGCAATGTACTAATATTGTGTCCTTGAATTATTGTGGGTTCACTTCCCGTAGAAAAAATGTGTCTCTTCTGCAAGTTGATGACAAGTTGTCTTTCAGTTTTCAAGGGTCAAGCGTTCCTTCATGGGAATGGCTGCAGTGGGCTCTGAGTAACCTCGGCTGAGATTATCGTTCATGAATGTACAAAGTTCTTTAAAACATTTACACCAATTCATAAGAAATTTAATCATGTGGCAAAATAATTAATTGGTTGATGAATCCAAGGTAAAACGTTTGAGCCTATGTCTATATTTAATGAAAAAATACTCACAGTGAAGCATGGTGATGGTGGTATCATGCTACCTGGCTGCTTCTCTTTAGCTGGGACTGGGGCTCTAGTAAAGATAGAGGAAATAAAATCATTCTGACAAAAAAAAAAGGGAAAAAAAAAACATTCTAGCATACTAATGAGTAGATCAAAGTCAATAAAATAATGGCTTTCAAAGAAGAGAACCCACGTTTTGGAATCAGAGAACAGAAGTAAATTTGATTAAAAACGAGTGGAATGATTAGAACAGGGCTGTGTGCAGGAAATCCCTGTGTAATTTAATAACTTTATGTTATGACAAAGTCAGAATGTGGTGTAAACTGCAATACTCATACATCACAGTCTACAAGTATGATCGCTACAGGCTATAATTACTAACACTGCACTACACAGGCACTTTCACACTCACCTGAGTTCTTATCATGAACACCTGTTTGTTCTTCACACTGTAAGCACACGCTTGACTCAAGCACATCGCGAAGTGATTGCTCAGTATGCTCACATCTGACGTTAGTCAGTCATGCCTGACTGTTTGCTCTTAGACTGACCTTCTGTCTGACTCTGTTTACGATTCTGCATTATATCTTGGATTTGACTGCCAGAATTGTTTCCATTAAAAAAGAAAATCTCATCTGCATTTGTACATGTCTCTCATTCCTGGGGGCTTTTTTTCAAGGATAATAAACAAACAAATTGAAATCTAGATATGCTGAGTTGCTAGACTGTCCTTGATAATTTTTATTTTTTTTTACGTCAAATAAATTCTCGTTTTGTGAAGACTTTCTAAAATGCATTATAGACTTTTTCAAGCTTGATATTTTTTCTTTATTCAGGAAAATGCTCCAGCAGATGTAAACATGCTTTCACTTGCAACGTCCTTGGGCAGTGTGGATCCATGGTACGACTCCAACATTAACAGTCTAGGAGCCATGATCCTGAAACTAGCTCAAACGGTAATTACTACTTAAACCCTCTTCAGTTTGATTGCATGAAATTTTCTTAGTTTCTGTTTACTATTATTATTATTATTATTATTATTATTATAGTAAAATAAACAATGTATTTGAGATATTTAATTATGAGTGAACATAATGTGCAAATGCATAAAATATGATTTTAATGTATGTATTTGTGTTTGTTCTTTGGATTGCAGCACGCCAGCGTCATTGGCTCTTCAGAGCCCAACTCCTTTCTTTTGGACATCATCTCCTATTACACACGCACAGCACAGCTGCCTGTCCACATCCCCATTTACTCTGTTAAGGTCAGACTGCACATTCAACATTCCACAAGCTGTAAAACTTTGATTTGAAATTTCCCCTGATCAGATCCCTTAGTCAAAGTGCCAAAGGAAAAAAACATGCAAATGTCCTTATGTCTGATTGTATAAATCCTCAAAATCCACTTTATCAGGAACACACAATCATATCACATACTGTAGCAGCAGCATAATGCATTAAATCATACAGATTCCATTGAAGAGTTACAGATAATGCACACGTCAGAATGGGGAAAATTTGACTCTGATGAAGTTGTTGGTGCCAGATGGGCTGGATATAGAATGCTATAAACTGCTGGGATTTTTATTCTCTTGGGTTTACACAGAATGCTGTGAGAGACATGAAAGGAGACAAGAAACATCAAGTGAGCAGCAGCTCTGTAGGTGGAAATAACTTGTTAATAACAGTAGTCAGCAGTCAAGAAGAGTCAGACTGGTTTCAACAGACAAGAAGACTGCTGTAACTTTATTACTCTTTACAACCATTGCGAGCAAAAAAGGGTCCCAGAACACATAAAATCAGGTTCCAGTGCTGGAAAGAACAGGATTCTGAAACTACAGTGGGCAGATTTACATAAATCGGACCGTTAAAGATTTTAAAATCGAATTGTTATGTGTCCAATTTTGGTGGGATTACATGAACATTACCGATCTGATTACATGATCTGATTATGATCTGATTACACCGCTGCCAAATAGGGACACTTGTGGCTCAGTGGTTGAAGGCCCATGCAGAAGACCCATGTTTGGTTCCCATCCAATGCCCAAACACCAGGGACTGGATGCAGGCCCGATAAAATGTTGTTGTGCAGACTGAATGATCCGCTGTGGTGACCCCTCAACGAGAGCAGCTGAAAGACTAACCAAATGCATGGCTAATTGCATGAATATAATTCCAAGCATGGGTATAAGTGTTATTAATAATAATACAGTGGGTGTATATTAGGTAGTGTCTGTTTCTAACAAATTAGCAGTTTTTCACTCTCATGCAACCAAAAAAAGAAAAGAAAAAAAAAATCCCAAATGTCAAAATATTTTTACAGGATTTTTTTTTTTCACTAATCAACTAAATAAGTATTCAGATCTTCAACACATTGCTACGTATTTGACACGTCTTCACACTTTGTGTCTAGATTTCCTTCAGTGGTTTGGAATCTAAAGCTGTGGAGGAGGTGTTTGTATGTCAGCTTGACATGGACTTTCCAGGGTTCAAGCCTCTGCGAGTTACATTTAAAGACACAATCAGGGGTGAGAGCATATATTTAAACAGCAGCATTAAATAGTTATGAACTGTTTTACTTTCTGAATGACATTAATGATTAACAAATCAATTAAAAAATTATTATTCTTTTATTCCTTTATCTATTTTTGCAGGATCAGTACGGTATAAGAAAACCTTGCAAGAAGAGTGTGGTGTAGTAGTGGCTGTCAACTACAGGAAGGTGCCTATCAATTCTATACAATACTTTTAAAATACTTTTTGAATCCTCTAAAGTGAACTGCATCTACCTTTACTTCAACAGTAAGCAAATGAAGTAAGATCAAATTCTGAAAGTGTGTGTTGACATTGAGGCTGCTTTTGTGCTGTTTAAACTTTCAGGCCTCCATAAGCAATCGAGAAGTGGACAGAGGAATGTCTTTAGTAATGTGCGGCGTCTCGATGAGTTCAGCTCTGCTCGGTGGAACTAAAAGTACGTCAAGATATGGAAAAAACATTGAAATTCTTTTTGACCATCGGTTTGCCATATGGGGTTTTCAGTTTAATCACGATTTATTTAACGCATAACATTTTTTACAGGTCTTGAAAGCCTCAGTGTAGATTTTCAGGATCCAAATCCTACCAGACCTCCTATGGTAAGAATGTGTAGTTTTTTTTTCACATATCTGAATATGCTCTAAAATATTTGTTGTGAGGTTTTTAAATGAATGGAACAACATTGCTTTTTAGTCGCCATCATCACTGTGTGTCGCCTTCTATTTTACCCTGGAGACACATCAGTTGATAGTGTTGCTCAGTTCAAGGTTTTCCAGTATCAGCCATCATGTGGTGTGCTGGCACAGGATGGTTTTGTTTTGTCTGAATGTTGGTGGCTGAACATTTATATACTGTGTATATATATATATATATATACAGTATATCAGCTTTTTGCAGGTTTTAAATGGATACTGGATTGACCTTGCCAGATAAGAATGCTTATGTGTAGCACAGCGAGACAAGAGCTCCAGTATTACAACATGTACTACAGTACCTTTAAAGTAGCTACGGAATATTAGCTGACAGTTTTAAACATTCCTTTTTTTCTACAATGACGTAAAGCATTCTAAAGCTAAATCTGAAAATTAAAACTCTATACTTTCCTTCTGAGGATATGTACTTGTCATGTCTGCCAATAAAAGTCATCCAAACGACCCAGAATGCTCATTAGGCTTTAAGTGATTGCAGCTAAATATGGTTAATGTTGTAATATTTTAAGAAAGAAAACAAAAAAGGATGCTTGTCTAGGATTTGTCCTACCTTATGACACTTTTGTAGTAATGTAAATTCTAATAGTGTGTTGTTGCTTTTTCATAGCCTACCCTTAGAGTGACCAACATTAGCATCAGAGCTCTGGAGAAGAAATCATTTACTGTATGTCTGGATAAAGACTCGTGCAGGACCTTCAAAAATGTCCAGAGGTAAATAAATTATACCATAACGCATTTAGATGCTGCATTAGCTGCTGTTCAGGCATCAACACCTGGCCACAATGGGAGTGGTAAAATCTTCAGCTTCAAGTTGCTTTAATATTTTACAAAATTTGCTGTTTAGTGACAAAACATTTTTACACATTGCATTGTACTGTCATAGATAACGGTTAAATCTACCAACAGCTGTTAAACACCTACAGTATAACATGAGGCTAATATTGAACATCCATGTCCATCCATTTTTTTTTTTACATTTTAAATAGGAATAGGAACATATAGTTTCTACAAAGAAAATATATTTTTACTAACAAAAACAAACAGCTTCATGGACAATGAAATTCTGTTCAAATCAGCAGTGACATAAATCTGGAAAGTTGTCACCACCACTAACATCACTTCCAGGTGAACTGAATAACACTGATTATCACTGATATACAGTGGCACTTTGGATTGCAAGCATAGTTCATCCCGGAAGCGTGCTTGTATATCAAAACACTCATATATCAAAGAAATAATGGAAACTCATACGGTTCGTTCAACAACCCAAAAATATTGATATAAAAATAATCAATACAAAATATGAAGTAAAAATCAAGCAAATTAACCTGCACTTTACCTTTGAAAAATATTGTGGCTGTAGTGATTGAGACCAGAGAGAGGAGAGGAGGAAGGGGGGAAGGGGTCTGCTATGTAAGATGAGTCTCACACACACACGCCCACACCACTTCACCAATAGAGACTCTCACTCAACCCACACACACAGACACATGTACACACACACGCTTGCAGACAAGGAGGGGGGAGGCGGCTGCTGTGTAGGATGACTTTCACACATACAGTACACATACCAGTTTACCGAATAGAGACTCACCCTTACTCGGATGAGTCTTTATGCGGGGGGAAAAAAACCTGGTGTGGGTGTGTGTGAAAGATGCTTTACGCGCACACATGTGGTCACAGTGTTATAGTAAACAGTAGTTTCGCGCACAGATGTTGACTATACAAGCGACGCATGCGCACTGAGATCGAGCATGAGAGACGATTAGCCACAATTCCGCTGCGCGAGAGCGAGAAGAACCTTTTGCTTAGTTGGGATCGTGTGACGCTCGGCATGAAAAACAAGAAGCGCATGCATACTCGCTGATACTTGGAATTCGTATATATCCAGACTCGCTCGTTTTTCAAGTCAAAATTTATGAAAAAATTTAGCTTGTCCTGCGGAACGTGCGCAAAACGGGGGTTACTTGCAATCCGAGGTTCGACTGTACCAGTAAACTGGTGACAGGATCATGGGCACGCAAGGTTCATCTATGCCTGTTGGGCGAAAGGCCAGCCTATCTGAACTTACAAACTCTTTGAAAAATCTAACGTAGCACAAATTGCTATGTTAACGTCAATGCTGGCCATGAAACATTCAGTGTACGATAGCAGGCTATGTACTGGGCTTATCAGGCAAAGAGTTAAAGGTTATTGAATTGGCCCTTAAATTCCTCAGATCTTAATCCAACTGAGCATCAATGGTATGCTCTGGACAAATAAGCCTAATCCATTAAGGCACTACCACACAACCTACAGCACCCAAAGGATCCACTGTGAACAACCTGGTGCCAAACATCAGAGCACACGCTAGACGGTCATGTGAAGTCATGCTCTGAAGTGCCAGAGTTGCCCCAGTAGCTCAAGGGGAATCCAAACAATATTAGGCTTAATTTTCTCCATTATATTATTATGGTGTGTGTCTGTGTTTTCCATTATACAGTATTATTATGGTGTGTGTCTGTGTTTTCCATTATATTATTATGGCTGATTGTGTTGTACTGTATATCAGTATTTGAATTGTTTAAATGTATGTTTTATATGAGCCAACAGTACTAAGATAATTATATAATTTAGCTTCTCTGTTCCGTAGCATAGAGGTGTCTCCGTGTACAGATCCTGGATACTCTCTTCAGAGCAGCAAGTCTAAACACAACCTGGAGGAAGACTCAGGACTGGGCAAATTTCTAGGCAAGACTTTTTGTTTGCCAATCAACACCTTCTCTGGAGCTGCTCACTGACAATAATGTAGCAGTCATGCACACTCTTGCCACTGATCAAGACCTCTGCGGGCTGAAATCACATACCTCCGTACATGTGTCTGTGTCTATGAATGTAGCATCTCAGCCAGCACAGATATTGCACAAAAACAGTTTCTTGTTATTGCTATTCTGTGTCTAATTTTGTGTTGTCTTGTGGATTGTTGATATAGTCCCGATATGGTATTTAATCAACCACTTTTAAAGAATACTCCAGATTCATGGTTTAATTTATCAATGACTTCTGTGGTAAAAGTAAATCTTAATATTTTAGGTTTAGGAGATTAGGTCTTTATAATCAGGTCTTGCGGGGGAAGTTTTACTCCTTTCCTACTCTCCTTTATCTAATTCACAAATTAAACTAAAAGACAGACAGAAGACAAGCACCATATGCATAAAATTATTGAACTAAAGCAGCACACAATTTTTTTTTATATAAAACTAAATATTACACATTATTTGTCTGTGAGGCATTGGTGGCTCAGTGGTAGGTTTCTCGCCTGCCAATGGGACAGCCCAAACCCCGAACCCCAGCCATTGGATGCAGTGCCGGTACCAAGCCCGGATAAAGTGAGAGAGTTGAGTCACGAACAGTCGAGAACCTGTGCCAAGACGAACAACAAAATTACAGATTATTTGGCTGTAACTAAAACTCACCAATCATAATAGTTAGTATGATGTTATGTTAATGTAAGACGAACAGTAAGAAATTATAAGGGAAAAAAACAACACCTTAATGCAACAACTTGAAATTTAAACCTACATGTTATCCCCCCAAAAACCACAAAAACAGCTTCAGTGTAACTTGGTGTACATTTACAGTTGCATGTCTCTTTGCTGACGCTGTACTGAAGGTATGATCACAATTTTTCCAAAAGGTATCCCTTCAGATTTGATGATGGTGAAGGACGGTGCTACCCAACACATCTAGGTCCAGAATCTGTTATTGGTGTTTAAATGAGTTCAGAACTGGTGATATTGAGAAAGCCAGAGTATGTACGTTCAGTATCTGGATGTCATTCTAGCTTTTTCACAAAATAAGGATATTGTCTCTGTGTCAAAATGGCTATTTTACAAATCATCTCTCTGTATACCTGTATGTCTTGCACATCTGTTTCAAAATATTTATGATCTTCACAAGTGATTCAAGACATGTTACGTTCTCTCTTTGATGATAACTTAAAGTAAGTCCAATAAATGAACACATGAAATGCAGTTGTTAATAGTGCCTGCCATATGCAAGTCCTGGTTCATTTTCATTTGAAACATATTGATGTCATGATCTAAATATGACAGCTTAACACCTCACACACACATGCACACATTTTTGTGTGCACACACATTATACTGTATGTACTACTAGACAAACGTTTGGACACATCTTCTGATTTCCATGGTCATTCCTGATTTTTATTTCCTTCTACATTGTAAAAAAAAAAAATGCTGAAGGTCTTCATGAGAGCATGTTTCATCAAGTTGCTGGATGGATTTTGCAAATGCACTTTGACAATACAGTACTGTCCTTGCAAGAACTATTCAAGAGGAGCGGACCTTCTTATCTTAAAATTGACTGTTATTGTTGTTATTACTTTAATAACCTAATGTCATATGTGTTATTTCATAGTTTTGACAAAAATCCAGTAGTGCTCTAGAATGTTGATAATGCATCCAAACTTGTGTCCAAACTTTTAAATGGCACTATTGACTGATACAACTCTATTTACTGTCTAATAATGTTGATGAATGATCAGAATGATACACAGGTTTCAGTCATGCTATTCCCCTAGCAGCAAATGTTATTACCAAAATAATTTGGCATTACTAAATGATGCTTGTCACACAATATTGTATTTTTTTTTTTCTTCACACATGCACGCAAACACACACATCACAAAAGCATGTTAGTTATTGATATTTCATTAGACCTTATATGAAAATTATGTTATTATCTTAAACATGTCCCGGAGGCAATCCTTTAGATAATTGATTCTCAAAGTGTGATCCATAGTCAGGTGGTATTTGTATTTTTAGGGGCAACGCACATTTTTCTGGTTCTCCCCACTTTAGGTGTGTATCTGTGTGTGCCCTTTGATGGATTTGCACCCTGTCCAAGGTGTCCTCTGCCTAGTGACCTACAGTAAGTCTTCTAGGATAGGCTCCAGGAGGTACAGGCGATGAGTGAGTGAGTATGTAAAAAAATTAAACAGTTTATAGTTATATTATATTAATACAACTGTACGAAGATATTTGTGAAAATGATTTTATGCATCTTTGGTGCCTGTCTGGGTGAAGGGATGGGTCATGGGGAAGACTCCAGGCTGTTTAAACTCCTGTGTTAGTTTACACTCCGCCATGTTGAGCTGTGATATTAGTGACCGTCGATAGGGGGCACTGGTGAGTAAAAACGTAAGCCGCACTGGCTGGATATCGCGCGGTCTCTCACTCGCTTTCACACGGACGCAGACAACTTTCATACTCAACGGATACACAGGATTTATTATTATTGTTAATAATATGATTATTATTTAATTTTCATTTCCACACCTGAGCAGCAAGACTGGACTGCGTCATTAGGAGACAGCGTGTACAGGTAAATAATGACATATTTTGGGTTTTCCAGCATGCCGTGTACAAACACAATGAAACAGGTTTACAGGTGATAATAGTGCGTTACGCAGACATCCGGGTCTTTTCTACTTGCGGAATATACAAAGTCTAGATAACATTCCGTCTTTATGAAAGTTTGGATAGAGTGGATATTTTCGCTTAGGCTACTTCCTGCTCAGGCAGTGTAACTTATTTACTAAATTTCACTTAATGTACGGGAACATGGTCACAGTCACGGTGTTGTAAATCATGTTCGTGTGGCATTTCAAATACAGCCTGAGCTGCGTGATCCGGTATGTAAATCCAGGTCCGGAAACTCAGCTCCAGCACTTTGGCTTAAATAAAGTATGGACTTCTCTCATGTTCTATAAAACCTACACAAACATCTTTGGAATGAGCATTTCTGTACAGCTCTGTATAGGGGTAGGTGCTTAAAGTTATAATTTAAGAACATGGAGTACTGTGCAAAAATCTTAAGTAAGGGGGGAAAAATACAAAGCCATGCAAGTAAATAAAATCAGTATTTGGTGTGTTAGTGCTTCGAGGATCCTTAGTCTCTGGTACAACTTTTTTTTTTTAGTTAAGGAAACTAACCACAGAACCACACACAGTTCTGAGGATTTCTACTGTTGCACCTGCTTCTTCTTTTGCATATATAAATCCAGCAGCATTTATTTATTTATTTATTTATTTGTAGCACCAAGGTGTCGCCTTGCACCTAAAGGGTCCGTGTTCGATTCCCACCTTGGGTCTCCCCCTGCTTGGTGGGTTTCCTCCGGGTACTCCGGTTTCATCCCACAATACAAAGACCGGCCAATTAGGCTAATTGGTGTTCCTAAATTCCACGTAGTTTGTGAATGAGCGTGAGTGTGTGTGCCCTGCGATGCATCCCATTCAGCGTGTAACCCGCCTCGTGCCCTAGTTTTTGTTTTTGGTCTGAAAAGTGATAACTTATTTTATGTGTTGATGGCTTTTCTGGCATACTGGTATTTTTCTTTAACTTAGTTTTGTGTTGGAATACTGATGTCTGAAAATTGGAAATGTTTCTATACCTACTCGATAATAAGTTCATAAAAATAAAAATCCATGAGACAATTTGTACTAAAAAACAAAACAAAACACAGGGTTACTAAGACTTTTGCCCAGTACCATAGAGCAACATTGTAAAACAACGTGCTGAATGGCTGAACCCACACTCATGCCGAACAGAAGCGAACTGCATCATATTGTACAATTAGTCTGGCTAAAATCATATTTTATGATTATTTAGTTACAGACTTATTTGCCAGTTTCTGTAGTGCATACACTAATGATTAAAAGACTGGATGCTCCTGCTTTTCTAATGGTTTTCATAATTTTTATTATTTATTACTATGGCTTAGTGGTTAGCATTGTCACCTCACAGTTTCAGGAGTTGAGTCTGACCTCCAGTTCTTTGTGCCTGTTGATGGTTATTTTTTTGTGTGTACTCCAGTTTCTCCAAAGTGCATTATTTGTTAATTGGTGTTTCCATATTGCCAGTAGTGTGTGATTGTGTGTGACTGGGTATGCTTGTGCCCTGCGACGGGTTGTAATGAGGATTGCGTCAGAAAAGGCATTCAGCGTAAAACCTGTAGCAAAATTGTTGTGCGGATCAGATGGTCCTCTGTGGCGACTCCTCAACATGAGCAGACGAAAGACTAACAACAACAACAACATTTCAGAAATGCATTTCTGAATTTTTAGTAAAAAACTTTTCTTTTTTTAAAAATGGCTTGAAGTACATTAACACTTTTTTGTTTAATGTTTGGATTGGAGGGTAAAACTGGTTGCTTATGCTTTATTAAAAGCTTGGATTAAAGCCATAGCAAAGCAATCGTATTTTCACTGTAGTTACTGGATACAGGGTGGCCCCAAAGGTTCGATCCATTTGCATTATTCCTTATATAATTAAAAAAAAATTAGATACAATATGGCTTTGAAACTAATAACAGAGGATTCAATAGAACTCGTTCTCTTCTACACAATACAGGATTCTTTATATAAAGAAGTTAAATGCTGAACTTTGCATTTTCTATTTGCGTATTTGCCCATGGATCCAGACTTTTGGGCCACCCTGTATCTAAACATCCACCACACAACAAGTAAACTAATTTGCCTTAAAGGAAACCAATGGCATGGAATGTTAAACACATGGACATTACGCATATAAATACTGTAAGCAAACAGCTGAAGACAGATGCATTTACCTAGCTTTGACTTAGTCTGCCTAGCCTACTGCTTTGTTCCATGCTTGGCTAATGAAACAAAGTAGTATACCACTATAATTATATTGTAAAAAATACCATTATCATTATTATCATATATTATATATCATTATATTAACAAGAGCACTGTGGCCATCAAGGGGCAAAGAGGCTCTCATCATGGGTGATATGTGACTGTTTTTCTTTTATTTTTCATGCTTTAGTTTTTTTATTTATTGTTTACTTACCCTCATACATACTTATTTTTTTCTTCGTTCACAGAGTTCATATGACTGTTTGGTGTAACACAGGGAGCAGCCATGAAGAGGACCAAACAGTGGGATGTCAGAGGAGCTGTAAGCTTTGCAGCTTTCTTCCATTTCCTCTATTCTTGTGCTGTAGGCTGCCTTTTGCCTTTCCTCACCCTTTACTTCAGACACCTTGGGCTCACTGCCATCATGACAGGCACCATCATGGCTATCAAACACACAGTTGCTCTGGTCTGGAGGCCACTCTCTTGCATCCTTGCCCGACGTCATAACAAACGACGCATGATCATAACAGGCTCTCTGGTTTGTTCAGCAGCAATCGCGTTAGCGATTCTTCTCTTCCCACCCACAGGCAAGAGCACAGAGAACAGAAGCTGCAATATTAGTCAGCTGGACACAGAACATAGCTCTACTACTCTGAAACCTCAGACAACGTTACAAAAATTCTCGGCACCTGTTGCGTACTCAACACAGCACAAGATGAGGCATTCCCAAGAGCACAGTTACACTGTGCAAAATATATCTGCAAAGCCGGTCAACATCACAGTATCACATAAACCTACCACAAATAGCCAAAGCAACAAGTCAGACTCTTTGAAAACAAAAAGGGTTCATATGCCCTCACCGGGTAAAAGAAGCAGATCTTTAATGAAGCATGAACAAAAGCAGCAGGAGGTGGACGAGACTCAATATGGGTTCCTCGAGAGTTTGAAAGTCATGGACACACAACATCAGATGTTTTTCTTGATCATGATCATCATAAGCCTCTGGGAGATTCTGGCTGCTCCGCTGACATGGACAGCTGACGATGGACTGCATGAGTACCTTGATTTTGTGGATGCCACAGAACGTCACGGTGCCGTTAAACCATGGAGATTGTTAGGGACTGCTGGTGGTATGGGATGCTCTGGTATTCTAGTAAGCATCTTTTACTGTTTAATTGGAACAGTGTTGCATTTTTACACGTACGCTTTGCTGATGGTTTTAACAGTGCCGCTTGTTGCTTTGTTACCTCTTTACCGGCACAAACGTGAACATGTTCCCGGGGCTGGCTTGAAGGCACTGCACCTAGTGCGAGGAGACTCGCAGGCACTCCTCTGTGCCATCACTGCTGTTCTTACTGGCATGGCAGGGTCAGCTGTATCAGACTTCCTCCTGTGGCAGATGCAAGATCACAATGCTACTGAGCTTCAAATGGGTATTACTTTAGCAGCTGTACCTCTGTGCCAGGCTGCTTTTGCCCCGCTGAATGGATGTTTAACTCGTCTTCTAAAGTCCCATGGCCGGCTCCTGCCTCTTGGTATCCTGGGTCTGTCTCTGCATTGTCTTTACTATTCTTTCATGCAGACTCCGTGGACAGTACTTCCTGCTCAGGTGTTGGCTGGAATCAGCGTTGGCGCCCTCTGGTGGTCATTAGAGGCTCAATCTGCAGACATAGCCTCTCCAGGGACAGAGCTGGCAGTAAAGCGAGTGTTTGAATCCCTTTATTTAGATCTTGGTGCCGGAATAGGTAGTGTATCAAGTGGGTTTGTGGTGCAGAAGTTTGGGATTAAGGTCCTTTTCCAGGGTACAGCAGTGATGCTTGGAGTGTGGTGCATTTCTTTAGCCATACTACAGTGGAGAATCCCTCGCCAGCGCAGGATAAATTATTCACGCCTTCTGGCTGCTGATGCAAGTGAAATGAGTGAGTCAGAGTCTGAGCAGGACAATGACTGGTTGGAGAAAGCCATGGTGGAGGACAAAGGGAACAATAATTGGAGGCGGCGGGATTAATACGTATAATAAATGTTCTTCCACTAAAAATAAATAAATAAATAAATAAATTGCTGGAAAACCTGCTGAGTGACTGACAAAGTCAAAGACGTCAAAGAGCAAGCCAGTAATTTGACATACTGTACTTTATTCCAGATTGTCCGTAACAGTTTTAAGAACAATACACAAGGACATTCAATCACAGTTGCTTTTCTTCTGTTGCTCACAACTGTCACAGCTGGATGCTGCATGAGCTGCAGTTTTTCTCAGCTTTCATAATGCTGAAATGATTAACTTTAATTACACATTGTTGGGAAGTATGCTAATCTACATACTTATAAAGAAAAGTAAAGCTTACATAACTCTGTCTTCTTTATTGCTTCTTAAACCTCAGAAATCCATAGAGCCATATTACATTTCAAAAGCAATGAAATAAAGTATATGGTTTTATTGCTTTCTTAAAATAGCGATATAACTTCCACAAGGCCAATATATGCAATTACACCACAGTGCTGGTAAATTCTTGATTCTGATTCATCCCAAGGTGTTGATTTTTTACAATAAATTTACATAATAAATAAATTTATAATATAGTAATGGTTTATAAAAGGTTTTGTATTAACAACTTAACAACATACTCATGGGGTGCATGTTCACTTATGTAATTGTTTGTATGGTGTATTCAGTAAGGAGGCTTTTAACATTTTTGGAAGTCTCCAGTGGCAGTGCTTTGTAAGATTCAGAGATAAAGCTGTAACTTTAAGATTCTGACCTGGTAAAGTGAAATAGAAAAAAAGAGAGACTGGTAAAGGAATGGCTGTTGTAAATGAAAATACTAAAACATGCAAAGACCACAACATTAAATGAACCTACAGGATATATAAATAACATTCTGTTCTATAATAGATAGGAATTGTTATCTCAGAAAAGTGCTGTTACAAGAAGAGTAAATAACTTTGTGACATGTTGTTATAAAAAAATTACCAATTAGGTCATGGTGTAATGCTTAACTTTTTTTTTTACACAATATATTTATGATGCATTACAGTATCTACAGTTAGCTCTTACATTTTTCCTGTTTTGTTTTATTCTGTTTCTGTTCTCCACATAGGAATGTTTACTGAGCTGCCTTTGTTTCCACAGTGCAAATACAACTCCTCATAGAGCAAACAGAAACTAATACATAGAGTACAGAGTGTAAGATTCCACTATATTTTTAGTTTTTCAGATAAGTGGTATGATTATATAGCACCTTTTGTCTGATTCATTCACACTGGTAACAGCATACTTAAATTACTCAGTACAGTTGAGTAAAAATGTGCACTTCTTTTTTTATTTTTTTAGCATTGCATCCTGTACAGTAAGATTGAAGTGAAAAGAATATTTGGTAGTCTGGGGAAACCCTTGGTCACCGTTTCTACTATACATTATACAGCAGTGATGAAAACCACAAGTTTTCTTGAACTGAATTGTTTTTCATGGGCGGGTTTCTCAACCAGAAATAAATTCTGGTTTCCCAACAAAAAATGCATTTAAAAACCTTGGCCAAATGCCTTGACTACCATTACATTTATATAAATCTCCTTAATATACTAAAATAATTATTGACAAATGTTACAATGGGAAATTACACTGTAATTCCCCATCACAACCATATTTGAGGAACTGCAACATCTCAAAAGCAGACATACTGTACTGTATATAAATTAAGAATTAAGCTTTAAAAAATACATACAGTAAATAAAATGGCACCCAAAGAATCATAATGTAACTGAATCACCCCGTCCCCCCCACCTCCACCCCCGTCTCTAAACATAGTTGTGTCTTATTTTTTTCTCCTCTTTGCTGCTATAATAACCTCCCCTAATGCTTTACAATAGTTTTTTTTTTTATGGCTCTGGGGATATGTACTCATTCAGCTACAAGAGTGTTAGAGAGGTCAGGCACTAATATCAGTTGAAGAGGCTTTGGGGACATGAGCTTAAATGCTGGAACAGGTTTGGGTCTCTTAGTTCCAGTGAAGGGGAATTGTAATATGTAGTGTAATATAATTATCATTCTCTGTATAACGATCTGACCTAAAAACATTTTATTAGGAAATTTAAATACGTGAGTATATAGGTGCACTTCTTCTTCTTTTTTTTTTTAATACGTAAGCCGGAAATTTCCTTTGGGATCAATAAAGTCTCTATTTTTCTATCCTGTAATTGCACTGGAGCGTCACTGATATTTTGACAGATTTTGGCACACTTGTCCCACAATTTGATCAAATCTTGAATGGGAAAATCAAACTTAGCTAGCAAATTCCTAGACATTTTTAGGCAGACTGTTTTTCCTTATGCATTTGTTAAAATATTTCTTAAAGAATATATGGCAAAGTATATTACTGGCACACACTCAATTTTGGTCAAAATGTTTTCCTTTTTCAAAAATTATGGTAGTTTCCAAAATTTAGCTGCAGTGATAAACAACACAAAATGGTATCCAAGATATTTTTTTCCTGGATTATGTGGCATTCGCTGTCTTCATCCATCATCTCATTTTGAGGAGTGTTCATGTCAAGCTAGGACTTATGATGGAATATCTAAGAATGCACCGCAGTCGTTCCCATGACATTTCAGGCAGTGCAACGCCTGAACCTTAAAAAATCTGTACACACTTTGTTGTATGTGGGAACTATACACACATTCATTCACAAACACTTTAATGGCCGAAACATGTGGAAATGGCTGGGAGTGTGGGCAGGCCTACTGTATACAGGTGATGAGGCTGTACCTCTGAGCCAAGTTCCTGTAACGTTCGACTGCAGTGGGTTTCAAATCACATTCTTTAAAAACATTTGCACAATTCGAATGTTTTACTGAGGCTAAGAATCTCACACCGTACTGTGCTTGTAGTCTTATATAAATGTCAATTTTACACTTTCAATTAAAAAACTTTTTTTATAAAAAAAATCATACATTTTCCATCTTTCTTGCCATAAATTTCCAAAAGGGCATAAATTATGCACAGCAAGGCCGAATTATCATAATACAATATGTTCAAACCCATCACCATTAGTCTTATCAGTGAGTAGCACATATGTTTAAGGCTGTTTAAATGGATCATTCATCAACTTCTTTCTATTCTTCTTATCTTTTATAACGCATGTTATTCGCCAATCGATAATTTGACATGGCGTCATATCAGAACAGCCCTGGTTTCTTCCTGTTGATCCTTGGCAGCAGGGTTAAAGCAGGCTAGCACTACTACACTGTAGTTAAAGATAAGGGAGCTTTCAGCAAGCAAGAGGATGGTAATATTTGCTCTTAGGTTGCTAGGACAAGGTAAACTTCCAGGGGAAACTGCATTTGCACACTTGCACAAGTACTAAGCTCCCAGTCTAGTTCAATAACCTGCTTTGAGTGGGATTTATTACACTAAAACCGTGTGGTACCACTTGTACAAGTACAACTTGAATGTACCTGGTAGAGGCCCTGTAGATATGGCGACTAAAGTTTACTGCAAGACACTTATTTTTCCAGTTCCTTCAAACACAGGCGAGTAAATATGTGACTTGAACAGAAATCAATTTAGTACCAAGCTGCAGACTTATGATAAAATTATGATTTTAATGAGACTTTTCACAGACTGGTGTTGCTGACAATCTTCACATTATGCTGCCATCTCTGGAACGTCTTGTTTTTTATATATATATACGTGGGGTGTTTCTGCTTTCTGTGCCCAGTTGTTTGCATTGTTCTCAGTGCATGTGAGAAAATGACTTGCAGAACCCCTTGATAAAGGGGATAAGAAATTTGTCTATTGTACATTTGGACATGGTGTTATCAATTATTTCCACACTGCTGTGGGGGGAAAAATGCTTCATTTCATTCAATTCTTAAACATTATCAGACTTGACAGAAAGAGGCAAGGTACAGGTGGTAAAGGGTCTGTTTTATCAAAGCATTGATAAAGGAGCATTCATCTTGAGGCCAAACACTGTAAGGTGTGTGTGTGTGTTTCATCTATTTATCAATTTCTGGTTAGCTACAAGAAGTTGACTTGGGATTCTGGTTACACAGCAAGAAGGATGAGAGAAATCAATCCAATATATTTAGGCTTAAAAATATTCTATAAATAGAAGAGGGTTGAAGGAGACCTGGAGACTATCCCAAGTGAGGTACATCCTTAATGGTGCCAACTTATCAAAGGGCAGAAGCACAAACACTGACATGTCCAATATCACAAGTTACAAGCAAATGCCAGTCATCCAATACTGCATGACTACCTAAAGGAAAGCACGAAGTACAGGGAGAGCATGCACTTCATGCACAGTGCAGAGATGAGATTCAATCCCCCAGCCCTGGACTTGCAAGGAAACAGTGCTAACCACTACAGTAAGTGACCACTTTCTATACCATTTACCCTGAAGAGGGTCACTGGAAGCCTGGGGCATATCTCTGACTTTGGGCACAAGATGGGGTACATACACCCTGGACAGGGTGCCAATCCATTGCACACATACACACACTCACATTCTTATTGACACACTACATGCAATTGTGGAATGCTAATTAGCCACTGCACTAATTAGATAACCACTACACCACCTTGCAATCCAGTAAGCCACCATGCTGCATAAAGATTTCATTAATTTATCTTCTTTACTGCTTATCCTGTGTGCAGGGTTGTGGGGTCTCTGGAACCTATCCTTGGAGACTTACGGCACATATCGGGGTACGATACGGGGTCCATCGTAGACACACGCACACACTGGGAGAGGAAACCAGAGCACCCAGAGGAACATGCAAACTCCATGTACACAAAGAAGTAAGTCGTGGCCACAACAAATTATTGTTCCCACGCCTTAGTAAGTCATGGCCACAACATATCTTATGTTATAGTATATAGTTATGTATAGCCACAACTATACTATGCGCCTTAGTAAGTCGTTGCCACAACATACAGTACTACACTAGTCACAATAAGTTAGGGATATTGTGAGAGACTCAGTGGATGTCATACATACAGTGATTGTTTCATATCAGGCATTTTTTGAATAGGGAGGCAATTGTATTGGGGCAATAGACACAACTCATTTTGTGTTTTCCATGTAATGGTCTCATTGTGTATGGGTGTGCCTTATATTGAGGCCAATACCAAAAGACAACCCTTTTCAATGTGGCATCAATTTCAACATTCTGTGGGTATAAAAAGCTGGTATTGTCAGTAAGTCATTCCAAGTTCATCATTCAAACAGCCATGAACACATGACGTCACTTAATGGACAAGCAGCACCACCTGGCCAAGGCGCGACTTCAGGTCGTGGCAGGCAGTCAGATGTTGCTCTTGAACTTGGTGTGTCTCAAAGTGTCATCAGCAGACTTGCATCAAGACACAGATCTACTGGCAGAGTTCATGACAGATCCAGGAGTGGAGCCCCACGAGTAACAGACCGCAACGATGACCAGTACCTTAGGACCTATACACTCAGACATCGTTATGCAACTGCCACACAGCTGCAGGCCCGTTTACGAGATATGAGGGGTACTAGGGCTTCCAGAAAAACCATTCGCAACCACCAATTCGACTCCACCGCTTTGGCTTGAATGCCAGACAACCATTGCAGGTGACTCCACTGACATCAAGACACCGCCATGAATGTTTGCAGTGACCTGGACAATGCAGCAGTGGTCTACCGTTCTGGTGAGCGATACGCTGAGGTCAACATGGTCCCCAGTGTTTACTTTGTTGAAGGAGGTGCAACAGTCTGGGCAGGCATCACCAGTCAGCGCAAAAAAGATTTGGTTATTGTAGATGGCTCAGTCACTGCATGTACTTACCTCAGAGACATCATAAATCCCATCATCATCCCCCAATTCTGCCAGCACACCCCAACTTTCTGTTCATGGATGATAATGCTCCACCACATTGTGGCAGAATTGTCACAGCTCAACTTTTAGTGCCTAATATGGTATGGCCATCAATGTTCCCTGACCTGAACCCCATAGAGCACGTCTGGGACCAGTTGAAGCAGAGACTGGATGATCGTACCTCACCCCCACGTGACCTGGCAGAACTGCATGTAGCACTTGTGAAGGGTGGAACGCATTGCCTCAGAACAACATCATGAGGCTAGTGAGGAGCATGAGACGTCGCTGAGAAGCTGTCATTGCGGCAAATGGTGGAAACACCCGTTACTGACATTGTCAATTTTTGTTATTTGGGGCTATCCTTGTTATTGTCTACATTTTTGGAGTAATAAATATTAAAATGGTGTTTCTTCTCATACACTATTACTAATATCAAAGGGAACTTTTACTTATTTCATTAAAATTCAGAACAAATAGTAAAAGCACTAATGTAAATAACAATATCCGTAACTTATTGTGAGTAGTGTATGTTGTTGTTGTCTTTTGGCTGCTCCCGGTAAGGGTTAGCACCATACAGTCACATGACAGGTAGAACACGTACTGTACCACTGAGCCACCAGTGCCCTGACTACAGCATACTATATACTCTGGAAAAAAATAAGAGACCATTGCAATTTACTTCAGAAAACTTGGTCACAAACCATCAAGCAAAGCTAAGCTGTTTGCTTTTTTGCAAAAAGAGTGGTTGCACCAAATACTGATTTCTTAATGTAACGTAGCCAAAGAATTAACACAATTTGTTTACAAATTATTTGCATTTTGGTTCATTTGAGCTATTGAAGCAAATAACTTTGATCTTGGGCTATTTTGATGTGTTGTCAGGTTGTCATTTCATTTAAACATACCCTCTGTCTGCAAGGTGGAAGGCCGCGAGGCGGGGGGAGGTTTGGGGGGGCAAACTAGGAAATCAGGAAGGGCATCTGGCATAAAACCTGTGCAAAGCTTGTACTGTATGTGCGGACCGGATGGGGTGACTCCTTGCTGGGAGCAGTAGTTATATTTTGAATTTAGGAAATATTTGTCAGTAGTTCACAAAAAATGTGACAAAACTGTTCATCTCACTAATACATGCACCTGTAAGAGTGCAACATGCTTCTCGTTCCCACGCCTTAGTAAGTCATGACCACAGAATTTTTTCTTCACCCAATGTCACCACAGGGGCTTTATATACTGTAGCAGCAGCAAGTCAAACTATAGTTGAAGCTAGCATGAAACCTGAGCAAGTGTTGTTACTGGGACGTGCAGTCTTTATAGTCTCCTAGCTGGAGCATTCCATATCAACAGAAAACAGGTAATTTATAATATCTTAAAATCATAGACTCATCTGTTAACCTCGTAATAAATGGTGATTTGTGCCAGTTGTCACCATTTGCTCACCAGGTGGCGTGTTTCAGTATTTATAGTCCATTCAGTAGTATTTTACACACGCTCTCTCTCTCTCTCTCTCTCTCTCTCACACACACACACACACACAACCTCCTTCTCCCTCTCACACACACGCGCCCACTCACATTCACGCAAGCGAGTAACACTACAGTGAATTAACGCTCTACCGTTGTAAATTTGAATTTAATGATAGGCAGTTGTGTTCGTTACGGGACCGCAGAGCGCCGCTGAGCTCGTGCTTTACGCGGACGCGCGCGCGCTGGCACGATGCAGAAGGAGCGCGGGAAGCTGTACGGCTCCGTGGAGGACGCGCGCAGAACAGGTGAGCACATCAAGCTGCGCATCACGGTGTGTGCGTGTGTGTGAAATAACATCCCAGTATAGCCTGTACAGAGCACGGCACTCTGTTCACCTCCAACCTAATGTAAGGGCAACTGTCATGTGGCTTATGTGTAAAAAAAAAAAAAAAAAAAAGTACAGTAAGAAACATTATACCTGTGATTATCACCTAAACTGTGTGCACATGGTTTAGCCTAAAAGTATACAGTAAGGTCCAGAAGTATTTGGACAGTGCCACATTTTCATATCTGTACACCAATATGGGCAATGGATTTGAAATGAAGCCCAACTTTAAATCAAAGGATTTAACAAAACAGTTCATGAATGGTTTAGGAATTATAGCATAATTGTTTTTACAGGATCAAAAATATTGAACACTACAGGAAATCTTTTCTGCCAACTGCAATTATACATTCTGGTTGCACTGTGCTTATGTCCTTCATTTTTTCCATACTCTTTTTTATTATTATTATTTCAACTTGCTGGTTCATTTTTCTTTATTCCTATTTTAACTTGCTGGTGCACCTTACATAGAAACAGTATATTTGTATTATTTGACCATAAATTGTATTCTTTTTATTTATTTATTTATTTATTTATTTAGTTATTTATTTATTATTAACTTTGTCTTTTCCTCACTGCAAACCTTGCTTCTTTCTTATTTGTTGTATAATCTGTGAACTGGCTGCTGTAACGACAGAATTTCTCTTTGGGATTAATAAAGTACTCTATCTATCTATCTATCTATCTATCTATCTATCTATCTATCTATATATATATATATATATATATATATATATATATATATTTGGATAACAACTTGATTGACCATTTGGTGGCCAGTTGTCATGTTTCATAGTTTTTTCAGGACAAATGAAAGAGATAAAAGGTCCACCGTTGATTCCAAAGTGATGGATTTGCATTTGGTAGCTATTCATGGGAACATGCATATGCATATTATATGCAGTCCCAAAGAAATGATGAAAATGAAGGTCGTCATCATCAGGCTAAAAAATATATGTATCAGAGAGATAGCAGAAATTTTTTAAAGTGGACAAATCAACAATTTAGAACATTCTTAAAAAAAAAAAAAGGATTGCACCATCAAGCTCACCAGAGGTAACGCCCTAGAAGACAACTGATGATTAAGTACAGTAAGTAAGTATTTTCTTGTTGAAGGAAATTATTCATAACACATAGCCAAATCAAGAACACTCTGGATGAGGTAGCTATATCATTGTCAAAGTCTACAATCTAGTCTAGAAAGGCCAAATAAAACTTTGACCAAATCTGATAAAAAATTTACTTGTATCAGAATGATAAGAAAAGAAAAATGGAGAAGGAAAGGAAGGGCTTATATTCCAAAGCGAAGGCAGTGTTATGGAATTGGCTTGTATAATTGGCAGTGGAACTGGGTTGCCGTTGTTTAATGATGATCTGAAGGCTGATAGAAGTAGCACTATGAATTCTGAAATGTATATATAGCTATACTTTCTGTTTAGATTGAGTCAAATTAAGTTCAGATTCAGCTGCAGTACTGATAGGACATTGTATAACTACACTAATTAATTCTGGAACAAAGCGATTTGCAAAATCTATCCAATGAAAAATAAAAATGGAATGTTGTTAAAGGGCAGAGTCTATCACCAGACCTCAACCCAATTGAGCATGCTTCTCACTCAATGAAGACTAAACTGAAGTCAGAAAAGGTCACAAGCAAACAGCAATTGAAAGCAGCAGCAGTAAAATTCAGCATTAGGTAATGTGCATGAGTTCCAGACTTCAGGTGAAGATTGTATTCCATTTTTAGTTTAGTTTAAATATAATCCCAATACAATTATGCTCATTTGCAATTACAATTATGCTCATTTGTTTGAGCCTATGAAGAATTGGGTACTACAGTACATTTTTGGGTATTTCTTGAATTCCTAAATTCACTTTCCTAATACTTAAGAACCAGACTCTTGGCATTGTTGTCCTGTAATATGTCTATGCTATCGGAGAAAGAAATCCATTGATTTAATAACCTGGTCATTTAGTACATTCAGGTGATCACCTGACTTCATTTTAGTGCCACATAACATTGCTCTAGAACGGGTCTAGACCTAGGCAGAATCTAGGACAATTGCAGAAAACCAAGATCATAACACTGTACAATGTAACAATTGTAACATTGTACAATGTACAATGTAACAATCATAACAATTGTACAATGGCCACTATGTATGATGGGTGCATTGCTTCATGCATGTTCCTTCTTACCCATCACTCTGGAATAGGATCTATCTGGACTCATCGGACAACTTGACCTTTTTTCTATTGCTCCTTTTTCTAAGTCCAAGTTTATGTTCATTTTTATTTTAACTCATTAACAAATGTTTTTCTTATGAAGACACTTGTTTAGCTGCAATCCTGTAAGTTCCTGTCACATTGGGTGTGTGGAAATGTTCTTTTCACTATTAAAGGCAGCTGTGATTTCAGCTGTCAGTGTTTTTAAATTAAAATTCAACAAGCATTAAAGTAATCTCAAAGCATGGTCATGTTTGTTTGTTTGTTTGTTTCTTTCTTTCTGTCATTTTTTCTTTAAAACCATGCATAGCTCCAAAATTCTTACCATTCTAAAAACATCTTTACATCAACCACAGGGTATGTCTTGAAATGAGAAATGAGAAGCTGCTGACTTCATAAGTAAACTGAAACATACATATTAATTACTGCAATAATTATCCAGTGAAAGGCTCTTTAGTATTTGCTTATTTGAATCCAAACAGATTTAAAAAAAAAAAAAAACCTTTTTGGCCCAGGCAGTGTACCCTGTGAGTATGTTTTTGCTGCATGATGTAACATTTGCATTCCTCAAAAATTTATATAATAATAAATGATTTAGATTGAACGTTCAGGGTTTGAGTCAGGTCTGTCATGAGCAGTCAGTGCTTTACTGACTTCATTTGAAATGCTGGCCTGGTTTCATAATTCCAAGGGAAATCAAATAGTCAGGAGCAAGTTAAAGATGAATTCAATACATTTAATTTGAAACAGACCGTGATATTTGTTTTCCTCACATGCAAACACATTTTTATACATATTTTCTCATACATTTTATACTCAGTTCCCTAATTATGTTTTTTGATTATGTGAAGCTACTTTGCGATAATGATTGTTAAAAGCACTACATAAATAAAATTGAATTGAATTGAATGTCATTAAAATATGTGCTTAAAAGAAGGAACTTTCATGTTTCTAGCTTAGTAAGCCCTCTAAACAGACAAAAAACAACAACTAATACACATGCCATAGACCGGCAACATCCAGATAAGCAGAACAAGAATGTGACTCTTTTTGGCCATCACTGAGTTCCCGTTAATACATAAAATGCTTCAATTCAAGGTGTGTTTACATATATCCATATGTTCCTTTGATAATCCATCCTTCACCCATCCTCAGTCCATTTTCTTTCTTATTGCTATATTCTTTTTGTGCATATTTGCTCCATGTGGAATAACATTAGGTCATATTAGGTGTCTTTACATTGGACATTAATCTACTGGGTATCTATCTGAGGATGGAGGACTGATTGGCTTGCATTTTACACAGAGCAAAGCATCTACCCTACTGGTTCTCATCTCCCATCATGGAGGACCTATCACACTCAAGTCAGAAAAGGCTGTTAATTAGCTGATTAATTAAGTCAAATGTAATGAGCGCTGAGAAACACTCAAATGTGCAGGGCAGAGTTTAGAACAACTCATCTAACCAATCATGAATGAGACTGAATTTTTGTAACCAATCATATTGCAAAAGGAAGGGTTAATTGTAAAAGATTTTACAATCAAATTTAGAGAAAAATTAATTAAACACTTTACAGTGGACGCAACCACTTTGCACATCAAAAAGTTATATTCTAATTAAATGCTTTGTGCATGTAAATTCACATCTAATCGGATAAGACAGTTAAGTCGGCGCCCCTAATTGGAATGAATACATTCGGATTAAAGAAATGTTGTCCATGGGAACCTCACTACTGACATAAAGGGATGATAACCCAAGTTAATAAAATATACATAAAACCACAAGTGCAGTTCAAATCCAAAAACAAACAAACGAATCACATATTAAATGATGAAGAATGAAATTTGATGGTTTCCAGGCTGGCCTCAGATGCCACTTCTGATATTCGTGATGATGTTATGGCTGGTTAACGAGGCAGCACACAAGCATGAAGCTTATATGAAGTTTCTTTTTGATAGGCTCAGTGCAACAGGAGGTGTACGCTATAACTGTAAATGATATCTGAAACCTGGAGGTGGTGAGCAAAAGGATGGACAGAACAGAGAAAATGAGGCAAACATACAGAATGGCAGCTGAGGAATCATTTAAATATCGCAAAATAAGCATATTAATGGTAACAGTGATTAAGCATAGGGCCTAATATAGCATATGATAAAAAAAGAAAACATGTAGAGTATATAGCCTTAAAATCAGGTTAGATTTTAAAGTGGGATTTTCACTATTTCTGCTAACTTTTTAGGAGAAACTGCATGGGATTGCTCTTCATCACATCCTCTGCCACAATCCTTTATTACTGTGAATGTACAGTTGGTTATGGAAAAGGAGTACATTAGGACCGGTTCCTTGAAAATTATTTGTAATTATTCAAAAGCCATGTTGATTGTATTCCTCTCCTACTCATGTAAAAAAAATTCTATGGTTCTAGAATTTCTCCAAAAATAAGCCTCATTCTTTCAAAAGATAGCATTCTGCCTTCAGAGCTCTTGTACCCTGAGTCTAGCTAAAGGCATTCATAAATACATAATTATTCACACTGTATTTTAAAGAATAATTAAATTCCCACTTAGACACTCTTACAAAGGTCTTGCTTTTATTCGTGGGTGTGTGTGTTTGAAGCGAATGTTGCTGTGATGAACAGCCCACTGTGCCTGTGTCTCTCAGGTGCTATGACTCAGGCTGCATCAACTCTGCAGCTCAGTCTCTTGTGTGAGTGTGTGTGTGTGTGACTTCAGCCTTTACACTGTTAAGGTGATACACAACTCATTCACGTTCATAGTCAGAAAGTTTTCCTCATTTTTTTTTTCGTGTTTAACACATATGCTTCTTTTGAAACCCAGTTAATTAGGAGAAATAAATTTCACCTCAGAGTGTGGGGAGAATGTCAGGAAAAGGGCGTACTGTAACCAAGGGAACAGCTTCTTAGTGTAAGACTAGATGTAATATAGTGTTGGTATAAGCAAAAAAACAAAAAAAAAAACATGTATAAGCAGAGATGGTTTGTCATGCTATTATATAAATATATTTTAATATTATATATTATTCAAATATTTCATCATTTTGATATTTCCACACTTGCAAATTAGGACTGTTCACTATTTATAGTCCACAATCCATGCTCCTCTTTAATAGAGATGGATATTGAAATTGACAGAGGTGATGACGTGAGCCAAAGGGGCAGAGTGTGGAGTGAGGAGCATGGAGGATGTTTTTTATGATGATAAGCAGACTGATAAAAAGAAATGAGCCTGGAAGGTGCACAAGAGTAATAAGAAAATAGAATATTATAGCACACACACACACACACACACACACACACACACACACACACACACACAGTAAAGCCACTGATCAGTCAAAGAATATGAATTAAACTGTGGTTGCTTATCCTCATAGAAAGAGTGGCTTTGTCATGCAAGATTCCTGTACTGTATATATGATCATATGATTTATTATTTGCTTTTGCCTCATTTTCCTCCTTCTTCATTCTGTTTCAGAGTGTGGGTTTTTAGTGAACTTTGGGCACTTTGAACTTTGAACAGGGCAACACTTTCTTTGCCAGTTTCTTCACATTGTTCCTACTCCTAGTGCTCATAATCAGTGTGTTTCATACTAAATAAATATCCAGTTATGATCGTATGTCATTAACTACTCATTAATGACATTCGACCAAGGACATTAATGAATCAAATATAATTCATTAATGTCATTGGTCGTATGTCAAATTCAGTACACATAACTGTAGAGCGCTAAAGTTGTCAAATACACACAACTCATATACAGGCACCCACATGGTCCTCATGTCATGGTTCAATAAGCAGTCCAGTGCTTGATGTCTTTTCCTCGCTCATGCACCATGCTCAATGACAGAACCTGTGCTAATTTCCTTCTTGTTTCCTTGGAGATGGATTAAGGGGAAAATGTCAGTCTGTTGGTGGAAAGTCCCTGGTCTACACCAAAAGACTGATCCATAGAGCATACACGACCAGCGACTGCAAAACCTAAATTATTGATAAGAATAATACTGATGAGAAGGTTTTACTCTTTGATTCTTGACGGCTACAAGTACAAACAGGGTGCAAAATGATTACTGAAATACTTTGGGTATCAAAGTTCTTCTTTCAGCTGTCTCAGAATGTGTCCGTGCGGCCGTTGTCAATTAGGCTTCAATTCACGCATGAGCCAGTAACCATTTTTGGGAACTGAATGAGTTCTTGTTCTGGAAAATTGTCAATCAAGCTATGATTGTGGCACCAAACCTCATTGTTAAATTCCCATGTAAAAGTGCATGTGTGAATGGGGTCTGCATGTGGACCCCCCTGCAGAACTGTCCCTGTACTGAAAGCGTATCTTGTTAACATGAAAGCATTCCAGATTAGACATTGTTAAATCCTTCAGTTTAGCTTTCATTCAGAAGTCTAATTTACCTTAGTTCAGAATTTTCAAGACATTCATTGAATTACTGTACTTTAGCTGAAAAATCATCTTTATACTGTCACAGTAATGCTGTGTTCTGAAATTTGTCTTAATTGATTGAAATCAATAAAACCATAATTTATAAGCCAATTGTACATTGTAGATGCAATCCATGAGTGGTGATATAGAGCATTACAGCTCTGTGGCATTTAACTATATGTATCACTCCATTTCTTTATATGTTTTAACAATTATTAATTGTGATAACTCCCGGGTGCCAGCATGGTTGAAAGTAGTATGGTAAGTATGGTCTTCAGTACTAGATCAGCTACCTGCCAAAATACACATTAAAAACCAGTTACTAAAGCACTGTCAGCAAGAAAACCCATTTGATAATGTTATGTCATCTTAAATAACACTTTGTGTCCTTAGTAATTGCTTTCAAGTCATTCCGAATTGCCTCTGAACTGCTTGCGTTGTTTTGTTCATGGCTAACGCTAACTACAAACCTAACTAGCTTCTAATACAAAGCTGAATCCCAAATCTTTTTCTAACCGCTTATCGAGGGCACTACAGAATGTGGTGTGTGGAACAAGGGATAGTACACCTTAGAAGGTGCACTAACTTTCCATTTTACACTATTTGGGATTCAACCCCTAAACCCCAGACGTTAGCTGATCTATGTAGCCAAAATGTGAGGAGATTAAAATAAATAAATGGCAAAATGTGAGGAGATTAAAATAAATAAATGGCAAAAAAAAACCCTACTTTCAGCCCTGTTAACTATGCTAACTGTTGATTGCTAACTGTCAGTTGCTAGCTCAGTGCTTGTTCTGCCAATTATGGGTAGTTATTTTCACCAGTTGTGAAAGAATATGTGTTGGCAGACCAGCATAACTGGTAAAATCAACAAACAAATCATAATCTGTTGATAATAAATGGCATTTGTAGAACTGTTGTGTAAAAGTAACATTACACTCAAGGTCGTGCTGGGCTATGATGAGTTTTGTAGCAAATATTAGTGATCATTAATGAATAATTTTTTTGTATATTGGACTTTATTATATTGTTTCTGTTGAGATTTAATAAAACAATTATCCAGATTACCATTAATCATAATAAAATCACTGTAGCCCAGGCATGGCTTATTGTGTTATTCAAATTTGCTACTAAGAAACATTAATTAGCTTATAAAGAAATAAAAAAGAAAACAATATCATTATTCATATCAAACAATATAATTTGAGGGTCTCCATGGCCTTGTTCATTCCCCTCATTTGTCACTTACAGATGAAGACAGTATTGTGTCCATGGCAGACTCCACTATCACTGCGGACGATATCGAGGGCGAGCTGTTCAAAATCGAGAGGATACGGGATGTGCTAGTCCGGAGAGAGTCTGAGCTGAGATACATGTGAGCTATTTTTTCACTCCTCTTTATAAATAAATCCCATAAATACTTGACTGGCAGCCTGATATAATACTGAGCGTAGTTAATTTTTCTTTCTTTTTTTTCTTAATTTTAGTAAGTATAGTCAGTGTTGTATTTTAGTTTTAGCACCTCTGATCTGACTCAGATGCCTCTTTTGTGATGATGTGTTGCTGAAGGTGGAAAAATCCACTATTCTCTATTTACCTCATAGTGTGTATGCATTTACAAAGATGAGTCATCTCTGACTTTTGAAAATGACAGGTGTTCTTAGGAGCACAGAGAAGAAGTGGTGTGTGTGTGTGTGTGTGTGTGTTGAGACAGGCTGCAGAGCCGCTTGAGTAGATTTAGAAGCGCAGTTATCCTGGAACGTAGCACTGTCACGCCAGCCTGTGTACAGCTGGACAGCAGTACATGACCTCCATTTGAGTAAACACACCCCTCAACCGTGTCACGCCACATCATGTCAAAATCACATTGTATATTATTTGCACTGAATTACATGATTATTTATTTAGACTTAAAAAGTTAGATTCTAATAAAAAATTTTATTAGAATTTTTATTTTAAATTTTTTTTGGAAATTATGTGTTTTAACATAGAATTCAAGCATTATTCTAGGAGTTGCAAGACACATGGAAGGATTATGCAAGTTTTATCACTGGTTATCAGTGAACATGCCAGAAAAAGATCTAGTGCAGGGAAAGAAGCACTGGCAAGAATTAGGTGGTGGACTCATGCTGACAATTATACAGCTGGCAAGCTGTAATTCCACTTGAGCTGTTTGGCTATTTGTGGTATGTGCTAATCACACACACACACACACACACACACACACACACACACACACACACACACACACACACACACACACACCAAAGAACATGAGAGGCTTAAATAAACTAAGATCTAATAAATAAAAATTTCTTGTTCTTATAATTAATTAAAAGTAGAGGGATTGAACTTCATTAATATTCAAGCAGAAATACAGGGGGAAAAAACACTTCTGAAGTAGGCTTAAGAAAAAACTGTCCACATGCTTCTTTCATCAGGGAATTCAAAAAAGGATGAAACCATATGCCACATGTAATTAACCAATAGAGTATTAAAGATGTTCCCTCCATCTGTTTCAGCTCTTATTAGAACATTATGCACACTGAACAAAATGCACACTGCAGCAAATCAAGTCATGTTGGTTTGTATTGTCTGTCATCTACTGTACAGTATATAACTGGTCTAGACCAGTGGTTTTCAACCGCAGTCCTGGAGAACCACCTGTCCAGAACCACTGTTAGTGTGATAATGTCATGTTATGTTGTTCAACATACTGTACATAACACTGTTACTATGGACACCACCGCCTGTATTTTGGAGCTGCCTCTCTAGCAGGCAGTGTTTTCTGATTCCATTTGGGCACCTAAGGTACTGTACTGTACAGCGTATCAGACAGACGTCTTCTAATTGTCTGTATTTGGTTATTCTTGTAAAGAGCTTCACATTAGTAATTCTAACTAAATAAATAAAACTACTATCTCAGCCAAAAACTGATAATACACTACCATGTGCTTCTTCCAAAAGTAATTCTCTCAGGAATTCTGGAATGGTTCCTATGGTTACAACTGATCATTCTCACCTGTCTGTGATTTAGTCCTCATTAGACCTACAGTATGTTCCTTTTCTCCTCCTAGACCAGATTTTTGGTCTTTTGGCATAAGACCCTGTCTTGTTTATGTTCTTTTAAAAAGCTTTTCTGTTTCTCCTACTTGCAAATTTTGTCTTTTAATAAATTAAAAAAAGCTAAAAACATAAAGAGGAATTATTTCAACTTGTCCAAAGAGTTCTCTGCTCGCCATCAAACCTCCCAGGAGATTTTCCTTTCTAGACTTTGTCATGTTCTTTATAGTACTTGTTTTTCCAGCATTGTCCTTCAGGATGTGACGACTCTTTGATATCGTCACATCTTCAGGATGTGACGACATCATAAGATATGATGGATTTCTAATGAAGCTTCAGTTTAAAAGGGCTATGATCCTGTCCTTTTTTTAACCAGATGACTAAAATTCAGAAGCACAGTATTTTTTAGTCGGGTGGCAAGGTGATATAATGGTTAGCACTGTTGCCTTGCACCTCCAGGGTCCGGCTTTTCCACCTCTGCGTGCATGGAGTTTGCATGTTCTCTACATGATTGGTGGGTTTCCTCCGGGTTCTCCGGTTTCCTCCCACAGTCCAAAGACATGCCGGTTAGACTAATGCTACATGCTGCATGTACACACAGTGGTTAGCTATAGCATTATGACCACTGACAATTGAAGTGAACAAGTAACATTGATCACCAACTATGCACCACCTAAATGATGATAGGATCATGGGCACCCAAGGCCAACCCATGTCCTCAGGGATCGAAGGTCAGCCCATCTGATCTGATCTTACAGAAAATCCAATGCAAATTACTGAAAAAGTCACTGCTTCCCATGGCAGAAAGTTATCAGAACACTCTGTGCATCACAGTCTACCATGTATGGGGTTTAGAAGGCAAAGAGTTTTTAAACCTCGAATTCCCCAAATCTCTCTCCGACAGAGCATCCTTGGAATGCGCTGGACAAACAAGTCTAATCCTTGGAGGCTCCACCCTGCGCCACAAAGGATCCACTACTAATGTCCTGGCACCACAGCACACAATCAAAGGAGACATGCCCTGAAGTCCCAGAGATGCCCAGGTGGCACAGGGACAATACAACATTGGGCTGATATGACAATGATTTGGATTGGAATGTTATGGCTTATATTGGTTTATATTATTCAGGTCCAAAAGTACATCCAAAACAGTATACACATGACTAGGACAACACGTTTGAGTTAAGATTAAATTAATATGAGCTCAAAGCATGCTATTTAATAGATCACATGTACTGTAATTAGCAAACTAACATAATCATTAATTAAAATAACATTTAAAATACTTGCACTCTGCAAATCCTCTTTAATTAAGGATTCAAACAAGTTTGTCTATGCTTAGTTCATTTGCTTCAAACATTTGCTTCAGCCAAGATAGCTGAAACATCGCTCATTACTTGCTTCATAATGTCTCAGTGATATAAAATAATTTAATTACTGCAATCTTCTGCATTTTCTTTGGCTCAGAAAAAAAAGATTTTTGTTTCCACCTCCTTTGAAATCTCCTCTTCTCACGGAAAACGTTGCGCTTTTATTCTCTAGTCATGTCTAAATACCCTTTAGTAAATTAAATTGCAGCTGTAGTCACAGAAGAAAATAATCTTGTAATTTAGCTAATTTTATTCTTTATTAAAAGAAATATTTAATTGTGTGAAGTGATAACGAGGATGGAAAGTTGCCTATCTTACTACATTCTTTAAGAAAAGAAAAAAAGCCTCAGGCCATTTAACATTTCTCTACTGCCACATTTGGTCCTGGGGCCAGACATTGAACAGCCCTGATAAAGCACACATCTGGCAGAAATGACTATAAGAGAGGAAGAGGTTAAGCGCCGAGAGGTTCTCAGTCTCATGTCTTAAAAGTTAGAATTCATATAACATCAGCAATAATAGACTGCGGGGAAATTAATGACATCACTGTTAAATACCTATTCAGCAGTCATTATAGAAATAATATAGACTGTTACCAAACTTATATATATAAATGCCATATAATGTACAGTAAGCGTGTATATATGTGTATAATCAATAATTATTGTCACACAGTAAAACACGTTTTTAATAAACTACGAATCAAAAGCTTAGACACACCTACAGTACTAATTCCATGTTTTTTTCCCCTGATTTTCTATTTCTTTGTACACTGTAAAACAATGCTGAAGGCATCCAAAATATGCAATACTGTAATTTTATTTGGACAGTTCATAATGAGATGTGTCTGCTACGTATGCTCTGTAAAGCCTTCATTGCAGCTCTAATCTGAGGTGCTATTTGTTAATTGGTGACTTTTGAGGCTGGTAACTCTCAAAATGAACTTTCCCTCTGCAGCAGAGGTAAGTTTTGCTCTTGTATTCCTGGGAAGGTCTTAATAAGAGCCAGTTTCATCATGGTGCTTGATGGGTTTTGCAAGTGTACTTGACAATATTGTTCTTGCAAGAACTATTCTAGAACAGCTGACCTTTGTGTCTGAAAATCACAATTGACTGTTGTTGTTACTTAATTACTTAATACCATGTGTATTATTTCATAATTTTGAAAAACAAAAAAACAAAACAGTATTTTTCTAGAATGTAGAAAATACAGTAAGTGTAAACTTTTGACTGGTACTTTTTTTTTTTTTTTTTGGATTTTTCCCCGATTTTCTCCCTAATTTAGTCGTGTCCAATTCCTCCCCGTCACTAGGGGCTCCCACATTAAGGCTACTACTACCACTCAGCCGGGAGGGTCGAAGACTATCTCTAGACCAGCTCTCTCTAGACCTCCGGCTGGTTACAGCACCACCTGGGATTCGAACTAGCGATCTCCGGATGATAGGGCGAGCGCTTTATCCACTGCGCCACTCGGAGGCCCTTGACTGGTACTTTATATGGCATTCCATAGCAACAAGTGAAAATTAATCATTTAGCAAATCATAGGATAGTACCATACATACTTCCTTCAAGACTTTTTTGGCTCTCATTTTCACTTCCTAGTCCTTGTTCCTGACTAGTTTTAGAGGAATGTTTTTTGTTTGTTAAACCACAAAGTAACCTATGAATCATTCAGGCATAAAAACCTTTAACTTATGGCATAAACCAGTAAGAAACAGGTGCAGATGATGACAGATGATCAGCCTGGTGATTAGTATACTGGTGATGTTGAATGCTGAGTGGTTGAAACAGATAAGAGGGGAAATGCGGTTGCTGCTGAGGGTTTTACAAAAGCATTTTAAAAGCATTTTTTACGATTTTAAAATTGTACTTTTATGCACTTATGCAAAAATTGTTCCCGTATTTATTCCACATGAATTAATTACTTTACTTTAATATTAAGAAATGACTCAAGTCTTTTGAACACTTTTGTATATACACTGATCAACGATAACATTAAAACATTAACATTAAAACCACCTGGTGACCAGGACGTTTGCAGCAGATCCTTTGGGTGCTATGGATTGTGGGTTGGAGCCGTGCTTTTTTTGTCTGCTGAAATTGTATCCTTAACGATAGCCCATTTTCTCACCACAAATAGCAGAAACTTTTTTTTGTTGAATATGAATGTGATATTTTATATAAGCATAATGATCTTAATAACTATCTTGGTTCAAATTTAAATACTGTGTTTTGTTGATGCTTACACATGTATAGAATGCTGTTAATGAGCTCTAGATAATATACATATTTACATATATACCTTTTTATTATTATTATTATTTGTGTGTGTTAATACCTGCATGTGTGTGTGTGCATGCTTTGCATCTTATCTCTGATCCCTGAACTCAAATGACAGACCAAATAAGAGAGCTGATATGAGAGTGGGAAGACACTTAGACTTGCACTGAGTCATCATCAAGATGAGGCCACGAAAGGTTAAAGTAATTTTAGCAAATAAACCATGAGGCTCTGATCAGATCAGCTCATAGAATAATCTCTAATAGTCTTAATGCCTGTCATATACACCAGCACTATTGAAATGGAGCATTTTGCACTGTTTTCTTGTTTGTTTTTGTTAGAATGGACCAGAGTTGAGTACAACAAAGCACATAACAGATGCTAAGATACAAAAAAAAGGTATTTTTGAAAGTCTAATACTGTAAATTGGTAGCACAATAGGGCAGCGGGGAAAATTGCTGCCTTACATCTTCAGTGTACGTTAGCTGGGTTCAGTATTGAGCTTGTTTTATTTGTGGTTGTAGAGTACCCTTCAGGTTCTCTGTTTCCTCCCACCTCCCAATAACATGCCAGTAGGTGGACTAGCTCTCTAAATAGGTGTGAACAAGTGTGTGAATGTGTATGTAGTGCTCTGCACCCAACTAGGCTCTATTTCCTCCTGTTCTGTATTACCATAGTGTTCTTGGGATCGGCTCAGGATCCACTGAAACCCTGAATGAAGGAAGATTATTTGACTTGTAGATTTTTTTTTTTCCTATGGCTTTGAATAAAATTGCTTTCATGTCTTAATGGTAATAAGGTTTCTAAACAAATCTGTATAACACAAAGATTCTAGACAACCTGAGAAAGAACTCTATTATAACTTTATTTGTGTATGATTTCTAACTAAAGGTTTCTCATTTTGTCTCCTTTGCTTTGTATCATCTTCCTTCAGGATGGATGATATTCAACTATGTAAAGAGATCACAAGGCTTAAAAAAGAACTGCAGAAATTGGTGTCGATCCCAGGTAAGCTCACAAACGCAATTTTAATGCATTAAAGTACAATTTGTGTTGCACCTCATAGAGATGTGTCCAGTTGTTTTACAAAGATGGGCAAAGCTCTTCAATCTCTGAAAGAGTGCGTAAAAAGATTGTGGAAGACTTTTCAAATCCCATCATCTACAGTGCATAACATCATTAAAAGATTCAGAGAACCTTTGTTGGATGCCTGTGGTCTTCGGGCCCTCAGACGACACTGCATCACTCATCAGCATGATTGTCATTGACATTACTAAATGGACCCAGGAATACTTCCAGAACCACTGCTGATCCACACAATCAGCCATGCAAACTGCAGATGCCAACTAAAGCTCTACCATGCAAAAAGGAAGTCATACAGTATGTGAACATGGTCTAGAAGTGTCGTTGTATCCAGTAAGCCAAGGCTCATTTAAAATGAACTGTTTGAAAATGGAAAAATGTTCTATGGTCAGACAAATCCAACTTGGACATTCTTGTTGGAAATCACAGACGCCATGTCCTCCGGGCTAAAGAGGAGGAAGACCTTCAAGTATGTTATCAGCATTTCGTTCAAAAGCCAGCATCTTTGATGGTATGGGAGTGCATAAATGCATACTGTATAGGCAGCTTTCATGTTTTGGAAGGCACTATGAATACTGAAAGGTATACAGGTATATAAATTTTTAGACGACATTCCACTCTATTTCCGGGAAGGCCTTATGTATTTCAGCAGGACAATGCAAAAACACAAACTGCAGCTATTACAACAGCATGCCTTCATAGTAGAAAAGTCCAAGTGCTAAATTGGCCTCCCTGCAGTCCAGATCTTTTTTTGGTGCATCATTAAACAAAACATACGTCAAAGTTGACCACGAACTCTTCAGCTGCTGGAAACCTACTGTATATCAGGCAAGAACGGGGCCAATTTCCAACACCAAAACTCACCATAAACTCCAACACCAAAAAAATCATAACCTCAATGCTCAGACATGAAGAAGAGATGCTACATCATGGTAAACCCCGTTCCAACTAATTTTGAGATCTGTAGCAGTCATCAAATTTAAAATGAGCTCATTTAGTGGATAAAATTGTGGACATGAAGTACATAAAGTAACTGAGCATCTAATTCTAATATTGAATTCTGATGTCTCTCTAAATGTATTTCTAATTAGCATGGCAAGGTTAATTAGTTAAATAACAGGTTAGCACTTTTAAGTTAAATTTTTTAAGTAATCTTTTTAACTAACCATATTTTTATAATGTCTAACCAGGTACTGTAAGGACATTTTTATCCCCTCTTGATTCTTCCTCCATGATCTTAAACTATTGTCTCATACTAGAGATTTTCAGTAAAGATTAAACCTTAAGAATAAGTTGTTTATCACAAAATATTTATTTTGCTGTCCTTGCATGATTATTTGATTGAATATCTGGGATTATTATCTTGTATCTAGTTAAAATATTTTAAGAGCCAAATCTCAAGCAGAGGCAATCGGGTTATTGGCTGAAATATAATTTTTATTTATATACAGCTTTATCAATTTTCTGAAGCACTTCAAGGCCTTGTACAATCAAAATTGCCATTTGAATTGTAATTCCAGTAATTTTAGATACTGAATTCCCCAAGTTTCTCTCCAGAAGCTTCTTCATGCAGTCTTTTTAAACAGCTTGTTCTGCAAGTTGTGTCTAGCAGTTCAAACTTGTTAATTAGGCAAATTCTTGGCAAGTTTGCAACTGTTCCAGACACTTCAAATTATTTTATTTATGACCTTTAAGTTTACCATCCTACCTATTTTTTTCCTATCCATTTCATGACCTACAGTATAAAAGGGCAACAACAACAGCAATTTTTGATGCATGCTTAAAACTCATGCAAACATATAGAAGCCATCCTTTAATAAAATGGGTTTAATTGGAAGGTCAGTTTAATAAACAAAACAAAGCATCTAATTTCTGATATTCCTCTAGAACTGAAAATAGAGCAATAAACTCAACTATAAACAAAATATGCTAATTACACGCACATCTTCAAAGGCAAGACAGACATTTTTACCATTTAATCCAAATAGTTAAAATACTTGATAATTACGAGACTGGTAAGGACAGTAGTTCCATTTAGAAACCATTAGGATGGCTTTGGATTGGCTTGATAAAATAAAATAAAAAATAAAAAAGAATTTAAAAAATAAACTGCAATTGCTCTGATATTTTTAGGACATTTCTGTACCCAAGTCTCCATCAGAGAATTAGTTGTATCCTCAACAAGTGGACTTCATGTTAACTAAAATGCATTTTATATCATACAATTGTACTTTTGACCATTTAGCACACTCTGGCTTGCTCTTTAGAGACAAATTTTAGAAAATCACACTGGGAATTTTCATTGTGTGGAATAACTGAACACAATTATGGGAGGTAAAACTTTGGATACCATCAAGTTAGAAAGTTTTCTCAGTACACAGAGGCACTGATCGGACTGCCTGCTTCACATCTGGCCTGTCTCCTTCAATAGCCCAGACATGTGGAAATGTCTTTAAGTGAGGTCAAATCTGTACAGAGGATGTGGCTGAGTTCCTGTAATGTGCATGTGATGTATATGAATGATTGTGTGTACAGTTCCCACACATACAGTACAGTACATGCATCTCTTCCACAAGTATCTATTAAAATGTCACGGATCAGGTGTTTCAATAGCTGAATGTTCACAGCTATGACTGCAATGAGCTTTGAGTCTCCTTGCTGCTGTTAAACGTGTTATTCAAATAAAATTTTATTGAAATTGAAGCATGGTAATTTCCCCGTTTTGTAAATGATTTCAGTGTCCCTAGAATAACCTGAGCATGGTGTAAGAGCTGACCAAAGTTTAAAACACTCTCTAATTTATGATTTTCTAGATAAAGAGAAGTCCAGTGAAGACCGGCAACGTGAGGATGAGCTTTTGCAGCAGATCCATAAGCTGGTGGAGACTCGGGACTTCCTGGTGGATGATGTGGAGTTCGAGAGACTGAGGTTGGTGCTTTTATAACTGTTCTGGTTTGTCCCAGCATAAGCAAGGTGTTGAATCCAAGACAGCGATCTACTCCTTTAGATAGCATCTATACCTGACTTGTAACTTAAAAGCGGAATGGGAAGACGTGCCTAAGGGACAGTTTGTGACATTTGTGCCCTCTGTCCCATTTTCAGCCTGTTCGTGTCCAATCAGTTGTAATAGCAGACCCATTTACTTCTACTTCCCATTCACGTACACATTCCTTTCTCATGTCTTTACAGTACTTCAGTTGCAGCTAGTCTTACCATGGGTGTGATTCAGAAGAACTAAACTTGTTTTACAGATGAAAAAGGTGAAGGAGGTAATCGAGAGGTATGTGAGATAAGGCAGATTGGTAAACAGAAACAAAGATTGAAAGAGATTTGGTGGCATAACACTGTCAGTTACTATAGCTTTCATCAAACAATATTTTCTTGTATCATGTGCAACCGGCTAATGGGATGCCTGAGTGTTTTATGGTCTCGGGGGAAAATCCCTAATATTATGCAAAATTATACAACAGTTCCAGTATACTAATTCGATTGGTGAGATTGCCTTTATTTAGTATAACCGCACAGGGACATTACAAAGCACTGCAACTGACACTCAACTGGAATGATGGAGAGAGAGATTCTCTTTCTCGCTCCCTTGCAAATAATTAATTTCTGGCACATTCTATATGATTTGCAATTGTCTGGAAGCTTCTAGCAATATGTGGCCGCCTCATGGAAGTTGGGACGTCTGGGACAAACTATTCATTTTTTTCATTAGTATAATTTTTTTTACTTAAAAAAAAAAAAGAAAGCTCATCAGATGAGGAAGAAAAGTGAGAAACAAACCAATTTCATGGGAATCAATTTTAACAGAAATGTACATGTCAATGTAAACTAGTTAGCTAGTTAGACGAGGGGCTATAAAATGTGTGTGGTTTCTTCATGTTTCCGTCTCTCCATACCGCACCAAGTAAAAGTTACTATCTAAAGTACTGTAGCTCAATAATTTTGAGTTACTTTTAAATTTGCTATCCTTTTTCAAAATAATTTTTATAAACGAGTCAGCATGGCAGGGATAATACCCGAGGATACAATATATGCACTTGAGAAGCAGTAGGAGGCTACCAAAACATTTTACCAGAGCATGGCCGTAGGCATGGAGTCAGCAGTGGAGGAGATTTTTGAGCCTATTATTGACTTTGATAAAAGACTGGCATATTCCTTCAAGGTCCAGTCTGCCCGGTTTCTCCTTGTGCATGTGGCCACATTATTCAGCCTCGTTTGACTGATTGATGATCTGAGTCATGTCTTAAGCATTCTCAGGGCATTAAATCTCCTCTCAGGAGAAGGGATGACCAGCAAAAACACTTTCACCTGACTGAAGAGACCTCTCACCTCTGAGTCTAGCATGTATGGGGCCCTGGATAAATTACCTTTCAGCACCCTGACAAAGAAGAAGAAGAAGCTTCTATCTGACGAACCGTTCTACTACATGCATTTGGTAGAACACAAATAATTAATCACACACACACACACACACACACATGCATACATGACTACTCATTGTGCACAATTTATAACAATTAAAATCAGGAAATAAAATAAACATCCTTGACCAATTCACCACAATAGACTCAATGTACTTTATCACAAAGATACAAAATAGCAGCATAACGTCTTTGAAGTTAGCCCACAGCATTGAAAATTCCCCGGACATAGCTTTGGACCTCAGTATAATATCAGATAAACCTTTTGATGAAAGTTAACCAAATCAGTAACATCCTAGACAGGTTGTTATGATTATATAAGGATTGTGCTGCAGGCTACTGACATTAGCGTGTGAAACTGTGTAAGATCATATTCAGTGTTACATAAACTAACAACAGAGTACTCATAAAGTGATGATGTAGCTGCATATTTATTTTTGCCTGGTTTGCCTCCGTGACCTTTAAATAACCTTGTTATTTAAAGAAAATGTATGTGGCTAACATCAGGATAGTACCCACCCCAATTTTAGGAGCCATGTTGACCATATCTAAACCCCTCTTGTCACCAAGCTCTTTCTCTCGAAACCATTGTCTTTTATGAGCATCACTGTCAAACTTCTTCTTGTCCGATATTTTGATCTTACTGTCAACAACCTCCAACTGTCATTAACATTTGTCACATGCCAAAACTATTCCTCTATGATCTGACAATCTGTTGTATCATTGTGTCCATCCACTTGTAAGTTGGTTCAATCAGCAACCACAAACATGAATAGCAAGTGACGGAAAAAATAATATTAAATAAAGAATTAACGCACAGATGCTTGAAGTGATGTATTATATTACTAGTGACTAAAAAACTTAATATATTACAGTAACATATTACTTTTGTAACACATTACTCCCATCACTGTTTGTGTCTATAAAGGCAGTAGTATTACAGTAGCTGTTGCATTAAAGCATTATCACACTCATGCAGTTACTGTATACTGAATATGCGCACTGCAACGATTATCTATGTCATTCATTCAGTGCTGATATTTACTATAACCACACTCTTGCTCATGTGGTATTAATTCATTATCAGATTACTAGGGTTAAATGTGAGTTTTTTTTATCATCTAATTGGTAAAATACTGTATATAGAGTTATAGAGAATTAACCTTAATTGTGTTTATATTAATTTAAGGCAAATCGAACATGAGCGTTACTTAGTAGTAATCAGTTAATCAGCGTTAATCAGTAGAAATCAGTTTGATGTCCAAATTCATGTGTTATTTAAGCAAAATCAAAGATGTTACATTATTGATGATATTTCCATTTGGTTAAAAGATTAATGTATGTATTTATTTATGCATGTATTGCGCATAATTTGCTTGTTCAAAAAAAAAAAATATTTTGCAGCCAGGATATTTTTAACTTAATAGAAAAATAAAACACGTATCCCATCTGTGCAGGTTTCTTTTCTGAACAGACTGTATAATACTCATGACTTAAATGTGTCCAATGAAGATGATTAAAGAAGCTAGTAGATCTTTGTGTTCTTGAATTTTCCACCCACTGAACACATTTTTTAAAAAGCTATTAAATTATTGCATTACTTCTGTATAAACCTGTCATTATAAAAAGTTAATACTAAATATGTATAATCACTTTAAAATAGCGTGTCGTGATTTCCAACATTATACTGTAACACATTTAGAAAAACATGGACAAAACTTCTGGGAGGCCCCAGATAACACTTTTAAAGCAATGGGTTTTTGGCCTACAACTTTTTCTTGCACACTAAGCCATAAACCATGTGTAGATATGTATTGTACTTTAGCCAACACAACTAACAAGAGCAACATCAGACACTTTCATTTATACTTTTTGTGAAATATATATTTAGAAAAAAAAAAAAAAGCATGAGGTCATTTCCAGAATGAAGAATTTAATTATTTCAGAAATTTCACTGAAACATATGATGTAGTAAAAGAAGAAAATGCAGCAGCTTGATTGAAACTGAGCTTCTAGGAAAAAAAGAGCAACAGCCCAAGGCGGGTTAAAATTGGCAGTGCTGGTTTAGCAGATCTCCTTTATGACTAAAAAACTAAAAATTAAATTCTTGTTTTGTCATGACTGGAAAGCCACAGTGTCGTTTATTTAAGGACGTGACGAATCTACAGGAGAAGGGTGTATCTTTAAGGTGTATCTTTAAGATGTAAATATACAACTTTAAGATGTTTTCAATTTATTAAAATCCATTTAAAATAATTAGAAAGAAATAATCAGGATTTATAGTTCTTCCTTTGTATATTGTCCACACTGCCATCCAAAATCTATAGTACAGTATATTGTGTAGATGTTATAATAAGGGCAGTAGTCAAGACCACCTTTGGTTACGTTAAGACGAGTCCAAAACCAGGACTAGCCAAGATTGTATCTTAATGAAGTCAAAGTCCAAATGAAAGTGGGCCCAAAATCATCAAATCCTTTTTAAGGTCTGTCATGCACACTCGTAACACGACCGGCACTAGGACCCGGAAGTAATACGGTCGGGTTTCAGGAAGCATAAAAGGAAACAAGATGGCGCCTCACATTGCTCAGTCATTGAGTTCTGCCCATGCTATCGCCGACGCCTCGCTCGTCTAAACGTGAGTACTCACTTTCTTGGGTTATCGCTTCTGATTGGGTGTGTGTATTTAGAACGCGGGTTTATTTGTGTAAACTCTTGCTCTCGCTTCGGGAGAGTTCTAAGAATAACTAGCGTGGTTATCCTGCCTGCTCGCGCTACTTCCGCGTTTGGGTTTACCATCCACGCTACAGGGCTAACTGCTAGTCTTCTGATTCATCTCCGGTTAGTTCGTGACAGAATGACTGAGCCATCAGCAGTAAACCCAGCGGAGTTTGCTCACCTCTGCGATGTGGTTGACCGGCATGCTAAGCTGATCGATCAGCTCCGTGGTGAAGTCGCATCTCTCCGCACGGAGCTCCAGGGCGTCGCGGTCTTGCGCCGCGAGGTGACGGAGCTGCGACAGGAGAATACGATCCTCCGCGGGGCGGCCGCTCAGCCGGCTGTTGCCACGCCCATCGCAGCGGCTGCTGCGCCGCCAACCCCCTCCCCACCTTCTGATGTTTTTCTAGCTTTACCGGACAAATGGAATGGCACGGATGGGAAGTGCAGTGTTTTTCTAACTGCATTGGATCTTGTGTTTGAGTTTAATTCCACCAGATACTCCACAGACCGACTGCGCATTGCTCTTCTCGTTTCGTTGCTATCCGGGCAGGCAGCTGAGTGGGCCACGGCGGTTCTTCGTTCAGATTCAGACGTCGCCTACTCCTACACAGAATTCACCCGTCAGCTTAAACTCACCTTTGAGCATCCGGCTGCTGAGGTGGAGACCAACTCTAAGTTATATCATCTACAGCAGGGAGGGTCGTCTGTGAGCCGCTACACCGCGGAGTTTCGCACTCTCGCCGTGCAGACCGACTGGGGAGACTCCGCACTCCGGACGGCCTACTACGAGGGACTGGCTTCACGTATAAAAGATGAGCTCGCCGGACGAGAGCTCCCAGCGACCTTGGAGGGCTTAATCCAACTCGCCCTCCGGATCGACCAACGTCTGCTCGCTCGCCCCAAGCCAGCTCCCCGTACCCTGCCACCCATCACGACAGCACTACCTCGCACCACACCCTTCCTCTCCCACGCTCCAGTTCCAGAAGTCCACGCCTCATTCACTGCAGCACCCACCAGAACCGTCGGTACTCCACCTCCCGCCGTGGTTGACACAGGAGCCGGGGAACCCATGCAATTAGGGCGCGCCTCCTTAACCGCTGCAGAACGGGAACGCCGTTTTAGAGAGGGGCTCTGCGCGTATTGTGGATCCGCTGCACACCATCGAGCCATCTGTCCTCTGCGGCCGGGAAACGCGCAGCCCCGGTGAGAAATGAGAGTAGCTCACCGGGTCCCATCTTCCTCTCCACCACCCTGACTAATGATTCCCGTCTCACGGTAAAAGTACACCTCCAGTTTGGCCACAAACGGGTCGGAAGTACCGCGTTCGTCGACTCCGGGGCAGCAGGTAACTTCATTGACTCTTCATATGCCAAAAAACTGGGGATAAAGATCGAGGCGTTATCCCAGCCCATAACCATTACATCAGTCGACGGTCGGCCTCTTTCCTCCAGTCCCATCTCTTTTCAAACCCAGCCTATCACCCTCATCATCAACCAGCATCGGGAACAGATTCAGTTTTACACCACCACCATTTCATCACCACCCATCATCCTCGGACACCCTTGGCTGTTGCATCATGACCCACTCATATCATGGACCCAAAATCGAATTCTACAATGGGGGCCGACCTGCACCAAGCTCTGCCTACGGGCCGAGGCTGGGACGTGCTCTAGGGAGTCCGAGGCCCCCGATGTCGACACAGACAACATCCCGCTAGACTACCGGGACCTGGCTGAAGTCTTCTGTAAGAGACGCGCTACCCACCTACCTCCTCATCGCTCATACGACCTGGCAATCGATCTTCAGCCAGGTGCGACACCACCCCGCGGCCACCTCTATTCACTATCTAACACCGAGATGCAGGCGATGGAGGAGTATGTTTCCAGCGGACTTCGCCATGGTACCATCCGGCCCTCCTCCTCACCTGCCGCTGCGGGGTTCTTCTTCGTGAAAAAACGTGATGGTAGTCTACGTCCCTGTGTCGATTACCGGGGGCTCAATAATATCACCATAAAAAACCGACACCCACTGCCTCTTACCAACTCTGCCCTGGACGCCCTCTCTGGTGCCACCATCTTCACTAAGTTGGACCTCCGGAGCGCCTACAACTTGGTGCGCATCAGAGAGGGCGATGAGTGGAAGACGGCCTTCATCACCCCTACAGGGCACTACGAGAGTCTGGTCATCCCGTTTGGTCTCTGCAACGCACCTGCCGCTTTTCAACAATTCATCAATGACGTCCTCAGAGACATGTTAGGCCGTTGGGTGTTCGTCTACCTTGACGACATCCTCATCTACTCCCGAACCGTCAACGAACATATCCAGCACGTCAGAGCGGTTCTAAAGAGATTGCTCGCCCACCAGCTGTACTGTAAGTTGGAGAAGTGCGCTTTTCACGAGCGCTCCACCACGTTCCTGGGTTTTGTCATCTCGCCCCAGGGTGTGGCCATGGACCCGCAGAAACTGGAAGTTGTGAGTCATTGGCCCCTACCCAAGACTCTTAAACAACTCCAGAGATTTCTCGGGTTTGCCAATTTCTATCGCCGCTTTATCCGGGACTACAGTACCGTTGCAGCGCCACTAACCGCTCTGACCCGCCCATCATCTCACCCCTTCAACCTCACCTCAACTGCCGTCTCTGCCTTCCATGAGCTCTGTCGCCGCTTCACCACTGCTCCCATCCTCCTTCACCCGGATGCTGACAAACCATTCGTTGTGGAGGTGGATGCTTCGGATGTGGGCGCCGGGGCTGTTCTCTCCCAGCGAGGTCCAGACCAAAAACTGCACCCCTGCAGTTTTTTCTCCAAGAAATTTGACGCCACTCAGCAGCGATACGGAGTAGGGGACCGCGAGCTGCTGGCCATAAAGTGGGCCTTGGAGGAATGGCGACACTGGCTCCAGGGCGCCAGAGAGCCGTTCATCGTCTGGACCGACCACCAAAACCTCATCACTATCCGCACCTTAAAACAACTGAACCCCAGACAGGCGCGGTGGGCACTGTTTTTCGAGAATTATAATTTCCACCTGTCATACCGCCCGGGGTCCAAGAACACCAAAGCCGACGCCCTCTCCCGACAGCACGAGGAAGACGTCCCCCGGGCGGACCCTGCGCCTGTCCTGCCACCCACCAAGATCCTCGCACCGCTCAGTTGGAACCTGGAAACGAGGGTCCGCCAGGCACAAGCTACGGAGACCGAACCAGCAGGTGTGCCGCCTGGCCGACTCTATGTACCCAATGCCATCAGGGCCGAAGTACTCCAGTGGGGACACTCCTCCCCACTTTCTGGACACCCCGGAAAGCGGCGTACCCTACTTTTCGTTCAACGTGCTTTCTGGTGGCCCAATATGAAGAAGGACGTAGACGAGTTCGTCCAGGCGTGCCCAGTGTGTGCCAGGTCCAAGGACAGCAACCGACCATCGCCAGGGGAACTTCAACCACTCCCGGTTCCCCGCCGACCCTGGACACACATTGCCGTTGACTTCATCACGGGCCTGCCGGTTTCCGAAGGAAGAGACACCATCCTCACCATCGTCGACCGGTTCTCCAAAGCTGTTCACCTGGTGGCCCTCTCCGGTCTCCCGTCAGCTAAAAGGACAGCCGAGCTGATATTAGAGCACGTAGTCCGCCTGCATGGGTTCCCAAAGGACATCGTCTCGGACAGGGGGCCCCAGTTCACGTCCCGGTTCTGGAAGGCCTTCTGCCGTCTGATCAATTCCACCTGCAGTCTGTCCTCCGGTTACCATCCACAGACTAACGGTCAGACGGAGCGAACCAACCAACAACTGGAGCGCTACCTGAGATGCTTCATTGCTGATCGCCAGTGCTCCTGGGCCCGCTACCTCATTTGGGCTGAGCTGTCTCACAACCTCCACATGTCTTCTGCCACCAACCTAAGCCCATTTGAGGTATGCTACGGCTTCCAACCTCCGATGTTCGACCATGGAGGTACCGTCGGCCCAACAGTTGGTTCGCCGGTGTCGACGGCTATGGAGACAAGCAAACGACGCCATTCAACAGGCCAACCGCCGTTACACTCTGCAACATCGCCGTCGACACCCACCGGGACGAATGTACCAAGTAGGTGATAAGGTATGGCTATCAACAAAAAACCTACACCTGCAGACTGAATCAAGAAAGCTGTCACCAAGATTCATCGGACCATACCGCATCAACCTCCGGATTAACCCTGTCACCTACCGGCTCCAGCTGCCTGCGGCGCTCCGGATCCATCCGGTATTCCACACCTCCCAGCTCAAACCCTTCATCACTTCACCAATGGTTCCACCCACCCACCCTGCTCCTCTTCCCCATATGATTGAGGGTGGTCCCGCCTACACCGTTCGCCGGATCCTTGACTCACGTCCTCGGGGCAGAGGGCTCCTGTACCTGGTGGATTGGGAAGGTTACGGTCCCGAGGAGCGATCTTGGATTCCGGCTCGGTTTGTCCTAGACCCCGAACTCATCCGGGACTACCGTCGTCGGGTATCCTCCACCCCAGGACCGTCGAGAGTCGGTCCTGGACGGGGGGGTACTGTCATGCACACTCGTAACACGACCGGCACTAGGACCCGGAAGTAATACGGTCGGGTTTCAGGAAGCATAAAAGGAAACAAGATGGCGCCTCACATTGCTCAGTCATTGAGTTCTGCCCATGCTATCGCTGACGCCTCGCTCGTCTAAACGTGAGTACTCACTTTCTTGGGTTATCGCTTCTGATTGGGTGTGTGTATTTAGAACGCGGGTTTATTTGTGTAAACTCTTGCTCTCGCTTCGGGAGAGTTCTAAGAATAACTAGCGTGGTTATCCTGCCTGCTCGCGCTACTTCCGCGTTTGGGTTTACCATCCACGCTACAGGGCTAACTGCTAGTCTTCTGATTCATCTCCGGTTAGTTCGTGACAAGGTCTAGCTTTCACTTCAACTAGTTGGCTTCACTTGTGCATTTTTCATTGTGAAATGGCACCAGAGATTAGGATATTTTTTCTAGAAGAATTAATAAATTTTTGTCAAACTTTGTTCATGCAAAAAGAACATGAATATATTTAGCAAGAACAATTTTGATAGAATGAGACAAGAGAAACGTGTAAATACCACAAAGTCTAAAGCAAGCCCTAATCCCTTGAACTCGATGAAATTGAGTCCTACAGCCCAAGTTATTTTACAAAATATTTCCTGCATCTTCTCTAAAAAAATATATTTTTATTAATCTTTTCATTATAATTGATTAAAATGCAATAATAAAACCCTGTATATTCATGCTGGGGAACTTCATCAAGGAGAGTTATGTCATGGGACCATTTTCTCCTAAATGTTATATACAGAGTCAGGCAAAACGTTATACACACTTCATGAAACGAAAAGTAGTATGATGTATATTATATTAATATAATATTAATAATATAATCATATATCATAATATATAATGTATAGCAATAAATTTAGTGTTACTGTAGTGGTGCTTCAGTGGCAGGTTACTCACCTGAGGCCCAGGTTTGATTCCCAGCCAATGCCCAAACCCCAGCCGCTGGATGCAGTGTTGCTCCCAAGCCTGGATAAAATGGGAGGTTGTGTCAGGTCTGGCGTAAAACCTGTCCCAAGCTTGTGCGTGGAACTAAACCTGTGAGGTTTAGTAATGTGCCTAATAGTAATCATACCAAATAACGCCACAGGGTGGCACTTCCTTTTTGTTCCGCTCACTAGACTACAGCTGAATGAGTGTTCAGGGGAAGCTGTTTTACTATGCGGTGCAGGGTATGACCGCTATATTCTACAGTTCATGTATATCTAACGAATGCAGTATCATGGACAACTAAGCTGTATTGTTCATGTTTAAAACTGTACATATGCACTAGCTATTTCATTGTGTCGACTACTGTACCTGACGACACATCGGTGTACTCGAATTGGTATCATCATCATCCATCGTCCATCATCCGTTATCGTTACACTTTTCCTCTACCCGCACCTGCTTCTTAAGCTTTCATGGGAACTTGACCAAACCTTCACAGATCCTTTATTAGGAAGCATATACTGCATGTGTACTTGCTATTTCATTTTTAGATGTAACACCTTCAGTCTCATGCCGAACACTCCACATTGGATGTGGTGTAATGCGCATACTCGGGCTCAACTCAAATCAGTTCCAAACCTGAAAGCCAAGTTTAGCTGAACACACAATTGGACCACAGTTTAGAACACATTAGCGCAGTCCATCACCTCTGATATCTCCATGTGCGTGCAGCACGTGGCAATCTCATCCTCTGAACTACATAGCCATAGCTGATACTATAGGAAGACACACGGAAGCATCAATCACTTTTTTCTTAAAATATCGATAATATTAAACAAAGCACAAAGGTTGACTTCCTTGTACTCCTCTTCTCTTTGCTTTTATTGTTTATTATTGTTTATTATTTAATCAGCACAGCTTCCTGTATGGTAGGAGTGAATAATATCAAATCGGTATATTTTGTATTGTTTTCCTAATGTGAAAGCTGGGAGTCAGAAGGGGGAAGCAATTATACACTGGCAAAAGTATTACAGTCGCTGCTAAGGAAGTGTTATGGATGTGTTTTAGTAGTTAAACTTCTCTGTCATGTGCCCACTTCCCAATTTCTAATTCCCACTCATCAGTCAGTTATCCCATTATATGACAGCTACAAAGTGGGGAGACTGAAGGGTAACACTTGCCAAAGTGTCTTTTTAAAATGCTGCCCCACAGGGCAATGTAGAGGAAAGCACCATCTACCCTCTTCCACATACAGTATGTGAGCTGCTTGTCTTGTGGATTTTTATCTAAACCACACCCCAAATCAGTGGTTTATGCCCAACTGACATGCTAATAAAGGTTAATTTGTGATGTTTGGCCTACTATAGCTCTCTGATATGGTATAGTGAGGTCTCTAGTGCAGGCATGTCGTTCCACTGAAAAACAAGTTATTTTAATTACTTTACCATAAATTAAAATGTAAAGCACCTGAGCTCTTTGCTGTTTTCTCCTGGCAATAAGTATTCCTGGACAAGGTACAAACAGTGAGGTGATCGCTCTCTGATCCTAAACTCTGGAACACAATTCCACTTGAACTACGTTACAGTACATTACTGGCCTGCCTCTGTTTAAAGTTAAACTTAAGACTCACTTATTTAGAATGGCTTTTGACATTTTATAATTTCATATGTTTGAACTAATTTTACAATTTTATGTTTAATATTGTTTTGTATTTTTTCTTTCTATCCTATTGCCATTTTTCCCCCTTTAAAACAAAATTTAAGATGCACTTATTTAGAATGGCTTTTGATATTTTGAATTTCATAATTTTAAAAATAAAAAATTTCATAATTTTCATAGAAATTCATATTTTTATTTGTTTCTTCTTGTTTTTTTATTGCTATCTTAACAATTACATTTTAATGATTGAGCACGTTGGTTCAACTTAGGTTGCTGTACAGTGCTACTATATAAATCAATGTCGATGGATAAAAGCTACTGAGTGACATGACTATGAGCTGGTAAAGAGCTCGGTGGCACAAAGGTATAGCGAGATGAGCTGAAAGCAATATAAGAGTCTTTCAGCAATATAAACCTCTCCTGTCAGCTGGAAGGAAAGTGCAAACGATTGCTTTGGACTTTTTTTTGCTTTGGACTATAATTTACATATGTGAATATATGTGCAGGAGACAAATGTGTCTTCACATAAATGATGTGTTTGTTTACCTCCTCCTTTTGCCTTCTTGTTATTTGTGCATATTTGTATAGTACATTTGTTATTAAGACAGCTTGGTTTATTCATATACATAATTCTGTCCCACACAGGGAGCAAGAGGAGGACAAAGAGATGGCAGAGTTCCTACGTGCAAAATTTCCAGCAAGTGCTACCAAGAGAAGTATGTATATGAGTGTGGTAAAGATTATTTGTGGGTATAATGCAGACCTGAAAGCATGTCATTTTAAATGGAGTAACTACAATTTGTTATTAGAAAAAAGGCAGTGTTGCTTAAGCAGTATTTATGGTACACTTTAAAATACTTTATTTACCTAATATATAATTTTTTAAAAACTGATTAGAGAAAACTAATTATGCAGTTTTATAATGTATCTCAAACATCAACATTTAACAAAAGTTAAATTAAAATCTTTCAAATGGGACCAGCACTGCATGCAGTGGCTGGGAATATGGGGTGGGGCAACCCACACCCCATATGTAGGGCTCAAACCCAGATCCTCAGATCCGAAAATCAACAAGCCACCTGAGTCACCACTCCTACATCTTACATTTAACGTATCCTTGTAAAAATAATTCCCCTTAAAGGTAGCTTGAGCGCAAAGCGTTGGTTTTATCTAAACTTCTATCTAGAAGCTTTTTTATAATTAAACTAGCTGTTTAGTATACCAGGTAATGTTTCCTCAGTCATCTTATTATTCAAGTTAAACGTGCTATTATCACACACAGCCGGGTAACCGTCCTGCTGTTATGGGTAGCCATTAGTGTCAAAACTTGGTCATATGGTCAGTTGATCAATTCAGTCAGAATCAAGTTTCTGGAATGGTACTATAACATTTCCATCATTAAACAACCTTAACTGTTGTTTTGATGATGGTGGTAGAGCTGGTTTAAAACCAGCAATGATTTAACCGCTGTTTAAAACTGTGGCCTAAAATCTCCCATAGTGCCAAATTAAGATCAAATCTGTTGACTTTAGGAGACCAAAGCGTATGATTTACCTCGCTTTCAACATCATCAAACCTCAAATTTAGTGAGCTCTGGTTCCCTGTAGATGGGCATATTATCATTCTAGAAGAGAGCTCACCGAGCAAAATATGAATGTTTCATCATCAGATAAAAGTGTATCCATATCAGTCAGAATAATTCTGTATATACTTCCTTGTACTGTAGCAGTCATTATCAAGCGCTCATCATCATACAGTACATACTGTATACTAGTACGTAGATACAGTACATGTCACATACTCAATGTCTCTGTTGGGGGCGGTCTGCTGTGCTGATTAGAGAAGGTTGGGCCAAGCTTACATAGCATTCTGTTGATAATTTCTGTATATTTCTCTGAAAATGTGATTTGTAGATTTATAGCGTTATTGAAGAGTCAAGGCACCCCTGTGAATATGAGTGAAAATAAAAAAATTTATATCCTTTCACAAACAACGATACAGTACTAAAACTAATGTGTAAGTGTGGTTACACATTATAAGAATGTGTACGAGTCTCAAAGAATTCTTATGAAGAACAAGATTTTTTTTTAAACAAAGAAGTTGCGTATTTCGTGTACTTTCACTTGTAATGAGTGTATAATATTCTCTCTCTCTCTCTCTCTCTCTCTCTCTCTCAATTAGGCTCCACTCAGAAGAAAAGAATGACCTCTAGGGCCCAGCAGGTCTCCTCTCCACAAGTGACCAAGGCTGGCCTTACTCTGCTTAAAGAATGCTGTGGTTTTACCTGTTCCGTCATGTAGAATAAGAGATAATGAGAATGACTAAGAATATAATAAACACTTTGAACGGGACTAAGAAAAAGGTATCTGTAGACAAGAGGCTTTTTACACAAGAATATATTTTATGAGGTCTAGTCTGAGGACTAGTCTCATTATTGATGTGCCAATTGTGGAAGTTATTTTTAAATAAACAACAAGATAAACTTTATGCAATGTGATGCAAGTGAAATTGTTGTAATTATCAATAGTTCGTGTCTGTCGTGTTCTTGATAAGAAGTGTACGAAGATTGAAACCGTTTGGTAATCAATAATTTAAATGTATATTTTTCCCCCTTCTTGTGGTCTAAGTAACTTCACCCTATTATGTTTGTCAGTGTAAGCTTGGTGTAGAACCTGAATACAGCTCTCATTCACTTCAGCCTACACCACTGACCCTTGTGCCTGAGAGACAGGGTGAGGGGAAGATGAGGCTGAATAACAAGAAAGAGATTACATTACAAACTAACCAAGCAGAATAAAAGCAAATGGATGGATGCACTCCACACTAAGGAGAACTAAACAGAACTAAACAGAACTAAGAACATCAGTTAACCAGGGTTTGATCTTATTTGTGTGCCGTTATTTGCTACATGACTAAAGTTCAACTTCGAAGTTGTTTCTGATCTGAAGCACCATGCTGCTAAAAACTGAAGGTCAGGTAACATCCATGCTGAAAAACTGATTAGTTGTTTATAATTCACTGTAATAGCCTAAACAAACCATATTTTGAATAAAATGTTCTGTACAGATGTAATTAAAAAGCATGCTGAATTAAATATGTGAAACATTTGCTTTGCTTGTGGTTGAGTAGTCTCGACTTTTCTTCATGTTCATAAGTGAACTGTGCTCTCTTTCAGCTGCATCTTCAACTGTGTTAACTGTTTGTAAAGTTTGATGTTGATGTTCACTAAATTAAATTTTAAGAGAATTTAAACAAATGTTTATTTTAGAGTCCTGTATTTTGGTATTGTGTCATGAGTTAAAGGCATTAAATTTATTGAATGATTTTATTAATCTCTGTGTGTGTACATATTGACCATTTTCACGTTGTGATTTTTCTTCATGAGTTAAACGTTTAAAATTTTATTAAAATTTTAAAAAGTTCTAAAATTTAAAATTTTATAAGTTCTATTTACATTACGTTATAAGAACTATGGTGTTCTCATTTTGTGGGTTCCCCCTTGTGATCTTGTGTTTCCCAGCAGTCCAAACACATCTGCATTAGTCTGATTGATGTTTACAGATTGCCCATAGTGTATGATTGGGTGTGCAACTGTGTGTGTATTCCTGTTTTATGTTTTTACCCTGATCTCCCTGGGTTAGGTTCCAAGCCACGTTTGACCCTACACAGGATAATTTGCAGAGACAAATTGAATGAGAATTAATGCACACCTTCTGATCAGCCAGAATCAATTAACAACAGTGGAAACAAGTTTAAACAGTAGCTGCCTACTTAAGGTGAACAATTTACAATTTGTGATCAGTGTCATATTTTTCTCTTGACGACAAAGCATATGAAGAATTCCCTAGAATCACATTGTGTCATTGTGAATGAATATATGACCTTTTCCCAAACTACTGTGGATGACCAGGAAACCTGTTGTTGCTCTTGTACCTTTCAGTGTTCTGCTCTGAGCCACTGCACTGCGCAGCAGGATGACTCATACACCGAGTAGGGAGGTTCGTTGGGATGCAGGAAGGAAGGCATGCAATGTCTTAAAAAGATGACTGTCAGTATAATTATGTTTAATTACAGTATGTATGCTTGTTGTTGTTGTTTGAAGGTCAAAGTGTTACACTGTATAGTACCTTATCTATAAAAATAGAAATATTCAATACAAAAAAATGTATTTGTCAATTACAATATACACAGATCAGGAATAACAAACATTAACACTGATTATCAGTTATATACCAGTAACCCAGTGACAGAATCATGGCCATGCCATGATTGCAGGGACCAAAGGCCATTCCGTCCGGTCTGATCCCACAGTAAAGCCAATGCAGCACAAACAGCCAAGGCAATTTTCCCAAGGCCCAAGGCAGCTAACCCAGCCTCGAAATTCCACAGATCCCAATCTGATGGTATATACCAGACAAACAAGTGCTATCCATGGGAGGCCCCACCCTGCAACCAACAGCACCCAAAGGATCAGCTGGTAATGTCCTGGTGCCAGACACCACGGCACACCCCCAGAGATCTGGAGTCATGCTGGGAGTGGTCAGAACTGCCCATGTGATATCATGGGAACCTACGCAATACTGGCCATTTTGAGTTGTAATGATAAGGCTTTATTGATGTACTGTATATACATTACTTAAATTAATTTATCATTATTCACTTGCTTTTGTGTGTACAAGAAAGAAGAAAAATATGAGAAACTATTAAAAAAACTAAAAGCTATTCTAGAACCCATATAGGACGCCCTTTAGGAAGCCAGAACCTATAACTATATCTGTTCATTCACTATGCTTTTCAGTAGTCACCTTAATACTACTTAATCTGGTTAGGAGCATGGTAGAGCTGGAGCCCAGGAATACTGCGTCTAAAGCAGGAGTACACCCTGGGGACCAAAAATATACATGTCCAGCAGCATATTTTTGGGAAACCCATGAATCAGTGACCTGGACTACAGGAACATGGACCTATCAGTATTTTTATTTTCCTTTTTTTGGTTGTTTAAATAAACAGCTTTTTAAATGCCCACCAATCTGAAATGAACAACACATAATGTTTTTATGGCTTTGTTACTAAATGGCAGAATTTAAAGATAATGAATGTTTATTTGTGCTGATGAGGGAAAGAATGAGTGATTCGTGCAGCCAATCAGCAAGGTGTCCATAGAGACACGCATTATGGACCAAGGCCACGCATGATGGATTGCCTGAGACGTGCCATGCTTTTGAGTGCGTTCCCTAGCAACATGTCACACAAAAATGACTTCTGATGTAAGGCTAATGCAGACAATTAGTACGGAATGAAAGTCAGCAACTGAGTGACATTCTTTCAAGTGGGTGCGCATGTTAAGGTGAGCGCAATAGCAAAATAGTGGGATGAAAAAACACTTCATACTGTTACAGGTCACACCATCTAAACTAACACATTTGATGCAAGGACAAATTGTCTTTTGATTTGTACAGTAGATTGGTTGTGTAAGAAGAAGTGTCTTTCTTCTTCAGAATTATTTAAATCTGTCAGTGCCTTCAGTACAATATGTAGACGATTTCTACACATTTAAGACATTGAACAGAATGGTACACTTTAATAGGAACAACTGTATTTATCTAATCGACCAATCATCAGATACAAGTCAAACACATCAGTTCTTAACAACAAACAGTAGAATAAGGACAACATTTGAACTCATTAACTTTTTTCATAGTAAACACACTTTCAGAATAGTTTTTGTTATTGTCATAGCTTTCGTGTCATCTCTAACACTTTAGCAATTCTCTGCTGACTTCTCTCATTAACTTTAGTCATTTCTTCTGAAGTGTACAGATGTTCCTATTAAAGTGACTAGAAAAACCTTTGACTGCTTTGAACTTTATTTTTCATCAATACTATTGACATTCATAATGCTTTAATTAACTCAAATTGATTATGACCGGGCTGTGGCATTTCAGGTGATTATTTGGATTTATTGCTTTTCCTACAGAACGAACCTTTCTGTGTCTGCTCATTCTCTTCCCTCTTGTTTGTCGCAGCTGTATGTCATGACTCATCTTCACCACTCTTTTTTATAATTTGAAAGCAAACCTGGATATGAGACAGATGCCGTATAAATTTACAAATTATGCAAATCATATCAGTGATCAAAGCCAAATAGAAAACACTTGTTAGCAGTTTAGTTTTCTCTCACAGGACATCATATGTGCAAAATAAAATGTGTATGCGATCAGACTGCCATGGCTGGTGCTCTTTAGAATTGACTTCCTATACTAATGATTTACATACAGAAATTAAGTACATGGGATGGAATGAAACCACAGAAGCATGTTGCTACAAAAGTTTTTCCAAAGGCCTCCAACCGGGCCTTTAAACATCTTAGATAACAATCCAACTGAGCATCCATGGGGTGTGATTGACAAATAAGTCTGATCCACAGAGGCCAACCCTCAGCACCCAAAGTATCCGCTGCCAACGTCCTGGTGCCAGACACCACAGTACACCCCCAGAGGCTCTGTGTCATGACTGAGAACTTCCTGTCTTCATATGAGGTCTGTCAGGTCTGAAGAGGTTAATATACGTGCTGTCATCAGACATCAGATCTCTACACATAATGTATTTTGTACTTATAAATATATAGAGTCAGCCAAAAAATTGTATACACACTTCAGGAAAAAAAAAACCTTGTATAAATATTTTAATACAAAATGTATTGCTATATGTTATATAACAATATGATAATGTATTAATATTACATATATACTAAATAATATTAACATAAATACATCATACTATTTTTCTTTTCCTAAAGTGTGTATAAATTTTTTGACTGACTTTGTATATATACATATACTGATTCTGTATATGTACATTTATACTGCTGCTCAAAAGTTTAGGATCACTCTCTAACTCCATGGCCGTTCCTGATTTTTATTTCTTTGTACATTGTACAAGGTGTCTAAAATATGCAATAATCTCATTTGAAGAGATAATGTTGAGATGTATCTGCTACTCTCTGTAAAGCCTTTATAACGGCTCTAATCTGAGGGTTTGTTAATTCGTGATTTCGGAGGCTGGTCACTCTAAATAAGCTTCTGCTCTGCAGCAAAGGTAGGTTTTCTTTGTCTTGCTTTCCTGGGATAATCTTTGTGAGAACTAAGTTCATCATGGTGCTTGATAGGATTTGCAGATCCACTTGACAATACTGTTCGTGCAAGAACTATTCCAGAAAGACTGACCTCCATGCATGGTAAACCCTAATGCTCCAAATAATTAAACATATTGAGCACTGTTAGCTTAAATAATTACAATTAGTTCAAATTAATAGCCTTTGATGAGTATTTAAAACTTTTTGGTATTAATGGGTTTGTAGAAATTACACTTTTCAAGTTAGCATATAACAAATTTGCTATTTTAAGTAACTGTAAGTACTGTAGTCGATTCCCAACAACTTGATGAAGTGCCTGTCATCAATGGGAGGAAGGGCATCTGGTGTAAAACCTGTGCCAATCTTGTGTGCGGACCAGATTGTCTGCTGTGGCGACCCAGTGCAGGGAGCAGCCGAAAGACCAACAACAATTTATTTGATTTGCAACAACTAAAAAAAATTATAATTGCTATTAAATAGTATGAGTTAGGCTACTCAATAATGCAAGTAAAGAACAATTAATATGAATGAGTACAACAAACTCAAATAGTTATGTTTACTTAAAATTGGAAACATCATTACTTAAAAAATTGGATGTAGCTGATTACCTAAATTTTTGGAGTTTTGCCAACTTATTCGGGTTTACAGTGTGTCATAAAAAACAACTTACTGTTGCTGTTGGTGGTGATGGTGTTACATAATTACCTAATTCCATATGTGTTATTTCACAGTTTTGAAACCTCCAGTGTTGTTGTAGAATGTAGAAAATAATTCACTTTATTAGTAGTTGTCCTTACTTTTCAAGTATGGTGCCTGTATATTGTGTATATTGTGTCTTTAAGCGTATGTTAGCTTTATTGGGTGTGCAGATATGGAAAGGTTGACCAGTAGTCATATATATATATATTTTAAATAATGCATTCTTACTTGACTTTGGATAAGCGGTTGAAGATGGGTGGATAACGCGTTCCTAAAATATTTACTTAGGGTACATCAAGCACGGTGGCATACCAGTGTCCTGGTCCGATTCCTGCGTCGGGTCTGTGTGCATGCAGTTTCCTGTGCATGTTCTCCCAGTGCTTGGTGAGTTTCCTCCGGGTGCTTCGGTTTCCTCTCACAGTCCAAAGACATGAGTGGGTTAACTGGTGTTCCCAAATTGCTCGTAGTGTGTGTACACTGTCTCGTACCCTAAGTCTCCTAGGATATGTTTCAGCCCTCAACAGTGACCTTGTATACAGGATAAAGCAGTATAGACGATGGGTCTATACTGTATAGTGAGCACTGTATATCAATCACCGCATGCATTTGATGGCGCGTCTCCTTTAAAAGATGACGTCACATCGCTGAGTTTCCAGTTCGCCGAGTAAACCCTTTCAGAAACAGGAGGGTTTGTTTGGGTTTGCTTTTTTTTTCAGGACTGCGTGTCGTCACATATCCTTCAGAAATTCGATACAGAACCGACAGGCAAAATGGAGTTTTTAACAGGAAACCCTTTTTGTACACCTGTAGGCCAGCGGATAGGTGAGTCTAACACTTGGGTAAAATAAACACTGGACGCGCCGGTTAGCGAGTGTGTTGCTTTTAATATTAGCCCGAAACCCTGAGCACGTATAGCACAGACATAATTAATTTTAAACGTATTCCATTTGCAGCATATTATAGGAATATATCTTGTCTCGAGTTACAGTTTTACACCTAGCTAAAAATGCACAGTATTACGAATGGAATAAAACTTGACAGCAAATGCATGGATTAAGCCCAGACTGACAGCTCATCTGTCCAATCACACATAGGAGGCGGGTTTTAACCTTGCACTGCTGTTTCTGATTGGTGCGTTATGACTCGGCTTGCTGTACCTGTCAAATAGCATTGGATTTGTGTGTTTATATATTTACTGTAAATCTTTTTAATAGTTCTGATTTTGACCGTGAAATGTCTGATAATAATAGAGAGTGGGTTTCCTCTTCTTTTGCAGCACTTTACATCCAGAACTGTAAATACAATCATTATAGTTTGTGCAATACTTTCTTCTTCCTGACAAAACCTGCTTGCCCCATCCAAGTCCAAGTGCACAATGCATATATTGTTAGAATAAATTTTTTGGTGTAATTACCTACAGTACCAAACATATTGCATAACTAAAATGATAAATGATCTTTAACACAAAGCTCTTATTCAATTCCACAAATGTTTGCACCATTGTAAAAAAAAACAAAAAACAAAAAAAAGTCCAATAATTAAAGAATCTGATAAAGTTTCACACACCCTTCTCTTACATTCCAGCACCATCTCCTCCCTTTCAGCTGATCTATTCATGTGCCTGAATAAACCAGTGTGCCAAGTAACACTGAGTGTGCCAAACTTAATGAACAAAGAATGAATTTATGTAACACAACTGTGACTTGGCTCAAAGCAAAAATCTGGATCAGTCTGAGCAACCCCAAATAGCGAAATTGAAGCCTTTTGTCTGAGAGTTGTTTGCCCTCCCCAGATCCCTGAACTAATATAAATCAAGACAAAGAAATATAATCATGCAGTTTGTAAATTAATGTCACACTGAAGTGCTGAAAAACCATATGCATCATAGAATTGCACTTTCCCTCTGTTATCATTAAGCAAACACGTATGCAGCTTCTGGACCACTATATATATATATATATATATATATATATATATATATATATATATATATATATATATATTTATTTATAAATGATTATTTTTACTAATTTACTCAATTATTTGTTATTGAGCAATCCTGAGTAAATATTTTGCCAACAAACAGTTCAATGCTTTTTCAAGGTTACAGCCACACCTTGAGTGTAACGTAATCTTGCGCTGGCATGACACTAGTGAAAAGACACCTGTATGAAACAAGCTTTCACTTTTACAGTAGGCTAAAAGCTATTTAACAAAGTTTACTAGCTAACGTAACACCAGATCATGCACGAGGTGGCAAATAATGCATGCTCAAGACAACGACAAGCACGGTAGCATGGGCAATGCTTTTTAGTGTGTGTTTTTTTTTTTTTTTTTTTTTTTGGAAGTGCATATTCATTTAAATTGCACATATATGTTGTGGAAGGAAAACGATGTCACAGGAACATGTGATAAATCTCTGATTTTGTATGCAAAAAGAATGATCTGTTTTTTGGTTATGATTTTATTGCTATTTACATTGAAAGATGCAAAATATATTTTCATCACAGTTTTTAATGGCTTTAAATGGTTAACTTGGTACTTTCACTTTCACGTGTTGCCCTTACTCATGGTGGTATGATCATCTTATTTTATCTGAATTCGTCTACATCATGTGTGAATTTGTAAATTTGGATGGTTTCTGCATGACAGTTGTGCATGTGTGTGTTAGAACATGCTACAAGTTTGCAGACAGAAGACTGGGGCATCAATATGGAGATCTGCGACATCATCTGTGAGACAGAAGATGGGTGTGTGTCACGTCATACCTAGATTTTATTATTTGTTTGCACTGGATTTGTAATTTTATAACACTGCATTACTAACACTGTATTTGCTTCTATTTGTATTACATTACTGCTATGTTTCTTTTTTGTTTTAGCCCTAAAGATGCGATCAGAGCAATCAAAAAGAGGATTGTGGGAAATAGGAATTTTAAAGAGGTCATGATGGCATTAACAGTGAGTAGCTTGCTTTGTATCCCTTTTTCAGTGTGTGTCTACATAGTGAGAGAAAAAGAGAGGTAGAGGGTTCAAAAGTCTATATTGTAGTTTGTTGCTTTCCTGAGGAAGAGATGACACCTGGATGCACGATGGGATGAAGGCATGTGATGTGTGATGCTTTGGGCAATGTTTTGCTGGAAATCCTTTGGTCCTGCCATTCATGTGGATGTTAGTTTGACACATACAGTACCAACTGCCTAAACATTGTTGATGACTGAGTACCTCCCTTCATGGCACTGCACCTCTTTTAGCAGGATAATGTATCCTGCCCCACTTCAAAAACTGATCAAGAATGATTTGAGGAACACAACAAAGAGTTTGAGGCATTGATCTGGGCTAAAAATTCTCCAGATCTCTATCCAAATTAGCATATGTGGGATCTGCTGGAAAAACATCCGTACAGGCCCCACCTTGCAACCTACAGTACAGGATTTAAAAGATCTTTTAAATATTGACTGCTTGGTACCAGATACCACATCATTAGCGGTCTAGTGGAGAACATGTCTCTATGGGTCAGGCAGCAAAAGGGGGATCTACTCAATTACGTACTGTAGGTCACAATGTTGTGGCTGATCGGTGTGTGTGGCTGATCGGTGTGTGTGGCTGATCGGTGTGTGTGGCTGATCGGTGTGTGTGGCTGATCGGTGTGTGTGGCTGATCGGTGTGTGTGGCTGATCGGTGTGTGTGGCTGATCGGTGTGTGTGGCTGATCGGTGTGTGTGCGCGCGTGTGTATGTGTGTGCGCATGTGTATGCACGTGTGTAGGCCAATCAACTTTAACATTATGACCACTTGCCTAATATTGAGTAGGTCCCCATTTTTTGGGTGTGTGTGTGTGTGCGCATACTTGTGGACAAATTTTTTGTCTCAAACTAATATTCTATATCTTGCAGTACTGTATATTGCAAAAAGTAATAAAAAGTTGTTATTGTGAACATATCACTATTGTTAAACATTATGGCATTATTAAAAATTCTACATTCACTTGATTACTTAATACATTACAGTACCTTTTTTTCTACCAGCTGGTTGAACTCGTAATTTTGTGGTATCATTGTATTCATAGTCTTCCAGTTTTTAAAATCTGTTTTTACCATTTTGTATACTGTGAAAATGTCTACGGTGGCTGTGATTCTACCACTGTATTCTCCTTGTTTTTATCTCAGGTTCTGGAGGCCTGTGTGAAAAACTGTGGCTACAGATTCCATGTCCTAGTGTCTTCCAGAGACTTTGTAGAAGGGGTTTTGGTCCGAACTATTTTACCTAGAAATGATCCTCCTTTGGTCGTTTATGAAAGAATATTGACTATAATACAGGTAAGAATCAGGACTGTCAGACACACTGGTTTGAATGTTATTATTTCTTTAACAGTTACCCATGTTACACCATTTTGATAGGACAAACAGCATTCCAAGAATGTTATTTGGTTTAACAGCACTGGCACATTTTATTTTTATAGTATCGCTACAGTTGTCTGTGTTTGCTACGTACATTTCCAATTCTAGCAATTACACTGAAACTGTTACTACACATTGTACATGCTGTCAGTCAGCATGCAACATGCAGCACTCAATCCAGCCGTGACTTCTTTGGGAACTATTGTCGTTGATGATGCAAATGTAAACAAAATATTTGTCCATATCTATCAATCAATATGAATTTCTTGCTTACAAAAAGTAAATCACATCAACTGAAATGATATCTCACTAGCAATCATGCTGTTTCACCAACTATAAACGTGCGTGTGAGTACACCATGTATGGCGAAATCATCTCTGTGCTGATATTAGTACAACAGCACTTGCGCAATATTGTTTACATAAAGAAACTTTTGTAATGTGTGTTGTGCCGGACAAAGCGCAGGGTGTGTCCAGTCACTCTATGTCTTTCTCTTTCTCTCTCTCTCTTTCTCCAGGCCTGGGCCGATGCGTTCCGCAGTTCTCCAGATTTAACTGGTGTGGTCTATGTATATGAGGATCTCAGGAGGAAAGGAATAAAGTTTCCTGTGCCTGAGATGTGTAGCCCAATACACACCCCTAACAAGGTGCATACTGTACACTGACAGGAAAGTATTTGCACCTGATCTTTTTGACCATTACATTTTATCCTCTATTGGAAAAAAAGACTAAACATGTATTCCATCAAGTACTGTACTTATGTTTTAGCATGTAAAGAGGTATTTAATGTCCACTCTCATGGCAGTATCAGATTTTATATGTTTATTGGAAATGTCTATTTAGAAAGAGCAGGGTAGAATACAAGTTTAAAAGGTTGTTTCATGACTAACACCTCTACTGTATAAAAAGTGTACATTGACACTTTTTGGCTTTGTAAAACTGTAAATCCTGCAGCCTGGTGCTTTCTTTTTCCTGTATAATTGATTTACATCGTTTGTTGTGTAGTTTATAGTTTACATTGCATGTTCGAGTAACCCAGTTATGCTTTACAATACATATTGTATATGAGTAAGAGGAAGTTCAACACTGAACACGATTGCAGACTGCCAACAATATGACAACAAACCTCAGAGGTTACAGTAAGGACAGGTTAAAAGGCCAAAACAAACAGACATGTTATAAGCCCAGGTTTAAAGCTAGTATTAGAGATTAGGTAACTGCAAAGAGAAAAGAGTTCTACAGTTTGTATGTTTAAAGAAAAATGTTATATGGTTATAATGTAATAATAATAATGGTTTGACTCGCAGCAAATGTGTTAAAAGGGAATTTTTAAGTTGATAATTTTTTCGAGATTATTAGTTATAGTTGTTACTTAATCTGTAGCACTTTATTGTCGATTGTGATTGTTCTTATAGATAAGATCACTTTCATCATGTTAAGTATTTTGAGTATTTTGGAAACATGTTAAGTATACTGTATTGACAATAACATTTAAAACAACAAAGTGTCCTAGTAAGATGATGGGCCAATGCAAGAAACCAGAACACCTTTCATGCACCTTGGGATTGTTTCTACAATTCTCTCTAACTACACTAGAGGGATAAACACTATTCTTCCAAAAGACAATCTATCAACTAATGTTCTGATGTTCTTGATGATGAGTACAGTCATGCCCTGAAATCTCCCATGGGTTTTTTAGTTGTTTTGAGATCTGGTGGCTGTGAAGGCCATAGCACACAGCATATCATTTACATAATTTTCATAATCATTAAACCATTCAGTGAGCCCTTATGATTTATGCAGGGTTGCCATGGACGAGACTACTCTTGTCATGATATAAACGTTACATTATAGGATAAAGATGTCAGACAGAATATAATTCTTGAATCTCCTTTCCCATAAGAGACATAAGAGCAATCTGCAATTCTTTTTTCTTTTTTTTTTTCACCTGTCTGTATATATTAAAGACATGCAACATGACGTGTACCATTTAATTTGTGGTGGTCATTTTCCCCATCTGTAAAACCATTTGCTTTTTTTTTTTTTTCCTTAGCGTTTTTTTCCAGGATCTGAAAGTGAGGCTCCTGTCTCACCCACACACCATGCTCAGATTCAGGAGCAGACGCCCCCCTGGCAAAACACAGAGGGTCCAATCACTTTGTCACCTGACCAGGTAAAGTAACGAATTCCTCATAAGCTTTGGTTAAAATCAAGGTTGAATTTCCTTCTTTTATTCTATTTTATGTTTTGAAATGATTGCTAACAATTATTATTCAACAGTGCATTTTTTCCTAATCTCTACACATATCTATTCACTGTCTCATTTCATGATCGCATCAAACCAACAGCACTAGCTTTCTTCTTATAAGAACCCCCTGTAAGCTGTAAAAATACCCTGTAAGGAAAAAATAAAAGACTGTAATACTATAAAAAATAAAATGTTGACACTATAATAGGAAAATAAACTAGAGCACAAACATTTCACAACTAATGTAAGGTTGGGTAATGATGAATAATGTTGAAAGAAAATTCTCTCTGTGTTTGAATGTACTCTAAATCAGTGTGAGACTCCATGATGACGGTTAAACACTTTGTTGTCTTATGCAAATGTGTGTTTTGCGTTTCCCTTCAGCTTCCCATCTGTCCTACTGGTGCTATATCAATCCCATGGATACTGTTTGTGCTCACACACCATACTCCACTGACTCAAAACTTTTATTGTTTTAATAATATATAACTTTTAAAAACAATAAATAACTTTTATTATTGTTGTCTTTGAGAATTTAGGGTATTTTAATTCAGTTAACAGTATGCCATATAAGAGTGCATTTACAGTTAATTGGCAAATATACTAATTGTCCCTTTCCTATATGTACATTTATATGGCCTTAAGCAGTGGTTCTGAACTTCAGTCCTGGAGGATGACCTGCAATGCACATTTTATTGTTTTCTCCACTCTCACACCCACTTCAATTAAGGAAAGCCTGTTAATTGGCTCGGTAGTCAAATGAGTTGTTCTAGGAGCTGGGAAAAAACCAAATGAGTGGTTCTCCAGGACCAGAGTTGAGAACCACTGGCCTAAGTATGTGTACACCTGACTATCACACCTCTTTTTGCTTATTTCGAACACATGAGCATTAATACACAACCCAAAATACAACCTTTGATGTTCTAATAATCTCAACCTCACTGGGAAGGCTTTCTATTAGATTTTTGAATGTAGCTATGGAAATTTGTACTCATTCTGCTACAAAAGCATTAGTGAGGTTGAGCAATGATGGTCAAGTAAAAAGGCCTGGCATGGCGGGATGCTGTTCAGTGGAGTTGAGGTTAAGGCTCAGGCAATTTTAGGGCTTCTACATTATCCTTGGCAAGCATTTGTTGATAAGATGGGGATTTTTATGTATCAATTTTAAAAAGGAGTCACTGACTTGATAGGTCTGGCTTCATGCACAGGGGTATTGTAGTGATGGAAGCAGGTTTAAATCCAGTGAAAGGAAATTCAGACAACTGTATGCTTAATGAGTCACATATGGTGGATGCAGTGATTATATAATTTTCACCATATGGTGTATATTTTCACAATTAAGCGTATATCCAATGGGTTCAGAACTTGAGTAGTCAGTTTTTAAGCATGATGTGCTCTAGAAATCTGTGCTCTAGATTTGTGTTGGTGGTAAAAATCACATGCAAGAATTTAAATGATCTGAATAATTGTCTGTTCAGTGTATCTGAATAATATCCAGGCACTAGTGCTCAAAGGTGGTCCATTTCCACTAATTAATGGTTATAGGCAGTGAAGTAGTGAAGTGCAGCACATGGTGTGCAGTCAGTAATTTTATACCTACAGTGTTTGGTTTCTGTATCTGGTAAATGAGTGCAGCTACAACCTTGGTTTAAACCACCAACTCTGTATGAAAATGTCTCTTATGTAACCTGGTGGTTGTGCTTTATATTCTCTTCTCTTAATTACAGTATCTCTCAGTAATAGACTGTTTTGTGATAATTGCAGGTAAAAAGGTTAACATCTGACCTGGGAACCGTTCACAGTAACCTTAAGGTGATGTCAGGAATAATGAGTCAGATGGATTCTGGGAGCAGTCAACAGTCAAATATAGCGCTCTTGAAGGTCAGAGAATGCACATACATACACTCTGTAACATTATATGTTACAATCCCCTCAAAATAACGACTTTATCACTTTATAATTGACGTTTCTTGTCAGTAGCAGTTGTACGGCACGTGTAAGGAGATGCAGGACCGAGTAGTTCATCTCATTCCCAGAGTAACTGATGAGAAGCTAGTAGATCAACTCCTGGTTGCCAATGATGACATTAACACAACATTTACAAGATATCACAGGTTAGACACCACTTATAATAAAGAAACCCATTATTATAGCATGATTATGAAGTGTGTATATGTACTGTATAGACAAAATATATAGAAAGACCACCTGTTTACTGCAAAACAAAGAGTAGAAGCAGCAGGTGTTTTTGCAGATTATTATTACCAACCATTTGTGATATTCTCCACAAAATGTCAGTGATTGATTATTAACACTGATTTGTTTTCCAGTTTTGAGAACCGTCTCAAAAGGCAGAGTGCTGAACAGCCGGTAAGGACGTTCAATTCAGTATCAGTCATTTGACACCATTTGGTGTTGTGTACAGTATATATCCACTTCCTGGACAAAGAAAGTTGCACACTCAAAGATTAAAGTCACCTTTAGATTTTCTTACAGCACACAATTTGGTGTCAAGTTCAAGGATGAAAATGATTCCTCATGCTTGCAGGACTCGAGTTTACAGTTTGAGTTCTGGATTATGCCTGTGTCATCAGGAAAGAAAAACTGCATAGGTGTGATAACATGTTCATTAAGTACATTCAGGTCATCAACTGACTTCATTTCATTTTCACATAAAGATGTCCAACTAAAGCAACCCCAGATCATAACACTGCCTCACACAGGCTTGTACAGTGGCAACTATGCATGATGGCCGCATCACTTCATGTTCTTCCCTTTTGACCTCCTCAGATCACTTGACATTTTTCCATTGATCCAAAGTACAATCTTTTGGATCCCTAACGAATTGAAGCCTTTTGTCTGATTAGTCTCACTAACAAGTGGCTGCACTGCTGTTTAGTCCCAGTCCTGAGTTTGCATCACATTGTGTGCGTATGGAAATTCTTACTTTCACTTTTCCTTCCAAATTGTATTTACAAAGTTAAAGGTTTAGCACTTCCAGGTTCTGATAATGTTTCGAGAGGTTCCAGTAATTTGATATCTTCCTAGTTGTTTTCTTTGCTTGATGCAACCCAATAATTTGACCCTGCTAAAATGGCAACTTTTTTTGGCCAGGCAGAAAATGTAAATATTTCTCATATTATGTTATATTTCACATATTTTATATAATTATTTATCATTCTTGTTTTAATTCAGAGTGGCAATCTCATTGACTTGAAGACTCTGTGTAAACCACAAAGCCAGTCCCAGCTGGTAACTCCTGTTGCGTATGAGCCGATCAGCCAGACAGTCAGCAGTATGTCAAGTCAAATGTCCCGCCTGAGTAAGAACTAATATTTTATTCTTCTCAATCAATGCTAAAGTGTTCAACTTGCTAGCACTATTGTTATTGAATACTAATTGTTTGGAAGGTGTTGATTAATTTTCTGTAGACCAAACCAGAGCACATTCTAATAAAGTATTGTTGGTGTCAATAGTAGGTGCTATTTTTAAAAAAAATCAATATTGAAAAAGAAGTCACCAAAGTTAGCACATCCTGACATTCAGAGGTAAAGAAGGATACTATACATTTTACAGTACATGAAAGTCAGGATTTGTGGTTTCTTAGTGACATCATTCTTTAGTAAATAAAAATGCTAATGTTGGAATATTGCTGTGGTATACGGGGAAATGCACATTTTTTGAAATATGCTTTTATAAGAATATTGATCAACTTTAGGGTGGTTATGAACCTCCCCATCACATTGCCCGGTTACTGAATATCTTTCCATAACTTATTGCACACATTAACGGCACATCATTTTATTTATTTATTTATTTTGTGTGCAATGGTTTTCTGCAGGCACAAAGGAAAAGGATGAAATTCGGAGCAATAACTCTTATAGAAATCTTCAAGATGGGTAAAACAGTTGGTGCATGATTTCTTTAGCTTGATTTCATGATTGAGTAGAGCAAAAATGCAGTCTGTGAAAGTGATTTGAGTCTGTGTTTGCGTGTCAGTAACAGTCAGGAAAGATCGGTATTAGATGAACTTGTAGCAGGAAGCAGCGACGTGCACAGTGCTGGAGGGGTGAGTAGCAATGATATGTGTATTTCAAAAAATCTGAGTAATAAAATGCATTATGAAATCCTTACTAACAGAGGACATCCAGATTTGAATATTAGCTTGTAGTTTATGTGCTTTAGTATTACAGTAGCTTGTAGTGCAAGTGCTTTTATGTAAATGTCATTGCAACCCAACTGAATAAAAAAATTGTTGCAGGAATACAGAATTAATATAGCAATCATATGACTCTCTAGCTGTGTCTGATCACTCACTGAAAAACCTGTCTGTCTACTGTATGTGAAGGATGACCGCCCACAAGCCCCCATCCTCGGCTCCTCTCCTCAGTTTAATTGGATGTTGGAAAAGGGAATGGTGGGTCTTTAGCACGCAATGTGCCTTTGGAATTGCTGAGCCTGCATGCATTTTCCGAAAGGGGTATTTTTATGTGGTTTCTTTTAGGAGTGGCTGAATCTGTTTCATTCTAATATGCAAAGTGGAGCTGTACAGATCATTCCCTGATGTGCTGTGAGTGCTTTTCTAAGGTGGCAGGTGGCCGGTCTCTCTTTTAATAAGTATTGCATTTGCTGAGCGGATCACATAATTGCCTCTTGTTTTTGCGTGTGAGATTTTTTTTTTTCCTCCCTTTTTTTTGTTTTTGTTGAAAAGCCATGCAAGGCTGTATTCTTTGTTTAATGGCACTTAATTACTGTGCATGACTGGTGCCTTTTTCTGCTCTCAGGCTAATATTGTATACCAGAAGGGAATGATCACATGGTTTTTCACCACCCAGCGAAAACAGTTAATTTGTTTTGTGCTTTTCCTGTAGATTCCCGTCAATCAAAGTGAAGTGATGGAAAATATTGAGCAGTGGCTTGATGTAGATGAGGTGAGTGTTCAATTTCTGGTTATTCAATGTAAATGGTTTCCGTAAACCTTCTCAAAAGGAGATTATATGGTGTTCAATGGTTTGTTGTTATCAGTTGAAACTAAGAAGGGCATTTAAAATAAATCGGGACTTTGAATTGTGCAGAATAACAGAACACAGTTATGAGAGTTAAAAACTCTCTTTATTTTCCTATATAATCCACAAATGTACTTATTCCAGCGTTTTCACTAGTGCTTGGATACCATCAAGGTAGAAGGTTTTCTCAGTACAGGGTACCGTGATCTTTCTGGCAGGAACTGCTTTATTGGCCCAAGCATATGGAAATCATTTGGAGTCAGGTCAGGACCGTACGGAGGATGTGACAATAACTCCCAGCCGAGTTTCTCTAATGTTCACGTGGCGGTCGGGAATGATTGTGTATATAGTTCCCAGACAGATGTGCCTCTACTGCAAGTTGATGACAATTTATGAAATAATCATACTGTGCTTGAAATCTCCTGTAGGTCAGTTGGTTTTACACCTACCTTTAAGTACCTTTAAGTCCCAGTTTTACTTCAACGCTCCTAGCACATACATTTCAATTAGTTTCTTTACTGTTCTGTAGTAAGAATATGTATAGTAGTAGCAATGTTTATTCAAGTTGTACAGTTGTATGTTGTTTATTCAAGCCTAATTTAATCCAACAGCAGACAGACTCGAAAAACCAAGGTCAGATGGTGAAGGCCAAATCCAGGAAACACAAAACATGAAAACTAGAAAACAAATCTCAGACTTAATGACTCAAATGCACAGTCAGACTTTTCAATTACACGAATACATGAGCATGAAAACAGACAAACTAATCACAGGCTTGACACTGAACACATTGCAAAACATTTCAGTCATAAGACACGGGCAGAGACGAGACAAAGGCACATGGCAAAACAAAAACTACATGGCATGAACTTGAAACAAAAACACTAAAGCTATGCTTGTTGCACTCAAAGCCATTTCATGTTCTGAGAGGAGGAATTAGTGACTGAATAAATTAATATTTTTACTAATAGAATTTACTAGGTTAATGCTCAGTGTGTCTGTAAAAATGCTCAAACTTCTTCAGGGCCATGTGATGGTAATCAATTCTACCCTCCCCAAAAACAGCCACTCAAAGCTTATTAACATTCAAATACATTCACATACACATTGCAGAGTCGGGATCCAGAAATGCTAGTGTGCATTAGAGCAGTGAATCATAGGTCGACTTTTGATTTGATTTTAAGTAGATTTTTGGGCATTTAGATTTTAAATTTGATTTGATTCAATAGCACTAATGTTTAGAAGTTAAGATTATAATTTTTCATAAGCAGCTTTATTATTTTTTATAGGCCTTGAAGTATTAAAAGTAACAGTATTAAGTAAGCATTGAAATGCTGTAAGTTTTGTCATTGATTGTTTAACTGTCAAAGCAATAATCAAATTCCTGCTCCACACTGCAGTCCAGTACGTGTCAGTATTGTACCAAGCACTCAGAAACTCAAGGGTGAAGCAAAATGCTGAAAAATACACACCACTTTCATTTCCTGCATTTTGCTTCATCCTTAAGTTTGTTCATTTCATGACAATTAACGTTTGTAGGTTTACCTAAATAACTAGTATAAATAAAAAAGTATTAATTAATTCTGATTCGAAATGATTAAATCGCACAGCTGTAGTGTTCGGATTAACTTTTTTTTTTTTTCAAGCAAACACCATATTCAAGTTCAAGCAACACTTTTTGCTTTTGAATTTTTGCAAGAATTTTTAAGATTTGCAGCTGTTGGTTTTGATCAAAGTCTACAGCACTCAAGTCAAAGGTAACTGTGGCCAAACCCCAAAACCCCAAAATCTCTCTTTCATCAATCTAGCTTTTCACTTGCATGCAAAATAATTGTCTTGTTGATCACATTGCTTCTTAGTTTACTAAAGAACAGCATTAGCCATTCTGCCCATACATTTAGGGATTCAGGATTTATCAAAATGGCCATAAACCTTTAAAAAGTTATGAATGAACATATATCTGTGGTTGAAGTTAATGCGGTACAATCTGTTCCTGTTGTAAAAACCCTTGGAAGATGTGGAGTTTCTAATGTTATTTTAATAAATCTTTATGACTTAAATCTGGATACATAGACATTGCAAATCCATGTAATTTGTTCAATCTTTATTTTTATCACGGAAATCTTTCATATTCACCCACAGGAAATGAGAAAGAGCATTCTGTTTCTGATGCTGTACTAGATGTGTTTTCAACATGTAATAATGTTGCTGCTGTTTTTATATATTTGGAATTTACAAATGTTCTGCTTGTTACTGTTTTGCAGGATGACGATGATGATTTGGCAGATGAGGGTGTCACTAGTGAAGGTATTCTTTTCTGAAGCACATAAATTTTTTTAGATCTCCTTTTTTATCAAAAAATTATTATAAATGTGCAGTAGAAAAGCATGAATTTTGCCCAACCAGTTGGAACAATATTCGCATATTCCATTAGCAACGCTTAACCAGAAACAGTTTTTTATTTGATAGAACCTGGTTTCTCTCATATTTTCTGCAGAGTTTGATAGGTTTTTGGCAGGCAGAGCAAAAGCAGCTGAGCGTCTTCCCTTTGTGAAACCTTCATCCGATGACCACACACCCTCACAGCCATAGTTCTTTACTGGAGTGCGATCAGCCACAAAAAATATCCATCAGCAAGGATCTGTAGCTTAAGGTGATTTGCCTGTTATGCTTTATGTATGGGGATTTATATTTTATTTATATGGTGCTGTATCACTTGTCCTTCTTGCACATTTTTAAACAATAGGGCTGTCTTTGTTACAATTTAGATTTTTTTTTTTTTATCCACAGTGGTATTGTGTAGTACTGTATATAACATGCATTTTAAATGCTCCACTGTGGTTTTAGGTTTGTGGCATTGATTTAATGTCATACTCCGTTTCATTTAGCCATTAGATATTTTATCTTGCATAAAGATTGGCATTATGGCTATTCTTGATTTGGGTATTAAAGATGCCCAAAGGCTTTGTGGTTCGTTCACTGACAGAACAAAACAAACTTATTTTCAGTCTTCATAAACTGTCCTTAAGGCAGGACAAGCATAAATAGCATTGGTGCCTCAGTGCTTCACAGTCCCCAGTTTAATCCTAAGCTTGAGATACTGTTTAATGGGTTGCCACCTGGTTCTCAGATTTTCTTAAAACATGCTGGATAAACTGTGTTAAATTGCCTCTTGGCATGAATGTATGTTCATTCAGGGTGTATTCGTTCCTTGTCTCCAGTGTTCTTAAGATAGGCTCCAGACAAAGCCATACTAAAGGCTTGCCAGTTTTTACAGATTTTATCCAGGTCAGGCTGGGTTAGCATAGAATCTGATATGACAAGGTTTTATGCCAGATGCCCTGCATGACATAACCCTCCACAATTTATCTGGGCTTGGAATCTGCCCTAATGGTGCACAGACATGCGCATCCGCTCAGTAGCTGGGGTTGGTTCCCTGACTGCGAATCAAACCCGGGTGTGATTGGACGCATCATTGAATGGACGAAATGGAAAAGTCTCTGCCAACTATACTGTCATTGTCATGTGCATGTGATGCTCCAGGTGCTGTGTAGGTGGTTCCATATCTGCGAAGGAGTATTGCATAAAGGACTACATGCAGTCTGGGTTATATTATCTCACTACAACAAAAGGACACAAATACTCAAGAACAAACTGCTTACTTTTTAATGTTTGCATGGTTACATTTTCACATAAACTAATCAATCTGTTATTTTGTTAATCATCTATTTACTGACCATGCGCAAAAATAGCATAACAGCTCTTATTACAACGTGGCTACACTCAGAGAAAGCATTCCCTAGTCATCTACTATCTATCTATTACAATGATAAATTATTGACCCTTTCATCAAATATTTACTGTCCTATTTATATAACTCACTGCATATGAGCTTATTGTGATATATACTAGGGTTGTTCAAGTCAAACCGGGACCTTTGATTGTGCAGAATAACAGTTCACAGGAGTAAAACTACCTTTATTTCTCCTGCTACAGCAATGCACTTATCTCAGTGTTTCACTAGGGCTCGGATACCTAGATAAAAAGTTTTCTCAGAACACCGGAGCCATGAACACTGGCCCCCTGGGTTCTTTATTTTAATTAATTAAAAGGATTTGTTCATGGTTCCTTTATTGTTAGTTTCTTATCAGAAGTAATAGTTATGTCCAGATGTTTTCCATTTTTTATTTTATGATTATGATATTGATATTAATATACAGTGTACAGTATATTATGTAAGAATTTGTGGTTGTGGGCTAAAAAAAGAAAGGGGGAAAAAAGGAAAAGAGTGGGATGCCAGTGGTTTGTGTCACAGTGCTTTTAGATAAAAAACTCTTGCCGTTTATTTTCTACTAATGAATGGAGTGTTTTTGTCATTCTCAGTACTTAATATTACATTACCTAAATATAATGAACAGACATTAGTAATTGCATGTGGAACTTATATCCCAAAATCCAAGAGTTCTCAGATTGTACTTCATTTAGCAAATAATCATTAGTAACCAGTAACACAATTTTCCAGCAAGCTCCCCAAACACTGCTGTCATTTTGCCGTGCACTTTAACATGTTATTACGTTTAAGGCAGAACTTTAACTAATTATTAATTATATAGATCAGACTCCATATGGCCGAAATTTATTAAGCAGATGACAGGAGTTCATCTGTGGTGAGTGTTTTTTGTTTGTTTCTTTGTTTGTTTGTTTTTTTGGTGAAAGTTTTATGGTTGTCTTTAGTTTGTATTTGTAAGATGTTGCAAAATATGTTATTGTATGTTACAATACATTAAAATATCTGAAGATGTCTGCAGTGTTTTTTATTATAGTTATATAGAGTTACAGGGCGGCACGGAAGCTTAGTAGTTCTTAGTAGCACTGTCTCCTTGCATCTCCTTGGTCCGGGTTTCCTCCTGATTTAAACTCAAATTCTAGCAGTCATTTTCTGAGGTAATTTAGCTGCTCAGCTACACTTGACAGAACTGTCCACCAGGGGGCGATGACAACATGGTTAAAAAAATTAAGTTAAACAAATTCAGAAGTTTTTGATTACAGAGAAAAACAATTACCCTTATCAAGAGATTTGCTATAAAACATACACTTTATTACTCTTAAAAAACCTGAAATCTTAAAAATAAGCATGAAAAATACAATAGTCCAGCTTTAAGGACGTTTTGACAATTTAGGCATCTAAGAAAGTGTTCTGTGTCTGTGCATATAGATTAGGATTATGTTTTTCTCCTTGTACACCACTCATGCTAAACCCAACAATAGTGTGTAGTATGTGAAAATTAAAACTTTCAAAAAGATGTATTATAAATTCGTCTAACTGCAAAAGTGGTTGCTTGGTGATGATAGATGAGGGAGGACAGGAGGTATTTTGAACATGTGACACTGTGCTGATTATAGACACAATTATAATACAAACGTAGTGAAACTATTTATTTCCATATTCTCCTTCTTAATGGATCAAACCACATTCACAAAATCCTACACAAATCCAAAATCACCCCATACCTTACATCACACTCTCGGAAAAATCTAAAGTTATATTTCTTGATGGGTTATTAGACCATTTTGAAGACAGCAACCACTTTAGGGTCTTGACATTTTTTTACCACCCACTAACTGTCCATACCTCACTGGATTTAAAATGAATACAATCAAATATATCGGTTCACTATAAAGTGCCTTTGTTGTCCTCATAAGAATCACACAGTTGTCATGAACATACTGCAAAATAATGAAATTCTGAGTATGTATTGTAAACATTTAGACACATTTCAATACAACAATAAATCTCTTAAAATGTGTTTTCTCCATTTTATGCCATTTTCTTTGATTGGGTGTATGTGATTTTGTCATGCTGCTCTGCTTACCTCCCTGAGTGCAAGTCATTCTTTTTTTTTATAATAATAATAATAATAATAATAAACATTTTGTGCTCATGTAATTGAAGTCCACCTTGTCATTTTGAGGTAGCTGGCCCTTTAAGAAACAATTTAATCAGTGACATCATCTTATCTTTCTTCAATGGAGGTTGAATCAACTGCTTTAATGAAGTTTAATATTTCCACTTATATTTTCATCATATTGTGTTTGTAATTTGATGTTGTCAAGCTTAACCTTTTTTCCATGTCATAGTGAATCATTAATAAATATTAAAACTTTCCTGCGAATCCCTTTGCTACCTGTAGGTCCTCTGTGTGCTCATTAAATGCTAACTTTACCGAAGGATGTCCACTATGCCTGGTCGTTCCTTTTATCAATCCGTCCATGGCAGGGTGGATGTGTGCACATATTTGCCACATTTTGGATTCCATTACCAAGAGACCTATTAACTAAAATATATTGTTGAGAAGGGGACAATAAATATTTTGTAAAATTTATGTTTTATAATCACTATGTCATGAAAATGCATTTACTCTACCTTGAATATATCAGTGACAGGGTTGACGTATTTCATAATTTGCTTGAACAATTTTTCAACTCAAGACAAGTTCAAAGAAATGTCTTATTACGATGATCATACATGATCAAAGTTCAATCGATGCACTTTTCATATAAAGATTATTCTTTCATGAAATAAATCTGATTCACAATAACATATATTAACAATATCTTATAAAATACGTTAAACACTAAAATCATGAAACAAAAGTTGATTATAATTAATAGCATAAAATAAATGTCAGTCACCCCAGACTACAGTATGTCATTGGTGTTACTGTTACACAACATTTGATCATTTGAAATTGTTCCTGCGTCAGCGGTCACTAGATGAAGGGCACTGGACAAATGCAAAAGGATTCTAGATGTCTCTCTTCATTTGTTTAGAAATGTCATGACTGATTTAGCAATTTTAAGTCCATCATTGGTGTTACTTGGTTTATAATTATAAATGTCATGAAATTAATTCTGGACATCATTGAAAACAGTGTTGTATTATACATGGAAGCCATTTTGTAAATTGTCATTGGTGTTACCAGGAAAAGAAGTAACACCAGTTATTAAATTATCAAATATTATCAATTAGCAATTTTTTAAAAATGCATTAAACTTTAATTTAGTGTTATTAAAGAAGTTTTGGCTATCTATGCATCTATTTAATTCACTCATCATATATATACCACTTTATACTGTACTCAGAGTCGCGGGGAGGGGCAGGGGAGGGCATGGAGCCCACCACGGAAGCCTCGGGGCACAGGGCAGGGTACACTCTGGACAGGGTGCCAATCCAAACACACACTTGTTCACACACTAGGGGCTATTTGGGAATATCAAATAGCCAAATTTGCATGTCTTTGGACTATGGGAGGTAACCGGAGTACCCGGAGGAAACCCACCAAACATGGGGAACATGCAAACTCCATGCACACAGACCTGAGGCAGAAATCGAACCCAGACCATGAAGGTGCAAGTGACAGCGCTAATCACTAAGCCACTGTGCTGCCATGCATCCCCTTTTGAATTATAATTAAAAAAAAAAATTATATATAAATATTTAACATGTTTGAGATTCCATACCTATTCCATATGTTGATCAGTCACGTGCATTTTTAACATCTCTGTTTGTATTATTGCTGCATGTCATTAATACGTTTTTTTAAGGAAAAAAAAAAGGTAGATTGTAAGGCGTGATATTGAGTTATTACATTATCGTGTGCGATTTTCTTCCTGTTCCACCCCAACTTTTTGTAAAATTATTTTTAAACAATGCTATACAAAGAGAAATAGCACTGTTCTGACATAGGAACCTAAAGTCTTGTCCGGTGTTGTTACAGTTAAAAGTGACCCCCATGATTTCCACCGATAGAGGACTTCTCTAGGCGGCGAAGCGGTATCTTTTCATTTACAGCTGTCGGAAATATATTTATATAGTTATTGTTAGATTGAGATTTACAAATTGGGTTATTTTAAAGAATTTAATACAAAAAAAGTTTTTTTTTTTTAGCATTATTGCTATCCGCTAGCCATAAACAACAACAACAACAACACCAGCGCTGGTAACTGGATGCCGGCGAGCCTCGAGTTTCTTTGCTATTTCGGAAGAACACCTTCTGTACAGAGGGACTTCAGACTGTTCGTATGAAAATCAAGTGCTGATTGATTGAGGAGCTGAACGATGTCCACGTTGTCTTTAGATAAAGAACTGCAGGAGCGCCTGAGAGAGGCGAGTGCTATTGGAGACCTTGACGAAGTGCGGACTCTAGTCGAGAGCGGAGTGAACATCAACTCCCAGAATGAAATCAATGGATGGTAGGTTCTGGGGTCGAGACTGTTTTTCATCCGATTACGCAACTGATCTGCTAGCTCTACAGTTAGCTTAGCGCCTGTCGCACTGGAAATACTATCGATACGAGCTGCTCCATACGACTAGCAAGCTAGCTCACTGGCTCTGGCTAAGCCACCAGCTAATCTGTAACACACTCCTGTGATGCATTTTCAGTTCATTCAATTAACCCGGTTTCCACTTTGCTAAATGCTGTTCTTAAAGAAACAAACAAGTTATTTTTCTTTCTTTTTTTATTAATGAATTGATTTTTGACGTAATCAATCAAGTAGTGTGTTTGATGTAGGAGTTACTTGTACTTGGAGTAAACTTCTTTTGGTTTCTTACCTACAGATTAAGAACTTACCCCTGCTGCCGGTGTTGGTAATAAAGCATGGTTGCCCACTTACTCATCGTCTATACCGCTTTATCTTGTATACATGGTCACTGGGGGCCTGAAGCCTATCCCAGGAGACGTAGGGCATGAGGCGGGGTACACCAATCCATCACATGGCACACACATACAGAACATGCGCTCATCCACATGCTACAGGCAATTTGGGAATGCCAGTTAATATAATCTGTATGTATTTAGGCTGTAGGAGGAATCCCACCAAGCATGGGAAGAACATGCAAAGTCCAGGCTCATAGACTCAGACTAAATGCAAAGCAGTTATTTTTTGCCACTGAATTTGTGGTTAATCAGGTAGAGTGTGTGATATAAGAGTTGTTTGTACTCGCCCTGTCCAGTTCACTGGTTTTCCTTCCTAGGATCACTTTTGGTAGGTCCTGACCCCTGCAGACTGCAAACTTTCTACAAAAGCTGCAGTTTTGGAGTTCCTCTGACCTAGTTGTCTAGCCATTACAATTTGGCCATTCTCACACTAGCTACATTTTCTAATTTCTTGACGTGTTGGGAGCAGAAAAAATTACATACATAAGTATTTGAGTGACTTTGGCAAGGGCCAAATTATGATGGCTTGATGAGTGGGTAGAGGCACCTCAAAAAACTGCAGCACTTGTGGGATGTTCTCAGGCTGCAGTGGTCAGGACATACCAAAAGTGATCCAAGGAAGGTAAACGGGTGAACTGGCGACAGGATCATGCGCGGCCAAGGCTCAATGATACAGATGGGAAGTGAAGGCTGGCCCTTGCCATCCGATCCAATAGAAGAGCTAATGCTGGTTGTTATAGAAAGGTGTCAGAACACACAATGCATTAATGTTATGGTGCAAAAGGGACGTACTCAATATTAGGGACATAGTCATAATGGCTGATGCAGGAGAGTCTAGATATGGTGGCACAGCTCCAAGAACTAGTAAAGAGTAAAAGGCAATATTAAAAGTCTTTTAGAATTGGGAGTCACAGCTCAGGGAAGGAGGCACTTAATTTTTTTTTTTTTTTGGTGGAAGATTGGACTATAAAGTTGTCTTTAAAGGTCGGGGAAGCTGGGGAGAGTGAGATCCACAGGTGGTGGTCATGCACCCTACAGGACTTCACCCAGATGCTAAGTGGTACTGAAAAAAAAGTGTTGAGAAGAATGACTGTTTGGAAATACCAAATAAATATTAGAATGTTTTCTTTTTTTAAGGAAGGTTGGGTTGGAAAATAGGCTTTAAGAGGCCGGGAAGATGAGGGAGAATTGAGTTCAGTTGGTGGTAATGTAACCTACTGGATTCAACCGCCTAAACAACACTGAAGAAGAAGACTGTTTTTTAAAGGCATAAAGTTTTCACTGAATATAAAACAATGGAATATAACAGTCTGTACCAGGCATGTTATTTCCAAAAGGGTTATATTTAGATTATGTATTTACAAAATAGACAAAACTATTTACAACAATTTCTAACAGTTATGCTGACAAAAAGCAGCAGCGGTGGTGAGGAGTTGAAGGAAAAAAGACATGAAGAAAATGTTTTGGAAGTAATAGTTTGCTTTGTTTGCTTGCAAATATAGGCAAAATGAGAGTTTAAAACAAGGAAGTGGTGCACAGGGTGTCAAATAACAGTGATCAGTGATTGGTTGTTGGGGTTATTGGCTTACATAACCACAACTTAAACACCGGCAGTGAGTTGAACCAACCTGCTCTCACTGGCTGATGTCTGCTGCAGAGTCATATCTTGTGCCAGACAGTCAGTACCATCTGCTCACTCTTTGTTACTAGGCCTTTTTTCCAGTAAAATATAAACTCCCTTGAAGGGTCTTCAGGATCGCCAAATCTAGTAACAAAGTCTCCAATCTGGCAACACTACCTTAAACTGGTACTGTCACATGGTGAGTTTCAATTAAGCTTATCACATGGAAGGGATCAGTACAGCTGTGATGGGGTCATAGGCGTGAGAGTGTAGCTCAAGTGCTGAAGATATCACAGCTGTGCTGATATTCAGCACGACAGCCTGACCTCAATTGTGATATTGTAAAACGGTTCCATAAACATCATTTATTATCAACACATTATGATTAATGATTTGTTTATTTTTGCTCTGCCTGGTGGAACAAGCCATGAACGGCGAAGTTGGCGACAATGAAATGTACGGGTGAAGGTTGTTTTAAATTCTTACCAGTACTATGTAGCCAAACGTTGAGGAGAATAAACCATGGAGAGGTTGAACAGTCCTGTAAATCTTTAAAAATATCCTTTTTATTTCCTGATTTTACACTTTAGAATACTAGGTAACTTCTGGGGTTCTGGAAATAAATCCCAACTTGCGTTAAATGGAAAGCTAGTGGCCTGTGTTAGGCACTGGAACAAGGTACGATCCCTTGTTCCACACACCAGCTAGCGCCCTTGATCAGGGGTTAGAGAGCGATTTGAGATCCAGCTTTGTGTTAGAAGCTAGTTGTCTTTGTAGCCAAAAATAAAAGAACACAGATGGTTCAGAATTACTTTTATTTATGACTTTTATTAGTAATTATTAAGCAGAAAAAAATGTTGTTTAAGATGGCATGACATTATCTGGGCCCGTATTTATAAAAGTTTTAGGATCACTTCAGGAATCGTGTTGTAAGTTAATTTAGGACTAAAGATACTCCTACCTCAGAATAGGACATAAGTAATTTATGTAGCTTCCTATCTTACTTTAGGAAAGCGTGTGACGTGCCGCTGTTTACATCACTGAGAGCCGCATAGTAGGCAACACATTATAACGAGGTGTTGTAATTTTTACAGGTTTTTTTATTTGTTACTTTTAAACTGTGGAAAATCTAAATGTTTAAATCGGCACCACTTGTGTGAAAGCTTTATTCACCTGGACAGAACTTATCCTGACTATCCTGATCAATCTGCTCCAATCACAACAGTTTCAAGCCCCTGTAACAGAGATGTGTAGAACTGTCATGATCAGATCAAAATGACTTTGTAAAGAAAGCCAAACTGGAGAGAGAGTGAGACCGTTTTGCTATAACAGGTAGTAAAATGTAAGGAAATCATTAATGGTACACTCTGCCCTACTCTTACATTTAAAGATAAAAAGAGTGAATGGACGGCAATTTGTAAAACCATCAATGCCACCTGTCAGATTGCCACCGTACCTGTGAGGAGTGTGAAAATAGGATGGTGTTGATGAAGTGCTGGAATGCTGCAATGAAATTTCAGCTTATAACAGAGAACCTCAAAAACTGTTGTGCTGCTGTCAAATAGTTTATTATAAGTATATAAAATTTTTATTATTATGTATTCTAATGTATACTAAATCTATGATCATGTTGCATCCATAACTTCTTGAGCGTTGATGCTGTGCTGACGTGTTCAGTTCACGTAAGCCTCCTCGTCGGTTGTCAGATGATTAATTAATTTAATTATTAATTTAAACTCCAGGGAAACCAGTGATGTACATGATTTCGCTGCGTGGCGAGGAAATGTATGAATTAGATTTTTTTTTGTTGACATTGTCAGCTGTGACAAACCCAAATCATCAGTGTTGCAAATCTTTTCTCTTACTATAAAAAACACACACACACACACACACACACATATATATAAGGAATCATATTGTTTTGTGTAGACATCATACGAAATGTTCTTTGATGGACCAGTTTCATACCGCACCAAGTTCTGTCACAAAAAGTATTACATTTTTGTCTAAAGGTTTGTTTTAATGAGCTCCTTGTCAGTCAGTGTTCTCAAAACACCTCTTCTGAGTGCACATCTCTGCCTAGAAAACTTTGTGGTAAACTATGTCTGCTGTGTATGGTTCTTCCCAGGACATGCTTACACTGGGCGTGCAAGAGAAACCACAAACACATAGTGGCATATCTTCTGAATTCTGGGGCCGACAAAGAAATCCTCACCTCCAAAGAGGAGCTAGCCGTTCAATTGACCTCCAAACCCGAGATCAGAAGACTGCTTGGAGGTATGTTTTCCAGTTGAAATAAGTGCCTTTACGCCCTGTTTGTGCTGGAATAGGTTTACCTGAGGAGGTTCAGGAATAATAGTAATATTTAAGGGTTTAACTAGCTGATTCATACAGCACACAACAATTACATGTCTGTAATTTGTCCAGATTACTTCTTGTAGCTGCAATTGGCGTGTGTCAGTGTGGTGACCTGCAAAGAAACATGTGCAGCCATCACTGCGTTGCATAAAAATGGCTTCACAGGCAAGAATATTGTGGCTACTAAGATTTCACCTAAATCAATAATATATAGGATCATCAAGAAATTCAAGGAAAGAGGTTCAATTCTTGTTAAGAAGGCTTCAGGGCGTCCAAGAAAGTCCAGCAAGCGCCAGGATCGTCTCCTAAAGAGGATTCAGCTGCGGGATCGGAGTGCCACCAGTGCAGAGCTTGCTCAGGAATGGCAGCAGGCAGGTGTGAGCGCATCTGCATGCACAGTGAGGCGAAGACTTTTGGAAGATGGCCTGGTGTCAAGAAGGGCAGCAAAGAAGCCACTTCTCTCCAAAAAAAACATCAGGGACAGATTGATCTTCTGCAAAAAGTATGGCGAATGGACTGCTGAGGACTGGGGCAAAGTCATATTCTCGGATGAAGCCTCTTTCCGATTGTTTGGGGCATCTGGAAAAAGGCTTGTCCGGAGAAGAAAAGGTGAGCGCTACCATCAGTCCTGTGTCATGCCAACAGTAAAGCATCCTGAGACCATTTATGTGTGGGGTTGCTTCTCATTCAAGGGAGTGGGCTCACTCACAATTTTGCCCAAAAACACAGCCATGAATAAAGAATGGTACCAAAACACCCTCCAACAGCAACTCCTTTCAACAATCCAACAACAGTGTGGTGAAGAACAATGCATTTTCCAGCATGATGGAGCACCGTGCCATAAGGCAAAAGTGATAACTAAGTTGCTCGGGGACCAAAACGTTGAAATTTTGGGTCCATGGACCTGGAAACTCCCCAGATCTTAATCTTAACTTGTGGTCAATCCTCAATAAACAGGTGAACAAAAACCCACTAATTCTGACAAACTCCAAGAAGTGATTATGAAAGAATGGGTTGCTATCAGTCAGGATTTGGCCCAGAAGTTGATTGAGAGCAGCCCAGTTGAATTGCAGAGGTCCTGAAAAAGAAGGGGCAACACTGCAAATACTGACTCTTTGCATAAATGTCATGTAATTGTCGATAAAAGCCTTTGAAACGTATGAAGTGCTTGTAATTATATTTCAGTACATTACAGAAACAACTGAGACAAAGATCTAAAAGCAGTTTAGCAGCAAACTTTGTGAAAACTAATATTTGTGTAATTCTAAAAACTTTTGGCCACGACTGTATATATAAGAGGTGGCCAAGTTTTTACTAGCTTTAGTTCTCGCATTGCATCGATACAGTATTGCCGTTCCGAAGGGAGAAACTTATTTTATTTATTTACTTCTTTATTTATTATTGCACTATTCCTTTTCTCTCCTTAAATCACACAAAATGTCAGTAATAATTTTCTTGAGCAAAAACTAGTTCGGCTTAAATTAGTATTGTGTAATATCTAAACAATTTCAGCATGGTGCCGAAGTCTTGAGCCACCCCCTATTTATTCACATTTCTTGTATTTTTTAAATATATATTCTTAAGGAATAATTATTTTATTTTTTTTAAGCCACACAGTGACCTGTGAATCATAAAAAATAAATTATCAGGCCAGTGATTGGTATACTGGTGATGCAACAGATGAGAGGAGAAATAAGGGTTGCTGGTGAAGTTATTAAGCAAACAATCAATTTTTAAATGGAATCTTTGCAGAAACATTTGTTTCTCATTTCTTTATTTTAATCGGCATCATTTTATATGATGACATTTGGAGTGGCTCAAGACTTTTACATAATATTGTATAATATGAAATGTTCATGTTTTCTGTCGAAGGTTTAATGGAGCCTTATGTCTGTAAAATTTTTCCTGTAGTGGAGGAAGAGGAGAGTGACCCCGAAGGAAAGGAAGCGGAGCTGCCGATTATTCCAAGTTATCTCTCTAACCCACCCTTCTTGTTTTGCAAAACGGATAAAAGCGACCTAAGTGTAGCACGACACGTTTCCCAGAACGGTACCAGTGAACATTTGGAGGGTGTTGTCTCAGAGCCGGCCACTTTATCCCACGTACAGGAACAACAACAACAGCAGCAGCAGCGCATATACTCAGATGGCCAGAGCCAACCGCCGTTGTCTTACGTTTCCATGGTAGAGCCGAGCAGCATTGTGCAAAACCAGGTGACTAATGGGAGCGTCTCCCCGGAGGTGCATCACAGCAACCATAATGAGTACGCTCACAATCACAGCATTGCCCAGAACAGCCCTGTTTGTCCCCCATTACCTTCAGCAAGTGCAGGATCAAACCCCACCATCACCCGGCAGCAGTCTTTTCCTCATCAGCTGAATGGCTCTCAGCCAGGGGGCTCAATGCCTGCCTTCCAGCCTTTCTTCTTCACCAGCACCTTCCCTGTAAATGTGCGGGGTATGTAGCACAGAGATCTGTTTCAAAGCACATATTTACATGTGTATCTGTATCTGTTGTAGCATTTTATTTTAAAATAAAGATTTTTTTTTCCTCTTTCTCTTTCTTGCCTCATTCTCTCATATTTCGTCTCCCAGAACTTGTTTTGAAGGTGCGGATCCAGAACCCCCATGCCAGAGAAAATGATTTCATTGAGGTGGAGCTGGACAGACAGGAACTGACGTATCGGGCGTTGCTGCGGGTCTGCTGCCGTGAACTGGACATTAGCGCAGAGCATGTGGAGAAAATACGCAAGCTCCCCAACACTATGCTTAGAAAGGTGTGTGCACTATCAAAGTTTCATGTAAAACTTTTAGTTTTCTATGAATGTTTAAGTTTAAGCATTTGTGAAAGCATTTGGCTCATCAACATTTAACTTTTGGACTTTTGACTGTGTTAGGACAAAGATGTGGCTCGGCTTCAAGATTTTCAGGAGTTGGAAGTGGTGTTGGAGAAGGCAGAGAGTTTGTCTTTGTTTTCTGGCCCAGGAGGGCTAAATGACCGGCCGTGCTACAACATGAAGGCCTCAAGGCTCACCTACTAGCTCCTGCCTTCAGACCCCACAACGAAGGCGGACTGACTTGCTGCCCCATCTGGGACTGAAGTTCGAAATGCCTAATTCATCCCTAGGTTTTGTTTTTGCCATTCTACAGATCAGATGTCATTCTCCCATATGCCTTTTCTCCCAAGCCTATAATTCACCCATGCATGTTCCCCATAGCCATTTAAAAGAACCATAAAGCCTTCCACATAATCCTTGCAATCCTTGTTAGTTTTATCACAAAGTCTTTGGTTTTATACATCCTTCCTGGTCATGACACCATCTTTCACGAGTCATTGTTTTTGAATATTCAAAATGTTCTTACCCTAGCTTTGGGCTGTATATTCAAATCTGTCACCTCCCATGCTGCTGGCCTGTGTGAAGTTTTCAGATCTGCCTCGCTGCTGTGTTTAATAAAGCCACTGTGTGGTTTTTCACACAGCTCACAGGGACAGTTGTGACCTGTACCAGCACTTCTTATTGTCAGTTCTGGTCATTACCATATATGCACTCTTATCCCAATGCAGGCTATTTTAATTTGCACTGGCAAAGCACACAGCAAATTCGCTTGATTGCTAACATCCTCTTTTAAGTGTGTTAGCTTTTCTTAGTTCCACTTGGGAAAGCCATTGTAGTTTGATGTACTTAAATACAGCAGCTTCAGAAACTAAAAAGGAGGGGTGTTTTTCATGTTCTGTGTATGTGCGTTTGCCAGTTAATCCCCTGTGCACTTTGAAAACTCACCACAACTAGGAGGAACTTTTTGAATACACCAGTGGTGTTTTGGTGCCATTGCTGCTCCTTTAGTCACTGCTAACCAAAAACTGTTAGTCAGAAAACTTTCCTCACGATCTTGTATTGAGGCTTAATATCATTTTTTCCTCCTGCACTGAATAATGTAGCAAAGATCACTGTTATGTTAATTAAATTTTAGTTTTTAAAGGAATGAAAGATTAAAGAACAGGGTTTAATGAATGTGAGCTTCCACACTTTCTTCTTTAAACTTTAAGAGAGTTATAAATGGGGCAACGTTACTATAATGGATATTGTTCTCTGGACCTAATCGCAGCACAGGCTTTATATTTAGGAAGCAGGATTCATACTCTTTAACTGAATGGTCTGTTTAGTTGCATTACAGCTCAACTTGCATAATTCTCTAAAGGTCTATTTTGTGGTCACAGTTCCTAAGATAAAACTTGCAATGCATCTTTATTTTATTTCTAACTAAAAGTTTTCATGGGCCAAAAGACACCTTACACATGTAGAGTTGTAGATTTTTTTTATTTTATTTCCCTGAGTTATTTTAACATTATTGTTTCTGTATATCGTATACATGAAGAAAAAAAAAATAGGCATAACTGTATAAATGGAGAAGGCATGGCTCCTTTTTTAATATATATATATTTTTTTTACTATAAACACACTAATTGGGATCTTTTCTTTTTGGTTGAAATGGTGTCTAATGTCTAATGTTCTAATATATAAAATATACGCTAGCTTAAAATGCAAAAAAACTGTTCACCTTTAATTTTAGTCCTTTTACATATTGTATTGTTCTGTACTATGTTTTTTAAAATATATATATATATATTATTTTATAAATGTGAGTGTAGAAAGGAGGTTTTAAGGCACACTACAGCTAAAATGGAGCCAAGCATTTGTCTTTGTCTGTCTGTCTGCCTGTCTATCTCCAGTATGTATCAGTTGTGTTCTGTATGCTCATAAAAATGCTGACTATTCACAAGGTGGTGAAAGCTTGATTGAGAAGCTGCAAAGATTCTGACTGATGTATGGCATCAAAACTTACTGTGGAAAAGTCGCTGTACTAACTGATCATGTACAGGAAGACGAATACAGTTTGACTTAACCTATGCATCCCCAGTCTGATATTGTATGTGTTCTCTGTCTCTTTCACTCTCTCATACACATTTACTCTTAAAAATTTGAATATCATGGGGAAAATTATTTTCTTTTTATACCTTAATTTTAAAGAATTAAGCCCTCATGTGCTTTAGTAACATTACTTGTAAAGTGAAATATTTCAAGCCTTTTTTTTGTTTTCATTTTAATTACAGTATTTTAATGAAAATCAAGTCCATATCTCAAAATATAACAGGAACATAACAGGATTTTACAATACAGACATTTTGAAAAATTATGCACATTTATGTACTTGATACTTGGTCAAGGCTCCTTAACCATAAATTATTGCACCGATATGACATAAAGACGATCAGCCTAGAAGACTAGGATGCTTTGATAGCACCCATCAGCTTGTCTGTATTGTTGCATTGTGTGTTTCTCATCTCTTGTCAAAAGCCTGTAGATTTTCTATGGCATTCAGGTTGGGTGAGTTGGATGGCCAATCAATGTCCATGGTAGCACTAGTTAGTGTTAGTTTTGGCACTGTGCCTTCAACTGACAGTCATCTCATGGCTGTAGTCGTCCCTGATTCTGTGCATTTCTTCCTCACCCTTATTTTTTCCAGTCAACTTTTTTTTTTCCTATTAGGCAACTTTTTATAAATATGCCTAAATACAGCACTTTCTGTGGCTTACCCTCCTTTTAGAGGATGTCAACGATCGTGGTTTTTTAAATTTATTTATTTTAGATAGTTTTGCATTGCACACCATCCATTTTGGCAGGAGCAGATTATTTTATACGAATTTATAAGTTTCTTTAGGATTATAGCAAAATAATAAAAAATATATTGAACTGGGATATTTATAAAATTATGCAATTTACAAAATCGAATCTGCATCTAGTCGTATTGTATCGTCTGGTGCCTGATGATTCCCATTCCTAATCAACAACGCCAAGTGAACTGCACGTTGATCACCAACTACACTACTCACAATAAGGGATATTGTGAGAGAGTCAGTTGATGTCATACATACAGTGTTTGTTTCACTTCAGACGTTTTTTGGAATAGGGAGGCAATTGTATTGGGGTGATAGACACAACTCATTTTGTGTTTTCCATGTAATGGTCTTATTGTGTACAGGTGTGCCTTATATTGGGGCCAATACAAAAAGACAACCCTTTTGAAAGTGGCATCAATTTCAACATTCAGTAGGTATAAAAAGCTGGTATTGTAAGTAAGTCATTCCAATTTCATCATTCAGCCATGAACACACGTCACTTAACAGATGAGCAGCACCACCTGGCCATGGCGCGCCTTTGGGTCAGAGGCAGACAGTCAGATGTTGCTCGTGAACTTCATCAGCAGACACAGAACTACTGGCAGAGTTCATGACAGACCCAGGAGTGGAGCCCCAAGAGTGACAGTCCGCAACGATGACCAGACCAAATTTTTGGGGTAATAAATATTAAACTAATGAAAATGGTGTTTGTTCTCATACATTATTAGTAATATCAAAGAGAACTTACTTATTTCATTGGTAGAAAGGTACCAGAATACGAAAGCACCACATGCATGGAGCCTAGCAGGCAAAGAGCCCAAGGCCGCAGACCCAGCCTCCAAACTCAAACAGATATCCATGGGGCACTGCACAAATAAGACTCTAAAACAAGCCCCAAACAACAACCAACAGCACTCCAATACATACGTATATTGTTTATATATTATAAACACAGAACAGTGACTTTGTTTAATTAATTACTGTTTTCTGGGCTTTATAGTTTTTTTTCACTTGCCTTTTTTTTTTTTTTTACATACAATGCATTTATTTGCATATAAGACTGGACTAACTAGACTACAGTACTAGTCAAAAATCTGGACTCTCCTGGACTCTCTCTCTCTTCTCCTCTCATCTCTCTCTCTCTCTCTATATATATAATATATATTATATATATATATATATATATATCATTGTAATGGAATTCCAAATCCCACAAGTGCTTACTAACCTTCAGCAAGGTCATTATGTCTGGTCCCGAGGAGGATTGCTGATACACTGTATGGCCAAAAGCATGTGGACACCTGTTCATCAAAACTATATACATTGTACAATAATAGGGCCCAAACCTGTTTAACAATGACAGTGCCCCAGTGCAAAATGAACTCCATGAAGATGTGATTTGCCAAGGATGAGGGGTGCATAGCCCTGGGCTTAAACCTACAGAGGGTCCTACTGTAGATCTGGAAGTGTTTGGCAAAATGACAGAGAGATTTAAAAAAAAAAAAATTTTAAACCAATGTCAAATCAATTTATTGTCTAGCATGATTCCCCTTATAGCAAAGCTGCATAGCCCACTCTGGCCAGTACATGAACTGGCCCATGTCTGGCCATGTTATCTATTGTAAGCCTTTCCAATTCTACTGCTGATCCTTCTCATGTTGGACAGAATTTAGCAACTCAGCCACAGAATGCTACTTGTGTCATTTAGACCTTGCCTTTAAAGTGAACAGTTGTAAAACTGCGATTTTTAAAACATTTCAGTTAGCTGTTAATGGCATCACAACCATCCTGAAATTGACCAAAGCAAGTCTCGTTTCCAAATTATTTTTCTGAATTAGCAGAATACTTAAAATATTTGATACAATATAGTCAAAAGGTTAAAGCTGAAAATAAGTGGATCAGCTTTAATGAATCATTGATATTATTATTTCAGCCTATGAAGCCTATGTACATGTTGTCTTTCTGTATGGCAGAACTCTCTGCCTAACTTATTAATACAAAGAAATAAAATTTTGTAAGTTTGAGTATCTTATGCCTTGTTTACATTAAGTTTCACCGTCAGCCAAATCAGTGAATCACAGATAAGAAATTGAAAACGTAGATTGGATAAAGCATGTTAAAATTTAATAGTAGCTTATTTTAAAGTACATTATTAAATCAACCACATAACTGTTTATAACATTGCTTATACACACCATTTTTATTTCACTTATGATGCAGGTTAAACTTCAAGCAGTTTTCTAAATACTGCAAAAGTTTCATTCAATTCTGTCCAGTGGTCGATTTAAGATGCACCCACAGTTTGACGCGTGCAGTGTATGCTGTCAAAACTTGTGGTTAATAATCTGGCACTTAACTGCTTATAACTTCCCGGCTACTCAACATTTTGATTTCATTTATGATGTAGGTTTAACTCCAATCAAAGACCTAAGGACTGGTAAAGTTTCATAAAATTCATACATACGTACATACAGTACATACACAGACAGACAGACAGACAGACCGACCGACCGACAATTGTCTCAGACTAGTTTTGGGTCCTCCAGTGTATGAAAAGTAAAGAAAGGGCGAGTGCTGACCAATGTAAAGATAAAACCTTTCTAAGCATGAACCGGTCATTCCGGTTATAATTGTTATTGTTAGCAAGAGCTCAAGTAAAAAATTGTTAGTAGTGTTGATGAACCCTAACATAAGCAATATGAATGTGGATTTGTGTGTGTGTGTGTGTGTGTGTGTGTGTGTGTGTGTAGCTAATTATAAAGACTAATTAAAAAACTAAACTGTAATAGACTGCACAGTTTATGGTGACTGATCACTTGGTATGTATGGCACTCAAACTACCACCATAAAAAAGTTGTTTGGCTCTACAACAGAGGGTTTCTCTTTCAGAACCTATTGCTAATAGATCCTAGAATGGTTAAATGTCTAAATAATGTCACACTTCAGGGCTTGCAGGGCTTCTGGATCGACATGCAAGCGGCAAATATACACTCAGTTTGCGGATGTGTCACGGACTAACCGGAGGTGAAGCAGAAGACTTAGCAGTTAGCCCTGTAGCGTGGATGGTAAACCCAAACGCGGAAGTAGCGCGAGTAGGCAGGATAACCACGCAAGTTATTCTTAGAACTCTCCCGAAGCGAGAGCAAGAGTTTACACAAATAAACCCGCGTTCTAAGTACACACACCCAATCAGAAGCGATAACCCAAGAAAGTGAGTACTCACGTTTGGACGAGCGAGGCGACGGCGAAAGCACGGGCATAACTCAATGACTGAGCGATGTGATGCGTCATCTTGTTTCCTTTTATGCTTCCTGAAACCCGACCGTTACTTTCGGGTCCTAGTGCGGTCGTGTTATGAGTGTGCATGACTAGTACCCCCCCGTCCAGGACCGACTTCTCGGACGGTCCTGGGAGTGGAGGATACCCGACGACGGTAGTCCCGGATGAGTTCGGGGTCTAAGACAAACCGAGCCGGAATCCAAGATCGCTCCTCGGGACCGTAACCTTCCCAATCCACCAGGTACTGGAGCCCTCTGCCCGAGGACGTGAGTCAAGGATCCGGCGAACGGTGTAGGCGGGACCACCCTCAATCATACGGGGAGGAGGAGCAGGGTGGGTGGGTGGAACCATAGGTGAGGTGGTGAAGGGTTTGAGCTGGGAGGTGTGGAATACCGGATGGATCCGGAGCGCCGCAGGCAGCTGGAGCCGGTAGGTGACAGGGTTAATCCGGAGATTGATGCGGTATGGTCCGATGAATCTGGGTGATAGTTTCCTTGACTCAGTCTGCAGGTGAAGGTTTTTTGTTGAGAGCCATACCTTATCACCTACTTGGTACATTCGTCCCGGTGGGTGTCGACGGCGATGTTGCAGGGTGTAGCGGCGATTGGCCTTTTGAATGGCTTGGTTGGCTTGTCTCCAAAGCCGTCGACACCGACGAACCAACTGTTGGGCCGACGGCACTTCCACTTCCGGCTCCTGATGATCGAACATCGGAGGTTGGAAGCCGTAGCATACCTCAAATGGGCTTAGGTTGGTGGCAGAAGATAGGTGGAGGTTGTGTGACAGCTCAGCCCAAATGAGGTAGCGGGCCCAGGAGCACTGGCGATCAGCAATAAAGCATCTCAGTTAGCGCTCCAGTTGTTGGTTGGTTCGCTCCGTCTGACCGTTAGTCTGTGGGTGGTAACCGGAGGACAGACTGCAGGTGGAATTGATCAGACGGCAGAAGGCCTTCCAGAACCGGGACGTGAACTGGGGCCCCCTGTCCGAGACGATGTCCTTTGGGGACCCATGCAGGCGGACTACGTGCTCTAATATCAGCTCGGCGGTCCTTTTAGCTGACGGGAGTCCGGAGAGGGCCACCAGGTGAACAGCCTTGGAGAACCGGTCGACGATGGTGAGGAGGGTGTCCTTTCCTTCCGAAACCGGCAGGCCCGTGATGAAGTCAACGGCAATGTGTGTCCAGGGTCGGCGGGGAACCGGAAGTGGTTGAAGTTCCCCGGGTGATGGTCTGTTGCTGTCCTTGGACCTGGCACACACTGGGCACGCCTGGACGAACTCATCTACGTCCTTCTTCATACTGGGCCACCAGAAAGCACGTGGTACAAACAGTAGGGTCCGCCGTCTCCCGGGGTGTCCTGAAAGGGGAGAGGAGTGTCCCCACTGAAGCACTTCGGCCCTGATGGCGTTGGGGACGTAGAGTCGGCCAGGCGGCACCCCTGCTGGTGCGGTCTCCGTAGCTTGTGCCTGGCGAACCCTCGTCTCCAAGTCCCACCTGAGCGGTGCGAGGATCTTGGTGGCTGGTAGTACAGGCGCGGGGTCCGCCCGGGGGACGTCTCCCTCGTGTTGTCGGGAGAGGGCGTCGGCTTTGGTGTTCTTGGACCCCGGGCGGTATGACAGGTGGAAATTGTAATTTTCGAAGAATAGTGCCCATCGCGCTTGTCTGGGGTTCAGCTGTTTTAACGTGCGGATTGTAATGAGGTTTTGGTGGTCGGTCCAGACGATGAACGGCTCTCTGGCGCCCTGGAGCCAGTGTCGCCATTCTTCCAAAGCCCACTTTATGGCCCGCAGCTCGCGGTCCCCTACCCCGTATCGCTGCTGAGTGGGGTCAAATTTTTTGGAAAAGAAACTACAGGGATGTAGCTTCTGGTCTGGACCTCGTTGAGAGAGAACAGCCCCGCCACTCGAAGCGTCCACTCCACACGAATGGTTTTCAGCATGCGGGTTGAAGGAGGGATGGGAGCAGTGGTGAAGCGGCGACAGAGTTCATGGAAGGCAGAGACAGCAGTTGGGGTGAGATTGAAGAGGTGAGATGATGGGCGGGTCAGAGCGGTTAGTGGCGCTGCAACGGTACTGTAGTCCCGGATAAAGCGGCGATAAAAATGGGCAAACCCGAGAAATCTCTGGAGCTGTTTAAGAGTCTTGGGTAGGGGCCAATGACTCACAACTTCCAATTTCTGCGGGTCCATGGCCACACCCTGGGGCGAGATGACAAAACCCAGGAACGTGGTGGAGCGCTCGTGAAAAGCGCACTTCTCCAACGTACAGTACAGCTGGTGGGCGAGCAATCTCTTTAGAACCGCTCTGACGTGCTGGATATGTTCGTTGACGGTTCGGGAGTAGATGAGGATGTCGTCAAGGTAGACGAACACCCAACGGCCTAACATGTCTCTGAGGACGTCATTGATGAATTGTTGAAAAGCGGCAGGTGCGTTGCAGGGACCAAACGGGATGACCAGGCTTTCGTAATGTCCTGTGGGGGTGATGAAGGCCGTCTTCCACTCATCGCCCTCTCTGATGCGCACCAAGTTGTAGGCGCTCCGGAGGTCCAACTTAGTGAAGATGGTGGCACCAGAGAGGGCGTCCAGGGCGGAGTTGGTAAGAGGCAATGGATGTCGGTTTTTTATGGTAATATTGTTGAGCCCTCGATAATCGACACAGGGACGTAGACTACCATCGCGTTTCTTCACGAAAAAGAACCCCGCAGCGGCAGGTGAGGAGAAGGGCCGGATGGTACCATGGCGAAGTCCACTGGAAACATACTCCTCCATCGCCTGCGTCTCGGTGTTGGACAATGAATAGAGATGGCCGCGGGGTGGTGTCGCACCTGGCTGAAGATCGATCGCCAGGTCGTATGAGCGATGAGGTGGTAGATGAATCGCACGTCTCTTACAAAAGACTTCAGCCAGGTCCCGGTAGTCTAGCGGGATTTTATCTGTGTCGACATCGGGGGCCTCGGACTCCCTAGAGCACGTCCCAGCCTCGGCCCGTAGGCAAAGCTCAGTGCAGGTCGGCCCCCATTGGAGGATCCGGCTTTGGGTCCAGGATATGAGCGGGTCGTGCTGCAGCAGCCAAGGGTGTCCGAGGATGATAGGTGGTGAGGAGATAGTGGTGGTGTAAAACTGGATCTGTTCTTGATGTTGTTTAATGATGAGGGTGATAGGTTGGGTTTGAGAGGATATGGGGCTGGAGGAGAGAGGCCGACCATCGACTGATGTAATGGTTACAGGCTGGGATAACGCCTCAATCTTTATCCCCAATTTTTTTGCATAGGAAGAGTCAATGAAGTTACCTGCTGCCCCGGAGTCGACGAACGCGGTACTTCCGACCCGTTTGTGGCCAAACTGGAGATATACTTTAACCGTGAGACGGGAATCATTGGTCGTGGTGGTGGAGAGGGACATGGGACCCGGTGAGTTCCTCCCTTTTCTCACCGGGGCTGCGCGTTTCCCGGCCGCAGAGGACAGATGGCCCGATGATGTGCTGAAGAACCACAGTACGCGCAGAGCCCCTCTCTGAATCGGCGTTCCCGTTCTGCAGCGGTCAAGGAGGCGCGCCTTAATTGCATGGGTTCCCCGACTCCTGTGTCAACCACGGCGGGAGGTGGAGTACCGACGGTCCTGGTGGATGCTGCAGTGAATGGGGCGTGAACTTCTGGAACTGTTGAGCGGGAGAGGAAGGGCGTGGTGTGTGGTAGTGCAGTCATGGTGGGTGGCAGGGTTCGAGGAGCTGGCTTGGGGCGAACGAGCAGCCGTTGGTCGATCCGGAGGGCGAGCTGAATTCAACCCTCCAAGGTAGCTGGAAGCTCTCGTCCGGCGAGCTCGTCTTTTATCCGCGCAGCCAGTCCCTCGTAGTAGGCCGTCCGGAGTGCGGAGTCTCCCAGTCGGTCTGTACGGCGAGAGTACGAAACTCCGCGGTGTAACGGCTCACGGACGACCCTCCCTGCTTTAGATGATACAACTTGGAGTCGGTCTCCACCTCAGCAGCTGGATGTTCAAAGTTGAGCTTGAGCTGGCGGGTGAACTCGGTGTAGGAGTAGGCGACATCTGAATCCGAACGAAGAACCGCCGTGGCCCACTCAGCTGCCTGCCCGGATAGCAACGAGACGAGAAGAGCAATGCGCAGTCGGTCTGTGGAGTATCTGGTGGAATTAAACTCAAACACAAGATCCAACGCAGTTAGAAAAACACTGCACTTCCCATCCGTGCCATTCCATTTATCCGGTAAAGATAAGAAAACATCAGAAGGTGGAGAGGGAGCTGGCGGCGCAGCAGCCGCTGCGATGGGCGTGGCCACAGCCGGCTGAGCGGCCGCCCCGCGGAGGACCGCATTCTCCCGTCGCAGCTCCGCCACCTCGCGGCGCAAGGCCGCGACGCCCTGGAGCTCCGTGCGGAGCGATGCAACCTCACCACGGAGCTGATCGATCAGCTTAGCATGCTGGCCAACCACATCGCAGAGGTGAGCAAACTCCGCTGGGTTTACTGCCGGTGGCTCAGTCATTCTGTCACGGACTAACCGGAGATGAAGCAGAAGACTTAGCAGTTAGCCCTGTAGCGTGGATGGTAAACCCAAACGCGGAAGTAGCGCGAGTAGGCAGGATAACCACGCAAGTTATTCTTAGAACTCTCCCGAAGCGAGAGCAAGAGTTTACACAAATAAACCCGCGTTCTAAGTACACACACCCAATCAGAAGCGATAACCCAAGAAAGTGAGTACTCACGTTTGGACGAGCGAGGCGACGGCGAAAGCACGGGCATAACTCAATGACTGAGCGATGTGATGCGTCATCTTGTTTCCTTTTATGCTTCCTGAAACCCGACCGTATTACTTCCGGGTCCTAGTGCCGGTCGTGTTATGAGTGTGCATGACACCTTCTGCTCAATCAAAATCAAACAGGGCTATGATAGATGGTCTTTAGAAATGAATTACTGTATATGACTGCATTGTGCATCTTTTTGGCAGTTGATGGCATCTGCTGCTGGAAAAAGGTCATCTGCTAATACTGGATTTGCAACCTCTAGTACCCCTATGGTAAAACTAAATCCTAATAGACCAAAAACTTAAGGCTAAATGTAAGGATAGTAAGCCAGTAAGCCGTTAAATAAAACTGGCGCTCTAGAACTGACGCACACAGGGACAGTAAAACTCCGGTCATTGTACAAGTGTTTTATAGCCACAGTATATTCTGTAGTTAAATAAATCAGGGAGCTGATCCCTGAGCGTGGTGTGGTTTACGTTTATGGCATCATAAGATGTACCAGGTGTAGGAAAATACCAAGTTAAAGTACAGGTATGCACCTCATTCTTTAATAGACATCAAAGGCCATGCATAACATTTAATAAACACATGTTAGATGATACCAAGATTGCCCATTACTCAAAGCAATAATAATAATAATAATAAAAACTCATTTCTTTATATTAAATTAAATTAACAAAATGGGAACAAATGGTTTACTGTCACCGGATGAAAAGTGCCTAAAGATACAATTAAAAAATTGGTTTAGCAGCAACCTTATTTCCCCTCTCATCTCTTCCACTCAGCATTCAGCATAGCATAGCATAACGACAGTATAAACAAGTAAATTATTCGATCGCTTAAAACACTGATGCCAAGATAAAATGGACAGTACAACAAAATCTTTTTTCATAGTAAAACACTGTATACAGCACTTCCACAATTCCACAGTTGATTAGGGAACAAAAAATTAATTATTAAAAAAGACTTTAAAGACCTGATTGTCTATTTCCACCTTAAATTAAAAACCATTGCAGAGCTTGATAAAGTAAACGCTGAACATATCCACCCCCAACAACAGTCAGAAAAGAATGAAGCTCATGTGTCATGGTCGTGATACAGATATAATTTCAGGCAAACTCTGGATGTTATTTAATTTTGCACAAACCAGTGTGAGGCCATTGCATTACAGGTGGTTGGGAGGGGGTGTAATGGGTCTGAGCTCAGATATAATTCTTCTTTGAAAACATGATGAAGTGACATTTTGATGATGATGATCATGGTGATGATGATGATCCCCTTTGCTGTTCTTCCTCCAACCATGCCCGCATTTACGTCCTCAAATTTGTCCATTACTGCCTCTGGGATATAAATGAGACATTTACTGTCTGATCATAAAATGTCTACCTCATGTCCCCCTGAGATCGATTATCATCATTAAAGCGTATCAGCTGGAAAATACACTCAGCAGGTTACATGGCAAATTTTCAGGCATAGGAATACAGTAAGTGCGACTATCTTATTGCACGCCTGGGCCTTTGTTCCCAGTAAGGTGTTTATGTTGTTTTCTTAGAGAAGGTTGTATAAACCCAATAGATAAGCTTGAAGGTACAGTATTTAAGAAGTGAGCAGTATTCTGACCAGACTGAAACTCTCAGAGAGTGTATTAGAGCATGCTGGGTCGTGCTGTAGGAGCCGTCTTCACTGCCTTATCCCACACTGATGGTGCTTAAAGAGAAGATAGGGTAAACAGAGACTCATAGTTACTTCATCAACACTGGGGCGTCATGAATCCCTGTCATCTTCAGTGCCGTGTCCTTTTTGGATTTTCTCTAAGCTGTCTGTCTGAGAATATTATAAGCTGTGAATATTAAAGTCCGTACCTTTGGGAGAACCGGTTAATTTACCGGTAAGTATTTACTCCCAGCTACATTTAATTACCAGTCTCTATAAGCACTGTAACACTGCGTTCATGTAACTTTTTTTTTTAAAACACCAAGGACATAAGGTGTATGTGAAATTGTGGATCACAGACTGCAATGCTCCACTGCATGTCTGTGATGGTGCCGTCTTGCTGCGAGACGCACTGAAAGATTTCTATGCTCAGTTCGCAGCACGGAACAACACACCAGCTGGGAAGACCATCCCAACTCCTACCGATTAAGTATTTTGTCTGTGTGCAGAAGGCTCTGTCTAGGTCCTGACAACATACTTGGCTAGGTGCTTAGGAAATGTGTTGATAAGCTTGCAGATGTCTTCATAGACAGCTTCAACATTTTCCTGAGTCAAGCAGTTGCCCCTTTGTGCTTCAAGATGACCACCATCGTCCATGTGGCAAAGAAATCGTCTATGTCCGGCCTCAATGACTAGCGGCCCACTGCACTGACACCTTTCATTGTGAAATGCTTGCAGCGGCTAGTCATGAACCACACTGCACCCATTTCAGTATTCCATTTTCAGCTTCCATCCCAGCTGTTCAACAGAGGACGCAGTATCTGTTACCATCCACCTTTGTCTAACCAATCTGGGTTTGAGCACCTCTGTCTGCAACCAGTTCCTGGATTTTATGTCTCCATTCTGGATCAGCAAAACCACCCCCAGCACCACTACACTAAATCCTGGTGCTCCCCAGGGCTGTATGCTGAGTCCACGGCTGTGTTTCCTGCTGATTCATGACTGTCCTGCAAGGTACAATTTAACAATTTAATTTACCCACACAGAGTGCTATTAAGACAACAATTTATCGCTTATATTTATAAAAATAAAAGATGATTGTTGACTTGTAGCACCCAGAAAATCATCTTACTAGTGCACATCAACAGAACAACTGTGGAGTTTATTGGTGTGTACCTGACTGGGGACTACTTCTGATCTCTCAAAACCACGTGCCTAGCTAAAAAGGCCCAGAGGTGTGTCAATAACCTATAGAGGCCGAAGAAAACAAATCCAATTGTCTATAGAGGGACAGTAGAGAGCATCCTGACCAGCTGTCTTACTGTGTTACTTGAACTGCAAGTTTACGACCACAAAACCCTACAGCGAATTGTGAGAACAGCAGGGGTCTCTCTACTCACCATCGACACCTCATATAAAACCCACTACATCCGCAGAGCCAACAGGATTGCAGATGACCCCTCTTAACCCCTCTCATGAACCCTTCACCCTCCTGCCATCTGGCAGAATGTACAAGAGCATCCCTGCCACCACGAACAGACTCTGCAAAAGTTTGACTGCCTGAGGCAGTCAGATTACTTAACACCCTGCTTCCTCCCAGCACTCACCTGGGCTAGTTAAACATCTAACTGGGTATGAGGAAATACCATAGAACAAAGCTGCATCAGATACTTTCTGCTGTACTAAATCTATTGCTGCTGCCATACTAATAGTTTACACTCTATAGCCCATGTATTTATTGTAGTTGGACTTGATGTCGTCTTGCATATGGTTATTTTTTGCACCGAGAAAAGACATTTCATTCCAGCATACACATTCTGTAGAGAGGAATGACAGTACATTTATAGATTTTTAGTACATCTATAGATCTTTTGAACCTATAGAAGTATTTGAACCTCCTCGGTGCTGCTCACTCACATGCAGTATATAGTATGCTACTGCTTATCAAGAGATAGGCAGTTATATTGTGGCAAGTCAAAAGGCTTATGTAGCATGTACCCCTATTGCCTTCCACCGCTAGCGTCGAGGGTTCGATTCTTACCTCGGGTTTGTGTGCATGGATTTTGCATGTTTTCCCTGTGCATGGTGGATTTCCTCCGGGTACTTCGGGTTTTCTTTCACAGCCAGAATACATGCAGATCAGGTTAACTGTCATTCCCAAATTGCCCAAAGTGTGTGAATAAGCGTGAGAGTTTGTGTACAGTATGTACAGTATGTATGCCCTTTAACGGATTGGCACCTTGTCCAGAGTGCACCCCAACTTGTGCTCCTGCAGCCCCCCCATGACCATGTATACAGGATAAAGTGGTATAGATGATGAATGAATGAATAAGGGTTCAAAAATATGAAGACACCTGGCCTCATACCTATATGTGCTTGTTAAATATCTTGCTCCAGATTTAGTCAATTACGCTTATGGGAAGGTTTTCCACTAGATTTCAGAGTGGGGCTATGGGGATTTATAATTCTGACCTTACATCTTTCTGGGCAATTACACAAAGATTACAGAAGCACCACATATTCGTGTCAAGTGCCTATGCACTTTTTGTTATATACTGTATAGTAGGTTAACGTTTTTAATAATCTTTACACCACTGTGAAAATAAACACTGCTTTATAAATGTTTGATGTAATTATTTTTTAAACATAATTATTTCAGGCAGAGAATCAATCGAAGAATAAATCAAAGAATGATTGAGAATGTAAAAATAATACAATTTATAATAGAGTACTGTAATGGTCATGGCCGGCTTCATGCTTACTGATTTAATCCTGCCAAGCTTAGAATTTCAAAATAGGGCCCAGCCATTAGCTTTTTTTTTTTTTTTGCTACACCAGGTTAATGAAACCAGAATATATTTATGATAATATCTTAGCATCACGACTTAGAAGACTTATTGAGTGATCTGGTCATTTTAAGTGCCCTGATATTTAGAAGAAATATGACTTTTATGTGGTTAAGTGTAATTGTTCATTCATTCGTTCCTCTTCTGTAACCATTTCTTCTTGGTCAGAGTCACGGCACAGGACAGCAGCCACGTCTATTCACACCTAGGGGAAATTTAGAGTAGCCAGTCCAACTACTGGCATGTTTTAGCATAGGTGTGAGGAAAACGAAAAACCGAGGGGAAACTCTGAGACTGACACTGAGAGAACATGTGAAACATCATACAGACAACAATCTGAGCTCAGGATCGAACTGGGGACCCTGGAGCTGTGAGACGGCTATGCAACCCAATGCACTTCATTAGTCTCAGACTTCATCTTTCCTCATATGAAATATAGTGCTAATGTATAGTGGAAATCTATCAGGGATTTCTGACATCATTCCTTTATTTTTAAAGAGCGACGAGGTATCTTTAACACATAACATGAATAAATCCCATAATTTCATCATTGATTATGAATATCTGCCTCAAGAACTTGGTTCTCATCAAGCCTTTGGAGGTGAACATGTTCACCCAGGCCTTTTTCATCAACTATCAAGGAGAGAATGAGGCTTAGCGTATTCTCTAAATTAACATCCAGCATCCCACAGCCTCATTGATTGAGGCACACTGTACGCATGCCACCTGCTCATCTGGACGTGTGATCTTAAATTATGTCTAGTAGATGTGTCTGATTTCTGGACTGGATCCAGGCTGGTGGCGAATCTGATTCTAGTGCGAACTTGTCCAGGGAGGAAAAAAAGGACAGCCTTTACTCAATTATATTCCAATCACATCAACGACATCAGTAACACTTTAGAAAGACAGCATTATGGGATTGCAGGGACTGGATGAATTTGATGAACTGCAATGCCATCATCACCAGACTCAAAGGATTCAAGCTGTTTCACAGTGTATGTGGTAATTAAGAAAACCTAAATTATTTTTGTTTAGTTTCTAATAAGTGCAGTAAAAGCTCTTAAACAGAGTTGTCATTTAACCAATATAACCTTATATATTATAAGTTTGTTAATATAATCTTTATAATATAAGTTTGTATAGCTACCAGATCTTGTGATTAAAGAAGATTAAAAATAGCAATGGTTTCTGATTAAGCAGATTTCAATTAATCATTGAATTCATCAAGAATCATATTTCAGTTCATCTAACTAGACGAACATGATTATTGCACATTATAGCAGCATATTTCTAGTTTTTATATTTCCCCTTTTTGAAATTTGACATTCTGTATATTTTACCCCTTTTATGCGTATTCGTATTTTATTGCACATTTTATTTTTATCCTTATTGTCTGTACATTTTCTTATGTGGATTTGATTTGAATTGATTTACCTTACTTATCTTTATTGCACTTTATTTAGTTTTATGTTTCTGGTCAATGGCAGTCGTGTAAGCGTTTCACTGCACGTCGTACAGCACTCCGTACGGTTGTGTATATGACAAATAAAATTTACATTTGAAATTTTGAACTTTGAGATATGCTTGCTTTGACCGTTTAATGCATGCTCAATGAATCCTCATCCAAGCTACAGTATAACAAGCAGGTTTAAATGGCATCCTAGATAACGTAGAAACTGTCAGTATTATAAGTGTTATTAGAGATTAGATTCACTATATCTGTGATCCAAGCGGCCATCCAGACACAGCTGAAAGGCCGCAGTCCAGATGTGTCCAGATATGAGTCCAGATATACCCAGTGTAAAACGAAGTTGATAGTTCATAATTCAGCATGTATTGTTCAGCATGTAAAGTATGCATCTTTAGACTTACATATTTATATCTTTTTTCCGATCTAACTGTTTGCTAACAGAAGATGTGGATTGTTTAAAATAGAAAAACAATCAAAAGAGTTTGTTTAAAGATGTGCTTAGGGATAAATTATGCTAATCAAAAGGAGCAACATGAAGCAAGAGTACAGTATGTACAGTAACAACACATAACCACATTGTATAGACTTTAATTTTCAATTAATTTTCTGTCATCACCAGACGCACCAAACGTTCTTAACCATCTTAATATGCTCTTACCCAGGCGAGCTGAATGATGAATCCCACTTCATCTTAAATTGAAGGTACAGTACGTAAGATTAACATATGTAACTTCCCTAAACTCCATATAGATGCACGTTGTGTCATGAGCAAACCGGGCATCAGAATTGGAGAGATTCCAAAGAAAGAAAGGTAGTAAGAGCAAGAATTACAGGAGTAGTAAAATTGAAGCACTTTGTAATCAACTTAAAGTAAACATGTGAGATTTATAAAGTAGAGGCATCCTGTTGACCTGGATTGTGGTTTTTATAATTATGCCTTTCAGAGTGCTCTTGGCAATCCAAAACGCCTCATCCATCTCATCAAATATGTGTGATGTCTAAAAACACACTCTCTGCGTAAGCCAGATGACCAATGCATCTAACAGCAAGCTGGAAGCAATTCAGACGCAGAACGCACGCACACATCCGAGGGTTCTTACAATCTTAAGTGTTATCAATTGACCAATAGTGTCTCTTTAGCCCACGAATTAAATGATCCATTATAATTGGAAAAACAGTAAAAAACTTTTGTAATGTAATAACGTAAATTTGATTAGATGCCATATATTTTTCTCAATGTATAATTGGACAAACAATGTGTGTATTGGTACAGTACCTAAGAGTAATAATAATAATACTACTAATAATAATAATATTAATAAAAACATTGGTGAGGCTCAGAAATTAATGAGTAAAAACAATAAAAAAAAAAAAAGTGGATACAATCCCAAATTAGAGAACATTTGTTTGTACATCGCTTCTTACATGAGGCCCAAGGATTTCTATGTAAGTGGACACTTTTTTTTTTTATTGTTATGTACTGTATGTAACTGGCGAAATCGTTTATTTATTTATTTATTTTTATACCTCTTACTGCCGGTAAGCACTGAAGTTGGTCTGTTGCACCAGTAGCTCATGCTTCTGCCTCCTTCCTTCATAACAGTTCCAAAAACATTATCATTAGGGTTGTTATGCTGTCACGGTTTAACAGTTAGTCACAGGGTATGATTGGATGGTTACCTCGTCGTTGACTTTTTGAAACATCAATAAAAATAGATTTCTTCCTTTTTTTCCCCTTTTTCAGCTCAGCATGCCGCTTTTCCTCACAGCCGCTGTGTATTTCATCTTTTAATGACTGAGTGATAAATACTGATGATGTAAGAGATGGAAACATTGCTCTCAAAAATCCGTTTTTGGTAGATTCTGTCTCATCCTAAAGATTCATTTTCACACAATATCTTCAGTTTTAACATGCGCTCCTTTTCTGTCAAAAATCAAATACTGACTGAGAGTGTAATGTATCCATGTCTGGAAATAAGACCAGTTAAGGAATGTGATCAGTCCGATTCTTTGTGGTAACTGAGAAATATATAAGAAAAAAATTATTTTTATGGTATTAATTAAATTGAGTGTTTTTGTACTCTAATTTATATCATGTTACCATGAAAACCATGATTGGCATGATATTTAAGACCAAGTTATAATATGTGTATTTTAAATCACTTGTCCTAATCACAGAGGTGCGTATGACGCGTTACATTTACTCCGTCTCATTTACTTGAGTAACTTTTTGAAAAAAATTTATTTCTATGAGTAGTTTTACTGCACCATACTTTTTACTTTTACTGGAGTAGATTTGAGAAGAAGAAACTCTACTCTTATTCCGCTACATTCGGCTACACGCGAGTCCTTACTTTCCTAACCACCTGACTGTTCCACCAATCAGACGTAGCATCAATGATCACATGTTATTGCGGCTGATTGGTCAGGCGGCAAAGTGGGAAAAAAAATCTTCAGCCGTTGTTCTCTAAGTTTATCCGTCCTCACTGCGCACGTGAAAACAAAAGTTTCCGCAACTTTCCCTAAGTTTGCGGAACGCCCATAAATCCACGCTGCTACTAGTGGGAGCTTGCGGTTAGTGTACACTCTTGCGGTGAGTATAGAATGCATGTTTCATGTTCGTGTGATTATGTGTTAACTGTATGGGTACAGTCAGTGATCCACAAGTATGGGGATAGTCGTTCATACATGAGCATGAATACAGTCATTGATACATGAGTATGGGTATAGTCATTGACAAATAAGTATGGGTACAGACATTGATCCATGAGTATGGGTACAGTGTCAGAAAGTGCAGGCTATCTGCTTTCCTACCCATCTTTGCCCTGGGTGACCAGGCGGTTGATAATGGTGCAACGTGGCTGTCAATCTGTTTATAATTGAGCTGTGCTCCATTTTGTCTCTGAGCAGCATGCAGGGAATGAGCACAGCAGTCAGAGTGCGTGGCTCGGGGCCTCACATGCCATCCATCAGTCCGCTGTGGATGATTGCAGCTCTTCCCGACATTGGATGGGAGATGGCTGTCTGATGGCAGGCCTGTCTCACCTTTGCAAGCAGAAAATACATTTGACTTCTTTTGTGCTGCGCTCCTCTGGAGAGCTGTCTAAAACGCTGGGGTACAAAGGGAGATCCATCTGCTGCCCCCACTCAAGCATGATTGGTCTCATTCGAAGGGAACAGAGAAGACCTTTGTTGTATGCTGCCGTTTGTGTGTGTGTGTGTGTGTGTGTGTGTGTGTGGTGTGGGATGGTTGTTTGTTTGCATGAGCGTGCCAGTGACAGGACCTCATACGCGTCGTGGGTGATATAGGTTCAAGTTAATGTGTTAAAATGTGGCTTTAGGATTTTTTTTTCAAATCCAATGCTTGGAAGTTTTTAATAGACTTTATGTTGAAATGAATATGTCTGATTTCATCATTGGGCTTTTGCTATTTACAGCACATTGCAGTAGAATTTTCTATTTTCTCAAAATTGTATAAAGGTGTTTTCCAAGGTGTGACTAAAATGTACCACACTGTGCAGAGGATTAATGTTTTGTGGAAGGCACAGGTGCAGAGGATATTTTAAGATAAGGTAGGGAATGATTATGAACTGGTATTAACTTATATTGTATTGCTCCTGGATTTGGAGAGTCACCCATGCTGGTTTGTATGAGTGCTCAGCTTAACCGTCACATGGACACCCAGCTGCTTTTCATATACGTTTGAATCGAACGCCGGTGCATTTTCCACCTGGTTGTACAGTACACACACTGGCCACTTTAATAGGAACACCTGTCCTGCTGCTCATTCATTTACCTTTCCAATCAGCCAATCGTCATGTGGTGGCAGCATACAGGTCAAGAGCTATGTTTAATTCAAACATGGGAATGAGGAAAAACTTTTCAGAAGCCTCTAGAGTTTACACGGCAAAGGGTGCGGGAAGAAAATACATATCTAGTGGGTGGCAGTTCTGCTGCTTTGTTACAGTGTCTGTTATTGAAAGTTGTATAGACATAAGATTTGCTTCAATCATAAATGGACTAGTACATTGTTTGGCCAAGAAACCTATTTACAACAGTTATATCTGAACCTACTGTAGACCTCCACTGATGTAATAAAACTTGGATGTTTTTTATGCTGTCCATCATTCAGTTAGGAAGTGATTTATAAAGTACACATCACTAGGTTCTGTACATGAAATGCTGATCTACTCCAAAGATGACTTTGCAAGATGGTGTGATAAAAGGGTGTTCAGCTGCATAACGAAATATTAAGAGGCTGGAGATACAGAGAGAACACATCTTACATTTAGTTATTTGCTAACCTTTTCACCTCAATTAAGCATAGAACCGTTATATGTACAAGACTGCCTGGAAAATTCTTTAAGTGTCTGGTCGGTTTTTGTGTCTATTCAAAACATTTGCAAGCGAGTGGAAGGAAACGGCACTTTTGGCACTCCCACACACCAACGAAATGCTGATCCATGTTCAAACTGCTGTTATGCAACCAGCTAAATGGGCATTTTGTAGGGCACTACCAGATGGACTTTCCACACAATAAACCTGGTCCATGGCACAAACAGTTCATGGGTCTGCTGTTTAAAATCAACTTAATTTCCATGCTCCTAGAAGCTTCTAGAACTGCGTTGTTGCAGGATTTGACAGTCATCCAGACACTACAGTACGTTCATATCTCACTTTCACATGGACATTAACACATTTGTGGTCATATAACCACTATTTTGTATGGGACGGCTTTACACTATTTTTTTGAGTATTAGTAATTGAAACGCCCTGTGAGCTCTAGTTCATCCTGAAGACCTGTAGTATAGTTGAGGTCAGGTCTTTAAGGACTTTGCATTGTGCACAGGGGCATTGTCATGCTAGAGCTATTTAGTTCCAGTAAAGTGCAGTTTTACACCTAGACCATAGAACGACGTGATAGCCAACTTTGTTTCATAAGTGTGGGAACACTTTGGCTGAACTTTTAAACTAGCTATTAACTTCCAACCAACAAACTAACAAACTGCACCTAATTAGACAAGATTAAGGTCTGTCTTCTTAAGTCCACCTGTTGTTCCACGTTCTGAATTTGTGCAGCTGTTAAATTGGACACCACAATCATGTAGTGAAAAGCAGTACTTTAGCAGGGAAGACAGATGGCCCTTTTTTTTTTCTTTCTTTTTTTTTGTTCCTTTTCGTAAAGTCTGCGAGGAAACCGAATTGCTGCTTCCAGCTTTGGTCTCTTTGTCTCGCTCCATTGTGCGCGGCGCACGCAGTCCTGTGTTTTGATTTCTTAAACGAGACAGTCATACACAAAAGGAACGGCGCCATTTGCATCTGCTTCATTGTGCATCCCATTCTGTTGTCCAGCGAGAGGTTTTTCTGTTACATCTGCCCGCGAGATTCTTGGACATGAAATGAATGACTGTATAACTTTCATGAAGTGGGTAATAGCACATACTCTTGAAAAACGTCGGACTTGCAGTGGGAACGTCTATTGTTTTCTCCTCACGAAGTGGTGCATTAAAGCCTCCTGACAGTAATATTGTGGCATCTAAAGCAGATTTGCCATGAGTTTAATCTGTAAGATAAAGAGTGCTTTTCTTTAGTGGAACTCATCTGTGTTGTTCTTCATCCTGCTCTCCCCGTGCGAGTGGCTTCATTGTGTTTTTACAGCCTGTGCTAATTGCTTTCTTCATTTGTTTATTTTTGAAAAACAGCCATTGTGTCATTTCTTTAGTGGCTCATGCTGCAGCTGAACAGTGATAATATATGAGCAAATGGTGCTTTTTTTTTTCGAACCAGAAAGAGCTAGTTAATTGGTACCTTGGGAAAACTCTGCATATGCGCTTTTGTTGCCAGTCAGATGTAACAGCCTAGCACCTACTATTCACACTTTTCTGCCTAAAATATTCAGTTAGTGATTATACATTAAAGAATTTGGAACCTGTGAACCTAAATGTGAGCAATGCTAGCAATATTACTAGCGAACAGGCATGCTTTCTTTTTTCCTTCAAAAAATTGTTAATTGATTTTTTTTACTAAAGCAATATTGTTCTACTGGTACTTCTTTGATTACTTTTACTAAGAGAATATTATTATGTATTATACATTTATTCCGTAATATAATTCTGTAAATATATATCATTTATGTCTCTTTGACATAACTATGAGGTCTATGTGAAAGCAATATGAGACTATGACGCATTTCTCCTCTCACTCCAGAACAACTCCAGCTGTCCAGAACAAAAAGATGCACAACATCCTAGACTTATTTCAAGTCTCCAAAGAGCTCTCTTTAAGCTCAAAAATAATTCTCAAGTTTTTGAATCTCAGGCAGAGAAATCAGAGAGCTCTGAATATGGACTCGATCTGTTCCCATCCCACCCTCATTCATGCATCTCATGCCGAGCTCAGAAAGAGCCAATAAAGAGTTCTCCACAAACGCTCGCTGAGTTCTCATCAAGACTTAATTGCTTTATTTTCTCTCTGTGATATCTGACTTTATTATTATCCGCACAATTAATTTTTTTAATGATTACTTTTGTATCATATTTGTAGGCTGAATGAACAGAAAATGATTGATTGTAGGCTGCGCCCTTGCTGGTATTACCAAAATTATATTTTATGAGAATAATTTTTAGTATTCAAATGGGCATTATTCAGTTATGAATCATGTACCATTTAATAATTATTTATTATTATTGTTCATTTATGACTGATTTGTTAAGTATTAGGTTTATAAATTCTACATTGTAAAATAAAAAACAAAGTGATTTATTGGTTATTGTAGTGCAGTACCAAAGTTACTATTACATTTAAATTCATTATTAATTATTAATAATTAAATTAATTAATAATTAATTTATTAATTATTAATTATTAATTAGTATATAAAGTTACTATTTATCATTTCGAAATCAAACACTTTCTATTTTTCTGACACTTTTCTTTAGGCTAGCTGTCATTGAAAAGTCGTTATTTTTTTAAACCATTTTTAAAAATTTTTTCTTACCAGTTGCTATCTTAAGCCTTCACACAACATAGGTCTATTATACGATCATTTATAACAGTAGGAAAGCTGTTCAATGTTCAATTTGCTTTACTTTTAACTTTTTTTTTTTTGTGCCTTATGGGTAATAAGAATGTTAAGGCACTGCCCAGCTGTATAAGGCAACAATGCAGTAGGGAGTATATAAAAACGATGCAGTCAGGGGTAGCTTGGTGTTTAAGGTGTTGGACTGATGATCAGGAGGTCCCTGGTTAGAACCCCAGCGCTGCTGAGCTGCCACTATTGGGCCCTTGAGCACGGTCCTTTCCCCTTAATCGTTCAGATACAATCAGGCGTCAAGATGGCAACCCGACCCTGTAAGAAACTGCCACTGATATATCTGACTGATATATCTCTAGGGAGGGGAGTATTCATCATCCGATGTGCCCAATGGCATGTGGACAGACTCCTACCTTATATATATTACATAGACCTAAATATTGCTCAATTGTAGCTTTTAGTATTGCTCATTTTCTTTTCCAAAGGAGAAAAAATAGGAGTCATTAATAACACTGAGTGGAGATTAGCAAGGTTATCTCCCTTATATCAGATGCATGCACACAAATATACAAGTGCATGTACTGTATGCAACGATCATGCAAAATGTACTTTAAAATACTAATTGTTTCCAAAATATGAAACAATGCGTTAAATTAAACTGCATAGATTTTTTATTATTATTATTTATTTATTTTTTTAGATTAGATCTTTAATCTTTAGTTGGGTTAAACATTTGAATTCATAAATATCTGCCCCCAGGATAAAATGACTGAGAGATGGTGAAAACATTTACAAGTGTTCCAGGCCAGCAGTCGGTTTTCTACATGACTTAATTCCCTTTGGTTAAGACTGTGGGTTGAATCATTGTTTTAGTAAGAGAAAACAGTATATATTTAAAATCAACTTTTGCACGTTGTTCTTTAGTGACGTTCTTAAAACATGATGTTAGCATACAGGCGGATTCTCTTGAATGATCATTTGCTCTTTTCTTGAACACATTTAGCTCAATAACATTAGCAGAATCAGCTAGTTATTGTTTCGCTAATTTTATTTCCCATCCTTATATAGTTTTAAAGGCTGTTTTAAATAAAACTTGCAGACATATTTTAGTAAAGATTTTCTGTGGTAAAACAGGGAAAAAACATTGCAGTCCATTTTTATTAACATGTTCACTCATGACTTGAACGCTTCTTGAGTTTCTCAGCAGCAACTCCATTATACTCGTGCAACTGAGCCAGTGGATTTTGCTCAGTGTTTGGTTAGCCGACTGTAGCAACGGGAAGGCAGATGCATGTTCAGAAGAGAGAAGGAAGGAGAGAGAGAGAGATTGGTTTTGTGTGTGTGTGTGTGTGTGTGTGTGTGTGTCTCTAGGGACACTGCCAGATGCTTCAGGTCTCCATGACTCCCTAAACCACTCTTCTGCCTTTCACTGTTATATATTTATTTTTTTGTCACCAGCTCCATAATAAGTTAATTAAACCTGGGGATGTAAGAAGCTTATAATAATCATACCGGGAAAAACACACATAATACCTACAGTAAACAACATAAAGTCTCAAAGGCATCATTTTCAGAAAACGTTTAAATCTCCTTGGTGGGAAAGTGTGTAACCTGCTGCTGACCTTTTGTCAACTATTCATCAACATGATTGATCTGGTTGATCACACATACGTAAAGTATATTTAATTTATTTCGCTTGTTGTTTAATAAAATAATTAAATATTTTAATAGTATGCATTAGAGTTTGACCGATATGGGTTTTTCTAAGGCTGATACCAATGCCGGTCTTTAAAAATCAGGGCAACCAATGGCCGATATTTGATGCAGAATATTATTATTTTTATATATAAAATATAACAGTTTATCAATAACAAATGATAAACAAAATTGCTCAACTTAAAATGATTGCAAAAATATGTACAAGATTATTGTTTAATTTTTTCTATGCAAATTACAAAGGCGGTTCCAGAGCTATTAATTAAATATTATTAGTTCGGAGCCAGAGGACAATTTTGAACCAGTTCTTTGTTTTCAGACAGCCAAAGCACAAGCCCCCAGAGAGAAAAAAAATGGTTCCATGGATGCACCAACACTTTCCTGGGCAAAAAAACCCCCAACCGCTTAAGTCAGGGGCTGAGAGCAGATTATCACGTCGACTTTTGTGACCACTATCTTTAAAAAGTAAACTCTATTGTTGTGCTGGCCGCTGGCTTTTTTTTTTTTTTTGTCGTTAACATTTTGTTTTTTGCTAACATTGTCGCTAGTGCTAGCACTTCCTCTAACATTGACGCTAGCATTGCTACTTGCGTCGCTGCTAACATTACTGGTAAAGTAGAGATATTACACGAACATATACAGTGAGGCAATGACGTAACCCTCTAGCCGATGGGAAAAACAAAGCTAGTTCTTAAGAGTTTTTTTTATTGATCCGGATCTGAACCAGCACTGGCACCAGACATGATTTAACACCTGGTTTATTTTGGTGGAAAAGGGGCTTTAGTTAGCATATATACTGAAGAAAGATGCGTAAAATTGAAATAAAAAAGTTCAAACCTATTTCCCCTTTTATCATGAATAAAGTCGTAAACCATATAAATAATATAGTTTTTTGGTCATTTGAAATATCATAACAAGTTCATTTAAAATTTGCGAACACCTAACATTAGCTAGGGTTTAGCATGTTCTAGGTAGCAGTTAGCACTTTGCTAAGATAACATAGACATGTTAGCGCAATTTGCATCTTACAGGTTTATATTTGTTACCAACTTTGTAAACCACCTGAACAGGCCTAATATTTAATTAATTTACTATAATATAATAACGTATTGAGATATATATTATAGGTAATTCCATTTTTACTTACAGGTGTTTTTGTTTTCTTTTAGGGACTAAGGAAATAGCAAATGAGGAAAAACAACAGTTGAACTTTATGCTGTTTGTGGATTTATAGCGACACGACGTGCCTGGCTGTTAATCAGCTTAATTTGCTACAAGTGTTGGTCATTTCCGATTATAAAACAAAATCAGCTCAATCAATCGGTCGACTTCCAGTATTTATATATTGTGCATATAATATTCTGAGTATATTGTGCTATTTCCAGCATTAGTGTTGTCCTCTGTAGTCACAATGTCAGACTTTCATACTAAAATTTAATTTATTTGTTTTGTTGGGGTTTTTTTTGTTTCACATTTGATCAGCTTAATTCTACCTGTCTACCTGTACCAGGTGGTTAATTATTTCATGCTGTCAGCCATGAAATTACCAAAGACGAACATGAAACCGTGTTACAGAGTAAAAACACGAAAACAACCGTTTTTTGTTTACTTGTTTATTTACTGGTCAGGTGGGACCTTTACTTTGGATTGGATTGGCATGAATGCAAAGACATTGTGCGTGTGTGTGTATGTGTGTGTGTGTGTGTGTGAAATGTTTTATTGCAGTCAACCTGGCACAGAATATTTGCATAAAGCAAACAACACGACTGGACGGCGTGAGTCACTCGGAGCAGAGCTGAGGAATTCCAGGCGCAAGAAGGCTCTCGCTATGTAGGGTGTATTTTCTCATGGGCATGTAAATATGTCTCCGTTTCTATTCCGTTCCCCTGAGGAAGCTTTGAGGTGATGCAACGGTTATGTCACGCTGATGTGTCAGTGGGTGAATCCTTCATACGCACGCAAAGAGACACATGACAAACAGTATGAAGGAGGGTCATGTCAATTTTAAGCGAAACGTCTTTTTAAGATTTTTCCATAAAGATTCCTATTATTTATTATATTTCTAAGTGCACGCTATTGTTTATGTTTAGTATTTATCTTCTTCTTCTTCTTTTTTTTTTTTGATCAATTGATTTTTGTTTGAAAACAAGATGTTAGGTATAAAATTGATGAATGAACCATTAGATCTGTCCGCTGTGCTTCTACACCAGACGAATGCTATAGATCTGTCCAGCCCACAAGGTCGAACACAAACCACACTATTTTCCTGATGAGGCTTATTTTTTTTAATCGAATAAAATGATCTAAACTCGCTTTTATTTTGAAACGCCTGTATAGCGCGATTGTGCTTCCTCCTGTCACACGTGATTGACGTGAGTGCTGTTTGTGGTCACAGCATCACCTGCTGAGCCTGAGACGACTGACACACGTCTAGAGCAGGTTGCGTGAGTGGGTGTTTTCATTGTCACTTGTTAACAATATGCACTAAAAAGCGAATGTAGAGCTTATAATAAGTTTTGGACCGTTCTCATTTGAAAAGAGCAATATGTGCTTGTGTAGGTCAGATCAGGAGAAGCTGTCCTTGTCAAAGTTAAAACAGGAATAAAGGATGGTGATATATTTATATCTGCATCCCAGAAGTTGAAGTACTTTGCTGCTTTGCATGAAGTAAATTCAAAGACTTAAATATTTAATTTAATGTTTCACTGAGTCTCTCCTAATAATTTAATGTTCGTAATAAGATGCTGTTTGGAATAGTTTTTGATATAATAAAAGCTGAAGAATAGAACTAAGGGCACGGTATCTTTTCTATATTCAATTTTGGAGGTAAATTTGACCGCCAGCAAAGATCTAGGTTTCTCATGTGTCGCGTAACAATTACCTGCCGACCATGAGAGACATGCACACGCACACACGATGTCTAAATGTTCTCTGGTTGATTCACAAGACAAAGAGGTGTATAAGTCCTGAGCCGTTTCTTGAGAATACAAAGCATGTAGGCATTGCGTCCATATGTTACTACATCAAAGAGCATGAACTGTTCACATGTTTTGTAGAAAGCTGGCTTGACGAGCCATAGGAAGTATTGCCATATAAGGGACGTCTAGAGAAAATATAGTTAAACATTAATACAGGATCACCACTGCCTTTGGACCATGATGTGCCAAGCTAACTATTCAATATGAAATGTTAGTGCCTGTTAACAAACTGCAATGTATACAGGTATGTACAGAGGATAACAATAGGCTGCGTGGTAAAATGCCTGCACTGATGTTTGGTTTCTTACAGATTTTATTATTTATTTATTTATTTATTTATTCATTCATTCATTTTTTGATATATAAACCTATGGGAAGTGGCTGCTTCCAGCATTCTTGATTGGTCCTGACTAATCAGGTCAAATGTTTTTAATATGGTTACGTGTATGGTTTTGTAGTATGATGTAAACCTGCCCATACTGTACCTCTACAGTATGTGCATAAAACAACTCCCTCATTGTGCTACCTGATTCCATACATAGTAACACTTCCTATAGCCTGTGCTCGCACGAATATACGTACAAACAGTGGGTGTTTGTCTCTCCCCCCCGATTCTTTTCATTCATTGTAAAACTTTACAATTGTGCCACACGTCTTAAACCTAACATCAAGGAAACAAACGTACAAGACAATGCGCCAGTGAGAGATTCTTTTTTGTTAGTGTGCGAATATAAAGAGCTTTACAACATATAAATGGATCATTTAGGTACTCTCATATGTACAGTCACGTCACACAAGTTCCTACTCTTCAAGTTCCTCTAGTTTAGAGGCCAGAGATTTTTTAGTGCGTTTCATGATTGACAGAAAATGGTCATATTCTGTGAAAGTGCAAAGCTGGATGCTGTGCAAACACCATATTACAGTAGAGTAATTTGGGGGCGAAGATGCACCTCATGGTAATATATCTGAAAGGAAATGAAACAGAGAGGTAACAATACAACACTAAGAGATACATGCTCTGTGTGTGTGTGTGAGAAGCTGTGTGAATTGGAATTCTAAACCTGTTTGAAACATAAGCGACCTGAGATGTGGTCAGACATTGTGTGAATTAGAGCTGGGCGATATGCCCTATAAATAGAATCTTGATTTTTTTTTTTTTTTTTTTAGACCAAATTCGATTTTCGATTTTAAAACTATTTAACAAAACATGAACTGCTTATTCGGATTAAAAGTATATATATTAAATCACTTAAACAATTTTGCAAACCACATGCAACTTACATGCTGAATAAAATCAAACAGGTGCCTGACAGCATTTTACATGTTTTTTTTTTTTAACTGTGTATATGGGTATAATGTCTTTAGCGATATAACACGACACAACATCAGTAATATCTTTCCATTGATGCCCCTCTTATCATATGGGATACAGTGGGGAAATGTGCTCACTGCTTTCACCTGGCTTTTAGCTGGCCGGTGTTTTCGCGCTGCCGCTTGTCTTGTTTAGCTCGCAGCATCAAACACTACGCCGATTCAACAGTGTTGCTCTGTTTGAGGTGCGCGAGTAAATTAGTAGCTTCCTTTAGTTGCCACAAACTTCAGACGAATTTTACACCAGGCTTTGGCTTGTTCAATGTATAAAGTTGCAAACCTGAACAATTTGCTGGAATTTTTTTTTTTTCTGTTGGAAACAAGGGCGCTGCCATGTTGTATCTCGTATTTCCTACGTGCGAGTCACAGAGGGGGCGTCGCAAAACTACAGAAGTGAAACTGTAAAATTGATTTTAATTTTTCAAAATCGACATAAACCATAAATTCGAATTAATTGAAAATAACGATTAAATCGCCCAGCTCTAGTGTGAATGGATGTTAATCGGCAGAAATGCTTCAAATAAAGGTTAAAATTGTGTTATTTTCAGGTTTTATTTACAAAGTTGTGTTTAAAAAAACATTTTACTAGTCATTTTAACTTTCAGAAACAACATTGCAACATACATTGTAATATACAAGTATATTACCACTATTAATACGTGAATTAATACGTTGTTGAACGTTTGTAGGAATTATATGGAATTATCTTTGTTTCCAGCAGATGAAGTGTTTAAATTCTGGAACTGGTCCAGACACGGTCAAGGCAAAGGTGGAAAGAGTAATAAACTTTACAAGTAAAAAGTAATAAAAAATAAAAATAAGAGGTACAAGTACTGCTACTGAAATTTGACTGAAGTACAAGTAAAGTTACCATTATAAAAATCTACTCAAGTAAAAGTAAAAAGTAGCTCATTATAAATTTACTCAGTTTAAAAAAGAAAGGCGGATAAAAATCTCAAACAAGTTGTTTTTAATTAAAGGAACACCTTTGCATAATAAAGTTGTTGCATTTCTTGTGATCGAAATCGACGTGGTTGGTTAAATCTGGCCAGGGGTTTGCTTCATAAGAATTTGATGGCATTTCGCTTTCAGCTGGGTCTGCATCACTGGCATCTGTTTTGTCGGTCTCCATCGTTCTTGTGAATTTAGTGTGTTTGTTCTCCCCGCCCATCAATCAATCAGTGCAGTGGTTTCCGGGGTGCAATTTTTTTTCCTTCCCTGTTGCAAAATTTTTTTTCAATAATTTTTCATTTTCATTCATTTATGTTTTACTCAGTAGCGAACATGATTTAAAATGTAGCGAAGTACAATACTTCAAACAAAACATACTTAAGTAAAAGTAAAACTACAGATTTTAAAAACTACTTTACAAGTAGAAGTATACAAAAGAACTACTCAATTACACTAACGCGAGTAAATGTAATTTGTTACTTTCCACCTCTGGGTCAAGGTCAAATTTCCTTCATGATTAAAATATAATTGAAAGGTATTTCAGGAACACACATTAGTAATGAGAGAAACTTTTTATTTATGGGTCGCATTAAGGTTGTGTTTAACATATTTTTAATAGCTTTGCTTTGTGTTTGTTACACTTATATACTTGTTCACGTTCAGACTCATTTTTGGTAGTGGAGGTATCTCCATCAATTCTGCCTATAAACCAAAAATATCAGATTTTAAAACTATTTAGTAACATCTTTTACTAGCTTTAACCTTCAAGTTCTATTAAGTACAAATGTTTAGATAATGTTTCAAATTGTAAGCATTTATTTATAGACAGAAGCAAAATCTGATTGGAATATTTGAAGAGTGATGATAATAGAGCATAATAACACTGGGACGTTTAACTGTATGTACAACTGCATGTCACAGGTTTTTTCAAGAATCATTAATTAACTGTCAGTCGGCAGCATGGGTAAAGTTAGGTCAGTATGGCAAGTACTGGAAAGAGGGGAGAGCAGCTGCCTGCCAAAAGCCATGTACAAAACCAGTCACAGAAATACTTTCAGCAAGAAAGCATATCTGATACCGTTATGTCATCTTAAGCTACACTTTCTCACCTAAGTATATGTTTCCAAGTTGTTCCGAATTGCTCCAGAACTGTGCAGATTGTTTTGTCCGTGGCTGACGCGAGCTAGAAACCTCTCTAACCCCTGATCAAGGGCGCTGCTTGGTGTGTAAAACAAATGATTGTAAACCCTAATGCACTAGATTCCCATTTTACACTATTTGCGATTCAATACCAGAAAGCCTAAAGTTATAATATTATAATAAGTGGAAAGATAAAGAGAAAGTTAAAAGGTTTACAAGATGTTGCGTGCTAGTTCTGAAAGTTGCAGAATGATATGTGTTGGATATGTGTTTTTCATGTAGCCTCGGGCTGCACCCTCATGCCTATGACCTTATCACAGCTATGCTAATATTCTGCACAACAGCATTCCTTTTACAGTATGTCATATTGCTTAAATATAGCTTGAAAGGAGTAAAATTAACTATGAAACCAGACTGAATAATTTTATGTCATTTACAATAATCTCATAGTACAGTACGTATCTAATTTAATACTAATATACATATATATATATATATATATATATATATATATATATATATATATATATATATATTACTGTAGCTTCATTGACTTATTTTTGACCCCCTGAGAGGTAAATTGCAGTCACACACTTAAGCCATCAAGGTTAAACAATACCAGACATTTCTCTCTGCTTTTACAAGAGTTCTCGTTGCATGTACTTTTTTCTCTTTTATAATGGCTTTTTCCTGCAGGCAGTGTGGAATGAGGCTGAAAGGAAGGTTTTATCCATCAACGACAGTACGCAAGGTCCACATTCTTTGTGATGATCAGAATAGTTAAGGAAGATAGATACCTTGTCTTTGCTAAACAGCATCATAAAGGCCTCCAATTACATCTCAAGAATTCTCCACTGTGGCACAAATTAGCCTGGTTAGAACTGTGCAAATGCTACGCCAAATCTGTTTCAGTGATTATCAGAGTGGCGGATGAATCATTTGGAGGAGAGACTCGGTGAAAGACGCTTGTCACGTCGGTGGAGTGGAATTTGCTGGAGAAGTGATTAGCAGAGTAGCTTTTAAAAGCATGTCTGTTTTAATAATTGTCATCATGCATTTCGAAAAGTCTGTAGTGCTGATGGTTCAGGACTGCAGGTAATAGATGAATGACCTGTTTTTATATTCATTTTCGCTTCTTTCATGGTCTTACATGCAACGTTAATCGGAAGTTGACATGCAGGTTTAGGATGTGACAAAAGTGTTTGCACATTTTATGACACTTTCCATTTTAACCCGTGTCTGTGATGAGTTAAAAAAAAAATATATATATATATTATTCTCTATTTCTAGTAGATTAAGCACACAGGTCTTAAAGTTGGAAGCAAATCAAATCAGTCATTCAGGTTACTGTGGTGTTGGGAATTTTTTTTGTCACCATTTAAACTAGCCCTGACTGACATACCACTGCTGGAAAAGTGTGAGCAGATGCCCTCAGGGAGGCAGCTCGGTTCCTGACACATTTCTCAGATGTCTGTGATTCAGTCTAGCAGCTGGAAGCAGTCCGAAACCAAGCTAAGTCCACCATGTAATAAGATGCATCCTGCAAGCCAGCTAAAGCAGTAAGATTAAAAGTTAATGACTTGTTTCATACAGTTATGTGGTACACCCCAGATCTAGATTCCGAGCTTAGGAGATGATTAAGGCAGGTGTGACGTTGCTAACAATTACACCATGACTAGAAATTAGACAAGGGACGATGTCACATTTTCTTTTCTGATACTGAAATCTTGAGTACCAGTGATACCGATACCCATCCCATGTTATTTTCTTTAAAAGGCTAATATTTTTTATATTTAAAATAATGTTTGTTTTCTTTACAATTAAATCATCTCTAACACATGAATACACTTCCTGGCAAAAACAAGTCTGACACTAAAATATTTTATTTAACAGTCTAATAGTCTTTAGATTTGATTGCAGTTTGCTGAATGGTGGCCAATTCACATGTAAAAATAATATTCCTGATGCTGCCAGAGTCTTGTACAGTACAGTGGCCACTATGCATGATGAGCTCACCGCTCAATGTGCATCCCTTCTTACCCTGACTTTAGATCTTACGGATCACTCTGAAATAAGGTTAATGTGGACTTTATTCTCCCTGGCAAGCTGAAGCCTTTTCCTCTCAGTTAGTCTCTCACGATCTCACTAAAGTGGTTTCCTTATGGAGAATCTTGGCGTTCTCATCACATTTTTTGTGTAAGGAAATACTCTTAGTTCCACTAATAAACATAGGTCTCTTTTCAACTGTTGATTTTTTATGGTGCGACTTCACCATGCGTTTAAGTGATCTATAGTTTCTGACCACATTTCTTCTACAAGGCTGATGGTTCCGCACAATCGCTACAGGATTTGATAATGTGTTGGAATCTCTTAACTTGATGCATGCCAATAAGTTGATCCTTTTCAAATTATGATTCTATGTAGATTATACCGCCTTAATATAGCCTTAATATTCGTAATGTCACTTTTTCTTTGGCTACCAAAATCCCATATTAATGAATTATTATGAATTAATTATAATATTAATATTAATGAATTGCGTTTTTTCTTTTGATCTACAAAATAGAATGCCATGCGTTTTCCACCCTACATCAGATCAATTCTTTCTCTTCATACCACAGCACTATTGAATTCCCCAAACCGATTGGCTCAAAGGTGTTGATTAATTTCCAGTACCGGCCCGGCTCTGACAAATCCGGTTACAAGGCAAATCACAGGGTTCTATTAACACCTTCACTGTAATGCCATCCCGTTTCCATAGTAACAACTTACACTGGCCATGACTGACGTGCAAAAGCTGTGTTTTTAAAGGTTTTCTGCGAAGAAACATATATATATTTAAACTTTTCTGGAAGGCATAGCAGTGCTTCAGACACTGAAGCATTTATACCTCAGCGGTGTTTGACTGACACAACAAGCTGCATTTCTGAGCTTATTAAGTTAAAGGGAGAGAGAGAAAAAAGTGAGAGGCTGGTGCCTGTAAAACTTTAAGTAAGTAATCATAGAAACTACTGTACTGCCGTTACTGGAGCATAATCAGCTTCCAGGTGGGAATGGTTTTACGCCTCACATGAGATCTCATACCTCCCTGTCGTTGTTTATTATTAACTTCTTTACTTCTTTAAATCTGCACTAGACCCCATGAAAGATGGCTTCCTTTCATGATCCTGCATTGAGAGGCTTCCATGATCTAAATCACATTTCAGACATTTTTCACTTTTTTTTTTTATATAGCCATTTAGTTAAATGAGTTTTGTTACAAAATATGAAAAATTATTGTACCATCAGTCACGGTTGAGAAATATAATTTATGTAATGCTTTTTTTTTTTTCTTTTTCCAAAACATATCAAATAATACCAGATTGTTTATAATCAAGCCTACTCACATCCGAAAATCTGGCAGTTTTTCCTCACAAACAGCATCATCTGGTGTGTATGCATTTCCTACACAATGGACTCCATGCAGCATTTTAAAATTTCTCTTAATGTTTTATTAAGAGAGAGGAAAAAAGGCAGTGGCAGATGCACCAAACGTTCGTAAACATCTCGGTCTGCTCTTACCCAGGTGATCTGAATGATGAAGCCCACTTGATTATAAATTGGAGGTGCATAGGGTTAGCATATAATTAGCATAGGTAACACGCCGAAACACCATATAAGAGCGGGTGTTCCACACACAAATCTTGGGCTAGAATTGGACAAATGCCACAGAAGAAAGGAGACAGGAGTAGTGAAATCAGAGTACATTGTAATCAACTTAAACAAAAGTAAGCATGTGATCTTCCAGAGCGTGATCGCTGACGTTACATTTAAATCAAAAACGCGTCAAGATGGTTTGATGGCACGCGGCGTCAGGGCATTGCCTCCTTCACCTATGTTAGAGGTTTATAGAGTTGAGGGTTTTTTAATAACAGTTCAACTGGAATAGTGGTTTTCATAATTATGCGTTTTAGAGTGCTCTTGGCAATCCGAAACGCCTCAGCATCCATTCAACCGTCTCATCACATCTGTGTGATCTCTAAAAACACACTCTCTGCGTAAGCCCTGGATAGCCAAAGCATCTAACAGCAATCTGTAAGCCATTCAGAAGCAGAATGCACCCAAGCGTCCAAGGGTTTTTATAGTCTTAATTGGGATCAGTTGACCAAAAGTGTCTCTTTAGCCCTGGAATTCAATGATCCTATCATCATAATTCCTCTAAAAACATATAATCATTGAAAATTGATTTGATAATGCATCTTTTTATGTGTCTCAATTTTAAAACTAGTTCCATGCATCGGACAAACAAGTTGCGCACTGTAAGGTTTATCTTGAGTACTCTCAAGTACTGGTAAAACATCCCAAGATCCCAGATATGAATGGATACGAACAAAATAAGAAAAATTGTAGATATGATAAAAAATTAGATTAAATGTGTTTGTATAATGTTTTTTGCATGAGTGTGTTATATAATGCATAATGACGAATAAGATAATAACATTAGAATGTGAAGTATTCTAAAACTTAAAAGAGTTAAAGTTAGAGACCAAGTAGTAATAGTAGTGCAGGTAGACGTTTCAGTGCTGTTTATTTTATTCGACTTAAAAACGCAGTTAAACTGTGAGCTTGATGTATTATCGACCACCATAACCGTTCTCTCGACCGGGGTGAAAACATGTCGTAAATGGACCATGACTTTTCAACTTTCCAGCTCACCTTCATCTTCACACAAGTTATAAGTTATAGTTATAAGTTATAGTCAAACACACGTAACTTTAATGTCGTCACTGCTAGCCGGTGCTAACTCTGCACAACTAGATTTCTACGTGTCTGCAAAACCTATTAAAGAAAACCTGTCTGTTATAAGCTAATAGGCCAAGTTTGTGTTGGTACTGTTTGAGTATTGCTTCTTTGCTCTGTACCCAATGTTGCACTGGATTTTCTCACAATACAATCCTGTTTTTTCTACATCGATTCGTTTTTAAAGAAAATGGCGGCCGCTACCCAGAATGCAATGTGCCATGATGTTGTTGCCTATTTGCTATACCTATGTCAAAACAATAGTTCCACTTCATCACCACAATGCTCCACGTGGTCGTCCCGCCGTAGCTAATGTTCATTCGCTGTTTCTACATATAACTCTTTCTTTCTTTCTTTCTTTCTTTCATGTAGCCATGTGTCAGTGATCTTGCGTTTGGCATAGGACATGCTGCTCTCTTCTAGCTGTTTAATATCGCTGCCAATCTGACTATCTCTGACTTCACAGGCCATCTGCTAGTGTGTGTTTTGTGTTCATACATTAAGAGCCTTGGTCTCGATCCGACTGGACATGCTACGCAATATCTGGCAACGTCTTAGTTCACACGTCTGGACTTGAATAATTAGTGTCAAGCTCACAGTGAGACCATGAAAGCCCAGGCCTCTTGACTATTCTTCTGTCACATTTTAATTTCTTTTTAGTTGCCTTGGCTCTCCATTCATCATGTTATAATAGGGTCTATACCATTTCATCCATTTACCATTGTAAAAAGCCTGTCACTGCTCTTTTTATGCATTTGATGGATGGATTGATGGAGTACTGCACTGTGGAATAGGCCTGTCTGCGATATCCTTTACAAATACACTTCATCTTTACTTGGTCCTACAGAGGAATCAGCCCTGCTCCAGACAATAAGCCCAGTAGATAGCTCGGATTCTGTGCTGTTAATGTGTGTGATTATTTACTTGTGAGTCACTAAAGCATTAAAATTATTACGTCAGCGTCGGCACAGTTGCATAACATTTTTTATTTAATAATGATTTTACTAACCGTCTACCTACTTCACATTTTAAAGACTTATCTTACAATAGTACGGGCAAAGTGTCTCAATTCTAGCACCACACACACACACACACACACACACACACACACACACACGCACACACACACACACACACACACACACACACACAAGCAAATAAATGTACCTATTTCTACAAATTGTATGTGATATACATTTTGTGCTTGGAGCACAGACTGTAAACTTAAAAAATTTTTTAAAAAATAGTATTGAAATTTTATCAGTGGGCATTGTAGCAATGCAGTTTACAGAAATTATATATCTATCCATCCATCCATCCATCCATCCGTCCATCCATCCGTCCATCCATCCATCTTCAACCTTTTATCCAAAATCAGGTCGTGGGGGGCCTGGAGCCTATCCCAGGAGACTTTTGGGGCACCCGGGACAGGGGGGAATTATATATGTATGTATAATACATATACTGCTGTCAATCAACTTCTGGGTCACATCATTACTGATGGCAGCCCATTCTTGCCTAGACATGCTTAGAGTTTGTTGGAATTTGTGTTTTTTTTTTTGTTGTTGGTCCACTTGCCTCTTGAGGATTGACCACACGCCCTCCATGGGATTAAAGTCTGGGGAGTTTCCTGGCTGTGGACACAAAATTTCGATGTTTTGTTCCCTGAACCACTTAGTTATCACTTTTGCCTTATGGCCGTGGTGCTCCATCATGCTGTAAAGGCTATTGATCGCCATCAAACTGTTCCTGGATGGTTGGCATCCAAGAATGAGTTTTTGTACCATTCTTTATTCATGACTGTGTTCTTAGGCAAAATTGTAAATGATCTCACTCCCTTGGCTGAGAAGCAACCCCACACATGAATGGTCTCAGGATGCTTTACCGTTCACAGTAAAATAATAGACATATTCTGACAAACTCCAAGCATGGGTTATGCAAGAATGGGCTTTCATCAGTCAGGATGTGTCCCAGAAGTTGTTTGACAGCATGCCAGGGTGAATTAAAGAGCTCTTGAAAAAGAAGGATCGACACTGCAAATCTTGACTCTTTGCAAAAGCTTAATATACATGTCAATAAAAGCCTTTGACACTTATAAAATGCTTGTAATTATACTTTACCAAAGAAACATCTGAAAAAAAAAAATTTTATTGACAATAAAAAAATTTATATTGTCATTCTCAAAACTTTGGGCCACGACTGTACTGTATATGTGTGTCAGTTTATCTCTAATACGCAAGCTGGAGGTGATGGTCGCAAGGAAAAGCTACACTGTAAACCCGAATAAATTAAACAAAAATTTAGGTAATCAGTTACATCAAATTTTTTAAGTAATGATGTTTACAATTTTAAGTTAACAGAACTATCAGTTTTTGAGTTTATTGTACTCATTCATATTAATCGTTATTTACTTGCATTACTGAGTAGCCTAACTCATGCTATAATTTTTTTTAGTTGTTGCGAATTAAATAAATTGTTGTTGGTCTTTTTTCCACACCAGATGTCTCTCATTTTATCTGGGTTTAGGACAGGCACTTTATCCAGTGGCTGGGAATCAAACCCGGCCCTTTTGCATGGCAGGCGAAACACCTACCACTGAGCCACCAGTGCTCTGGTACTTTATGGTGCCCAGATTTGTAAAGACTATACTTATGCATCATGTTAAGACAGACGAATCCACCATCTTGATCAAAACAATTCAACGTGGGCAGTTTACATGTGCATTGATGACATCAGACACAAAATCGCTAGGCTGAAAGATTTTAAGTTGGTGGAACTTTAAGGAGTTACTGTGGCTTAAAATATCAAACTTGTTCAGCTAACTTGAAAAGTGTCACTTCTATAAACTCATAAATACCAGAAGGTTCTAAATACTCATCAAGGTCTATTAATTTGAACAAATTGTTTAAGTTAACAGTGCTCAATATGTTTAATTACTTTGAACATATACAGTGTAGCTAAGGGGGCATGCAGAAGAAACATTGAAAGAAACCAGACTGAACCATACAGTAAATAAATCCTTTCTATATCTGGTCTAAATATATATTTGTACAACAAGGAAATAATTAAATTTAACCTATTGTTCACTCAGTTTCAGTCCTAATTATTATATTATATATTATATAAATGTAATTATGGTAGCAATGTGTAGTATTATGTTTCATCTAAAGATGACAGTAGTCGCTTCATCGTTGATGCTACCATGTGACCGTCAGAATTGAGCCACTGGAAATAGTGGAGGCATGCTCTCACGAATGAACGCAAGATTTTGAAGTGGCATTGTAAATTCATACACTGTAAATTTGTACACTGGCTGCAATATGGGGAAAAATTGTAAAAATGTTGACCGTGAATCATGCAGAGCAATCCCTGAGGACACTCATCAGTGTTGCTTATGGATGAGGTGCCAACTCATCCCAACCTACTACCCCCACACACTGGCATTGAAGTGTGGGAGGAAAACAGAGGACCTGCTGAAAACCCAACAAGCAAATGCCGAACATGCAAACTGCACACACACATAAAAGAGGTTAGATTTAAACCCCCCAACCCTGGAGGTGCGAGGCCAGTGCTGCCTTAATCTTTCATTAGGCCCTGGGGCTGAGAGGTTTTGTAGACCCCCAAAACAAGGTAGTGCTGGCTATGATACAAAAAAACACCAGAACACCCAGTGAATTACAGCCCAGCAGGCAACAAGCGCAAAGCCGCCGACACAGCCTTCAAATAATCGAGCACCATGGGATGCACCAGACAAACAAGTCCAATTCACAGAGGCCCCATCCTGTAGCCCACAGCACCCAAAGGATCCGCCACCCACGTCCTGGTGCCAGACACCACAGCACATCCCCAGAGGAGCCACCACGGTTGCACAAAGGCAATCCAAAACTATAGGGGGTCATAATGTTAACCTTTTAATTTTCATGGCTGATTGGTGTCTCTTTTTCAGTATAAACAATATCCTCTATATTATTAACAGGTGTTACAGTTGTGGCACACTTTCTTTCAAGCGGAATTTTTCATGTGAAGTCTCTGAAAGCTCACTCACTCATCATTTATACCGCTTAATCCTGTATTCAGGGTCCGGGGGGCCTGGAGCCTATCCCAGGAGACTTATAGAAGGGTACCAGGCAGGGTAAACCCTGGACAGGGTACCAATCCATCACAGAACACACACTATGGCCAATTTGGGGATGCCAGTTATCTTTGGACTGTGGGAGGAAACCGGAGTACCCGGAGGAAACCCACCAAGCACGGGGAGAACATGCAAACTACATGCACACAAAGACGGGACTCGAACCTGGCCCAGAATCGAACCCGGACCCTGGAGGTGCAAGGCGAGAGTGCTAACCACTACACCACCATGCAACCTCTCTGAAAGCTATGTAGAGATAAATGTGTTTAGCTGAAGCAGTTCTGAAACTTAAATAAATATGCCTGATTATGCTACTAACATCAGTGGTGTTATTAACTCTCCCCTGTCGATTTCAGCGACGTTAACCAGTGAGCTCATGTATTTTGAAGAGGGCGGATAGCTCTTTCCTGAGTGTGTCTCTCAGCATGAACGGCAGTTTGACAAAAATGTAGTTCTTCAATGATAGAAAAGAGCTGGCTGGTGGGTGGGAACTGGCAGGCGACCAGATTGAGGAGAAAATGGAAGAAAAAAATTGCCACAAAATGTGTTTTTCACAAAATATCTCCAGCAAGGGTGGACAAATCCTGCTGCGTTTCTCAAGCACACACACACTGAGAAAGGACGAACTTGCATATGCATGTAATGAAGTCACAGTTGCATGCATACATTTAAAGAAAACAAGCCTGTGACATTTGTTTCAATTGAGCCGGCTGTCCTCTACAAACAGAAGCTAATGGAGTTTACCGAACGACAACAGCTCTCGGACAACTGTTTACCACACACGCTGTGAAGCAATTCACTACATCATGCATTTTATTTTATTTTATTTTTTTTTTCACTCCAGGCTGAGATGAAGTGTGCAGATAATGCACTTTGGATATCAGTAAATGATCCTCCCTAACTTCTTTTGCTGTCTCAGAATCTCCCACACAGCTTCGTTTGCCACATCCGTAACCTCGTTTCCCCTCTGTATTTCCCTTCACTATGTAATCAGCAGTGATGTAGACAAGACATGCATCAGATAATAGGCCTGAAAATTAGTGGGTACGACGCAAGCATATTTAAAACCATCTGTTTTTCAGGCTAGAGAGATCCCCGAGGAGCTGCAAGTAAAATGTTTTGCTTCTTCTTTTTCTTCTTCTTCTTCTTTTTTTTCACCCTGAATTGGTCGGTGGCTGATGCAGAGAGTGGGCTAAGATTGATACGCTTACAGCGAAGGAGCCGAGCGTCGCAGCGCCACGGATCGATGGCATAGGGAGGGAGATTTCGCCTCTCTCCTGTCTGTCACAGCTCAGCTGCTTTTAATTAAATGGCTCGTGGTAGCGGCGGAGTGTCAATGTGAATGGAGGGTGGCGTGGCTAGGCTCTGTTTCTCTCCTCCTCCACGCTAAAGCCACCTCATCTTATTGCCTTCCTTCATTAGCCTCAGCACGGCCCTGTGGTGTTTCACGTCGGAGAATCAAAAAGACGACTTGTTTTTTTTCCATCTTACTGCAAATCGTGATTATTGCTGAACATTTCGAAGATCAGTCAGTCCATGTGACGTTGTGCTTCCTACCGGATAAAGGAAGTGTATGGGGATGATTATGGGTGCACACAATTCAGCATTCCCAAAATGGACAGTATGGTGGTTAACAACAGTTAGCATGCTAATCAGAGTCACCAGCAACAGGTTGTGATGAGATCACTTTCAATCACAGTCTTTCATTTAATTACTTGAAAATACACACGCATCATATCCTCATAAAGGTTAATGAGGATGTAAAGGGTCATTAGGGGCCGTGTACAGTAACTAAGCAAATAATTAGCTCTGACCACACATGATGCTGTGCTGCCTGACAATGTGCAGATAGTTTACAGTGCACCACCAGCAGGATTATAGAGGAATGGCAACATTTTACCACGTCAAATGCAAATATATTATACAGTATATAAATTAAAAACTAATTAAAAAGTCAATTTGAGAGTCAGTGTAGTGATGCATGAACTCCAGCAAACTGAATCACAATACATCACTGAATCAATCTCTGCAAGACACTCAGATCACATTCTCCTCAATAGATTCTGGCTGTGGCATTGTTCATTAAAAATACATAAATACAAAGAGGACATAAGGAAATAAACTTGTTTTTGGAGTCGGCTCTTGCACTAAGGCAGAGGGCAGTGGTGGTTCAAACAGTTAAGGCTCTGGCTGGGTCACTGAATGGAAGAACAGGGGTTCAAGCCCCAGTACTTCCAAAGTGTTGAGCACGTGAGCAAGGCCCTTAACTCTATCTGCAATAGCGGCACTGTATCCTGGCTTACCCTGAACTCTGACCTTGGCTTCCTAACCTTGATGTGCGGAAATCTTTTTTATTTGATATTTACACTATGAGTAAAAAAATGCTATTTTCTGCTATACAGAACACAACACACACTAGGGTGCGTTCCAAAATATCAGTGGCATACTGTGACATATTATATGTAATGTCACATATTATTTACTACACAATAGCGTGCAGTTTGAGATGCTGCCCTAGTATTCATAACTCACTGTTATTCAATATTACACAAGTGTTAGGAGAAATCCTTTTTTGCACATTACAAATGTGGCTGTCACATTTTCTGAACTTTACAGAAAGGAGCAAAAATATTTCCACCAGGCACAGATCAGGCGAGCAGAAAGCACTCGAATCATTCGCTCTCAATCGATGTAATAAATGTCCTCCCATGAGTGGTTGATGGGTGTATTAAAATGCCCAAAATTATGGACACAACTGTCACACAGTGGCACTGGACTGGATATTGAATGTGAATAATCAACCTAACTTCAAGGTCAGGAGTGTCAAATGCTTTTAAACTCTACAGTCAAAGGAAGTAGAGGCAAACTACACGATAGGGCCAAAAATATGTGGACAACTGACCGTGGCACCAATATGTGCATTACAGATTCAGTCGATTTTTTGCCATTTAAATAAGCTCCAGTCTTCTGGGAAGGATTTCCACTGGAGTTTGGAGCTCGCTGTGGGGATTTGTGTTCATTCATCCACAACAGTATTAATGAGGTTAGGAGGCCAGGCCTGGGGTGAAGTCAGCGCTTCATTTTATTCTAAACGTATTCAGTGGGGTTGAGGTCAGGGCTCTGTGTGAGCGACCCGAGTTCTTCCATACCAATATTAGCAAATATTGTTTTCCTGGTTCTCGCGATTGTTATTCTAAAACAGATTTGGACCCCTTAAATCCAGCGTAGGAACAAATTTGATACTAATAATGCTACTGGATACAAAGGCATCTTATGCAATTGTGTGCTTGCAGCGTTGTGTCAAAACACATATAGGGTGTGGTGTTCGTTTGTCCACAAACTTTAGGCCGTAGAATGTAAGCCTAAGGTACGAGTTCATAAATCCATTCATCCATCCATCCTTCTATCCATTATCTGTATTGCTTATCCTGCCTAGGGTCACAGCGAGCCAAGAGCCTAGAAGGCAGGGTACACCCTGATCACGGAGTACACACACTCTCACACGTTACGCCAATCACATTAGACCACATGTTTTAGGATGGCGGGAGGAAACTAGAGTACCCAGAATAAAGCTACCAAATGTGGAGAGAACATGCAAACTCCATACACACTCCCTACACACACATACACACACACAGGACCAGCGTTGAGTTGCGAGGAAACATTGCTAACCACAACGCCGCCATGCCGAGGATGAATACCAATATGCTTGTAATTTCCATCTTATTTCCTCAATTAGCGCATATTAACATAACTGTGTGCTGTGATTTGTTAAACGTGTTCTGGATTTGTGGTTTTCGAGTCCGTGTACTCTGTCGTTTCGGTAGAGTGTGAAGGAAGTAATAAGTCGCTGGAAGTTCTCTCAGGGTTTTTTTTTTTTTTTTTTTCTCATGAGAGACCTTATAGCTACATCAATATGCATAAGGACCTTGATTTGTAAAGAGCCAGGCAGTTTAATAAATCTGCCTGATTGGACATGGCTCAGTATCTAATCATGACACATGCATTAGAAAACAACCTTATCATGGTTTCAGATCAATAAAAGCAATCAGGATAGTGTTTGTATATTAGTGTATAGTGATTTACTTAAAATGAACAACGCTTTTGAAAAATCGTGTCTTGTCTCATCCTTTACTCTTTTTTTTCCCTCCCTTTTCTTTTAGTAACAGAATCTGACTATCGGAGTGTAACCTAAAAGGCTTGCATTAACTATAATGAAATGTAAATTTAATTGTCTACATTTTTTAAAGCCCGGACAACAGGAGAGGTCGTTCATCCTAATAAGAGATGTTTCTCCCAGGGCCAAGGCTTTATTGGCTGATATAGCAGGGTTTATCTGGTGCTAAGCCTCTTTATGATGCTCAGTAAAACACCAGGTTATAATTTTCTATGGAAGCTATGACTGCTTAACATTAAGTTATATGCTTTGTTTACTTGGATTTGCTTCATTACTGTATTGCTAAACTGTGATCTTACTGTATCTCTTAACCGCTGCACAAAAAATCAAACGACACTGGCTGGTTTTTCCCCCTCTTAACTTTCGTTACGATATCTGACACGTAAAAGACGCATTAATAAATCCCTCAATGCCTGCTTGTTTTTTTGTTTTGTTTTTCTTGTTCCTTAAAGAAGTGCTTAATTGTGGTTTTAATGCACATTTCCAAATGCAGCCAGAACAGGTGAGAACGATTCTAGTCGAGATGGTGTCTGTGTTTTGCGAAATCATAACCGTTTCCCGTGGCTTTTCTGAAGTGGAACAACCCGAGCTCACGAAATGATTACATTAAGGGAATAAGCAAACGTCTGCTTCCTGTGCCTGCGGATCTCAATTCCACTACAAAGCACAGCGACTAATCAACCCTACTTATTTCAAGTCATGAAAAGGATCCACTCGAGCAGAACAGTGGTTGAATAAACTGCAGCTGCGAGCCAAAGAATATTGCCCGTCTTAACGCTACTTTCTTCTCTCTTTTCTTCTAGGTAAGCACTTTTCGATAACAGCGGGGTAGTAGATTCTGATCTCGACTGGTGCCAATGAAGGTAGGCGAAGTCTGATTAAGGTGACATATAGCAGCGCCGAAGGCTTAATGCGTAGAGGATAGATGCGTACACCTACCAGGACTGCTGACTTGGAAGCTTTTATTTATGAGCCATAGCTGCTCATCAAGAGCTGACCACAATCGCACCACCTGGCACTCCTAAAACCGAAAGCCTTCCTTTAAGACGAATGCCTCCTCATCACGGAAATGACTCTTTGTTCTTTAGCACTGCGGCTTTTCACCGGCAGAGTTTGCTTCGTGATGACTCAAGAAATGTGACGGTACTCGGGTATCTCCGTCTGCACAGCGCAAGGCTTGAGAACCTGAACCAAAACGAACGGATTGAAACCCGTAGCTAGGCAGCCACAGCTACATCTTAGCTTTAATTTGTTATCAGTGGTGTAGTAGGGATATGACACGGTATAAACGAGTCCCACCTCGTTTTAATTCCCATCTGTGTTTATGTCCTAGCGGTACAATTTTTCTGCCGCGTGCTGCAGCGTGGTATTCACATCATTATCCATTTTGTAACTTGTCCAGAGTTGCTGCGCAAACAGATGGCACAGGATGCAGGAGGTGCAGTTGTCTGTGTGCCACGGTTTTGCGGGGGAAAAAAATGAACAAGAAGTTCTCTTTCTGCACAAGTTGCACATTTGCATAGTGACTTGTAAAACGTTTCCCACACGTTTCACTATTCAGCTTTAAATATTTCTGGTTCAAAAGGTAGAGTAACTATAAATAACTATAAATATATCACACTAGGCATAGGGTCCATGTGTGAGTGTTCTGTATTGTACTATATTTTTTTAAATCATATTTGTTTAAGTTATATTTTTGCTTGCATTTGTCCATTTCAATTACACAATTCACTTCCTTTGTGGTTTAGTGCTTCTTATGCCTTTTGTGTCTGGCTGTACAGTATGTGTTCAGAAATTCACACTGAGGCTCAGACTAAATCATACAACAGAGTTTCTCCACACAGGAGATTGAAAATGACTGGAATTGGAATAAGAACTGTCTAACAAAGTATTAAACTCTAGAAGGACAGTGTTCAACCGTCAAGTCGATAATTGAAAAATATATGGTTAGAAAAAAAATAATATATGGAGATCACTTTGTACGCTTGGTAAAGTCGCATGTGAAAAAATGCGACAGCAGAGAATTTAAGAACGTTTCCACACACAACGTTATGTGGCCATAAAACCACTTTAAGTTCTTCTTCCTTCTTCTTCTTTTGGCCGCTCACGTCAGGGGTCGCCACAGCAGACCATTTGTTATTGAGACTAATTGAAAAAGGGCTTCGACTTACTAGCGAGCATAAAGATGAAGACTGGCGCGATGGAAAAGAGGTCATGAAGAGTGATGGATGCATCAGGTTAAGAAGAGAAGCGCTTGAAGCGATGTACCCATCATGCATAGTGGCCACTTCTCACAAATGAATTGCGCACCGTGTTGCATGCGGTAATCAAAGCTAAAGACAGTCAAAGGAAATCTTAAAGTGTTTTGCTTTTTTTTTAAAAACCAGGCAGTGTAGTCTTGCAGTAGCTAAGCGTTGCTGAACAATGTCACACTAGGGTGATTATTATTCTTTGAACACATCTCCATCTTTATATTTACAATTACATTTAAGCATTTGGCAGACGCTCTTATCCGGGGCGACTTATTAAAGTGCTTTGAAGTTTCCGTCCTTAGATAGATCCTTACACAGGGTTACTACTGTAGGTTACTAACTACAGTAAGTATCATAAGTACCTACTAAACTAAGTAACTTAGTAACTAAGTACCACATATAACTATAACTAATAACTATAACTTGATATACTAACGTGTAAAAAGGGTATGAGATTTTATTGGAAAAAAAGATTTCTTGGAATATTTGTTTATTTAAATATGTCATTTTGTTTTTCGATTAGTCTGTCTGTCTGTCTGTCTGTCTGTCAGTCTGTTGTTCAAGAGGCTTGTTAGCACAATATCTCAAAAATGAGTTCTCAAAATCTGGAGTTACCATTGCAGGATAAACTGATTACATTTTTAGAATTGATACAAACAGTATCACAGGGTCAAGGTCACAGTGAGATCAAATGTCTGTAATGCACTTTTTTCAAAAGCTTCCATTCTGTTCAAGATAAGAGTTTAAAGGGTGTTTCAGGCATGCATGTCAGTGGAGGCGCCCTATCACTGACAGAAAGGTCTTCTTTTCTGTTATGTGTAAAGTGTAAATGTGCAAAAACAAAGAATTTGTAATGCAATTTTTATTTAAACATTTTTTAATCGTTAATTAATACACCATAAAAACTAACATCATATTTTCAGTCCTAGTTATCATAGTTTAAGGTAGAGAATAGAAACTGTGTACTGGAGATCAGAGGGGGAAAAACGAGAGTTCAATCGGATTGTGACACAAATGGAAAAGACTGAAATTGGATTTGGATTTTTGTTGGGAATTTGTGTATCTTTTTTTGATTTTGTTTTAGATTTTTTTTTTTTATTCTATTGAATACTACCTGGCCACACACTGATACTGTATGTTGTTGGACTGTCTTTAGCTTTGATTGTGGGGCCCTTTGTGGTGGCCAGTTCATGTGTGAAAAATGATCCCACCTACAGTAACTCCAGAGGCTTGTACAGTGGCCGCTATGCATGATGTCACTTTATGCACTTCTCATCTTACACTGAAACTCCCATTGATGTGGAGCACGGTTCATCTGAACTCGTCAAACCATGTGACCTTTTTTCAATTGTTCCAATGTATAAATCCTTCCTAGCAAATTTAAGCTCTTTAAGTCTTCACAGCTGTTTAGTCCCAATCCTGTGAATCCTTGATAGACCATGTGTGGGGAAATGCTCTTACTTCAACTATTAAACTTAGTTTAAATCTTTACTCTTGCTTTTTTTATGATACAGCTTAACCAAGACATTATTATGATATTATGATTACGGTCTTTAATGAATGTTTTCCAACCATATTTTTTTTTCACGAGGTTGATAGTTCAGCAATATACTTTCAGGTTTTTGGACAAGCAGGTTATTCACCCTTTATTACATTTATTATAGTTGCCATATATGTGATTCTTGTGTGGAATATAAGTCAACCATGCTGAGGGTTCGAGTAACACATGTTTTATCTATGCATTTGTTTTTGTTAAAACAAGACCAAATGGTATCATGCCATCTTTGGACTGTGAAAATGGTAACTGTTTTATAGTGTTCTAATGTGACATGTTACCAATTCACCCGAGCCACAAGTACAGTGAGGGAAAACATCCTGCCTTAAAATAACGACCTACAGTAGGAACAGGAAGAAGGAAATTAGACACCTATTAAATTCAAGTGGATTTACAGCAGTGAAAAGTCTCACATGGTTAAAATGAATGAACAGATGATGTTCATTTGGACGTTGAACATGCTCATTTCTCATTAATGCATAGTTATTTTCCCTTTATGGATTTTCTGGAAGATGAAGTGGACTATAATTGGAGGGGAGAAAAGGTGCATTAATTATGTAGGATAGTGAGAGCTATGTAGAGCTGCTTCGTCTGGATGAATGATACAGTGGAGCAGAATGGGCTTTATGTTATACTGGGAATCGTTTTAGTCTCTTATTGCCACTGTCACATCAATCGCGCTTTGTGATCATTTTTATTACCATCTCTAGGTTTTCAGTGGATTTTCTTTTCATACCACAACACAACAGACTTGTATTAAATTGCATTGATTCATTTCCTATTACAGCAGCTTTGACAATAGCATTTATTTTAATTTTAATCACTGGTTTACAATAAAGTACACATTTTAATATGGTCTTTTAATTGTTATTGATACTTGTAAACCAAGAGATTTAAAATATATATTTTTACGAAGAAAATATGCTCATTTGTTACCATCGTGACACTTTTCTTTTTTTTTTTAATGAAAAGAGTGTGCAGTGTTAGTGATTTATTTTTTTATTTTATTTTTTACATTCAGTATGTTTTTCACCAAGGCAGAGTGTTCAGAACATCTGAATTCTGTTCCATAGGGAAGAGAAATTAGAGTGTACTGTAAGTAAAAAAAGGAACTAATTTACAGTACTATGTAAATTAGTCTGAGCCACATACCCACCTGTTTCTCCATATTTAACTAAAGGCGACTTGTTGTATGTGGATTAAATAAAAAAATTTTTTTTACTACAACGGGCTGCAAAGTACCTAAAAATTTTAAAAGCATTTAAAAATTGGTTGTTTATGTAAAAACCTCAGTAGCAACCTCATTTCCCCTCTTGTCTATTACAACAAGTCAGCATTCACCATTATCCGTGTAATAATCCCCGCCCTGATCATCTGTCAACATGTTTCACACTGGTTCATGCCTCAAGTTAGTTTTTTTTTATGTTTTCACTTCACATCAAATCACTGATGATTTTTTTTTCTAATAACAGCATTTCCTGATGTGACTTACTCTATACTCCAACCCTACTTCAACCTCAGCTTTCTATATGGCTCAGATACACATTTTAAGTGATAATCATGAACCTAATCAAAGAAACACGTACCATCTGAGTGAATGTAATTGGTCATTGGTACCCCACATTACACCATGTTGTGAACTGCAGCAAACTTCTAACATGTTTAAGGAGCCATAAAATGTGTGATACTGATGAGCATGATTGTACTGTACCCTTGAGTCCTCTTGGCGCCAAACAAATGCAGTCGTAAAACAGTCATAAAAGAAGACAGTGGCCCCTTGGAGTAACGCAGCAGTAAATACTGTTAAATTAGGGGTCAAATTGCAGAGCTAGAGTAGCCCTCACTATCCACCATCCCCTCACTTTATAGTGATTTTGGTCGCTGCTGTTTTCCATTAAAGATCTCTCTGAGAAGTGAACTTTAAATAAAGAACTCCAGAAGGAGAAGTGTACATTAGTCCTGTACTCCGGCTTGTCGGAAGACTCTGATTCCAGATTTACGCGCTGATTTACTAGCCGTGCTGTAATGGGCCTTTCAGTCTTCGGCTTTGGAACTGTAAGATAAAGCCCCCGGCACTCCGTTCGGCTCTTTTTAACCTCTCTGAAATTGCAAACAAGCATTGAATAATTGATTGGAGAATCAGATAGAAATGGATGTTCATTAAGCTCTTCATCGTGAAAAGCCGAAGCCGCGTCAATTAAAGTAAAAAGCACCTGCCAGTCAATAGTCAATAGTTTCCATCTGCGATGCTTTTAATGAAGGGTGTTTTGTAACTACAAGTTGTTCATATCTGTCCTTCTTTAAAAGGCACAGGCAGAGGAAGTGTAAAAATCACGTCAATCATAACCGCCACGCTCGAACGACACCATGTGAAATACCCTCAAGGATGTTGTCATCTGATGAAAAAAAAAAATAAAACAAAAAAAATAATAAAATAAATCAGGCAGCTGCTAACAAAATGTATTGAGAGTCCGCTCAGGCTGAGTCAGAGGGAGATCATGGCCCCTGTAGCGTGTCAGAGAAAGGGCACGTGAATGTTCCGGACCTTTGCTGATTTCCAAATGGCAGTCATGACCTTTATGCAGTGTTAAAACAAACAAGCGAAGGGGTAATAGGATGGGTTGAAATGAGGGAGTAACCCTGACATTACACACCATCTGTTTTAGGAGCAGATGGCAGATATGGATGTCTACATAGAGTGTCGTTTTAGATGTGATGGAGACAGCATTTTGATCAGGGATCCCATTCGAACATGAGCCCTGCACGTAGTCTACAAAGAGAAATGGCGTTTTTTTTTTTTTTTTTTGACAGAAGTAGGTTTCTGACTGTGGTGGGGCTCCTGAGAATTACAATTTTTCCAGAGGTACTGTAGGACTCTTTCCAACCATTTACTGCAGACGACATTACCTTGTCCAGTAATATGATTTAGAAAAATTTTATACAGATGAATTATTGCATTAAATTCAGTGGCTTTTACGATCTGAATCGAAACACACACTTCAGTTTCTTAGTTGTGATTTATGAATAATAGAAATTCCACTTGATTTATAATACACCGCACAAAACCTAAAGCAATTAATTAATAGTCTTCAACTGAACTTGAACTTGGAACGCGCTTGCCAATGGATTTGACCCACTGACTCGACCAGCTAATTAATCTGATTCTTTTTTTGCCCACTGTGTCCCAAACCACTCCATTAGCAGCGATAGGTAATTCCCTGGCAGTGCCAACTTCTCCTAAAACAGCATTCATAGCACTGTGACAGCTGTGTAACCGTTCATTACTGTTCGCCGCACATTACTCCTGCCAGTAATGAGATTGCATTAGTGAAGAGACGCGCAGGTTCCCTCGGAGCGGCGAGAAATTCCATTCGCTCTCTTCTCACCACATACTGTCACGTTCTCTAGTGCATCTGACTTTGATCAGGCCCTCTATGCAGACATGCTTGCGGATTGTACCAAGTTGTGAATTATTTCCTTTGATATGACCGTCAGTGAGACGTATCAGTTAGACGTAATAAAGATCTCTTGACTTCCTCCGATGGTTTATTTGTTTTAGTCATCTTGTCTGTTGTGCAGTGTCCACTGATTATATGAAATTTTTACATACAGCAATAACATTAAAACCATTACCATTCTAATCACCTCTGTTGCGGGTTCCAATTGTGCCCCCTTGGCAGCTCTGGCCATCAGGGACCTCTCGAGGTGTGCTGTGGTATAAGTTGATCCTTTGGGCGCTCCAGGTTGTGGGGTGGTGCTTCCGTTGATGCTCGAGATCTGGGAAGTTTGGAGGCTTGGGCTTAATTCCTTTTGCATCCCATGAATGGTGGACTGTGATGCACTAGGAGTTCTTGTGCTTTTCTGCACAAGGCCACATGGCCAGCATTGGTGTTTTTTGGCCCATTTACTGTATGGTGACTTGGCTTTTCTGTGGGATCAGATTGTACGGGCTGGACTTTGATCCCTGGCACCAGTTTATTAGTATCTAATTGATAATCAGTGTTATTGTATAAACCTGGCTTTGGTTTTAATGTTTTGGCTGATTGAACATTAAGTTTGAATGAGTATTTTTTTTTACTACGTTCAGGAAATTCAGTAAATTCCCTTATCCAGAGCAACATATGGAAGTTCTTTGGAACCTCTATCAACAACTCATGTCCATAGTTTATCACTATAACTATTATTCTTTAAATGAATACACAAAGAAATAATATGAGCAAACCAAAGCAATTTTATATATTTTTTATATATTAAGGTTAAGGTGTGACTGTTAATGCCCCAGCTGAAATTCTTTTCAGATAATATATTGATTTTTCTCTCAGGCTTTCGCTGTCTCACTCCAAATCCAAGCACAGTATTTCAGTGTCTACTAAAAAATGAGCTGGTGTGAGCCACGCCCTGTGAGAGGACTGCAAAGCTGAGCAACAAGCCTGAAAAGAGTTAACATTCACATTGGGGGAAAGTCTCATTAGTTTGTTTAAGCTGCAATCACTATTTTTAAAAAATGGAAAACGAACAAAAAGCAGAAATACATTTTTCTGACAGTTAATTTTTTCCTCAATGGTCAAAAATGATGAAATTCTGCACAATAGGTGCTCTTCAAAACAAGTTAAAAGTAAGCATTCAATTATGACCAAATAACAAGTGCCACTTGTACGCACATCGCCATAAAACCATAAACAAATGGTTCAGCTGACAAAAGATTTCGTGCCCGCTTATTACATTATTATGTATTTTTATTGCCGTAGAAGTAAGTCACAATAATTTCCACTACTATTTTTCAGCCTTTTCTCTAATTATTAATTTCAAATCAAAATAAGTTTCAGGCTTAACCCTTCTTGTGCATCTCGTTCCTCCAGCTCTCTCTGTACTTCAACTTTAATGGAGTGTTAGGAATGCCATTTACAGTACATGTTCCCAGTGATCAACAGGTGCAAAACCAATGCCTGATTGGGCCTCATTTCGGAAAAGCACATCACATGTTTTATCCATTTATGGTTATAAATCACAAAACAACGTATTTTTCTAAGAAAATGCGGTGTGTGTCATGTTAGAGCGAATCCTGGAATGCTTGTATATGTTCATTTTGCACCCTGAAACATTATATAACTATACACCAATCTCAAGAGACATTGGCTGTACCAGGTTTTTTTCTTGCTAGTGATTTAGTAAACCTATGTTGAACGGGTGTAGGCGGAGGTTGCATTCTGATTGGCTGTATATGCAGTATATACATACTGGAGGTGAATACTCTGACAGAGCAAGCTTTTTCAGATGCAAGGTGTCATCACTGGATTGAAAAAAGACCAACGTTCACAGCAACACATTTTCACAAGTTATTTCAGAGATGGGTTTGAGGAGTATAGGGGTAAAAGTGACACACATACATGGATGTTCTTATAATATACCATTAGTCAGTGCAAAAAAAATAAAATAAATAAATCCACCCAAGCCATTGCCACAAATCAACATCAGATTCCCTAATAAGCATGTTTTATCCAACCACCAGAAGACACTGGGCAAAAACTATGGCGACACAATGAAATTCAAACCTCACCACTGATTTTTACTACACACACAACCACAGTATATTTCAGTATATTCCTAAGGGCAACGATGTAGGCGGTCACTTTGTACTGTACTGTATGCAACTCTGAAACCAAAAACTTTTCAAACTTTACAACAACAGCTGCCTTAACTTCATGTTAAATGACTTCTTCCAAGAGACCAAACACCTCACCTTCAGTGCTAGAGCCCTACCGCTCTGCACAGCAGCAGGCTTCTTCTGATCCCAGCACTCCTCATCATCTTGATAATGAGCAGAGAAGCGCTTCATGAGCTGGATCCAGTGTTCGTGATCTCGTGTGTTCAAAAGAAAGGAAAACCCAATTTTTTTGCAACACTAGACTGGAGCTGAGCACCCCTGCTGACCTTTTTTAAATTACTTAATTAACATACTTACTAATCAGTGCTAATAATATATCTTACTAAAGGCTTAGAAGTAATATATAATTACTTAATTGCATTCAATAGAACTACAGTACAATTACTTTCTAAGGACAAAAAATGTATTATATATCGTTATGATGTGGCAAAAAAAGTTATAATAAGCCATTTCTTTTCACGAAAGCTAGAACTGCATGGATATTATATTCTGTTTCTATTCCTAACTTTTCTGGCATCACTAAAACAGTCCTCACCTTATTGTAGTTTTTCTTACCACAGTCCTTGTCACATTTCTTTGCAACCCATCAGTAAAGATCACACTACTTCAGTGTTTAACACTGTTTTTGCTCCATTCCTACTGTATGTAACCACCTCCCTATTTCTCCTTTCACCAACACCATTTTCAGACTTTTTTCAAATAACTTTACAGCATCAAAACCGTAACCACCTCAACTTAACTTCAGTGTTCCCCAACACCACCTTACTAAATACCAACAAGCCCAAACACCACTCACACCCTATTAAAGTGTTCCCCTAACTGCCCTCACCCCATTTCGCCTAATATCATCCCCACCCTATTCCAGCATGCCACAACATTGTCTTTATCCCATTCAGATTTTCCATAACACCAACTCAACCCTGTGTTCCAGTGTTGCCCAACACCATTCTTGTCCCATTCCAATCACACTACCTTCTCCTATTCCAATGTTTCCCAACACCATCTTCACTACATTTTGCATTCATCCTAACACCAAGTGTTTACACAACACTATCCTTGCATCTCTTCTATGTAATTTAATACCACCATCACACTTTTCCAGTGTTCCCCAACATTGATCTCACTCCATTCCCAAGTAAGTAAATACTACATACACCTTATTCTATATGCCACAACACTATCATCACTTTATTCCCATGTACAGTTACGGAACACTGCCTACTAGCCTATCCTAGTGTACTCCATGTCTTCCTGTATATCATCCACACCCAATGTATATACACCTTCCTGTATATCATCCACACCCAGAGTTTCCCAACACCCTCATTTCCATGTAACGGATGGATAATTCCATCCCTACTACATTCCAATATGTTCCAACACAGGCCTGACTCAAATTCCATGTAACGTAACACTGTTAATGTGCTTTCCAACACTTCCCCATTGGACCAATCCTCACCAATAACAGTGTTCCCCACCATCACCTTGATCATCACAATGTTAGCCTCAATCAAATTTTTTATACGTTTTATTTAACGTATTTTATTAATATTGACAACATCGACAGGGGAGTGCTTTCTGCCTAAATATTAGTCTTCTTTGGATCTATAACCATTAAAAAAAATAAACATAAAAAAAGACATACTCTTATGTCCTTTAATTATGTATGACATAAACTGAGGTTATGTCAGCCAGCTCATGTAATACTGGTGCAAAGCAGTTTTACTGGGATATTGTTTTCAAATAGGCATTTTGGTTGATGGGATTTGACAGTAAATTCTGACAGCTGAATGATAAGTGATATCTGATATTTCATGCTTCATAAAAGATGTAAACCTCCGTATAAGATGTAGACATGACATTGTTGTCATATTCGAAAACCTGAGCTAGCGCTCGTGTTTTGTATTGTACGATACAGACAATAGAGATTCATAAGGGTAATGGAAAATATATATTCTAGCTGACCCTTAGTTTCTCCCTCTCTGAAGTAATTATGCTAAGCATACTGCAGAAAAGCAACACAGTCCCAGCATGATCTTAGCTCAAGGCAACGAGTCTCTGCAACGTTCGTCTTGTTAATTTCACTTTCTCGTGACAAGCCGGCACTCAGATGGGCCTGAGAGTTAATGAATGCTGGAGAAAGGTTAAACCAACAGGAGGAGCCAACCCTGCAGTGTAATAATCTCCCTGATTGTTGCAGTGCAAACTGAAGGCTTTCATCTTTATGGTATTGCTCAATCAATCTGCTGATGAATTGGTGCTGGAGTTTGCTTCATACTGCCAAAAAAGCCAAATAAGGCCAGGGACAAGCATCATTATACTGATTGAGTTTACACCGCTTGATCAGGGTTGGAACTGCATTAATAGAGCTGGACCTTAAGTATATGCAATACTTTGATGTTCTCGAATTCTCAAATATGCGATGACTGGTGTTCAAAAGCGACCTTAGGAGAATCGTGATGCTGAATATTAAATTCTTAGACAGCAACTTACTCACAGCCGAAATTTTAACCGTTAAATATTTTTATAGAGTACAGTGTGGGTGAAAAGTAACTAAGCATTAAAAATTGGTAAAAAAAAAAAAAAAAAAGTACACATTTCTAAATACAAATTTATTTAAACAATTTGTACATGTACTTTATTGCATAGGAAAATGAAAGCAAATATTTAAATTTCAATGGAGACACTAGTAGTGCAACTAGTTTCCATTAACGGCCGGAGATGAAATGCGCAGTCTTCTGAAGTTAGCTGTTTGGGATATTGCTGAGAACCTCCCGAATCCGTGCCTCAGAGTCCTCCATTGTGGGAGGCTTTGTCCTGTATACCTCCTCCTTTGCGTATTTAAAAAATTTAAAATCTTTATCACACAACTTTAAAGTTGAATGTTTCACTTCAACTCTTCCAGTAGCTCACTCTACACAATTCCTCTATAGTGATTGCAGCACACCTTTAATTTAGAATTCTCATTGATCTCCGTCTCACTGCACCATCAAGGCTCCTCGTCTACGGCAGATTCACTATTGTACCACACCTCAGCTCATAAACCTGCTCAACTATCACTTTCCTAACCGGCATTTTTCTCTGCTTGATAATATCTTACCTGGGTGGACTTTATTAATAGGCGGAACAGACAGGTGTGTAGGGTGACAGCTCAACTAACTATACTTTTCTATGCTTAACTAAAATAGGAAACAGGAATGCTAGTATATTTGATGTTTCCAATCCCGCCCTACTGTATGTTACAGGTTCCACACAGTGATGCACTGTTATGTAGATCTCATAGGAAGACTGTATGAATAACAAATTCAGAATGACTATGAATAGAGAGAAAAGTGTTTTTCTTTGTCTTGTCTGAACCGTAGGAGTAGGTACTTATCTATACATCAATCGGGCATTGAAAGAAATATAATGCAATTTTCATAGGTTAAATATTTATGCTCATAAATATATATGTGCAACAGTACTTCAGTAAAGATTTTTTCTTCGTTTATGGTATTTTTTTCAAAATGAAAATATACCTTTATTTATACCTTGTAAGATTTCCATTACAATTAAAAATAGGAGTAAAAAAAGAATAGGTAGAAGTTTATTTGACCTATTCTAAACATTACTGAACTTAAATGTATTGCTACAAGATCAATATCAGAGACCATTAGACTTCTTTTAATTTCCATTAGGAAAAATACTAAAAAAACAGTTGCAGACCGCGAGAAGGACGCTGATGTCAACCCATATATATACATTACATTACGAACTATTACAGATACCCGGAATGGTCTAGTTTAGTCACACTATACTTTAACTATATTTTTTATTATAACTACTATCATTTATGATTCTAGAATCTGATTAGTTGTGCTATAATGATCCCTTTTATGTTAGCAGTATTTCTCTAAGCCATTTTGGTTGAGCTTTGGGTTTGATTGATTTCTCTTCCATTTTTTTCATTTAAAGTTTTAAAACCAACAGACTAAACAGTTCAATGCTTGCTTCATGTTTAAATTCAAACCCAAATTCAAATCCAAGTCAAAGTAACTGCGTGTGTGTTGCATCAGCTCCACCATTTCTTTCTCTAATTCAGAGCTTTAACTAAAAGGAGAAAGAACATATATGTTAATATAGTTTACTGTGACTCGTATAGGATTATATATATATATATAATATATGTATATATATATATATGTATATATATATATATATATATATATATATATATATATATATAATATATAAGACTTAAAATAAGAGGATTAAAAATTATTCAACAAAGATTTATACTCATTTATATACAGTAGGTGGGTTTTGGTGGTTATATGGGTAGGTCAAATTGGTGAATCGGTTACCACTGTGACCTACGGTAGGTTGAGGGGTCGATTCCCACCTTTGGTCTCTGTGTGTGGAGTTTGCAAGTGTTCCATGTGTTTGGTGGGTTTCTTCTCCCAGTCCAAAGACATGCAGAGTAGGCTAATTTTACAATGCCAAATTTTCCAAAGTGTGTGAACGAGTACGTGAGTAAGTACATGCATGTATGCCCTGCGATAGATTGGCACCATGTCTGCTGTACACCGTGCCCTGGGATAGGCTCCAGACTTCCCACAACCTTGTACACTATAAGCGGTATGGAGAATGAATGAATGAATGTAATCATTTATATTGTGGCACTTTTTGTAAGGAGATGTTGGTTTTTACCATTGTATGGTATATTTGTATGGTATATTTGACTTTTTGGCTTCAAGAAAAAGAAAAGTAGCGGGACTGGTGGGGAACTGACTGTTTATGGCAGCCAAAATGTAACTTACATAACTGTAGTATATAATAGCCTTACATAACTATGGTATATACTGTAAGTGCAGCAGAGAGTTTATGTAAGTACACAAGTATATCTTGACATTTTAAAGTCTAACATTTATATAACGTTTGTGTTGAAACATGCTAATCCAACTAAGTCAGACAGGGGGAGTAATGATAAGATGTAATTTGTGTAATTATATACAAAAGGAACCTTTAATACCGGAGCATAGTGTGTGGAGTCTTTAGCAATGTCGCCTTGCATCTCCAGGGTTGCCGGTTTGAATCTGTGCGTGAAGTTTGGATGTTCTCCTTACGCTGGTTACAGTAGGTCCCCCCACAGCCCATTGGCGTTTCCAAATTGCCTATAGAGTATTCCCTGGGATAGACTACAGGCCTAGACTGGATAAACGGTATATATGATGGCTGGATTGATGGAACTTTCAATGTAAGTGGATCTTTGCTGTGTAGTGTGTCACAATCGAAGAACACTGAAAATCCTGAAGTTTATCATTTCTCATTTTACACGTGGGAGAGACAGACATGTTTGTAGCTGCAGTTAGTATATAACAATGAAAACCTTCTTTGTAATTCTTGCTACATATAAACTATACAGCAATTAGCTATTTGATGTTACTAAAGTGTGATACCCCTTTTTTAAAGAATAGAATAGAAAGAGATAGCTAATTATACATCATTTTATTTAATGAAGACTACACAGGATTAAAAAGCTTTGTTTTGTTTAAAGGTCAAAGCGAGAATTGATATTACTTCATCCAAGTTCTTGAGCAAAGTAAAGTTTGCAGGAGTGGACCGGTTCCTCCCAGGACGTCATCCGTTGGCTGAGAATCGTCCTTTGCTTCTCAGCGTGCCGTGATGGATTACGGCATTGTTATTCAGCATTTCTCCAAGTGCACACCTCTGCCAAAAGCGAGTCTCCTTCTGATGTCTATTGTTCTCCATTCTCAGCGAGAGTCACCTCTGCGCTATTGAAATAAATGTGAGATAACGAAATTGAGACATTAATTAGGAGCTTTCTCTCATGGCAAAATTGTACCAATACCCCATGAGGAGGAGGCATCCATCATGACGGGGTCAGCATACAAGGGTCACATGAGATAAATGATACTCCAAGGCAGCTTTTTATGGAAGCTTAGATTAATCTCAGATGATTGACACTACGGACTGTAGAAACTTGCCCCGATGTGTATGGAACGTTAGTTTCAGGTAAAAGTTTACTGATTTTTCTCATGCCTGTAGTGGAATTCAGCTGAAGTCTGCAGCTGAAATATGGGTACTTACTGTCAAAAGTCTGTTTCAATAAACTATCGGAGCCTGTCGTCTCTCCGGCCCAGTGTGTGGCTGTTGAGTAAGATGAGAGGTAGTTTAGGAAACATCAATCATCTTTCCGATTTTGAGATCAACTGAATATATAATGCGTCTCCTCTTAAACTGCAGCAATAAACATATCAAACCCAGGAAAAAATATTTATTTAGCTGGAGGTATCAGCGCCCACTTAGCTTGTTTCCTACTTGGTTTCCTATGTATATGCGAGGGTTCCCATAAATAATTGAATAAATATGCAGCATACAGTGGGCTCTTTGCCAAAACATCTAAATGACTTAATGTCTCTCACACACACACAAAAGAAATACTATATATTTCACACAGAAGTCCATAAATGCAATATTTCGTCCAACTCGATATTGTGCCTTCTCTCGGGTTTCGTAATCACATGCCTGAATATGTTCCTCACATGGAGGGACCCCCCTCTTTTTATGCGAGCGTCTACAGCTAGCCCAGATTTTGCTTTCGTTTCTTTCATACAGAACCCAGAATTGCAACACGGACGCAATATTCCGGCGCTGAACCGATTGTGTATATGAGGCTGTTGATACATGAATATTTCTTTTTTTCAGTGTACTGTGTTTTTTGTTTGTTTGTTTAATGTTAAAGAGCATAATCAACAGTGGAATAAATGTTTTCATTCTAACGAAGACTTAATGCGTTATGCATATTTAATTGAACAAAAGAAATTTGCTTGTATATGTAAAGGTGCATTTTTTTGTTCAGTTTCAGCAACTAACTGATAGCTGATTCATAATACTACTACGACTACTACTACTTCTAATAATAATAATTATTGTTATTATTTGTTACTTTATTCACTTGAGTGTTTTTCCTTAATATGTGACATGGTATTGTATATCTGGCAGTTTGTGTAAGATATGAAGGGATTTAGATTTTTTGGCAAAGAGGCTATAGTGCATTTTATTTTTTTATTTGAGGAAAGCCGTGAAAGTCAATGTTTATTTGAGCAAATAGTTCAAATCTCCTGTGAAGACATTCATTCATTCATCTTCAAACACCGCTTTATCCCTTATCTTATCTCAGGCAAGAACCTGAGCGGCGGATCGAACCGTGGCCTCTGGAGGTGTGAGGCGGCACGGTGGCGCAGCAGGTGACATCAACGCCTGCGAAGACGTGCGGTGTTCAAAATTTTGCATTTTAAATTGCTATCCATGTTATCACCATAAATTTGCATTCATCTTTTTTATTTATTTATTTATTTTAACAAATGACCCGCGTACAGTCTGTTAGATATGTAAAACAGGACGTTTCATCGGACTATCCCCAGAACGCTTGGCTTTCCTTCCCATATATTCCAGACAACCAATCCAAACACTCGTCCACCCAGCCAATTACACAGCGATCGTTTCTCGTTTAAGCAATTACAGTTCACGATGTGGTCTCAAAGGTAGTTCGAAATAATGGCGTGCGACAAACAGTCTTATCTCGCTGCTGTCACGTAGACATTTCAAAAGACTGGAGCAGAGAGAGGAAGTGCAATCTAATGTGCTGATCGCGGGCTCTCAGGAGCTGTCTAATGAAGGGCTGCCGTGCCAGACGGCTAGACACATGGAGCTCAGTGGGGTAGTTTGGGGGCTGCATACCACAAAATCATCCTCTTTTTTTAAATTTTTTTTTTTATGATTGCATGGAATTCTTCTATTATAGGCCAAGTTTGGGCCAGCGAATTATAATTAGGGTAAACAACATCAACGCAGCGTGAAAGAAGAAAAACAGTAGCGTGTCTTCACGGTGTTGATATACTTTCTTCTTGGAATCTATATTATAGACTAAATCAACACTAGCATTTGCCAAGGATCATGCCGGATTGTGTTTGTCAGATTAGACGTTTGTTTGTTGATTCGGATGGCTTCCGTGAGCATCCAGTTTGTGCCAGTACAATCATGACAGCATTACTTTGTACCGCTGGAGTGTGAGAAATTTATGGACAGACGCTACATGAATAATCAGAGCTCTCGCGCTATGTTGTCGTCCATATTAAACTCTTGTTTGATGCACGACAGTAGTGAATATTTTTTAAGAAAATGACATGCCAGAGCTCACATTCATGAGTGGCGATTAATGATATACTGTACACAAGTCAGTCATTTATACCGCATCTCAAAAAGCCCACGTCGCACAGATAATCCTTCATTTATATTACATGCTGAGGCTCCTATTGGTCTTCCACGGCCCTGGAATGCGTCAGGGTGCTCGGCTGGAGAGGTCATTCAGCACGTTGATCATAGCCGGGGATTGAAGGACACTGCCACTTTTCCAGTGTGTGTGTGTGTGTGTGTGTGTGTGTGTGTGTATTGAATTGGAGTAAGAAGCAGCAGGCTTGCATGTCTTTTTCAGCTGGGATGCTGATATGTCAGAGAGCTGGCAGGAGTGACAAGTCAGTCTCACAGGAGTGTGTTCACAAGCACTCGCTGTACATTTTTTATAGTCACGTCTCGCAGCAGAATGGCGACGATTTTTCAATCTGTGTGTATGTAGGGAAAAGTCTCAGACTCTCCTTTGCATCAAGTACTGTAGAAGTCAATGAGTCTTCAGCTTCCTAAATGATATTCCCTGATATCTCGTCCACTTCAGTTTGTTTTGCTTTTATGTTCTATAATGATCTATAAAAATGCTGCCCAAATTGAATAGCTTACAGGACATAGTTTGCCCTTGATGTTCAGACAGTGCTGTTAGAGCCTCTAGGTAACTGCTGTTTTTTTTTTCTTCTTCTTCTTCCTTGTTTTTTTACCTGGCACTTTATCAACGGCTTTGGCTGTTTTATTCAGTTGTTTTTGCATGAATTCAGATCCTAAGGACGGTAAAAAAAAAAGGGAGATGAGACTTAAAAATAAGAAAAACAAACAAACAAACAAAAAAAAAAGGCCAAAAATGGATCAGACACCAGAATAGACTGTAACCCTAGTAATATGTTTATGTATTTATGTTTTACCATTTTTGTTCAGCTGAGTATTCCTAAGCTTGAAACACTGCACTACAATTATACACTTAGAGGACACCATGTAAAGTCAGTTCCTACTAGGTTATAATCTTGCACTACGCTCAGACCAACCGCCGTCACCACTGTCCATAGGGCCATGTTTACCCCAACTTGCAAGTTTGACACTTTAGCCCAGGGCACGGTGCTTTTGTTTCTCTGCAGGCGTCCCTGTGTGCCACTTAGCTTATCAAAGTCGGGACTCTGGATTTTTGCCCGAAGACATTTAAATCTCTCTTTTCAAAGGTCAGGAACCAAATTATTTTGCCAAAGGGAAGAAATGTGCAGGTCTACAAGTCCAAACTCAGTTATGGAAATTTCTTCCTGGTGGCATGCCTCAGGAAAAGACTTTGTGTCCGTTTGAACAGTGCTTTCACATGCAGGGCAGCGGGTACTAACCTTATCTTTGCTTTCATACTCCTCGCAGGATCTTAATAACCAAATCATTTGTAAACCTTAGGACAGGAAACGATCATTTTCTTGCCACATAAATATTTTCTGATGTTTTTTTGGTCAAAGGTGAGGTGAGTTTTTCCAGAGTAGTTCCTCTTCAGTCAAAGCTTGTGGATGAAAGTTTTTTTTATTTTTATTATTATTATTTTTTTCACATTGCACTAAAATCTTGGCTTGAACTTCCATGCTTGAACTTACTTTTTTGAAGTACAGCACTCATGGCAACCCACGGGAGTGCTCAGTGCAGTTCTCGTACTTTGAAGTACAATAGCAAAATATGACTTTTAAGAGATCCAAGGCCAAAGAGAGCTACAGCATCTCTGGGTGCAATGATTGGGTCTTCACTCTGACCACTTTATTAGGAACACTGGTCCACTTGCTTATTAATGCAACCGTGCAGATTGGCCATCGTGTAGCAGCGGTGCAAGGCATGAAATAATGCAGATACTTTACAGGTCAGTCATGGCAAGTCCCCGATTTTCTCCCTAGTTTAGTGTCCAATTCCTCAACTGTCAATGGGGGGATCCCACATTAAGCTACTACTACCACTCAGTCGGGAGGGCTGAAGACCGTCACGTGGTACGAGGAAACAAGTGATGGTCTCCAGCCTAGTGACAGTTAACAGCCGACCGCATCTTTTCGAACTGCTCGCTCACGCACCATTGGGGGCGGCGTAATGACAGCGCTATCCGCTCCTTCCGCTTGTGTGAACTCACAGACGCCCCGATTGGCTGTAGAGCCGTGATTAATGTGGGAGCACTAAGTACCTCTCATTCCTGCCCTCTGAGAGAGCTCGGCCAATCAGCTTTCTCTAGGCCTCCAGCTGCGAGAGGTTACAGCATCACCCGGGAATCGAACTTGCGATCTTCGCGAAGAATCGATCATGAGCACTTTACCACAACAACAACAAAAATCAGTTGTGTTTATTAAGAAAAACAGTGAGCAGAAGATTTCCATATGCCTCGTCGAGAGTGGTCAGAGCAGAATGGCTAGACTGATTTAAGCCAAAAGGAAGGCTGTGGCAACTCAAATGTGCACAATGTCTTTGAACTTTGAGAAGTACAGACTACAAGAGGTCAAAATCATATCAGATTCCACACCTGTTATCCATGAACAGGAATAAAGATTGTTGACGATTTAGGAAAAACAATCTTTACCTCTCTAGTTTTTGAGTGCATTCCCAATGTATTCTCAGATCACTGCTCTTGGCTGATCTAGAGGAAAACTGTACTGCTTGAAACTTGCTCTTCTATACCTCGGAAATATATATATTTAAAATTTTCTCCAGGAGAGATAGATAAGACAGGAAATTTAGCCATAGGAGTCATATTTGACGTGTAAAGGGAAGTGACCTCGCTAAACATTACTCAGTGTTATTAATGGCTTCTACTTTAGAGAAGGGAATGAACAATTCTAGAGCTACTATGGAGCAGTATGTAAGTACATATAAGTACGTAATATATGTAATACATGTAAGTTAAGGTAAGGGTCTGTCTACATGCCTTTGGGCACATCGGGCGATGAATACTGCCCTCCTTAGAGATATAGCCGCCGTTTCAGGGTCAGGTTCTTACAGTTTAATGCCTGATTGTATCTGAGCAGTTAAAGGTGAAGGACCGTGCTCAAGAGCCCAACTGTGGCAGCTCAGCAGCGTTAGGGTTCTAACCAGGGACGTCCTGATCATCAGTTCAACACCTTAAACATTAAGCTACCCCTGGCTGACTCATTTTTATATACTCCCTACTGCAACATTTGCCTCATACAGCTGTCTAGCACCTTAACATTCTTATTACCCATAAGGCACAGAAACAGTCCTTTAAAAGTAAAAAGATCTTCCTGTTGTTATTAATGATTGCATGTTGCTGTTAGTCCTTCCGCTGCTCCCATCAAGGGCTTGCTACAGTGGACCAATTGATCCGCACAACAACTTTTAACAACAGGTTTTAAGCTGGATGCCCTTCCTCACACAACCATCCTATTTAATCCGGGCACAGGACAGACACTACATCCAGTGTTTGGGAATCGAACCCGGGCCCTTTTCTATGGCAGACGAGACCTACGTACCACTGAGCCACCGATTCCTGATTGTCATCAGTGTGTGCAAGTTTTAAGATGGCAACTGGTAAGAAATATCCATACTATTCTAAAAAAAAAAAAAAAAAAATTCTAAAAACAATAAAGCATTAATAATAGCATTCTAAAACAATGAACTTTATTACACTACAGTAACCAATAAATCACTTTGGTATTTGTTTTACATTGTAGAATTTATAGACCAAATACATAACAAATCAATCATAAGTAAACAACCATAAAACTTGAATAATGCCCAGTTGAATACTTAAAATTATTCACATGAATATAATTTTCGTAATACCAGCAAGGGCGCAGCCTACAATCAATCATTTTCAATCCGTTCCTTCAGCCTACAAATACATTACAAAAGTAATCATTAAAAAAATAATTGTCCGCATAATAATAAAGTCATATATCGTAAAAAGAAGATGAAGAAAAAAACAATTAAGTCTTAATGATAATTCAGCAAGCGCTTCCAGAGAGCTCTTTATTTGCTCTTTCTGAGCTCGGCATGAGATGCATGTATGAGGGTGTGATGAGACTAGATTGAGTTCATATTCAGAGCTCTCTGATTTCTCTGCCTGAGATTCAAAAGAGGTGCAAAACTTGAGAATTATTTTAGAGCTTGAGGAGAACTCTTTTAAACTGGAAAAGGAGGCTCATGTGAGATTTCGTTGCTTTTTTTTTTTTCTAGGGAAAAAATGAGCGAGAGGAGAAATACGTCTCCTAGACCCCAGAGTTGTCTAGGAGACATAAATGATACGTTCTTGAGAGCTCTTTTCTAATTTTATTTTCCTTGGGAGACTAGCGTAGGGCATGGTTGGCTAATTGGATAACTGCATCAGTGATCATGTGTATACATGTAGACTCCTAAAAAGTGATTGGTAAGTGTATACCATATTAAATAGATTTACTAATATTTCTTTATTTTAATGATGTCATGCATTTTGTTCTGGCTTGACTTATATTTTTTTATATTCTTGACTTATTATAAAGAAGTTTAGGGGATGAATTGTAGTGAGCAAGGTTTTCTTGTCCATTATCAGTATGTCACATGTACAGTATCTCACAAATGCACTTCTGGAAGAATGGTCAAAGATTCCCATAAACACACTCCTAAACCTAAAGCCTTCCCAGAAGAGTTAAACCTGTTATAGCTGCAACAGGCCAACATCATATTAAACCCTATGCATGAAGAATTGGATGTCACTCAAGTTCATATGGATCTGAAGGCAGGCGAGCGAATACTTTTAGTGTACGTACCAATTTATTCTTTTGTGCTTTTTTGAATACAAACTTTTTTTCTCGTTCTCAAATTCTGTCCTATATTAACATTCTCTACTTTAAAAAGTCAGCACCACATCACCCATCTTGAAGGTAAAACTGTAGGTCATTATAGGACTCTGTCTCCGAGTGTCATCTTTATCAAACGCTCTGCCTCGGCTCTTTGTAGTGGGAGTCTGGGAAAAAAGGAGGTTTCCATCGACAAAGGGTCGTTCATGATGAATTAATAATCAGGCAGACTAATGGCATGCAGAATGTAAAATGTTTTGAGTCTCATTGCAATTTTTTTATTCGGTTTAGAAGCTCACTCTTAATTGTGCCTTCCAGTCAGAGGACTGGATATGGTGCTTCACATCTGAAGTAATCCCATCTGAACGTTTCTGCTTGTCAAGATCCTGCCATTACGAGGTTTCTGGGTTTAGTCATAGATTTTTGATATGAAGGGGGGAGAAATCTGATGGATTCAGAAACATGGAAATAGATAGAGCTATGGGTTATGTATTAAATCTGACTCCACCTGCCTGGGATCCAGAAACAGGAAAATTGATTTTATATGGCATAATTATTGCTATAATTAAATTTCTTACTTCAACACCAGTTTTACTAAATCATTATTACAAATATGAGATTATATGCCACCGAATATATAGACAGATAACTGACAGAAATAAAGGAAGAGTGTTTGGCCAGCTCAAGCCACTAAACACTCTTACTGATTCTAAAAGTCTTTGGAGTAGCAACATCTCCACTAGACTGAGTTGAGAGCTACTCAATGTAAAATGCATAGAATAAAGATTTATGTTGTTTTAATCTTTGTCAAATTATGAAGTAAACTCTCAAAGTTTGTGGATACGGTGGAGTTATACAAGACTACACAAAACATACAAAAATCTAAATTAAAAAGTAAAAAAAAAGTACAATATTTTAATAATGATATTATAATAAATAATAAACTATACTACAGTTTTACACACACACACACACACACACACACACACACACACACACACACACACACACAAACCAATCACATACATACCGATCAGCCAGAAGATTTAAACCTTAAAACCACCCAGGATTTGGTTTCCACTTGTGCTACTGGGTAACTCCGGCCCCTCTGGGTGTGGTTCTGCAGGGCCTCTGGCCGTGTGCTTTGGTGTCTGGCACCAGGAAGTTTGCAGCTGATCCTTTGGGTGCTGAGGGCGTGGGGTGGGCTCTGTGGATCGGACATTTTCATCCGGCCCATCCCATGGGTTGTTGATTAGATTGGGATCTGGGTAGATTGTTGGCCTTGGGCTGTGTTCCTGCTGGATCCTGTGAACAGAGTCTTGGAGCGCACTTGGTGTTTTGGTACATTTCTATCATGGCCATTATTGCCTTTTTTTTAAGGAGTTGTGCTGGATTGGCTGGATGGACTGGACTTTGCTGCCCACAGGCATGTGCCCAGGATCTTATGACCAGTTCCCTGGTATATAATTGCTAATCATTGTTAATGTGTTAATATTATGTGGTGTTAATTTTATGGATGATGATGATGGTGAATGTAGCATTTTAATTCCAAGGTCTTGACCGGTCAGCTAATATTCACTAATTTGAACTAATATGTGTCTGAAGTAACCACAGCTCTAATAAATAAATAAATAAATAAATAAATAAATAAATGACCATTTATTTTCCCTAAGTCTTTTTATGATGTTAAGTGTTTCCTAATGTATTCTATCCATTAGTTTCCATTTTACAAATGAGCAGCAGAAGCTACTCTTATGATTACTCTTAGTCCAGTATTTTGTATGTAATTATTCTAAGTGTAATATGATACAGACTTTGATCGATTGCCGTACATGAATGTAATGTAATAAGTCGTGTTGGTTTTTACCTATTACAGTGCCTTCCAGAATTGTTGGCACCCTTCCTAAAATAAGCAAAGATTAATATAGAAAAGGAAAAACACTTAGCAATGAGTACTATATTATGGTCAAATAAACATGGACATTTGCAAATTTGGATTCAAAGATTTTTATTTATTTAATATGCTGGTTTCAAAATTATATATGCTGTACATTTAAACAATATTTTGTGGCATTTTCCCCTGGAGAAAATACCAGCACCTGCTCCTCCATGCAGAACATTTTAAGTGTATATTGTTTGGTTTGTCCATGTGACCATGATTAATTTGTTAGGAGTAGGAATAGTTTCAGTGGTTAAGGTGTTGGATTACTGATCGGGGGTTGTTACTGGTGGTCCCTTGAGCAAGGCTCTAACCCTACGCTTGGATGTGTGAAATTTCAGAAATGTAAATTAATACATTAATACATACATGTACATATTTTTGAGAAAAGTAATAAAAAAAGAATACAAAATAAATACATTTCAGTACATATTATAATACATTAATATACTTTATTATAATTGTCATTATATAGTTGACAAGGATACGTTATAATATTACTATTTTATCATTTTATCAATATGATCTTATAATATTATTATTTCAGTCATACTTATAATTAGTTTTAAGAACAAAGCTATATAGCTTTTTCTTCTTGGTAGAGTGGATATCTTGACTTTCAGTAAGCACTTTCTATTCTGGTCAGGGTTGTGGTGGAACACTGGCCTCTTTTATTCACTTCTACAAGCAATTTATACTTTTACTTAGCCAATTCACAATGTTTTTAGGAGGAAACCAAAAACCCCAGAGAAAGCCCATGCAGGCTGAGGAAGAGCACCTGTTACCAGGATATATATTGAACAGAAATACACAGAGCATTGGGCATGTCAGGGTAAAAGGGAAGAACATGAATCGATTACACTGATCGCGTGTGATTAGACACAGTGGCCACTGTACAAGCTTCTGGAAGCAGTGTTATTATCTAGGGTTGCTTCAGTTGGTCAGGTCTATGACCAGGGTATTACTATGGAGCTTTGCTTCCCTGAAGGCGTGGACATATTCCAGCACTCAAAGTCTGAAAACATGATTCTGTGAGCTTGAAGAATAATGTTCACACCTGAAATGGGAACCACTGAAAGTCTTTGATTTGGACTGATTTGTTGTGGAAGGCTTTACAGAGTGGTCTGAGCTCTCTGCATCACAAACAGTGCTAGAAAGAATGCGTGCTGTGATCAAAGCTAATGTTGTGGAGACCTGAACATCACACCTACAGTATGCTACTGTACCAGTCAAAAGTTTTCAAACTATAGTCAAAACTATTCTTAAAATAATAACAGACTGTTGTTTCTTAATTATGTAATGCCATATAGGTGTTATTTCATATAAAATTATTGTTCTAGAATGCAGAAAAATAAATCCAAACGTGTGTCCAAACCTTTAGCTGGTACTGTATACAGTATGTACTTATTAACCCCCCCACCCCCACCCTTTTCTTTTATAATAAACTCTACACTTATGAAGAGGCTTCAAAGTAGATTTTGGAGTACAGAAAAACACCAAAAGGATTTGTATCCATTCATTATAATGCTTTGTATTATCCAGCACAAATTGTTCTTGTCTAGTGTTTTGATGTACATGATGATTTAAAATATGAAATACTACAGTACAAGTAAAGAATTGTCTTTTGTGATATAAGTGTAAACGACTGTGGTGTAGTGGTTTAAATAAGTGTGTTCATGGTACAGTATATGCATGAACATATTTTCTCTTTATTATCGTTTTTTTAAATGACATACCTTGTGAGCATGTTGCAGTGTAATGATGTGCTCTGGTTCTAATCCTTGACAGCTAGATAGGATACAAGCAATTAGCACGGATCTGCTCTCACCTCCCTAGCCTCTGTGCCACCATGTCCACAGTCGCTAATTACTTCCACGGCTTAGATTCGGTCATCTGAGAGCTTATTTCATAACTGCCTCAAAGAAGTCAAAATTGATTTTTCTCCTTTCAGAGCGGATGCTATGATAGGATGGTCACCTGACCTCACCTCAGCTCACTCTGGTGACATCTATATGGCAGGGCCCTGGGGAGAGAAATCTAAACTGTTTTAAAGTGTCAGGGGTGGAATTAGAGCCTCGGCAGTGCTCTGTGCCTGGGGTCTGTCAGCACACTGATGTCCCGGTCGCTAATTTGCCACACAGTAAAGTTAAAACAGAGTTGTGGCCACAGTCATGGGGAACGATTTCTATAGACAACCTCAAAGGCCACCTGTTTTTCGCTGCTGAGGACCGCTCGCTCCAGGGTTCTGATTGAGCAGGCTGTCAGAGGATGCCATTGATTGAATGGAAAAAAAATGAACGGGCCTCATGCTGCCGGAGGGAGGACAGTTTGGAAAACAAGAACACAAAGGTGACAGGAAAGAGCAGCAAGCCCCACTGCCTCTCAAAGACATAAGACTATAAGGAATGGCATGAGGCGAAAGTCGTTTTTTTCCCCCCAACACTCTCTTTTTACATATTTATTTCTCCCAAGTTTGGGCATCAGTGCTACTACAATAGTTATCCCAGAATGATTGGTCAGAATAACTATTGAAATAAAATAATCACACCAACCACATGCTTGTCTTTTCATATTCCCACTTAGCTCTGACGACAGTGGTGGGTCATGATGTTAACTAGAGCTAGATTTCTTTTAACAAGAAAGGGCGTCCCCTGTGCACTTTGGTCTTGCTAGTGTTGTGCGTGTTGGTTGAATTGAGTCTCTGTTGAGGTAGAGAGTTCAGCTTGGATAATCAGTGGATTAAGGGGTTCATTTTGAGGCTGGAGAATTGTGCCGGACCCAGGTTCCCTTGTGGTCTTTACTTGTGTTTGGCCGTTGTTGAATGGAAATGAAGGTCAATTAATTCTCCAAAGAGATTGCCATCCAGACGTAGAGGAGCAGGAGCCTGTGATGGGGATGGACAGGAGGACAAGAGTTTATAGAAGAAAAAAAAACATTTTGTTTAACTATGCAGATGAGGTGATCGACAATAAGTAGAGCGCCTAATCAAAACCGGAGCGCTGAAAACGTGTGTATACATAACTTTTTAAACGGATAGTATTATTGTTGCACTGTTTATTACTTCCTGGCAGTGTCAATTGTGAAAGCATGTGCACTAATACACAGTAAAAAAGGACTTTTCTTTTTTTCCATTTCCCCCAATGTTTTCTCCTAATTTTGTCATGTCCAATTCTCTCAGGTCTGGTTAGGGTACTCCCACATCAGCGGCAACTACCGACCAGAGAGAGTAGCAAAAGGACATTTAAAAAAAAATATATATATATATATATAAATCTTCTACAAACCTGTTCTGTATCACTTTTGCTGCTATACCAAATGTATAAACAGCATATTCAATTTCTTTCTAACAATCGTGACTATTAACAGTCTAATTCGTTTCTAATTTGGCCAAAAAATGTCAGTGCCGATGTTGGCCACTAATAACATTTAGTGAGTTAACTGATTTTAACAATGTTTATGTGTAATGTTAAGTTGCATGCCAAGGTCGATGAGCAGTGCTATACACCGTTCAGCCATATAAAATAAAAGCACTGGCAGGAAAAGTGAATGACATTGAAGATCTCCTGATATTAGACAGTGAGGAAACAGTCCGTTCTCGAAGTTGATGTGCTAGCATCAGGAAAAATGGGCAAGCATAAGGATCTGTGAGACTTTAGACAAAAGCTATCCGTGATCTTAAAAAATGCAAAAAGCTATTTACGAGAAATAAATAGTTGAATAAAATAAGAGTAAGTTTGGCTAAAGAGACATTAAAAAATAGAACAAAATATAAAATAAAAATAAAAATATAAAAAATATAAAAATTTGGTCTGTGGATAATACCTGCTAAAAGTATTCTAAGGAAGGAAACCGGTGAACCATGAGTCATGGGTGTCCAAGGCTTATTAATCTGCATAGCAATCAACCGCCAATCCCAAGGAAGAGTTACTGTAGCACAATTTACTACAAAAAGGTAACAGAACCCACAGTGCGTCGCAGCTTGCTGTGTATAGGAATGCACAGCCGCAGACTGGTCAAAATGTCCATGCTTTACGCCTGTTCACTGCTGAATGCTCCTACAATGAGTAAGTGAACGTCAGAACCGGGCTATAGAGCGATGCAAGAAGGTGGCCATGTTTGATAGACCACGTTTTCGTTCACATCATGTGAATGGCTGGGTATGTGTCCATGATGCAATATACTGTATGAAGAAGGCATGCCGGGAAAGACCGAATGGTGTTCTTGAAAATGTTCCGATGAAAAACCCAGGGTTCTGGCATTCATGTGGACGATACTTTGACATGTAAAACATACCAAAAATTATTAGTATTGCAGACCAAGTGTTTGTTGATGGCAGTGGCTCTGCTGCTAACACCCTTGGTGCGAGATACCACAGCACACCTTCAGGGGTCTTGTGGAGTCCATGCCATGATGGTTCAGAGTTGTTTTAATGATAAATGATGTGATTTTAATATATATATTAATGAAGTCAAAACACATTCTATTTTTGAGAGTAGCAAGCAAATGGAGAGCATGTTAAAGAAAAAAAAAAAGAAAACGCAAATGATGACTCATACTAGCTTACACCAAAATTAGCCTGCTGTAATTGTGTTACTGTGATGGACGTACTGTACCTCCTCACTGCCTGTATACAGGCACAAAATACAGTATGTTCCTGTACATATTACAGACCTACATGCACTGAACTGAAATGAACACGGATACACGCAAACCCAGGCATACCTGAAGAAATACTAGCGTATTTTGCATTCAGTGCATACGTTATTTGCTCTCCCATTCAACTGTGGAAGAAACTTGGAAGGGAAGTGAGCTCTCTGCAGGCTCTCTAGCTGTAATGGCATGAGAGCACATTACATTAATCTGACTAATGATCTATCGCGTTGAATAAATAAATCTACAAGAGCAATAATGTACTTTAATAAGAAAAGCTAAAGACCATTTGGATGAAAAATTACCTCTCAAAAGTCTTAAATCAAAGAATAAATCAGATTTCCCTAAAATTGGTGACAAAGCAAGCCATTTGAGGCTGATATTAATAATCAATCACTTGAATATACTTTCAAAGATGCTTTCTGGAGATGATAAGAGAGTAATCACGCAGTAACGGTTTGTGCCTTGTAAATAATGTGCACAGTATTTAGAGAATCTTTTACGGCCTGTTGTCCAGTGTTACAGTCTAACGTGCATTTTACTACATTCAAGAAAAATCGCTGCTTGTTTGTTTTTTGTTTTTTTTAAAGATTTTTGTGAAGTTTCATTAACCAACCTTTAAGTAAAGTTCTGTGGAAATGCTAAGATAATGATCCAACATTGATCTTGTGATAAATTATGTCACTACATTTCCCCATAACAATTATAAGTTCTGGACGCAGATTTGAAAGAAATGTCCATTGTGTTAAATGTTTCAAAATATAAAATAGATAAACAATATGTAATATTTCAATTATTTAAATAATGTAATATAAACCACTGTTTAAAATTCTACAGTATACAGTATATAGGAATGCAATAATTACATCATTTCTATGTTTTATAAACATTAAATCTCAAAAACTTTTGTAAGTATTCACATAGACTTCTGCAGACTTTTTAACTTTTACTTTTTACCGGGACGCACAGCCGGTTTACACATGGAACATTTGCACACTTGCCCATTTTGCACACCGTGAAGTTGAACTTCACTACATTCTGGTCTGCACTACACCACATTTCCATTACATTTCAGTCACTATATATCCACTATTTTTATTAGATATTCTTTAACCTCTTTATATTTATCTTATTCAAATACTTTATTTCATTTCTATTTTTATTCTTATTCTGTACATTTTGTAAATAAGTGTTTCTTTATTTTAAATATCTTATTTCTTTTTTGTTGTAATATTGTAGGTCAATAGCAGTCGTATAAGCATTTCACTTCATATCATGCTGTGTATGACTGTGTATGTGACGAATAAAATTTGAATTGAATTGAACATTTAATGAAAAAGTGCATTAAATGAGCTGAAAACAATGTCTTCTAAAACCTGGATTGTGCTAAATCTTTAAGTAATTGCACTATTCACTAAACATCAGCTACCATAGTCACAGGTGACACCAAGACCTGACCACCCTATATATATATATACACACATGGACAAAATTGTTGGTACCCTTTGGTCAATGAAAGAAAAACTCACAATGGTCACAGAAATAACTTTAATCTGACAAAAGTAATAATAAATAAGAATTCTATGAACGTTAACCAATGAAAGTCAGACATTGCTTTTCAACCATGCTTCAATGGAATTATAAAAAAAAAAAATGAACTCATGGAACAGGCCTGGACAAAAATGATGGTACCCCTAACTTAATAGTTTGCTGCACAACCTTTTGAGGCAATCACTGCAATCAAACGATTCCTGTAACTGTCACTGAGACTTCTGCGCCTCTCTGCAGGTATTTTGGCCCACTCCTCATGAGCAAGCTGCTCCAGTTGTTTCCGGTTTGAAGGGTGCCTTTTCCAGACAGCATGTTTCAGCTCCTTCCAAAGATGCTCAATAGGATTGAGGTCAGGGCTCATAGAAGGCCACTTTAGAATAGTCCAATGTTTTCCTCTTAGCCATTCTTGGGTGTTTTTAGCTGTGTGTTTTGGGTCATTGTCCTGTTGCAAGACCCATGACCTGCGACTGAGACCCAGCTTTCTGACACTGGCCAGCACATTTCTCTCTAGAATCCCTTGATAGTCTTGAGATTTCATTGTACCCTGCACAGATTCAAGACACCCTGTGCCAGATGCAGCAAAGCAGCCCCAGAACATAACAGAGCCTCCTCCATGTTTCACAGTAGGGACAGTGGTCTTTTCTTGATATGCTTCATTTTTCCTTCTGTGAACATAGAGCTGATGTGCCTTGGCAAAAAGTTCCATTTTTGTCTCATCTGTCCATAGGACATTCTCCCAGAAGCTTTGTGGCTTGTCAACATGTAGTTTGGCATATTCCAGTCTGGCTTTTTATGATTTGTTTTCAACAATGGTGTCCTCCTTGGTCGTCTCCCATGTAGTCCACTTTGGCTGAAACAACGACGGATGGTGCGATCTGACACTGATGTTCCTTGAGCATGAAGTTCACCTTGGATCTCTTTAGAAGTCTTTCTGGGCTCTTTTGTTACCTTTCGGATTATCCGTCTCTTTGATTTGTCATCAATTTTCCTCGTGCGGCCACGTCCAGGGAGGTTGGCTACAGTCCCATGGATCTTAAATTTCTAAATAATATGTGCAACTGTAGTCACAGGAACATCTAGATGCTTGGAAATGGTCTTATAGCCTTTACCTTTAACATGCTTGTCTATAATTTTCTTTCGAATCTCCTGAGACAACTCTTTCCTTCGCTTCCTCTGGTCCATGTTGAGTGTGGTACATACCATGTCACCAAACAACACAGTGACTACCTGGAGCCCTATATATAGGCCCACTGACTGATTACAAGATTGTGGACACCTGTGATGCTAATTAGTGGACACACCTTGAATTAACATGTCCCTTTGGTCACATTATTTTCAGTATTTTCTAGGGGTACCATCATTTTTGTCCAGGCCTGTTCCATGAGTTTATTTTTTTTAATAATTCTGTTGAAGCATGGTTGTAAAGCAATGTCTGACTTTCATTGGTTAACATTCATAGAATTTTTAAAAATTATTACTTTTGTCAGATTAAAGTTATTTATGTGACCATTGTGAGTTTTTCTTTCATTGACCGAAGGGTACCAACAATTTTGACACAAAAGCAGAGGAGTCAGGCTTATACATGCGTTATACACTTGCCAGCGATGTACAACTGAAAGTTTTTAAAGTGACATTCACAGGATGGCTTGTCAGAACCAAACCATCCCTGTCCATCAGGACTCAGGAGTCAAACTGTAAAATGTTTAATGATATTATGCACAGTGACATTAAACGCACTGACGAGCCCTTTGACAGTTAAAGCCGTGATCGTGCTTGCTGTCCTGAGTTTTGTCTTAAATCTAAAACTCTGACCTTGCATACATATAACGTTAGCAAAATAGATCATGAAGACGGATAGCAAAGAGCAGATTATTTTTTTTTTTGGTAAGTTTTAAAGGCTAGTAATTTTAAACAGTAATTGAAACAGGATTTTTATTTATTTACTTATTTATTGTAATGTGTGCATGGAGTCTGCATGTTCTCCCCGTGTTTCCTCCAGGTACTCCGGTTTCCTCTCACAGGAAGGGAGGAAGACATGCAAATTAGGTTAACTGGCGTGTATAATGAGCATGTGAGAGTGTGTTTGTGTGCATCCTGTGATAGATTGGCACACGTATCCTGTATAAAAAATAAAAAATTGACCCCCAATTGCAGACATCATCACACAAAATCCATCTTTCAAATGTCTAAAATTATCTCATGAAATTATAATTTTCTGTTTCAATCCCATGTATAAATCAAGTTTGGAAAAATGTGGAAGAATATGAATGTTTTACTGAAGTAACTAGATCATCACAAATACTACATATATTATTATAACACAAATTACTAAAATGAATAAATAAAAAAAAACATTAAAAGGGTGCAGTGACTGATATAACATGTCCTGCTTTTATACTGTACAGTATGTGATGTTTTGCCTACTTACTGTATATCATCTGCCTTTTCCTACTCCTGCTTCTTTATAAATTGTCTGATCCTTTCTAAGCCTAGTAAGTAAGGCCTAACTTTCGACGATTTCTCAATGCTGTTTAGCTAAAAAAAAAAATAATAATAATAAATAAATAAAAAACCCTGCCTTTGCATCTGAGCCTGCTTGAGTCTGATGGATTTCAGATGTCAGTCTAAAAACGGCTTGTGATTTGCTCTGAAAAAGCTTGTGATACAGTGTTAATGTAACAGCTGTAATTTTCAGTAATTAGTGCGCTAATTTCTTCCTTTTTCCTTTTATTCAAAAGCAAAGTTGCTCTATAAAGCAGCACTGTTGGAACTCATTTATCATTTTCTTTAGCTGCAGTGCTCTTGCCGCTTTTGTCATCTGTCCAGATAATCTGTTAGTAATTTGCAATTTGCATTTTTTCCCCCATTTATTTTGAAGTGGACAGTGATTCCCTAAGAAACTGCAGAACTTGTAATGAAGCAGCCTAATTGATTTCCATATTTGTAGCCAATTTAAAATGACTTTGTACTGTATATGTATGTATTGTCCAAACTTAATGACAGTACAGGATCACAAACAGCCGTCACCGTCTATACCACTTTGTCTTGTATACAAGGTCGTGGGGCCCTGGAACCTATCCTAGGAGACTTACATGTACGGCATGAGGCAGGGTACAGTACACCCTGGAATGTGTGCCAATTCATTGCAGGGTACACACATATACACACAGTCACACACACTACAGGCAGTTTGAGAACACCAATAAGCCTAATCTGCATGTCTTTAGACTGTGGGAGGAAACCAGAGTACCCGGAGGAAACCCACCAAGCACGGGTAGGACATGAGAATTGAACCCAGGACCTGGAGGTGCAAGGCGACAGTGCTAACCACTAAGCCACCATGCCGCCGTATTACAGGTTATGAATAAATATTTAGATGTAATATATAATAAGTTTTATTTTGTAAATCTGTTTACGTTGATTAAAATGTCTGATTTCGGTATAGTCTGTTAAAAGTTCACACTGTGAAGTACCACTACTTTACCAAGTCTTTCTCACTGCTATTGAGTTTGATCTCTTTTCATGCAGTTTTTGAAGCAAATCAGTACAGAAGGAGATATCAGTTCAAAAAACATCTTCTCTATAGAAGAGAATATGATTTGTTACTATTATTCTACTTTAGCGAAAGAGCCATTGCGAAAAGAAAGTGAGATAGAAACATTGAGATTTGTAAGAAAGAACATCAGTTATATCTGTATAAAGAATGTTATTAGATATGTCACTCAAAAATGGTCGCAGTGTTATGAATAATGCCTTTTATCTTCATCGATCAGTAAGATTGAATGAATGGTCTTAGGGGTGAAGAAAGCTCGAATTAAAGAGTGTGCAGGCTTTCTACATAGAACTATTCCCAACATCTTGCATTCTATACAGAATCATAAAACTTCATTATTTATAGTGCTAGTTTAGGGATTAGGGTTGGATGATATCACAAAATTTTCATATAATAATTTTTTGATCACAATATATAGTTTTGCTAACAGACTGCAAACAAAATAGCAGTTTTGTCTAAAAAATGGAAAAACTGACCTTTATCTTTTTTTTTTTTTGCAGCTGTAAAAATTCAGTACAAAACTTTTATCTTTCAAAATTGTAGCAACTAAAAAATATATACCTTTCGAATTCTTTACAAATTTGAACATTTTATCATTTTGAAGGTTAATTGTTTCTAGAGTATCAGACAAAAGTTTGGATTTGTTTTCTACAGTACATTCTAGAACAATACTGAGGATTTCAAAACTATGAAATAACACATATGGCATTTATTTAATTATGTATCAACAACAACAACAGTTATTTTAGGACGTGAAGATGAACTGTTGTGGAACAGTTCTTGCAAGTATTGCATTGTCAAGTGCATTTGCAAAACCCATCAAGCACCAAGATGAAGCTCCATGATGGCTCTCATGAAAACCATCCCTGTGAAGCAAGAACTTCTTGCCTTTGCTGCAGAGAAGTTAATTTAGAGATTCCATACTCAAAAATCACCAATTAGCAGCACCACAGTGCCGTTATGAAGGTTTTACAGAGCATAAGTACAGTAGCAGACACCTCCTAATATCAACTGTTCAACAGGATTATTGCATATTTTGGATGCTTTCAGCATTGTTTTACAGTGTGTAGGAAATAAAAATCAGGAAAGACCTTGAAATTAGAAGGTGTGTCCAAACTTTTGACTGTCAGTGTAAGTTTAAACATTCAGTGCAAAATGTAAATATTACATATTTAAAGGTCATTTTTGGACATTCACACGGGTCTCCAGTCCTGTGTGTCCATGTTTTTCCCTTTTCCATCTGTGTAGATGCTTGTGCTTGAAAATGAGAGACAGATTTCCCCTATTATGATGTCACAAAGTAGGAAAAGAAGTAGTTTGCATAGACCTTCCTCATTGTCAGTGCTTAATGCCACCCAGGAGAAGCCACAGTAATAAACTCCTTTCCTTTTTACCATCATGATTTTCTCAGCAACTTGTCATAATTAAGGGCGAAGCAACAGTCACTGCTTTGTTGTTGAGTTTGCAAAAAAAAAAAAAAAAATCTGTGAACTCTTCACATCCTTTGTGAGACAGTGGATGTCATTTCTTTTACAATGCAAATGTTCAGACGGATATGCCTAAAGTCTTGTATGTGTGCAAACCATTTCACGTCAGACTGTTTTCTTAACAAGGGACAGTTCAAGCCTGGATTCGCTTCAAGACTGAAGCTTAAGAGTGGGTCGATTCCGAGTGTCCGTGACTCAGCTTCAGCTCCTCTGGTTCTATTTAAGTGCTGGTATTTTACTGCTTGTTTATCAAGTTAGCCTGTTAAACTTTTCCGCTTAAGCCACACAGAATTATTTTGCCTCAAATAGCTTTTATTCCACACAAAAGAAGGATAAATGATCATTTTGAGGGATAATTATAATGTACCAGAACTTTTTGAGCTAATTTCATATATGTATTAATGCAGTATACCAGTGTAATATGTGACAATTAAAGACCTAGTATAAGGATTTATAGCTATACAAATTCTGTACGGATTTGTAACATTTTATAATTTTGAAGATTCTATACAAAATGTGAACATTTTACATATTTAAGGACTTTACAGCTTCTGAATAAGACAACAATTTTGGTCACACTTGATTTAAAACATCATTTAACACTTAACACGGATTTAAAACAACATTGCAACACATCTCACAATCTTAAAGATTGAGTAGAGAATTTTAACAGATACTGGGCATACGAACGCCCCCGCCTTGCAAAAATTCTTTCAAGAAATTTACCTCAGCATATGAAGCATTTTCATCATATGAGCGACCGAGCCGGTCATGTGTACAGTACTTCTGGTTTCATCCGGTTTCGCGTATTTCCAGTTGCTGATCAAAACTTGTTTGTTTCAATGGAAAGGCGAGTGGAGCGAGTTTACCTATTTGTTAGTTTGTTTGTTTTATTTTGCAATAATATAATATAAATATAATATTTTGTGCAATATATAGGGAAGACATACAGTAGCACTTTGGGTCAGGAAGTTTATCATGCGGAATCATGAATTAAGGTTAAGTGAGATATATAAGAGATCATTTTTGATATATTTGAATATAATCATAGTTCTGGAAATTGGTAAAATTATTAATCTTTTTTGGGAGGCTGGAACTGAGTATCTGCATTTATCACGGATAGCATTATTTGCTATCGGAAAATGCTTTTCGCAATACGAAATTTTGCCTCCATAACAGATTAAATCCATATACCGAGGTACCCCTGGAATCCGCTTGTTCAGATCAGCATTTGGAAATGTTCAAAAAAGTGTATTGTGACATAATTCATCTAAATATCCTTATCATATCTTCATAGTTAAGCAGACATAAATAAATGCTGCTTTCTTTCTCCAAAAGAGGGCAAATGTTTTGAGGGCAAATACTTATTCTACATTCAAAGTTACAGTATGATCAGGCTATGTTAGAACTTATACATTTGTTATTAGTATCTGTCCATATAGAGATTTGAGCTTCTTCAAAAGTTCTTTGAATGACATTGGTATACTTTTTATGTTGAAGATATATTATAGACTACAAAGACAGGGGGTGTGGGGGGGGGATTAATAAACCTATCACTGTGTGACTATATGTGAAGCAGAAATGAAAAATAGAATCAGACAGTTTGTCTTATTAGGTTTGCGGGTATCAAAAAGGGAGGGCGAATGTAGGCTAGATGGTTATGTGGTGCTTTGTGTGATTTTAGCTAAATATAAGGCAATAACGATTGTCCCGTTTCTCTTCAAAAGAACTGGCATTTAATTATTTGATAGCCTGTGAACCATCTGTACACAGAATCCTAAAAGACTGATCATTTACATTTATTTTAAGTCACAGATAAAACATTGCTCTAATTCAGGTAACTGACCTTCGACTGTTATGATGAGATTTTATCAGTGTATTCTAATTTGTTATATATTTCCTTCCATATTCAACATCCTTCTATGCACTTTCAAAAAGCAGTACAGTATATGAAACAAGCATGAGCTGTGATGCTCAACTGATGAACCGAATGCAAATTTACTCAGATAACTGGGCTTTTTGTTGCCATGGCAACTGCCAGGTCACGAGTTGGCCTACGATAGGTGGACCTGTTGATCTCGGGGTCCCGCTGGCTTAATGTCAAGGATTAACGTCTGTCTAAAGAAAAGGGAAATTCTTTCAGTTCTGAAGAATATTTTATTTAAAATGGCATTTATATATTTAATTATTTATTTATTTTGTATTCAGCCTTCAACATTTATCATCATTAGAAAAGGAATAGAGGGATGGTGCGCCAGGTCAAACCAGTAAAAGCAGCTGAACGTAGGCCATATGTGTCTCTTTGCATTAAAAACGTACGCGCCGCTGCTCATTACTCAGATGTGAATACTGTACAAGGCTTGCTGGCTTTGGTATAGTGCGAAAAGCTCTTATGAAAGAGGAAACCTTTTGAAAATGGTGCACAGTGATGAATCCCATAGTTCCTCTTCACATCTGACCGTTTGCTTGGTGCAATTTACTCAACCCCATTCTAGCAATTACCCAGAGAGAGCCGTCGGGCAAGTGGAAGCTCCTGACAATTTTGCTAGAAGATGCTGAGATCCCATTCGATCCAAACACCAGTTGGGAGCTGTGCCACTGCAATGTGTGGCCACGGCCAACTCTCAGTTTGTCTTCCTCCCTCTGGCAGCACCCTGCAGAGACGGTAATTGCACTGAGCATGCTGAGGAAAGACAGTCTCATTTTTAAAAGTGATAGACACGAGCTACTTACCAGCTTCCCTGTCATTTGCCTCCCTCAACGCCACCATTTATGATATTACAAGTGAATATTTGGCATCAACTGCTGTCTTGCCATGTTAGAACAAAGGCAAGTTAACCTAAAGGCATGTGGACGTAGCTAGAACTCTGATCTAGCGATCGACCTGCTCTGACAAAATATGTGGAAGAATATTTTAATAATATTAAAATAAATACTCACATTGCTAATGGCATCTAAGAAAATTTCATTCTTATGTGATATTCTTGTATTTTTATTGTAGTCTTAAGGAATAGTTCTCTAGGCTTCCTGAAGGACTTTTTATTCACTCTCATTTTTGTGTTAAGCCACATGGTGACCTATGAATCATTCAAGCATACAAAACCATCTAACTTGAGTGAAAAACTGCTGCAGAAGATTAGTTAGAGGTGATTAGTGTACTTATACTTGTGATTCCGAATGCTGAGCGGTTGGAACAGACGAGGGGGGAAATGAGGCCGCTGCTGAGGTTGGTACATAAACAAGCAAATTTTACAGTAAATTTAATCTACATAATTACAAATGAAGGGGGCGTAATACTTTTCACAGTACTGTACAGTACATGCAGTACAGTACAATACCGAAGACAAAGATTATGAAGACTGTAATTAAAATTAAAACAAAGATATTGAGATAAAACTGAAAGTCGATTTTTTAATAACGTTCTCAAATTTAAAATGGCAAATCATGATACTAAGAATGGTGGCTCGGTGGCTCGGTGGTTAGCACTGTCGCCTTGCAACTCCGGGGTTCAGGTTCGATTCCCACCCCGGCTGTGTGGAGTTTGCATGTTCACCTCATGTTTTGAGGGTTTTCTTAAGGTGCTCTGGTTTCCTCCCACAGTCCAAAGACATGCAGATTAGCCTAATTTGCATTCCCAAATGAATAAATGAGCGTGGGGTATGCGGTGTACCCTGCCCCGTGCATTAAGTCTGCTTGAATAGACGACGATTGAATGAGAGAAGATAATAAGAATAATTCGTTATTTAATGCAATGAAAGATGTTTGCAGTTCACTTGAAAATTCCCTAATTGTACCCAGTTGGACACGCCATCTGCAAAAAGCTAAATTCTTCCCGTTTACTGTATTTCTTCTATCCATCATCTGATCGTCTGACATCTGCTTCTAATGAGCACAACTCCTAAACCTGATAAGGTAATTAATACGCAGAACTTCGGCCGTGCAATATTGTGACAGTCTTCAAATACTATTTGACTAAATACATATAAAGCATGCAATATTTTTGCCTATATTTCAGCATGACTACAATTGCATTCAAATTTGATTCATTCGCCTGTCCTGTTGTTTTTATCCCAACTTATTACTCACTCACCCCTTTCATGTACAGTACTTTGTAGATTTTCTAAATCGGTTCGTAGAGGAAACCAATCCAATAGTCAGGCTCTCTGTGGAGCGTTTGTTATTTTTTGATGAACAGGTCCCCGCAGTGTGACTCACTCCACTGACAGAAATTTGATCTTTCGGCTGCTCCCGCGGACATACTGAGCCAGACAAAAATGTGTAGCATCTCAAGTCAGAGGGATGGAGCTATTAGTTATGATGTGACTTCCTTCACTTAACAAACACCAGCACACGGATGATAAAACAGCCTGTCTGTCAGGGGGTAGTCTACCAGCAGCGGGTTCAGCTAAGCTAGCTATCAAAGAGCGTATTTTAGAAAGAGTGTGTGGCACATCAAACGAAAGAAACAGACAAAGAACAAGCAATTTTGTAAGAGGGGAAGAGAGGCAGGAAAGCTAAGCAAGGAAAAAGAAGACAGAGAACAAGAAGCAAATATCCTCAGATGATCTCCAAGCCTTTTTGCTTTAGTCTGTATTCGAGTGCCATCAGGAATGAGCTGCTTCCAAAGGCAATGTTTGCGACAAATCCTGGGGTTTTGCCTCCGCAGTCTCCTTCGAAATGTGACCCACAGCCGAGGAAGAAATCCAGAGATGAAGGTTGGGATGTGTGCAGGATGGCAGTGGCCCATGCAGTGAACACGTGGACCAAGTTGAAAAACATGCTAAGGAATTGAAGGGATCGACATTAAAGAAATGCCAGAAACGTTGCATTCGATTTTGCCAAGAATGGACTAGAATGGTTTTGAATTGTACATACAGATGCTGTGCTATTTAAATTGTAATTTACCCAGCGGTATGTTAATGGCTTGAAGAGTGCACTAAGAGCAAGTTGCCAGTGTAACCTTACACATTAAACCCCACTGAAATGGATCAGGAGTGTAAACGTGCATAAATTTAAGCTTAGAGTTAATAAGCACACCATTGGTCAAAGCCTCGTTATTGTATATGGAACTGTTTATGCAGCACCACAACAGCAGCTGATTTTTTTTCCTAGTCCAATTATATTAAATCCACTCCTACTCATTCACTCACTCATTGTCTATACCGCTTTACCCTGTATCCAGAGTCGCAGGGGGTCTAGAGCCTATGCCAGGAGACTTACCGAACGGTAAGGCGGGGCACACCATGGACAGAGTGTCAATCCATCACAGGGCACACGCACACACTCATTCACACACTACAGGCAATAGTTTTGGGAAGCCTAATCTTTGGACTGTGGGAGGATACTGGAGAACCCGGTGGAAACCCACCAAGCAGGGGGGAGAAGATGCAAACTCCAACGTGGGACTCGCACCCGGATACTGAAGGTGCAAGACGACATAGTGCTTACCACTATGCCCCTGTGCCGCCATATTAAATACAAGAAATTATTTTGGGATATACTGTTTATATATGTTGAGTAGTCTGTCTTCATATCATGCTGTCAAAGAATTGCCTGAGCAGGGGAAAAAAAAAACAGAAAAAGGGGCAGGGTCTGCTGATATGCCAGGTAATGATCAAAGACTTCACTTCCTGTCATTTGTGTAAAGACTCCTGATGTTTAAGCTGAGCTTGATGTGCTATCCCACCTCCATATCGATGCACTGGTATTCTCTTTTATTTTATCCCAGGCTTGGTGTGCTTTGATCGGTGATTATATGCTTTCCAACATGGCTGTATTAAGCCGTGTGTGTAACAGGAGGACTAGAAATCAATTTATTGTGTGTGCCTTTCTCATACACACCGATTAACACAGGAACATGTTATCAGTTGACAAAGTACACAAAGTCTGATGCATGATCTGAAAAGTGGCAGACCCCAGGCTGAATATGCGCACACTGTTTCAGGAAATGGAATCAAGTAATTTATTTAGACTTTCGTCTGCACCTCAGTACAACTATCCCAAAAAATCATGTTTTGCAGACAGTCACATACGTTTGTGTAAATTATTTAGCAGAAGGCAGTTCATTGGACCGGAGGCTAGAAACAGGGCAAAAATCTCCTAGGATTTTTAATACTTTTTAATGCACATAATTAGAAAGCATATGACATGTCAAAATTTACCAACCCAAACATAAAGCTCAACTGTGTAAAGTTGGCATTATCTGTTAAAATTCCATAGCGCTAGTCCAAAGTAATAATGTACAGTACAGTAAAAAATAGAAAACAAAACAACTATATTTTTTTCTTATTTTTACCCTTTAACTAATCAGTAATAAGTAGGCATAAAATTTGTAAACATTGTCACTACTCAGTCATGTTTCTTGCTAATTTGGACCTTTATAAGCAAATAATTACTGTAGGTGTCCCCGGGCCAAATAAATTCCCATGCTTTAGAATATTTTTGTATGATTGACGATGCTTGTCACCTAATATACTGACAGATTTTCGTTCTTGTGGTATATAGGAGTAAGGTAACGGTGATAATGTGACCACATAATTCAAAAGATACCCTGCAGTGTCTCTTGACCCGGGCACTTATAGTGTGATAATAGCATCATTATGAAACCTTGCTGTATTTATGAAAGCATATAGCAAATGTCATGATGGTGTAATAACTAGCCTAGTGTATAGTTCCTTCCACCCTGCATTTCATTTTGATGTTTGACCCTGACATATCAGAAATACAGCTATAAATTGAGTTTTTATTAGGTTCCGAGGGTTAACGGAAGGCCAGGCACTTAAAGGCGTTAATGTAAAGACAGTGGATCTGTTGGATATGAGACAAGAATACACTCTTAAGGGGCACCAGTCTTATGCAGACACTATACGCAAATGCACCCCTACTGTATAGGGAATTTAACATAGCTGACATAATGCCATATACTGTACAGTATATATGTATTGATCTATACTAATTTGGAGGAAACCCATATGGACAAGGCACAACTACTACAGTACCAGGAAAAGTTTGGACTCACCAGTCAAAAGATATAAAATCTAAATAAAATATAAAGGAGATTATTGCATATTTTTGGATGCCTTCAGGATTGTTTTACAATGTAGAAAGTAATAAAATCCTGGAAAGATGATGGTGTGTCCAAACGTTTTCGCTGGTAGTGTACTGTACATACCGTAGGCAGGAAGACAAGCTCAGGATCAAACCCAGCGATGCATGAGCTAGGAGGCGGCGATGCAAAACTCTGCATCACCTGCAACAACATAGAAACAACATGATATTAACAAAAAATCAAGTCATATGTAGATCATGCCAACTGACAAAAGCGGTCTGTCATAGTGTGATAGTCTGAATAAATGTGCATCAGTTGTTATGAAGGACTTATGCAGGGCAATACCCTTAGAAACCATAGTTGTGGTGCATATGTCTATTAAAAGTTTGTTAGTTTTTACTTGTGCAGTACAGCAATAATAAATCTGCCAATCACACCAAAAGTCTTAAGTCATCTCAGTTATTAATAATCCGAGGTTACTGCAATAAAAAGTACAGCAAATGAAAAACTGCAATCAAAACAGCTAGCTTCAGGGTCATACTGGGATGGAGGTTTTAATTTGGTAGGTTTTTTGTCACCTGATATTGTGCAGTGAAATTAGGAATTTCATTCCAATAGTGGCTGTTGTCTGTAAATCTATAAAACACATTTTCACAAATTTTTGTTATAAATTGCTGCGCTTTTAAAACCAGAGCCACGGCGAGCGATTCATAACAAATATTTGTGAAAATTTGTGATCTGACGTCAGTAGCTATGGCATAGCAGAAAGCCGTAAAAATGTCATGAAAATCCTTAATCCTACTGTTCATTAACTTCCAGATGATACCTGTGGATGGTGCTGATTTTAACATACACAACTAGGGCTGCATGATTTGGTGAGAAATTCACATTGTGATTGATTTGACACAGATTGTGATTGCGATTCAAACTGCGATATATTACTATTAATGGTACCATATAGTATTAAAATGTATTGAATCTAGGTTAACAGCAAAAAATGACACAAAAAACAATATTCACAAATATCACAAATATTTGATTTTGATAAATATTAAATTATTGGCAAACTCTACATACTGTAAATTCCTGACTAAGTGTATATCGCCTGTAACTGCATCGGTCCATTGGTCCACCAACTGCATTGGCCAATATCTTGATTTTGATTTTTTGCATTAATTCTGCAGCACGATACACAACCTATTATAGGAATCAATATAATGGCTCTAACACCATCAACTTCTTGCCATCATGTGACACAATGTAATATACAGTACTGTGGACCAGTGGCGGCCGGTCAATACGAGCCACGCAGGGGCGCCTCCCCCTTAAAGTTAGGCAGAGAAGAATGTCAATATGTAACATAATTATTGATTTTAATAATGAAATAAAGTCATTTAGTCACAATATCCCGCTGTATTTCTTAATATAATTTTTTTGCTATAAAAAAAAAATCTAAACTGTATTATGTTCATTTGTGTTCGTGTACGTGGGGCGCCGGACAAACGAGTGTCTATGTAGGCACGTACATTGTTGAAAAGCATGTGACTTGAGGCTGATCTCTAATTGGATTTTTTCAAATCATCCTGGGTCGCAGCACTGTGCGCCCTGAACCCTCCCACTTTTGTTCTTAGCGAATCAATATTGTTGTTAAATATTTGGGCTCATGTGATTGGACCATTCTCAACGAGTCTTCCAGCACTGACTGGATGCGATGCGAGTCATGCCTTTATTTTATACTAGTAGTAATGATGCTTATTTACAGACGAGTATTAAAAGTTTAAATTTTGACTTTGTTTGCGCCCCCTCCAAAACATTTTTTGCACCAGCCGCCACTGCTGTGGACATGCGAGCTACCTCTGTCACAATTTTTAAAGCATGTTCAAAACACATTCAAAACAAGTCATTCCCGGTAAGCCACAGACTTTCCATATGATCACCTACAGCTCATCATGATGTGTACCTCCATAGCAAAAATAGCATTAAGAAAATAATAAAAAGGTCAAATAATGCCTACATGGGGTCTGTGATTTCATAAGGGACTGCAGTTTCAGAACACAAGTTTTCCTTGCATAATGTTTTTTTTTTTTCTAATTAAATCTGTGCAGACCTTCCGACACTCAGCAGTTTCCCTGTGTCCCAGACCCTGACACTTCTGAACACTGAATGCCTGGGAAACCTCTTCAGGGACCTGCCTCAGCTACCTAAAGGCTGTATTCAGAATTGATTTATGAACAAATAGCGTGGCAAACGTTGGTATTCAGATGTAGGTGTAGCTACTGAGACGTACAGTACAGTATATTACTTGGACAGTTGTGTGGGAGTTGAGCTTGCTTGAGATGAAAATGGTATAAATATGGGCTGCATTCAAATTTATTTAAGTTTATAAGGTTACTTTTGCACTTTTAGACTGAACTAAAAATTCCCTTTGCTTCCGGAATTTGCCATTTTTGTTCTTGGAGAAACTAAACTTGTGGCATGAATATTTGCATTCTAGCCTCCAGTGCATGCTGTTGGATGTGGCATCAAGCCAGTAATAATTTTTTATGCCGGACGCTAGCTGTTTATGCTGAAGGTTTTTTTTTTTTTTTTTTTATTAAAACAACATTTTTCTAATTATAGTCAGCCTCACTTGATATTTGATAGTTGTTGTATAATTTGTTATTTGCGTATGCACGGTTTGTAAAATCTACATATCTGGCCAAGCATGAGATAATTCAACAGAACGCAGAACTAAGACTACAAAAAGATGCAGGGATGTATAGCGAATTTCAGTTTAATCCAAGTGTAATATTCATGTTTTTGAAATGATAATTTGTTAATTGCGAAAGTTTATCTTTAATAACACTTCATCTGTAACGTAGCCGTAGAAGGTCAAGTCTCTCATCACAGCTTAAGATGAAAAGATTCCAAGTCCTTGAGGTCATCCTACCCAAAGATGGCTGTGTGGCTATAAGGCGATAAAAAGGAATATGATATAGACGTGTGAGAGACAGCGCGTAGGTAGTGTGTTACCTGAAGGTCTCGGTTTAAAATTCAGTGAGCGAAGGCTGCCGCGTGTCAATTACTGCACTGTCCCATCCTGTGGAAATGGACATTCAGACTCACAGCCGCGGGGGATTGCAAATGACAGTCTATTTTTATATGCATCACTGTAGTCCCATACTGCGCAGCATCACAGGATCTGCTGATGATTGGACTTGATAGACCTTGAATCATGAAAGAAAAAAAAACGACTCAGTCCCTGTCTTTGGCTAGTCTTCAATGTCATAGAGAATGTAAAGTGTGTTTTGTTTCTGTCATGTAATCGTGTGTGGTCGTTTGACCGATTTAGGGCTGTTTAGAAGACATGGGGTGTACGCCATGCCATTGTGTGGACAGTATCTGTATCTGCTTGTATGACAAATATTTATATACACTGATCAGCCACAGCATTAACACCACATTATATTAACACTGATTATAGTTTATATATCAATAAACGTGTGACAGGATCATTGGTAAAAGGCTTAAGGAGCAAAGGCCAGCCCGATCCCATAGAAAAGCAGATGCAGCTCAACCCGCTGCCAATATCCTGGTGCCAGACACCACAGCACACCGCCAGAGGTCTTGTGGAGTCATGCCCTGAGGGGACAGAGTTGAACCGGCAGCACAAGGGGGACCTGCGTTTAATGTTTCATGTTGTGGCTGATCGGTGTATACTGTATGTGTCTGTATTCAGCTTTCAACCAGAAGTGGACGTGGTTGAAACCCAAACTTTCTGATATGCTTTTGGAAAAACTGAAAGCACTGTAACTGATAGAAAAAGCAGTAATTGTAATAATTTAAATTACAATAACAAACAAAAGTTATTTATTGCACTCCGAAACATATACACTTTAGGCAATTTTATAATCTCATAACCTGCAGCAAGAAAGGTTTTAAACAATAAAAAAATCATATTATTATTATTATTATTGATGATAATAATAATAATATCTGTATTTGTATCTGTTTCAAACACGTTAAATTTTTTCTATCTATCATAAAGCTCCGTTTCAATAATGGCTCTCTCTCAAAGTAGTTTCATTTTTATTCCATAATCATTATCCTTTCTGTAACACTATTAACAAAGCATGAAGTTCCTGAAATATAACCTTATCACATACAAGTCAAAAGGCAGACAAAACTGAAGACTTCAAGACCCTTAAGGCAAATATTTCACATAACCATCAAGAGCATATTAGATCTAAGTTAATGTGCGAGAACATTAATACAAAATTCTTTCACATACTGTATAAAGACAACTCGTCATTCATGTCTATCAGATACAGAGGCGTAGTGATCCGAAGTGAGATATTACAATTGTAAAGAAAAAAAGACGGATATTTCGGCGGCACCGTTATTCCTAAGACATATTTCTCAGTCCCTCGCAGAGATGTGGGGCCAGATGGAGGTTAAATAGGAGCTGCTGTGCACCAGGCTTCTTGCCAGTCAAACGTGATTGCTATGAGGTGCAAATTAACAACAAATTAAACAGGTAATTAAACAGTCAATCAATGTGACATATTCTACTGTGCAGCCAGGTAAACCGGTAAAATAATAATAATAATAATAATAATAGAATCTTGTGCAGAAATGGACCATATGATAACGGCATAAAATGTAGGAAATCACAGTAGATGTTGTTAAATGCTTGCGATTATTAAATGTCATACGGCATCATGCACACATTTCAGCCAGACTTCATCGAAATAGAATAGAAATAGAAATATGTCCTAAGATACTTCTATAATTTCTCCTGTCAAGAATGACCTTCAAAAAGGAGCCTATTATGTTTTTTCATGGCATAATCTTTGTTCCTGTACTGTACATACAGTATATATAGTGGTGCGGTTTAAGATTTATAATAACATGGTAATTCTGATATTTTTACTATGTTGTACTGTTATGAGAGTGTATTTTTATACAGTAACTTTTTAACGTGTACAGTGAGACTTTTAACTGTGCTTGGAAAATATACACACACACACACGCACACACACGCACACACACACACACACACACTCTGGGAATCTGGGAGAAAACTTGAGCCCCAGGGCAAAACCCAGCAGTCACAGGGAGGACATGCAAACTCTACGCATACAGTTCTGTAGATACCTGATGCTCGAGGTAGGACTCAAACCTGTGACTCTAGAGGTACGAAGCATGCCACAGTGCCAACCATAACACCACTTGTGCCCCATAATTTACTGTTAACCCAATATTTTTAACTCGCGCGTATAAGTGTTAATGCTTTAATGAAATTACCTTTCAAAAAAAACATTTGTAAAATATTTCACCTTAACTTTGCCATCTATTATTATTATTATTATTATTTATTATTATTGTTATTTTGAATGGCAGTAATTTTTAGCTGTAATAAATTCAATTTTCAGGTAATGACTGTTCAGTTAGTTCTAGTATTACACCTTTTAAAAGGTTTATTAAAGGCTGTTTTCGCCTCCGTCAGATAATAAAGGGCAGTTCATGGTACCATAATCTCCCACCACGCTCTTTAAACGCAATGAGATCACGCAGCAAAAATGCCTGATGATTAACTGCCGATCATCTTTTTTATTACAGAATTAGGTAGCCTGTAATAAATCACTGGCAGCTGATGCAGTTGCAGAAAATATTCATAACTCACAATGATTTAGAATTCACACAGGAGCCACTGTACAAACATTTCATATTCATCTACGTCCAGCTTCCGAGCCTACCACTAATGCGTTCAGCAAAATGTAGCAAGAGTCTCCGTCTGTATTTAGGAAGAAAATGTCATTCTGTCTATAAATGAAAGCTTTTTATTTGCTCAGCATGCTCTTTAAACAGTTTGTCATTGAATCAGTGGAGATTTCAGATCCCATCCTGACAGCGATGTGTTCTTTTTTTTCTTACAATGATTTTGTCTTTAGAGGCGCCTCTCTCTCTCTCTGTCTCTCTCTCTCTCTCTCTTCACAGCGCCTTTCATGATAGGCATTTAAAGGACTAGTTAAGAGCATGCACTGAAATACTGTGAATAACAATCTAAAGGAAGTGGGGTAAATTCTTCACCCCTATCCTCCTTCAGCATGGCAGCCCAAGAGGTATCAAGGGGTTTGCTTTGCTCTGCGGGTCTTTGTGTGTTATAAATGTGTACACTGTATAAGGAACACAATCAGGCGTTTTCGAAACTGATCACCATGCAAGAGAAAATGCACTTTAGCCTAGAACGCTTCGTGTGTACAAATGCTAAATGGTCCTGCGTGTCATTGCATCTATTATCGTTTGTTTCCCATATTTACTGTTTGTATGTTTATGCTTTATTCGTTTTCATCACCGAGCACATTTGCGCTCGCCCCTCACACCCGTGCCTGATTTATGGCTATGATTTGACTGAGAGAAGGCAAGTAGGAAATTGCAAAAATGGCGGCCGCAGATTGGAAACTCGCCGTTGATTATAAACTGCCGGCAAAACACACACAAAAAAAGTGCACGGTTCAGTTTTTTAGCCCGCACCTAAAACGCAGCAGGTGTTTCTGACAGGTGTCTGATTGCGGCTCCCTAGCAGACATTAAAATAGCAAACAAATTGAGGCAGCACTTGTGCTGAGCTCGTGAATGGAATTGTGGCTCACAGATGCTGTTATATGATCGCTGAATGCAGTGAGTGAATAGCACAGGTGCTGCGAAGAGACTGATAGTACTGAAGACACACTGCTTCTAGGTTGTCGCGAATAAAAAAAATCCTTGCAAGGCCTGGATCGTATTGTCTGAATGATTTCCCATAGAGGTGGAAGAAGGTTAATGTCTCGTTTAGTCTCATTGCTCATTCTCATTAAAAAGTGCTTTAGAACCAGATTATTATTCTTCAAGTAGCATTAAAAACACCTTTGCAATAAATAAAACGATTCTTGTAAAAACGCATACATCTTGTTTATTAAACAGTAAGAGTCTTGTGCTGTAAATTGAGTTTATCAGGCCAGTGCAGGGAGCTGGATAAGATCACAGACAGCACTGAGTGCAACTTCAGCATCCTGAGTGCCATTGACCCTGCTGAGAAGATGACATATCCTGTCAGCTCTCTTCATCCTGATGTCCTCATTATCCTCCTCTTCCTTCTCCTGTCCTGCTGATATGCTTCCTGAGACAGGAACCTGAGCCTTCTGATTCTGAATAAGTGTAAGATATGTGCCATCACTCATTCTTGACCAGACCAGGGAGCATTGCATTCTGGACAGAAAAGGGCAGTACCCAAGTAACTGTATGTTACCTAATCATTATCTAATAATTCATGCTTATAGCTAGTGCCAGTAGTTTTTATAGTTAATTCAGTTAGTTTGATTTAATGTGACTTTCAAAATATAGTATAACAGCAGCTAACATAGATAAGAAAGTATATTACAACATGCTATGATCAAAAATGACATACATAATTTAGATTTTTTTTAAAAAGATGCAATTCAGTGCTATATTTCACACACGTGTTTTGTACGATTTTTCAATCCTGTACAAATTCCATATTTCCGAACTGATATTCGAAGCTTTCTCTGCCACGAGCTCAGTGTTTTGGATCCATTAGAGGCGACGGATCCAGATGCAAGCCAGAGTAAACCGTGAAAAACCCCTGAGATTAAATAACAATGCTAAATCAACCATGAACAGAAACACCCGTGAAACTGAAATCACAATGTGAATCTGAAACAATGAGAAACATTATGAGCATAAAAGTCTTTAATACAGTGGTGCCTTAGCATACAAATTAAATTCGTTCCAGAGGCGAGTCCTTAAAGCAAAGTTCCGTATTGCGAAACGCACTTTTCCATAGCAGATAATCTAAATGCAGATAATTCGTTCCAGCCACCCAAAAATATTTCGGATATTTCCAATTTCCAACACTATAATCATATTTTTTGCATAAAAAAACAAATCAAAACATTTAGAAAATACATGCAAATAATAACTGAAAGTGGCTCCCTTATCTTCTTGCTACTTATTACATTATTGGGGCCTATGGTACTATGTCTTTACTAAATCTTGCACAAAATGCAAACAAAAAAAATTTAATACATAAAATATATGGAAACTTGTTTTTTTTACTGGTGCAAACTAGTTTGGATCGGCTACCGGGTAAAAATTGTATTAGTTTTAACTCATGCTGTGTGAAGCCTTGCTGATTTGACACTGTAATGTTGAAGGGAACGCCGAGTTGAAAAGACATTTAGACATTTTCCAAAATACATTCAAAATATGCATTATGTAAGGGGAAAAAATGGCTAATTGCGTGAGAGTGCGTGCTTTAAATACATCCCATGGAAGCTAACTCGACACTAACACTAACTCGAGAGCATGTTGGCTATTTCTCTAGCTAATTCACGTCGACTGTATGTTAAAGGTGGTTGTGATGCAGTTGTCATCTCTTCTTCTTTTTATCTTTATTTAACAAGCTTTCATATTATGAGTCGAAAGTTCTATTCCAGAAGACACAGTTTGCCATGTCATCACTTTCTTTGTGATTATCATGAGCTGCATCCTGAAAATAAATCTCTGATCATACAGATCATTCAGTTTATTACTCAATTTACATCTCACAGTATGTATTATCCTAAAAGCCCAGAGGTCAGTTATCAGATGGATTACCAGACCATTTATTAGGTTTAAAGGCTCTGTGGTAGGTTTATTCAAGTCAAACCAGTTGTTCTACCGTTAAAGTCAACTTCAAGAACACAACAATGGTATAATATGCTCTATATTCTTATCCATATTTAAACACGAATTTATAAGGGCTGTACCGAAAGTAATGCAAAAAAGTGGGTATAACTTCCTTCCTTAACTGACATCCCTCATTCACATTTCACATGTTGATAGAGATACTCTTCCTCTAAACAAAGATACAGTACTACTCAACAATGTCTCATCCACAAGTGATGTGTTTGAACCATCGTTGAACCCAGCCCTGGAATCCTCTTTGAAAATCTTTGACACAGTTGATGGTCTCCCAGTGCACTACAGAATGTTTATGGTGATGACACCATTGACAAGAGCAATGTGCACAGATGGATGGAGAAGTTTAAAGAAGGGAAAACCAGCACTGAATCAAACCATGTACTGCAGTTCTCATTACTTTCCTTACAGCCCTCATGGTTTCATACCAGTGCGTTTGGATGCCACGATTAATAATCTCTACAGTCTCATTTGTTCTGAGCCTGGATCCCAACAAAATTATCGCATGACCTTCAACTCTACTTGAGTAAGATTTTGATGTAATACTCACGCTTCCCCTTATAGAGGATATAAGAGAGAATATTTCTGTGTAAAAGTTCTGTGGATCCCAGATTAAGGCTCATTAGACTGAAAACCCAGAAACACTGTCAGATTCTGGCACAGTGCCTCAAGCCGCCGTGCCAAAATATTCTTTATACTACGTTTCAAAGCGTGTGACACCTTTACCATTATTAATCATTAGGGGTGCAACGATTGATCTACGTTGTCAGCTACAGTCAAGCCGATAATCAAATTAGTTGGCAATGAATTTAATGGTTGATTAGTTGACGATGTCATTGTGCACTTTGTTGCTGGCTTTTGAGCTGAACGCACATTCTCTCTCTCGCACTGTTGTGCTTTATACTTTTTTTTGTCATCTTAGCAACACACACAAACACACACACACACACAGTCTGGCACACACTAATTAGCCATATTCTCCTCAGGTGTGTGTCCTTTTCTCACTTACCTCACTCTGTGGCCCTTCACACTTCACTTCGCTTGACCCCGCCCCTGCAACCTGACCACACCCCTTTACCACAGACTTGATCTGTTTTCTTAACATTTCAACTTAATGCCCATATTTTTCATATTTCCGGATTTAAACTTCAATTGATGATTTAGTTGAATCTGATGATTTTGTTCCTTACTAATTACTTCTTTATTAATACATATTTTACGTGAACGTTTTCATCCTTACAGTGTTTTCTTGATTGTTAGTTAACACATGCACAAAACAACCTCAAGATAAACTTAAAAGCCGATATCTAAATAAGACCTACAGAGTAATTGTGGCATTACTCATGCAATCCGATTAATCAATTAATCGTTTCAATAATCGGTAGATTAATCGATTACCAAAATAGTTGCAGCCCTGTTAATCCTCTTTAAACTCAGGTTTGTACACATTACCTGGATGTACTAGCACAGTTAAACAAGCCAAGCTATTGATCCTCTGAAGATCACATTTTGATGATGGTTTCAAATCTACATCTACATCTAGGCATTTGGCAGACGCCCTTATCCAGAGCGACTTACATTTTTATCTCATTACATCTGAGCAATTGAGGGTTAAGGGCCTTGCTCAAGGGCCCAACAGTGGCAACTTGGTGGTTGTGAGGTTTGAACCTGGGATCTTCTGAACCGTAGTCCAATGCCTTAACTGTAGTCCAATGCCTTAACCACTGAGCTACCCCTGCCCCGCTTCATCCTCATCCTTCATCTTCATCCTCATCGCTTTAGTTTATTGAGGGTGACTCAGTGCTAATGACTTAAAGCACCACTTCATGTGGATTTAAAATGTATGAACTGTAAAAATGTTGACTTCTTGCTCTCTGGATAGAGAACCCACTGGCTAGTATCTCATTGTTCTGCGAGTTCTAGTGTTCATGATTGCCAGGTTTTACCCAGTGTATAAATCAGAGTACAAGCAGTGCATGTAATCTCATGAGAAATTTCTAATATTGGTGAAATACAATGTGGATTTCATTATGGAATTTCAGTTTCCTTCTTCTTTTCAAAAACTTGGTGGATTGTCTAGACACTATATTGGGTTGCATCCAATTCAGCAAGTTACAAATCAATGTCCCCAGCATAGATGATGGATGGATAGACGGGTGGATGAAATAATGAACGAAGTAACATAACTTATGCTGTATAAACCCATCTCTATTCATAACCTTATCTGTTTGCAACTGTTTCATTCAAGACGGCTTGGACACATTCCTCCATCCCTGCACCTGCCCATAACTCCTCATGACACTGCATTTTTCCCCACAAGCATAGACAACTTCTGTATGAGTAGACACTCGTGAATGGCTAGCTTCACTCTAAACTAAAAGGCAGCGAGGACGGGAATGACAGCATTGTCAATCACTGCTGTGAAATAATCCTCTGCCTGCGTAGGATTCATCCCCTCCTGTGAAGAGTAGATAACAACACACCTCCATCCACCTGAATGGCATCAAATGCTAAATCTGTCTATCGCAGCCACGTCAGGAGACTGACATTCGTCTAATCACCATCCCAGTGCCGTGTCATAATGAGCGCCATCTTTATTGACCGAGCCATGTATTGTGTTGGGGCTGAAAACGTAGGGGGTGAAGGGGTCGTTAGCTGCTGGTTCGAGCATGAACCAAGGTAATGTCCCTGTCTAATGAAGGAAGGTCATGTGCAGCATTCGGGAAATACTGTGTGCATTTAAATGTGTGGGATGCTTTTTTTCAGCATGGATTCATTTGTTTTCTGATGTACAGTATATATTGTGGGCTGCACGGTGGTGTAGTGCTTAGCACTGTCGCCTTAGCACCTCCAGGGTCCGGGTTCGATTCCCGTCTCTGTGTGTGCATGGAGTTTGCATGTCCCCGTGCTTGGTGGGTTTTCTCCCGGTACTCGTTTCCTCACACACTCCAAAGACATGTACATGTAGGTTATGCTAATTGGCGTTCCCGAATTGCCCGTAGTACGTGTGTGTGCCCTGCGATGGATTGGCACTCTGTCTAGGGTGCACCCAGCCTCATGCCCTAAGCCTCCTGAGAGGTTCCCTGCAACCCTGAATACAGGATAAAGTGGTATAGACGATGAGTGAGTGACTGAGTATATACTGTCTGAACACACAAATCTGATGATTTTCAGATTGGATCCGAGTCACTGAGATCTGAAATAGATAGATAGATGGTAATAAGATATATGCATATTTGACTTTAACTTATTTAAAATAACTATTTCTTTGACAAGTTAACATAGGCCTCAAAACTAGGCATCAAATAAAACAAAAACGAAACAATCCAAAAGTAACAACCATTTACATGGACTACGACTACAACAGCCTGTACTTCAGCCAGAGTCAACTATCAGTTACTTATATGATTGATGTGAAATATGATTGATTCTAAAAATGACCCTGTACACCAAAGGTGCACCAGCCTGTGACCGGAATCAGACAGTTTTCAGCTCGATCGCCCAGGATCGATCAGCCTCGGGTATAACAGATTCTGCGGCAATCACGCATGAGCTCTTACCATCCTTAGCTGGGAGTTTAACAAGCAGGTCGGTGGTGTGAACATGGGAGTCTATAAACCTCACATGGAAAATGCTTTCCTCTTGTCCCCTCACGGTGCGCGAGCCGCGGTTCAAGAAGGTGCGGTCAGCCGCCGTCACGTGTCTCTGATGAAGCACTTGACAGCCTTCGCCGTCCCTGTAGCTGTCACCTCATTGTGTCGCCTGCCTGTGATGCATAGACGACACATAGGGATCACTGTCTTTCTACCAGTGACGCCGGGGTCATCTGTCGCTGTCACACTTTTCTTCTATCCGCAACTCCTTCGTAACCTTTCCCAAAAGCGTAGATGTGCAATAGCTCATGTCAGGTTCTAATAACATTCCTTTTTCTCTGTATAGCATGAAAAAAAAATATATATATATATATATATATATATATTATATATATTTCACTTGGCAGGTGACGGAGTCTTTCTTGTCCTTATCTTTATCTCCTTATCCTTGACCAGTAGCATTTTTAAACTTAAGTATCAGCTTTGGTATCAGCCTAGAAATTGCATCTCTTCTTTTCATGTATAGAAGTTTATCTTGCAGCTACTGCGTGAGAAGAATTCACAATGTTTATGACATTTGCTAATACTGAACTATCCATATGATGTTTGCCACATTTGGCATTTTATTCCATGTTTTAACATGTATCATATCTTTTGTCCCCGTGCTTCCTCAGGAGCTACCCAGATAATAACAGGTATAATTTATTTACTTCTCTAATATTGTTACCATAGTCTTACTGTGTTTGTTAAGCATTTGTATAGTGCATTGTTGCCTTGTCTAGCTGCATGTCCTCCAAGTAAAACATTAAATATCATACCCATGCCTGCTGTTTCTGACATTTATGGTCTTGCAAAGCAAAATATACTGTATGTTCAGTCCTATGCACTAATCATCCCTTTTCATAGGAGTTTGTAAGTGTCACAGGTTAAAAGGTTGGAGAATAAGTTGTCTTGAAGGCCGTTTGGAAAAAGTAGCTCGGTTTTCCTCAGGCAGACGTTCTTCCTGCTGCAAAATACCCAAGGCCAATGGAAATGTAAACAAAGAATGGTGTTATATAAATCGGCCCAGCAACCTTGTGGAAAAAAAACAAACTATGTATTCCCTTTAGAGATAAACGGCAATGTTCACTTTACCATTCACATCAACTTAAGAAGCTTAATAATTTGGACAGATAAAACGTACGTGGAGCATTTCTTTGACAATAACAATGGTGGTGATGCGAAATATTACAGCGTCCTCCCACACAAGCCCCGAGTGTTTTCTGCGCCTCACTACCCAGTTCAGTTAAAAGAAAAAAAAAAAAAGAAAAAAAAATCAACAAGACTATCAGTAAGTGCATTCACAGAGCACACATGAATAGGTCAATTTCAGTACCATTTCAATCAAGGCAGTGCAGCAACAAATAGAAGAGAATGAAAATAATTTTCAGTTCTGATCAGTTTTGGTCGGTTGTCACTAGAAAGATCAGGACCTGTCTTTATAAAACACATTCCACACCTGAATGGATTGAAGTCTTAGTCCTTAGTCCTATTTTATCTTTGGTTTGAAACGTGAAGGACGAACCGTTCACGGAGGAAAAATAGTGGGAAAATATTGCATCTGTAACTTCAGCATTCCAGCCTTTTGTGATTTGCTGGGAAAATAAACCTGAATGTCTAAGGTAATTTGTGTAGAAGGCTTATGTTTGGCATATATATAATATTACATTTAATACAGTATATCGCAAAAAGATTGTGCATACCTGACCATCGCACCCCATAGATCCCATAGAAAAGCCAATGTAGCACAAATTGGTGAAAAAAAGTCAAAGATATACCATTATAAAAAGGTACCAGTGGATCACAGCCCATCACATACAGCATGTGGCTTAGCAGGCAAAAGAGTTCAAGGTTGTTGATGTAGCCTGCAAATTCCCCAGATCTCAGTCTGATCATGCATCCATTGGACACACCGGACAAACAAGACTGATCCATGGAGGCAGCTAATGTCCCTGTACCAGACACCAGAGGACTCCTATAGAGGTCTTGTGGAGTCATGATGGGCCAGAGCTGCCCCGGTGACACAAGGGGTACCTGCACAGTACTGGCTTAACGTTTTGCCATGTAGTGTAACGGCGAATCGGTGTAAGTGGCACTGAGAACTCGAGTGGCCAGTACTGATCCCTTATCTCAACCCCACTAAAAATGGTAGGGGATGAATACAATAAACAATGACTTTACCCCAGACCTACTGTAATCGCTTAGCATCAATGACCTCACCTGACCTCACTAATGCTCTTGTGTCAGAATCAACACAAATCTCCTAAGCCACACTCTGAAATCGAGTGGAAAGGCTTCCCAGAAGGGTAGAGCTTATTATAAGAGCAAAGTGAAGATTAAATCTGTAATGGGATTTTCAAAAAAGCACATTTGAGTGCAATGGTCAGATATTCACATAATTCCAGATATGCTTGATCTCATAGTACAGAGCTGTTTTGTATATAAGAGCAATGATTTATACCAAGAAAGTTCCTTTTGAGTATGATTCCTCTCAAGGTTTCAAGGTTTCCAAGTCTACTTCTGTTTCTTACAAAAGCTCCTGATCAATGTTTTTGTACACTTGTCTTGAGACTGCACCCAGATACCATGCAGCACTCGTCTGAGAAAAGGGCTCATAATCACTAGGTTGGCTTTCTCATTAAAGATTCCCTGGGGAAGAACCCTGTGGATTGTGGAAGAGCTGTGCAATAAGATACCACACTTTGGTCCACAACGGGTTTGCAAAATGCACTGGGTTCATTCATTTACTGAGCCAAATTGGTCAATCTTTTTGTAAACGATGTTTGGGTAAACACCTTTACCAACCACGGCGAACTGAAAAACATCTCGGAACACAGCACATCACATTAAACAATGAAGTGAATGAGCTGCAACAGCGGTTGCTTTTCATCACACCGTGGTTGCAAAGAGTGATTATTTGGGTCACTATAACCAATCTGGCTTTTTTCCCCCACTTTCTTATTAAGAAAGCATTTATATCCATAGACTTGCCTATCACTCATTTTTCTTTCACCATTCTATATAAACTCTATTATAACACTATTGTGTCTGAAATTAGGCGGCACGGTGGTTAGCACTGTCGCCTTGCACCTTCAGGATCTGGGTTCGATTCTCGTCTCTGTGTGTATGGAGTTTGCATGTTCCCCCCGTGCTTGGTGGGTTTCCTCCGGGTACTCCTGTTTCCTCCCACAGTCCAAAGATATGTAGGTTAATTAGCGTTCCCAAATTGGCCGTAGTGTGTGTGTGTGTGTGTGTGTGAGACCTGTGATGGATTGGCACCCTGTCCAGGGATAGGCTTCAGGCTGGCCCGTGACCCTGAATACAGGATTAAGCGGTGTAGATGAGTGAGTGTTTCTGAAATTCTCAAACCAGCACCAACATTCATATCACGATTAGTCACCAAGCTCGCTCACACCTTTTCCCCATTCTCATCTTTGGTGTGACCTGAAGTTCTCGACCTGTACAGTATCTGTATGGTATTTTGCATGATGCTGCCTTCATTTCATGTATTTGAAAAACACATCATTTTTTAGAATAATAATAATTGAATCCCCACTGTATGGAAGAAGAATTTTAAGACAGACGTCCCTGCTTATATAAAGTAAGTAGCAGAGAGGCATTACGTCATTATCTTGATTCTGTTGCATTTAGTAAGGTACTGTATATCTTAGCTTAAGTTCTTAGTGGTTCATTTCTTAGTTGAGTTACTGTTTACTGTTCCAGTGTGTGTGTGTGTGTTTGTGTGTGTGTGCGTGTGTGTGTGTGTGTGTGTGCATTGTCTGTCGATGTTTAATAAAGCTAAGCCTGCACGTTCAACCTCATCTGTTCTTATCCGTGCCAGTTTCAGCTCTTTTCTCTTACGCAATAATTTATTCCTTTTCCTTGGAGAGCGTCTGATTAAGCAGGCACGTTTTAATCAAACCTTTTAAAAGCATGAAGTGATGACAGTACAACCGATTTGCATCCTGACCACATATTTCAATTATACTTATACAGTAAGACGCAGACTGTATTTAATATATAATGTTTTACCCACAGTATTAACCACACAATTAACATCGCCACTGATCCTGATTATTTCAGATCAAGTGCGGGTTTTGTTCTCAGGTTGAATGTTAGAAGGCTTTAGAGCTGTGGTTTGTAGCGAGATAGGAACAGAACAGCAGGCTCTCCTTTGAGGATTGATGAAGGGGTTTGTGTGCCGCTTCTCCTCCCCCTTCCCATCCTCAAGTACACACACCGCTACACCACTCCTCTGACCCTTACCTGATTCTCCTGCTCGTTCAGCCACCTGAGGATAAATTCAGGCCACTGCATTCTCTCTCTCTCGCTCTCTCTCTCTCTTTCTTTCTTTCTTTCTTTCTTTCTTTCTTTCTTTCTTGCCAGGACCTGCTAGTCAGACTGCATTCAGTTGTTGCTTGACAGTTAAATCTATTGAAAATAAAAGAAGGAAAGAAATGTTGCATCAGTGGATCCAAGGCATGCTCGTGGGCAGATTTTGTTATTAGTCGGTACTTTTCATTCCAGATATTAACCTGCTTCACTTATACACTACGCTACAGTATATGCCACAAGTATGTAGAACCATCACATCCATATGTGGGTTTTCCCCAACAAACTTGAATTTCTCTACAATTGTAGAGGATGTCTTTATATACTTGAACATTACAATATTACTTTATTCAAACTATGAGGCCCAGACCTGTTCTGTCATGACAATATCCCTGTGCACAAAGCGAGCTCCATCAAGACGTGGTTTGCCAAGTTTGGAACTGAAGAACTCGAGTGGTCTGCACAGAACCATGACCTCAACCCCACTGAACACCTTTGGAATAAACTGGAACACTGACTGCACCCTACACCGCCTCAGCCTACTGTACATTAATGCCTGACATCACTAATGCTCTTGTGGCTGAATGAGCACAAATCCCCAAGGTAACGCTCCAAAATCTAGTGGAGAACCTTCTGAGAATGGTGCAGGTTATGAAAACAGCAAAAGGGGGACAAACTCTGAAACAGGATTACAAAAAGTATGTTTAGGAGTCAGGTGTGCAGAAGTTTGAAAGAGAGTGGTATCTCACTTGTTCTGTATGTACGAGCTTACAGATGTCCATGATTGTCTAGTGTCACTGTGATTTGAAAGACCAGCCTTGGAGGGTTGTGACCAAGATGTAGAGTGTACACTTAAAAGGGGACACCTTAAAAAAATAAATAAATAAAAAACCTTATACCTTTTGTTCTTTTTCCATTATTGTACTGGCTTGGACGTACAGTAAACAAGCCATTTTCCCTCTAGTGTGACCTCATATAAGAAGAAACCCTCCCACAGCTTGTTCTCTGAGGGGGCTGGACTCAGCAGTACAGTAGGTCATTTACTGTACATAAACACTTAAACGGCATGTTTGGAAGAAGACTAAACAGAGGGCGTTTGAGACATGGAAAATGCATTATCCAAGGTGTATTTCAGCTTTAGCATTAATGTGTTAACTTGTTAAAGAAATAGTAAAATATGGGACCATTATGTTATATTTGTTTGGTTTCTGCGCAACGATATGAGACTGCGTAACAAACTGGAAAAACTTTTACATGCCTCGGGGATAGGTATCTGAAATACTGTGCAGTGATAAGCAGGAAGCACAAAGTCTGTCTTTGGTGCTGTTCCTGATGTAGTCATCCCTTTTTTCATACTGTGCTACTTCCAATGATACATTTGGCAATATAGCAAATCACGTAAACTTAACCTTCTCCAAGGGTCTAAACAAATGCTCCTTGCCTCCTTCCTGATTTCTTATTTTATTTTTTATATTTGCCACACTTAAATGATTGAGATCATCAAACAACTTGTAATATTGCACCAAGATAAACAGAGTAAATACAAAATGCACGTTTTAAATGATGATTTCATTTATTAAGGGGAAAAAAAAGCTGTGCAAACCTACTGTACCTGGCCTTATGTGAAAAAGTAATCACCCCCTTACTAAATCATGAATGACTTTATCTGAGTTACACTTCACTTGACACTCCCAGAGCCATTATCCACAAATGGAGAAAACTCGGATTAGTGGTGAACCTTCCAAGGAGTGGCCGGCCTGCCAAAATGACTCTAAGTGCACAACAACAACTCATTCAGGAGCTCATAAACGAATGCAGAACAACATCTAAAGAACTGCAAAACACCTTTTTTTAAACAGACTTTAATCCGATTGAGATTGTTAAATGGACCACTCATGCTTAAAACCTTTTGGTTAGGCTGAATTAAAACAATTCTGCATAGAAGAACGGACCAAAATTTCTCCACAGCGATGTGAAAGTCTCATTGGCAGTTATTGCAATTGCTTGTTTGCAGTTGTTGCAGCCAAGGGTGGTACAGCCAGTTATTAGGTTCAGTTATTAGGTTTAGGGGGCAAGTTTCTACATAGAGCTAGGCAGGTTTGGACAACTTATAAATAAAACGATCTTTTTCTTTTTTTTTTTAATGATATCAAAACCTAAACCTTTTCACAACACTGTATATACCCATTACTCTATTAATTTCACTAGAATGTTCATTATTATATACTGTACACAATACATTGTATACTGTAAGACACAACTGGCTGGCTGTAGTATCTAACCAACCTAAAACGAAAAGCTACTAACATTAAAAAGAACCTTAGTACAAATAAGTACTTACTCGCTTTAAATTTCTTGGCAGTATATAAAACTCCACATCTAATGGGAACACCTGCTTGTTCGTGGAAATGATGTTAAGATGTTAAGGGTGAAGCTTTCATAGGCGGAGACCAAGATGGAAACTGAATAGCTGAATAACAAACCACATTACACGCATGGTGGTGGATTGCTCTGTGCAAGTCAAGTTTAGATATAGCTCTTAAATGCAGAAATGTTAAGGATTATAAAACTCATCCATCTTTATTTATCGAAATATCATAGCTCAGTCGTCTCGAGAACAAATGCCTATGGTGGATTTAATAATCCAGGATTTTTAGAGGAAAACAGAAAAAAAGAGAATTAAAGTGTTTTATTGGATTTGTTCTCGAGAATATTCGCTTTCCCCCAGCGGATAGCGGGCTGAAACCTTTTCCCGAGCCATTGACAGCCTTTCAAGCCAAGCCTAGAGGTTTCATTTATTTATTTAGGTTGTATTTTTATACCCCCTCCCTCCACAGTGCCAGTGTGGCAGCGTGAAACCCAGAGTCACGGATGTTTAACCTCAGGCACGGTCGCGGTTTGCACTAGCGCAGCATATCTCTTGTGTCTGTGACACATTGTGCGCGCTGCCCTCGCTAATGCCCATTCATAAAGAAAAGCAATATTATTTCCAACATTCCCACATGAGCAGGACATAATAGTGTTGTTTACTTGCTTTATATCCAACGGTGGTGTGTTAGACTTTGCCTAGGCCAGGTGATTTGTGAATCGTGTTAGCCGAGCTGTTTTCATTTATTTATTTATTTTTGTACCTGTCGAGGTGGGATCATTGAGACTTTTTGTAGTCTTCCTTAAATATCATAGTACAAGCATCGCTTGTATACATTTCAACAGTGGTGGGAAAAATATACAAATGGCGTTCTTAAGTAAAAGTAGAAGTTCTTCATTTATTTGTGCACCTGAGTAAAAGTACCGAAGAACATACCTTCAAATGTATTTAACCAGAGGTTGGTAGTAATGTGTTTTACGTAATTTACTCCGTTACATTTACTTGAGTAACTTCTTGAAACAATGTACTTCTATGAGTAGTTTTACTGCAGCATACTTTTTACTTTTACTTGAGAAGATTTGTGAAGAAGAAACGCTACTCCGCTACATCCGGCTACACTCGACTCGTTACTTTTCTAACCATTTATTCTTTGTGTTTGCCAGAGAAGTGCAGCAGATGGATCTACCACATGATTGTGTTTCCACCAATTAAGTGAGGCCTGCAGTTCTTTGTATGTTGTTGTAGTGTCTTTTGTGACCTCTTGGATCAGTTGTCACTATGCTATGTTTACTTGTGTTATCTTTTATTTGATAATTAAATTCGTTTCTTCATCATTTTGTCTAATTGCTTACATAATTTCTAAAAAATAAAATAAAAATAAAAAATCGGACATTACGATGTACTTGTAGTCTTTTAACCGAATACTTTTTTACTCTTACTTGAGTAATATTTTGGTTGACTGCTTTTTACTTCTACTTGAGTAATATTATTTTGTAGTGCAGCTACTCTTACCTGAGTAAATTTCTTTTGCCTCCTCTTCCCACCGCTGTACTTAAGTATCAAAAGTATTTGTGTTAGTTGAGAGTGCTAAAAAAATCTCTCTCTGTGTCTTTCTCTGTCTCTCTCTCTCTGTCTCTCTCTTTCTCTATTGTGAACATGCTGTTTGTGTTGCTGTCTACAACCTGCTCAGCAGATTCAGATTTTAAACACCTGTTCTGCTATTATAAGTGTTTCGATGGAAAGGCCAGTCATGCATTTACGCATAATGATCAGCAAGTGGTGAAATTCTCTCTTCAAATACTACACACCACTGTCGTTAGGTAACGCAATGCAATGCAGAAACGTAGTTAAGTAAAAGTAGATATTTGCTGTTCGTGTGAGCGGAGTAAAAGTAAAAAATATTATCTGGGCCTCCGAGTGGCGCAGTGGTAAAGTGCTCGTCCTATCATCCGGAGATCGCTAGTTCGATCCCCGGGTGATGCTGTAACCTTTCGCAGCCGGAGGTCTAGAGAGAGCTGATTGGCCGAGCTCTCTCAGGGGGGAGGGATGAGAGGTACTTAGTGCTCCCACATTAATCACGGCTCTACAGCCAATCAGGGGCGTCTGTGAGCTCACGCAAACGGAAGAAGCAGATAGCGCTGTCCTCCGAGTGTGTTACGCCGCCCACAACGGCGAGCAGTTCAAAAAGACTGTGTTGCTGGAGCATTCCAAACAACCTATTCGATCTTCCCGGCTGATTAAGGTATTAGTAGCCTTAATGTGGGAGCCCCCTAGTGATGTGGAGGAGCTGGACACGACTAAATTAGGGAGAAAAATCCCCCCCCCCCCCCAAAAAAAAAAAATCTAAGAAAACTACTCAAGCTAAATACAGATACCAGAAATATATACTTAAATACAGTAATGAAGTACAATAAATGTACTCTGTTATTTTACATCTCTGCATGTCAGCTATCGTTAAATGTTGTCGTGTGGGGGTTTTGTATATTTAAAAGCATTCCCTGGTGTTTTGTACCTGTAAGAATGTAAACCCAAAACCCTGGTGATGTGCTTTGTCTGAAAAGAAAAGAAAATGGTTGTGAGCATGAACATGAGCTGAAATGATTGACTGTGTTGCTGATTCTAATTAGCAACAGTTGTAAAAGGTTAGACTTAGTGTGTGGGAGAAGGTAGGTGGTTATGTTTATGCTTGTGAGTATATGTGTGTGTGTGTGTGTGTGTGTGTGTGTGTGTAGGCTTACATGGCAAGCAGATATTATGCCATCAAGAGCTTAGTGTTGATTGCCAGCCTCCATCACCATGTGTTTAGATGGAAAGGTCCGATAAAGTTCTGCCTTGAGCGGCAATTACCAGTTCTCTCTTCTCCCCGCTGTGATCTGCAGCCTTGTAGCGCAGCTGCTTCACACTCGCCAGTTAAAAACACAGCCGTGTTAAAATCAATACGTCCAGAACACCGTCTATTGACAACATTCCCTGGTCAATTCCGAGCTTTTCACTGTATGTAAATGCAGTGAAACAAGTTTTGCCTGGCTTTGGTTTACAGTGCGTGTTTTAAAATCATTCAATAACACGTTTCGATACGTTTCATCCCTTAACCATCTTCCAACAAAAATGGGTGTTGTACAAGAGGTGTGCAAGTCGAACCAGGACCAGGAGATTTTGCAGAATAATTTCCTCTCTTATTGTTGATGGGAACGACTGCAGTGGGCTCCGAGCCACCTCAGCTGGGATCGTCATTCACAGACGTATGGCCTTATTTAAGAAGTTTGCACCATTCGAATGTGTCCCGTCACCGTACCGTCTTCTCTAAACATCATTTGATTTTATACCTTCATCCTTCATTCACGTGGAATGTCATCACCCAAGTCCCTGTTTGAATCGAACACCCCTCAACACTTGACTCGTCACTTTTCCATTGTCTCCATAATCTGTGCTTATTTACAGGAAAACCTTTATAGATTTGGTGAGCTGTCAATTTCCTCCATTCCTGTAAGTGTAGTCATTAGTGTGAGGGTGAATCAATGGCACTTTCCTTACAGACCTAGAGAAAATGGGGCCAGATTGATAATATTAAGGTTACAATAATATTTTTTTTTTCCTGTCCGTAAGTCCGTAGTTTGTTCAAAATTCACTGTTATAATTACTGTACTTGTAGCTGTGAGTTTTTACACAAGCATTCTGGCAGCACAAACGCAGACACTGAGACACTGCCAGAGATTGTTGTTGACTGTCTTTGGTCACGATGGCACCAAGTCTGCCAGCGGTTTGCACATTTTGTTATGCCCTTGAAGACTATGAGGCTCGACTGAAGACCAAAGAACGATTATAGGATCAAGGATCAGGCCAGACAAAATTATACAGTTTAATAAGCTGGTTGTAGTGTACAAAACAATAGTGTACGATTCTTAAAAATATCTATTTAAAAAGAATGTGTCACCTATCTACAAATACAGTATCCACATTCAGAAGGCTTGTTTTCCCACATAGATATTTTAATGTAGAATATCTTAATAGTAAGAATGTTTCGAGGTGAATCCTCGAAGGCTGGACACTATATTAATGTCTTGTTTTCTTTTCCTTTGGCTGTACAGCACAGGGTCAGGACCTGGTGACGGCAAACGTGTCAGTGATCGAGGGTGAAACAGCCACAATCAGCTGCCGGGTGAACAACAACGACGACTCGGTCATCCAGCTCCTCAACCCTAACAGACAGACCATTTACTTCCGAGATGTCAGACGTAAGAATCACTTCCTACGTTGGTTGACATCGTGAACATATCTTAAATAAATATGATATATTTTAATTCCTTCCTTTGTTAAACCCGTTTCTGTAGATGTGGTTCGTGCTGCTCACAGTCACGCACAATTCGTCCTCTGTTCTCCCTTTAAGCCGACCCTGGTTCGAACATTTCTTATTATTGGCAAGTGCAGCAAAGCATAGCATTGTTGACAAGGTCCTTCTAACAACTGACTGACAGTGTGTAATTGTGTTGGCCTGATTAGAGCTCTCTGAACGGTCCATTTATATTCCAGCCTTCAGATTGTTTAGCTCTTCATTGATGTACTGCATGCAAAGCATATAATCATTGCTTCTCTGCTTAATAAGGGCCTTGATGAGCAGCTAAGTGACGGTCTGACCGGTCATCAGCGTCTACTTTAACTTAGTCCATAAGAGGGAACCCCTTACAGTTGTAAGTTCTGTTGTTGGGGGGGGAAATATTTTTTGAGGCGCATTAACCATGACAGGAAAGCGCAAATGTAACACATATGTTTGCTAACAATAAATCATAATACATGTAGTATGAAGTATAAACATAACATATTGTACAGTATTCTGTTTACAGTGGTGAAGCAGCAGTTTGAAAGTAAATGTGGGTGTTTGTTATCACGCATGTGTTGGTGCTATCAGCCAGTCCCCAAATACTGAGCGGTCATACAGCCTGGGGTAACATAAGTTAGTCTCAATCCATGTGAGACTAAATGCTTTGGTGCCTTTTTCCAGATGGTAAGAGGATGAAAAGTTTTGTGAGTGGTGCACCATCCACAATGTTGGTGGATTTTGCGGATGAAGTACAGTATTCAAGTAAAGGGAGCCCCTCATTATCTTCTCGGCTGTCCTCGCTATCCATCGCAGGGGTCTTATGATCCAAGACGGTGCCATTCCCGAACCAGGCAGTGATACAGCTGCACAGGATGCCCTCAGTAGTCCCTTTGTAAAATGTCCTAGGGATGGGAGGTGGGAGATGGGATTTTCACAGCTGGCCTTCCCAGAAAGTAGAGATAATGCTTGGCTCGCTTTGCTATGGAGTTGGTGTTTCGGGACCAGTTGAGGTTCTCTGCCTGAGCTGAGGTGCTCTTTATGATCTCCACTGAGGAGTCATTGATGTTCAGTGGAGAGTGGTTGATCTGTGCTCTCCTGAATTTAACAACCATTTCCTTGGTTTTGTGTGCAGTCAGAGACCTTGTTGGCTCTGCACCAACTCCACCTCCTCACTGTAGGCAGATTTGTCGTTGATGCTGATCTGCGAACTTGATGATGCGATTTGAGCTGTGCATTGCTGCATGGCTGCGAATCAAGGAACTGAACAATAGTGGACTGAGCACACAGCGCAGTGTAGTGACGCTGGAGATGCTGATCCTGATCCAGACTGATTGAGGTCTCCCAGTCAGAAACTCTAGGTTCAGGTGTTCAGGCTTTCTAATCAACAGCATTCAAATGTATGTGTCCTTTTTGTCCCGGAGGTTGAGGGAAAGCTGGAGGGTAGTGATTATGTCATCTTTTAAATGCAGTGGGTTCTGTGAGGAAGGAAGCACGGTCTTGGAGTGCTTCATGAAACTTGTCATGAGGCACATCATGTCAGTGGGTGTAAGTGCAACAAGAGGATAATTATTGAGGCAGAACCCTGGAAACTTCTTGTGGCGGTCTTAAAGCATGTCGGGATGACGACACTTCTTAGAGAGATGTGAAAGATTTCTTCTTCCTCTTCACCTCCTTATTATGTGTGACAGGGCTCAGTAAAGTTTTGTTTTGAAGAACATTTATGGACAGTGCAAAGAAAGAACGCCTCATGGCCGAAAGGGGTGATTATGAGAATTGTTTTCATGCAGGTACATTATTAATACATTACATTAATAATGGTTTCTGAGGTTTCTAGTAACAACGGTTACGATGGCCTCTGAGTGGCGCAGTGGTAATGTGCTTGGAGATCGCGAGGTCGATCCCCGGGTGATGCTGTAACCTCTTAGATAGAGCTGAAAGGTGATGGATGAGAGGTACTTAGTGCTCCCACATTAATCACGGCTCTACAGCCAATCAGGGGCGTCTGTGAGCTCACGCAAGTGGAAGGAGCGGATAGCGCTGTCCTCCGAGTGTGTTACGCCACTCCCAACGTTGCGCGAGTGATCAGTTCGAAAAGATGTGTTCGGCTGGCGTCACATGGTTCGGAGGAAACGTAATAGTCTTTGGCCCTCCCGACTGAGTGGTAGTAGTAGTCTTAATGTGGGAGCCCCCTAGTGACGGGGAGGAATTGGACACGACTAAATTAGGGAGTATTAGGGAGAAAATCAGGGAAAAATCCTCCCCAAAAATGAACAATAGTTATGATTTGTGCCCACTGTACAGCATGACCAAAAATGTGGTTGTGTCACACAAAGAGAAACATGCTACTTTAACATAACCTTTTCTATTATACTTATATTATTGTATATTAAAAGGGGTCTATCAGAAGTATATAGTTTTCAAAATAAATTACATTTAAAATGAAATCAGTTTTCAATCCAGTGTGTTCTGAATTTTAAGTTACAGCCAGATGATTTAATTTCAGTGTATCGCTACAATTCACAAATATGACCTACCCATGAGGTATGTTTAGTTTTTTTCTTTACAGGTCATGTTTATTAATTTTATGCTCAAGCTTGAAATTTTTCTATAAATTATGTATTACCATATGCCGTAAAATTTCATTTCGACCTTATTTCCTGGTGTCTTTCAACAAAGAGGAAATGATTAGTTCTTTAGTACAATTTTGTTAAAAATTTTTTAAGATCCTTGGCTACTATTCAGCTCTATACAACTTCCTTCACTCATAAAAGCTAAAAGAGCAGACCGTTAAAAAGGTCAGGCCACATTTTTGCCAAATGCCAAACTCCAATTAATGTACCTTGGCGATGGATAATTTTCTTCCCAGGTGTACTTAATGGTAATGAATGGAAATACAGTAAATGTTAGGAATTCTATTGTGTGTGTTATTTATTATACACTGCCTGGCATGAGAAAAATCACAGTTCAAATTTAAATTGCAAATACTTAAAGCCTTCCCGTTTCTTAAATAACCTTGATAGTTCTTGTATTTCAAAAGGGTCAAATTATTGGCCTGCATCAAAGCATTCAAGGAGATTGCTGAAACTATTAAAATTGGTTTAAGAATCATTCAACGCATTATTAAAACCTGGAAGGATAGTGCTGAACTGCTGAACTTTGCAGTTGAAATGTAGTTCGAAAAAAGCATGAATGACCATGATTGGCGATCACTTAAACGTTTGGTTAAGTTGGATCATAAGTAAATTGACCTCAGTGAACTAAATGAAATGAAATTACCTATTCAAAGCAATGTTTAATACTGAGGGAGAGAGCATTTTCATACATACTTTGCTATTCAATGGCATCAATGAGCCTTCGGCACCCATGACCCTATAGCCAGTTCCACAAATGTCCTTCATTGGTGTTTAGCAAAATGTATCATTCAAATCTACAACCCAAATTATTTGCTAACAGAATTGAGTACATTTGGTTATTAATTCAGGGTTAATCACTTGCTCTTAGAAATTCTTACGTTTAATTAATGCATCTCTTGTATGTTTGTGCATGTCTGCACATCTTTCTCTCTCTCCTCTCCTCTATACGGTGTATGTATATATATATATATATATATATATATATATATATATATACACATACACAGTGGAACCTTGGATTACGAGCATAATTCATTCCAGAAGTGGGCTCATATTCCAAAACACTCATAAACCAAATCATCATTTCCCATAATAAATAATGAAAACTCAAATTATTCGTTCCACAGCCCCAAAAAATAAATACATAAAAATAATTAATACAATCTATAAAATTAAAATTAAACAAATTAATCTGCACTTTACCTTTTAAAAAAGTACAAATAAATCCTGACAGATAAGTGTTTCCGCAGGCGCTGTGTGTGTGTGTGTGTGTGTGTGTGTGTGTGTGTGTGTGTGTGTGTGTGTGTGTGTGTGTGTGTGTGTGTGGAATTAGCCCCTTCCCTCGCCTTGTTTTACACAGTAACACTCCTTCCTCTCCCCACCTCGCTTTTTAAGTTTCACAACAAACAAACACACACACACACACACACACACACACACACACACACACACACACACACAACGGAAACACCGTTTTAACAGATAAAAAAGAAATCTCTGAGACTGGCATGAGCGCATATTAACGGAATCACTTTTTAAGTTTCACAACAAACGCATTAACACAGCGGAAACACCGTTTTAACGGAAAAATGACATCTCTCTGAGACTGGCATGAGCGCATACTAACGGAATCACTTAAGTTTCACAACAAATGGACACACATAATCACAACGGAAACACCGTTTTAATAGGGAAAAAAGAAATCTCTCTGACCTGGCGTGAGCATACTAAAGGAATCACTGCTGTAAAGTAAAAAAAAACAAAAAACAAATGAACCAGCACCTTACCTTTGAAAAGAATTGCGACAGAGCAGAGTTTCTGTGTGTCTGTGAAGCCGGGGAGGGGGTGAAAAAGCGAAAGAGCGTCTGTGTGTGTGCGCGTGTGTGTGAGAGACGATCAGAGTTTCTATGTGTTGGCAAAGCCGTGGTGGGGGGGTATGGGGGGAGTTGGTTGAAAAGGTGAGAGAGTGACGCTCGGTGTCAAAATAAGAGTCGCATGCGTGATACATGATACTCGGGGCTCGTAAACTAATACTTGCTCGGTTTCCGATTAAAAATGTATAAAAAATCTTTGCTCGGTTTGTGGAACATTCGTAAACCACGTCTATTCATCTTCTATACTGCTTATTCTGTATAAAGTCTATCCCAGGAGACTTTGGGATCGAGGTGGGATACACCCTGGACAGGGTGCCAATCCATTGCTGAGCACACATGTATGCGAACGATGCAGGCACACACACACAGACACACACATTACTGGGAATTTGGGAATGCCAAGTAGCCTAACCTGCATGTCTTTGGACTGTGGGAGGAAAGCACGCAGACCTGAGGCAGGAATTAAACCCTCGACCCCGGAGGAGGTGCAAGGCCACAATGCTAACCATTACACCAACGTGCTGCCTATATATGTTTGATATACTGTATATGATCAGCTATAACGTAACACACTGCCATTGATTATCAATTTTATATATACAGTATATATAGAATGGTGACAAGATTGTTTCCAGCCAATGCTCATTTATGCCCTTATGTGGGCCAAAGACCAGGAAAGCCAACGCAGCACAGGGTGGCAGAGCTTCCCAGGTGGCACACGACTGAACTTAATGATTTGCTTCATGTTATGGCTGATTGGTGTATATTATTAAATATTACACCATAAAACTATACACATTATGTATTGTGATATACTATGTAGTATATTAATGGTTAAAAAAAATATTTAATCCAAGAAAAAAGTAAATTACTTAAAATAAGTTTAGAATCTTTCATGCTTTCACTGTAATACATTTACTAATTTTTTTTTAAGGTCGTTTACAAGATCTTTAATGCTAAATTATTGTACACAGGAGATTTAGAACAAATAATAGCAATTGTTTGTTTCGTGTTCACAAACCTATGCCAGGCTCCACAACCTTGTATCGCCACATCAAAACTGAGGCTCCTGGCATCTGTGAGCTCACGCAACGGAGGGAGCGGATCGCGCTGTCCTCCGAGTGTGTTACGCCGGCCCCAATGGTGCGTGAGCGAGCAGTTCGAAAAGATGCGGTCGGCTGACGTCACGTGGTTCGGAGGAAACACGTGATAGTCTTCGGCCCTCCCGGCTGAGTGGTAGTAGTAGCCTTAATGTCCCCTAGTGATGGGGAGGAATTGAATGCAATGAAATTAGGGAGAAAATTGGGGGGAAAAAAAAAAAAAGAAAAGAAACTGATGCTCCTGCTATTACACCTCCATGGTCGGTTCTAACCATTGTCCACTGGAAACACCCAACAATCTGCTATTTTGGAGATGCTCTGACCCAGCCATTTAGGAATCGCAAAAGACTTGCCCATCATTCCTAATTCCAACACATCACCTTGGAGAACTGAGTACTCACTTGCTTCCTATTATAGTCTATTCACCCTGACAGATGTAATGAGAAGACAAGGAGTAACAGAGTAGTCAATGTTCATCCTTCACCTGTCAGTGGATTTAATATTATGCCTATATTACAAATGATTTTAATTTGAAAAGAACTGAACACTCTAATCTCACAGCTAAGATAAAAAACAAAAACGAAACAAAACATACAACCACAAGCAATGGCAGTGACGCAAAGAAGAGATGGAGCTGTGGAGCACGTCTGCCGTTCTCTTTTATCCTGTAAATCATCTCTACAGGTCTGCTCATCAGCACACCATAATTGATCAGAGAAGAAGAGGGAAAAAATAGAAACGGGGATGAACATGCCAACTATTCAGCATGTCACAAGAAAAACAGCACAGCAGCACGAACAGACACAGCACAAGGGTACAACATGCCTGCGAGGACTTAAACAGAATGGCTAACAGTGCGACAGCATTCTCGCACCATGTCTCAAATCATAATACAGTACATCCCAGGACATAACAACAAGCACCAAGTCAAAAGGCACGGGTAAATTTAAAGTGGCTATATCCACCGAAGGTATCTTAAATGACAAAAAACATACAGTAAGTGTCAGAATACTTAGAGAAAAAGGGAGGTGGAGTTTGCGGAGGTTACTGACAGTCATGTCTCACAAACACTTGACATTAAGAGTGTAGATGGGGGTCTTCAATCAGAGTGCAGTCACTTTATTGCTGTAATGTATTATTCTGTCTAATGTTTACTGGGTGTGCTCTTTCAGTGTTTGTGAAAAAAAAAAAAAAAAAAAAAAACGATGAACAATTCACAGTTTCAACCCACCCCTGCTGACAACTTTAGGTTAACAGAATGCTACAGCTCTAGGAACGCTTGCTTCAAAGAACATTCAATCTGTCAAGTTTACGGAGAACAGTGTATGCTCTAACAATACTGCAACATATTTCTTTGCCAAAATGGTAACACTAAAGAACAATTTTAAAGAACAAACTTCGAGTCAAGACATCATTCAAGTCAAGCGTTTCAGTCCTCTGCATTTACGTACGACAGCGGCGTATTAAATCCAAGCATGTGACATGTGCCTGTATTTTTATTTATTTTTTGGCTTATGCATGTGAGTGAAATGCAAAACTCTATGACAAAAAAATATATAATCACAACACCGTGCTTTTTATACACTGTGCACTTCGTGTAAAATCACAGGCTACAAAGACATAACAATTGTTCAACCAGGAGACGCATAGCAAAGTGCCTGTATGCCATGATCCTCATTTTACACCAACATAGGGAAACAAAATAAAGACAAGCATAATGCTAATTCACTGCCCAGCTGTCTCATGTCAAATTTTTAGTTGAGCGGTTTTGTAATTACAGCTGGCAGATCACTACAGACAAAATGGGCTTAGTAATGAAGAGTCCAAAGCAAACATTTCACAATCTGACTGCTCCGACGTCTCTACTTCAATTCCGTGTCTTTTGTAAAAAAAAAAATTAAAAAAGCAAAGAAAAAAAATTAAAAAATGATCATTGTGGAAAGTAGTAGATTTCCTCGGTTTGTTCATATTGTACATATGGGATTATATTCTGCCATTATGCTATAAAATCCTGTAACACTATGATTTACAAACTGCAGGACATCTCTTTAAAAGACACGAAGGAGGCAAAGGGCAAAAAATGTGTGTACTGTAATTAGTAAACATAAGTTCATTCCGCTTGACTGAGAGGGGGCGGCGCTGAGAGGGGGGCGTGGCAGTTGTTGATGGATTCTAATAGCTCTCCAACTAGGCTTAATAACGAAATAATTATTACACGTAAAACAATTAAGATTTTTCTCATATCACTAAAAGCAATCCAAATGTACCTCCTCAAAACTGATTCTCAAATAGCAGGAGTTGTAATCAAACTGGGGTCTGGTGTGGGTTCACTCAAATTTTGTCTGGTGTGAAACTACAGTCTAAGTGGGAAACTACAGTCTAATAAATAGGGGTGTAACTAACATGGTATACCTGCACAGGCTTGGGCACTGACATTACTGTGTGGCTGTTAACTCAGAACTGTGGAAGTATGGACAATGGCACCTTCCAACTTTTAAAGGTCCCATATTTTCCCAGTTCTTTAACAAATTAAAAAAGTGTAATGCTGTATCTGAAATACCCTCAAATAATGCACCTTTTCATTGAGATGGTTGTGGCACTGGGATGCTGATTAGAGAGTTGGGGGTTCAAATCTTGCCACGGTCTGGCCTTTGACCAAGGCTGCTAAACCCAAAATGTTCAAATGTATACCCAGCTACAGAGTTTCAGTGCTGGTCCCAAGCCTGGAGTAATTGGGTGGGTTGCGACCTGAAGAGCATGCAAAGTTAAACCTGTGCCAGATTTTGCAGAGCTGATGTGGCAACTGCAAGAATAAAGGGACAAAATGCTAGAAAAAAAATATTTATGCTTTAAAATTTCTGCTTCTATTCTATTTCATGCTATTCTAAGAAATGAGGTTCTGCTGAGCCATGCCACTCCAGGGAGCAACAGAGCTGAACAGGAAGCATAGGGATGGTATCTTCGAATATTCAATTAATTTCAATTCAATATTACAGGAAAAGTGTTCAAGTTCATATAAAGTCCACTTTCATTGTTGGGCACTAAGGGGCAAAACTACTGATTAGAGTTTCGCTTCTAAGCTATTGAGGGACTGCAGTCACAAGCTATCAAAGAAAAACGGCAAAGTCCAAGGTCATCTTCATGGTCATCAAGCGGAATCATCCTTAGTAAGCAGACTCATCCCTAAGCAGACCATATTGGGGCCATCCACAGCAGCAGCCAGAGACCTCCATGAAACAAGAATTCCAACCAGAAGCGGGACACGAGGATGCGTCCAAAGGGCAGAAGGGGTCAGGATAGCTAGCATTTCAGGCCATGTGTACAGTATCTTGACGGAAAAAGAGGGAGAACAGTAAGGTATGCTTCACAAAATATAAGTATAAGGTGAATAAGTTCATGTGCAGAGTGCAAGCAGGGACTCCAACATGTACAGTATATGAGGTCACAATAGGGAAAACTCTAATTGGGTTCTTTAAGCCCTGGCTAATACAAAAATGTTTTCTTGTACTGTATACAGTATGGACACTGGAGACCCATCTCAGTGTCTAAAAATGACTAAAAAGTGAATTTAGCATATTAGGTCCCTTTTAAATGACTCTATTTAACCACTCCAGCTTGTCCTTGTGCCTTTTAACAGTGGACAATAAAAGGCAAATAAATCTACTTCATAATTACAGTTTGGTTTTTGAATGAGAACTAATGCATTACGCCTTTACACTTTTCCTCATGAATAAGTTGATCAGCTAGACTGGGCATGTGCTGACATTTCACTAGAAATGGGTTACACCACCTCGTAGCAATGGTCTAAATGAATGAAAGAGGAAAAATACTTCTCTCTCTCTCTCTCTTTCTTTACACACCAGTTTAAATATCAGTTCATGACAGTGAAATAGGTCTGGTTTGGGATTCACTAATGGCCTGTCCAATTACATCTCTTTGCTTATTTGAAGTTATTCACTTCTTCACAGTGCGGCAGCTACCACACGGGAAAATTATCAGAAAGCCTTTTGATTACAAACATAAAAGGGGGGCTCAAGGGCAAAACTCCCACGGTTAGCTAAATGACCGTCGAATGATTGTGTATAAACAGCATTACTGTATTCTAGGGGACTTTCTTTTGTGTTAGCGATGGCTGGTCATGGGTATGTGCCTCGCTTTAGCAGCAAAAATGCACAGATTATGAGAACACATGAATATTAGAAGCCCTGTCAAGACGAACTGTAGCATGAAATTGAATTATGTGAGTAGTAATACAGCACAGTTTCTTTCTTGGTAGTGCGAGATAGCACCCAAACTATGTGAGTACTAACCAGGCAAGTGTCATAGGAAAGGAGAATGTTTTGCCAGCTCTTATGGGTTATGTCTTTGTGCAAATGCATCTCATTAGTTTCTGCTGTAGCCATTCTCTCCCTTTTCTCTTTCTGCTCTCAGAAAGTCTCTCTCCCTTCTCTCTCTCTCTTGCTCTCGCCTTCCTGTGAACCTGAGTTGCTTCCATGTTCAAAAGTGCGCACTCATTTTTGTCAGTGGATGCCAAATCATCATCCACTGTATGTACTTACATTACAAAATGGATTCCGTGTCGTGCTTTTGTTCTCGTGTCCGTTCATGTTTCTGCACATACAGTATACTGAAAATGATCATTACTCAGTAGACGTGTCCAAGTTCCTGTTATGTGCCTGAGAAAGTAAAAGAAAAGGTAGAACATGCCCATATAAACTGTTTTATTCAATCCTGGTCATAGAGAGAACCGTTCTTTCATTCTTCACTTGCTTTCCATTGTGCATTATTCTTATTTTCTTTCTTTCTTTTATTTTAACCATATACACTTCACCTCAGTGCCTAGGTTTGAAGACGGAGCTCTAAATGCGGAATGTGTGATTAGGATCTACATTTTCCCTCAGCTCAAACCTCTCAGTCACAACCGCCAAGTTAATGCTGTTTGTTTCTCCGCAGCTCTTAAGGACAGCCGCTTTCAGCTGGTTAACTTCTCTGACAACGAGCTCCGCGTGTCACTGTCCAACGTGACGCTCATGGACGAGGGAAGATACGTGTGCCAGCTCTATACAGATCCCCCGCAGGAGGCCTACGCTGACATCACTGTCCTGGGTACGTCGAAGCGCCTTTGTGAATGTTAAAAATCGCGATTATTGATTCCCCTCATTGATCCATTCAGTCAATTGAACCCGTCTAATTGAATCCCGCCATAACACAATATCAACCAATTACCTTCATGCCGTTTCCAATAACAAGGGTGAAGAAAAGAGGAACAGATGTTTTGCTATTGATATTGGAGGTCTGCTTTTGGCAGCCATATTGACTGAATGTTTCTTCGATTCTGAAAAGCCCCATTGAATGATTCAGGCTTTTTTTTTTTTTTTTATGAGCTTTTCACATTTAATAATACTGAATTATAGAGTTTTATTACAGACTATATTTGGACTTCCTGGGGAGATGAATGTATGTGAGCATGCTCCAAAGACACTTGTTTCATTTCCTAAAATTATGCAAGGCTGTACACATTCACAGCATGAACGCTGAACCACATCTCCAAACCCTGCATTAAAATAAAAAAGCTCTGTAGAAATCAAAGCCTTATCAAGAGGGATCTCTCACTGGGCGTTTCACTGGGAACATGACTGCACATGTCACTAGCTCACAGCATGAAAATCAGGAAGGCCAATGATAGTGGCAGACGTGTCAGGTTAGGGTTATGATTAGGAAAAACACAAACACGGTGTTGTGGCAATGCACAGCTTGACATATACCAGACTGACGTTTTGCGTGTAAACACAGAGCGACCGAGAACCTGAAAAACAGATACATCAGGGTCCTAAAGTAATTACTGCCGTCACAGATCCTCCGGTGTAAAAAAGCTTCAGAGCACTGATCTGCTCTCTGGCAGTAGATGGGTTTATGACAGAGTGCTTAAATTGAAGGTAAACACATCCGAGCACTACATTTCACCGTGCCGTCTTCCAGGTTTGTATATTTCCTTTGTGCTTCTGATAATGTGTTGTTTTTTAACCTCTCAGATCTCTGGGAAAGAGAATGTTGTGCAGCAGACTTTAGATCCAGACAGAGATCCAGCCGCAGGGGGACTCAAAGCCCATATCTAATCCTGCCGCTGTTTATGCTCCTCCAGTTCCACCAGGCAACCTAATCATCGAATCACGTGAGGATGTGGTGAGCGAAGGGAATGAGACTGAGATAACCTGCACGGCCATGGGCAGCAAGCCCGCCTCCAGCATTGTGTGGATGAAAGGAGATCAGATCCTACAAGGTCAGATTCAAACACCATCAATAGCAATTTTTTCCGATGTGCCGATTCCGAGATATGTAATCCGTCTTCGCCGCGCACGTTTCCCATCCCGGTAATCCCATGACGATTCGGAATTTCTTCTTAACGAGATTTCGACGAGGTGGCCACACTCGCTTCAAAGTGCAGAAAAGAATAGTCTGGGACATGTTTTTTTTTTCTGGGAGTTTTTTTTTTTTTTTTTGGCTCAGCTTAAATAAGTGGCTTTGAACAAACTCCAGCTGTTCCTCTCCCACTCAGCCGGCTCTACCCGCCTATTAGCTGACACCGGTTGAGGTTGTGTGATAAAGAGAGTCTGCAGGCTGCATAATCTGCTCATGAATGCCTTTCTCCATTAAGACATGGGGGGAGGGGGAGTGGCGAGTAACTCAGACTACCTGGTGACAAGCGAATGCTTTCATGCTACCACACGCTTTGCTGAGCAAATAAATGAATCAGTCTGAGCCCCAAATTTAAGCAATGAGTCATACAGGATGAGCAAGTCAAGAGTCAAAACTGGGAATGAAAGCCAGTTTAATCACTAGTGCTCGTCAGCCAGGCTAGACTGGGATAAATGTAAGCGTAAAAATATTGTTTTGGCACGTTCTAAACAGCTAGTTGCTAGCTATTAACGTATTGTTGCCAAATGTTTCTTAACGTTGTTTTTAAAATAGGTTTCCCAACAGAATACTGGGGGAAAAAATATGTTCAAAAATATATATATAAGTATCTGCTTCGTCATTGTTTCCGGTCAATGGATCCTAGACCATCTGACCTAAAAACTATTTCCATGATGTATAAAAAAAACTTTCTTTTATGGTTATTAACGGTTCCAAACAGTTTCAGCATGAAACATCAGACAAACTGAGCTCCAGGAAGACATGGTTCAAGATCAGTGTGGAAAGAACTCAAGTGGTCTACATCTGATCACCTCGAACCCTGACTACAGCTGTTGTAGGAGTCAATGGGATATTAGGAAACTGCATATTTACTGTATAGCCATGTTGGGATCATGGTCTGGTGTCTACTGTACATATTGTACATTTGGCAATATAGTGTAGTTTATGCAGTAGTGCGAAGAAGTTATTTATCAACCACATTCATCAATGATCAATCATTTCTAGTCTTTAAAATATGATTATAATTTCTTAATTTTCTATCCGTCCCTCTAGGAACCCCTATAGTCCAGCTAGGGACCGTGGAGGCCGATGGTGATTACCACTGTATTTATTCCCATTTTACGACTGTAGTAGGAACAGTCAATATTTATATTTACACTTTCATTCACTCACTACAGGCAATTTGGGAATGCCAGTCTGCCTAATCTGCATGTCTTTGAATTGTGGGAGGAAACTGGAATACGCACAGAAAACCCATCTAGCACGGAGAGAATATGCAAACTCCATACACACAGACCCCGAGGAGGGAATCAAATCCAGAAACCTGTAGAGGTTCAATGTGACAGTGCTAACCACTGCGCCACTGTACTGCCATTTGTTATTTTAACAGTTAATTCCGATGAGTAATCTGACGAGAGAATTTCATGACTGGTGATATACTGTAGAGTATAAGAGCACTGGAATGTTTAACTATACGTATCACTTAATGTCACAGGTGTTTTAACATTTGTTAATTACTGTCAAGACTTAACTACTTAATTACAATTAACTGGATGAAAGTGGGTTTGTACAGTCCACAGTACTGGAAAGTTCCAAATTCTTCATTCAAAACCAGTTACAGAAACACTTTCAGCAAGAAAACACATCTGATAGCGATATGTCCCCTTAAACAACACTTTGCCTCCTTAGTAAATGCTTCTAAGTCATTCCGAATGGCTTCCGAACAGTCTGGGTCATTTTGTACAGTACACTGCTGTGCTGAATGTATTCTTGTGTCTACAGCCACATCACAGCCATGCTGATATTCAGCACTAAAGCACACCATCTCTATTGCTCAATAAAATTTTTAAAAAATCTTATGGTAGCTTACTGGTTAGCTCTGTAGCCTCAGACTTCTAGGGTTGGTGGTTTGAATCTGGCCTCCAGTTCTGTGTGCATGAAGTTTGCATGTTCTTCCCATGTGTGGCGAATCCATTTTCTTTCACAGTCCAAAGACACACAGTCTACTGTAGCTTGACTGGTGTTTCGAAATTTCTCATAGTGATTGGGAACCCTGCCTTGTGCCCTAAGATCCCTGGGATAGGCTTCAGGCCTCCTGCGACCCTACACAGGATAAGTGCTATAGATAATGGATGCCTCCAGAAGCATGAATTTTCAATAAGTGAATACATTAAAGTTTTATTCCTCTTATTCCACAAAAATCCACCAACCCTAACTAGTGTTTATCTGCTTAAAATTCCGTTTAATATTTTATGTCCACAAAACAAATTTGTTCTTTGTTCTCTTCTCTCTCTCTTGGGCTCTTGGTGTTACTAACACAGTATAATATCAGTCAGGTTAAACCTAAAGATTCTTGCAGAAAACATACAGTTTAGAGGAATGACATGAATTTGACCTTCAATCGTACAAGCACCTATGTTAGTTGCTAATATAAAATGTTAATTCATTAGATTGACCGATTTAATATAAGCATGTCATTTGTGTAACAGTTGAAAAACAGTTAGTTCAGGTCTACTAACTAGAGTAAACAGGCAGCGTTTCAGAAATGTAGATATTTAGTGTAACAGCACTAATGCATTTTACTGTTGGTGTCATTCCACTTGTCTGTGTATGCTACATAAATTCTACCAATAGACCATGACACTGAACCCATAACTATGCTTACTACAGGCCGTCGATCAGTATGTGTGTTGGCATGGCAACACACAGCCCTCTATCCAATTGTGTCTTCTTTGGAACCTATTTTTGTTTTTGCTAAAACAAAGTATTTGCCCATGTTGTGTGAGTTATTAATATTATTATGAATTTCTTATTAACAGAAATATTGTATAATTATTATAAATTAATCAACACCTTCTGACCAATCAGGATGGCCTATTCAAATCAATCCTGTTACTGGAGGCTATATTAATGTGTCCTTCATGTCCATCTTTCTTTCTTTTTTTTTTTTTGTTAAATTAGTTTGTTATACATTGCATGTCTTCAGGAAAAGAGCATTGTAGGTCAGTGCTGAGCTATAATTATTTCCCCACTTCATTAGTTCCAAGTAAACTATCATCATCAGCACTGCAATTAGTTCTGTGCCCTTGGAGCTTCCAGATTGTCTTGGAAAGAAGGCAGCATTGCCAGTGTGTGACTTGATGTGCTCCAACTGTCCTGGAGGCCCTCCTCTCTTTGGCTTAATGACAGCATGTCTTTATTTATTTATTTGTGTTTTCGCATGTCGATGAATCTAAATGCAATTTAGTCAATGTGAATTGCATTGAACGAGAACTCATTAAAATGTCTCAGGACAAAAACGTACATACCTGGTGCGGGTAAAAGAATGCGTTGATATGATGTAGCGACGCTCGGATGTCACAGTCAGTATACTGAGCATGACAGCAGGGAAACGTGTCTGCCACTTTAAATGAATGTAAGATTTGTCTGGAGGTGATGGATCATTTCTCAAAGGCCTTCATCTGGGACTGGGAGTTATTAGGAGCCATTCAGAGAAACACCGAGCGAGCGCGAGACAGAGAGAGAGCTCTCATTATGACTGCCTTGTCACTCTTGTGTTTTTGCTCCCAGGTGAGGAAACAGTGGAGGAGACGTATGACAGGCTGTTCACCGTTACTAGCCGACTCAGTCTCACCGTCTCCAAGGAGGACGATGGAGTGGCCGTCATCTGCATCATTGACCATCCAGCTGTGAAGGACTTCCAAGCCCAGAAATACCTGGAAGTGCAATGTGAGTCATTGCTCAAGCATGCAACACAGCAGGGTCTGTTTTTAATAGTATCTTTTTTTTTTTTCATGCAGAAGTTCTTTATGATGTGCTGAATGCTAAACATATGAGCGGATAATTAGTTCTTCTCCCTACCATGTCACACAGTAGCAATCACAGAATGATCACATATCCAGAATAAGGTCATTCATTTGCCATTGTATAAGTAGTAGTTCAAATAGTATCTTATGCTTTATTTTGTCCTTAGATGTTACTTGCTTCACCTTATTGTCTTTGAATATAAAGTGAACACAAGGATTTTTTAATTATATGAGAACATTTATAAGGGGATGGTTTGAATCTCACCCCCAGTCTGGTCTGTTCCCCCTGTTCTTGGTGGGTTTCCTATAGTTACTCCAGTTTCCTTACAAGGCATGTGTCAATTTAATACATTATTATCATTCTCAAATGGCTCATAGGGTATGATAGGGTGTGTGAGTGTGTGCACCCTGAGTTCCCTAGGCCCCCCTCCTCCAGCGCCCCCGTGACCCTACACAGGATAATCGTGTTTATACAGTATAAGTGATATATTGTAGATAATGAATGGATGCATGTACAGCTGTCACATGACTTGCCATCTCTTTAGGTGATAAATCTACCGAATAATTCTGAAGCTGTAATCTGTGGGTGTATACACAATAAAGCAGCAGTTTTAATAAGCAGAAAACACAGATGCAGTATAAGGTACAAATGCGAGCACTAATAGGTTGCTCATGTTGTTAAACAAGTGCTGTATTCACTACTTGGATGGCTATAAATGAAAATCATGGATATTGAAATGATACAGAAAATAGGGTAAAATCAAGTACAAAAGTAATGAATTAATCAATAAATTGTTAAAATAATTCTTCAGAAAGGTAACTCAAAGAACAAAAACAAAAAAAAAAAAAAAAAACTTTTTTGGTTATAAGTTATTAACCTGGACAGAGCTATGGGATTTGCTTTAATTAAAACAGGCTTTGTCTTGTTATGCCTCCGTTTGATAAAGCTTGGCTCTAAATAGCACAGTAATTGAGGGTGATCAGTGCGTGTTATTGCGGGCTGTGGAAAGTCCCGGAAAGGCTGACCTAACCTTTTGTAATCTTTGTAGAATATTAATTTATTCAGAAGGCTGACGGCACGAGCTGACCTTTGTGAAGAAAAGACAGGACGGGATCTGCTTGACTGTAAAAAGATTGACATTTTGACAAACACAGATAAAACAGGAGGAAGATGAAAACCGTTTTTACAGTACGCTACCACTAAATAGAGCAGTTCGAACACAAGTCGGTGCCCTCTGCTTGTGTATCTTTTACCCAAGAGATAAAGATTTGCTATAAAAATCATGTACTGCGATACCGAGGTCTGGCTTTTATGTAACAGGCATATACAGTGCAGAGCAGGTATCCTGTTATATGAATTTCTTGTAGAAAGAAAATAAAAGACTAAAACTAGGATCTCTGCTGATGATTGCTGGGCTGATTAAAGTAATTTTTTTTACATTTCAGTTTAAAGTCCAGTCTGCTTTTGGTCTTGTCACAGTACCGAGATAGCCTTGGTAGAAATCACCAGTGACCTTCTCGAAGGCAGCTGATTCTGGGCTCTTAGCTATACTCATCCTTCTAGATTTAAGTGCATCCTTCTACAAAGATTAATTTCTATTGAAATCACTGAAATGGCTCTTGCTTGGTTTAGATCATATCTCTCTGAGCGCACTCAGTTTGTCCAACTTAAAAAGTCTTTCCCAGTTGGAAAGAAGTGTCTCCAAGACTCGGTCCTGAGCCCGCTTTCGATTTATTAATTTCCTCTATACCTCTAAAACAGGTCCTCCTTGTTGGTATCACATCAATACTTGTGACATTTGATTATTCCCCTCTGACGATTGTCAATTCCATAGTTCCTTCTTCCCCTCAGGGGTCTGGATGTCATCTTGGACAGCACCTCCTTGCCTTGCACATAAAAACAACATTACTCAGTCTGAATACTTCCATCTGAATAACTTTAATCACTATCACCAGTCACCTTTGCTGAAAAGCAACACTGTACTTGTCCACACCCTAATTACGCCCGATATTGATTATCGTAATTCTACCCTTTTTGGTCTAAAGAGGCCCTTTGAAGTCTCTCCATAAACTTCAGCTGCTCCAGAATGCAGCTCCTCATATCATTACAGAACACATCACTCCTGTTCTGCAGCAGCTTCATGGGTTCTCTCTTAAATGTCATATTGATTTTAAGATTCTGCTTCTCACCTTTAAGACCCTTCATAACCTAGCACTATCATATATTTCTAAATTCGTTTATATCTGCACACCCTGTAGTACTCTTAGATCCTCTTCTGCTATTCAGCTCATGACATGAACTGTGTATTTAACTAACATGGGGTCTAGAGTCTTCATCCAAGTTTACACTTCAATTTACACATCTTGACTGCTTACAAAATTATGTACACATTAATAATATAATATATATATACCCCTGTTCTGCAGCAGCTTCATGGGTTCTCTCTTAAATGCCATATTGATTTTATATATATATATATATATATATATATATATATATATATATATATATATATATATATATATATATAAAAAAAAATCTTTATGTACCTGATGTTGTATTTATGTGTGTATTATACTACATCTATTGTGTAATTGTATATTTTTTTAAATATTACAGTGAATAACTTATATTATTAACAAGCATATATCTGGATTTTTATAAAGATGCTTGAGACAGTGTCTATTTTTAAATGCAACAGATAAAAAGGTTAATTGAATTGAATGCATCAAACCTGAGCATTAAAGCACATGCTTTTAGTTTGTCATAGAAAGAAAGTAGTTGTGGATGGGATTCAAAGATATCTGAATGATCTCAAGGCTTTCCTGTGTTTGACTTGATGAATGCATAAAGCAGTAACATGTTAAAATGTTAAACGTAAAGGCTGTAACTGAATCTCTTTTTTTATTTAAATCTTTTAGATAAACCAGAGGTAAAGATTGTGGTGGAGTTTCCAGAGGGCCTGACAAGAGAAGGGGAAAACCTGGAGCTAAGCTGCATGGCAAAAGGCAAACCTCAGTGAGTCTCAATTTCCCAATAAAGGATTATGTAAGACTAGCAAAAAAAAAATTTTCTTGTTCTTTTTGGTATTGCTATAAAATTGAGTGTTAAACATAATGATTATATCAGAAGTCTTTGTGTGAAAATTGCGTACAATGTTTTCCTAAGCCTATCTTCGGGGACCTAAGCCAGTCCTCCAAACTCCCAACACACCTCAACTAAGCAATTAAGAGCACTGGTGCAGGTGTGTTGGAAGCTACATGTGTGTGTTTGAGGGAGAGAGAGAGCGAGAAAGAGAGGGCGAGGGGGAAAAAAATGTGGAGCACACGATGTCTCCAAGGACCCAGTTGCAAAACATGGAGCTAATGCATCAAACACAATTATACGCGTCCCATATAATGCCGTATCTCATTCAGACATTACTGTGATGTGACGAAAATTCTTACAAGTGTGTCTGTATAAGTGGAATGTGAACATGTTTAGGAGGTGAGTCCTAAGGTTGAACGAGCCCTCCTCATTATCCTCTCTCTCAGCAGGAATGTTGACACAGACATCTCTAAATTGCCATTGTGCTTTGTTCACAGGCCTCATCAAATTAACTGGTTCAAAGTAGACGATGATGTACCCTCCCACGCCGTGATTACAGGCTCTGATCTCCTCATCGAGAACCTCAACAAGTCCTACAACGGGACATACCGATGTGTGGCATCCAACTTAGTGGGGGAAGCGTTTGATGACTACATCCTCTATGTCTATGGTATGTACATACAGTACTATTCAGTCTGTATTTAAAGCAAAGCACAATGTTTTCTATTCTGTACTATCATCACTGCAAAGTCTGACAAAAAATGTATGCACACTTCAGGGAAAGGAAAACTTGTGTGTGTGTGTGTGTGTGTGTGTGTGTGTGTGTGTGTGTGTATATATATATTAATTTGCTATCATTTATATATTGTTTAATGTGATAATTGGATTATTTTCTATATATCTACTTATATCATATATATATCGATATATATATACTTTTGGCCCACCCTGTGTGTATAATGTGTGTGTGTGTGTGTGTGAATAACAGAGTAAAAGAAGTTGGATGTTTTACACACGGTGATAATTTTTTCCCCTTGCAATACAAAAGAAAATTATTTAAGAATTTCTGAAAGCTAATAATCCAACCTGACATACACTGGATAGCCCTAACATTAAAACCATTCACATTAAAGTCACATCGATTTTGAGTTTCCTATGTGCCATGTGTCCTTCAGAATTTAAAATGTATGAAATATTTAATTGAAAAAAAATTATGAATACCTTATCTTCGTTTCTCATCAATGCAACTGTGAAAGTTTTAATTCTAAACACACTTTAAAACACTTACCGAGCTGGTTACTTCAGTTTGAATAGAAAAACCTTTGAATTTGTGGCTGGTGATGTTATTTTCATGGGTTTCCTGGTGCCAAAATTAGGCTTTCTTATTGCATCCTCATTTAAATACCTTACTACCTTTTTTTCTAAAACATTCCTCATAAGCAGAGTCTCACTGGCTATATCTCAGGAACCGGACATGTTACCGAAATAAACTTGGTAGCAACATCGAGCCCAGGAATCTATACCTTTGTAAATATTAGTTTTAAATGAACTCAAATCATATGAGATTTGACTTAATATCTGATGGGATGTGAAAGCTCACCTTACACGTGAAAAATACCACAGTCAAAAGGCGTTGTTAGGAAACTCTTAACTAAAGTGAGAATGGAGGAAGTTAAAAACGAAATAGGTCGAGACAGAATATCATTAATTAATTCATATATTTTAATTAATTATAAAAAATGATCATACACATCACTGAGTGTGGATTTCCATTGCTTCACAAGTTATATTTGCCAGGCTTACGTCTTGATTAGATCTGTCTCATGACATTTTTACATCAGTTTAACAAAACAGATTCAGAACATCACAGACCTCTAGGAGTTCTCACAAACAAGAAAAAAAAAGGGGGGGTGAAAAAAGTCCTCATGTGATGTGAGACTCCCAGCACCTCCGTGTTCCTCTGTGGCTTGTCAGTGTTGATCTTTCCCTCGCACAACAGGGACGTTTGCTCAAAACTGAGTAACAAACTTGTACCCAGTTGTCTCACAGGGAACGATGTCATTGATCTCTCTTGACATCTTTTCTTTGTGTTTCATCATGGATACACCATTATTATCACAGCAATTTTCACTGTCTCTTTTTTTCTATTGCAAGTTTGGCCAGAGTGAAAGAAAAATAACGCTCTGATGCAGCTCTTTTTAAGGGCCCTCTGATTTGTGGAGATTTAGCTGCTCAGTTCGAGAAAACAATAATTTTCTTTTTGGTGAGTGTGCTGGTGCGGTAGTGGTTCAGTATTGAATAGTGCATGTGATTTTCTGTGAAAGAAGAAAGCAGCTCATTTACTCCATGATGATGTTTGTTCATGATGTGAGCGTAGGCTTCATTCGAGTTGTCGGTTTCTAATTTCATTCCACAGGCATGCAGATGTCAGTCCATATGAGCTTAGATCATAAAGATTTGAAATATCTGAACACAAATAGAATAATAAATATAAAAAAAATTGAATAGAAATGTCATCTGTACTATGATACTTAATACAGCAGTACCCAAGTATATGAATTTAATCCGTCCCGGAGACGAGCTCTTAAAGCGAAATTCCGTACTGGCTTGTATATTGCATGCAAAAGTCTTCTAAAATGTAATTTCTTAAGGCGAAATTTTGTGAGGTGGGCCGAAGTACCCCTGTAAATTGACTTGTGAAATGGCATCCCATTTTGATTTAGAAACCATTTTTCCCCCAGTCCAGCTGATGTTTTTCCTGACAGACACACCAACAAAATAGTGATAAGAAAGTGCAGGCCATTCTTTAGCTTACAATCCCTTTGATTAGTTTGCCAACAAAGCATAGCTGACAACTCTGAGGTGTTTTGACTTTTAGATGCCTAAAAGGTTTGACGTCAGTTATATTGATCTCGTGCTCTGGGTATGGAATTGACACAAGGCAAACAAGAGCTTTTTTTTTCTTTTTTTTTCCAAAGCTTACAAAAGCAGGATTGGCACGTGGAAGAAACATTTATTCTGTCACACCCAGAAACAGCACTGAAGCAAAGAACAATAAAAAAAAATGCATATGGAAAAACATCCCTAACAGTATATGAAAACATTTTTTTTTAAAAATCAAAGTGAAGCTAATATTCATAAAAACTTAAGCAACTTCCAAAAATATGTTGACCCTTGATATGTCATTTCTCTAACACTTGCATTCCTCAGCTGTAATAAAGACCCAAGCAAAATAGCATGAAAGGTTTATTTTAAAAATACTAAATAAAATTGTGGGATCAACTCTCAGCTAACATATTCTGTATGTATTTAAACATATTTAAGTACTGACTCATCTGTTAACCTCCTTTTTTAGTTATTCGATGAAGAGTTAATGTACATTTATTTTTAACCCCTAAATTAATTTTAAATCTTTTCCGAAGGCCATTCAGATTATATAAAAATTTTATGAGTTGTTTAATTTCTTCCATGTAGCCGATACAAAATTTTGTGTGAGTTGACTTTTGTTTTTGTGACCCGAAAGTGGTTTGGGTGGGGAATCATTATAAGTATACAGTAGATTGGATTGTTTGTGTGTTTCTGTCATTGGGACAATAGAGACAGGGTTCATGCACCTTCCCAGAAACGTAACTACGCGTTGTGGCAATGCAGACCACAACTACTCTGATTGGTCCACCTGGTAGCAACGCCTTTCCGGCTCCTACTTCCGAATGACTATGGACCATATCAAGGGGAGACTAATCGAAGTATGTATTTCCTCTGTTGTAGTAATTTCAATAAAAGTAACTTAACTGTTGTGCAATATCTATTACCTCCGTTTCCGATCTGCGCATTTACATTCACCATCGTTTGAGGTACACCAAACAAAAAACTTACCAGAGAGTGGCAAGAGACTCAGCACAATGAAATCCCACATAGAAATCCCACATAGAAACCCCACCGCCAACCAACAGGTCAACTGTGTAATTGCAGTGTGGCACAAACATACCAGCACTGGTATATAAATGCTTACTTATGATTCCAACCTAAGCACTTCCACACAAATTGACAAGTAACCCTTTAATTCCAAGAAAATTCTCAACATACAGTAGATCAGATTGTGTTTGTGTGGTATCTGAGCCCCTATACACTGGCAGATTGATAACTATGATTAACGCCCGCAAAATTCTATGTAAATAACTAAATAAAATAAACAAATGCAAAATTTATTTGGAGTTCACATTGTAGCATAGTAGCCACTTGTACAGTGGTAACCAAATCTATTAAGACAATAAATGCCATGTATTATAGTTCTCCCTGTGCACAAAACAGGTGGTCGCTAATTAGTTCGAGCCTATCCAGCTGAAGAGTTGTGCTAATTAGAATGAGCTGGTTTGGTTAATGGATGGAACAAGTACATGGCAGGACTTTTTGAAGCCGGGGTGTCCACCTTGGGCAATGCCTTAACCTAGAGAATTGTGAACTTCTGTAGCAAATTTCAGTACATAATCATCAGGAAGCAATCAAGCAGGCATGGATTGAGCGAGTGACATCAGAGACAGACTGCAGACATATTTTTGACCCTATGCCTAGCCAGATCCGGAAGGATTTGAAAAATAAAGGAGTAAATATTTATTGTTCTATAACAATTTCATTGCAAAATAACACATTATTCTTATTATCTTCACTGTCATTATTTAAAAAAAGCATTCAGTTTGACTTTTGTCTCAATAAAAGTCTTTGTCTCCACAAAAGCCTTTATGACTTAGATCAGGTGATGTAATGACAAAAAAGTACAGTATGTTAAGGGTTAAATACGGAACAGTTTTAAGGAACAAATTATTAACTTTGGTCTAAGATGTTTCTGCTGTATTTCTTTCTTTAGGAAATGTTCCATTATGTTTCCATTTAGAGCTATATTTTCATTAATAATTAATAAAGAGCCATATTGTAGCCCTTTTCATGACCTAACCAGGTGATCTCATATAGCCATGCTCATTTAAATTGGTGCTGTGGGTTCAAGAAACTTAGCTAGCCGTTCTTTGCTAGCATTGTCTGATAACGATGACTGAAAAAAAGTCCAGCTGGGGTGGATATAGAAATAAGTAACGGGAAAACGTACATATTTAGCATACTTAAAAATTCCAATCACTGATTAGAAGTTATCATATTCTTGTTTTGCATTTTACTCAGCAACGTTTATTAGCATGAGCATTCCCGCACATACAGGAGCACACATTACAGTACAGAAGGGCTTCAATACGAAGGTGCTCAATAACAAGAGTGCTTGCAAAACCTTCAAGAGCATTCAGTACTCTTAATGCCAGGAAACAGGCGAGTCAACACCAGAGTCTATAACTGGATTAAAAAATTGCAAAGTGCCTTTTTTTGTGGACGACATCCATTGGCGACTGTCTGGATAGAGACTAGTCACAAAATAAAAACAGCAAGTGCATCAGTGGCTATTTTAGTCACCATCTCGAGTCCTGCATAGGGAAATTAGTTTGGCTGTTCATTTTAGCAACTTTGTGAAATACTTTAAAAAGCCAACATAAAAGAAAAAGGTGCTAAAATCACAGATATTTTAGCAAAAAAAAAAATGCACTGTGCGCAAGAACAAGCAATAGCCCTTACAGTAATCTTACATAGCGGGCAGAGAGCAAACAGCTATTTATAAATGTAGCAATTGCTTTTTAATACATTCTTTTTTTGTTGGACACTTTATGTCAGGAGGTGGTAAAATTGGAACCTTTACTGTCTATACATAGAGCGAGAGCATGTTCAGTTGAGCAGCAGTGCCTCTTGAACTAATCACAGTGAAACCGCAGAAAATGCTTTTTTTTTTTTTTTCATCTTTAATTTATTTCTAAGAATATACTGTATGTGCATTGAGAGGTGATTCTCTTTGTCCTTTTTTTTTTTTTTTTTTTAAGTATAGATCATATGCGTATGCTTTTTTATTTTTGCCTGAAAATATGATCCACATTTACTTTTCATAACCATTTTAATATTTGTACTTGTACAGTTCCTCTTTTAACAAAGCAAACTGATCATTAAAATTGCATCATATTCCAAACTGGGAATCATATAGGAAGAATACGACAGCAAGGTAAAACAAGGATTGGTGACTCTTTTTTTTCCCCGGGGTAAAAATGGTAAATTACTCATTCCATCTAGAATGTACCCTGGCATCGAGCCTATCCCGGGATGTATGTTGGACCAGGATAGAGCTGTTACTTAAGAATTAAAGAATAAGTGGAATTGCAGTTATAGCAGACTCCTGTCAAGATAAGGCAATGTTATAGGCAAATTACTGCACAGATGTTTGATGTAATAGTGTTTGAAGCTTTGCAACATAGCTGAAATTGCATTGAATTCAAGATTAATATCAAGCTAAATACTTGTTGCTGATAGAAGAATTTATCCTAATTAGTGTGTACTGCTTATCTAAGTTTTATGCATTTTCTTTTTGTCATTTTCGTACTGCAACAAGACAGGTGTCATTTGGGCAATGTATTTCATTTGGTGATAAAGCTTATCAATCTACTTTAGCTAATTGCATGTTTATTTTTAATTTGTGGCGTTTTTTTAATCTGAATTGCGTTATTTGGCCAGCACCGATTCTGTAGTCAGTGGATTTTGAAATGTTGTTGTCTGAATGTTAATATCCCGTATGATACTTCTGTTTAAGGAGAAATATCTGTTATATTTTGCTGTGCTCGTTTGATTGGTCAGATGGAACATTATAAATTTCTCTCTCATTTGGAGTTTGTTACTAATCACTTCACATGTACAGTAGGATGAAAAGAGTTTGCATTGATAAGTCCCAGATTTGTTTATGTTAGCTCCTAATTTTTGATACTTACAGTATTAAGGAGGAACAGAAAGCTTTAAATGAGTCATGAAAGGCTTTATGAGTCATATTTTTCTTTCTCTCTTTAGGACCCTCTAATGTTCCAGTATGTGAATTACAACAACCACTGCAATTACCATTTTGATCATGTCCTGCAGTGATATACACCCACCTAAAGGATTATTAGGAACACCATACTAATACGGTGTTTGACTCCCTTTCGCCTTCAGAACTCCTTAATTCTACGTGCCGTTGATTGAACAAGGTGCTGAAAGCATTCTTTAGAAATGTTGGCCCATGTTGATAGGATAGCATCTTGCAGTTGATGGAGATTTGTGGGATGCACATCCAGGGCACGAAGCTCCCGTTCCACCACATCCCAAAGATGCTCTATTGGGTTGAGATCTGATGACTGTGGGGGCCATTTTAGTACAGTGAACTCATTGTCATGTTCAAGAAACCAATTTGAAATGATTCGAGCTTTGTGACATGGTGCATTATCCTGCTGGAAGTAGACATCAGAGGATGGGTACATGGTGGTCACAAAGGGATGGACATTGTCAGAAACAATGCTCAGGTAGGCTGTGGCATTTAAACGATGCCCAATTGGCACCAAGGGGCCTAAAGTGTGCCAAGAAAAGATGCCCCACACCATTACACCACCACCAGCAGCCTACACAGTGGTAACAAGGCATGATGGATCCATGTTCTCATTCTGTTTACGCCAAATTCTGGCTCTACAATTTGAATGTCTCAACAGAAATCGAGACTCATCAGACTAGGCAACATTTTTCCAGTTTTCAACTGTCCGATTTTGGTGAGCTTGTGTAAATTGTAGCCTCTTTTTCCTATTTGTAGTGGAGATGAGTGGTACCCGGTGGGGTCTTCTGCTGTTGTAGCCCATCTGCCTCAGGGTTGTGCGTGTTGTGGCTTCACAAATGCTTTGCTGCAGACCTCGGTTGTAACAAGTGGTTATTTCAGTCAAAGTTGCTCTTCTATAAGCTTGAATCAGTCGGCCCATTCTCCTCTGACCTCTAGCATCAACAAGGCATTTTCGCCTACAGGACTGCCGCATACTGTATGTCTTTCCCTTTTCACACCATTCTTTGTAAACCCTAGAAATGGTTGTGCGTGAAAATCCCAGTAACTAAGCAGATATTAGAAATATTCAGACTGGCCCGTCTGGCACCAACAACCATGCCACGCTCAAAATTGCTTAAATCAACTTTCTTTCCCATTCTGACATTCAATTTGGAGTTCAGGAGATTGTCTTGACCAGGACCACACCACTAAATGCATCGAAGCAACTGCCATGTGATTTCTTGATTAGATAATTGCATTAATGAGAAATTGAACAGGTGTTTCTAATAATCCTTTAGGTGAGTGTATACTGATCAGCCATAACATTAAAACTCTAAAAATTAACCCCAGTATTGTGTTGGTTCCAACCCTTGAGGTTGCACTGGGAATGTTAGCAGTGGGTCTTTTGAGTGCTGTGGGTTGCAGGTTGGTGCCTCCATGGATCAGACTTGTTTGTGCAGGGCATCCCATGGATGCTCAATCATATTGGCGTCTGAGAACTACCTTTGCCTGCTAAACCCCATATGCAGCAAGCTATGATGCACTCAGTGTTCTGATAACTTTCTGTCATGGCCATGGTTGACTGTTTTAAGCAATTTGTGGGCTGAAACCGCAAGGGCTAGCTTTTGGTCCTCACAGGCACAGATAAGCCTTGGTGTCCATGAGCCTGTCATTAGGTTTAATGGTATACAATTGATAATCAATATGATTCAGTTCACCTGGCGGTTGTGTCAGTGCTGTGACCGATCAGTGTATGAGCAACCTCAGAGCTGTCGTTTACTGATTCCATGGCTGATGCAATGGTCAGTCCAAATGCACATAGAAATTGCAGAGTGGAAACATCAGTTCACTAACCAGTTCGTATGCACTTGCTTCCGGTAGAGATTGCTTTTTTTCCTAGGTGAAATTAGGCATGTGATTTCATGAGCCTCAGTGAACCTGTGTAAGCTAGGTAGAGTAGGAGGGAGTGTAGTGTCTGTGGTGGATACAAAAGGAAGTGGGTGCTTATTATTAAATATCCTCCTTGCTTTCTTTGTCATTCCGTCTCATCCACCGACATGGATCATGCTAAGATTTGTTTTTGCACCATTTAAAAAAATTCTAGGGTTTTATTCTCTCTATGTTTGCTACAATTTCTTTCCTTGGCGATGTTGACACCTGCTTCAAAACACTAAGACATCATCCATATTAAAAAGGGCCAGATTTGATGGGAGATCAATGTCTGTAATCTATGAGAGCAAGATGAAGCTCTGCTCTGATAACTAAATTTTTAAACCTCTGTGTATGTTCATGCATTTTATTTGTTTGTTTATTTATTTATTTATAATTTTTCACAAAATGTGACTTCATATAGAAAAGTTTTATAAATGTACATTTTATAAAAGGTCCAATAAAAGGACACTCTCACCAAACTCATAAAACAAGTCCTACTGTTCCATATATCTACTATGATGATGTACACAAGTATATCCTACATTTTGTGTTTGCCTGTTTGAGAGAGAGATTTTGGTGAACACCATGGTACTTATTAGGTACCACCAGTTAAGTACCATGGTATTCGCCAAAATATTGTTATACACACTATAGTACTATAGTATCAACAGTACTCTTATCAACCATACTATTACCCTGGTACTCTATATAAAGTCCTGTGGTGCCTACCGTGACTATATTTTTTACAGCCCACTCCTGGTACACAGCGGATATCAGAGCTGTTCATGTCTGAATATTAGCATCACTTCCCCGCTCTTTGTCACAAGCAGTCCTCATTTGGGTCTTTTTATGCTAAAAGACTGCTCCTTGCTGTACAACATTACTGAGATGTTGATTTTGTTGTGTTCAGTGAGGCGTGCAGCACAGCAGTATTCTCGTGTAAGAAATCAGGTGCTGAACGGAAAACAGTATAGGGACCATCTGTTAGCTTTGTGGTTGATTTCACCTAAACACACTGAGGAAGGTTTAGCTGCAGATTCAGAGATTGCTTGATGGATGTTACAGAAGCTTTGGGTAAGTTGCTCTGGATGTCAAATTGTTAATCAGAATGAGTTGTTAAATACGCTTGATTACTCACTCAGTCGTTGTCTATACCACTTTATCCTGTGTACAAGGTCAACAGGGGGACTAGGTCTACACTAGGAGACTTAGGGTACAGGGTGGGGTACACCCTGGACAGGGTGCCAATACATCGCAGGGCACAGATAAACACACACTCGCATTCACACACTCTGGGCCATTTAAGAACGGCAATTAGCAAACCAGGCATGTTTAATATTCACTCTCCCTCACTCACGCACCGTCTGTACTGCTTTATCCTGTATTTATGGTCACGTACACATGCTCACGCACTACAAGCAATTTGGGAACGCTAATTAGCCTCATTTGCATGTCTTTGGACTGTGGGAGGAAACCAGAGTACCCAGAGGAAACCCGCCAAGCACTGGGAGAACTCCATGCACACAGAGACGGGAATCGAACCCAGACCCACATACCTGGCCAGGAATTGAACCCAGACCCTGGAGGTGCCAGGTGACAGTGCTAACCACTTCACCACTGCGCCGGCATTAGTTGATCATTTTCAATCAAATAAGGAAACACGCCAAATTCCTGTTACAGCATGTATACAAATTTTATATTCTTTCAATTTACTATCTACACTAGTAAACACTGTATATAAGATTACCATAAACATATTTAACCAATTTCTAGTTCCGTCTCCTAATTACAAATTTTAAATATTCTTATTCAGTAAAATATGATTATTATTCTCCTTTCTATTTAAGATATTTCATTTCAGATAAGTCTCAGCAATTTCCTATTTATCAATTTATATATTTTTTTTTCATTAATGACCATGTCATGCTTTTAAACATGTCTACACTGCGTGGGTGAAAAACTAAAAGTCGCCGTTTAAGACAAGCCTGCATCAGATAAGGAAAACAACCGAGGCGATTGCTGAAAATCCTCCGCAATTTTGTTAAGAACATGAAATCACGAATGACCGTGATCCGAGATCACTTAAACCCTTGGTGAAGTTGAATCATTAAAGTCATCAGGAGAAATCACACTATGTTTAATAGTGAAAATAATAGCATCTCCACACATACAGTGCAATGCAAGGAGAGAGCACAGGATTGGGGATAATCTGCTGTGTGGCCATAAGAGAACCACTTGTTAGTAAGGGTAATCGGGGAAAAAGGCTTTAGTTCGCTGAAGTGCATAAAGATTGGCCTTTGGAGCAATAGAAAAAGGTCATGTGGTCTGATGAGTATTCATTTCAAGGCGATCGGCGTGTCAGGGTAAGTAGGGAAGTGTGTGAACTGATGCACCCATCATGCATTGTGGTTCCTGTACAAGCCTCTGGAGGCAGTGTTATGATCTTGGGTTACTTCAGTTGATCAGGTCTAGGTTTAAAGTTGTTACTAGAAAAGAAATTGTGTATTAGAACAAGTTCTTTAATATAAACCTTCAGTTTGCTTTGCAGTCTGCTATACCGTCAGAGCTGCTATTACAGAAAACTACTCAAGACCATTTGAACAGGCGGATTTAAGAAATCAACAGTGGTGTAATTAAAAATATATAATAGTTTTATTTCTTAGGTACAGGTTACATGTTTGTTTGTTTTTTAACCTAAGCTAATTATTATTCATGATGATATAATCGACTTTTAGATTGTTTTGGATAATCCCTGTGAACATGAAAGCCTTCACCTCTTCTTCAGTTTATCTGAATTGACATCAATAACGGTCAATATCGACCGTTACTGGACGAAGAAGAGAAACAGAGAAAAGAGAAAAATCACGAGTAAAATTAAGACGCGAGTCACAAGTTGTCAGAATCCAGCTTGTGATGCCGGTACGATTTGAATTCCTCGTTTTCACGACCCGCAGAAAATATCGCACTCCAAAATTGCATTCATATTTCAGCACTCCTAATTTTGAACCACGAGTCAGCCGGCCTGCAAATTGCCAGTGGAAAATTCTTGTTTGCTTGACTATTATGCATGCCACATCCCATTCAGACCTTTGGCGGTGGCCCGCTCTACTGCATGCAGAATTTCTACGAGGAGGCGCTGACATTTCCAATACCCCAGTTTGCCGGAGCGTCAGCAGACGCACAGAATTCTCCCCAAAGTTTCTGCCGAGGCTTGGCTTCAGGCTCCGGCATCTACAGACACAACGCCGCTCTTGATGTTTTATCATTAGGGAGGAAATGTTCAGATCCCTACTGGGATCTTTTGATGGAGCGCAGACAATAAAGTGCTTGAGACAGCAAGCCAATTTTGCCCACTGTGACTTTTTCCCAGCAAGGGGGCCCTGTGTATTGGTGAAAAAATAAATAAATAACTAAAAACGGTGACTTGATGTGCACATTCCATACAGGCTTGTACATCAACAGCACAAAGATTCAACTTGTGCAGAAGCCATAAGTACCTTATACTGTGTTTTGTGGATTTGTGTGTGTTACCTTGTACATCTGGTAAGCCATTATTGTAATACAGCAGATCACAACAGGACCAGGTCTGTTGAGAAGCTTTTTTCCCGGGTGTTCATCAGGAAAAAAATTATAATTTAGGTCAATAGTGCAAATACAGACTCTTATGGTTTGACATTGAAGTTTAATAAATAACTTAACCACAGAAAGCATAAACAGATATTTGTTATGTTATATAATAATGCATATATAATGAACCGTGCTTATTAATTTTAAATATTGCTTAAGGGAGATGTGTCAGATTTCTCTGGTGTTGCACTTACCTCTAGTCCTTACACAGTGACCTTTCCCACTTTTTCACTGTCTGCTGTGTGTGTGTGTGTGTGTGTGTGTGTTTGTTTGCGTGTGTTCATTTTGTTTCCCATTTAGATGTTCTCGTCACAACCCCCTCACCCACTACTACTATCATCCACCCTGATGCTGCCAAAGGTACTGTACATCATCTTGGCTTCAGGGTTTAACCTCCATCTCACCTGTTTGCCTTGTTCTTTCTCTTTGTGCTTTCTGCATCATACATTTTGTGTGTTTGCCTGTTTGAGAGAGACAGAGAGAGATAGAGAAAAGTAGTTAAACTGGTCGATAGTTAAAACCACTATTAAAGGACATCACTATTAATATTTAATTTAAAGAAATGTTATTTGTATTGTGCTTTTTACAATGGGATTGTCGTAAAGCAACATTGTAGAAATATAAATGTAGAAATGTTATATCTGGAAGAAAAAAAAAACATTAGGAAGTAATCGAGAGAACAAGAAGACTCATCTGGGTGACAGTGGATCATACGAATATGGATCATTTCTCATTTTAGAACTGCATACTACAGTATATAATATGTTGATATAATAACAGGAACCTACGAGCAGTTTGTAGAATGATCGGCCATAACATGTCACATGTCCCGTGTGCCACCGGGGGCAGATCTGGCCCATTGGGGCATGATGCCGCAAGAACTCCAGTGGTGTGCTGTGGTGTCTGGCTCCAGGATGTTAAGAGCAGATCCTTTGGGTGCTGCGGGTTGCAGGATGGAGACCCAATGGTTTAGCCATCCCATGGATGCTGGATCAGATTGGAGTCTGGGGAGGGAAATGGAAAGCCCAGGTTAACATCCTTTAACTCCTTGGCTGCTGGCAGGCTGTGATGCATTGAGTGCTCAGAAACTTTTCTATCATCATCAGCCTTGACATTTTATTGTGGGATCTGACCGGATGGACTAGCCTTTGGTCCCAACCGTCATACAGTAGATGAGCCTTGGGTACCCATGATGTTGTCAAAAGTTTACTGATATCTAATTGATAATGGGTTCATGTGATTAAACTTATTAACCGTTTATTCATGGACACTTGAGTGCAGGAGTGTTCTTAGCGATTGCAGCTCTAAAGCAATCTAAAGAAAGACAGAACATCCCCAGCTGTTATTCTGGTTTCTTTGTGGTATTATCCACAGTAGCAACATGCTGATCTTTAGGCAATTCATATGGGGCCATCATTAGCAGCAGTGAGTGGTTTGCAGGTGATGAGCACTCCAAACAGAAGTATGGCATCAGGATGGATTAAGCTATAGAAGTGCTTCCGCTCAACAAGATTTGAGATTTTCACAGTCCTGTGATGTGTAATAACAGCAAAGTAAAACTTAAAATGCACTTGAATTAACAGTGATGCATGAAGGTACCCATTAACATTCCCAGCTTACATTCAAGTCAATTCACTTTTATTTGTATAGCGCTTTTAACGTCGGTCATTGTCACAAAGCAGCTTTACAGAATCAGAAGAGAATTATGGAAGTGTGTATGAAATGTGAGAAAAGATGTACAGTCTGAATCAAAATGATCAGAACAGACATGTAAAACATAATGAAATTAAATCATAGACTTTTTAGAGCGTATCAGAAATCATGATAATCCAAAGCAGCAGGAACTATTCGTAATTGTACAATAATCCACAAAACTACAAAACACAATTAGAAAAACAGGAAATGTGAAGTAACAAGGATTGGACTTTACGAATGTGATGTGTGGTAAGACTTTTTGGCAAGAGAATGGAAAAAAAGGGTTTAAACACACGCACTAATCAAGGAAAGAGCTGATAACAGATCAGAATGATTGTGATATAATAGAGAGATAAACCGATGTCAAGAGAGGGTTGGAGACAATGCATGATTCAAAACAGAACATATGGCTTCATGAGCTGAATATGACAGGAAGTACTTCTTGTGCTGGAAGTAGTGACATGCCCCGAGAGACATAGTGCGCACTACAGTATGAGAGCTATGAGAGCTCGAACGTATGCGGGTGAATGCTTCTGTAATCTATGCTGCACTGACAAAAAAAAAAAGTGCATTATATAAACAGTATCAAATTACACCATTTAAGAAGTAACCGAATGCATGAAATGGGGCTCGGGTGTAATTTCTACTTGTGAAACTGTAACTGCGCAGCATGGGAGCTCCTCATCAACAGAGGACTCCTTATAGCTCAGCGAGTGGTCTTCCACTGGTGAAGAATGGTACAGTGTGTCTACATTCGGAAGGGTTTCCTCTCTTACTTCTGTCACCCGAAAATGAGCTTTGATCAGCCATTATGTGTCGCTTTACAGAATTCCTTACTGCATTTACATAGCTCCATAACAGAAAGCACTATTTAAAAGAGGCCTATAAAAGAAAAAATAATTAAATGAGCGTACCAGTTGCTAGATTCATCTAGTGAGAATGGAGTAAGGTTGGCGTAGTGGTTAGTATTGCGGTCTTTCACTTCCAGGATTGAAGGGACAGGTTCTGACTTATGTGTCTGTGTGTCTGCTTAGTGCCCTGAGTACTGCAACCCTGTACAGGATAAGCTGTATAGAGAATAAATGGGAATCAGTGGCAAAATGACAAAATACATTAAACCTGATTTAAAAAAAAAAAAAAAAAAAACTATTTATCTAAAATTCTTTACCTTGCACCTTTTGTTTGTTTGACCGATTACCTGACAGCTCCACACAGAAGCCACTAACAAATGTACTAGATTAATCTATACAATCCACTGTGCATGCATGCGCGCGTGTGTGTGTGTGTGTGTGTGTGAGTGAGAGAGAGAGAGACAGACAGATTTGCACAGATGCATGTTTATGGCAGGCAGCAGAAAAGGCGAAAGATGTGACTGTCTTAGTAAGATTACACTGCTGATGAACACAACAATCGTGTGTGTTTTTTTATTTATTTTTATGTTTGATCTGCAGCAGCGCAGATACAGTACCTTTTGCAGAGCGAGTCGTTGCCCAGCGTGGTGCCATAGCTCAACATGTTAATGGCTCAGATTATAGCACAAATGAAATTACATTGGAAATGTTACCAACAGCTTTATTTATATTAGGCACTGAAATTTCTAAGGCATGCTATGGAAATTATTATTATTATTATTATTATTAGAGACTGTTAACAATCCTAATATCTTGCTGTGGAAAATGGCAGAAGTGAATTGGTAATTGTTTAGCCAGTGGTATGTTTCCAGTTGAACCTTTGTTGGGACTGATTCAAGTTTCTTCACATGCAGAAATCTATTTATATCGAAAGCCAAATAAATCATTGTTAGGTCCAATGAACCTCGAACCAAAATGCATTTTTGATGAACTGGCAGAGAGCAATAAATGATAGGGAGCACTCCATTCCACTCCACTCCACTATATTTAAAAAAAATAATAAAAATAGCAGTGCTTTTCTAAAGTGTTTTCATACTGGTGACATTTCCCTGTGATTGCTATTTATAATGCAAAATAAAATGGATGAATGGAAGTGCTCTTTGTGCCAGTAGTGACTTTGAAGTGGAAATACCCCCACCCACCCAACTTGTATGTGCAATACTGTACATGGTGAAAGTATGAAATTTAAATGAAACTCTGCAGATCCCTCTAAACTCTTAGATGAACTGTTCTGTAAAGACAGTTCGTCTTCTCTCTAGCTTCAGTGAGTACAGGGAAAGCCCATGTTGATGGCAGTATCACCTTTCAAACTGAGTAATCCAGTCAGGCCATGTAGAATGATGAGCTGCGGATGTTACAGAGCAATTTGAACCACCACAAGGTTATCAGCTGTGAAGTTTCACAAAGATATCACATCAGCTGTGCTCAATATAGCATGAAGCTTTGCAAGTATCCCTCCAGGGCAGGTGGATCGGTAAGAATTGTTTGCTTCGAAGAGCGATGATGGGATAATAACAAAAGAAACACAGCAGTTAGGGAGGGTTTCTTAACAATATAGTGCGATTTGAGATGGATGTAGATGTATACACCATTTAACCCAACATTAAAATCACCTGCCTAATATTGAGCAAGTCTCCTTTGTGCTGCTCATCAGCTCTCAGCCCTCAAGGCATGGACTTCTCTAGACCTCTAAAGGTGTGCCGTAGTATCTGGCACCAAGCCATCAGTAGCAGATCCTTTAAGTCCTCCAAGTTGCGAGGTGTGGCCTCCATGAATTAGACTTCACATCCCACAGATTCTTGTTCGGATTGAGATCTGGAGAATTTGAAGGCCAGGTTAATGCTTTTGTTATGTTCCCTTTTTGCAGTGTGTCAGGGTGCAATATCCTGCTGAAAGGGGATGCTGCCAAAAGGCAATACTGTTCTCATGAAAGGATGCACTTAATGTTTAGGTAGGTGTTCCTTGTCAAAGTACTGTAGAATTCACTTGAATGGGAGGATGTAAGGTCTTCCAGCAGAACTTTGACCAAAGCCTTCTTCCCATAGTGTATCCTGGTTCCCTCTTTTCTCCAGGCAAGTGCAGAAAACCTGCAGACATGAGGTAAAAGAAAATGTAACTCTTCAAACAGGTCACATTTTACTATTCCAGTTTTAATGTTTAAATGCCCATTGTAGGCACTTTTGCCAGTGGACACGGGTCAGCATGGGCACCCTGACTGGTCTATGGCTACACAGCCGCATATGCACCAAGGTGTAATGCAGTGCTGTCCTGACACCTGTCTATTAAAGCCAGCAATAATGTTTTCAACAGTTGCGCTGCAGTAACTCTTCCGTGGGATTGGACCAGACAGGCCCCCACCCCATATACATCATTAAGCCTTGGGTAACCTGTCACTGCACATTGGGAACACTCTGTATGACCTGCTGTTCATATCATTTTGCTACATCAAGAACAACTTCGAGAACTGATTGTTCACTTGTTCTCTACTATATTCTATCTCTTGAAAGATGTCATTGTAATGAGATAATCAGTGTTATTTGCAGATTCGACTGCCAGTTGTTTAATGTTATTGCTGATTAGTCAAAGTCTTATATAGAACAGACATTGGTAGTAAAGGAAATACTGTACATCTTGTACACTCCAGACTTGGTGTATCACCATCAGAACAGAAGAATGATGCTGAGCTGTATCTTAAGTCCATGTTTTGACATCAACTTTGTTTCTCCTCATATAATGAGCTCCTCTGCAGATATGTTTTCTGGGCATTTTTGGCAATATGTGCAGCTCAGGCTTGGGTGCCTTTAGGTAAAGCATGAGCAGTCAGCCTCATATATCTGTCTGATGAGAGGCATTAATGCTAGTGTGTGTGAGGATGATGGAGCTGCCACTGGGCAAATGACACACAGAAGACAAGGTAGGTTATTATAAATGGTCTGTCCACACTTGGCCATGCTTTAATTTTTTTCCCTCAAGGTTCTGAAATAGTCATCTCATTCCGAACAGAGGGATAACCTCGAACATCACATGTCGCGGTCTGCACTTTCGACAGTATAATACTAGGTTTCTAGTATTACTTTTTGAAATTTGTACATACGGGCTTTTGTTCTTGGACCGCTGGAAAGGGAACATTAGGAGTATGCTTCCTGCTTAACTAACTTCAAGCCCTTTATTTGGAATATGAACACCCTAAAAGCCATTCATTGCACTAACTTGAAAATAGTTCAGTTAAGTGCTACTTTGCGTATGCCAAAGCAGATGGATCTGCTTTCCTTTTTCTTTTCTTTTTTTTTACCATGAAGAGAAACAAAGAGAAGTCATAACATTGGACAATATATTCATGTTCATAATTAAAAATCCTCATGTTCAGTTCACACTGGTGCCAACTGTATTTTGCAGTCTCTTTATCTCACCTAAAGAGAGCGTTCCAGCAGAGTTTTAGTCATTTACATATGTAATAACAATATTCCACTATGGTTTTTTTTATCTGCACAGAAGATAGCTACTACTTATATGCAACACCAACATTAATAATAGTACAATCCATCCATTAATCCAACTTGGAACTTCTGTAGTCTAACTAGGAACCATTGAGGCCAACCACTGGAGGCCAATGGTGGCCTTCATTTCCATTGCCATTTTGTACGACCGTGGTAGGACCTCTGGTCAACATTCACACCTGCATTCACACACTACCGGCAATTTAGACATGCCAATTAGCCTAATCTGCATGTCTTTGAAAACCCTCCCAGCACATGGAGAACATGCAAACTCCACACACACACAGAGCCAAAGCAGGAATCGAACCTGGGACCTGGAGGTGCAGGGCGACAGTGCTAACCACAAAGCCACCGTGCCGCCAATAGTATAATGTTCTGACTTTATTTAAGTATCCCATTGACATGTTAAACTAAATCATGAATATTTATTATGTTGGAATATGAAAAATACAAATCAAGCCTGCTACCTAAACACCACACTTTTATATCTAGTTCAGCATCGTTGGTTTATCAGCCAACAGTCGGTCATTTTAGTTCAAGCTCCATATTTTTTTAATTAAGACAAATATTAGTAGTGATTAAAAAAGCCACTTCTCACTTTTCAATCTCACACCTCTGAGGTGTGAAGTGCATGAAAGTAATCATTTGGTCAACACTTAAAACAATCTGTTCGGGTGGCCTTAAAGAGTCAAGAGAAGTTTCCAACTTTTTTCTCACCAATTTCACAGGCAATTCTGACCCGACATACCGTCTCACTCAGGAAGGCTATCGTGCTTCCTCTGAGAGACATAAAGACTTTACTGACTGCTTTGCATACAACATTGGAGAAAAGCGCCATCTACACAGTTCTGCATACTGTACACACTGCATACTCCCGTGATTGGCTAGTATGACACCTCTCCCTTCCTGTGAGCACTCGGCTCATTGCCGCAGGTACAGTAGCTGTGGCATCATGGAGATTTAAACTTGCCTCCAATCTCCAGGCAAAAGTTGAAGGATTTTCTGCTGCATCACTTTGGGAGCCAGTTTTAGAAAACATCATGCTGGAGGCCTGTTCTGTGTGTGGCACAGATGGCTTTTACACATGAGGTTTCACACGCTTCCCAGCTAACTTTTTTTTGTTGTTGTTCATTTAATTACATGCAGTGAGAAAACAAACAAACCAAATGGCAAGCAAAAAGTAAAAATTGTACTCTGATACTGTACGTCTCTGCATGCAGAGTGACAGGAATGTAAGCACTCTTAGCCCAGTACTGTGTTGTAATGTCCAGTTTTCTAGTGTTGTATTAATGTACTGTATGCTGTCCATTTGGGATCATGAGCAGAGATGAAAGCTAAGGCCATGTGGCACACAAGTTCTATGCGATAGACCGACTAAGACTAGTATACTGTGCTCGTATCTCCCAAAATTTGACAGAAAGATATACTTATAGTATTGTGCAAATGTCTAAAAGTCTTGAGTCACCCCTCATTCCTTCATAATAAATAAAATAAAATGATGTACAGTACATTACATTTTTAAAAATTGAGAACAATGTCTATACTGCGGCAGGTTGCAAAGTACCTAAAGATACATTTTGGCTGTTTCAACCACTCAGCATTCAGCATCACCAGTATAACTCATCACTGGCTCTCTTCATCATCATCGTCTCATCATCTGTTTCTCACTGGTTTATGCCCCAAGTTAGATGCATTTTATGCTTCAATGTTTTATTTGGGACTGTGTGGCTTAACAAACAAAAAAGCAAAGCCAAAATGTCCTTTAGGAAGAACTGTAGAATAATTCCTGAAGACTACATGGCTAAACAAGAAGGGCTGGCTCTTTTGTAAGAAAATATGAATACATTGCGGGGAATGGTTTTGAATGGGTTTGATAAAGCAGGTTTGTTTGCCATCAGCGTGTAAGACATCTGAACCTGGGCCTAAAATCATTTCCATCTCCCGGAAAAATGAACCAGGTTTTTTCTTAGTGTTTGGGTGTACCAGAGCTATCCACTTCATAATCTCTCTATATCTTTACTTTTTGCAAAACATCTTATAATGGAAATGTTATAATAATAATAATAATAATAATAATAATAATACATTTATTCATGGGTGCCTTCTAAAGCATCACACTAAGGCAGACTTAAACTAGGGTGAAACGCAGGCTGAAGCTCTTCAGAAAAAAATTTTATTCATCAAGTGAGCATAAACCTGAGCTACAACTGTTCTTTCTAGTATTTTCGCAAGAGATGGTACATTTGAAAATTGCTCAAGTTAATAAAGTTGATGAATAAACAAGACCAGACATAAGAAATTATTGTATAATATCAGTTACTAAAGAAGACAAAGAAGGTAGACAAACCGTAACGAAGTGAGTAGGACGGGGGTCTAGCTGGCAGGTAGATGATTTAGATTTATGAATGAGAGCAGATATTTCAGCAGCAGATAGAATTGTAAAATTAAATAGCAAAGAAGAGAGGGGGAACCTGAGAAGGTAAATAATGTGCACTGAATGTTGTATTACATGAGATTAGTTGCTGGTGAACATTTTCATTTTTCGCAATAAAAAATATTCCATCTATCAGATTGACTGTCTGTAATTACACTTTACCTGTGTTTGTGGAGCAATTTGTTTCAATTCCAATAATTTGTTACACAACAGGCAACATGATGGCTTAGTGGATAGGATTGTTGCCTCCGTGGTTGGGGGTTCAGTTCTGCCTCCTGTCTGTGTACACGGAGCTTGCATGTTCTGCCTGAGCTTTTCATCAGTGTGGATTGGCACGTCCAAATTAGCTGTAGTGTTTGCAACTGTGTGCTTATGCCCTGCAATGGGTTGGCACAACATCCATGGCGTACACTGCATGTGGCCTGAGTTCCCTGGGATAGGTTCCAGGCCCCCCATGACCCTACATGGGATAACATTATATAACAAGGTCTTGGCGGTTGAGTTGTGTGAGGGTTGTTGAATTTAAACTAGGACTTGTGATTTCCTTGTGAATTAAGGTATTTGTAATTTCTCGTGAATTAACCGATTGACATTTAGAGAAGCATAGTACGGCGATGAGACTAAAACTTCACAATTTTAATGGTGCAAACATTATAAAGAAGGCCATCCATCTGTAAATGATGATTCTGGTGGCTCGGAGCATTGTGTTGCCATGAATATTCAGCAAGTATAACTGTACACACAATTTCCAAATGTTTGGACCAGTAGAGGCGTTCTTGGGAGGTCAGTGTTTCAAACGTGAAGCAGACACTCTGATCATGGCCCAGGGGTACTGAGAAAACATTTCACCTTGATCGTATCTATGCACTAGTGAAACACTGGGATAAGTACATTAGTGTAGCAGGGGATTTTTTTAAAGGTAGTTTTTACTGTTATTATGCAATCAAAAGTCCCAGTTTGACTTGAACACAATTGCATATTTAAGATAGCCTAATTTAGCAGAAAGACACAATTCTTTTATTATCTACTGCACTGAAATTATTCATAGAGGCAGCATAGAGCAGTGTGATTCCTAACCCGGGGAGGGGGGGGGGGGGTTCTATCAATGCTTGCTGCAGGTCCAATTTTTGAACAGTAGGTAGGCAATAATAACACGATGGACCTAAATGGGGTGGTGAGTCTGCTGCCTTGCGATTGTGCATCATTTAGAAAATCGATGGAACATCAGCTTATACAATCACGGGGAAAAAGTAAACACTCCTACAGTTTTATGTTTTTATTGATCAGGGACTAAATAATATTTAAACTGAATAACAATTCTCATCAGTTTCTCTAAGCAAACAAATAACCTCAGTTGCCAACACCAAAATAATAATAGCTCAATAAAAATCTCAATATTCTCAGAAAGGAAACCAGAATTCAGAAATTACATGGGTAAAAAAAAAAAACAAGTGCACTTTATAATTCAATAATATGAAGCACCTTTAGCTTCACTATCTTGAAGTAGGAGTTTATCGGTCTCTCACTTCATTTTCGAGAAATTCTGGCCTTTTTTTTTAACCACATTGCTTCAGTTTGATTCATGTTTGAGGACATTCCTTTACATTCTTCTTACTCTCTTAAATCCTGACACAGCATCTCAACGGGCTTGAGTTCTGGACTTTGACTGAGCAATTCCAACACCTTTGTTTTTCTTATCTTTACTCATTCAAATGTTAATTTACTGGTGTGCTCAGGTTCATTGTCCTGTTGCGTGACCTAATTTCAGCATAGCTCTAAGCTGCTGGACAGATGGCCTCCCATCTGTCCGAAAGATATTGTTCCAGAACTGTTGTGCTTTGTTCAGACACAATTGTGCAAAGTCATGCTGCCATGTATACAGTACTGTATCATTTTTTTTGTTTTGTTTTTTTGAGAGAATGGGCTTTCGTTGGCTTTCTTCCATAAAAGCCATACATGTGCTTACAGAGGCCTGTGGGTCAAATTATCTAGCTGTTGGGATTTTCTTCATATCTGTGACCGTTAAACAGTCTGACCTTGCACTGAATTTGCTGGGACGCCCACTCTTGGGAAGACTGACAAGTGTCTTAAAGGCTTTCCATTTGTAAAAATCCAGTTCCCACTGTGGAATGTAGAATTGTTTGCAGATGGCCTTATAACACATCCCTGATTGATGAGAAGAAACAGTTGTTGTTGGCTGATCTTCTTTCTTCTTGGCATTGTGTGACATACAGTATAGTAGACACCAAAATTATAAAAAGGTTTGCTTTTATAGAGGTATTCACACTTCTTGATGAATAACTCATTCTTTATACCGCTTATCATGTTCAGGTTCAGGGGGTCTGGAGCCAATTTGGAATTTCCAATCAGCCTGCATGTTTTTGGACTGTGGAAAGAAACCTTAATACCCAGAGGAAACCCACCAAGCACAGAGCGAACTTGCAAATTCTTGACCCTGGAGGTGTGAGGCCACAATCCTAACCACTCTGCAACGTGCTGCTTGATAATTAACTGATCATCTTAATTTCATTAATAATACATGGCTGCTAATTACAGCACTCTCTTGATTATTGTAGAATTAGGAAGGTTGTACTTGTTTTATGCACCAGGTTTCTTAAAGTTGGTTTACCTTTTGGGGAAAATGACTCCATATTAAAAGCTGTTACTCATATACAGTTGGTGATTTGTTATAGAATTGGTAAGGACTACATGACTACATTGGTTTTCAGGCACTAATGAATAAATATAGAATTGAATTATGGCATGGTGTTTTTTTTTCTCAATGATTGTACATCAAATAGGAGCATTTGTAATATCATTAGTCACTTAAAATATGTTATTAGTATTTCGGAGGACTTTGATAAGATTAATATTTGTTGAATAGCAGATATGCGTTTAAATAATGTATACGGTCTGGCTTCGCCTGACTTGTCCCTGTAGACAAGCCTATTCTGCTTGTTGGACCATATTTTTAGCAGATGACATACTTTTAGCCCGCCTAGTCTGTTCTCTGTAAAATGCCAGATCAAAAGGGCAATGTTCAGCCTTAATGGACTGGCTGGGTTATTCACTCAAATCTAAGTATGCATTTATAAGCTAAGAATAGATCACGCTGTTCAACCTGGGGTTAACTCCAGCTGTATTGATCAGCACTCATAAATTCTCTATATTGATTGCAGTGCTTGGGCTAAAGCTCAAAAACATCCCTTATATTAAATCCATTTCAGAATATATTATGGTGTGTATTGTTTGGCTCGTCTGCTATGTTGTGGTCAAAGTTCTACGGTCGTAGTTATTTCCCGGTGAAATAATGTTAAGGTGAAGTTCATTGCAGGTGCCGAATGATACTTATTCCACCTTTTGGGTTACAAATGGGTGCATACAGAGTCGTTCCGTTCGTGAGCCTGTTATGTTAAGCCTGTGTACACCCCGGTACACTTTTCTCTCTCTCTCTCTTTCACTCTCTTTCATTTGATACATGTTTTGTGTTTCATCTTGTCTGTGTAGCCTAGCAACAGGTAGCAGGCAACAGTTCATGTTCCAAATATGGTGTTCTGTGGAGGAGGAGCAAATGCCACAGCGCTCAAATGAAGCACACAGATTCACGTAAATACCAGTCAAACATCTCACACTCCACAGTATTTTTTGGCAGACCACCAGAGCAAGCGGACCAAGAATTCCCTATCATTACAGGCATTCAAGGTTAGATTTTTGCCAAGAAGCACTGGAGCATGACATCAGAAAAACAACAACATTTTTTTTTTTTTTTATAAAGATGTGCCTGTCATAAAACAGAAAATTAATTGGATTTTTTTTCAATAGCTCTCCTTAAATACAGAATGCAAGACAATATTTTCAGTTTTGAAATCTAATTGGCTGAGGCGTGAAGATTCAAAGACCTTGATACGTGTACACCTGTGGCTGCACCGCAGTAATTGAATTCTGTATTAATGGGGGTTTGAATCAATAAATAGTTACAGTTAAGCCATTGTTCTGTTAACAGAATACCCTAACCATTATCTATAATGTGGCTTAGCAACCATAAATTATTGCTAAAAGACTAGTTTTTGTCGGAGAAGAATTGTTTACCGAGATTATTATTATTATTAATACATTATATTGTTCATTGAAACTGCATTCTAGCATATTGTCAGTGTTTTATAAATGCAATAAGCCACTCAGATGTTTGTTACAGTGATTTTATCAGGGCTAAGTAGGTTTTAGGCATTTTGCCTCACATAATGCTTAAGAACTAAGTAATTTTCTAAACTCAGTATAATCCACAGGTTTTTAGTACCGTAATAGTAAAATGAAGCTGCATAATTAAGCTGGTGGTTTAACCATATGTTTTTGGGTTTCATTCTTTCTTCGTATTATTTTTTCTGGCATTTCATTTTTTGTGCTTAAAAGTGAGATGCTTAAAAGTGAGTACAATAATATTGCTGTAAGAGTCACACCCAGGCAGAATAGAAAGCAGACTTGTCAACAAGAATCTATCACCAGCTTACTCAAGACGAGTGCGCAGCCATCTGTCTTATAGGGTTAGAAGTCGAATAGCTTTGGCCATGCGTTTGCTAACATTGGCTAGCAGACCCGGTTGCTACAGAAGCAAATAAACCAAAAATGATGCAATGTTTAACATTTTACAACATTTTAAACCCTAATGAAAACCTGCGAGCTAAGAGTAGTGCGCTCTTTTCCACTTGCCGTATGATAGGCTGAGCTTTGCAGTAATTATGACTTCTGAGGAGCAGAGAGAGAGGTGGGGCAGAGAGCAGTCTGCCATGGGAAAGGGGTTTTAATAAATATAAACTTATCAAGTCAGAGCGGTTGGCTGTACGGCTCAAAATCTAGAGTCTGAATTCCGGTCACATTTTTAAGATACACAAACACCGGCGCTGTAGAACCTGTTATTATTCCATACATCATGCTCCAATGAATCTTTGTATTGAGGCCAATGATGAAAAGAGTACAAAACACACCAACTTTCGGTAAAAGTATTACTACAGGAATGATAATTCACTTGACTTAAATTGAACATAGTAATTGAGGAATTTACTCAAGTAAATCATTTTCCCCTCAGATACATTAAATTGAAACAACAAATATGAAATATTCAGTTTTCTATATACTGTCCTTATGTTGGCTAACCAAGCGAGCCACGCTAAAAAGAACACTGTCTCCATTATTAACAGAAACATAACGTTAGCTGGCTAGAACACTTAGCAAAGTTCTGAAGTCCTTGGCTAAATTTGGCCAGGTTCTTTAGCTTGCTGGCTAGCTCAGCTTCAGCTTGCTAGCTAGTTATTCCTTACAGCGGCACCTTCGGCGTGCAAACGCCCTGGCGGAAGAATCTTCGCCTTAAAACCTGCAAGAAATTTGCCTCGGCATGCGAATAATTTTTGGCATATGATCAACATTTACAACTTTTCTAAATGTTTTCATAGTTTTTATATGCAAAAATATGATTATAGGGTTGGACGTTGGTAATATTGGTAATAATTTTGGGTGGTTGGAACGAATTATCGGCATTTAAATAATTTCCTATACAATATATCTAATTTCACAATACAATTTGTTTACTTTTCACCTCCCAACCAGGTTAAATTTGCATGCCGATGTACCACTGTACATGCATTTAACTACATTTTATGTATTATCCTGAGATCTGCCTATAAACTGTATCAGCACTTACAACGTACAATGGGTACTGAACACTGTTGAAACATCATATGTTGAGCAATGTTGAAACATCATGTGTTTCATACTGATGAATAATGGTAAGCTTTGAAACTCTTTTTAAAAAATTTAAATCTTTTATCACATAATTTTTTAAGCATTTAAAACTGAAGATACCTGATGAATTGCTCATCTCACGCCTTAAAAACTAAGCTACTGATGACGCATTTGGCAGCTGAAGTTTACATATTAAACATGAAAATGCTTGATTTTGATTTAAATGAAATTATTTAACAGTCACACATACTGTCCTAATTAGCTTAGAGTCTTGGAGAGCTAAAAGTCATAAATATTAAATTAATTAAAATATTTTTTTTCAAAGTTGCAAAGGCTGCAATGATCATCTCACTTTATGTCATTATGTATGTATTTAACCCACTGGCTACTGTAGAGCAAACAGCTTTTAGCAAGTTTAGTCACTCATAACTATTTCATTCATTCATTCATTTACTAATTCATCTTCTATACCGCTTATCATGTACAGGCTCTGGGAGTCTGGAGTTAATCCCAGGAGACGTTGGGCACAAGGCAGAGTACACACACATATACGGGCAATTTTAGAATGCCAATTAGCCTAATCTGCATGTCTTTGGACTGTGGGAGAGTGTAGAGTACCCAGAGGAAACCTACCAAATGAGGGGAGAACACGCAAACTCCATGCACGTAGACCCACGGCAGAAATTGAAGTACACTTTCAAAGTGCTAGTAGAATTCATTGAATTATCCACTTTAAAAATGGGAAAATCTGTGAAACAAAAACACATCAAGTGTCCGAATGCATGTTTGCAAGGGAATCCTATAAAGAATGGACACAGATTGTGGACAGTTACTGCATTCCATGTGATGGTGTATAAAACATGCCACCTACTTTCGACCCAGTTCACAGGACACTGCACAGGACCCAGGACGATGTTTGGGTGAGGGATCATTCTTTGCAAAGCAGTTGCAGATATTGTGCTATTAAACTGTAAGTGGACCAGGCCCAGCACTGCCATTATACATTTTCCTCAGCAGTAAGATTCAGAAGTCAAAGTAAAGGATAATATCCAATCAGAGACCCTTCACTGGTGACATTTGCATGATAAATGCTGCGCGGTCTTGGAGGGACTTTTTATCATTAATGCATTATCATTGAAATGCTTAAAAATACTTTAGGTTTACTTTTAGACTCAGAACAATTTGAAAGGACCAATAGGGATGCACAACTCACAGGGCTCATTTTTAAACTCATTTTCTATCCGGCTCCGAACATGTTTAGTGCCTCAGGTGAAGTAGGTGCATTAAAAATGAATGCTACAGTCTAGACAGCTTACATTCTTAATGTTTTTTTTTTCTTTTCTTTTTTAAAATTGAGTCAGTGCGGTCTACTATGATTGGCTTTGTTATTTTGTACTATTTTGAATCTCGTGGTGTCATGTATCGTAATTAGTCACAAAAATTATATTTCAAACCCTCCACCCAATTAGGCTTCCATGGTTCTGAAGTGCAAAAGACTGTGGTATTGTCAGGCGCCAAACGCCAGACAACAGTGCAATGGCTTTTCTATTGCATCACCACGATGCCTTTTTCAGTATTTGCCCATGCACATCTTTATTGTAGCCTGTGCAAAAGTCCAAATTTTATCAGGATTTTTTGAAGCAGAACTGTACAGCCCTGTGAGAAATTCAGTGGTGGTCAGAACCTACCTCATCAGGAAAGTTAAGGTCATGGAAATATTGGGCTTTCAGTGATTTTATTTCTTTGAACTGGCCTTTTTCTGAGGAAGAATGGTTGAACATAAATTTATATACAATATATATACGCCACAGAGTCAAAAATGTACATTTTGCACACTTAGATTATTAATTCAGTGCAGAAATGCACTCAGAAATGTATTTTATTTTGCCAAGCCTGAGGCCTCCCAATTTCCTGTTAGTGATAATGATCAACTACAGCTGGTAGCTTCTCTGTGCCAACATAAAAAGGGCTTGTTTGGCAGCACTCCCTGGATTGACCAACACACAGAACAATGGGAAAGTCCAAGGAGCAGTTTAGTGCAGATCTGAGAAATAGGATAGTATTGTAGATTCAGGAATGTCAACAACTGCAGGTTCCAGGATAAATTCAAACAGTTGTACATAGGGCAAGTAGAAGTTATTGGGAGGTGTAGCCACTTTTGTCAAGGTTTGGACGAAGACCCAGAATGTCATCCTCAGCTGAGTGGAAACTGGTTTGGATGCTCACGAACAACTAAGGAACCACCAAGGCACAGGCCTGTAATCAACGGGAAGCTGCTGGAACAGTCTTCCAAAATCCACACCTTCAGGCATGAATAATATTTGCATGTGTTCAGACAAAGAATAACCCTTCAGGAGAAAAGTTTTAATATGAAGTACATTTAGAATGAAAAAATGGTGCAACATTCAACCCCAAGAACCATGTACAGCACCATCTTTTAAGTGTGGTGGTAGTATCATCCAATGGGACTGGTGCATGAAATCGATGCTATAATAAAGGGGGACTGCCTCAGAATTGTGTGTTCCAACAGGACATTGAGCCCAGGCACAGTTTTTTGTGTAACAACTCATTAATTTAAAAGATTAATGAGTTTAAATTCAAATTTAATTTTAACTAAATATCAAAAAGAAAGTAGGGCACCCCACTTTAGCTGTTGTAGCAACTATTGCTAGTCCCATGCTGCTGGTGCTGACGAAGGTCAATGAGAGTTGTACGCATGCGCAGAGGCGAAAAATTGCATGAATTCCTGTCTGCCCTTTCTCATTCAAGTCGCATGAAGGACTTTCGGATATATATATTCTATGTAGGACCATATATGAAAGTCACTTAGATCTGATCTAAAACACATCATATTTTGCTTTCGGACAGCCTGAAAAACATTAGGATAAAAAAATATATATAATAATAAGATTTGGGTCCATTCAGGGTGGTAATGTTTAATAAATATCAATCTACAGAAAACTTGTCCTGTAAATATAATGCTAATATATATAAAAATGAGCTCATTAATATAAGCCTGTGGTTTGAAAAGTACAGTTGACACTATTGTTTGATCTGCTGTTAGGTCAGAAAGTGTTGATTAAATCTCTATATCAGTTTCCAGAATGTATCGTTGCTATGGTGTTATACGGTTGTGGGCATTTAATGTATCATTGTAAATTATAGTAATGTTTAACTTCAAGCTACTAACATTCATGGACTGAGAAGGAATTACAACATGGACCATTTAGCAAGCATCCACGTATCATTTAGCAAGTGTTGACAGTTACTTCTCGGAATTACCCATCACCCCTTTGTATGATTTACTACCAGCATTGCACTATTTGCTATTCAGACCAGTTATCACTCTTTTTCATTCTTCTATAGTATAATAATAAATACATTTTTTAAAAACAAGCCAGTCATGAGGTAATTTAGTTTTTTTCATGGCATGAGAATGAAGCAAAGCTCAGATGTGTGCGAGTCCTGCAGTTGTTTACAGGTCAGAAGACTTGTAATTAATTCCTGAGTTGCATTTGTCATGGCCAAGTGATTTCTGTCTGTGTTGCTAAATCAAGCTCATTCTGGCTTCATTATGTTGCAGTTCTATAGTTTTCACAGGTGATTAATTTCCACGGAATGTGTTTCTGCTCCGTAAGACAGCTTTCAGAGCGTCTGAGCTGCATATTTAGCTTTGTCGTATGAGTCAGGCCGGTCTGTGAGGGGAGCAACTATACGGCCTAAGTGGCCTAAAATCGAAAATCACATTCACATCAAGCTTACATACTTTTTTTTTTTATTTACTTCTATGAGTAGTTTTACTGCACCATACGAAATGAAATAAGCATTTCACTGCATATCGTACTGTGTATGACTGTGTATGTGACAAATAAAATTAGAATTTTCGATCACGTCACTGTGTTCCACCAATCAGACATACAGTACCAACAATAATCACATGACTCCGTTTGTCCAATCAGCCACAATAACAATAACCACATGTAGTCACATGACCACACAAATGCTGCATAGCGGTAAAAAGAAAAAATCTTCAGTCGCGGTGAACAGTGAAAAAAGCTTTATGTTCTGAAAAAAGTGAGATTAGGAAATTGGTGTTCCTTATTCCTTAATTTGCAATTTAGGGTAAAGTTTAAAGTACAGCTACTCTACCAACCGCTGCCTCCATTAAACTCCTGCACGTACCCACAATTTGCAAAAGTAACACAAGTACATCATTAATGTTCAATATTTACTGTGTTCCTTTCATTATTATACAAAAGTATATTTCTTACAGTATGTCAGCTGTATTTGTGGGGCGAGTGGTAGCATGACCAAGGCAAGATCTTTGTGTTAGGTTTTAGAGAAGAATTCCGCCATACACATATGGCTAGTGTTATGTAATAAATAAATAGATATTTTTTTATGAATTGCGTCATTTCATGTTCATCAGGCTATTAAAATATGGCAAGGTCATTGAAAGCTGAAAGGATGGAGCACATTCATTCACCAGCACAGACACGGTCAACCTGATGTAGAATAATGGTAGCATCAGTGTCATGAAATTGGTGGCTAGAATGGGGGACTGGGGGGGTAAACATTAGCTAAATCTTTATTAACAATACCAAGCAGCCGGCAAATTCATGGTGAAAGCTGGTAGAAGTCAAAACATCAGTCATACAGATTGTCCCGTGTAGGGTCACTGAGGCCTGTAACCTATCCCAAGCACTAGACAGGGCACGTAGCGTACGAGACAAGCAAACAAAGCATGCTTTTGGACTGTGTGTGGAAACGCAGCAGGCAGGGAGAAAACATATCTCACATAGGACTGGAGGTGAAAAGTGAGCATGTGAAATGTGAGATGGAGGGATGGAGAAAAGCGGCTCTTAGAGTTTTTGGACAAACAGCTAAAGCTCAAATTCTCTTTGAAAAAGTTCATTGTAAGTTCTTGAATTGTGCAAATATTACTTTACCTACTGTACTGTATGAAAAATCAGTACAGGACAGAACAGTGCATAAGGTTGTATTATGGGGTGAGGTGATGTATTATTTATCAACATTGTGACAAAACCCCATAAACCACACTCACTTACATGATAGGATCCCACACTGTTGCACCCTATGGACTATAGGCTGCCTCTTTAGAGCTGCTGTTTTCCGTCACAGCGAAATACAAAATGATCAGTCGGAAACGAAGCAAATGATAATGTTGCCACTGTATCCCTTTATAGTGTGAAAGCTGAGAGGAGGAAAGATTAACTTTAGTACATGCCATAGCTTTGCTTTGTTGCTAAAATTGACCTTTGAGAGAAATTTCAAGAAGAAATTAAAAGATGCGGGCAGAGGAGACATATCTGAGGGTAATTATGACTGCACCGAAGGCTTAAAATAGTGAAACTAGCACTTCACTTTCGATTTATCTCCAGCTGTTAGTATTTTAAAAGAAAAATCAGGACCCAGTGATGCCAGATGGCTGCTGGAACATTTTTAGGTGAGGACAAAGGTTTAGGTTAATTTAGTACTTGAATGCTCCATGTCCAAGTGTCCTTAAGCATCCAAATATTGTTGTTTTGGCTTTAAAGCAAGCAAGGTCATGAAAAGCAATGGATTCTTTCAAAAGCTGCAGCATGGCTGTCCTTGTCAGCTTAAAAAAGCAAGGACAAAAAACTATGGGAGGTTACACTAAGCCCTGATTCACTAAAGGTATGTAGATAGATAGATACGCTACCGCTCAAAAGTTTGGGATCCCTTGCAAATATCTTTGTTTTTGTTGTGATTTATTTTCTACATTCTACAACAATGTTGGGAATGAAATAATACCTATGGAATTACTGTAGGTAACTGTAGGCAACAGTCAGTTGTTAGTTTATGACACGGAGGTCAACCTTCCTGGAATAGCAAGAACATTATTGTCAAGTGCATTTGCAAAACCCATCAAGCACCATGATGAAACTGGCTCTTGTGAAGACCATCCCAGGAACAAAGACGAAACCCTACGTCTGCTGCAGAGAAGTTCATTTAGAGTTACCGGTCTCAGAAATCACCAATTAACAAACAGCACCTCAGATTAGAGCCGTTATGAAGACTTTACGGAGCAGACGTAGCAGATACATCTCAACATCAACTGTTCAAAGGAGATTATTGCATATTGACACCATCAGCATTGTTTTAATGTAGAAAGTAATATAAATTAGGACCGACCGTGGGGTTGGTCATGATCACAAACCTTTGACCGGGTGGATTTGAGTGGGTGTGTGGATGGATGGATGGATGCTTTATTGATCCTCAGTGAAATTCCAGATATCCAGCAGCAATAGCAACAGTAACATAGACAGGTTGTAGATGTGATTGCATACTGTATTTTATATACAATCATGGCATATCAATCACATGTTTTTAAAAAATGGGACCAAATAAGTGAAATGAAGTTAATTGCAGTGCAACCTTGATGTGAAATTTAATGTGTGGCAAAGTAACAACGGTGCAAATAGTATTAATTGTGCAAATAATTTACTGTAGTAGTTGCAAAGAGCAGCATGAAAGTCATGAGTAAAAATGTCACTTTGACACAAATACACATATGCACACACTGGAATCTGATAAATCAACAGCGTGTACTGTGGATTGTGGCTTTCAAATAAATAAACTAACACATGTTTGCCAATTTCTTCCTTTAATAATTTTATAATTAATTGTTCAAACTTTTATATACTTCATATTCACATATCAGGTGCTAAGAGCACTTCAGAGAGTTTTTCATATACCCTAATTAAAACATCTTAGCAAGTAAAAAATACACTGACTTGGTGGGGAAAAAAGAACACTCAGATGCTAATATTTTGTTGGTTCACCTTTATTTTTAATTATGGCATGCATTTGCCGTGCCGTCCAGTTTTTACCAAGATCTTGTAATAATGATGGAACAGTCTAATCAGTCTGTAAAATTGTTCTCCAGCTCATTGAAAAACACCTTTGATAGGGTTAAGGTCAGAAATCTGTGGTGGCCAATACAGGTGAGTAAATGATTCCTCATGCTTTCAGAACTACTCTTTCAGAATTTGAGTCCTAGAATACAGTATGTGTGTGCCCACAGGGAAGAAAAAATCCATTCATGGGAGTCTAGACGTGACCAACTGAAGCAACCCCAGATCATAACACTGCCTCCTCAGGCTTAAGCAGTGAGCGCTGCATGATGGTGCACTGCTTTCTTACCCCGACATGCTCATCATGTGTATTAGGGTCAGTCTGGACTCATCTGACCTTTTTACATTGCTCCAGTTTAAAGTTTATGCTTTATACTTTATGTCTAGCAAACTGAAAACTTTTTTTGGTTTGCCTCACAAATAATTAGTAGCAATTTCACTTTTTAACATGGCTGTGAATTTCTTTTAACAATGCAACTTAAAACATTTAAGTGATCTCCAATCACTCTTTTATTTTTTTTCCGGACAATTTCCTTTTACCGTTTGGTACTTTCCTTGCTAGTTTTAATAATGCATTGAACAGTTCTTAACCCAGTCGTTTCAGCAAACTATATACTGTTGCGTAGTGTAGTTTCTTTGCTTGAACCAGCCCAATAATTTGACCCTGTAACTGTCGCATCATTTCCACAACAACGGGTTACATCTGACTTGGTTGTTTAACAAATGTAAAGCTTATTGCATTAGTTAGGGTTAAAAGAATTGTTGCCAGCTGAAACATAATAAATCACTGCAGTATCAAAGTAAGCAAAGGCTCTGAAGTATATGCGTATTTATATTACTGTATATCCACGTGGTGACAGTGAATATAGTTAAGTCGATCTAATATTTGCATCATAGGCACACAAGGAAACCAAATAAGATGCAGTGCTGGCAGATCATTGATAGACCATTTATTTAAAAAATCAAAGCTTAAAATAAGCAAAACTTTTTCAGGGCTTGAAGCTTGAAATGGGTAAAAATAGACATTTTCATAGATTTATATTTCATTTATTTCATACATTTTCATCCTCTAATAAGAAACACTTCACATATACAGTGGGCTTTTTCTCTTTAAAATGGCTTTATACAGTAGCATCTGTTTTTATCTTGAAAGTATCGTCCTGCCTGGAGAATTACTGTAATCTTAAGAACATAGCATTTGCACAAACCACTTGGCATGTCATGTTGTGTGCACAGCTCATCTTGGCAAAATATCCACAACACACCCAATTAACTGCATGTGCCATTTATCAGATCCTACACTAATGATTGGCCTTTATTTGAGATCTTAGAAAATATCAGGAATTATATATATGTACAGAGTAAGCCAAAAAATGTACACACCTCAGGAAAAGAAAAACTTGTATAAATATTTTAATACTAAATTTATTGATATACATTATGTATTATAAGTTAATAATAATATATTAGTATTGTAATACTATTTTTCTCTTCCTGAAGTGTGTATGAATGTTTTTGGCTGACTTAAGCTCATTTTTATGTCAGCTGACAATACTCAGCATGATGTACGAATATATTGTATGTTAATTAGTTATAACTCACTGCTGCCGGTAGATTAGAATAATCATAGAGTACCCTGTGTTAATAAATGTTAATGCAAAGCACAGCTGGGATCAGACACCTCCTTGAATGGTTATGCACTAAATTATGTAAAAAGTCACCTGTCAGGAGCAACTGATGCTACACAGCTTGATCATGATATTTGTTTTTACAACATGCAAATTTTTTAATTCTATCTGAGCATAAAAGCTTGCCATCTCATAAATCTTAAGCCTTGTTAACTGATTGGTCAGAAAGCATTGATACATTTTCTGAAACAGTAGCCCCAACATTAATAGAAGCTTTATAGCTTGTACATTATTGCATCTAGATAAACTTGGACAGGACATTGTTTGACATATAGTAAACTTGCTGTGGGTCTTTCGGCTGCTCCCGGCAAGGCACAGTGGACCATCCGGTCCAAACACAAGCTTGGCACAGGTTTTATACCAGATACCCTTCCATACACAAACCTCCCATTTTATCCAGGCTTGGGAGCGGCACTGCCTGGGAATCGAACCCAGGCTTTCTGCATGATAGGCGAGAAACCTACCACTGAACCACCAGTGCCCTTTTGACATATAGCGAAGATGATGTGTAATTAATAATGTGGTAAAGATTTTAGAAGGTACGATGGCTTCGTTCTTGGGAAGAGTCTCCAGTGTCAGCTTTGCATAGTAGCAAATGAAGTTAAAACATTAAGTTTTCTAACATAGGAAAGTCTTTGTTGCTTGTGGGGTGGGGGGTTACAGAAACCACTATATTCCTTCATCTTAACATAAAAATAACTAACTTGTGAATTTTAAAAGTAAAAGTATTTTTTTGCTTCATATTAGGCCACTCTGTCACTAATTATTTTCCTCCAACTACGAGGGGCATTCAAATTAAACCAGAGCATTTGATAACATTTCTTCTTGAAAATCCTTGAAATTGATGGATTGTTTCTCACTAACTTGTGGAAGAGCTGCATTTGACTTCGGGAACTGTGCATACATGGATTTACAGACACCACTTGCACATTACAGGAACTCATCTGGGAGGTATGCCACATCCCCTGGTATAGTCTTGACCTCGCTTCAAGCGATTTTCATATGTTTGAGTCATTAAAGGAGTTCCTGGGCGGCCAGTATTTCAAACATGCAGCAGGCAGTCTGATCATGGCTCCAGCGTACTGAGAAAACGTTCTATCTTGATTGTATTCAAGAACTTGTGAAACACTGGGATAAGTGCATCAGTGTAGCAGGTTTATATACAGTATGGAGAAATAAAGTTAGTTTTACTCGCATAACCGTTAAATCAAAAGTCCTGGTTTGAATTGAACGTTGGGTTTCTAATTGGGTTTCATTTCCTGCTCATGATATATATGGATGCTGAAGTGCTACAACAGTATTGGCTCAGGCAGAAAAAGTGTTCATCATGTTCAGTACTGAGCTGCCACGCTGACTGACAGAAGCGAACAAGATATAATGAAATTTTAATAGCTTTGATACGTCACATGCTGAGAAATGGAGGCACAACAAAAAGTCTAGGGATTTCCTGTAATTCCCTGCTGAATTTTATAAATCTGTCATAGTCTAGCTATTTAAAGAGGCTTATGCAATTTATGGTCATGTTCGTTTTTTTTTTTTAGAGGTTATGTTTTAAATTGTTACCTGAGCTGCATACATAAAACTCATTTGTACAACACAAATGTTCAAAGAAAGCCAGTGTAGGGAGAAACAGTGATAAACGTTGTGATTATAGCCTCTCTATCATCGACTGTGTGGCGTTACAGATAAGCACTGGCCTCAGTTGCAGCTGCTGGAAATGTGGCTTTGTTATTTTCACCCACACATGTTGAAAATGTCACCAGTCGTGCAGTGAACGGTGCTGGAACCGTACGTTGCAAGAAGTTTCGCAATCAGAGAGAGTTGAACGCTGGCATTGTGATCGAGCCCACAGGAACCATTACTGAATAACTGATCAATTCAGAGACAGCAGGCATGAGCTCTTTCAGCAAAGTCGGTCTGAAAAGCGTCACATGCTCCGTGTCCCCTGTTCGCTCACAAAAGGTCTTACACCATTCCAGTGAAAGCTAAAATGCAATGTAACATTTGCCATTTAACTCTCGTCAAGGTTCACGTACAGCTTTTCAGGGTTTTTTTTTTCCTTTGCAGTCCAGAACATTATTTATTGTACTGTTCCATGTTGGGCTTTGGTATCTTCAGGATCTCTTGAGGAAGCTGCGTGATTTGCCTTGATTAGACACTATTGATTTATATTTAATGTTACGACCACTCATTCCCCCCAGTGTCCTCTCTCAGGTTTTCTTCCACCTTCCAAGAACATGTATGTAAGTGGTGGATGTGGTAGTATAGAACGCTTGTCGGTGCGAATGTGTGTGGATGGACTTCCTTACTTCCTTACGTTAAGTATGTCCAGATGTCGTGATCAGCACAGTTTGACAGCAAAATGAGATAACTCCATTTTGGGGGGGGAATTGTCCTTTGTTTGTTTGTTTTTCTTTTTTTTCCAGATTTATTATATTTTCTATGTTAAAATATGATATGATAAATAGTGTAAGATTTGTATGATTTCACAAAATGCTATTCCACCTCGCAGTTTTCGCACAATGGATGAAATCAGGCTGCAGTTATGTTTATGGCTATTTAAATTATGCAATTTATATTACATTACATCTATACATGTTGGTTTAATAAAAAGTATAGCAAACTTATTTCTTGATGGCGATTTTGCAGAGATAAAGCACCTTTGAATCTTGAGTCTGTGGCACCAAATTGGAACAAGTAGTGAAATTTTGGGGGAGATCATGAGAAACATTAAAACAGCACAAAAAGTTCAGTTAACAGCATCATCAGCCTCCTCTTCAACCAGTTTCATTTTAGTAGTTGATGGCAGCACCTTCTTGCACAAGTAGTAAAGCTATGCGCTATATAATCTCAGTTTGTGCATCGTCCAGGTACCAAAATATTTGTGTTATTCCAATATATCACAAGATCGTCTTTTGAAAATATTACTGTAATGTTATACAGTACGTAAAAGCAGTGCTAGTGATGGGACGAGCAAGAGGAGGAAAGGTTTGTATTGTACAATAATTGAATTGGAAATAAAACAGAAGGTTAGACTACAGTAACCTACAGTAAATCGCTTCTTTTAAGTCAATAACATGGTGTTTGCACAACTTCCAGATCACATGATGCATTTTTCATAGAATGTATTAAAGACTTGTGCTACAGTACATTAATGCTGGGGTAACTACGTTGCCAGTAACAGAGTGTAAATATCCCTTTTCTTGGCCTTAATATTGTCCAAATATCCATTGTACATTTATGGCAGCTGCTGTTTTGCACAGCAGGTAGTTGCACTGTGCGATGTGATTGGCTTGCCACAATGTGTTGGCTTTTGCTCTAAAATACGGCCACCTCATGGTTTGTCTCAAACTTGGATGTGTAAAGCTTCTACAATAAGATTATATAACAGTTTTCAAAGAAACGTTTTGTTACAGACAACCTTCTGTGTAGGTTTGAAATACTTTTGCCAAAGACTGTTCAGATGTACTTCAAGTATTCTGATCCATACATATAAAAGCCGAATACCAAAACCAGGTCAAGAGCCAGCTAATCAGACACAGGGAACAAGGCTTGGTACACCAAATTGTAAATAATACTGAGCATGTGTGAAAAACGTGAGCATAATCAGTGATCAGGAGCCTTTAAACATGATAACTGCTCTCCGTTTTATTGTCTACATAAGCAGTACTCTACAGTATGCTCCCTGTCCAGGGAATTTTCCCCCATACAGAACCCCCTTCAATGTCACCAATGCAGACATCCCTTCCTCTGTGCGTTACCGTGGTAACGTAAACCATTGCGATGCCTGTTACTGCTGTGGATATTTCACAATTTTTAGATCAAATATTGAATATATTGTATATTTATACAAAAACTCACACCATTCCAAAATGTATAATACTGAAATATGTGTAAGAAATATATATAAATAGTTTATACTATATGGCCAAAAGTATTCACTCACCTGCCTTTACATACATATGAACTTGAGTAACATCCCATTCTTAATCCCTAGGGTTTAATATGATGTTGGCCCACTCTTTGTAGCTATAACAGCTTCAACTCTCCTGGGAAGGCTTTCCACAAGGTTTAGGAGTGTGTTTAGGGGAATGTTTGACCATTCTTCCAGAAGCGCATTGGTGAGGTCAGACACTGACGTTGGACGAGAAGGCCTGGCTCATAGTCTCCACTCTAATTCATTCCCAAGATGTTCTAGCAGGGTGAGGTCAGGACTCCGCAGGCCAGTTAAGTTCTTCCTTGCTCATCCATGACTTAATGGACCTTTTATTTGTGGAAGGGGTCATCACCAAACTGTTCCCACAACGCTGGGAGCATGAAATTGTCCAAAATGTCCTGGTAACCCCTGAATTCAGTTTTTTGGCAATATAGTGTAAGTGAGTTTATATATATTCAGGATTTACAGTGTCATTCCTAAAGAGATTTAGGAATATTATTTAGAAGTCTATAGGCGATGTAATATAAATTATTTATTGATTACATATCTGTACATTATTTACAAATTATTCTAATATAATATTATTTTGCTCCTGATAATAACGAATGGTGAACAAATTGAATGCTCTTTCTATACTTCTTAATTCACTCCAGCGAGGCACAATGACTGATGGGTACTTTTGCTTGTCAACTTCCAGTGAAGCGATGAACTGTTATTCTCTTGGTCCCTACACTGTTCACAGTTTCCTTTGAACAGAGCAGTTTTGCTCCCTACAGTTTGGAACCTTACTAAACATGGCTGAATACCCCGTGCCGTCCACTTCACAGGAAACTGCTGGGTGTTCGGAACACAGCTAGAGAGTGTGTGGGTGGAAAAAACGTAGTCCTTGGCAGCCACATTTGTAGAACCCAGTGCTGGTAGGGAAATAGTGTTTGACGCTGATTCATTTTGTTAACAAAATAGGAAAATAGGAGCATTTCTACTTTGTTCTGGCAAAATGTATTTATTAAGTGTTAATACATGTTTATAAAAAAAGTATAATAAGAAAATTAAATTCCAAAAAATTTGAAAAAATTTTCAAAACCTGATTATTGATGGCTATACAGTATTTTGGAATTCAGCCATAGCAAGATCCAGTAGAATTTCCCAGTGCTTCACACACACTGCATTTCGTCTTTGAGTCAAATAGCATGACACAGTGACAAAAAAAATTATAATCACCTGAGCTGAGTGCTGAACACTGTGCAGGCATTGGGGTAGAAACCGAAGATGGCAGGATTTTTCTGATAGCATCTTAATTGCATGTTTATGTTAAAGGGGAAGGACTTACACAAACCATTTTTCCCTTTTGACTTTTGCTCTCGAACACATTTTAATTTAAAACAGTGAGCTGTCTCTAATCATACAGCATCTACGTAATCCACTAAGCTACTTGTTTGCTTATGTTGCATTAATTCCTAAAGCAAACAAGGCCAAATGACTCATTTTCCGAGGTTCACTCCAGGCCTGCCCTTGCCCTGAGGGCACTGCACTTGCTGCAAGGAGAGCAGATGGGCGCTGAGCTCTGGCACTGGCCATTTTCAATCTGTCCTCAACTACTGTAATGACAGTGGCCGCACTTTAATTAGTCACTCCAGCAGCGATGCAGAATGGGAGCAGTAAAGCATGATTTGCTGGCCTTTAGAGCATTGCCAGCCTCAGTTTAAACCAGCTGCAAATTTACAAAAAATTGATTTTCCCTTTAAATTTACTTTCTGACATAGAATGCCATCTCTTATGCTATTTTTAACGCTCAGTAAAACATTTAACTGAGTCGTTGATGGGTCACCATGATGTCTGAGGTACATGAAGTCCAGTAGCTCATTATCACACATCAAAGTAAGCAGGTCCTCTGGACTTTTATGATCATCTTTCCCTTGTGGCAAAAGCGGGAGAATATCAGAGACAGGGCAGACCAAAGAAACTAAACTAATCTCAAATGCTAACCCATATAACATCACTTGATCTATTATGTATGCACTTTATTTTCTTCTCAGTGGCATTTCATTAAAGGCTTCTTGCACAAGGCACTTGATCTAAGCACACCTTTTTTAAACAGCACGGCCAAATTCCGCTTTTTACTCGGCTGAAATGTCTGTGCCCTAAGACAGCTAATTTTTCTGGGGACATTAGGCAGAAAAGGTAAAGAGATAAGTTCAGTGCGAGAAAAGTTAGCACTGCCAAACTGAAATGCATCATGACAGTGCTCTCATCTCTATTCCTGATCTCATGCTAATTAACACCACGATCTGGCTTCCAGAAGCACTGTGTGAGGATTGCATGCCCCTGGAAGTACATGATGCAATACAGGGCATGCAAGAAACCTGAAGGTCTTCCTCCATCTGTCTGCTCCACAAATAGGCGCGTGAAGAGTGCAGCGAATGATAAGCGTAATGCATATAACTTTTCAGTGTTGTTTTACTTCTAACCCAGAAGCAGTGTTTCTGACATCTCTGAGGTTTGGCCAAATCCTACATCTTATTCTAAGACATGTTGAGGTTGAGCAAGGATAGCTCATTTTCTCTTGATTTTAAAGGTTCCACATTTGACTATTTCTTTACCAAGTTAAAATAGGTTTCAGAGCCCCCCAAAATGTGTCTGTTCATGCTCCAGCTGAAATACTGTACCACTCACTCGTATAATGCATTTTATCTCCCATTATTTCACTCCTCCTCCAAATGTGCCATTTTAATGTCTATGCTATGAGCTACTTCCAGACTCACAAGAGAACAGCAGGGTTGAGCAGCGTGCTGAGGGAGGAGCCCTTACATGAGGTCATTAGCGGAAAAATCTAATTGGCTTGTTTAAGTCAAAAATGGAAAAAAGGACCTGAGTGAACATGTTTAAGATAAAGGTGCTTTATAATCATCATGAAAAGCTAAACCAAGCTATACACATCTCAAAAGCATAATGGAGATAGAATTGTGTGTGTGTGTGTTTACCAAAGAATAATGACAAAAAATATTTACCAAAAATATCAGTATAAACAATATTTATTGACAAGGTCAGAACTGAGCTTTATTCAGTTTCTGTAAAGAAACTACTACTTAAGCCTACATGCTGTGAAGTTCATTACACTTGGTTGTACGTTACAGGTTCCTAGGTAATAGCATGATGATGCAAAGTATGTGATTGTACATGATCAATTTGCCAAGCTGTACGCGCAAGCCAATTTTTAAACTACATCAAAGCGCATTAATTTATAAAGTAAATATGCATTTTATCCACTTTAAACTTTCTAACAGAATAACATCTATTAGATGAAGCTCTTTTGATGAATTTTTCCATTAAATCTTCATTATACTGGAATATTACAATAGTGGTAAAACGTATTATAGAACATTGTATTTCACTTTCCATAGACAAAGTGAAATACAATATTCTGATGAAACGTTCAAGTTTTTGAAAATAATAACAATAACCATTGTTATTCATGTAACCAATGAAGAATAATTCATTCCATACAATGAAATTGTTCTATAACAATCAATACTACAAAAAAGTATTATGAAGTCCTTCATTCTTCAAAACCTGCTGGATCTGGCTAGACGTAGAATCAGAAAGACCTCTGCAGTACTCTGTGCTCAATCCCTGCCTGCTTGTTTGTTTGATAGATCATGTACTAGATTATTTACGTCAAAGACGTTCACTTCACTTGAGAATTCCTTAGTTTTAGCCGGTTTTCTGCAGAGGTGGACACCCCGGCTCCAAAAAGTGAAATTCCTGCCTCGTGTTTGTTCCATCCATTAACTAAACAACTGATTCTAACTCTTCAGCCAGATAGGCAAGAACTAATTAGTGACATCATGTTTTGTTCACAGTGAAAACTACAGTATAAAACTGTACATGACATACAGTGTGGTGTCTTAATACTTTTGGTCACCACTGTATACCCATTGTCTGTTGTATCCTTTCTCACTGGAACAAACGTCTGAAAAAGGGGGAAAATATGACCTCAGTGACTTTACATGCGGCATGGTTGTTGGTGTGAGATATTTTAGAAAGTGCTGATCTCTTAAGATTTTCATGCCCAATAAACTATAGTCTACACAAGGTGGGGAAAAATAAAAGTGAGAGGCGGTTCTGCAGGCAGAAATGCCTTGTTGATGAGAGAGTGGGAGAATGGCCAGACTGGTTCTAGGTGACAGGAAAGCAAATAATTGTTTCTTTTACAACTGTAGTAAGCAGAAAAGCATCTTATAATACACCACATACAGTACAGTATATAATGTGTGATGTCTATTTATAACACTTATACACGTGCTAAATTAAGGTGTTTACGTCTTGAATATTAATTTTTTTTTTTAATGTGGAAAATCATTGCTAATGAAGAAAAAAACCATGCAAACAGACAAAAAAAATGTGAATGGAATTCCTCTAGTGTCATTTCAATTTTAATTAAAACATTTTTAAAAAGCTACAATCGTAGACCTTCTCAAAATCTAGAAATTCTGCCGTGAAAGATAAAACTCTCCAGTATGTGAGAAACGAAAAAATGTAAATGTGCTATCAAATTGCGCTAGTAAGTTTCCACTTTTGAATGCATGAAAACAGCACTTTGGATTGCCGAAATTAGATTTTTTTTTTTTTAAGTGGGGTCAACAAAAGAATGTAAGTGGTGCTGTTTTGGTTTGACGAGTGTCCCTGTGCATGCGCCAGATGCACTTACAGGCTGATTGTCAAACCCTCTCTCCTCGATTATGGTTAGTTGCTTGGATACTGGTTGCTCCAGACTCACATTTTTGCTTAAGCCAAGTGTACAATGAGTTTCCTTTTTTTTTGTGGAACTGATGGAATTTTAAAACATTTGTTTGATTTGAATAGTAAATTTGATTAGAGCACTGGTTGTAAGTACTGCTTAAGGTTTGGGTTTAGAACACCAACAACAAGTGAGCCTGTTAAAAATGCGCTTACTGAAGGGGGGAAAATAATTTTATTACAAGAAAATGACATCCATTAAATATTACTGACCAGGTGAACAGAGGGGATTAATCAGAGAAGCAACCAAGAGGCCAGGTGTGAACTTTCGGATGTGCATCATTGTAGCAGATGCTGAATTTTTTTACAGCACAATGTACGTTTCCTTTTTTTTTTTTTTTTATCTGATGAAAATTTTAATAAAATAAAATACCTGAAAGCCTTTTCTTCTTTCCAACAACTAACGTTCAAGCTGTTTCAGGAATACTGAAAAGCCTGTATGTAAAATTATTTGAAATCCATGCTAACCCAGGCGTCAGCAAAACAGGAACAACACAGCAGTCTGCATTTGGTTTTATTCATTTCTCTTATTACGCAGATTCCAGAGCAGATGCGACGGCACAGAAAATCGACCACGCCGTCATCGGCGGAGTCGTCGCGGTGGTTGTATTCGCCATGCTCTGTCTGCTCATCGTTTTGGGACGCTACTTTGCCAGACATAAAGGTGCATCAGGCATACAATTTATTGTGCAAAGTTTGTGTTTGGGTTTCCTTATACAGTACTGCGCGATAATCTTGAGCCAACCCTCATTTCTTCATATTTTGCTTCAAAAGACTTTCTTGTATTTTAAATGTAGTCTTGAGGAACAGACTTGCTGAAGGATTTTTTGGCTGTCATTTTTAGCAAGCTTTTGGCAAAATTTTCTTTTATTTTCAGTCCAGTCCCTGTACCTGAGCAGATTCAGAGTAATGTATTTTGCCCGTTAGGCCACACAGTGACCTATCTCCAACATAAGGCCGTAAATAAGAAAACAGGTGAGAAAGAGATGCAGATGATGACAGATGATTAGAATGCTAGTGATGCTGAACACTTGGAACAAATGAGAGGGGAAATGAGGTTGTCACATACAATAAACAACCAATTTTTAAACTGTATCTTTAGGCATTTTGCAGTCTGTCACTGTATTTTAACCAGCACAAATAAATTTTATTGAATATGAAGAAATGAAGATGAGCTCAAGGTGTCTATCATATACATGTACATGATATGTGTATGTGGTATAAAAGATGATATATACACTGTATACTGTATCTCGATTACAGGTACCTATTTTACCCATGAAGCGAAAGGAGCAGACGACGCAGCGGATGCCGACACAGCCATCATCAACGCCGAGGGAGGGCAAACCAACACGGACGACAAAAAGGAATATTACATCTAACTCTGACTCTGTTAGCGTCTCTCCCTGCTGGACAAGAAGTGAGAGTTTGGAAGGGGAAGGGAAGGGGGTGGGGGTTGTATCGGTTGTGGGGGGGTTTATGGTTATCAGACTGGATTTAAACAAGTGATTTAACAAAGAGGACAGGAGAGGAAAAGACAGGAGAGGAAAAGACAGGAGAGGAAAGAGGAGCAACGCTGCCATCGAGACTGAAGAGGTGTAGGATGGAGGAGCTCGAAGAGAGCTCACGTTTCTGCAACAAGCTTCACTATCCGACACCTCCCGACGCCTCCCACCGGTGCCAGTTTTGTTCAGTTTTTTCAACATTCGTGGAAAAAAAAAATTGTGCCTTGTTCTATTTATTTCGAAAGCACCTACTTCTTGTTCCTGCACCCACGACTTGCTGGCGTTCTGCTGGCTCTCTTAGCAGGCCCAATCAGACCACGCTTCTCCGACGCCCGCACACCAAACACACACACACTCCAGCGCTCACGCTGTTCCGCCAGCCAAGCAGAACAAACTCCATTCGGGGTATTACAAATGATGACATTTCAGCCTCACAAGAACTGTTTACATCTTTTTAACGGGTCGGTTCAAAGTGATTTATCAGTTCTTTTTCTTCAGTCCTCCCCCTCCCCCCAAGCCCCAACCAATTTCCCCGTCCTACATATTAGGTTTTGAGGTGGGTTACATTGTTGTGACAAACCTGAGTTAAGGTCTGTTGCAGCTCTTTAGTGATCTTGCATTATTTAATAGCTTTTCTGTATGTATGTGCAGATATCCTGCTTGTGCTAGATTTCATTCATTTTTTGCTGTGTCATAAATGGCCACCGGGTAGTACGATTACAATCACGCATTAAAAATGAATGCCAAAGCTAATAGTAAACTCGATCGCTCTAACTGAAACCACTTATAGAAAGAGAGATGTGCAGAGATGCCAACTTTAAATTTTTTGCAAAAACTCCCGGAATTTATCTATTTGATCACAAATTATGTTTGTGTTGAAGGCTTTGTGTAGTGCAAGAAAAAAAGCATTCACTCTCATCTGAAGATTTAGAGTTACAATCCCAACAATGCCAAGAATGCCAAGCCATCCAAGAAAGCAGAACTAGAACTTGTTTGGTTGGGACGGATGGCATACTCTCACTCTCCTGTCAATCACAGAGACATTATTAGCAAATCGTGCATTTGTGAGCTTGTGTATGTGGAAGCGGGTAGGTTGCACTTTCATCTGAATGTGTTAGGCAGTCTGACCAGCAGTTCCCCCAAAAAAGACACAATCGACTGGCTTTAGATGTTTTTCGAGAAAGCACGTTAGACTTCATCCTTGTTGCTACAGTAGCTGTTGTACGCTAAGAAAAGCTGGCTAGTACATAGAAACTAGAAACTGACCAGAACCAATATGAAATGACATGAAAAACAACCCACTGTGACTTAAGTAATAAACAGCTGCTTCACATTTTTTCCAACTCAAGAGACCATGTTGATTTTTATTGGCTGACAGGTTCGAGGCTTGTGAATTCACAGGACAAAAGTTCGCATAGATAAAGTCAGCACGAAGTAAAATCTTGGGTAATGTCTTTCACCTCTCACGTCATTTCCCCTTCAGTGGACTGACCTTTTTGTCCAGCGAATTTTATTCTCGCTTGGTCTGACCGCTGCTTTATCTGAGAAAGCGGAAAAGCATCATTTTTCAGATGGCTCCCATATCACCATAGCAAGAGGTCAAAAAAATCATAAATGCTACAGCTACGCTGCACGCGTTGGCACCTCTGGACATGCTTCAGACTACAAAGCAGCTCTAGTCGAATTCCTCACATGCTGGCACCAGGTCTCAGCACTGAAAACCGGTTACTGCTAGTGCTTAGATAATATGTGCTCCCGTGAAAAAAAAAAAAACATAGCTGTAATATACAGGTGTAAATTTAGATTCATTCTGTATTTTCTGAGCCGTTTGACACGTGTGTGTGTGTGTGTGTGTGTGGGCCTCCTACCAGCTTAAATATGTTTAAAACTAAATTCTTTATCGGTAACTTTGTATTCTGTTGTTCATGTCTCACTGTGGGGGCCTTATATATTTTATCCTTTTTTTTTTTTTTTTTTTGACTCCATGGTGTTGTTTATGGTCCGGCATAGGATGAGTCTGTAGTATAGAATATATGAAGTAACATAGAGCAGTATTGGAGAAGTTGTACACATTGGCATTCTCATGGCTGCATATTATTTTATTGGTTGTAGAGTTATTATTATTATTATGGGATGTAGAGTTTTTTTATATAAAATTTTAAAAAATGGTTGAGTTTATTTAACAGGATTTTAAAACTGGAAATTATTGTGGCAATTTACAAATGGTAATATATTATTATGATATTTATGTCTCCTCTCATAGTCTGCCAGTGTCAATCTTTGCCTTCGATCATTGACCTTGCCGTTGGTTTGTACAGTGTTTTCTGGTTTTATTTGAACGTATAAATGTTTTCATGTCAATTGACTAGCCTGCATTGCTGAGGAACTGAAGAGCAGACTGGAAATATGTATTCCAATATCTCACAGGGGTGGACAATCACAGGATAAGTAGCTGTAGTATCCAATAGCTTTAACTATAAAAACATATTTCAGATTTTTTCCAGAAAGTACATTTATTATGTTTATTGCAAAAAAAAGTGCTCGATGGTGGTGTGACACACTTTGTTGCTATAGCGAGTGCTACATATCCAAATACCACATGCAAAAACAGATTTATTAGCATTCACAAATGCTTTTCAGAATAAGGATCTCCAAGGTATGTTGAAACCAAGTAATGCTATAGCAAAGGCTCCATACAGTGGTACCTTGGTCTACAACTTTAATTTGTTCTGGAGACAAGCCCTTAACGCGAAATTTCGTCTTGTGAAACGCATTTTCCCATAGGCAGTAACGTTAAATTCAGATAATCTGTTCCAACCACCCAAAAAATATTACCAATTTCCAACACAATAATCATTTCTGTGCATATAAAAACAATTAAAACATTTACAAAAGACATGTAAATTAAGTACAGTGAAATAAATAGAAATTAAACCTCTCAACCATAATTAATGATTCCTCTTGGCATGTGATTGAAAAAAAAGGAACACAAGTGGCTCCTTTTTCTTCCTGCTACTGTCCTTGCTCCTTGCACAAAATGCAAAAAGCTCACAAAAGATACGTAAACTTGTTTTGCTGGACTTGCCACTGACGCAAACAATTTTGAACGGTCCCCCACAACTTACGCAGTCAAAAATAATCGTGCGTAAAAAAAAAAAAAAGATGTGTGTAATTCTGTGTTTTGTCCAAGTTGGATTCCAAAATCTACGGCCATGACAGCTTACAGATCCAATATTTTATGTGTTTGTTACAGTACAACTCTGAAATATACGACTCTGACCGTTTACAGACACAAAACTCGTTTTTACAACTCCTCGGACAAATTGCGAAATTACACCTATGAATGTAATGTGTTAGACCACTGTCAAAAATATGTCATCAAAGCCACATGCACAGGCGTTACTATCCGAGGGACGAGGAATCGATTCGGACACCGTTTTAAACCACCGGCGCCAAAATGGCCGAGCGCTCTCTCATCGTCTCAGGTAAGTTTTTTTTCCGTACATGTTTAAGAGAAGTAAAATGACAGAGATGTTTTAACTACAGCAGGTAAGATTTTAGGAGTTTAAAACGGTGACGGGGCGCATGCGCCATATCAACTCCTCTTCCCTCGGATAGTAATGCCTGTGCATGTGGCCTTGATGACATATTTTTGCCAGTGGTCTAACACGATACATTCATGGGCGTAATTTCGCAATTCGTCCGAGTAACAGAGGAGATGTAAAAACGAGTTTTGTGTCTGTAAACGGTCAGAGTCGTGTATTTTTAGAGTCGTGAGTTTTACTGTAACAAACACACAAAATATCGTATCTGTAAGCTGTCGTGGCCGTACATTTTGGAATTCAACTCGGACAAAACACAGAATTACACACAAGTCTTTTTTTTTTACGCAAGATTATTTTGGACAGTGATTTTATTCCATACATGCGTACGCACAATCCGGCGGCTCGTATGCCAAAAATACTTTCGTATGCCGAAGCAAATTTCTCGCAAAATTTCAGTCGAACATTCTTAAAGCAAACATGCTGAGGTACCACTGTATACAGTAACTTAATGTTTGTAATGTTCACGTTATGGTTAATATGGTACATAAAAACTCGAGGCAGACCAACATACTGGACAGAAACTTGCTGACTTTGTTGAACAAAGTACATGATGATAATATCCTTTCTTTATTCTGTATTAATGCACTTCATTATCTAGCTAGCTCACAATAAGCTATTATATTGTTAGCTACCAAGTTTTTTTTTTTTTTTATGTTTTGTGTTTATCATTTATTCACTTTATGTTAACTATGAGGTTTTATATGTCTTATGTTAGCTGCCATGTTTGTCTATGTTTTATGTTAGCTACCACTTTTTATTCTAGACACTTAGGCTTCAAGGCAACCAGAACATGCAGCACATCAGTGCCTTACTTGCCTGGTGGGCTTGCTAAGAAGTTTACCATATGTCCACCCCTGTTTTAACCACCAACACTAAAGAATATGTTGCATTGAAGCCTGTGTCTGTCTACATTACAGTCCATGATATAAGGGACACTGATAAAGAGCTTTCAGTGCACCATACGTTATGTTATATTATCTCATGCTTTGTAAATTAAAAGGATGTGTGAGGAATTAGAGCTATGAAAGTTTGCCACAAAGTACCAAATGTAAATGGTATAAGATATAGCATTGTAAAAACCAGCTGGTTTCCCAATGTCACTATTATTTTGAGATATTAATTCTTCTGTCTCAGGTCTGTGTGTAAATTCAGTTGATTGCATCTCAGGTAGAGTGCAAGATTTCGGCCCCACAGCAGAAGAACTTCAGAATTAATGAACACATTTACTCTTCGAGAAAGACCCATCATGCCCGAGTTAAGGATTTTGCTCTCAAGACGTTACATCCAAACCCTAACACACAGTGCACTGTTTTAAATGTGGAGATTACTTTGTATAGCTGGATCGTCATCCTCATCGTTGTCATACATGATAGCAGGCTTGTGAAAACGTGATCTAAAAGTGAAGTCCGAGGTTATAATTCAGCATTTTAGATCACCTAATATAAAAATCACCCAGTGCAAAGTTGTTCATTGTTCAGATCAGTTTTTATGTCTGAATTTTGTCACATCTCTGTAGCTTGTGTTTCGGTGTAACGGGAGATATCTACTTGTTCCCATCTCCGGTTTGTATTTGATCATAAGATGACATTTTTAAACAAATGGAGCAGTACTTGTCTTAATAAAAAATAGATATATTCACGTTGAGACAGTATTTGAGCTCTTTTTTACACTACATGTTTGATTCATAATGCTAAGGGAGAGGTAAAGCAAGGAGTACTAAGTGCATCCGGTGTATTATCCAGTATATTGTGAATAAAGGTACTGAGATGAGCACATAACTTACCGTGTGTATGATTATAGCAGCGGTGCTTAGGAACATGCAGGTACAATAAAGTTATCCACTGCATACAGATTAAGAACTGGGTACTGTAGACTTGAGAGGGTGTAACCACTTAAATGAGAGCACTGTGGGACATGAAGCGTCCTGTCACTTCAACATCAGCAAACCTGATCTGATATTCAAGGTGTAATGAGTAGTGTATTTAACTTTTTTTTTTTCATTCTAATTCCGATACATGCAAATGTTATGACACTCCTCATGCCTTACATCTCTAAAGAGGTGATTACCTCCAAGTCTCAAAGCTGCTATCAGCCGTACTTGTCAAAGCAATGTTATTGCCTAAACCTTCATCTCATCTCTGACACTTGTCTTGCATGTGCAGTTTATATAACCACTTTAATTCTAAGCCTTAACACCATCGTCATCATTTCTGGAGGCTAAGCTTTGAAACTACAGCAAATTATTTATCCAAAGCCAGTAATCTATTTAAGGAAAACTATGATTACACATCACCAATTCCTGGTGCTTTTGTTTAATCAGCTCATTCAAAATGGTTGGCAACCAAACTGATGGAAAAACTATGGTCATGAACTCAACAATAAAAGCAAAAAAATGAAATAAATAAATGAAATAAAATGAAGGAGAATGTCCATGACCAGAATCTGTAACATTTTGTGTAATCTTTCCCCCTGTGGATTATTTGGAGGATGAATTTATTAAGTATTGTTAAATATGTGTCAGGTTGAACTCAGGGAAATTATCCACAGGCCAATATGACTTCTTATACAGTGTGACCTCGTTCATTTTCAGCTCTTTAACAATAGTTATGTCTGCAATCCAAGGCAGAGGTTTGTACAGAATATGAATGCACATGTTGCTGGTGTAGTATAAAATGGATATTTTTATTTTTATTCTAGTACCTGTGACCAGATCACAATATTTATATTTCACTATTTATATATCAATGATGAGGGTGAAGGAATTTATTAGCTTTTTTTATTTAGCTAATAAATAAAAGTATATCTATCTATCTATAGTATATTTCTTACAGGCACTTACAGCGACATGTACTGTATGGTAGGCATTTTAACCAATTAAAAGCATTTTTTTGATGTTGTTGTTTTTCTGCAAAAATTGTTGACATGATGATGTTGAGGTAAATGATGGAGACAAATGGTCCGCTGAGGGCAGCCGAAAATAGGAGAAGAGGAATGGAGATATTATAGTACTTGTCACATGGTGAAATATTCTATAAGAAGACATTTTACATTTAAAGTTCTGAAATTTTACTATTTCTTTAACAAATTAATCACAGGTCTCAGAGCTCCTCAAATTGTGCCAGTTAAAGCTCCATCTAAACACCCAACAGATGATGCATTTTAAACTCTGTCTCACGTTTCCTCTGAGCATGCCTTTTCAATGTCTACAGTATGTAAATGAGCTACTGCTAAGCCACACCCCTCCAGAGAACAGCTGAGCTGAGCAACAACCCAATGAAGGTTACTGTATGAGGTCACAATAGGGGGAAAAAAAAATTTAAGCCCTGTCCAACACAAAAATGGAAAAATTAAAAAAGCATTTTTGTTTGTGTTTCCTTCTGGCTCTCCCTTTTAGTTATGCTGTTATAGTTAGTCCTGCCGGAGTCCCTGCTTGCACTTTGCACTAATATACATTCACCTTATACATGTTGACTGTGACCATACCTAACTGCCATCTCTCCTTATTTTCTGTTCTCTCCTTTTCTGCTCTCTCTCTCTCTCCCTCTCTCCTTTCCCTCTCTCTGTCTCTCTGTCGAGCTATACATGTTCGCTCCTGAGTTGCCAGTGATCCAGACCCCTCTGCCCTCTGAAGCCGTCTAACCCGTCCTGGAGTCCTGCTTCTGGTTGGAGATCCCGTCACATGGATGCCCCGTGTGGTCTGCCTGGATGCGCTTGGTGGCTGGGGATGGTTTCCATGAAGACTGTCCTATCATCGATTGATGCTCTGGGGACCTGTGACTTCAGTTGTTCGATAGCTCAGGACTGGAATCTCCTACAGTCTACCTGAGCCTGGGAACAAACTGGACTCCTTTTAATTTAAATTTTAACACATCTCCTGTTACACTGAACTTCCAGTACACATTATTATGCTGATCATTCTCTGCTATCCGTTATCACCCAGATGAGGATGGGTTCCCTGTTGAGTCTGGTTCCTCTCAAGGTTTCTTCCTATTACCATCTCAGGGAGTTTTTCCTTGCCACCGTCGCCCTCGGCTCGTTCATCAGGGACAATCTTATCATTTTGATTCATACACATTGCATAAAAACTTACTTCTTTTTATTGTGTAAAGCTGCTTTGCGACAATGTCAATTGTTAAAAGCGCTATATAAATAAAATTGAATTGAATTGAATTGAATTGAAAAAAGCATGGATTGTCCTTTTTCCTCCATGTTTTTTTTTGTTTGAATACACATATCAGAGATGCAGCTGAATATCTAAAAGTATGTTTTCCATATTTATGTTTAAGGTGGAGTCCCCCGCACTTTAGAACAGTACATTTTTTTCCTACTATTTAAAAGCCATACTGTATGTTTGACATTTTTAAGACGTACAAATGTAAGAAATGAGTGGTTAATGTCCGTGATATACCACTTTGAGACATGCTGGATAGTACTTAACCATGGCGTGTTACATTATTATGTTCCAATGCCCTGTGGTGTTTTATTATTTGAATTCACAGGCTCGTCCGCCAGGTTTTTAACACAGCGGTGTGAGAAGCCAACATTCTGTGTGCTCTTTTATATTCCATCAGGTCCAAGCACAAGCACTCAGGAATAAATATGAATAAAAATTAAGCAACCCAGCCATATCGAATTCAAAACATCTGAAGAGCCATTGGCTGGTTTAAAGTAAAGCAGAGGCTGATTTAAAGCCTGCGTCTTGCTGGAGAAGATTGGATTAGAGATGTTCTCAAGCTCCCCATTCACAACCCAGAGTAAGCAGCATTGAAATAGCTTAATCATTGTCAGCGGGTATATGTGCGAGCTTGATCTTTCTCATAGTTGATCGTGCTGTCAGTAGGAAAGTGTCTCAGCATGCTGTAGTGTTGAGTCATCAGGCGAATGGAAGAATAGGAGACGGTAATTTGGTGAACAGGACTCTGGGTTTGTGTACGTGCGCCCACTGAATGGGAACTCGGATGCTTGACAGGCACTTGTACACAATGCGAGAAATATCTCGGGGGCAAACAGGCAATCGGGCGAGGTAATTTCACCAGCTGTACTTCAAATTTCACGTCAAACGCATTTGGCACATCTATGACAAATGATCGGTGTGACATTATGTCTTGTAAGGAATAATCACCACATCATTTCTGGGCATCATTTTCTCGCTTTGGTTGTGATATGTGATACGGGTATATTTTTCGGACATGAACGTTCCATCAATCGTTGCTGATTTTTATTTGTTTAACAGCTAATACATGGCAAGTCTTTGTAGCGCAGTCTTTAAACAATACTCTAAACAAACACTACTTCTAAAATCACATCATATCAAATGCTCAGTCATAAAATCGCACAATTTAGCACTTGTTTGGTCTTTTGTTTAAGCTTTACCTTGTGCATTCATTACAGTGCTCATATTAATCCTTTATCTTCCCTTGCATGTGGGGTTTTTTTTTTAGCTTAATAGCTAATTAGTTCCTAAATGAATTTGAGTACAATCACTAGCCAAATCGCTCTTCTGCATTGTTCTTAGTCCCAACGTTTTTTTTTTTCTTGTCTGTGTATGCCATATCTTTATTGGACTTTAATTATCTGGCTGCTTGATGGGGTTAGGTGATATCTGATATGCTCTCCATGGAGACAGAACTCTACTAATTAAGTTCTATTAAAACAGATTTCCATGACTCATATTTTGCTGTTGATTATCAGTTCTCAATCTGTCATTTCTTCCCAAGTACAGAATGCTCAGCAACTTTCTTTAAGAGGGGAAAAAAATTATCCTTAAAAATGCACAGCTGACATTTTATATTACAGATCATTTGGATTTTTTTTTGTTGTTGTTGTTGGATGAGAAGAAATGCATCCTAAATCTGTGTTCACACCCATTCTGTCAATTCTGTCAACACATGGTTTTATATAAAAGAAATTTATCAATTAGATTGCAGAAGTCCGTACAGTATTAAATGGACGATTATTATTCGCTGTGGAAGAGGAATAACATGCGTAAAAAGCATATCAAAACAGGAAATAATTTCAACATCACTGACGATCGCAGCAGGGAATTAAAATAAGCTGGAGCAGTTGAAAGTTAAACTCTGTTAATCATGGCTGACTAGCACTATGACACGATCACTAAAACCAAACACCTTTGCTACACTCCACTTGTGCTACAAACACTTGACATAACCGATTCTGGAAATGGTACATTTTCTGATTCTTAAGGCAGTTTTTCTAATGATATTTGCGAAGTAGACTGCAGCGTTGTCTCTTTAGCCACACAGCTTTCCCACTGCCACTATTTAGCTGAGTGAACAATGATTGTCAAAGCTACTCACTCGTTTCTTACACACAGTCTCCTTGTAAGGACACTGTAGGGACAGAAAAACAGACCACTTTAGCCCTCACTAAAAATGATGGCTATAGTAACTCTGAGGCTCGAGTAGATGGAATGGCCATAACATAATATCGTCAAGGAATACAGGGGGATTTGTCCCATGTTGGATCAAACACAATACAGTGGAACCTTGGATTACGAGCATAATTCGTTCCGGAAGTGGGCTTGTGTTCCAAAACACTGACCAAATCATCATTTCCCATTATCCAAGAAATAATGAAAACTCAAATTATTCGTTCCACAGCCCCAAAAAAATAAATGCATAAAAATAATTAATACAATCTATAAAATGAAACAAATTAACCTGCACTTTACCTTTAAAAAAAAATTACAAATAGTGTGTGTGTGTGTGTGTGTGTGTGTGTGTGTGTGTGTGTGAGGAATTAGCCCCTTCCCTTGCTTCGTTTTACACAGGAACACTCCTCCTCCCTCTCCTCACCTCGCTTTCTAAGTTTCACAACACACACACACACACACACACACACACAACGGAAACACCGTTTAAACAGGAAAAAAAGAAATCTCTCTGAGACTGGCATGAGCGCATATTAACAGAATCAGTGAGAGAGTGACGCTCGATGTCAAAATAAGAGTGATACATGATACTCGGCGCTCGTAAACTAATACTTGCTCGGTTTCCGATTACAAATTTATTAAACATCTTTGCTCGGTTTGTGGAACACTCAAACCACGTTACTCGCAATCCGAGATTCCACTGTACTGGAAACTGCAGATTTTCTAGCTATAGATTTCTTTTAGCCTAAAACGATTATTAGTTATTAGTCTTCCAACACATTTAGAAAGATTAGAAATGTGCTTCCCTGCTTCCATACATTATGGGCAATATGGGAATGCTAATTACCCTAATCGGGAAACCGAAGCACCCGGAGAAAACTCACCGAGCACGGTGAGAACACGCAAACTCCATGCACACAGACCCCGTGACAGAAATCAGACCCTGGACCTGGATGTACAAGTTGACAGTTCTAGCCACTAAAGCACTATTCGGACGGGACTAGTTTTACTGGGGAATGTTAGAGAAATTCCTGTTTCACAGAGGTACTTTGTGATTTTAATCCCGTCCGAATCTGCCATGTCTGTCTTTTTCTCACACGACCTCTGTAAAAATTCCAGAGCAAATTACTTACTGTTTTTCAGCAAACTCAGCGGTCCTCTGAGAAATCTAATCCCGTCCGAATGCAAATGTCTGTGTTTGCCGAAAATGTTTTTTTCCGAAACGCGTTTTCTTGTGTGTTTTGGTCAATGTGAACTACCGTACACAATCTCTAGCGTGCCGGTATTCGAGTTTCTGCTTTCTACGCTCCAATAGAAATCCTCAACCTCAACACGTGGTCTTGCGCAACGCCCACATACAGACACGCCCACCTCCGTAATAAAAACGGAGATATTAGTCCCGTCCGAATCCACACATGAAATTACAGATGTCGGCTGAAAAAAATTCAAACTCAAACGTCCCCAGTAAAACTAGTCCCGTCCGAATAGTGCTTAAGTCACCAAGTTATCGCTTCTTTAGTCACATTACAAAAGACCCTCTGAGAACATCAGTTGTGTCCGTTCTAGATTCACCAGTGGTTAATCATCATCATCGTAATATTGTCCATCATCATCATATTGGTCATTCTCTTAAACTAGAACTCACCATTTACACACACAGACACATGGACACGTGGACAAAATTGTTGGTACCCTTCGGTCAATGAAAGAAAAACTCACAATGGTCACAGAAATAACTTTAATCTGACAAAAGTAATAATAAATAAGAATTCTATGAATGTTAACCAATGAAAGTCAGACATTGCTTTTCAACCATGCTTCAATGGAATTATTTTTAAAAAAATGAACTCATGGAACAGGCCTGGACAAAAATGATGGTACCCCTAACTTAATAGTTTGTTGCACAACCTTTTGAGGCAATCACTGCAATCAAACGATTCCTGTAACTGTCAATGAGACTTCTGCGCCTCTCTGCAGGTATTTTGGCCCACTCCTCATGAGCAAGCTGCTCTAGTTGTTTCCGATTTGAAGGGTGCCTTTTCCAGACAGCATGTTTCAGCTCCTTGCAAAGATGCTCAATAGGATTGAGGTCAGGGCTCATAGAAGGCCACTTTAGAATAGTCCAATGTTTTCCTCTTAGCCATTCTTTGGTGTTTTTAGCTATGTGTTTTGGGTCATTGTCCTGTTGCAAGACCCATGACCTGCGACTGAGACCCAGCTTTCTGACACTGGCCAGCACATTTCTCTCTAGAATCCCTTGATAGTCTTGAGATTTCATTGTACCCTGCACAGATTCAAGACACCCTGTGCCAGATGCAGCAAAGCAGCCCCAGAACATAACAGAGCCTCCTCCATGTTTCACAGTAGGGACAGTGTTCTTTTCTTCATACGCTTCATTTTTCCTTCTGTGAACATAGAGCTGATGTGCCTTGACAAAAAAATTTTTGTCTCATCTGTCCATAGGACATTCTCCCAGAAGCTTTGTGGCTTGTCAACATGTAGTTTGGCATATTCCAGTCTGGCTTTTTTATGATTTGTTTTCAACAATGGTGTCCTCCTTGGTCGTCTCCCATGTAGTCCACTTTGGCTGAAACGACGACGGATGGTGCGATCTGACACTGATGTTCCTTGAGCATGAAGTTCACCTTGGATCTCTTTAGAAGTCTTTCTGGGCTCTTTTGTTACCTTTCGGATTATACGTCTCTTTGATTTGTCATGAATTTTCCTCGTGCGGCCACGTCCAGGGAGGTTGGCTACAGTCCCATGGATCTTAAATTTCTGAATAATATGTGCAACTGTAGTCACAGGAACATCTAGATGCTTGGAAATGGTCTTATAGCCTTTACCTTTAACATGCTTGTCTATAATCTTCTTTCGAATCTCCTGAGACAACTCTTTCCTTCACTTCCTCTGGTCCATGTTGAGTATGGTACATACCATGTCACCAAACAACACAGTGACTACCTGGAGCCCTATATATAGGCCCACTGACTGATTACAAGATTGTAGACACCTGTGGTGCTAATTAGTGGACACACCTTGAATTAACATGTCCCTTTGGTCACATTATTTTCAGTATTTTCTAGGGGTACCATCATTTTTGTCCAGGCCTGTTCCATGAGTTTATTTTTTAAAATAATTCTGTTGAAGCATGGTTGAAAAGCAATGTCTGACTTTCATTGGTTAACATTCAGATAATTTTTTTAAATTATTACTTTTGTCAGATTAAAGTTATTTCTGTGACCATTGTGAGTTTCTTTCATTGACCGAAGGGTACCAACAATTTTGTCCACATGTGTAGATAAAAATTTAACTTTAACTTTACAGTAGCTTTTTTACAGGACTTTACCTTTCTGAAGCTGGGGTGTCCCAGGAAATTCTCAAGTGAACTGATAAATTGTGAATTTCTGTGCAAATGTCTGTAAATGACCTTCATTTCATTTACAGGAAGCAATCAAGCAGCCATAGATTGAACAAGTGATGAGTCATATCCAGCAGGTTTTAAAGAATTGTATACTTTTGAATGGCATTTTACATATATAGTACAGTACCGTACATATAGGGGTTGGACAATTAAACTGACACACTAGCCAATTTAGTGTTGGAGATTTCATGGGTAAATTTGACCAGCCTGGTGGCCAATCTTCATTGAGTGCACATTCCACCAGTCATAGCAGAGTGTGAAGGTTTAATTAGCAGTTTTGCTTAAAATATTGCAATGCACACAACATTATGCGTGACATATCAGAGTTCAAAAGGGAACAAATGGCGCATCTGTGACCAAGACAGCAAGTCTTTGTGATGTATCAAGAGCAACGGTATCCAGGGTAATGTCCTACCACCAAGAAGGACAAACCACATCCAACAGGAGTAACTGTGGACAAAAGAGGAAGCTGTCTGTAAGGGATGTCCGGGTGCTAACCCAGATTGTATCCAAAAAACATAAAAACACAGCTGCCCAACCCTCCTGCTTCCACCAAAACTGTTCGTTGGGAGCTCCACAGGGTCAATGTACATAGCCGGGCTGCTATAGCCAAACTTAACCCTAACCCAAATATTGGTTTCAATGGTGCCAGCAGCGAAAGTCGGGCTGTGATGAGTCCACCTTCACTGTCTTTCCCACATCCGAGAGAGTTACAGTGTGGAGAAGCCCAAAGACGCGTACCACCCAGACTGTTGCATGCCCAGAGTGAAGCATGAGGGTGGATCACTGATGGTTTGGGCTGCAATATCATGGCATTCCCTAGGCTCAATACTTGTGCTAGATGGGCGCATCACTGCCAAGGATTACTGTACCATTCTGGAGGACCATGTGCACCCAGTAGTTCAAACATTGTATCCTGAAGGCGGTGCCGTATATCAGAATGATAATGCACCAAAACACACAGCAAGACTGGTGACAAAGTGGTTTGATGAACATGAAAGTGAAATTGAACATCTCCCATGGCCTGCACAGTCACCAGACCTAAATATTATTGAGCCACTTTTGAGTGTTTTGGAGGAGCGAGTCAGGAAACGTTTTCTTTCACCAGCATCACGTAGTGACCTGAACACTATTCTGCAAGAAGAATGGCTCAAAATCCTTCTGGCCACTGTGCAGGACTAACAAAAGTTTGGCTAAAAGTTTGGATTTCTTTTCTATATTCTATATATGTATATATAATGTTATTTCAGATTTTTTTTTAAGAAAAATATTAATTATATTTATTATATAATTTTTTTAAACAAAATTCAGAAATAACATCTCGCATTGGGTAATTAAGTAACAACAACAAAAGACAGTCGTTATTTGAAGACACAAAAGTCGGCTGTGTTTTTTCGCAAGAACAGTGTTGTCAAGTGCATATATTCTTATTCTATTCTTATATATATATATATATATATATATATATATATATATATATATATAAATTTTATAGAGAAAGAAAAAGGGAGAGGTGACTAAAAGTGAACCACAAGTGAAAATGAATTTTAGATTTTATGCTGTATATAACATTTATATATAAAATGTTATACTGATGTCAGCTAAATTTTTCAGTAAAGCCAGAAGAGAGTCACCAGCTTAATAAATTGGAGGAATATGTAAAGTACACTAGGTCCCTCTTAGCTTCTTTGTACTAAATAAAAAAATTAACCTATTTTAGAAGGTCCACATTCAGTTAAACAAAGACTTTCAATATACAGAGTAACTCTGTATGACAGTAATTCTCTCTCATGTGGAGCTCCAGTTAGTCGGGAATGCAGCAGTCCCTACTAGAACCAGGAAATATGAAAATATCACTCCTATCACATGCATTGTGGCTGCCAATCAAAATGTTTGTTAATAATAAAAATAAAAAAAAATAGTGACCTATAAGGTACTGAATGGTTTCACGCCTTTATCTGAGCAAACTGTTGGCATTTTATGATCTGCCATGCCTACTGCAATCAAAAGGTGCAGGATATTTGTTAGTAATTCATGAGGAAATTTACAGCAGGGGTCAAAGATTTCCACTGTATACTAAGACCATCAGTTACAGAGCAGTCTTACAATTGGTGTTTAGGACTCAAACACAGTCTCAGTGATTAAGTCTAACCTGAAGACATGCTTGTTTGGTCATTTTGTTTTCTTAAATAAAGGAGGTTTTATGAGCATAGAGTGAAGTGGGATTTCTGGATGCTGTCAACCTCCCACTCCCACGTTCACTCGGGTTTGTCGATTGGCTGGCCTCTTTATGTCCCAGAGCGCCCACATGGTTGTCTTACCTATTGGCTGTGTCTTGTATTTATGCCATCATAGCTAGTCTTGCTGGAATCCTTGCTTGAAGTCTGCACACAATGTACATTGCACTTGAATTTTGAGTTTGCTGTTGCTAAGGGGTTGCTTGATTTTTCAGGAGTCTGAAATTTAGGGTTTCCCATCGCTGCTTAATTCCAACACCCCAACATATGCACACACACACACACACACACACACACACACACACACACACACACACACACACACACAGTTGTAATGCCATTCCGTGTTAAACACAAGGTGAGATATTTAGCTTATAAGATACCTAAGCTGTATTCACAAGCCAGCCTACGTGAAACACACCTCTGAATATAAAATTTCACACAGTTAAAATTATGCCATAGCCAGGGCTTGCACGCAGGCAGCAAGCAACAGGCCCAGGTTTTCACACATATCAGCCTCCTGAGATCAAACTCACACTGACAGTTAAGAAAAGTCACAACTAAGATAACAGTATTTCTTACCTATAATGAGTCAGAATTTTTACCTTAGCGCCCAAATGCATTAGATTTATAGTAGGTAACTAATGCATCTTCATAACAAAGTTTAAATAAAAAACAATACATTATGCAAAAAAGTTGAAAGAATGCTATTAATAACAATAAATAATTAAATTGGAAAACAAGATATTGGTGCAAAAATAACGTAAACATAAAAATAATCTGCATGCTTTAAGTCCCCCACATATGAACATTCCAGTTACGAACTTTTGAAAATACAAATATGTTTGCACAAATATATGTTCAATTGCGTAAGTTAGATCATATGTCTGGCGTACATTGTCTTGTACGTGCAGCTTTCATCCCAGGGTACCCATTGTTATGCGATAAAAAGCCCCCTGCCACTAGTTGGCCCCATTACACAATTGTCATCTTCAAAGCAAAACGATGGTGCTCTTTTCCCTACAATTGCTTATATTTATAGATGAGTCCTGTAAACAAGTGTTGGGAAACAATTGTAGGGAAAAGAACACCATCATAACACATTTAAATGAAAAGGCGTGCAAGTTTTGCTTTGAAAATAGCGATTGCGCAATGAGGACAATCTGTGACAGAGAAGCATTTAAGCCTGTACAACAAGAAGCAAGCGTAAAAGCAGCGCGATGAAGCTGGTACTGCTATGAAGTTCCAAGCAATAACGATATATATATTTTTATATAATTTTATAAAATCATATTGTTTAAATATGAAATAAAAATTGGATTCATGAATTTAAAAAATATTTTATATATTTTAATATGCAAATGTATTGAGAGTGTTAGGGGAGTTCTATGGCTATCTTTGGATAGACCCAGGTCCCTCACATAATACACTCTTTAACCATTATATAACAATGAGCCTACTTAATAAAATTCTTTTTCTCTCTCTCACACTCACACACACACACACACACACACACACTTTAATCATCCATCTCTTGAGATGCCAGTGATCGTGACCCCTTTTGCTCTCCGGACCTACCTGATCCATCCTGATTTTGAAGCTCTGATCACTTACAAACCACTCACTGCCCTAATACCGATAGCCTAAAGACAGGCTACACTTAAGCAATGAAGATGGCTTTGCACTGCTATTACTCTGAAGAGTTTTTTGCACTCAAGTAACCATCAAAGAACAGTTAGTAACTTTAAACAAACAGAATTTATGTTAAAGCTATAACGAAATTCCCGGTAACACAGTTGCACTTATTTAGCCCACAGATATTGAAACAACATAACTATAATTGCACAATCCGGATTCCTTAAAAAAAATCCTTTTTATCCTTTTAAAATGTACATCTGTAAGTTAAATATTTCTGCAACGCCATTTGTGGCAAAGCTCGACACACATAATAGCCAATTAAATTAAATTGACCTTGCAAGGTTGTATATTGTGTTTACTGCTGTAACAATGTTCAAGTGATGAGACATCTCTCATTTCTACACAGTTCGGGAATAGGGATGTCATCAGGCTGCAAAAGACAAAAACTCCTTACTAACAACATTTTTTCTCTCTTTTTTTTTTTTTATTACGTGCAACTTGTAGTGTGAAGTGTTCGTGCATTTGCACAATCACACATCCATGTTAATATTAGATTCTTGGTACACTTTTGAACCCCCTGAGAAACGAATCTGAGGTGAGAAGCAAATGCAAGAGATTTTAATGAAATGCTAACGAACATAACTTCAGTAGTAAAGGTTACAAAACTAGTAAAATAACAAGAGAACTAGAGTAAAGCAGGGTAAGGTTGGGTTTAGGCTAGAAAGCTAGTTTGTGTTGCAGTGGGGCTGAGTGCTAGTGCACATTTAGACAAAATAAAAAACAGAACATAAACAAGCACAAAACAATGGGAAAATGAGGATAACCGCAAGAACCTCTTCAAAAATTATTTTTAATATATTTCTTCTTTTCTTTTTAAAGCTCCTTTCTTTTTTTAATATGTAAAAAAAAACTACTCTTTCAAATACATCTAGTTTCTCTTTAATGATCTCTTTTTCTTCCTCTTTTTCTCTCTATACCGGAGCACTGTAGAGCCTCTCATACCGGGTATAGAGCTAATGTCTGCACGTGGAAGGAGAGCTTGAGATGCTTATAAAGAGGACCAAGAAGGTGCAGCACGTTTCGCTTGATTGGCGGCATGGCGTCGTTGCCTAGCGACCAGATTTTGGGTTGACCGCAGGACTGTCTGAACAGAATCCTGCACTGGCACCAGTTTATGTTACCCATCCGTAAAATGTTAGCAAATCTTTAAGTCATTTTAAAGCTATTTAGAGATGAAGGGAGTAATTCCCAATGTTTAAATTATCGCCAGTTAGACAAATGGTGTTATATTTTTATTTCTCCCGAAGTTGAAAAAAAAATCCAAAATGTCAAAGAAAGGCATGAACTGAAAAGCCAATTCAGAATTTTATTACAAAATATGCCTAGAAGTGAAAATTACATTCAATAGCAAAATAAATGGAAGAGGAAAGCCCTGCCAAAGCCAATGCCTTATACTGTATTAAGTCATCATAAGACACTCTGCGCTAACTATATTGGAAGCATGTGTTTAATCCCGACGTAAAGATTGTTCCAATCAAGAATAAGGAGACAGTTAACCTCAAAAAGGGTGAACATACACTTAGTGCCAGATGAGGGATCATAGACTACACCAACTGAAAGCACAAAACTATCATGGCAACTCTTGCGAGAGAAGGAATAATCTTTTAAAATGAAGAAAAAGAAGATGAAGAAAAACATAAACGGATACAAGACAAGCAGCAGCAATTTTAATATGCTCCACATTCTGCGCTGAGAACGGAAGAAAAAAAAAAGAAAAAAGAATTTGGGTGAATTTTGAATTTCAACCTATTTCTTGTATCCTGCCCATGATCCTGACTCCTCTGTGTTCATTGGTTATTGACGGTATGCAGTCCCCAGTTGGGTTGGTGACCACTTTACACTATGCAACTTGGGTCAGCTCTGGAAAATTCAAACGTTTGATGTACTCCAACTCATGTCTGTTCCCAGTCTGTACCCTTCATACACCCTTCAGTTTTTTTTTGTTTTTTTTTGATAACTTGCCACAAGTTGTGCTGACTGCTACAGACTACATGGACTTGGCACAATTTTGAATCCTATACAAAATCCTGTTTAAAGTCGTGTAGTGTAACCACAGCTTTAGGGAGCTTCAATATGTCACTGTGGGAGGAAAAAAAATCAACCATGCACACAATTTTAAAATGTCGTCACTGACTAAAAAACATTGTAGCGATATGAAAGTTATTCAAAAGGCCGACTGCAGTGGTTTGTAGGTGCCTGTTTGATATGGATCATGAAGTTTCTTGTTAAGTGTTGATGTAAACAGCTTTGAGCTGTCACTACTGGAGTGCTTGCAAAAACCTTTCATAGAGGCAACCCTGCACATTAAACTACTACACAGCGGCTCTAAAAGATACGAAATGCAACAAAACCACTAAAAAGCACTAAACTACTAAACAGTGTGCTTATTACAACTACAACATGTCTGGTTATGTTTATTAAGGAAGTGTGTGACAGGGTCAAAGCTTTTGTATGAGCAGGTATCCAAAACACGATATCCAGGTTACTGTTAACAGCTGTTAATCACAGCAGTTTTTAGAATTTGTAGCAACTGAAGTGTAGAAGGTGGTTGATAACAGCCTAAATAATTTCAGTTTTTAGACAATTGGAAGCTCAGCAGAACTTTGGCATGGCTTGTAGGGGGGTCCAAGGTGATTCGCAAAGAGATCCTGACATTTTTTAGTTAATACATAGTCAATCTAAGAGCATGTGGCATCATGAAAAGAATTTATATTCAGAAAATTTTGGCAAAAGTTTGGAGAAACCCCTTACTTTGTCTGGCAACCTGTCCACCCTGAGCTGCCTTGATTTGATTAACTTTAAAGGCAGCATTGCAAGCAATCCCATGTCCTGTTCACCAGACTGGAGTTCAACAAAAGTTTCACCAAATATAGGTTAATTGAATATTTCTTACATAGAAAAGTTTTATCTATGTTGTTCATCTACCTCAAATGAGCATAGCATTAAGCATCCTGCATCACTATTTAACTCACATAGATAGTATATATCACTAGGGCTGGGCGATACAGAAAAAAAAATTATCACGATATAATGTTTCATATCATTCGGTATCGGTAATTATTGAATATTTATTAATGAAGACCAGTAGAAAAAAAGTTAGAATTTAACCACTTTATTTTAATTTACCAACATTACTAAGGCAAATTATTTTAACAGTCAAAAACAAAAAAAATTTGAACAAAAATATCTTGTCTCTTATGTCCTATAATAAACTAAATCTAAGTGTTGAAGAGACTCTTAAACGTAATAAATAAAATGTTACAAAGTGAGTGCAATTGTAAAGAACACTAAAGCAAACTTTGAGGTAGATCAACATCTGTAAGATGTCAATAATAACAATACACAGTAAACCTCAAACTCTGTAAACAAAACAAATTATAATAATCAAATATAAGCTTTCGAGTAGAGGAACCAACCATCATTATTCACATATACCTGTACATTGCAACATCATAAATTGTGAGCAAGAAAGACACGTTGGTTCCCTCTATCTCTGGATTTAATGCTGTGAATGTGACTACATTACCCCCTGTGCTAAAAGTTCTTTTTGAGGGGTTGCTGGTGGCTGGGATGCACAAGGATTTTTTTGCAAGTTTGCTTACTATTGGGAAGTTGCGCTCATGTAGCACTACATCCAAAGAAACTATATGTGGATGATTATGCAACTATTAATTAACTTTACTCACAGATAGCTGAGTGTAATCGGTGGCCAAAACACCGCGACGAGTGCAGTTGCTGAGTGAAGCGGCTCACCATATTCGCCCCCGCTGTCATTCGTGATGCACACGTGGAGCAGCGCATCAGCGACAGTAGGGTTTGCGCAATAAATTCACCAGTGGTGTTTCCGGGAAAATATTCGGTGTCCAAGCATATTTACTCTTTAGATTCCAGTTGTCATTAAAATGTACGCTCAAGCTGATATACGGGTCACACGTGCGGCTTGTCCAGACGGCAGCTCGCTCTCCACTGTTTTCCTACAATTTGTAGTAATTCTTTGGCAATGTAGTACGCGATCGTGTGGGTTATATTATTGTATCGCTTGGAGGATTTTTTATAAGGATTGCCGAGTACCTCTCCATCGCACAAGCAAGTTGCTTGTGTTTCCATACTTGGCCGGGATGTTTTTTTGTTTGTTTTTCAAAGCTTACACACAACATTGTTCTGGTGTTGATCAGAAGAAAAGAAACCAAAAAAACTGGTGAGCTGATGCATCTTTTTTGATTCACAATCTCCTCCCTACTGTGTGGCACGGCACTCAATTTCGCGTGTTATACTGACATGAGTTGGTGATGACAACGCAGAGTGGCTGCGTAAGCTTATTGGCTGTTTCCTGGTCACTCGTGCCACGCTCATTCATCGAGAGATCTGATAGGCTGTTGAGATTAAGGCAAGGCGCATGCTCAGTCAGCCAGCCGCATTTTAATAAAACTATAGCGCTTCATACCGAATGTCTTTTTTATCGTTATCGACAATGGTCTACCGTCAATAAATACCGATACCGTTTATCGCCCAGTCCTACATATCACATAGATAGTAAAGCAGTTACTGATGATTAATCAATACAGCAAGTAAGACTTTCGACTCGAACAACCTAATGTATCACGTAAACCCCCATTGAAATTAATGCTAAATTTCATAGTTCCTTTAGCTTTATACTGGATTTGACTACTCAGTCTCACCCCTAGAAGTTATAACTCAGTACTACTGTATGAATTGTTCATCGTGTCCTGCCTCGAAGTGTTACTGTACCTCTAGAATGAAGTAACACTAGTACTGTTCCGCTTGATTTTGTCTTTACATGATTACAGTAGAATCTGGTTAGTAGTCCATTATGTTGGAAGTGTGGCATAAAATAAAAGCTACAACATTTTAGCAATGCACAACTACTTCAAGGGTATTTTGAAAAATCAATAAGACAAAAAAGCTGTTTAGTAACTGACAGTCCATGCAAAACAGACATCTACAGCATTAAATCAGACAAAGAGGGAAAGCGACACAACATGACATTTTTGCTAATCTTATATTACCATATACTGTATACAGTCTACAGTAAGTAAAAGCAATACAGATACTGTAGCATTCGGCGCTTAACATAATTTAATTTACAATTTAACATAATTTAAATTAGATTTTAAAAAATATTCGTATTCAGGTAATGAGCACATGCAAGGAAGAAAAGCTGCGAGTTAAGCATAATGCCATGATTGACTCATTTGTTAGGCAGGTCTGGAATTGTCATTACAAACAACAATGCCAGAGTGTGATAAATTCTCTGGCTTTTTACTCATCATGGGCATCTTAAAGTGTCTGTGTTTAACCTGACTGAAAATCTTAAAATGAAGCTAATTAAATGATTTCAATGTGAAGGGAGGGCTATTCAAAGACACCAAAGTGCCTCCAGCTCACAATTTCCACTGTCTGAAATGTCATCAAGAAATTGCATTGAGGAAAATGTTGAATTCAATGCAAAATCTGAAAGACTAAGAAACCCCCAGATAGAACTGCTATGATTCCACCTGGTAAGGAAAGGACAAAATCCGCATGACATTAATGAACTGCAGGAAGAATTGGCTGACACATGGTATGAGGTTGCAGGGTTCTTCTCTGAAGCACTGCTTCAACCAACATGAACTGCATAGAAGAGTCTTTATAAAGAAGTAAATATCTGATTTATGCAATACAATCTATTGTATATACCCACATCTCTAGATACAGTATGTAGATGTTTACATACAATATCTAGAGGATAATCCAACGGTTAAGCATGAGGTGGCAATTATGCTTTAGTGTTGTTTGGTAACCAGTGGCACAAGAAAAATAGATGAAACAATGGATTCAATCAGAACATTCTTGAAATGTCTTCACTATGTTTCAATATTCAATTTTACTTGAATTAAAGATGAAGCTTTTTGAAATACAGTACCTTTGGCCCCTGAACCAAACATCATACCAAATATGTGGGGAGATCTTAAACATTTTGTGCATGCAAGATTAATGTCCCAGAATATATTTCAGAACTGCAGAGTTCTGTAAATAAATGTTAGTAAAAATTCATGAAATAAAAACAAACTAAAAGCTGGCTACATTGAAAGCTGAGTTAGCTGAGAAAGAGGATGCAACTAAATGCCAACTTGGTAAGATGTCTAAAATGTTCAATGATTTGAATTTATTTAAAAAATAATTAAGGTCCATAAAATATCATTGCATATTTGCAACAAAATAAGAAAATGTTAAATAGTTGACTGGGTTTACTTCTTTTCACCTATAAAATATGTAATCAGAATCTCAGGTAGACAGGGTAAAAGATACACAAAATAAATAAATGAAAACCTTGCATTTTAATCCAGCACTCAATTATATTTGACTTTTGATTTGTTTACAAATTCATGCAGATTAAGTCACACGGCCTTTAGATATTAGCTAGCTAATTGTCGTAATAGTAAAGACAGGAAAATATGATAGTGGAGCTTAATCTTTATTTTTTTATTTTTTTATTTATGCTAGTATTTTTTTTTATGTAAAGACCTACCATTCTAATTTATTTTAGTGGTTAAATGTAACTTTCCTTATTCTTTATTCTCCCAGAATCTCTTTCTTAAATATGGCCATGCCATCTGGTAAGAAAACTCCACTGATGTGATAACCTTCTCATTCGGTACATTCAGGTTATCAGCTGACTACATTTTATTGCCACATACCGTTGCTGAGCCTAGACCTGACCACCTGATGCAACCCCTGATCATAACATTGTCTCCAGAGGCTTCCACAGTGGAAACTAATGCCTGACTTCATTCACCTCCCTTCTTACCCTGATGCTCCCATCACTCTGGAATAGGGTCGAGCTGGACTAATCAGACCACATGACAAAACATCTAACATGGGTTGTCCCTCTGATGGACTTATTGTTGATCCTATCCATCCTTGTCACTACCAAAGAGAACTTTAACATCTTCCTCACTGCTACCTCCATCTCTGCCACCTCCTGTATTTTCTTCAGTGCCACGTCGCTGGTCCCACCACCGTCTTGAACACCTTTCCTTTTACTCACTGACACTTTATCACACCACACACCTGACACTTTTCTCCACCCGTTCCAATCTGCCTTCACACGCCTCTTCGCCTCTTTTCCACACTCTTCTTTGCTCTGGACCATTGACCCTAAGCACTTAAAGACCTGCAGCTTCCCTACCTCTGCTCCCTGTAGCCTCACCGTTTCATTTGGGTCCCGCTTAATCCTGTATTCAGGGTCACGGGAGGCATAGAGCATATCCCCGGAAACTTAGGACACAAGGCAGGGTACACCGTCAACAGTGTGCCAGTTCATCACGGGGCACACACATACACAGACTCCCACACTCATTCACACACTAGAGCAATTTGGGAATGGCAATTAACCTAATCTGCATGTCTTGGGACAATGGGAGGAAACTGGAGAACCTGGAGGAAACCCACCAAGCACTGGGAGAACATGCAAACTCCATGCACACAGAGAATCGAGTCTGGACCCTGGATTAAGCAACTGTGAAGTACTCTTACTTGCACTGTCAAACATAGCTGTGATTTCTACTGACAGGGTTTTTTTTTTTTCTTTTTTTCTTTTTTTTTTTCAAATATCATTTGAAATCATAATCTTTCACAAAGCAAAGATTTAGCACTGTCCCTCCAGTTTTTAATAATGCATCGGGCAGTTCTTAACTCCATTTGATTAACTTTAGCAATCTCCTTACTTGTTTTCTTTGCTTGATGCAAGCCAATATCAGGAAGTGTAGTGTCCTACAGTATTGAGACAGTCAGGCATTTTGGCCAATGGTCCTGTATGTTTTGAATGGCGACCTATTTTACTCCAAATCAATTGCATTATTGTGTTTCTTTTCAATAATATAACAGCTCTTTAATTTAGATGCATGCACATCTCTCACTAAATAATTGCTACTTACAATGTAGCTTTTTATGTGTTATTTGGAACTACTGTTTTGTGTTACAGCAGTGTATTTTTTTTGTGTGCAATGTGTAGGTTTAAGGCCCCACAGTAGTTCAAGTACTGTGGGGCCCTATGTACTTGAACACCCATATGACAAATATAACTTTAATTAAGCTTATCTCTAATTCAGGTTTTTCATGCTGCAGAACAAATAGAAAACTTTTGCTCTAGACATCACAGCCCCATAATTATCATTATACAATAGTAGAATCCTTATAAAAAATAGTTTAGGTTATAAAAAATTCAGATACAATAGAAATTTCTTTCTTCCATGTACAGATTGTTGCCAGATGATTTACCACCTTACACCCAAGACCAAAAGTAAAATGTTAACTGTTTATATAAGCCATGGCAAATCCGCTAGCTGCTCAGAATTCTATCCGCAAGATTTGCTGCTAACGTTAGCCCAAGTATTATTATTGACCTTTTGTCTGATTTGAGAGGCTGAGAGGCTTTTAAATGTAGCCTGACTCACTATTGAATGTTTTCTTTTCTTTTTTTCATTTCTCAAGGTCTTACCTTGATTTTCAATTACAAAAAAAAGCCTCATTTTGTTATCAGTGCTGGCAATGAATCAAATCTGTTTTTCACCTCCTTGCATTTACAGTGACTACGCAGGCAGATGGAAAACAACACTCAGGTGGGTCATCAGAGGCCGCGGGCAAGAGAACTCCCACTTCGAGCTCCCACAGCATCCGGTCATGCTCACTACGTGGGTGTCTGTTTTCACAGGGCTCAGAAACTGGTCGCTTTCCCCGGAAAAATTATTTAGACAAGCCCCATATTTCTATAATAATGTAGAGAAATATCTTGCCTGTATATCTTGCCTGTATCTAAACCTGGAGGTCTCCTCCCCTTCCATATGATTTTCATTTGATGATGAACCTAAAGAGCCAAAACGCCGTAGTGGCAGGCCAGATGTATGTAAAATCAACTCGGGTCATACAGAGAGACAGGGTTGAGGACCTTATTTGGCCACATAAGGTGGACTGATGGGGTTTGCTATGGTAAAACTATGGCTTTACTATGGTAAAACAGTCAGATGGCTACCCTGCAGCACCTCATGCTTTATTTATTGTGTGCACACTTAGATGGAAAAATGTCTCTCAAAATAATTACAGATATAGTCAATGGCAGGGGTCAAGACACAGATGGATCCGGGAAATCAATATGCAACAGAAAAAGAAATATAAACAAGGAAATATTTAAAACACATACACCTAATGATTAACAAATCTGAAGACTATGATCCATTGTCTGATTCATAAGGGAAGAAATATTGATAAGTCATTTAAAAAAAAATAACCCGGAAGACACGAAAACTTCCATTAAAAGGAAATCAAAAGAAAAATTAATCCACCACAGCCACCAAGTTAATGTTATTACTAAGAAAGTCTAACATCTACCACCACAGGGTTATTCTGACTTGACCATGACTTGACCCTGGAATCTGCGCTCAAGGCTGTGATTGGAGAATTAGTGTGATTTCAGTGCAGCACATTTTCTACACACTGGTGAAACTATAGTGGAATGAATTGGTGTGAACTTCAGCCATGACTTACAGTAAGTGTTTGATTTAAAATGAAAGAAAGAAGGAAAGTAAAAGCCGTATTTTGCCGAGTGTAATTGGTTTACAAACTGGTATGGAAAATTATTTGTACTACAATTTCTATAAAACTGTGCATAAATGTTAGCCTAAACTTTCAGTTACAGATTTGCCAGCCAGATTTAATAATGAAAGGGGTCATTCAAGTCAAACCAGGACATATGATTGCTCAAAAAAATAGAACACAGTTACAGGAATAAAAACTCTTTTTATTTCTCTATGTAAAACGCTGGCCTCCCAGGAACTCATTTAATGGCCCAAACACGTGCAAATGGCAGGACTGTACAGGAGATGTGGCAATAACTTCCAATTTGTTAATGAATTATCGTGTGTACCTGGATGATCGAGTGGGGCCTGGAGCGTATTCCAGGACACGTAGGACATGTGGGGGGTGGGGTGACTGGTAAATTTGGGAACACCAAGTAGCCTAATCTGCAGGTCTTTGGACTGTGAAAGGAAACCAGAGTACCTGGTGGAAACCCACCAAGCACAGGGAGAACATGCAAACTCAAACCTGAATCATGGAGGTACAAGGCAACAGTGCTAACCACTGAGCCAGCGTGCCGCTATAATAATAATAATAATAATAATAATAATAATAACAACAACATATATATTAAGCTTTGCATAGCATCAATTACTGTATACATCAGTGCGACTGTCACAGTTACTTATTCCTCACTGAAGCCTCTCGAAACATAAAAACACAGCATAAAGCTGATTCTAGAGACCGCATCATACAGTATGGCCAAATGAATGTAAACATCTGACCCTCACTCTTACATACAGACACTCATATGTGCTTATTACAAAGCAAACTTGCCGTCCCCCAACCCCCCACTACTACAATAATCTCCACTCTTCTGGAAAGTCTTAACACCAGATTTTGGCACAGGACACTGTTCGTTCAGGCGCAAGAGCATTAATTTGACTCAGACCAGCTCAAAGATTTTATGAGTATACTGTATTCGTCTCTCCTGACTCAATAACACTCTCATTTTCTTTTTTTAACCAAATAATCTGCAGCTTTAGGAATGTGAACTGTGGCATATTTAAACTCGATGGCTTTCTATTGATACAGTTTGTTTTATGATTCTCTTTCTATTCCTTTATTATCTTCGGGTCTAAGCACAGAATGCTACTCAGTGTAGGAATATTACAGGGTACCTGTTGTCTATATTAAAGATTAGGAAGGCAGGGGTTTGAAGGCTCCAGATTTATTTTCCTATATGAGAATGACTTTTTAGCTTTAACATGTTTTAGTGCATGAAGCTATAACATCTTAATGGATTATTTATTTTGTAAAAGGTATTAGAAGGGTCAGGAAGTTAAACAGCTTTTGTGTCATGATTTAATGATGAAGGACAAATGTGAGGCCTGAGGCAAAAGCAGTAGAGAAGCTTTGCTTTTGATTGCATGCTAAATCCACAGAGGGAACCTGAACGAACATGGTTAATACTGAAAGACGGGGAAAAAAGACTAAAAGGCAAACAGAAGCTACCAGTTATTTCTCTACTGCTTTTATGTGTCATGATTCAAAATCTGAAACCATCAATTCACAGGATGAATCAATCTCACAGTTCTTCTGTATGTATCTGCCTTTAACTGCAGTGCATCTTTTCTCCCCTTTTTCCTCTTCTGCTGAAAAAAAAAATATTGCATATTGTGCAGGCACAGTGATCATTTGCTCACTTTGATGCATGTCCAAGGCAAGTATGTGTGACACAAAAAGCCCTCTTCTGTTTCTGTCTCTTCTCTTTGACAAATCAATAGTACAAACACACGGAGCTCCAAAAATGTAGAAGCGGCCGAACAGCATTATCCTGTGTCCACTCTAGTTGTAACACATTGTTTGGTAGCAGATTCCCTGGACCTAGACATACATATCAGAACAAGGCTATAGGTGGACAGCGATATAGTGGGTGTGAATATGTACAAACGGAGACACACACTTTTTCAGGCTCCAGCTCGATGGCACATTTATTATTATGCATTGGTTTGTAGCTACACATTCCTTAAAAAAAATCAGTCCACTTGAGATTTTGCTTTGTAGAAGATTAAAGCCGTCTTTTCTCATATACCCCAATTAAACATGCTTTCAAGTTAAATCAAGTTGGTCAAGCGTCAAAGAGTAATGTTTTATTTAATTGCTTTATCAAATTTCACAGATAACCATTTCATCAACACCATCGAAAAGCAGGAACAAGTTGAGCCTTGTGTAATTTAATTCATTTTCTAAGAAGGAAGACATTTGTTGGGAATGAGCAAATTAACTCCTTTTTGATGCTGTGTGTAACTAGTGTAACTTGTAGTTAGAGTGAGACTTTATGAAGAAATTCAAATGTGGAATGTGGCAGATTCTCCAAGATTCTAAGGATAATGTATCGGCTAAGTTCCTTATAAGGCAGTGGCTTATGGCTCTGGGTTAATGATCAGAATGCTGGCAGGTCCACCAAGATACCACAGTTGGGCACTTGCAAGACCCTTAACCCTTTTCACTCTAGCGGCACCATATCATAGCTGACCCTGCACTCTAACCTCGGCTTTCTAACAGGCTGGCATAAGTAAAGAAAGAATGTTACTGTGTAGCACCTTGTTCTTCTTCCTATAAAACTATTTATATTGTTTTTAATGTTAATCATTATTAACGTTTTTTCAAGTTATCAGTTTCAAGACGAAAGGGCGTACTACTGTAATTTCCAGACACTGTGTTTTTTTTTCAAAGCAATATAACATCCTTTAACAATTAATGCAAAAGCTTTTTGCTTTTACCAACAACTGATTGAAAAATTAACTGTAAATACTATGATAATAAAATATACTGTTTGGTCATTTTTAAACATTTAGATGGGTTTCCAGCACATGTGTACACACACACAAAAAAAAATCCTGCTTGTTTTGTTTTCTTTTTCATTTTTTCATGTATTGTCCAGGGATTAAACCAGCCATCAGATTTTCCCCTATTATGACCCTCCTACAGCTTGTTGCTCAGCTCTGCTGTTCTCTGGCGGCGTTAATTCGGCAGTATATCATTTACAGTACATATGCACTGAAGTCTTGCATTTGGATGTGAGGTGAACTAAAGAGAGTTTGAGGTATGAAAAAATAAAAATGTATTATCTGCAAGTACTGCATTTCATCTGGAACATTAACACAAGCACAGAAACTTTAGGGGACCTCTAAGACCTGTTGATGAAATAATAAAATATGGGACCTTTAAAGCTTAAAACCTACCCCTAAAAATGTCATTGGCTGACTAGTTTTAGCTACCACTAAAGTCTATACTTCAGTAACTGGACTTAAGGGCAATTTTCTGTCTGTTATAGTTACTGTTCACTCCGCTACTTTTCCTGTTTCCAAATTGCCCATAGTGTGTAAGTGAGTGTGCGACTGTGTGTGCATGTGTGCCCCGCGACCCTGTCCAGGGTATTCTCCACCTAGTGTGATAGCAATAGGCTTCAGGCCTCATGTAACCCTGCACAGGATAAGCGCTATAGCGAATGAGTGAGAGAGATGTGTGTTAAGATGAGTTACTGTTACCACTCCAAAAATGATTCCATACCAATAGTCTCTCACCGGTATACCCAAGGAGTTTGATTTCCCTTATTCTGTACGTTTGCCAATTTTTAATAAGTGCAACAATCACACATTACATTACGAGTTACGTTGTATGCTGGGTATCGTCCACAAAATGAATTAGCTACAATTATCACATAATGGCTCTAAACTGCCATTTCCTCACAGCATATCATTTCTCTCATTCAGATTTAATAAAACAAAAAGGGGAATTTTCCATCCATAGACATTCCCTTTTGTTGAAGGAATGAATGTCTGTTAGAAGTATAAGACTTAGACTCAGGACTTCCCACTATAAATGTGAACCCATTTTCTCCTAAATAATGTTTAACCATTTCAACATTGAGGTACACATTATTAAATTAGACTATTTTTCAACTTCGACCATTATTCCGTCATTTATTATAGCTAACGTGCCCAAGCATTAGCCTGTACTATAACAATACAAACAATTATTAAAACAAAGGCATTAATATAAACTTGTGATTTGCCTTGGAGTAGGTACTACTGTTAGAGACAAGAGCTCAGAATGGATTTCATTCCTAAGCCCTTTCCTTACAAGATTATTCGTCTAATTGAAAAGGGGTTTGTCAAAAGAGAGAGCCTTTTTTTCTCAGCAATTACTTCAGCTAAAAGAGTTAATACTCTTAGAAATAGTCTGACCTTGCATGCATTGGTGGCCAGAGGAACCTGGATTGACCTTGAACTCAAGGACATCTGAACAAACTATATACACAAAAAGGGAGAAAATTGTATTAACCTTGCAGTACTCCATAAGGATGGAGTCTGCAGTCTTCCTTGTATTATGTTAGACCGGAAGGCAGCCATCTGATTGCACAAACTGTTCATTTGTCACAAAGGAAAGACACGTCTTATCTCAGCAGAGACTAGCTCACTGGATGATGCTAAATGCCAAACTTCTACCGAGGAGCATCCCCTTCTCATGGGAGGCCACTCCCGGAAGTGTAGAAAACACATTTTATGAAAACTGGATAAGCAGCTAGAGTTCATTCTCAATCAGAACCAACACCCAACTGGTGAGAACTTGCTGAGAAAGTTCCAGGAACAGATGGCAGTATGACAGAGGCATTTATAGCAAAAGCTGCATCTTACGTCACTGAAAGGACTCAGCATGCCTGTGCACACACTCAAGATGCTATCCAGGTAAGTCTTACCACTCCTGGCGGTTATCCAGGCTTTACAGAAACACAGTTAATTATGTAATTAGCTTTTTATTTCACTTCTGCCACCTGCCAGGGGAGAGAGATTCACTGGATAATGTTTGCTCTAATGTCAGAACAAACAGTTCCCACAGTTACATTACTAGTGTTATTTTGATAGGAACTGTGTCCCAGCCAAGTGTCCCATGTATAAATTCATTAGCAATTCTGGTTCTCTTATTGAACATTTTTATAAAAAGCGACAGGCTACCTCTAAATTATTAGGTCGGTTCACTGTATAGATTTTGTCGTGTCCTGCTGCAAAAGTCAAAATGGAGAAATATATTTTTAAATGAAAATAAAAAAATAAGATAAATTAAATACTCTAGATGTACATCATTGGCTAAGGAACATACAATAACAGTTTCATTAGGAAGCATCCAGTTCCTCCAGTACTAAGGCGCCCTCTGCTGTTTCATCTGTCAAATTATTCCAGGTAACCAAAACCTCTTTATAATTTTAATAATTTTCTTTTTTTCCAAGATATATTACAATAAAGTCATAATTTAATCCACTTAATAGGATAATGTCACTTTCATGAATCAGGTGCTTGACCCTAATGGATGAAGAAACTATTGGGAAAAGCAAGCTTTGTGCAAACCTTCTTATACTATTGTATAACATTATGAACAATAGATATTACATGAGCATATTATGAATTAGAGTTCTGGAATAAGAAGTTCAGTGTTTATGATTACAGCAAAAGTTGTCCCAAAGCCTCAGTATTGTTTTTAAAAATGCTGTTCCTTCTTTCTCTCTTTAAATCAGAAGTGAGATGGCCCAAGAATCAGGAGACCAGCAGCCAGAGTATTATGAAAAGAATGGATTATTGCACTCATAAAAGGTAGTCTGGACATTTTGTAGTCTATAGTTGAAAACATCCATTTTGTTTTACTGATGTGTATGCACGTCTAACACAATCAAAGAAAATAATGAGACTTAGAGGAATCATTTCAACATGGATTATTGTTAATAATTAAATCATGTATAAATTAACACGTTTCTGGTAGTCTTTTGGGTGCTCCCATTGAGAGTTCGCCATAGAGGACCATCCGATCCGGACATAACTTAGCACAGGTTTTACGCCGGTTGCGCTTGGGACCAGCACTTCAACCAGGGTGGTAACATAATTATGATTAAACTGGAAACTAATCCCACTGTTAACCTTTAAGCAAGTTTAAAACTTAAACTATTCTACATAACGTTACCACTGGCTAGGTGATTATCTACCTACAATATGCATCCCAAAATAAGGATAGATTTTATTCATTTACACGGAGACTATGCATAAAATGGTAATGTCAAATTAAATAAAGGCATCAGACCTAACAATAGAAGCCAACATAATTACAGTTTCTGCTACTTGAGCCTGTTTCATGCTCTTAGGAAGACATACAGCAACAGCAAATCATGACATAAATGAAAAGGAGGATAACAAAGAATACAAGTAGAAATTCAGGAGATGGGTGCATCTGGGTCACCAGTTCTTTGTTGATGGCACTGCTGGACATCTTCCGATGTCAAAGGGAAGTAAACATGATGTGCCTTTCATCTGCTGCATTAAGTTTCCTTGGCCAACCAGTGAGTCTACGATTCTTAACATTGCCTGTTTCTTTGTGATTCTTCAAAATAGCTTGAACAGCACATCTTGAAACCTCATTCTGTTTGAAATCGTTGCCTGGGAGAGAGCTTGCTGATGCAGTAAGTGCATAAAACTACCTTGTATCTCGTTGCTTTGCTCAGCCTTGCCTGGTGTATGACCTGTGACATAAAACTCTTTTCCACAACCTCACCTTAGTAGCAGGGTTTGTCTATTCCTTACCCTGTTTTAAGCCTCCAACACAGCTGTCTCTGTTTCAGGTAAGGACTGTATTTCAACCTACATATGAAACCGATGAGCATTATCAACTGCTTGGTTCCAATGGTTAATCACGCACCTGACTTTGATCCTCTGAAATCCCTGACTCTGTCATCACAAATCATGTGATTTACAGTATAAGACCTCCACCCTTCCCCCCTGCCAGACTGATGCTATTAAACTGCAATAAAGACGTGAAGATGATAATTTTGTGTACTCTTAACTCTGAGTAAGTATTTTTTCAGTTAGCTTACATGTTATTTTCAACAGTTAGCATTATATAGGTGAGGCTGGTCTGTTTCCTCTTAGCATTATACTGAGGCACCCGGACTTTACTGAGGTGAGCTTAGCTAACTTTAGGCTTCATGTTACTGCACTATACAGGAGTTAGGGAGCTAAACACGCATAACCCTCTCTCTCTTTTATCCCCACTTTTGCGTTGAATTTTGCCCAGCAACAGCGTCCTGCTCCACCCGAGCACATACGGCCATGTGGGCAATTAGCTAATTTCGAAGAAAAATCCAGAAGTGTTTAACAGTTAAGGAGTAGTGCCGCGTCAGTACTCCGTAAGTCAAGTGATATAAAAATCGCTGTGTTAGTTTTAGACCAATCTTTTGGGGAATTCATGTACTGTATGCACTGCTTCCTTTAAGGTCCTGCCGTAGCATTTCGATCATGCTGAGGTCTGGCCTTGAATTCTTGCTTCTTTTATGTTTCAGATTTACTGATGTGAATCTATAACTGAATCAATTTTTCACCTGTCTCTAATATATTATTTCTTACCTCTTACTAAGATCATCATGACCTATAACCATCTTTCTGTATAGGTTCCCTTATAAAAACCTCAACCTTAGATCTCAATTGAGACATCTCTAATTCAGGAACATGTAACAGCAACTGAACAAGTAATAGCTTTCACACGCCTTCCTTGAAGCTAGGCTTCTTGATGTACTTAATCAAATAACCCCGAGCCCCAGTGTCCACATTTGTGTTGTTGTATCATGTTAAACCACTGACTGATACTGACTTTTAATCAATACTGCTTGATGTTATTTGCTGTGTAAAGTCAGTCTCTTGTGATGACAGTGAGGATGGCTGTGACTTGTTTCAGCGTGGCTAGCACAGGAACAGTGAACAGCATTGAGGCACATCATGTGAGCTGGGACCTAACTAGGGGTGCTCCGATCAGTATTTTTGGGTCGATCACCGATCTCCGATCACTAGAAGCTGTATCGGCCGATACAAATCACCGATTACAGGCTCTACTCAAAGCCTTATCATGTAGCATTATTTATTAATTTAAACTGTTGTTAGATATAGTTTAAGTATTGAAATTACAATTATAACTGTATTTAATGGCAAGCAACGTGAGCAACACATCAACTTAAAACATAGCAGCCTGTGCTTGGTTAGTAATTGGGAACAGCTTAGAGCTTGACAAATGTATACTGGTCACCAGCATACCACATAACTAACTGTTAAATGTCTGACGTGGTGTTAAAATGCTTTGGGTGCTTCCCGTCTCGTGGAATTGGCTTGTTACACAGTTTGCAGGTTGCTAATGTATTGTCTTTTTCACACAACACGTAGAATTGCCAGACCGGTGAAGCCATTTTAGTAGCGTGCAAAAAAATATCCCGAGAGTTTTGCATCATCTGATCGGCTTTTCTATATCGGCTATTATAGAGACTGCCGATCAATCGTCCCAAAGCAATTATCGGCCGATTATGATCGGCGACTGATCAATCGGAGCACCCCTAGACCTAACCGATCCTGTAGTAGTTAGTAGTAGTAGATTCCATCATATCACCTGCACCAATTCTACATACAGTATGCCTGTTTATCTCCTGCAAAAACACACAAATATACAGTGCCCACTTACTGTAATTTCCTGATTTTGGGTGATTTGGCAAGTTCCTCTTTTTAACCAGATTTTCTGTGACATTGTATCATATCACTTCATGTCGTGCTAAGGTTTCTTCTAATCTTTGTGGTGACTGGCTTACAGCCAGTGCGTCCCATAATAAAACGACTCCTCGCTCGCACAGCGCACCAAGACAAGTTTAGTCTTGTTTTAAGGTCAGGGCAGTTGCCTAAGCATTTCACTGCATATCGTACTGTGTATGACAAATGATGTGACAAATAAAATTTTAATTTGATTTGAATTTGAAGACACCTGAGCACAGATCGCCATCCCGTAGCTCCTAAACAGATTATGTAATCACTAGTTCTGATTCTATTATGTGTTAATTAACGTGTTTACAGTATACTGCATATTTAACTGTCAAGGTTGAAAGGAATGGTTAATGGGTTAGACATCATTATATTCCATTATGACCCTTATCATATGCTTATGCTATAATAATTATTTTAATATCATGTGAGTTTTATACACTGTATCGAGGGAAGCGTATTCTATTATTCCCTTCTCTGCTTTATGTGTCTTACGGTACTCACACAGATTCCTTTTTGAGGATTATTTTACGTCTGTAGCTTTGACTGATGGTCTTACTTATTTCTAACAGTAACAGTCCTACTTATTTCGACTCATCCTGACAGCCCTATCAGCCTTAATGGCACCTCACCTGTGATTATGATAACAATTCTGATGAGTGATTGAATAATTAGCCATTTGCTGTAATTACAGCCCCATGCACACTCTCTAAAAAGGGGATGTTAGTCCATCTGTGCAACTTTTTCCAGCTTTGTACTGAGCTCAGCAGCTTTGAGCAGATGATTTGGTCTTAATTGGTCAGATTTGTACCTTGAGCTTACTTGTCGTCTGGATTAAATTCCTCTTTCTGTCAGCCCTACTGTGTGTCTCATCTTACTTCCCTAAGAACATTTTGGGCCCAAGGGCATGACCTTCTACTCTTTGCATGTACATTTGGTAAAGATACTTATGATATGTGATTTATAATTGGTTTGATTAGCATCCTTGGGCTAAATGATATATAATTATAACTCAAAAGAATTCTATATTTTCCCCCTGAAGGCCATTAATTTGGCCTTAATCTCTTTTAGTGCCAGACCTTCTACATTTCCCCTTTGTAAAGGATACTCTGTAAAATTCCAGAAACAATCAATGAAGTAATTTTGCATCTCTTAAACATTGAACCAAAAACACACACCTCGCTCCGCTCACCAATGGTGCAAACTTTTAACTTGCTGCTTTCTGAAGTAGCTTCAAAGTCTCTGGGCTAAACAGCACACAAATGTGGACATGAGGTAAAGCAACTTACAAATTTTACAGTGCACAGCACTAGAATTACACAAACTGAATTTACTTACATATCTGCTGAGCTTCTTGAACAACGGAAATCTGAACAGTGCAACTGTTGATGGGTTATACAGGTTCCTGGGCTTACAACCACACACCCCGTCACATGAATAACCTGCCTGAAATAATTACCTCTAGTGACCTCTAGAGGCCACGTACATCTTACGTGTCAGGACACGCGACAGTGCCAAGCCGAGTTCTCTCTAACTGTACCGTGATAAGTGACGAGGAGCAATTAGCAATTATTCACAGTTAGTAATGAATCCCATTAAGTGGCCATCATGCCTTATAGTTGATACAGAAAAAAGCTCTCTTAGCAGGTGACTACAGTTTACTTCCTTTTCTCAGATAGGCCCCAGTGACCACTAACTTGTTATCAGGAGTAACACAGCCAAGATCACCTTCTGTTGCTCTTTTTAGCAAACAAAATCCTCTGCTCCAGGGGTAGGTGAAAAAACCCCAATACTGTATATCCAATTTATGAGGAATAATTCCTACCCTGTGAATGCATACGCACTCAACCATGCATCTGCACCAGGGTCAGTGGACCTGATGCTTATGCAAATACATAGTATAATTAAAGATAAATATGTAAAAAATAATAATAATAATAATAATAGGGTAGGGGTAGCTCAGTGGTTAAGGCATTGGACTACAGTTAAGGCATTGGACTATGGTTCAGAAGATCCCAGGTTCAAACCTCACAACCACCAAGTTGCCACTGTTGGGCCCTTGAGCAAGGCCCTTAACCCTCAATTGCTTAGATGTAATGAGATAAAAATGTAAGTCGCTTTAGATAAGGGCGTCTGCCAAATGCCTAGATGTAGATATGTAAATAAACAGTATGTGTACACATTAGCTCCAGATGCTAATAAGTCCATTTGTCCATCCAATTGTTCAGTCCACTCATAGTCCAAAAGCCTAGCTGTTGGTGCAAGTCATTGAAACTTTGGGCGATGTCCATATATCCACGTGGGTGAAAGTAGCCTCAGGTCTCCTGATTTACAGTAGCTCTTCTTAAATTTTTCATGCTTCCAAGTTCACATGATGAGGGTTTGAGAAGTCTCGCACTATCTATGAGGCCAGTTCAGAATACAGACGGTGATGTTGGCCTTGTATTTCATCAACTCCGGTTGCCATGCTGGGGACCAGGCAACCTGCACACACTAAAGACTGTGCAAACACAACAACATTATGGGCACAACATATAGCAACTCATAAGTTATATAATATATAGGTAGCGTCTTTAGGGTATTTACGCATATTTACACATTATAGACATAAAGGCTATCACATGCTTGTGTCGTCACTAGGGCTGAGTGGTTTCCTCTTGGGCAGTCATCTTTTCCCTGAGTCGCAGCTTCACTACCATACTCTGTGCACACTTATAATAATAACATTTATTCAACAGACAATATGCACAACATGCATCTGACAAAAGCAGATTTAGCAGGGTTGTTTTTTTCTTAAACTTTTACCATACTCATGGTGCATGTGAACCCAACGCTGCTAATTTTCCAGCTTCATCTGCCGCTTCAATAACCGTGACACAAATGACCCATCAGCTTTGTGTACTTGGCATTTTACTACCACCAATTCAGCTGATAGTGTTAGGTCATGTACCAATTCTAGTACTGCAGGCTGATGTGACCCATCTAGACGTTGAAACCCTCTCTGCATATATTGTCTCATAAATATGAACAACGCTGAATGTGTAAGCCAACATGATGTACTTGTAATTAGTTGCAAATGTTGTTGTTAATGCCATAATTTCTTCCAATTGTGCAAGGCATGGCTAAGGAGTTGAATGAGATTCCTTGGAATGATACTGTACATCATAATTAATAATAAGAAGAAGAACATACATCTGTCTGGTCAATAAATGAGTGTGTGTGTGTGCCCTGTGATGGACTGGCACCCTGTCCAAGGTGTACCCCGCCTCATGCCCTAAGTCTCCTGGGCTAGGCTCCAGGCCCCCCACGACCCTGAATACAGGATAAAGCGGTATAGAGGATGAGTGAGTGAGTGAGTGAGTGTCTGGTCAATAACGCATGCAATGCGTGTATCGTACTGTATATGGGGAAACATAACCGTGTGGCCCATTGTAATAGTCTAAGTGTTTTCATGCGCAAATGCTGCTTTTGTTAATGCTTGGTAACATGGTGGCATACCCTTCTCCGTGTTATCTAAGCCATAATAGTACTCTATGGGTTGTTTGCTTATTCAGTATTGATGTTGTGTTGACAAGGCTTAACCTCCACCTACAGTATTATAGACATAAAAAGGTTTCCTAAAATGTGTGTTAACCAATGCAGTTCTTCCTAATATCTGCCTTGCTCCTTGGTGGTGTATTTCTCCCTCTACATGTATGGCTGGCTGCTATGTGATCTATCACTACCTGTAAAATATTTTTCAGGTGATAAATTTAATTTTCAAAGTAAAGCGTGTTGGTTTCCACTTCTTAACCTGCTTATTTTCCCTAGCCATCTTTCCTAGATACTTTACTTCAAAATTTTCCATGACCATCAGAGAGGAATGGGGCACTGAGCGCTTCACCTGATGCCAGTCCTGGTCTGTCTGTGCCCTTCTGGGACTGTTATACTGTAATGTCTGTGGCTTTGATGTCTGTTTCTTGCCCCTCATAGTCTCTGTGCTTTTTGTGAAACCTGTTAAACTTGGTATCATGCAGTACTGTGTGAGAGGTTTTAATGTGCTCCTATGGCCATGATCCAGGCCATTATCTCTGGACGTTTTGCCTCTTTTTGCCAACCCTTCAATGTTCTGTGGACTTGGTTTTACATATTAGTCCATTGTTCTGAAATCAGCATCACTCCCTTAATGGTATACAGGCATGTCTCGCTGGAGCCTTGAGCTGGGTCAGTGGTTTGGGTTGGTGGGCTGTCATTCCTCTTCATGCAACTCTGGTGGTTTCATGGTTCTTTTCTTCTCCTCCCTGTCCTCTTATCTCTCATTTTTCCTATCTATCCTCCTTCTGCTTCATTATTTGTTCACCAATTTATTTTTCTTTGCTCCCTAATTTCCTCCTCCCTTTTTTTTAGTAACTGTTCCTTCTGTTGCTCAATTTCACTCCTGACTGACTGCTCCTTTTCCTTACAACACGCTTGTCCTTCCTGTTCAAAATATCCAAAGTAATATCCTCAGTTTAAGTATAAGCTTACATTCTACCTCCTGCTCAGTAATCTCTGAACTTTCTGTCTCAATTTTGTACACAATTTTTGATCAAAAGATCCATCTGTAGGCCATTACCATGGTTCCCCTTTTCATCGTACCAATGATATTCTTTAACATATTTCTTTTTCAATAATTTTGCCGTTGTGTCACTACTACAGTATGTCTACCATTTTTTCCATTGCTCCTGATACTTTCTTGACATCTGTGTAGTTAGCTCCTTTTTGCAATCACGTACCAGCCCCTCTTTTTATTGCTGTATGTTTTAAGACTCCTATTGCTAAAGTACTTATTGTCTTTGTAAATTGTCCACTGCTGATCAGACCACCCCGAACACACCACCACCCATCCTGGGAGCACCTCAGCATCGTAATTCCACAAGCTTTCATTCTCATCTTTCTCATTGATTCTCAGGCCATACTTTAGTCCTGTTGTCTCTTCCTCCTCTGCCTAAAAATACGCGCCAATCTGCTTCTAGGCGACAGTGGATCCCCATGCACCGCCAGGGAAACAAGACCCTAGTGAGAAAAAACATATACACTTTAGTGTATCACAAATATATTTCATATTTATCTATCTTCCATAATACAGTACACATCAAATACTGTATACTAACAAAATCAATTAATATATATAAACAAAATAATATCATGTTTTTACCAATTTTTGAAAGTAAACTTCAAACATCCTTCAAGCTAGTTACACTTTCCAGTAATATGTTATAGGAAAATATAATTTAAGTGAATCTTCCAAAGCATGTAAACAATTTAAGCAGTTTTTTTTATCTATATGTTTATTTTAGGTGCCCAAAATAATCATTGTAACAATTTACAGAAAGCATATATTAGAGTACAATTTTTTACTATAATGTAGTCTCAGTGTATTTTCAGTTTTTTTGTATATATATTTTCATATAATTTAAATTTGAATATACTGTACTTATGCATGTTTATATTTTGGTGCACTACTCTCTCGTTTACTGGGACTTCAAAGCCAATTGATTTGAGAAAATGCACTTACTCGAACACTCATTTAGCACACGGTTCTCTAGTGACCCCTACTGCTGAAGCATAAGATAGTCCCTGTGCTTGGTGGGTTTCTTCCAGTTTCCTCCCACAGTCCAAAGACATGCTGATTAGTTTCACTGGCGTTCGCAAATTGCCAATAGTGTGGTGATTATATTCCCTTCGATGGATTGTCACCCTAATAAAAGTGTAACCCTACCTCATGCTCAACGTCTCATGGGATAAGCTCAAGGCCCCTGCAACCATGTAAAATGATAAGCAGTATAGAAGATGAATGATTGAAGAGTTACCATTCCTAAAAAATGATAAAGAAATATTGTGAAGAACCTACATAAAACAGGTTTAATGCAAACACACAATGCACACTATACTTAATAATAAATAGATTTTTTAAATAATTTTTTTATTATATAAAGAATCTTTACTACTGTTTTTGGGGTGAGCAGGACCTTTCTTTAACACAGCTTCATCAGTCCTAGAGAACTCCCTCTCACACAGAAGTGAGGATCCAGATATACCAGTGCCAACTGGTATAAGCAAGGATACAGAGTATCACTCTAGTAGTCAACTACTTTGACTACACTCTAGTAGTCAAATGGCACCCGGGTTCTTGGAGTGTTTGTCTCAGCCAAATAACAGTTCATGTAATGCAATTTCAATTGTGCAATTACTCTTTCTGGCACAACAAGCACTTCACTTTTAAAGAAAGAAATATACAATGTGAACAAGATTTTTTTTTTTTCATAATTATTGTGTGCGTATAATGTGACAACCAAAAATAACCATTTTTCTTATTATTATTCTTTGTCCCTTTGCTGGTACAGTACATGGTGTCCCTCTGAGTCAATACACTGCTATAGGTGCCAATGGACCTTGAATTTTGTTCACAAGCCATTTCCAAGTATGGCCCTACTTGGCAGTGCTTCTGGCATTGTCAAGGGAGAGTCTCTGGTTTTGCAGATTTTCCTCAATCTGCTTAATACATGTTTTCTTCAGTGCTGTTTGTTCCATCTTCCACTGTGCGGATCGTTCTCTGCAAAATAATCGGTAAGGCAGTCGACTTTCAACCATTCTGCAGACGTGTCCAAACCATCGCAGTCCTTGTTGCTGGATCTGTTTTTCTGTTTAAGCTGTTTGGATGGTTTAAAGATACAAGTGTGAAGCGAGACTTGTACAATCTGATGCAGACATTTCATCTGGTTTGAGCAGAGTCCATTTTTCTGTTCCACAGAGGAGAATTGGTATGAGCAGGCTTCTGAAGAGGTGGGTTTCTGTCTTGATTGTAATGTTGGTTCATTTCCACAGGCACTACTTGTCCAATTCTGCCATGTATCTCCGATGCTGCCGCTACTTTTCTCTCATTTACCAACAAACCTAGATATTTGAATTCCTGGACTTGTTCAATTCATGTACAGTGGAATCTTGGATTGCGAGTAACGTGGTTTACGAGTGTTCCGCTAACCGAGCAAAGATTTTTAATAAATTCTTAATTGGAAACCGAGCAAGTATTAGTTTACGAGTGCCGAGTATCATGTATGACGCATACGACTCTTATTTTGACACCGAGCGGCAAGTGATCACAACTGAGCCAATGATTTTTCTCTCTCTTGCCCTGCGGAATTGTGGGTAATCGTCTCCCCTGCTCCCCTGGGTCTTAGTGCTTGTCCCTTACTGGTATAATCAACATCTCCCTCTCCGTTTCATCGTGTCTCATATGTGTGTGCGTACGTAATTTGACACCGACACACACACACACACAGGGACACACACACTCTCTCTCGGCTTCACACACGCACACGCAGACACGCTTCGTTATTAGGCGCTCACGCGAGTGTCGTTAGACAGATTTCTTTTTTCCCTGTTAAAACAGTGCTTCCGTTGTGTGTGTGTGTGTTTGTTGTGAAACTTAAAAAGCAAGGTGGGGGGAGGGAGGAGGAGTTTTACTGTGTAAGACGAGGCGAGGCCCGCACAGGAAACACTTATCTATCGGGATTTATTATTTTTTTTAAGTTAAAGTGCAGGTTAATTTGTTTTATTTTTACTTTATATATTTTGTCAATTATTTTTATGTATTTATTTTTTGGGGGCTGTGGAACGAATAATTTGAGTTTTCATGATTTCTTATGGAAAAATTAAATGTGGTTTACGAGTGTTTTGGAATACGAGCCCGCTCCCAGAACGAATTATGCTCGTAAGCCAAGGTTCCACTGTACTGTACCGTTGAGGTTTCAGTGCTCAGTGAAGCATCCACCGCCAACACTTTTGTCTTGTCTAGTTTGATTTTTAAACTGTACTGTATGACTGGGCAATGCAGGCAATGCAAAGTTGTCCTTGCAGCACACCTGTCTTGGAATACTTTCCTCATGATGGCATCGATCATAACATTGGAAAAGAGAGGTGACACATTGTCGCCTTGTCGACCTCTGGTCAGAATAGAAAACTGTGCACCAAAGCCCTGACGAGATAGTGGTCTGATAAATAGTCTAGTCCTCTCATGGCACGGATGTCCTTGAGCAATGATCTAAACTGGGAATTGATCAGCAGGTAATCCAATACAGTCGAGTCCATGCCAAATGGATTTCCCAAAGGCCCAACATAAGGTCCCTTTTGAATATTTCATGCAGCTATTTCTACTTGAGTTTGTTAATTTGATAAGTTTCTTTCTTTGGCAAGTAGCCCACTTCTCATCAGCACCCAGGATAATTTTTCCTATTTCTCACAGGCGTCATATGAAAAAGAAATATAATAGACAAGAAGTCTGTGACGACTGTGAGGTCATCTGGGAGCTGAGTCATGTCAGCTGGACTTCGGTTGTGTTAAGGTAAATTTCCAGGTAGAAACGACTGAAGAAACTTCTTGGATGAGTAGTGAAATATTTCTGCCTACCAAAAAAGAAGTCTAGTTGTCAATGCTCAACTGACAGATAGTAGACAAAAGGAAAATGGAATAGGTCTAATTAATAGTAAGATAAGTACTAATTATTATTTTATATCACTATCACTAATAACTAACACTACAAATCAGGTATTTTTGGTGAATGAAAACAAGTTTTATTCAAAAACTTCCCATGGTTGTTTTTAATTAAGTGTTTTGAATAAAACATTATCGATTCTCTCTGTACTCACAAACCAAAACAAACCACAAAGTGCTGCCTGTTTCACACATATCTATTAAGGAAATCTGAATGGAACGGTGACATGTACCACAAAAATCTAGGCCTCTTTTGTGGTCGGTCACATGATTTTTTTTTCTTTTTCTAAAACGTAAAGCGAGGCTGCATCTGCAATGTCCCCTCCTGCTCAATACAAGCCTCAAAGCCTCGGGTTCAACTGTCCTATCATAGCATAGCATCATAGCTGATATTTTAAAGCAAAATAAGTGAAAATATGAAGAGAAACTTAGGAGATTTACAGGACTGTCCACAACCTTATTCTGCTCACCTTTTGACTACTTAGTACTAATTTTAATCAACTTTCACCCCTGTTAACAACACTAACATAAGCACCTCAATATTAAATTAAGACCATGTTGCAAACTTCTGAAGCATTCCATTAAAGGCCTGGAGTTATACTTAACACAAACCTCTTGCTCATTTCAAGATTAAAGCCAAGAATTATTTTAATTGAAAACAAATAAAACTCAATGATAGTGCATCACAAAGTGAATAAAAGTTTAACCTTTGGTTATTAGCTTTTTGCCCAGTATTGCAAACCTTGCTCATACAACTCAGGTGACTCTCTTTAGTGACTCCATTAACAGTATTAGCTTTTTTCCATGAGGAGGCTATAGTCTCCTTACAATGCTGATTGCTAACAGTATTAGCATTTTTCCATGAGATTGGTATAGTCTCTTTACAATGCTGATTGCTAACAGTATTAGCATTTTTTCATGAGGTTGTTATAGTCTCCAACAGCATCATAATGACTTGCCAAAATCATAAATAAACTATGATAAAATAAAATAACTGCAATGGTCAATAATATCCTGTGTGGAGTGGGTGCGGGGCTGGTGATATCCATAGTGATAGTCCTTTCCCTCAGACTGAGTTGCAAAAGAACTCTTGTTTTCAAAAAGTCTGTGTTAGCTCATAGTAGTTATGTAACTTTTAACTGAATCTCTGAAGATAATATCCATTTCTTTATTTCTGTTTACTGATGGTAATCAGTGGTATCAAAGTGTGTGCTAAGCTACTGCTAATGCAGAGCGTTAGGTTACTTGCATAACCCCGGTTCTCTGAAAACAGAGCGAGGTATCTCACTATGGGAAACGCCTCAGGCGTGATAGACTATGGAAGCACCAATCACACCACATCTGCACACAGGGCAGACCAATCACAGCTAATATAGCGGCCCGCCTCCTTCACATATAACCAGCTGTGATGCCCTGAAACGGCATTCTTAAGCACGCTCTTCCCCTGTGTAATGCGAGAAGGGAAGCTTGGTGAGATACCTCGCTCTGTTTTCAGAGAACCGGGGTTACGCAAGTAACCTAACGTTCTCGTTCAACAATCGCTTGGTATCTCACTATGGGAAAGATATGGCCCACTCCCGTAGCGCATGCTTTCCGAAGCCGCTGACAGACCTGGTGAAATGAAACTGAAACCAACCTCTTATTTCCTTCATGAGCTGATCTTGAGCACTGCATGAGCCAATGTCGGCGCAGTGATGTCCAGACGGTAAAATTTAATAAACGTATGAGGGGAAGCCCAGCTTGCAGCTGCGCAAATGTCTCCTACCGAGATCCCCTTAAGCAAAGCCCATGAAGTGGCCATACCCCGCGTCGAATGGGCCTTTAAGCCCATCTGGGAATCAAGACCCATAGCTGTATAAGCCAACTCGATTGCCTCCATCATCCAGTGAGAGAGACGTTGCAATGAGATCGGCTTGCCTATGCACTGAGCAGCCCATGAGACGAACAGCTGATCATTCTTCCTGAACGCTCGCGTTCTATTCACATACTGCCGTAACGCCCGCACCGGACATAACATATGCAAAATGCGTTCCTCCTCCGAAGAGAACGGTGGTGGGTAAAAAGCATTCAAATCTAAGGTCGTGCAGTTATAGCCCGAGTCCCAGACCTTAGGAACGAAGGCCGGGTTAGGCAATAGTGCAACCCTTTTGACACCCGGACTAAATTCCAGACATGCCTCATGCACTGACAACGCATGTAACTCCCCCATTCGCTTAGCTGAAACTAAGGCAAGGAGCAAGATCGTTTTCAGCGATAAGAGTTTCAAATGAACCGTCTCCAAATGTTCAAAAGGAGCCCGGGTTAAGGCATTCAGGACCTTGGCTAAGTCCCATGATGGGATGCGCTGCTTTAGTACTGGTCTCAGACGCCTCACTCCCTTCATAAAATGGCATATAAGAGGGTGGCGACCCACCGAAGCTTTTCCAATGCCAATGTGGAATGCAGCCAGATAAACCTTAATGGTGGAAAAGGCTCTGCCGCTGTCCATTAAGTTCTGCAAAAAGCAGAGAATATCCGCTACCGAACATTGGAAAGGAATAACCCCTCTATGCGCACACCAGTTCTCGAAAACATGCCATTTGAGATTATATAATGAGCGCGTTGATGAAGCTCGAGCACACTGGATAGTGTTTATAACTTCCTGGGGAAGACCGAGCGCATTCAAATTCAACCCTTCACGGGCCAGACCCAAAGGTTGAGTCTCTCCGGCTGGGAGTGCATAGCGGAAGTTGCCAGGGCTCTCCCTGAAGGAGCTGGACAATCTCCGCCAGCCACAGCCTCCCTGTCCACCGAGGAGCTACTAGGAGGAGAGATAATCCTTTTTCTCTTACCCTGTCTAGGGTGGGAGAAATTAGGCTTAGCGGTGGGAATGCGTAAAGCAGCCCGCTTGGCCACTCGTGCGCCATCACATCCACACCCAACGGGGCATTCACGTCCTTTAGAGAGAAGTAAAGCGGACACTTTGCGTTTGCCTGTGGGGCGAAGAGATCTACGACAGCTCTGCCATACTTTTCCCAGATTTGATTCACCACCTGCGGGTGAATTTATCCAATCTTCGTATAACGGATTTCCCCTGGAAAGGAGATCCGCTCCTACATTGAGAATCCCTGGAACGTGCGTCGCGCGCAGTGAGCTGAAATGCACGCTGCTCCAAACAATCAGCTTGCGTGCTAGATTGTGGAGTTGTAGCGAGCGCGTTTCCCCTTGACGATTGATATATGCCACCACCGTCGTGTTGTCTGTTCTGACTAAGACGGGGCATCCCATTAAAAATGGTAGGAAATTTCTCAGAGCCAGTAATACCGCCAATAGCTTCAAAAGGTTTATGTGCACCGTGCGGAGCTGGAGCGTCCAACAACTGTTTACCGATCTGCCCTGAAAGACAGCTCCCCATCCTAGGAGGGATGCATCCGTTGTCACAACCTTCCTCATGGACACGCTGCCCAACGGAGCCCTTGTCCTGAATAAGGAGGAGTTCCTCCATTGATGAAGAGCCTCCACACACTCCGCATCTGCTCTCACTCTGCGCGCGAGGTGTCGGCGAGGGCACAGGTGTTTCGCCGCTACCCATCGCTGGAAGTCTCTCATTTTGAGCAAACCCAGTAAGATCACTGACAGCGACGAGGCCATCATACCCAGAAGGCGAAGGCACAGCCTGAATGACACTAGGTTTCCCCTGCATAAATCGCTCAGACAGAATGGCTCAGATTTATAAAACGCAGTTATCCTCCTTTCTGAAAGAACAGCGCGATAGGTCACAGAGTCTATTCTCAGACCCAGATACTTTATCTGCTGAGACGGGATCAACCGATAGTTGATTCTGAACCCAAACTCGTGAGCTGGGACGTGAGCAACCTTGTGTCCCGCTCTGCATGCTCCCGTGATTGTGCGCATACTAGATAATCGTCCAGAAAAGCTGATATCCCGAGACCTCTGTGTCTCAGTGGTGACAGAGCTGCTTCTATGCACCTGCTGAACACACGTGGTGCTAGGCTCAGCCCGAATGGAAGAGTAACAAATTCGCATGCTTTGTTCTGAAAAGAAAACCTGAGATATTTCCTGTGCGCGGGATAGATGCTTATGTGAAAATATGCATCTTTGAGATCTACCGCGGAAAATAAGTCCCCCCTGCGGCTGGAGCGAGTCAGAGCTCCGACCGTGAGCATCCTGAATTTGTATTTTCTTAAGTGCCTGTTCAGAGCACGCAGGTCCAGAATCGGGCGTAACCCCCCTCCTTTGTTTGGGATTAGAAAATAACGGGAGTAATAGCCGTTCTGAGTTTCCCCCACTATAACTCATCTTATAGCCCTCTTTTCCAAGAGGGTGGAAATTTCCTCCTCCAAAACCCGAACTGAGTCCCCTTTTGCCATAGATGCTATAACCCCGTTGAAAGGAGGGGGTTTTTACAGCAAACTGAAGCCTGTAACCCTTGGTTACCGTAGCGCGGACCCATGGAATAGGAGAGCACTCCATCCAAGCCTCCCGCTGAAGCGCCAGAGGATTTAGGCAAACCGATTCCATAGATGGAGCGTGGGCGCCATCTACTGGGCGAGGAAAAAAACAGCCAGGATCTGTCTGGCTCAGAGACGGGCTTATCTCTCGGTTCATTGATTTTATTGCTCTTTTGGCTTCCTGCGCCCTTGGCAATGAGCCTGGATGCGACAGGTGACTTTTTATTTGCTCTGGGCTCAGAAACTGGAGTGCTTCGTGAACCTGCACTTGAGAACTTGTGCTTGAACTCAGCAGACCACATTGAACTGGTGGTTGCTTTTGCACTTGAGGCTTTTTCGTAAGCCCTCCTTGGAACGTTGTGTGTTGAGGAAAAACTGAACTGGCCCAAACACAGCCTAACATTCCTTCTTTCGAACTCCACATCGTCCGCTTCTTTGCGGGTGGGGGAAAAGATGTGTTTAACTCGGGAGAGGACATCGCAGAAAACCCTAGGTGCTGCCCGTCTCTCCAATGTAGAGCTTGTGTCCTAGGTCTCCTTCTTCTTTTTGATAGAAGGGTTAGACGACCTGGACCTCACAGCCGCTGCAGCGAATGACTGCTTTCCCCATGGCTTAGCGCTTGGAGCTGCGGGGGGGCGAGCCGTCTGCTCCACACTCTGGGGTCTTGCAGGTCTGGGCACGTTTACGAACCTCCTGTTCTGTGTCGGAGGGACTGGCTGAGGGGGAACAGGAGGACGCATTGGCCATTTTCTCGGCAAACAGATGTCAAATGCCTCTCCTTCCTTCTTCTGGAGATCGCACCTCTGTCTCATCGCTTCCACCGCTGGACCGAACAGCCCACTCGCATTCAAGGGAGCGTCGAGAAAATCTAATTTCTCCCATTCCCCGATGCTTGAGAGGTTCAGCCATAGCGATCTTTCGCCCGCGACGGCGAGAGCCATAGTGCGGCCACAGCTCCGCGCGGCACGCAGATTGAGATCTGTTATGTTACAGATCTCTTCCCAGACAGATGGGCTTGGGTTACCGGCGTCTAGCTGATTGCCTAGCTCCTCCAATAATTCGGCTTGGTAGGCCATCAACATTGAAGTTGCGTTAAGAGCTCTGACTGCCAACGCCGAAGACTTGTATATTTTTTGGTACATGGATGCGGTGAAGCGATCCATTTTACCCGGAAGCGCCGGACTAGTGGATGAGAGGGTGGTCCGCCTGTTTGGATGTAGGTGGTGAGCCACTGACTGTTCAATCGCGGGAGGATTAGAGAGACCAAGCGTCTCCATCTCACTCGCATCCAGAGATGAGGAAAAGGTCTATCCTACGATCTTTTCATCTCCGCTAAACATGCCGGCAAAACCGGAAGCAGCTGTTTCATCAGGGGAAGGCGAGAGGGGAGCCTTTTCCCATCATAGATATCTCGTTTAACACCTGGATCGCCCGGAGTCACCGACCAAGTGATGCCAAGCTTAGCAGCCGCGCGCTTGCAGACCTCGATCATATCGCAGTCCACCACCGCCGATGCCGCATCGCCACTCTGCGCGCTCGCGGGCCTGGACGGTTGGGCCAGCGAGAGGATTGCATCCTCCTCCTCATCATCCGGTTCCTCTCGGAGGAGGCGAGCTAACATCTCCTTGTCCTCCTCCTCATCTCCCTCAACTTCGTCGCCTTCCGCCAGCAGCTGCTGGTCGAAAAGTGGTGTAAACTCTGGGGACCATAATATCCCCCCATGAAGTGAGATTGCGCAAGGGAGAAGTTTGGGTCCCTTTAGTCAAGGGAGAGGCGGTAGCGAGGACCGGATCCTCTTTGGAGGACGCCGCCACTCGAAGCCTCCTCTCCAGGATTCTAGTCGGCATGACCCGACAATGCGCGCAGTTCTCCGCATCCGCCAGCGCAGCCTGGGCATGCTTGACTTCCATTCATGCGATACACATAGGGTGCGTGTCGCGACCCGAGATTATGAAACCACACTCTCTCGGGCATGAGCGCGAAGGAGCCTCCCTTCCTTTCTCCGCGGATGTTTTGGAAGCGGACATGGTGAGTCAGAATGTTCTAATATCAGCTCGCCTCAATGCGTTAGCCAGGACTAGCGACACTCAGTAACGAGTGGACAGAGAAGATGTAAATAAATACAGTAAAAAAAAAACACAACAGGTTTTGTTTGGCTGTACTGCGTTCGGCAACGTTAACCTTGACGGCAGCGCAGCCTGGGTGCTGAGGAAAGTCTTCACGGGGAAGAGAACAAGAATGCCGTTTCAGGGCATCACAGCTGGTTATATGTGAAGGAGGTGGGCCGCTATCTTAGCTGTGATTGGTCTGCCCTGCGTGCAGACGTGGTGTGATTGGTGCTTCCATAGTCTGTCACGCCTGAGGCGTTTCTCATAGTGAGATACCGAGCGATTGTTGAAAGAGAACCAATGTTTCCTGTAAGTGATTACTGCTATTCATGTTTTCTTATGAAACCCCATTCGTACTGTGCTATCATATTTGAAATGTTTGCCATTGGTCTTGGCTTGACTTGATTACATGCCTTACTATGGAAAACCACTATCATGTCTTTGTATGTTTACAACAAATAGCGCTAATGCATCTCTACTAAAGAGGAGAGCACTTAATCACTTTCTAATAAACAAATGTAACAAATGTAAGGGGTTGGATGCAATTTACGAGATTATTTTTGCTTTCATACTTCTTCATTCATGCCCATGTTTATATTTTCAATATTGTTATAGTGTTTTTTACATCTATTTTGAGTTTGTTGAACCAGCAATGTCAATTGTCATGTTTGCTGATACAAGTACAAACTAAAAGATTAAGATTCAATGCATGTATTTTTATTGGCTTTTTTATTATTTATTTTGGGTTTTAAACAGTTTAAACTACAGACAATAGACTTTATAAGAATAATTGTGTATATATATATATAATTACCAATAGTATTCCGTATGCCAACAAGGAGATCTTGTAGATAAACAGTACAGTAACTTCAATTCAATTCAATTCAATTTTATTTCTATAGCGCTTTTAACAATGGTCATTGTCTCAAAGCAGCTTCACAGAAATGAAAAGAAAATGAAAAGAAGACTTATGGAAATGTATATATGTGTAAGAAAAATGTGTCTAGATAATGAGATTGTCCCTGATGAGGATGAGCAAGCCAAGGGTGATGGCGACAGTGGCAAGGAAAAACTCCCTGAGATGGCAATAGGAAGAAACCTTGAGAGGAACCAGACTCAACAGGGAACCCATCCTCATCTGGGTGATAACAGATAACAGAAATTGTATAACATCATGTGTGTTATGCAGCTGAAAGTTTGATATAACAGAAGTTATTTAAATTAACACAAAGTCCAGTTCAGCACAGGGATGAGTCAGCAGGTGCAGAGGGCAGATGGGGGTCTGGATCACTGGGAGCTCAGGAGCAGCATGTGTAGTTCCAAACCAACATGAAGAAGAATCCAGCTGGAGCTGGTCCTTCTCTGGATGCCTCTGGGTCAAAGCAGGGTCGGCCTCTGTCTACTGAAGCTGGCACGATCTCCAGATGCCTCGGGATGGGTGGAAAAATAAAGAGCAGGTGAAAAGAATTAGCGTGGTTGCCATTCAGGAGAGATGTACTGGAGTATCAGGTAAAGAAATTAATTATGTGTACGCCAGATTAAAGAAATGCGTCTTGAGTCTACTTTGAAATTGGGAAACTGTGTCTGAGCCCCGAACACTGTCAGGAAGGCTATTCCAAAGTTTTGGAGCTAAATATGAAAAAGCCCTACCTCCTTTTGTAGATTTTGATATTCTGGGCACTACCAGTAGTCCAGAGTTTTCTGATCTTAAGGAGCGTGGTGGATTGTAACGTATCAGAAGACTGGTTAGGTATGTGGGAGCTAGACCGTTTAGAGCCTTGTACGTAAGTAATGCTATTTTGTAATTCATTCTAAACTGAACAGGTAGCCAGTGCAGGGATGATAATATTGGGGTTATATGATCATATTTTCTGGATCTAGTGAGAACCCTGGCGGCTGCATTTTGGACTAAGCTTGTTAATTGAGGATGCAGGACAGCCACCCAGTAATGCATTACAGTAGTCCAGTCTGAAGGTCATGAATGCATGAACCAGCTTTTCTGCATCAGATACAGATAAAATGTTCCTAAGCTTGGCAATATTTCTAAGGTGGAAAAAGGCCGTTTTTTTTTATGTTGGAGATATGATTTTCAAAGGATAAATTACTGTCTAATATCACACCCAGTTCTTTCACTGTCGAGCTGGTGGTAACAGAACATCCTTCTAAACGCAGGCTGAATTGTGAGAGCTGGTGTGTACTGGTTTTTGGGCCAATAAGTAATATCTCTGTCTTATCTGAATTTAGTAAAAGAAAATTATCTGTCATCCAATATTTTATATCTTGAATACACTCAGTTAGTCTAGACAATTTGGGTATTTCATCTGGTTTTGTGGAAATGTATAACTGAGTATCATCAGCATAACAATGGAAACTAATCCCATGTCTTCTAATGATGTTACCCAAGGGAAGCATGTATATTGAGAACAGCAGAGGTCCTAAAACTGACCCTTGTGGCACCCCATATTTCACTGGCATTACACCAGACTGTTCTCCATTCAGATCTACAAAATGGAATCGATCAGACAGGTAGGATCTAAACCATTTTAACGCCTGTCCCTGAATACCAATGTGATTTTGTAAGCGATCTATGAGAATATCATGATCTATAGTGTCGAATGCAGCACTAAGATCAAGTAAGACAAGAATTGAGATGCAGCCTTGGTCCGAAGCTAAAAACGAGTCATTTGCAATTTTAACTAGTGCAGTTTCTGTACTATGATGGGGCCTGAAACCTGACTGAAATTCCTCGAGGATATCGTTTTCTTGCAAGAATGTGCATATTTGGGCTGATACTATCTTTTCTAATATCTTTGATATAAATGGAAGGTTTGAAATTGGTCTGTAATTTATGATATCATTTGGGTCTAAATTAGATTTTTTTAAGAAGAGGCTTAATAACTGCCAACTTGAAAGGTTTAGGGACATGACCTAGATTTAATGAAGAGTTGATAATGTTTAGAAGTGGCGCTCCAGTTATATTTATCACTTCTTTTAAAAGTCTAGTTGGGATTGGATCCAACAAGCATGTTGTTGATTTAGCCGGGGTGATAACTTTATACAGCTCTTCCAGTCCTACACCTGTAAAGCACTGAAAATCTAATTGTGAAGCTTTAGACTGGACTGGATCATGAGATGTTGTTAGAGGTTGAATTTCCATTATTTTCTTCCTGATACTATCAATCTTTTCATTGAAGAAGTTCATGAAGTCTTCACTTCTAATCTGTGATGGGATACTCCCTGCAGGCATCTTAGGGTTTGTTAGGCTAGCCACTGTACTAAATAGGAACCTGGGATTGTTTTGGTTTCTTGCTATGAGTTGGCTCAGATGCTCGGCCCTAGCCGCTTTTAGAGCCCGTCTATAGCTGCACATACTACCTTTATACGAGATTCTAAAAACTTCTAATTTAGTTTTTCTCCATTTTTGCTCGAGGTTACAAGTTGCTCTCTTTAGGGCGCGAGTGTGACTATTGTACCATGGTGCAAGTGTTTTATCTCTGACTTTTTTTTATCTGATGGGAGCAACAGTGTCTAATGTACTGGTAAAAATAGTGCCCATGCTGCTAGTCACTTCATCTAGATCGTCTGCATTTAGGGGTCTGATAAGAAATTGGGACAGATCCGGCACATTACTTGTGAATTTGTCTTTAGTAGTCGGATTAATATTTCTACTGAATTGATAACGTGGGGAGGCACAGCTACGTTGTTCTACAGGTAGAGTATATACTAAGAGATGATGATCGGTGATATCATCACTTTGAGGTAGAATGTCTATATTAGAGACATCTGTACCATGGGATATAATTAAATCTAGCATATGATTAAAGCGGTGAGTTGGTCTATTTATATTTTGTTTAACCCCAAAGGAATTTAGTAAATCTATAAATGCGTGTGCTGAAGTGTTGTTAGCATCATCTACATGAATGTTAAAGTCTCCTACTATCAGCACTTTGTCAGAGTTAACCAATAGGTCTGATAGCAGATGCCCAAACTCTTTAAGAAAATCAACATATGGCCCCGGGGGTCTGTACACGGGGCCAGAACAAAATGTAGCAAGGGTTTATGTAGTTAAGTTTATTATGTATTTCGCTGAGTGCAACATTAATGATGAGCACTTCAAACGAGTTGAACTTGGGCCTTGTTTTCTGAGTAACAGTGAGAACATCACTGTAGATAGTTGCGACACCACCACCACGACTAGTTTGACAGGGTTCGTGCTTATAGAAATATCCTGACGGAGTAGACTCACTTAAACCAATATATTCATTTGGTCTGAGCCAGGTTTCAGTAAGGCAGAGTGCGTCAAGACAGCAATCTGAGATAATTTCATTAACAATCAGTGCTTTAGGCGCAAGGGATCTGATGTTGAGAAGCCCAAACTTTAGAGGTATATTTTGATTACTTATTTGGCCTTTTTCTGGTTTTTATAGTTATTAGATTGTTTCGAGCGATTTTAACAAATTTATTCTTTTTTCTCACTATTCGGGGAACAGACACAGTTTCTATAGGACAAGCTATGTGTGCGCATCTATCAGTATGGTGAGTTGCAATGTGGCTATTATGTTTGGAATCTAAGACACGGCTTACCGCCAGTCAGATGGTTCGTAGTGTCCTGGAGATGTTGTCTGAGAGGACTGCTGCTCCAGCTCTGCTAGGGTGCAGTTCATCGGTGTGGTAGAGCCTAGGACGCTCCCAGAAAACATTCCAATTATCAACAAAGGGTAATCTCTGTTGTTGACACCAAGATTGTAACCATTCATTAAAAGCAAACAATCTACTGAACCTCTCTGGAATGTGGGAAGCGGTCCGGATACGATGATCCTTGTCGTGGGTGATGTGCTGCGGACCTTCTCAACCAGGCTCCTGAAGTCCTTCTTCAGGATCTCCGTCTGCCTCAGCCTGGTGTCGTTCATACCAGCATGAAGGACCACAGCTCCAAAGTTCTCCCTCAGGGCTGCAGGCACCTGTGCAGCAACATCAAGAACACGAGCACCAGGTAAACAGCGAGTGCGAACCTTACCTTTAGGCGTGGTAGCACGATGGAGTCTCCGATGACCAGCGCGTCGTGTACCGTCTCGCGAAGAGGAGCAAAGTAACATTTATTTTCAAGTTTTTAAATAATCGTCTATAAATATATAAATAAATAATAAATTCTGTATATGGTATATGCAATTAAAATGACAGATGATATTGTGTTTACGTGATATTGTGATTTTTTTTATATACATATAACCAGTAAGATAAATGTAAATTTAAGTCATTTATATTTATATTATATTTATAAAATATGTTTTTATAATGGTGATGAATCTGTAATTCAACCAGGGTTGAATTACCAAGCAAGAATATACTGTAAGGGGGAATAGTTTTATGGAAAAGTACCCTAGAATAATAGAAGATAGAATAGAAGGTATCTTAGCATGATTCAACAGTAACTGTTTGGCAAAGTTTGCTGCAAGACTTTTTACTGTGTTTTATGATTAGTTTATTTCTTTTTAGAGTGCACATTATTAAATTACTCCAATCTGCATTATTCATTCAATAAATATTATTAGACCTTTTCGCATATCAATACTGGACATAATAGTGTTTTTTAATACAGTGGAACCTCGGATTGCCAGTAACGTGGTTTACGAGTGTTACGCAAACCGAGCAAAGATTTTTAATAAATTTTTTATTCGGAAACGAGCAAGTATTAGTTTACGAGCACCGAGTATCATGTATCACGCATGCGACTCTTATTTTGACACTGAGCGTCACTCTCTCACCTTCCACTTTCATTATTTCTTATGGGAAATTATATTTTGGTTTACGAGTGTTTTGTAATATGAGCCTCACTTCCGGAACGAATTATGCTTGTAATCCAAGGTTCCACTGTACTTGCTTTTAATTCTCCTCTCCTTCTTCCTCTCCCTCATCGTCAATGGAGTCTGCACCAACCTCCTCATAATCCTACTCCAGGGCAGCCATGTCCTCTCTGGCCTCAGAGAACTCATCTTCCTCCATACCCTCTAACAGTGCACAAAAGCACACTTGGCATACATCTGATCAAACTTATGATGAAGTCACGCCAATGCTTCTGCAACGGCTGTGGTGTTGCTCAGCATACACACAGCCCTCTGCACCTTGGCCAGGTCTCCATCTGGACCCACAGTGGGAGGCTTGATGCCCACCTTGAACCCAGTGGGACACCAGTCCACAAACTGGATGGTGCGCTTCGTCTTGATGGTCGCGATAGCAGAGTTGGTCAGCCTGGAGAGAAGATGAATGCTGGTCAGTTAATGTAAAAAAATCTTTACAAATTGACAACTGAGCCCAAATGTTGCTTAGCAGTTTGCGGATCCGGTGCAGTACCAGGTCAATTAGTTCCTTGCCAATAGTGTAGTGACCACGGGGATAGTTGTTGGAAGTATCCTCCTTCCCTGTGATGAGCTGCTCAGGGTGGAACAGCTGGCGGTATGTTCCAAGGTCGGACCTCATCTAGAGCAAAAGACCATTATTAGATCATAATAACAGTGAAATCCAGACCACTGGTAATTTACTGTGATGCCAAGAAAATTTATCCTACCTATGACACAGCCCCGGGGACATGCTTTCCTGCTCCAGTCTCACTGAAGGTGTTGAAGGTATCGTCTCCACCTCCAGTGGTTTTGTCGCTGGGCATCTGTCAATCTGGCTGAATGCCGTTTTCAAAACAGTAGAGTTCCCAGCAGGCATTGCCAATCTGGACACCAGCCTGACCCACGTGGATAGAGATGCACTCACGCTGTGGAGACAAAAGGCACATTTGTGACATTTTCCCTAACAAATTCGATAAACCAATCTCTACAGGAAAAAAAATCTGTTATCCTAAACATGTACTAAGGATAGAACACAAGAACCTGATAAACTGAAAAAATATTTCATCAGTATTTCAGATTCTTCTGATCAGGATTCAAGATGATGAGATGAGCCATGGTTTTACTTGACTATAGAGCGAGTATCAAGCACAAGAGGACCTTTTGTTTGAGCAAATAGTTTCACTATGTACATTTTAATGTGTATGTTGAACTTAAATTGTGCGTGCTGCGTAAACATCTTTATAATTAACAGGACGCTTACACTGACGAAATGTGAAAAGCTTGATTAGGAGAACCCTAATGAGGAAGCCCCGGATATAAGTGCCCAGGGATGCGCTGATTCTGCTCAGCACTGGCCACGTGACCGCGACTCATTTCATAAAATCATGTTTTTCTTTAAATTACAAATGCAGATTTATATCTGTCACTACTAACTGAAAACATTATTAACCAATTCCTTTTTGTGAGCTTGTGGGCTTCACAGAACATCATGATTAATTATTTTGCATTAAACAAATAAAACTTTAAAAACAGCATGCCTTAGGCAGAGGGGGACTTGTAAAATAAGTGTGTTTTTAAAGGATAAAAAACCTGTAATGCATAAAAAATATGTGAAATATTATGTACTAGTCATCATTGTTGTATCATCGTCTATACCGCTTTATCCTGTATACAGGGTCGTGGTGGGCCTGGAGCCCACCCCAGGAGATTTACGGCACGAAACACTCATTATGTAATAGTTAACAGGGGAAAATGTTTTGTTTAGAACTCACTTCAAGGGCGACGTTACATTACATACATAGCATTACATTTAATTGTAATCTTATATTAACAATGTTACAATTATTAACATTTAATAAACTTCCACATGCTATCTCTACAAATGTCATTCCCAAAAAGTAAATAAACACACTGGTAGCTAACAATTTTAATGATGGAGGAAAAAATGTTCAAACTTACCAAATATGTGGCTTTAACATGTATCTAAACAAAAGTTCAAGGGGGTAAATTTGAAAAGGACTTAAATTCTCTCAGCCTGACAGTAAGGGGTCTGCAGTGAGAACATGAAATGATTTAAAGGTTCTATGTATATACTGTACCCTCCAAGAACAATCTTCTTTGTTGTTTAACGATTCTAATCTGTCATCACAGAGGGGTTGGGACATTTACGCTTTATGGTTTGGAGTTTGTTGCACCATAATTGGGGAGATGGACTAATTTTAATTATGCAACATTTAGTTTAGACCCAATAATCTGATCTCATTTTCTCTGTTGCAGTAAATTGACCACTACAGTAAATTAACACATATAGCTAATCCAGGCAAATGCAGCCCAATTAACGTTATGGGATCCACAGCCTTCAGAATAAGTGGCACAGTGGTGTAGTGGTTAGCATTGTCACGCTGCACCTCCAGGATCCGGGTTCGATTCCCGGCCAGGCTTGAATCCTGTCTCTGTGTGAGATGGAAATGGAATTCGCATGATCTCATAGTGCCTGGTGGGTTTCCTCTGGGTATGCTGGTTTCCTTCCAAAGATCTGCAGATTAGGCTAATTGGCATTCCCAAATTGCCTGTAGTGTGAGCCTTGAGATGGAATGGCACCCTGTCCAGGGTGTACCTCAGTTCTGTTTTTTTATTTTTAGCTGCTGCTCTAGTAGTAGTTTGGGGATTGGCTACAATGTTTTCACCGGTATGACAATAGCCTCAAGTGATTTCTTATTCCTTTATTTCTTTATCAAGGGAAGCCAACTACCCCCTACTCACTTTCCATGTCATTGTTCAAACAAATCACAGTTTGGCAATGCTGCAAAGATAGCATTTTCTTTTTGGTTAATCTTTCGATTTTTCTTAGAAAGGGAAGATAACTCTGTATGGCTATTACTCGAGATAACTCGGTATGGTGTAATACCATGTTAAACCACACATGCATCACATTTGGGGGAATGAAAGAAACTGACTGAGCCCATAACAGGCATAGAGGAAAATTGTTCAGCTCAGTGAGATTCTACTGAGTTCGACATGTACTGTACACGTGCAAGTGTCTAGGAGTCATGCAGCAAAATCTCCTGTGAAGGGGCTTGACCAGCTTCACAGGCTGGGGGACCAGATTTGCCAGCATCCTAATGGTGGCAGATTTCAACCTGTGTGCTGGGCTTTTGAGCATGTTAAGACCTGCAAAAGGGCCTGGACCATTGAAAAAAATAAAATCCTTAGAACAATAAGAGGGCCTTCACAAATTATGATATCAGCACTATTAAAAAGTGTTATCAGAGTAAATGGTGTTGATGTCATACAGCTTGGGGCCTAATAATCGGACTAATAATAATAATAATAATAATAATAATAAGGTGCTTTCTGTGTAGGTGTATTTCTATTTACCCAAAGTCACGGATATGTCCATAAGAGAGGACCAAATCTGTAGTACGATGGATTTAATGGCATTAGAATCTAAAGAATCAATGGCTAAGATAATTAAAGAAGGAACATGTCTTCAGCATCACACTACCTGGGGCTTCATTGTGTGTCAGGGGAGCAGTCAGCTTTAACCTTAGTGACAGCCAAACATGTTGGCAACGTGACCTGACAAGTATCCAGTACTGTAAGTGTATGATAATGTTATCATAACTGATAAGAGCTTGGAGACCTTGGCCCTTTGTACAATAATGCCTCATCCTTGGACAGACACTGTGATCACATGAATTGATAAAAACAGAAGAAAAAAAAAACAGTATGAGGGGAAATGTACAATGTATCAACAGTTCCAGCAGTAAGATATACAAGCAATGGTAATAACTTTCTCTTATGAACTTCCAGTTCGGATGAGGCCAAAAGAACATCATTGACAAAGGGGCAGAAAGGGACTTTCTTAAACTAGACGCTCTGGCTCTGACATGTAGCCTGATAATATAAATAATTCCAGTTAATTCCAGTGATTATTACAACATGTTACCTTGCTCATGCATAATTGGCTACAAATAGGCTAACATATTTACTATAAATGTCTACACAGACTGTGAAACAGGAGGGGGGGGGGGTATATTTTAAGGCAAATTATGCATTAATAGTGATTTGCATTGGCCCCACAACATCTGGTGAGATCCACCTGTCTGTGTGACAGCCTGAGAGGCTGTGGAAGACTTTTCACACTCATACGGAAGGCAACTTTTTTCTTACTGTGGCGCATGCTTACAGTGCCCCCGTTTCTAACAGTATTAACACACAACACACTAAACAGACTGAGTGTGATCACATTAGCAGATGTTTTCAACAACATACATTTTCACAATCAAGACTGTCATACACTCTGATACCATCAAAAAGATCTCAAAGAGCAAGATAATCAGGCATCAAATTCAGGCAGCACTTTGTGTAAGTCAGCACATTGGATTACTGCATTGCAGCTTGCAAGCACATTACAGAGATGGAATTCATATAGTTTAGACTTATGCAGCACCTTAAATGCCTGAGCATAATGCTGGGTGTATGACATTAACACCTCACTTCTACAGTACCTTGTGGACAATCCACAACTTGAAAGTTGCGAATATATTTGTTTATATTTAGTTTTAGTTTTTTTTATATTGACTACATAATCACCGCTGAAGCTATACCAGTGTCCGAATCTAAGACAGGGTCCTCTGAATCATCAGGGGGGGGGGGGGGGATGTATCCACTCACTCATTCACTCACTTATCATCCCCTATCAACAGGTTCGCAGGGAGCCTGGAGCCTATGCCAGGAGACAGGGCACAATGCAGGATATACTCTGGATGGGGTGCCAATTCATGCGCGCACACACTCACACACCCGCACACACAAACACACACATTATGGGCGATTTGTAGCTTTATAGCTTATCCTACATGTCTTTGGACTGTGGGAGGAAACCGGAGTACCCGGAATATCCCCACAAAACATGGGGATAACATGCAATCTCGATGTGCACAGACCCGAGGCAGGAATCAAACTTGGACAATGCTAACATTAAGCCACTGTGCCCCTATGAAGGATCCAAATGACACTTCTTGCACACACACATTACGCACAAGACTTGTTGTTGAGACTCTGACATCTGATTCCTGCGTGTTCTTTTCGTGTGCCAGACCTGCTACACTGGTGGAGAATGCAGCATATGGAACCAAACCGGGCCAATAACGGTCCCCCGAAGAATACTTGGGATATCCAAGCATCAAGCGCTTCTCAAGCAGCTTTCTTTTACTTGCCTTCAACACCGACCAGCATGAGGAGCCCCTCCCCAATCCCCACCGCAATGCACATCACATGCTCACCAACCTCACGCCATCTGACGATCAAAATGTAGTCTATCTCAGTCCTCTGGGGCCCCGACTTCGACCACCCATCGTCCAGACTGCCGCTTTGGACACCGGTCTTGGGGCGGTTCTTTCTGAGGAGTACCCAATCCTGTATGTAAGTAGGAGAACTATCGTCAGCTGGAAAAGAATAAATTAGAACAAGAGGGTCTTGCCATTAAGTGGGCCGTAGAGGAACTTCGCTGTTACAGTATCTTCAAGGGTGGCACTTCTTGTTGGTAACAAATCACGCTCCTCTACAATGGTTGGCAAGAGCTGAAGACAGTATTCCCTGTATAAGTCGTTGGTTAAAAAAGACTTCTTCGCTGCCACCTGGTGAGTAGAAATTACCTGTGTATCTTCTCAGACGGTCCTCCTGTCCCTCAGACTCAACTACGTCCGAGCCCTTCTCGCCAAAAAGAAAAGAAGAAAAGAAAGCTGCCTGCCTCCTGCTCTCAAATACAACCTCAGAGGTACAGTAGTCTGTGTGATGACTAGGCTTCATTGAAATTTTATAAATTTATTTATTCAATGGTAATACGGGGTGGTAACAAAGGGGGTTATTATTAGTGCATTCCTAAGCTAGCTAAGCCACCAGTTAGTCACTCTCATAACTTAATGTTATGAGGATTTAAATAAAGAATTCCACAAATGTTGGGATGATTTTAAAGACCTTCAAATCATATAAGCCAATATTTTAATAACAATATAACATAGAGAACAAATGTTTAAACAGAGATATTTTACACTTTTATCCACTAAATGAGCTCATTTCAAATTTGATGCCTGCTACAGGTCTCAAATAAGTTGGCATGGGGGCAACAAAGGGCTGAAAAAGCAAGAAAATCTGAAATGATTCAGCTGGGAGAACATCTAGCAACTAATAAAGTTAATTGAAATCAGGTTTGTAACATGATTAGCTATTAAAGGGGTGTGTTGCATGGGTCTTCTCCAATCTGCAAAAGAGTGCGTTAAAAACAATGTTACTCAATGTCAAATTGCAATGACTTTGTAAATCTCATTATCTACAGTACTTATGTAACACCATCAAAAGATTCAGAGAAACTGCAGAAATCTAAGGCACAGGACCTTTGTTGGATTCCTGTGGTCTTCGGGCCCTCAGGCGACACTGCATCACTCATCGGCATGATTGTGTCATTGACATGATTAAATTGGCCCTTCTTCCAGAAACCACTGTCGGTAAACACAATCCGCCATGCTAAAGCTCTATCATGCAAAAAGGAAGCCACACAGTATGTGAACATGGTCTAGAAACGCTGTTGTGTCCTGTGGGCCAAGGCTCATTAAAATGGACTGTTTCAAAGTAGAAAAGTGTTCTATGGTCAGACGAGTCCAAATTTGACATTCTTGTTGGAAATCACAGACGCTGTGTCCTCCAGGCTAAAGAGGAGGAAGATCTTGTTATCAGCATTCAGTTTAAAAGCCAGCATCTCTGATGGTATGGGGGAGCATAAGTGCATACGTTATGGGCAACGTGCATGTTTTGGAAGGGACTATGTATGCTGAATGGTATATAAAGGTTTTAGAGCAACATACGCTCCCCTGCAGAAGAGGTCTATTTCAGGCCTTGTGTGTTTCAGCAGGACAATGCAAAACCACATAGCTATTACGACAGCATCGCTTCGTAGGAGAAGAGTCCAGGTGCCGAAATGGCCTGCATACAGTCCAGATCTTTCAACTATAACGAACTATTGGCAAAAAAGATGACCGCAAACTCTTCAGCAGCTGGAAATCTTTATCAGTCAAGAATGGGACCAAATTCAACACCAAAACTCCAGAACCTCATAACCTCAATGCCCAGACATCTTGGTATACACCATTGTACAGTAGCATCCCCCATGCCTCCGTCCCAACTATTTTGTGATCAGTAGCAGGCATTAAATTTGAAATAAGTTAATTTTGTGCATAAAATTGTAAAAAATTCTCAGTTTAAACATTTATGTTCTCTATGTTTTATTGTAAATAAAATATTGGCTCATGTGATTTGAAATTCTTTTAGTTTGCAGGGACAACTTGCAAAAAATGATGAGGGAGACTCTTCAACATCATTGTCATACTGTATTAAACAGTGCTAATCCTTTCAGTACTGAGAAAACGTTAACATTAAAACTAGCATTAGCAGCATGAAAAATTGACGTGACTCAACCATGCTGACATATGTATGCCAGATCCACCAGGGACAGGATCACCAGATCAAGTCAGGTAAATGATAATGTTATTATCCGTCATCTAGGTTGTCACATGGCATGGACAGAGCACATCATACTATGAACAGAGGTAGAAATTAACTAAGCACTAATTTCCTTAGTTAAGTACGGTTTTCACATATCTGTACTTTACTTGAGTAATTTTCTACTTCACTAAACTTCTACATGGGTTTCCACTTACTTAACCGCCGTGGTGTGTAATATTTGAAGCAGTAATATCACCACCTGGTGGCCTGTAAGAAATGGAGTGATTGCATTCCTCCATGAAACACTCACAAACACAACAGCAGCCTCATACAATCTCAATACCTTTGTACTTGTGTTGAAATGAAATGGAAGACTTGTATATTTTACTTATCATGTTATTACTTTGACTCAAGTACAGGATTTACTTACTTCACCCACCACTGGCATGCCAACTATGCCAAAATTGTTACTGGATAACCATGAAAGTACTGCAGTTTCATCCAAAAGGAGATGACCCAATCAGGAGATCACGAGTTCAGGTTATATTTAAAAAAGCTGGCTTATTGTGTGTTCAAAGAAGGCCTGCGCATTCTCCAGTCTACACATAAAATATTGGTCAACACTAGAGCTTCACTGTCACTTCATTGCCAGGTTTCAGATCTGGTTGTTATGAATTTTGTGACGGACATAACTGCAGGTTGAGCAGGCTTTACTGATGTGAATCTGCAGTATATTATCTATATTAATACTTAACAGAAAACTATTTGTGTGCCTGCTTCTGACACTGAAAGGAGGAGTGACATGGAGTTTTAGGGAGTGTTTTGGCCCAGATACAGGACGTTGCAGTACTGTACATGGCACCATTTCAGAATTGTGATGCTGATTTATTCAACTGATTTATTGTGAGATCTGATTTATTCAATCCTGTAAAGAGTTGGGCTGTTCATCACTTATTCATTACAGCCTGTTTGTTCAGGCCCCCTACTGACAAACAACATATTAACATAGTTTATTTAAGTGGTTTTGTTAAATGAAACATTTGGAGACAATTTTGGTCCAGTTATGTGTCCTTTCATTTAAATCAGTAGTCATTGGGGTAGAGTGCCTAAATTTTGGGACAGATGTTTTTTTTTTAGAGATAATTAACTTGTAAAGACTTTTTAGGGACTACAAGATCATCCACATTAAAACCTTATTTATTCTCTCTCACTCATTCCCTATATCGCTTATCATGTACATCATCAGGGGAAGCCTGGAACCTACAGTATCTCAGGGGACTTGGGGCACAAGCCAGGGTACAACCTGGACACTGGCCTAATCTGCGTGTCTTTCGACTGTGGGAAGAAACCGGAGCACCCAGAGGAAACCCACCAAGCACGAGGTCCATGCATACAGACCCAAAGTCGGAACTCGAACCCTTGACCCTGAAGGTACAATGCTACTGTGCCAATCTCAATGCCACCATGCTACCCTGTATACAGTAATAATTCTTGCAGTGTGCTACATGCTTACTGTACCTTGTACTGACTATAGATCAGCTGTCTGCTGGTTGGATAAACCAGACTCAGTCAAGGTTAGCTAATTCTATCTACAGTAGTTTAGTTAAACTACAGTAGCTGTGGCGCTGTTTCTTTTTTAGACTGTGTAAAAGTTTGCTGCTTTACTGCCAGCAGGGTGAATTTAGATGGGCAGACAACCACACCGAATTTGTTCAGCAGAGATGTGATGTGTTCCAGAATGCAGATGGTATAGTTTCATAATGAAGTCAAAATACCTCAGAAGTGAAAATGAAAATCACAAAATCAAGAAGCAAACTGTGCACGCAGTGACTTAAAAATAAAAAAATAAAAAAACTTTCACTAATGTGCCTTCTCTGAGCCCGAGTCATGTGCACTTTGTCGCCAGCTCCGGCATTCAACGCTGGAAAGATGGGTCACATTCGTGGAGACCTGGAAAATAAATAAATAAATAAAATACAGTCGCTCAGCAGAACCCCTTCCTTTCCAAATTAGCAGTTCCAGCTTCACCTGTGTCTGCTGAAGAGGAGTTTTCGTCAGAAGTCCCCGCTCTTAGCTGGGCAGACAAAATTTAGTATTTCGAGGGATCGGAGGACCTTGAGCTCTCCTACAGCGCTGGCCAGCAGCCAGTCGCTGAGCAGCGTGCTTTCAAGCATGATACTGTGCTCGGTTTTCGTCTAGAAATGCACGGCTTGTCGGAGGACGAGCATGAAATGTAGCCGTCTGCTCAGAGCTCCGCTGCTACTGCGTTAGCAGCTCGGGAAGACACTTCATTTTTGCTCTCTACGGCCAAGCGGCCGAGGCGCTGGAGGTGGAGTGGCCCTCCCCACAGCCGGCTCAAAAACCGCGAAGGTTCGCGGGATTTTTTCTCCCTCCTGAACCGACAACCGGTAAAAACTGCTTGCACATTTTCCCCGATTTTATCGGTGAGTTAACGTCATCATGGAGCAAAGTGCTTCAGACATATCAGGCACTGTGTTTAGCAGAGTTCGGCTCACTGGTGCCTCAAGAGAGCCCGATGTGTGCGCTACTTAGCGAGGTCAGGATCGGGACAGGCTACATTTTGCGCATGTCTCGTTGTGCAGCTCTCTCCCTCGGCAGAGGGATGGCGAGCAGCACAGAGGTATTTATGGCTCACGCTCTCTGACATTCCAGCATTCTACTCGGATGAACCGCTATCTGCTGAGCGTTCATTCGGCCAGTCACTCGATGCCATTCAGGCAAAGTTTGACTTCAAGAGAAAACAGGCTGAGGCGTTGCGAGACATCATTCCGCGACGAGAGATGAAGCCCAAACAGGCTCGAACTTTAAAGGGAGAGGAGCTCTGGCAGCAGGGAGACACTGTTTCTCCTCTCTCAATGCCACCCAAGAGCCTGCTATGTTATGTTCAGGGAATCAGTCCCAAACGGCGTTGCACTTCCCTAACACAGTCTCCCAAGCACCGACCCCCCCCCCCCCCCCACGCACGCACGCACACACGTAAGTGTATCATTTCAAGTTATGAACCCCAGTTGGGGTGGGTTTAAAAATCAAATAAATTCTCAGGGACTTATGAGAAGTGCCCTCGATGTTTACAGTTTATTTGCCCCAGAAATGGTGCCTTTTGTAAAGTTTGTGAATGGCAATTAAGAGTTTTTCTGTTTACAATGTTGCAAAAACGCCAGGTTGCAGCAGCGCCTTTCGGTGCTCAAGGTGAGCCGGTTGGTTTCCTGCTGTTTCGAGTGGCGCACATGCGCAGTCTCAACATAGGTGCAAAACATGGTCGCTATGGGATACCGACTGCAGTTTCGCACAAAGCCACCACGCTTCTCTTCCGTACGCACCGGTGCTCCGGCAGGAGAGAAATTCTCTTTTTGGCAAAGGGGCGATCCAAGTAGTTTCTCCTTCTTAAGCGAACTCGGGTTGGTACAGCCGTTATTTTGTCGTTCCGAAGAGAAACATGCAGAAAAGCTCACTGACTCCGAGTCAACCGTTTTCATTCCTGGGTCTGTAGATATGCTCCATTATCGGCCGAGCACATCTGTCAGAGCACAGAATAGCCGCGTTTCAGCGCCGTCTTGCTCAGTTTCAGCTGCAACACAAACTTCGTTTCTGAGTGTTTTTACAGTTATGGGGAATGATGGCGTCCATGAACGCTGGGGTGTCTCTCGAGCTGTTGAACATAAGTGCGTTTCAGCGCTGCGTGCACTCTCACCGCCTATGTGCTGCGCGACACCTCAACAGGAGGCTGACAGTGACTCCGTCATGCATGTCAGCTCTTCTGCCCTGGAGGGAACCCAGGTTGTTACGCCAGGGCTCTCCAATAGGCAGGGTGTCGTTTTGCAAAGTGGTGTCAACAGATGCCTCTCTGAGCGGATGGGGCGCTCTGTCCGATGTCTCCGCGGCAAGGGGCGTGGTCACAGGAACAATGCAGGCCTTACAGCAACTCTTGTTGTATATTATAATATATTATAGCTGTTGGCGGTGTTTTCAGCCCTGAGACATTTTTGTCTGACTCTGACAGGCCATCATGTTCTGATCAGGACAGACAAAAGACAGTGGTGTTGTATATAAACAGACACAGGGGGACTCGTTCACTTCCCCTGCTGAAACTATCTCATTCTCTATTACTATGGTCCAGTGTTCATCTTCTGTAACTCAGGGCCACTCACATTCCAGGGCACCTGAATCTGGGGGCGGACCTTCTCTCCAAAGAGGGTCCGCTTGTGATGGAATGGAGGCTACACCCATGGGTGGTAGCTCAGATCTGGGAGCGCTTCGGGAGGGAAGTAGTGGATCTTTTTGCATCCAAAGAGAATGCCCAATGCGCATTTTTCTTCTCCATAACAGATCGCAGTGCTCCTCTGGGGATCGATGTGCTGGCATACTCATGAGCCCCAGCTCTATTGTATGCTTTTCCTTCAGTTGAACTGATTCGGCCTGTCACAGAGAGGGTGCGCCAGCAGGGTTAGTCCCTAATTCTGGTGCCCCTCGTTGGCTGGTGAAATTGTGGGATGCATAGTCAGCCTGCTAGCAGCAGAATCATGGAAACTTCCTCTCCTCAGGGACATTCGGTCTCAGGCAGGGGGGGAGGTGGTTCATCCATGTCACAAACTGTGGAACTTGCAGGCTTACCTGTTGAAAGGTCCAATCTGACAGCTAAAGACATCCTCCAAATGTGACAGAGATAATTCAAAGTGCTCGGGCCTCGTCTACTAGAGGTTTATATGCTTACAAGTGGCGAGCTTTTGGGCAAGGGTGTCAAGAACGTCATGTTTTGCCATATCACTGCTTGATGATGGAGGTTTTGTCTTTTCTACAAGAACTGTTAGAAAAGCCCTTTTCATCTCTACTATTAAAGTATACCTGGCTTCTAGATCAGCCTGTCATATTGGTTTTGATGGAGTGTCAACGGGGGCTCATCCGCTGGCAGTATGATTTTTAAGAGGGGTACAATGTCTGTGACTCACTGTGAGGTCCAGCCTTCTGTCTTGGGATTTATTGTTAGTGCTTGAGGCCCTCTGTGGCCCTCCTTTTGAGCCAGTTGAGTCTATAAATATGAAAATTCTTTCATATAAGACGGCACTCCTTCTTGCTTTAGTGTCTGCTAAGCGAGTGGGTGATCTCCACGCTTTGTCTGTGCATCCATCTTGTACGCAGTTTGCTGCGAATGGTTTAAAGGTTACTCTACGGACAAACGCGGCCTATGTACCTAAAGTGGTCTCTACTGATTATAGCTCTATGGTCTTTGACCTTTATAGCTTCTGCCCCCTCCATTTGCTTCTGAGGAGCAGGGAAAATTACATAATTTGTGCCCTGTACATGCACTCTAAGTGTCTACATGGACCGTACAGTGAATATGCATGTATGTGATCAACTGTTTGTCTGCTTTGCCAGTCCAGTAAAGGGTAAAGCACTGGCTAAACAGTGGCTTTCCCATTGGATTGTGGAGGCTATTACATTAGCTTATAGCAGCAAGGGTGTCCCATTGCCTCAGGGTGTGAAAGCACATTCAACAAGGGCTATGGCAACATCGTTGGTGCTGTTCAAAGGAATATCCGTGGGTGATATCTGCGCGGCAGCCAGTTGTTCCTCACCGCACACGTTTATCCGGTTCTACCGTCTGGACATAACGGTCCCCTCGGTGGCCCATTGTGTCCTCTCTGCGGGGTCCATGAGGCACTAGAGTAGCTATCAGGTTTTTTTTTGGTAACTTTGGTAGATGCTCAGCGGGGCGTGAATATATGTCCCATACAATATGTGTTGTACCGAGTGAATCGACTGAAAGGGAACGAATGGTTATGACTATAACCTCTGTTCCCTGAAGGAGAGGAACGAGGTACAACACATATTGTATGGGACATATATTACACATTGCTGCCCCGCCTCTCAGCTTAGCTCGGCGAAGAGCGGCTGTCGAACTGAGAGTCAACCGTGGTGACGAGGGCATATAGGTATAGACGGGGCTACACCTACGTCACCACAGGTTTGACTGCCTTTAAGGCATGAATAAAGGTGGCTTCAGCCAGGACACGAGAGGGCGTGATATCCCATACAATATGTGTTGTACCTCGTTCCTCTCCTTCAGGGAACAGAGGTTATAGTCATAACCATTCGATTTGAACGGTTCTCCTCAATGAGTCTTTCAAGTCCCGAGTCGTTCGTTCTTGTCACGTGACTCCCATAGACGCTATGAAGTGCAATAGATTCAAAAGAACGAACGACTCGGACTAACAGATATGACGGTGAGCTGCTCATTCTCTTTATAATATGTCCTTGGAACTATAGCCAAAATTTGTGTATGTAGACATTTTGGGGGTCTGTTTATTGAAAATTTAACATTTTATTTTATTTCTGGTCCAAAGAACAAAATGAACTAAATGACTCAAAAAAATATTCATTCATTTTGATGAACGAGATTCAAAGAACCGAGTCACTAAAATGATTCAAACTTCCCGTCACTTTTGAGAGGCTTGTGGGTAATCGGTTATAAAAATCTATATCCTTTGAATATGTTATTGGAATTTTATAAATCTTTTATTTTTCAACATGAAGCCTATTTATTTTCCTTTACCTAGGCCCTAGGACATATAGTTAATGAGACATTCACATTTCAAATGATGTCAAAAATCTTTTGGGACATCTTGTATATAGTGTATAGTAGATGATGTAAAACACGGAGCATCTGACCTGATTCTGACTCACTACTACTGCCATGACTCCTCTTGCCCTCCAGACATGAAGGATTCAATTTGATTCTCCACATTTGCTTAAAGCTTTCTGTACTTTTTGCAAGCTTTCTGCTGTTGTGGATGGTCCCATTTCCAAGCAACTTCCCAGTAAAAATGTATACTTTATTATCTTTGGTCAAGTGGATAATCTCCCATGGATATTACAAACCAACAAGCTGCTGCTGTTATTATTTCTTATTAAGATGATGTATGTACATTATGTATTTAACATTAAAAATAATCATTATTTCAGATACCATAGCCTTCCTGTTAGTTTGAACTCATGTAGCCATTTCCTGACCTTTCTCCTTAACAAGGCATTTATTTTAACATCGTTCTGTTTAAACTCGAGAAGCTGCTGTTTATGAAAATCCCAAGAGGGAAGCAACTTCTCAAAATTCTCAAATCAGTACCATTGGCATCTACAAAATGCCAAGTCTTGATTAAAGACAAGTGTAGTTTTGTCAAACAGATATGTGAAGGTAAACAAGGACACAGTTCTTATCATTTTGAGTAGACAACTTTAATGAACGTAATAATACAACATAAAAACGAGTAGACAACATGAAAACCCTTAGCACAACTACACAACTAACAATGACTGCATTGATTTAAATAAATATATGACTTTACATTATATTCCCATTTTGTAACCATTTAATGGTCGATTCAACTGCATGACCCTGATTTTTAGTTACAGGATCACTCATTCTCAATTTCGTTAACTCTACATTGCATACCGAAGTTATTCATTATCGTTATCTTATAGTCTCTGGTTGTTTCACAGACTGGGTCTAATTATAAAGTGCTTGTCTATTCACTCACTACATATATAAACAGTTTTAAATAAAATATGTTTAACACCACAAGACTTATATACTGTACATTCCAGCTGAGGCAGCAACCGCTGCTTCGATTGGGACAAACCTGTTTTTGTTAAAGCAAATTTTGTTTCCATTTGACAACTTTGATGCAACTCTGAAATAAAGTGAAAAAAAAGAGAATGAATTAAGAAATGGAGCGAGCAAGTTTTGATCAAGTTTGGGTATGTTTTTTTTTTTGGATGCTTTGACCTCCATTCGTACAAACAAGCTTAAAGAACAAATAAAAGCCAGTTTAACTAGAATGTGTATACCTTGACAACAAAGAATGTGACTGAGATTCTAGAGTGGACTGTCTTTCACATATGCAAAATTGCCTGTATTGTCCATTTTGTGTGTTTGACTCTATATATATATATTTTTTTTTTGGAAGATCATACCTTGAGGTGGAATATACTTGGCAGTGTTGGTGCATTTCAATTAATTTGCACATTTACCTAAAATTCCCATCAGAGACAGCATTTTTTTGCACAAATGAATATACCTGAAAGGTAGGTATAAGATTTCCAGAAGCTAAAATTGTACCATCCTACAACATATTTTAATGACTTATCAATAATAACGAAGCTTAGTACAATTATGTTTAGGAAAATGATCCAAAGTTTTTTTTAAATTACAATATTATCAATGTCAATCTTGATCATCACACATTTTGATGCCAATGACAAAAAAAAGTTATTACCATCTTAACACTAATTTTATTCTTTCATTTATGTTGTATTTAGTTTTCTGCATTGCTTTTTTTTAATTCTTTTTTTTACACTGGATTTCAATCCATCTCAATAGCCTTCATTATGCACCAATCAGCCATAACATTATTACCACTGACAATGGATGTGAACAACACTGATCACCAACTATACACAAGTAAACTAGTAACAGGATCATGTATCGAAGGCTCACCCATGCCACAGGGGAGCAAAGGCTCCTGTCTGGCTCTGATCCCACTAAAAAGTCAATACATTACAAATCGGCAAATCAATGCTGGCCACGATGGAAAGCCACCAGATCAGGCAGTGCACCACGGCATTTCACTCGCAGGACCCAGCAGGCAAAACGCCCAAGGCTACCTACCCAGATCCTAATTTGATTGAGCACCCATGGGATGCATGGGTAGGAATGAGGCCCCACCCCGCAACCCACAGCATCCAAAGAATCTACTGCCAACGTCCTGGTGCCAGAAACCACAGCACACCCCCAGAGGTCTTGTGAAGCCATACCCTGAAGGGGCAGAGCTGCCCTGGCAACACAAGTGACTAGGCATACACAATACTGTACTAGGCATAATGTTTTACTTTGTAATGTAATGGCTGATTAGTGTATTTTCAAATTCAGTTTATTCTTTGAGTTGACTACAACACGATCTTACATGTTCTTCTACACAATTTCTTTTTTCGGGGAAATCACCTTCAATACACAATAAATATCCATGCGATGAATTTCATTGCATACACAATTTCCCACAATTATTTTAGATCTTAGTAAATCAGGGCCTGTGTCTGTTCTGCTATTTTATCACAGAAGATAAGGAGACAGCATTCATCAGAGAAGTTACTATATAAAAAGACACAAAAAAGGACATTACAAAAATACAAATGAAGAATCTGAGAAACAGTTCCTTGAATGCCATTTGGTATTATGAAGAAATATGAATCTAAATACCGATTAATTAATACCGTGTACAGTAAGATCAAGTAGGCATTTAAGTGTAAGGTTAAAATTGATTTCAGAAGATTTATTTTATAGTTTTATTTTATAATTCAAGCTCAAGAATGACATTTTATCTATTAAAAATTTATACTTCATAGTTAGTAAAAATGTTTGTTGACTTTTGGTTATTGTGATGTCTCCAGGATCTCTGACTAATAGTATTATCTGCTGTGTAGTAATATAGAATAATGTACAAGTACTGTAAATTTATACCATATTAAAATACCTTATGCTTTTCTTTCTTTAATATACATTAATAGACTCTGAACAATAAAATAACATTGTATTTTTTCCATACACATCTAAAGTAGCTATTATTCAGCATATATTTCTGTCTCAGGCCTAATTTCAGAGTGAAGAAAGCGTCCTGTGCCCATAGCTGTAGAGTATAGTCGGTTACTATGAGGGGGCATGCAGCCATAATTTGGGAAAATTCCTTGTACCTTGGGCTGTAAAGACACATAACCATCTACGTAATCGGTACGAGATGGTGCAAACATGCTACGAGTCCTTGGCCTGCTTTGAATGTGATGTGAAAATCTATGATCATGCTCCAGAGTCATTTTGGCCTGTCTGGGTTGTCGATGACTTTTCATGCTCTGTGACCTCGCTGATCGTTCCAAAGCACAACCCTTAATCCAAGCATATTGAAAGTCTTCTTTAGGATGGCTGCTGTGCATCCTAATCAGCTTATCCTGGCTGTGAAGTCGGGCACTGCTGTGCTCAGACGAATCTGTGTTTTTAAAATCAGGGCAGCTGTATTCTTTATGTAGAGTTAGCTTACGCGGTTGCGGCTCTAGCGTGTGCTGTGCGTAGTTATGCATAGACCGACTTTGCTTTAGCATCAAGACAGGTTTGGTACTGTGCCCAGTTCTCTGTTTTTCTGTCTGGATGGGAAGGGGGGCATTAGTTTCAGGAAGTGCGTGTTCAGGAGAGTAATGGGACACCATGGTAACCCTGTACTTCCCATCTGCCCCTTCAGTAGAAATAAGCAGATCTTTGGCTGAATCAGATTTATTCCTGGTGTGCAATGTTTCTTGGCCCCTCTGGCTCTCCTTTTGAAGATGGGACTGGGGGGCAAAATCTTGCAGCCTCTTCTTTTCTATATTTCCTTGCCTAATAGATGGACTGAAATGTCGATCTGATAACCCAGCATCAAAACTTTCATATGGACCAACATTTCGAGTTCTTGGAAAATGACCAGTGCCTTGCTTTACAAAACTTCTTTCCCTGGTATAGGGCATGTTAAATAGGGGGTTGTGATAGTTTTCAGGGTTGCTCACCACTCTACCAGGGTAGGTAGGCCGCCTGAGGAGAGTGTAAGAGTGGCTGTATCCATGACCGCTTAATCTACACGGATCCAGATTGTTATACTGAGCTCCTAAATAGGGCTTGTACCTATACTGAACTTTACCATCCTCAAAATATGGCCTCACTTGGCGGATATCAGAGAGAACCTGTCTGTGGTAAGTGTTGTTATGGTAAGATGGATGTGGTAAGAAAAACGTGTCCTCTGGTGGTGCATGCATGGAGCGTACCCTACGAATTGTGGGATACACAGATGCACCATCCATAGGTGGGTATCTTGGGCCATCATATCTGTAAAGGAAGCTGGGAGAGTGTTCTTTCCTTTGCTGACTCTTGTATTTAATGGACTGGTGGAGGGACCTTGGTGCTAGCGTGTTGTAGTGGTCCTTGGAGAAGACCTTACCTTGGTACTGCATGTAATCACGATGAAAAGAACTGGTCTGTCCAAATGGACCCGACCAGTAAGTTTGACCTGATGGCCTTAAAACTTCATCTTTGGGGCTGCACTGGTAAGTGGAAGTCAGAGGAGAATCTGGAGATTGTGGAAGAACGTCATGCACTGAAGCTGGCATAGATGCTTCAGCTAATATCACACGGAAGTTGGAAGCATTGGCAGCTTGCTTGTTCAGAAGAGAAGCTCTGGCCGACTGACTGTTTGTTGTATGGTTTGATGTCTCTGACTGTGTGGGAGAGGCAATGTTCTTGTATGATTCCATCTCTGAACTTTGTTCTGGGCTTCCACCATCTGTACCAACTCCTACATGGCGGACATTTTCTTTCATGGGTATATGGCTTTCAGCATCCTGCTTAGTATCTAAACTTTTAACAGTAGGTACGTCCTGGGGCTGCACATTTGTTTCATGACTTTCAGCAGAAACATCACCTCCATCAGAGTAACTAAGTCCACTCTCGCTGCCATGACATGCACAAGTGCTCTGGAGGCTACCGGCATCGGTGTAACTTCCCGCAGAGATGACACTTGAAGGTTTTCCAAATGTTTTGCAGGTCCCACAGCATTGTCCTCTAGTGGTAGATGATGTCTGAGCTGGTAAAGGAGGTTTTTGAGGCCACTGCAGTATGGAGAGTGGGTCCAGAATGTGACTTGGGGAAACAGGAGTTGGTGGTTCTGAACTCCCTCGTTTCCTCAAACAGGTGGCTTGTTGCGCAGATTCGGCCAAAGCCAGAGCCAGCATACGGGCAGCACTTTTTACAGCTGGCTGGGAGGTTATGAGCGACACTGATCTTACCAGCCCTGGAGTGCAGTCAAAGGTCACAGCACCTATAAATAGGGGGAAGAAAAACGAAGCAAGAGGCAATAAGAGATTTCATAGAAATAGCAAGCTACTGAAAACAAAGATGTACAGTAGTAAAAGCGTGTACACCATCAGTCACTAAGAATGGTTTTTCATCAAGTAGGATAATGTGAGGGTAAAAACTTTTTATAAATGTTAGAAAACACATTTGGACTAACCTGATTCTGTTTGTTTCACAGTTCTTGTTTCCTCACTGTGAGTTTCCTCAAGGCTTGCAGCCTCTGTCTGGAGTAAAGAGGAAGGCTTGTTTTGACAATCTTGTCTCCATGTTGACTCACTGGGCTTGACCAAGGTTGGTATCACTTCAGTGGGAGGCACAGACAGAGTTTTCATCTCTAAAGCAATTTCAGGTTTTTGAGAGAGACCCACAGGAGCAGTCTGTGAGGGCTTCAGTTCTCCTTTAACTGTAATAGTTGTTGCAAATTTTGTCGTCACTGAGTGCTTAAGTTTTGCGTCCTCTGAAACTGTTAGGATTGCATCAGATGTTCCTTTAGGAATTACTTTTTTAAAGGTTTCTGATTCACTGGAACTGCCTCCAGCCTTCCATCTGCTGCCTTTTTTTCTTTCTTCAGACACAGAAGCTTCAGTTGGAGTTGTACTGCACTGAAACAAAATTGGGTCAAAGTCGAGAGAAGCCTTGCCAATATCTGCATCAGCAGAGTGTGGGGTCGATATGAGAGCAGGCACACAAGTGGTGGACAAAGCTGTGTTTTTCCTGTCTTTTTGGCTTAACTGTGGGTCCTTGTGGACTCGCTTATTAAGCAGCTCTTCGTTGAAGGAAGTGGACATGGCGACACTAGTAGAGCGAGGCCTGCGTGCTTGATACATTGCTGATCCACCTAAAGTAAGCAACATATATATTTACTCAATATAGAACACACACATTAGAGAAAGAAACATTTAACTAGATGAAAACAGTACGCTACCCTCAAGATTATTTGACGACAAAGATTCTTCACTTTTAGATGACCGTAGTGTTCCACTATCTCCTCTACCACCTAGATAAACAAATAAATCAGAGCTTCCGAAATGCATTCAGTACATTCTTACTATAAACCTAAAACAATACTTTATGAAAATTCTTAACCCAAGGATCACATAAAATTCCAAAATAGTAATGACCACCTTCATGCTGTTGTTGTAGATAGCCTAGGTTCAAATGCAGTACAGATTTATTAGCTCGAGCTTAACAACTACACTAAGAGCTATTATCACCCAAATGTTTCTCAATTTCTAAGCCATGAAGCTGAAAACATTTCATTTACTTTTAGTATAGACAGGGTAGTTGCCTTATAAATCTGCACTAATTGCAACAAAATGATAAATTGAGTTTTGCTTTATAATCTTATTTTACTCTTATTGGGAGTTATATGGAATTAGATTTGTGTAAAACATTTTTTAAAAAAGAATGGCCCTAATTAAGGAATTAAACACAAATAAATAATTTGAAAGTGAATAAAAAGAATTGCAAACTAAGAAACTAACAGTAGAGTTAAATAAAGGAAATTTTCCCCAGTTTTTCACATTTGTTTCTCAGTTTTATATTATATTATGTTAATTAATGGAAATCACTAAATTTGTCTTGAGAGTCTCAAACATTCTATTTTACAGTTTCAGTGCCAGTCCCTTCTGGCATAATCTTACTGTATGTGTGGATGTTACAGTCCTCACTGACGGCTGATTTAAACTTCTAATCTCCATAAATCAACACAATATACGCTCATTGACCACCTCATTAGTTAACACAAATATCTAATCAGCTGATCACATGGCAGCATCTCAATGCATTTAGGCATGTAGCCGTGGTCAAAACAATCTGCTAAAGTACAAACCAAGCATCAGAATGAGGTAGAAAGGTGACTTAAGGGGTTTTCTACATGGCATGGTTTTTGGCGCCAGACATGCTGGTCAGAGTAAAAGCACACTTTGCGGTCTGAAGCCTCCGCATTAACACGTACCAGAAAGGCTTCCATATAAGCACGTTTTTTTATCATTGTGATTGACCTATGCTGTGTTGCCGTGACAGATCTGTGCGCTTGGGTTCTAATGGTTAAATGCCACAAGCTAAGTGTGTCACAAAGCTAAAATCATTTCAAAATGGTTTCTTGAACATGAGTTCACTGGCCTCCGCAGTCACCAGATCTCAATTCAACAGAACACCTTTGGGATGTGGTGGAACAGGATTTGCATAATGGATGTGTAGCCGACGAATCTGCAGCAACTGCATGATGCTATGTCAATATGTCAATGTCAACTTTTTCCAGCCCCTTGCTGAACCTGTGTCCCACAGAATTAATGCAGTTCTAAAATCAAAAGGGGGTCCAACCCAAGTACAAACAAGGGGTACCAATGAAGTGGCTAGTGAGGTTGTGTACTGTATGTCCCTCCCACCCCCGATACCCCATCCTATCTCACCTATGCGGTTTGACTATGCGAGGACTGACGCGCGGAAAGATGGAAACCTAATTACAGGGCCAAAACTTGCGGTAGTTACGGCCACAATGTGAAAATGCGTAGGTGAAATAGGGGTATTAGTAGTTAACAGATTATGGGCAAAACTTCGCTGAGTGATGATGATAGAATAATTATAAAGGTCTTGACTAAAACAACATGCATGAGGAAGCACAAAGGAGTTTTCATTATCTGCAATGGAAAAGTACTCTAACTAGTTACTTTTATCAGAATGTAATGCAGTAATGTAACAGATTACTTTTTGAAGACAGTAATTTTGTAATGTAATTAGTTGTCCCCCAACACTGTATACGGATAACTCCACAAGTATTTAACCCAATAAAAAGAAGCCAAATACATGCCTGATTATGCCCAAGAATTTAAAATTCCTCACAACCGTAATTCATTTCACATACACCTAATGCTGATACACACTTCCTCTCTAGCAGAAACTAGCAGTGATTACAGCTATCAAGATTCTGAGTAGCTGTACATAGCTGTACATACTGAGTAGCTGTCAACTATATGAACACTTGTGAAAACTACATGAACCCTTGAATATAAAAAAAACAGGTTGAGACATGTAAAAATTATAATGCTTTAAGTTTAGAAAAAAATAGTCTAAATGGATTGTAAGCTGGCCAATTAGGATAAAGTTCAGTAAGACCCACCAAACAGCAGCTGGCCAATGAGGAAGCAGACCTGCAGTACCCACGTGCATGGTAACATGATAAACTCTGCAACAAAACTGAAAAACTGAGAATCCAAACTGAAAAACTCAACAGCAAAACTGAAAAAAAAAAGGTTTAACTGAAAACTCCCTCACCTTTTTTTGCATTCCACTTTCTGTTAAACCCTCCACATTCACTGTTAAACTGTTAACACAGGCTCCGTCATACTGTCTGTGATTTTTTTAAATGCACTAATTCTCTGGCACATTACATAATGGATTTTACGTTAAAAGATTTATTTAGGTCAATGGAGATGACTGGTAGGCGTAGTTTGCCTTTAACCTAGTTTATCTTTAGCCTAAATTATTGCAATCAGTATCAAATAGGGAATTAATAGTGAAATAGTCTAAATAGTGAAAACTGTACCTGGGAGTGCATTTGAGGTCTTCATGTTATTGGGCTCACTGGGATGACGAAGGAGTTTGCGCTTGGCTGTGGTTGAGGATTTTGTCATATTGAAGAATGAACGCCAGCTAGCCACAGGAGATTTTTTCATCTTTGTCTGGGCCTTCTTTCTATGAGGACATAGAATATTTTTTGTATTAAATAAATAACTATAGTAAATAGCCATACTTACACCATTTAAAAATGTATATATATATTTAAAAAAAAAGGTATTTAGAGACCAATGTGCAAATGATAGGAGAGTGAATACAGGTCTGTATTACTTTGAAATGTAAGAATTACATTTAAAGCAAATAATTGTATACAGATTTATGAATTAAACATAATGACATTTTATATAATAAGGATTTAATAAAAACTGGTTTATATGCAAACATGCAATATTCAAAAAGCATGTACACCTAACATGTATATGCTTTTTGAACATCGCATTTCAGATCCTGCGTTGCAGTTTTAATAATTCCAGTCTTCTGGGAAAGCTTTCCACTAGATTCTGTGGCTAAAGAAGCTGGGAATTTATTCAGCCACACAGTGCATTAATGATGTCAGGTACAGTACTGTTGTTGGGACAGGACGCCTGGTGTGTTCCAGTTCATTCATTGGGTGTTCAACTGGAATGAGATCAGGTCTTGGCAGGCGATTTGAGTTCTTCCACACCAACCATGTCTATATGGACGTCGCTTAATGCACTGGGACACTGTTACATGTTTACATGTGAAATGTGTTTCGTCTAGGCATCTAAAGTCTCATTATGGGAAATTGTAATGCTGCAGCAAACCATAACATTATTTACAATTGTTTGCTTCCAACTTTGTGTCTATTAATAATTGTATGCAAGCATGGTAGTGTAGTGGTTAGCACTGTCGCCTCACACCTCCAGGGTCTGGGTTCAATTCCTGGCCAGGCTTAAAAAAAAATTAAAAACCATTAAAACCCGTAAAATATACTGTATAATGAGTGCAATCCCGTACAACCAAAAATGTTGCTACCGTATTTTTTACGGTAAATTTCTGGCAACCACAGCTGCCGTTTTTTTACCGTAAAATTTATGATTCATTTTTTACAGTGTGGGTAGTGTCATTAAATAGCAAACAGTAAAACACAAGTGACATACATAGATAATAAACTAAAACTATTGATAACAAATGAACTAGTAGAGAAGGAAACAGACCAAAATCATAAATTATTGAAAACTGAGAATGATCAGTACTCATACTGCTAGGAATCTAAGATTCGTTAATTTTAGACATTAAGAATCCTATGTTAAAGTTGCACTATTACAGCATCAAGCCATTACTATACATGTATAATTCCTAAATGGACTTTTTGTTAAATATTCCACTTGAGGAGAATAGTCATTCCAGCAATTATACAGTAAATGAAAGCACCTGTCCATGGGAAACTCGATGACCGTGTGAAACTTCCCCTGCAGGGCGGCAGGACCCTCTCCCACCTCGATGTACTTGCTCTCAGGGGAGACAGGGGAGGCGAGCTGGGCCTGAGTACGGGCTTGTGCCTCTTCTAAAGACAGCAGTTTCGTGGATGGCGAGCAAACAAGCAGAGATTTGGGCCGGGACAAAGTGCTATGGCCTATAAACGCATATTAATAGAAAAAGCCTTGATTTTGCAACATGTCACTGAACAAGTAAGAGTAAGCTTTGAGTTTTCCTTTGCTTACCTGAGCTTTCACGGATCAGAGTGCTGAGTTTGGGGCTGAAGAGGACATCAACGTGATTGAGGATGAACTCCACTACCACTGACTGAATGCGCACCTCCATGAAAGCAGAAGTGCCACTGAAGCAGGCAGACTCTATTTGTTTTGACCTATGATCACAGTGAATGGTTTAGGTTTTAGTTACAGTATATTTATAAGCATGTTCAAAGCCTTAACAACCCAAATTTCATGTTTTGTATTTTGTCACATTAACTAGTGCAATGAAAAAAATATATATATTATGATAAGGCTCCAAATTGAATCTGTTTGTACACACAGTCTAAAAGCATACCACCTGAGGAGATTGGGAGCCCAGACAATTGCCAAGTTCTTGCAGTGCATGTTCGTGATGTAACTAAAAGTCGCCATACGAGCCAAGTGCCTCATAAGGAATTCAAGAGTTCTGGAGGAAAACATGGTAGGCAGTTAGTGATTCATTTGCAGTGCACATAAAAAGTAGATTGCAGTACTTCTACTACTAACTAGTACTTCAGTCCTTGTCACCAGATGGCGCTGTGCACCAAACAAACCTGTAGTGTGGAGGAGGCAATTGCTGAATGACGTCATGGATTTTGACCAGTCTTTCATCATCTGTAGCTCCTGATACAGCTTCCTATGAAAATACATACATACATACATGCACAAAGATAAAACATGTGTAATGCGCTAGATGACAATGATGTAAGAGGTTTATCTCTTTACACTTACCGAGAATTTGTCATAAAGCTGGTAGGTGAGCAGGGGGTTTGGAAGCTCTCTTAAATAGAGTTTGCACAGGGAACCTACAGAATGGATGTCCTGGATATACGTATCCTTAGTGAGGTCTGGAATGTGTTCAGAATCAAACTCATGTCTGGGGATACAGCAGAGCGTGGAGCTTTTTATTAAGTTACATTCATGAACTACATAAATCAATACAGCCATTCCTAAACCTAGTGAGGCTAGGGTCAAATTTAAAATGTGAAAATCTTCTATGGCCCACAAACTATGATCAACACATAAAATGAAGAAAAATTAAGAAATTCACAATGTTTATATTCCATGGAATTGTTTTTATTAGTTCTGGTTACATTTTAAATGTAAATACTTAATCATAAATATGTTATGAGATTTTTAAATCTGACTATAAAATACAGATTTTTCTTGTTTAAATATTTTTTTTATTTATAAATTACCTCATTTGCAGTACCTTTAATTAGGGGGCTGCAGACCACACTTTGGGAAACACTGCTAAGATATTGAGACCACTGACTAAAACAGAGTACATCTTCTAAAAGTAGAACAGTTACTCTTGTCTCTTAGAGTTTCCACAACATTAATTCTAACTATAAATTGTTAAAATGGGCAATGTTTCACTCATTAACGACGCATTTTATTCATAGAAGAGCACAGTTTGGAGTGCAATATTCTTAACGTACAGTAGGTATGATGGCACAGTTAATTTGGAATTTATACTTACCGCAGCTTCTGGATATTAGAGGAAATCCCAGACAAGCGGTAAATGCCATCGACAACACCATGCTTTTCAATAAATTCAGTGCAGCTCTTTATGACTTGAGGGACTAGAGCCGAGAAATACATGAAAAGAAGTGAATATTAAGAACAAACAATTAAGAGCAATCAGCCTTCATTTAAAAAATCTGTTTCCTCCCCCCTATTTCTACTCACCATCATGACCGGAATTGAGTAGGTGCTCTCCCAGGTCACATCCAAACACCCTCTCCCTCAGAATGCCTCTCTGCTTCAGCTTCTGCTTAGTAGGCCTCGACTTCATGAAAGTACGCAGGAATGTGATCAGTTTCCCGTGTTTATTAGACACTAAAAAACATTAAGACACATAAGCAGGTCAATGAGAGCTATATTACTGTACTGTACATGGCATCTGTTGTCTTAATAATTTTGGCTACCACTGTATAGCAGCTTTAATTATCTATAGAGACATAATTAAATCATCTATACAGCGGTGACCAAAAGTATTAAGACAACATGTGCCATGTATTATAGCTCTCCCTGTGCACAAAACATTAATGAATTCACTAATAAGTTATAGCATAACCAACTGAAGAGTTAATTAACTGAAATCTGAGGAAACAAGGCTATGTGACACTGACTGACTCAGTTTCTGGAGCCATTACCTGCATCATCCCCAGACCTAAACCCAATATAAAACTGTTGGACAGTGATTAAGAATGCAGCAAGGGTCAAGAAACCTCTTGACTTTGCTAACCCCCATGGATATGGTCAAACATTACTAGTGTTCCAGTCAAAGGTTTGAATACGTTTGGATTTATTTTGTAAATTTTTTCAAAACTATGAAATAATACATATATGGCATTAGGTAATTTAAACACCAAATTAGAAAAAATAACAGTTAATTGTTATTTTAAGACATGCATCTCAGCTGTTCATGGATCCGAATAGTTCTTGCAAGAACAGTATTGCCAATTGCATTTGCAAAACCCATCAAGCACTACGATGAAACTGGCGCTCAAAACCTGCCTCTGCTGCAGAGGAAAAGTTCATTTAGAGTTACCAGTTGTTCTCCCTGTGTGCATTTGGACCTCCTTTAGCTTATTTGCTTTCCAGCTAAAACATGGCAATAGTTAAGGTTTGGAATGTTTTGTGGATTACTCTATTGTACCTAGCGAATGAAGTGTGTGTGCATGGAGGCTTAAAAAATACGAGTGGTGTTCAAATAAAACCATTACTTTTGATTAAATTTCTCATGAATGAAGGCAAAAACCTGATTGATATTTACGGAGGACTTCAAGCACAGTAATGAGATTACGATGTTGAGACTCTTAGCCGCAGTAAAACATTTTAATGGTGCAAAGTTTTTTAAGAAGGCCATATGTCACGAAATAACGATACAAGCTTGGAGCCTACTGCAATCTTTCACCAGCACCAGCACCACTATACATTACAGGAACTCAGCTAGGAGGTATTGCCACATCTCCTGAACAGTTCTGACCTCGCTTCAAGCCATTTCCACCATTAAAGGAGTTCCTGTGAGGCCAGCATTTCGACAGGCAGTCCCATCCCTTTTTCTTTTTTTACTTACTCTTAAAAACTGTATTCTGTTATTCTGCAAAAACTCCCAGTCTGACTTGAATGCCCCTCATAATTGTTGACCCAACAACAGTGTCTTCCTGCCTCTTGCCCATTGTTTCTGACATAAAATCTGGATAAACGGTGACTCTGGCCATTATACAGTATTTACTGAACCTGAAGAAATGAATTGAAAAAAAAAAAAACTAGCAAAGTTTATTTTTCCTTTACTATGCAGTAAGAAGGGCTGGCTTGGTTATCCTTTTATTTAGCTCTTTTGTTTATTTAAAAATGAACAAAACTATACCTGGTTTTGGCAGTGAGCCGGTCACATTTGGAGGAACCTTCTCACTGATCAGTTCCACACACTCACAAGGGAAAAATCCCACCTGCCAAAACAGTAAGAAAGCTTTGAATTATCTCACATTTATCTCATATATCTTATTATATAATGACATTGAAACAAATGTTTGTTTGTTTTTTTTGCTTATACTATGCAATTATTTTTAGAACATAAAATGACATGACAGTAGAACATGAAAACTGTAAAATTGGATAATATTAGCTCCAGTAGTTTTACAGTAGTATTATAATTTTGTAATCTCTAAATAAAAAAAAAAGAATAACTTTCACTATATTTCAAGCAAAGGAAAAACATATCCATATCCATAGTGACATATCCTAACTAGCTATACAAACATGACTGAGCCATAGTTTTAAAGGAGAAAAAAATTGGGTCACACAGGCAATGTGTTTGTATTCAGTTGTTCAGGTTTTAAATTTTTACAACAGCATTCCCATATTCTCGTAGTGGTCAAATCTGTGCGATTTATAGGGACCAACTTTGAAACACTGAAAACCCAAATGCACAGTTTGATGTCTGAAACCTCCCCCATCGACACACACCGGCAGGACATCTTTTTTAAACCAGTCATTGACTAATGCTGTGTTGCCAGCATGTATGCATGCTGCTTGCACTAAACATTAATGTTCTGCTACAGTATACAAGATACTCCACCTTAAAGCCATGCTTTCCTCTCCACCATCCAGTGTCTTCCTTTGGAGGCATGTCTATGACGGAAACAATGTCCCCAACCTAAAACAAAAAGAGAAAAGAGACACAATATGCTAAGTCACAAAAATGTCAAATGGCAGTATAAAAAAATTAAATTTTTTTTTTAAATAGTCACCTCAAAAGAGAGTTCGTCAGCAGCCTGGGCTATATAGCGCTTAATGACATGAGCAGCAGCAACAGCTGGAACATTAATGGAGGACTCATCATGGACCAGTAGGCGGTTTCCTTTATTATCAATCTGAGTGAGATTAAAGCGGGTAGAGACTCAATGTCGAGCAGGATTAGACACAGACATTTTAGACATTTATATAAATTGTGATATCGACATGTGTAGTACTGTGTCAAGGTCTTGAGCTAGCCCTCCTTTCTTCATGTTAAATTTAATTATGTAGAATAAATTAAAGAAACAAATGTCTTACTAGGACAGGCTGAAAAGTGCCTAAAGGTACAATAAGATACAATTTTAAAATTGGTTATTTATAAACAGTAACAACAGCAGCAACCTTAACCATTTAGCAATCACCGGCCTGATCATCTGTCATCATCTGCACCCATTTCTAACAAACAAACAAAAAACATCTCTCTAAAACTGGTCAGGTACAGGGACTGGACTGAAAGTGAAAACCAAAAAAGTCCTTCAGGAAGTCAGGAGAATTATTCTAGTTTACATTAAAAGTATGGCTCTTCGGAAGCAAAAGATGATGAAAAGCCAAGAATATAATAAAATTATATTTTTTATTTTTGCTACAGTAGAAGTGTACGTTGGCCAATAAAGGAGCAACAGTGTAATTTTTTACAGTACTTCCAGGTGAAGTTTCTTCCTTGCAGGCCCTGCAATACGAATATGTTTTTCTATATCATATATATATCATTGTACGAGATTTCCATAGTCCTGCGGCACCGACAGTATCAAATGCGTCTTCAGATTCGCCTCAACGCTGTATGTCGGACTTGATGGTGATATACAGGTGTGTGGTCCATCTATGCTTGCTTGACACCGCTTTTGAACAGAAACCTTGGTGACAGATTGTTGCAAATGCGAATTCAACTGCTGGAATCACTGTATGTGTCTTAGAGAAGGCTGATGATCTTACAAGGCATGTGTTCGCTTTGTAGTGTCTTCCACATCTCTGGCCAGTGGATGCTATCCTATTTAAAACCTATTTTACAATCACCATCTATTTGTTGAACCAAATTTGTTCTTCTAGAAGCTGGCGAATATCTGATCAGTGCAACCATGCCTTGCTCTGCGCACCATCAGCAAAAGCAGCGAATGTAGATGTTGGATCAGAATATCACCTCCCGCCTTGACCTTCTCTGCGGTTATTCCATCGTTGGCTTTTAGTAGTTTGATGGCCATTTTCACCTCACTGATTGTGGGTTCTATTTTGCTTGCTGGCTCTTCTGAGGCTAAGATGGGCTGTTAGTTGACTGGTGGCCCCAGAAGTTCTTTTTGGATGTACATTTCTTGAAAGAATTCTTGCCAACATTGTAGATGATCATTAGGAGAACTGACAAAGGTGCCATCTGCTTTCCTTATGTTGTCGGATGGCTTCTTCCAATTCTGGAGTCATCGTTGTTCCAATGGGCTTCTCAGCTGATGACGATTCACCTCATTGTGATTTCTGTAATTCTCATAGTCGGCGAGCTTTGCTCGTTCACACTGATCCATCATGTTCAGACTTTTGTCAGATATCCATATTTGAGTCTTTCGTCGGATCGATAGGCAAGCAGCCTTGGTGCAATAGAAAACTTTCTCAGAGATTTGCTTTTCTTCAGTATCCACCTCCTCAGACTGCACCAGAGTAGCAAAATTATTTAACTGTTAACTGTGGCTTTGCTGGTCCCAAGCCCAGATGTGAAGGGGGGAGGGTTGGTCCTCTGCTGAGGGACTGTAAAACCCAGGCAAGAAACCAATGGACAAGCATCAACAACACCCAATCAACCAACCAATCACCATTTCAATGAAACCACATCCGGGGTTTCAGCTGATGCACCAGCACTGACAGATAACCGGAACCAGGGTGCTGGTGTGAAATGTGCTACTGATCAAACCATCAAATCTCGCCCAAGCCGGAAAAATTATCAATCCAAAACACAAGATCATGCTGGCAGCATGAAATGTAAGAACTGGACATCATGCTGGCCAGAAAGAAATGACTGCCTGTGAGTTATCACACCACTGAATCTCAATCGCAGCATTATCCCAGCTCAAACTGACCGAAAGTGGAAAAATGACCCCGTTTTAGCTACCACTGGTTTCTTCCCACAGTCAAAAGACTTTTTTAAATTGGCCATAGTGTATAATAGTGTGAGTGCATTTGCTTGTGCACTGAAATGTGTTGGCTGAGAGAGGTTCCAACCCCCAACATATCTAAACAGGATAGATGATCTAGATGCTAGATGGATGGATGGATGAATATTTCCTCAAAACAAATATTTACATATATATTGCATATACTACATATTTAATATAATGTGTTGGTGTCTTTCGGCAGCAGTAGACTTGAAATATTAAACTGCAATTATATATTTTTTCTTTTAAAATGCTAGAACCTTACTTGTGATCCCTACAAAAGGAAAACATAATTGAATTCAGAAAAACCTGAATACGGACATCAAGTGTTTTTCTAACCCCCCAAACATATTTAATATGTAGGTAGTAATGAACAGCGTGTTAACTGAATTCAAAAGAAGTTCACAGTAGTTCAAATGAACAAAAGCCAGGTTTCGTCCTAACCATTAAAGGCTGCTCAACAAAGGAATACTTGAACTTGAAGTTTCCGTTGCGTGCTGTCAGCATGGTGACTAATCTTACTTGACTATCAAGGACCTTGAGACAGGTTCTCACCAGTGTTCAATATGCATTTTTTTGTTAAGCACATGCAGCTACAGACTTACCACCAAAAAACTTTCATGTCCCATGCAATCTTTTATCAGATATCTCAATAGGTCATTCTGAAGACAATATATATCCCCAAACACTGCTGTTTAAATAGGCACTACACAGTAGTCTGGCGAGTTTACTCAGGTACAGAGGTGCTTTGTACCTGTCAACTGACTACTGTTACATGAGAAGACGGGCGTGATCAGTTGCTTTAGCTCTTTAACAAAAACCACATCTGTAACGCTGTACTGGATAAGAAAAGAATTAATGGAAGAGTTGACTTGACTGAGACACTGGTGCATACTTTACCTCCATCCATGTTAGGGCAGGCCCACAGTTTATCTTGTTGTCAGCGATGGTTGAGAGGCGGGAAAGGTAGGCAGTAAGCATCTGGGGAACTGGCTGAGAAAGCAAGAGGAAAGACTGATGAACAGAGGAAGTAATAAAGCTCTTAGTTCCACAAAAAAGCTGACCTAGTCTACATCCTAATGGATCTGTCTCTTAGCCCTGATTCCATTAGGGGACTGGGAAGGGATGTCGTCAGTGTGTCTTCTTTACTTCCCGTAAGAGTTTTTCTTTTTTGATTGGTTGTTTCAGAGACAGGTTTTAAGTTAATTTGCTTGTCTGTGTTTATGCAAATATCCAAACTGTGAGAAGAAGAAAAAAGGAACCTGTTTTTGCAGTAAGAACGTATTGGCTTGAGGACGCACACATATGTTTAATAAAGATACAGTGCTGACAATCAAATCAAACACATGCATCTCGGGTCTAAAACAGTAAACAGTGGTTAATGCAAACAACTGAACCACACAGACAAGGAAAGGATCAAGATGAATCCGACAAGAAGAGGATCAAAACCGGAATCACTATACAGGATAAACAAATGGCTTAGGAACTGACTGGCAGAAAACACACAGAGCATTGTTCCACAATGTGTGAACAGACTAAGTGTCCTTATGTACCGTTTAAGAGGGAGGAGTGTAATGACACCGGTGGAAAAAAAAAATACTTGTGTATTTCAACTATTTTTAAATCTTCAATAGTACAGTACAGCAAAAATACTAATGTCATACTTTTAATACTGAAATTAAACACGCACACGTTCCATAAATATGTTATAGGAAAATGTACCATAAGTTCAAAATCAGTGTAAGTTTTAGAGCTTACTTATTTGACTTGTGTTTTGGTGTTTAGACCATCATCATGTGGGAGATAAACCTTTTGGATTGGTTGGTTACTTTTCCTAAAAGTGGCCTTCAAGAGTTATTTGGAATTTCCACTAAATTATTTCAAGAAGCACTTCATACTGTATGTCATCAACCGTAGAACAAAAATCATCACCTTTATTGTCAAAGTAGTTACAGTTTGTAGGATGAGCTGCTTTTCGACAGGTCTTTATTGCATTATTTTGACATGTTTTGGGCTGTGCCAACTAATAAAAACAAATGTTATTATTACACAAAGATAACAAAACTAAACACAAAATGCAGTATAAGAACAGATTTCATTTATTAAGCCAAAAAACTGTCCAAACTGCCTGCACCTATTTGAAAAAGTAATTGCCCCCTTGCTACTCACTCACTCACTCATCATCTATACCGCTTAATCCTGTATTCAGGGTCGCGGGGAGCCTGGAGCCTATCCCAGGAGACTTAGGGCACGAGGCAGGATACACCCTGGACAGGGTGCCAACCCATCGCAGGGCACACAGACATACACACACTCACACACTCATTCACACACTACGGGCAATTTGGGAACGGCAATTAACCTAAGCGACATGTCTTTGGAATGTGGGAGGAAACCGGAGTATCCGGAGGAAAACCACCAAGCACGGGGAGAACATGCAAACTCAGAGACGGGAATCGAGCCTGGCCGGGGATCGAACCCGGACCCTGGAGGTGCAAGGCGACAGTGCTAACCACTATAGCACCGTGCCGCCCCCCTTGCTACTGTAAATCATAAATGAACTGTGATTAACCACATTGTTTTGGAAAGCTGAGTTAAATTTCACTTGCCACACTCAAGCCTGATTACTGTCAGTCCTGGTCAGACCCCTTTGTCAGACAGGTTCTATTTACGGTATTTCTTGATTCAACCTTTCCAAAACAATGTGGTTAAATTAAATCCTTTATTATACTGCATTTTGTGTTTAGTTTTGTTATCTTTGTGTAACAATAACATTTGTCTGATGCACTGTACATCCACAGTGATTAGTGAAAGTAAAATAAATATTTAATGAATAAAATGTACATAAAAATGTTATATGTTAAATAGTTATAAATGTTATAACTACAATATATTCTTATTGCAGCAGTAGCATGGGATGCAACTGCAATGGAAATTCTGGCATGTTCCTGATAATTTGTTGTAGAATATTCATGGGGCAAGTAACTGCTTATGTTTAGCACTTACATTATAAAAAAAATACTATAAAAAGGACTTATTTCTATGACCAGCCTTAATTTGTTTTTTTTTCTCTAGACATGGCTAGTCATCTTAAAAAGGAACCGGACAAGGCAAAATCCTCAGTCCTGGAGCCTTTGTGTCATACTGGCCTTAACAAAGCACGTACTAACACTGAAGACTCCTTTTATACATGTTGTATTAACATCACCCTATAGAATGCCTTACCATATTAATAACTGTATGTTATATTTGGCCAATAATGTTGATAAAGAATGTTTAATATGAGCATTAAATTTCACTGTCTGTTATACAACTCCCTGACATGGCGAGTCACACATAACATAAATGATACCAGGAAGTAACTTGCCTTGCAGACATTCCAATAGCATTAAATGTAACTATTAACTATTGTATAGTATAATGAAGACAAACAGGTGACATGACGAAAAAAGACAAGTTGATTATTTAAACACTATTGATGCATACGTTCTATTAAGACTAGTCCTACAAAAAAGAAAGTCATGACAAAAAACTATTAGTAAATATTAGTTATGGGATACCTCTGACTTGAGTTTCAGGTTTTCAAATCGAGGAAGCTCGATGAGCCGAGAAAACCTTCTGTCATATATACAGAGATGGAGGTGTTTGTCGAGCACACGGAAGTCTTCATATGACCGCTTCACAATCCATTTCTTGCCCTGGCAGAAACACAAAGGAATATTACAAAGGAGCTTTGGGTTGGCTTAACAAATAATCTACAAAGTCTATTATGAAAAGTTATTGATGTGGATTTTTCTAGTCAGGCCACTAAAATGTATAAGCATCTACATCAGGCAAGAGAGTAATACACAGTTGAAACCACTGGGGGCAGTTGTACTATTAGACATATAGTATTGTGCACATGGCTCTTTATACAGTCCATTAAACCATGGAGGTATAACAGCAGGAACAGGTATGACATCATTTCCCTGAACCCATTTCAATTAATAGCAGCCATATTGGTTAACTAAAAACTGTGGCCACTAACTAAAAACATGCCACTAACGTCTGTGATGTGGAACCTCATTATTTTGCAATATATGCATCTATAAAACCTATAATCTGCTAAACAGAACCACATATATTTGAAAGTTGGGTTGCTAATAGTTTTCTGCTCGTGAAAATGGATGTAAATCTGTTGTGTCCATGTGCATTTGTGTGTGCATATACAGTAAATAGTGTATAGATAGAACTGGACCTGATACTTTGTTAGTAACCCACAGAACCAGATTAACATTATTATAACTATACAGTATGTTCAGTGTTGTTACATAGACATTTTTAGGTGCTGCAATTTGTGCCAAGGACACTCGTGACTTTCAAATGTTAAATTCTGCTTTAAAGATTAAAAGAGTTTTGATTGTGATATTGTGACAATGCCCGTTTTACAGTATATTGTTTATGTTTCTGCAAGTGGACTCATCCCCTCTTGAGTGAGTGCAGCCAGTGAGGTTGGTTTATTTTTGTTTATTTTATCATGCATATGGCTTTCCATGATATGTGTGATAAGACTATGTGCTTTTGTTCTACATTAACATGTATTTAAACAGTTTAATGGTGAAAGAACCCGTTTTGTGTATTTCTTCAAAAGAATGATAATAAGTAATACACAAATCATTGGTTAAAACACTAAGCATCTGATGCACCAAGCACGCCACTGCAAAGTACACCATGTGAAAATGTGTACCATGTGATCCTTTTTGTTTCCAATGAGCTTAACATTGGTTGGTTGGAGTTATGGTTCCTCTGCTTCAGGATGGCCATTTAACAGGGCAAAAAAAAGGAAGAGAACTGCAACGTGCTTCTCAGCAACCAGGGGCTGATTTTAGAGAACCTGCATGACACAATCTCAACCTTCCAGATCAAGATTGTGTACTGTGTTTGTTGCGCTTTGAACTGGAACGACAATTTGAGTTTTAGTTTGTATCCAGTACTAAAACTATTAGGGGTGCTCCGATTGATCGGTCGCCGATCATAATGGCCCGATAGTTGCTTTGGGAAGTTTGATCGGCAGTCTCTATAATGACCGCATATATAATGACGCAACTCTTGGGACAATTTTTTTGCGCGCTGCTAAAATGGTTTCACCGGTCTGGCGATTCTACGTGTTGTGTGAAAAAGCCAATACATTACATCTGCAACCTGTGTAACAAGACAATTCCACGAGGCGGGAAGCACCCAAAGCATTTTAACACCACAAACCTCATCAGACATTTGGAGATTAGTTACGTAAAGGAACATGTTTTTAAAGTTGGCTAGCAGTTTTTAAAGTTGGCTAGCGCTAGGAGAACGGGAGAGTTCAGCAACTCGTGCGCCGCCACTCAATCAGCTGTCGGTAATTCCCCTCTCTCACCTACACGGTTTCGCTCGGTGGCCGCAAGTACGCTTCATCATGATTCACCGCGAGTTTTGGCCCCGTGATTACGTTTCCATCTTTCCGTTTTAAACATGCTGTTAAACATGAAAAATTAAACGTTTAATCTTTTTTGGCAGAACTTCCGGCGGCTCACGTCCTACTTGTCTGTTATTTTATTTAATTTTATACAATCTACAGGAAAGTTGTATTTGTCAAGCTCTAAGCTGTTCCCAATTACTAACCAAGCACAGGCTTCTATGTTTTAAGTTGACGTGTTGCACATGTTGTTTGCCATTAAATACAGTTGTCAATTCATGATATTCTGCTTCTTGTAATTTCAATACTTAATTTATATTGTTGTTAGATATAGTTTAATAAATAATGCTACATGATAAGGCTTCAAGTAGACCCTGTAATCTGTAATCTGTGATCGGCCGATACAGCTTCTAGTGATCGGAGATCGGTGATCGGCCCCAAAAATCCTGATCGGAGCAACTCTAGAAACTATAGTTATTAATGTTACTAATGTTACTATATAATATTTTGAATCATATCAGCTAGGCCTGGTCACTGATGCCATTTTGTTTACTCTGAACTGTGGATGTGTAGATAATAGCATGACCCAATATATACATTACTTACTTTAACCACTCTGGCTTCTTTCACTTTGAAAGCAGATTATAAAAGTCACATTATTCTATCTACAATTTACTTTTTTAGTGTATAAACTTTCCATCCAACTGGGGCATTTCCCTCATTAAACTGTGCATTATTCTGTGCTAATCCATGGCTTCCTGATTTCTAAACTGCCTGGGCAAAAAAAAGAAAAAAGAAAAAAAAGACAAGACTAAGATTTCATTCGGCCACCTTTAGCTTAGATTACAGCACACAATGTGGTGGCCAGTTCATGCGTGAAATTGATTCCTCATGCTCCCAGAACCACTCTTCCTTCGATTCCTGGAATATGCCTGTGTCATCAGGAAAGAAAAACTTCACTGATATGGAGAACCATAGCAATGGAGTTTTGACGCTGATCATTCAGTACTGTAAATCATTCTGATCATTCAGTACTGTAAATTCAGTTCATTGCCTGATTTTATTGCCACAAAACATTGCTGAGCCTAGACATAACCAACTGAAGCAACCCCAGATGAGACCATACCACTGCCCTAAGGGGCTTGTACAGTGCTTGTACCTTTTGTACCTTTTTCCATTGCTTCAAGTCCTATCCGTTGCTCCATTACCCTCGCCAGCAAGTACTTTTCTAATGGCCGCATAGCTTTTTAGTCCCAATCCTGTGAGTTCTTGTCACACTGTGTGGAAGTGCTCTTATTTTTTTTTCTACTGTGAATGTTTTAACAATGCAATTGTTTAAGTTCTCTATACACGTTTTTTCCCAAAGCTGATGGTTCAGCACTATTCTTAACCACATTCCAGTACTAAAATCTGCTTAGTTGCTTTTTTTGTTATCTCCTAAGTTTCTATTATTTATTTATTTATTTTTTGGCTTGAAAAATATAATCCTCTGAAATGATGCCTTTTTGTCCAGTGAGCATGGAAACCGGGGAGTCTGGACTACACAGATCTTTTCACAGCAATATCACAGCACAGGGAGTGCTGTCCACAGCTATGCTGATATTCAGTACCACAGCATGATCATGAGTGTGATATTGCTTTTATACAACAGCTCTACAAACACCATTTATCATCAACAATGTTAAGCGGGTAACTGACAGTTAAGGTAATGATACATATAGTTAAACATTCCAGTGCTGGTGTATTCTATATCAGCATTGTCCAATCAAATTACTTGGTCTGAGCTAGTTGTTGTATAAAGATCCATTAACCTAAGCCTAATCTTATTAGGTGATTTAGAAGCCTTTAATGTTTGCTTTTAATGACATCATTTGTAATCCTGGTCTTTCTGGCACCTTATTGCTCTCACTTTTAATGCACCAAATAATTATTTACAGAACAACTTTATGATTTAAAATGCAACATTATTTGCCTAATAAAGTCACTTTTACTACTGTTGTAACACATATCATAGCAGATATGCCTACTAATGTAGGTAACCAAGTAGGGTAATGATATCCATGTAGTAATTAGAGTGCTGTGAGTGGAAATGACATATCGGTCCATCCTTACCTTTTAAATTGCTATGACAGTGTCTGATAAATAGCAAGTTATGTTAAGCAGATGCACACAGAGCTCATAGCCATAACTGGGTTAACAGGTTACTGATTGTTTACCAAATAGTACAGTTACAGACGAATACACATAAAAATCCTTCATTTGGAAAGGTGATATTACCAGGCCTGGAAAGTAATGTTTGCAAAGAGGCTTGTTATGCAAGTTCCACCACTGACATTATAAACAGACCTGCTTGTTTTTTTTTAATGATTAAGTATGATAATAAATCATGATTTCTACCATTTTAACAAAATGAAAACCTTAGAAAACTCAATGTCTGTATGACCACTGTTTTTCCATTTTGTGTGTTTGAAAGTGAGCTCTGACCAGAACAAAAATATATTTAAAAAATTTAAGTATTAAACTTAAGCAAAATTTCATTTTCATTACCACCTATTTATTCATTTTTATCTGGTTTCCAGATTACATAATTCAAGATCATGTTAACCACACATTTGTTCGATTTTAGGACTGTGTTTCGGAGGGTCCCAGTTTAAAAAACCCCTGAGCACCAAGTTGCCACTGTTGGGCCCTTGAGCAAGGCCCTTAATCCTCGCCCTGGATAAGTGTGTCTGCCAATTGCCTAGATGAAAAATGTATCCTGTGTCTACTCTAAGTTGCTTTGGATAAATGTATCAGTCAAATTAGACTGAACTGAATGAAAAAAAAAAAGAAGCTTCACACGACTGAAATTCAGTGCAACATAAAAGAGTGAATCATGCTTCTGTCTTTTCTGTCCCTCAGCAAGCTCAGTGATCAGGTGCACATTATGTGAGATCCTAGTATCAGCATAAATCACCCATAATTATAAAGAATAACAAGAAAGCACTGACGATTAGTTTGTGGACACCTAACCACAAACACAAAATACAATTTCACTCTTTCAGGACTGAGCAAAAGTCTTGAGCTAGCCCTCATTCCTTCATATGAAATTCAATCATGCACTGTAAATGGAATTAGCGAAATGGGATCAAAATGTTTTACTTTGCCAGGCTAAAAAGTGCCTAAAGATACAGTTTAAAAATTGGTTGTTTATGTAAAACAACCTCAACCACTCAGCATCACCAGTATACTAATCACCAGCCTGATCATCAGTCATCAGCTGCACCAGTTTCTCACTGGTTTATGCCTTAAGTTAGAAAAAGATATTTTTTATGCTTGAATGATTCATAGGTCACTGTGTAGCTTAACAAACAAAAAGCATTCCTCCGAAACTGGTCAGGTACAGTGCACCTGAGAAAGACAAACACCTGCCAAAAGATGAGAGCCAAAAAGTCCTTCACAAAGTCTGATTATTCCTCAGGAATGCATTAAAGACACAAGTAAAGCAGGTGCTTTGGAAGCAAAATGAAGAAATGAGGAGTAGCTCTAGACAATTACGCATTACTGTATATGGGTTGGATATTCAGGTCTCCACAAACTTTTGGGCACACATTGTATTAAAACTAAGTTGGTTTTACAACAATGCCTGATAGCTCCTGTTTAGTAAGTAAGGCTGCATTCACATTATAAGCGACATTGCTGTATGCTGTTTTTTTTGTTGTTGCTCATAACAGTTTACATTCGTAATTACAAATAACTTTTAAGATGACTCTAATCTGAATGCGTTTGTCCTCTGAAACAGAGGTCCGCCTGGGTTAAAACACATCAGGAGTTTGGGTGACCACTCTTTCATTTCATACATTAGATGTGATTTTAGCAAGAAAAATATGCTTGGAGGTCGGCAAGCAGTCAGTCGGCAGTATTTGTTGAGGTCCAGAAAAAAGAAGAAAGACAGAAGGCTCACTTCAGCTGTTTTAGCACTGCAATGAAATCCCTGAGCAGCCAGTGCTGACGGATGACGACAGCAGCCTATGCAGAGGCAAAAATTTGTATGAAAACCGGTTCACATTTAGGTCTCATGCCTGTGTATTGGATACTGTATGTATCTGATCTAGGACCACCTATGAAAGTGAATTAGATCCAATGTGAATTACATCAGAGTTTTGCGTTGAAACAGCCATAAAAAATCATGTATTCCAATTTGGGGCAAAAATCAGAATTGAGTCACTTCAGGTTGGTAATGTGAACAAGGCCTGAAACTAAAAACATGCGTTAATATTATTATTACATAAGGAAGTGTTTTAATAAAACACTTCCTTAATGGTTAATTAAAGGTAGTTTATTATGTGAAATACTTGATTCATACTGTAATAAGGCATGTGTTATATTTGGCCTGCTTTTAATTATTTTATAGCATTCTTAGATATCATACTAAGAGATGAACACATTCAAATGAATCCAAAAACTACTCAAGATTATAGATAGAATTATTTGCTACTGTACAACACAACTCTTTTGGTAAAGACATCTTGTGTAGGATGAAGGGACTACAGTATTTCTTGGTAACAAGTCTTACAGAGGCTTGTTTTACAATCAATACACTCAATGTCTAAATCCAGCTGTACAGTACTGTACATGTACCATGGTAATAGATTTCATACAACTGAATAAGTCTATTTTTCCTCCGAACAGAAAGGTATGCGTTACACACCACAGTCATCCTTATACACACCATCAATGCATGTCATTCCAGCACTACGAATGTAACATACATTCCTGCTCTTGTGCAGGAAACAAAGCCTTTTGTACTGTATAGAGAACATATTTGTTTAACCTTCTTGCTCTATTCCTAAGGGTAGTGTTTAACAAATCAGACAAAAAGAAGAGAAAAATACCAAGTGCACTACATGTAGTTGGTTTGCCTTTTTGATCTAAGCCTCCAGTTCTTTTTATAACTTTTCTTCTTTTTTTAACATAACAACAAAGCTTGACTTTCTCCACTGTTGCCATAACAAACTAATGGGATTTCCTCTTTTAGAAATCTAAAGAGCTCTCTCTTACACTTACACACACTTACACACACACACACACTTACACACACTTACACACACTTACACACACACTTACACACACTTACACACACTTACACACACTTACACACACTTACACACACACTTACACACACTTACACACACTTACACACACTTACACACACACACACACACACACACACACACACACACACACACACACACACACACACACACACACACACACACACACACACACACACACACAGTCATACCTGGCAATAGATCTGGATAAGATACACCAGTTCCCTGGAATTGAGGCTGCTGTGTGTCGGATCGTTCTCATCACAGGTCAGAGTGAGCTGGAGACAGAAAGAGAGGAATGATTAAGAGAGAAGCTGGAAGGTGGAGCCAAGTTCAGGAAGAGACATGTCAGCAATGTTTACTGTTTTAACAGCTAATGTGAAAAAACACGGAGAGCATTTATGAATCAGAAAAGAGCATCCAGACAACCTGCTTTATATATCCTCTACATATATACATATAACATAAGCGGTCATTATACAGTACTGTACAAAAGCCTTGATCCCCATTCATTTCTTCATATTTTGGTTCCAAAGAGACAGACCGTCTTGTATTTTTTATGTAGTTTTGAGGAATACTTCTCCCGCAGCTTCCTGAAGGACTTTATTGGCTCTCATTTTAGCATGTTTTTTGCTCTCATTTTCAGCCGAGTCCCTGTACCTGACCAGTTTCAGAGGAATGCCTTTGTTCTCTAAGCCACACAGTAACCTACAGTATGAATAATTCAAGCATAAAAACATTTAACTTAAGGCATGAACCAGGAAGAAACAGGTGCAGATGAGAGATGATCAGGCCGGTGATTAGTACAGTATACTGTGTGATGCTGAATACTGAGGGGTTGGAAAAAAACGAGAGGAAATTTGATCTTGCTGCTGAGATTGTTACAAAAACAACCAATTTTTTTTATTGCATCTTTAGGTACTTTGCAGCCAGCCTGTCACAGTAAAATCAACATCATTCTATTTATAAAAAAATGGCTCAAGACTTCTGCACATTAAGTCTGCTACACTATAACTTGTTTTCTTTATCTATATAAAAACCAAACAGGCATGTCTTTCTAAGATCATAATATATAAATGTACTATACCACATCCAGAACATGAAGACTTTGATCTAATCAGTGTGAATGGAATAGAGAAGTATCCTGTAGCTACTGTATGTAGTAGATCAGCTCTCTCAACAGAGCACTGAAATACTAAAACGCGGCTTATTTATAGCAAAAAAACCCGAATGAAAATGCATAAGAGATTAAATGACCTATTTGAGCTGTGCATTGAAATTGAAATGACAGAACACCAGGTTATTGAACTACTTGTAGGACCTTACATACACTAATTTACTATCTGTGTCACACACACGGTATGTAGTCCCAGAATATGACTGAGGAGAACCATTAAAGTACCAATACTGTATAAGCTGTCCAAAAAACATACACATGATTTTTGTAATCAAGTCTCACTCATAGTGTTTTTATTTCAGCACATTTCAGAAAAGCACCATGTTAAGCCAAACACATCACTGCACAAAACTATGTCATTACATCACTACTAAGCACATCAGTATACGCTTTAAAGCTCCACTTTAAGGAAAGAAAAAGCACTCCTCACCACTCCTCCATCTTCCCTGCTTCATCTAGCCAGTCTGCACCACACTGACGCATGCTTTAGTTGGACACCTCCTAACACGCACACCCAGGCAAACCGTCACACTGTATACAGATTCATCCATCCATCCATTAGACGAGTCTCAGCAAACGCAACCCCTTCAGGTTCTCCTCTATCCAGAGTCTTCAAATCCTTTCTATCAAGGGCATTTAAAAAGAAGCTGCTACTACAACGGGAAAGCGTGTGCACCCTGCCGTGTCTAGTTACGACAGGAAAGGAGGACAAATCCAATCCTTACTCCTGCACTAGATGGAAGCCCTGCCCCTGAGGTGATGTGGGACTGAAAAAGAGCTCAGATGAAACAGCGAGCACAGAGTAAAGCTTCAGAATGCATCTGGGAGCTTTCGCTCACTGACATAATGCAAAGATACAGTCATTATTTTAAATGATGAACGGAGGGATCAAATCCCTTATCAATAAGAAGGCTTGCGAATTAAACTATTACTAGCTGAGGAATGGATTACAACACGAGGTGTCTTTGATGACATCACAAGAATGATGTGCGACAACCTATTACGTACACACTCCAAGAAATGTTCCAAGCCTGTATTACTTTACTAGCTTTATGCCAAATATTATATTCAATTCAAAGATTTATGTTCAAAATTACAGATATAAAATTACAGTTCTATTTGTATTTTGTACAATGTCTATTCAGGGAATGTACTTTGGACACTTTTGGAAAAAGTAAAAGGATCTTGCAGTAAAATAATCCACCTTGTTTATGTTCATAAACAGTATTGCAGCCAAGGGACTTTACCAAACGTAGAAAATGACAGTGAATATTGTTCTGGTCATACGATCTCACCTCTTCACTCACTCTTTGTCTATTCCGCTTATATCCTGTATACAGAGTTACGGGGGGGCCTGGACCTGTCCCAGGAGACTTAGGGCACAATGCGAGGTACACGCTGGATGGGTGGCAATTCATTGTAGAACATACACACCCACTCACATGTTCATTCACACATTACAGCCAATTTGTGAACTCCTATTAACCTAACCTGTATGCCTTTGGGAGGAAACACACATAGCACAGGGAGAACATGCACAGCCCCGAAGTGGGAAATCGAAACTGGACCCTGAAGGTGCAAGCCGACAGAGGAACTAAGCCACCATGCCACCATGTCATACGATCTATGGATTAAAAGTCCTCCTGTGCAGTACAATGCAGCAGTTTTACTGTTATGGAAACAATAAAGCACAAAGATATTCTTCAAGCTACAGAAAATTTAAACAGCTCATTCATTTCCACGCTCCATTGTCTGCTTTATTGCTATGCAATCAGATCTGCTCACTATTTCAGTCTTTTTTCAGATCAGTATCTTCTCAACAGTTGCAATGCTCACTGACAGACTTCCAGTAAGCTTATATAGTTCATTCTATGAGGAGTGTCCCAACCGGACCTTGTGATGAATTTTTTTGTGAACGAAGGCGTAAAACCGATTGAAATGAACAGAGTAATGAGACTCTGTAGACACAGCAGTAAAACATTTGTATGGTGCAAACGTTTTTTTTTTTAAGAATGCCATGTGTCTGTGAATGGGTATCCCAGCCAAGGTGGGTCGGAGTCCACTGCCATCATTCCTATAAACATTCAGCGGGTGTAACCAGCTTGCAGAAGATACGCATCTTACTGTGGGAACTGGAAACACATTTGCCAACACCACTTGTACAATACAGTGATTATTGTCACATCCACTGTACAGTCCTGACTCCTCACTCCAAGCTATTTTTATGGTTTGACCATTAAAGGAGTTCCTGGAAGGCCAGCATTTCAGACAGTGATGCAGGCAGCCTGATTATGGCTCTGGTATACTAAGAAAACTTTCTACCTGGAATAAGTACATTAGTGTAGCAATATTATTTTATAAAGAAATAAATTGAGAGTTTTTAGCTCTCATAACTATGGTGTTATTCTGCACAATCAAAGGTTCTGGTTTGATTTGAACACCTTTTATAGAACGGTAGTAGATAACTAAGTTAGTGTTTGTAAAATCTGAACTAATGAGAAATTGACCCAGATCATGGCCTTTTCTTACATTTTCAAAAAAAAAAAGGGGTGCCTGAAGTGGTTTTCAAAATAGTAACTTATTGCAATTTTTCTTTTATTTAATTTAATTTTGCTTAATTATTTTTCCATCGTATTAGACAAACTTTGGAGCCGAAGTCACACACTGAAAGCTTAGACATCTTAGGAAAATCTGATAGCATGTACACTCCACTCTCCAAACCCCAGGAAAGCTTTGGCTTCAGTTGCTCGTTGATAAAACAGTGCTGAGTGAGGCTTTGAGAATTACAGCTTTAAGATTTAGGTCTATGTCAATGAGAGTTAATCTAAGCCTGAGGCACTAACAGGAACTGGGAAATCAGAGATCATCCACCCTCTCCACCCTACAGAACGCTGCTGCTTTTAGACCACTTCCACTCTCCAGGGGCAAATAGGGATTGTGTTGTCTTCTCTGTAAACCTGATCTGAAGTATGTGGGACATCAACACTGCCTCAATGCAGCAAAGATCTCTTTGGCTAGAGGTTAACTTATACTGCAGTGTGGACGTGTTAGTTCAATATCTTTCTTTTCCTTCTTCCTTTCATTTTTAATATTAAGACATAAGCTAATATTGGATAATTATTGCAGTGGTTAATATGTTTCAGCTGGCAAACAATGATTGTAACTACCTGATGCAGTGAGCAGCTTCTCATTTCTTAAACAACCATGTCAGAAGACATGTTTCCGAGTTGCATCACATGACCATGGGATGTGGAATAGATGTGTTTCAGAAGGGTCAAATTATTGGCTTGCATTAAGCAAAGAAAACAATTAAGGATATTGCTGAACTTACTTGATTTAGATAACGAACTGTTCAATGGTTTATTAAAATCTGGAAAGATAATGCTGAACTCTGACATTTGTAAAGAAGTGTGGTCAGAATGACCATGACTAGAGATCACTTAAGCGACTGGTGATGTTATTTAATATCTTTTAATATCTTTCAAAAGCATTCAATCAAAAAAAGAATTTCCACACACAATATAATGATTACTCACAGGATAGAGACTAATCAGAGAAGAAAAGATTTAGAGATTCCCATGTCAGGCTGTGTAAGTAAAGTCTGCAGCATGGCCAGTTTTGCCAGAAGCTAATTCTCCTTTTCATTATCATGCCAGCAGAAATACAAATCATATCCTGCATTGCTGCAAGCCTGATTTTCTTTCTGTTTCACTCTTTTCTAGAACATGCCATTTCAGTGCGTTTTAAACAGACTGCCTGGGAATATCCCTTTGATGACATGCATTTTTCTAGCCAATCAGAACGCGCAAACTGAAAAGGACAGGGGGAAAAATAAACCCTTTTAAACCACTGGCATTTACCACCAGTTTCTGTGGCTTTTCCAACCTGTATTCTTAGGTTTGATTCACTATGATATTTTCAAATGTTCAGCAATATAAAATTTAAAACAAAAAATATAACAGCTAAAGAAGGGTAGGATAGCTGTTAGCAGTTACCCATTAACAGCTACCCATCTTCAGGTGTCTTGTTCACGCTTAGCAGCTAATGGCTAAAAAAACATTCTATAAAAGATGGGCCATTAGATTTAACTTCACATTTTAACTTGTACAGTCCCTTAATAGGTTAAAATATCAATAAGCCTTATTTGGTTTGTTTGGCTTTTGGGAGAAAATCACTAGAGAGCAGCTATTAGCAGCCTAGCAAACCTACTTGCTCTGTTTAAACACCCTACACTACACAGCTGTGGCCAAAAGTTTTGAGAATGACACAAATGAAAAATTTCATAAAGTCTGCTGTTTTGTCAGATGTTACTGAAGTACAAGTACAAGCATTTGATAAGTGTCAACGGTTTGTATTGACAATTAGGTAAAGTTTATGCAAAAAGATTGGCATGCTGTTAATCACTTCTGGGCCACATCCTGACTGATGGCAGTGCATTCTTACATAATCATGCTTGGAGTTCGTCACTGACCACATGTTCTCAATGGGATTAAGGTCCAGGGAGTTTCCTGGCCATGGACCCAAAATCACTTTTGCCTTATAGCAAGGTGCTCCTGGAAAAGGCATTGTTTATCACCAAACTGTTCTTGGATGGCTGGGAGAAGTTGTTCTCGGAGGATGTTTAAAACACTGAAGCAGCAGACTTTGTGAAAATTAATATTTGTGTTATTCTTAAAACTTTGGGCCACGACTGTAGACTGTCGTTTCAGTCCTGGTGAGCAGGGAGTTGTCTGCAAGATTATTTCTGAGTTTAAACTTTGTAAGCAATAATTAAATGTGTGCACTTGGAGTAAACAGGGCCCAGATATAGTGGTAAACCCTGATAGTAAACTATGATATTTAAACTCTGCAATTAATCTGTGGTGATCCTCGAGAAGGCATCTGTACTATTGAACGATGATCGATTAGTAACTGCAACATACAATACTTCCTCAATGGTTTTTTTGCTTGAACAGCAAAACACCACTCCAGCCAAACAGTACTAGGGGAGGGGTTTGTGCGTAGAACAAGGAGAGGAAATGTTTCGTGTTGATCTTCAGTCAGAGAAACAACCAAAGAGGAGAAGATCATAAGCTATAAGAATAAGCTATTAGATATGACAAGGGCAAAGAGTCGCATTAATGTAGAATGGACTAAAGCCTTTGAAAAGTTTGGCTGTTCTGGAGCTATTAACATTTAAATATGCAACTCCTGGAACAACTCGATTAAGTATGGCGAGGTCCAGGGTTTCCCCTGTGTCTAGGCCAATCCAGCTAGGTATCCTAGGTTGCCATCTTTTTCCCCAGTTTACCCCCTGGCCTGGAAGTCTCCCGGCTGGAGAACTCCAGAGACAACGTTCTATTTTTTTATGCCAGCGTAGTGAGCTCCATGGTGACTAACCACTCAAGCCCATCGACAAAAGTCATGAAAAAGTTCCTGCTTGATAGATAATAATAACATTCCTTCTTTTGATCTTTCTTTTTTTCACATAACCAGTGGATGTATTATTTTTTTCTATGCAGTAGAGTTTGTGCTTATTTGGTTAATACCAATTTATTAGTAGCAACAGTTTGCTAACCCAGAACATAGCTAACATTAGCTAATATTACATGCCATGTCGTTTAAAAAATTAAACATGTTTAATTGTTCGCGCAGAAAGATGGAAATGTAATCACAGCGCCAAGACTCGCGGTGAATCATGATGAAGCGTACTTACGGCTACTGAGCGAAACCGCGTAGGTGAGAGAGGGGAATTACCCACAGCTGAGTGAGTGGCAGCGCGTGAGCTGCTGAACTCTCCCGCTCTCTTAGCGCGAGCCAACTTTAAAAACTGCTCGTGTTCTTTATGTGACTAACCTTCAAATGTCTGATGAGGTTTGTGGTGTTAAAATGCTTCCGCTTCGTGGAATTGGGTTGTTACACAGGTTGCAGATTGCTAATGTACCATTTTAGCAGCACGCAAAAATAAATTGTCCCAAGAGTTGCGTCATTATATATGCTGCCATTATAGAGACTGCCGATCAAACTTCCCAAAGCAACTATCGGGCCATTATGATCGACGACCGATCACTCGGAGCACCCCTAGTTATGATCCATAAATTAGGACAAATAAAAAAATTGGGTTTGAAAAAAATGTATGCCATTGTATAAACTTTCATTACCATTAACCATTATCCTTATTATTATTATTTATTATATTATTGTTATTATACTTATTATTATTATCATGTATAAGTATTGTACTGCAAACAGCAATCTAAACACAGCTATGGGATTTTCATCCCTTGAGGCTCAGTTCTGCAAGTAGAAACGCCTTGCTGAATTTATGAGAGAGCTCAGAGGAGAATGGACAGACTGCTTAGAGCTGACAAGTAATGACTCTTTATAACCATGCTGAGGAGAAAAGCGTCTCAGAAAACCAAATATGCTAAATCTTGAGGCTATAACAACAGAAGACCACAACAGGATCAGCTGCTGCTTCATAGCAGGGAGAACCTACAGTACAGTACAGTTTTTGTGCATGTCAAAAAAAGTTATTTTCTGGTTAAATGCTTCGAGCATTTATATACACATCTTATCATATCAGTGTCCATGTGAACAGGTAAGTATATATAGTCCATATAAATGTAGCTAATTGAGATGTTAACATCCTAGGAGAACTCAAACCTCCACCCTTATGGAAAACGTAACCTAACCCAATAGCTATTAACTAACAGTTAAAGCCACTGAGATCACATTGTTGCCCATCAGATGAGAACATTAACCGAAGTGCTTGACTCCACTGCACCACTGGGACATGATTTGCAGTTTGAATCACCGAGTGAGTGTTCCAGGCATACCAGTCTTCCTATTAAAGTTCTTTATTAATGTATGTACAACACTCAACCAATCCATCATATACTGTGATCACATACTGTGATATTAACTGAAGGTCTGTGATACTTACTGTATATTAACACCATGCACAGCGTGTCAGCATTTTCATTTGTTTTCTGGCCCGACTGAAATAGTAAAATTGTCCTGCACATTCCTTCTTTGTTAATACTACAATCCTATTCATTTCCATCAGGGCAGAAAGGCTTAGATCTGCTTCCTGGTTTGTATTTTCATCACCGTTCCGGTAAGATATGCAGAGATAAAATATATATAGTAGTTTTTGGTTCAAATATAATACAAAAGAGGTTTTCACTGGACGAGCTTAAAATAGTGTTGCTACAGTATTAAGAGCATGTGTATGTGCAGCGGTATAGTGTGTGTCTGTCTCTCTGGCACTGCAGTATTTTACTTAGAACCCTTAAACAGTAGGTGCAGTTTGCTGCAGTACAGCAGACATGTGGTGTATGTGTGTGTGTGTGTGTGTGTGTGTGTGTGTGTGTGTGAGAGAGAGAGTACAGATCACATGACCAGAAGAGGATAGAGCAGGGAAGAGAAAAAGGCTCTGTCCTGTCTGTGTTTCTATACTACAACGCACTGTCTGTACAATACGACGACGCGCTTTAGACGCTGCAGAACACACGCTACTACTGCTCTCTACTGGAGGCTACAATAACTACAACGCATGATACGTGTAAAAGGACTGCAATACATGTGTCTGTTGTGAACATGTCTGGAGTTTGAATACTGAGGCAGGCCTCATCTGGTGACACCCTGTTGAGGTGAAAGTGACGTTTAAAACATTACCATGCCTTCAGAACGGATATTTTTGGGCTGGTTGTTTGGTTTATTTGTTCATTAACTGCCTCGTTAGTTAATGCAGATGGAAGCCAGATGACAGGGAGAAATATTATTGGGAAGCTGAGAGATCGTCTAGTGATTGCATAATACGTGCTGGGGTTTTGCGGTTGATGAAAAAGTCACAAAGATGTAGAAGGTAAAAGATGCAATGTTATTTAATACGATATTTGACATGAAATCTTGAATCACGTATTCAATAGGAGTTTTATGCCTGAGTGCTTCTATAGTTAAGGAATCATATACGAAATAAGTCTATGAAATAAGTATAAGCTGCAGGAAAGGATGCACTTAAACACAAAACCATTCCTTAACCCATAGCTCAACCCTGTCTATTCAATCCACTCCCACGATTTTAGTGAGAAAAAAAAAAAATCCTCAGCCTCACCTGAACAGAGCCAAAGTCGACGTTTTCGTAGTGGAAGTGGGCGCACTCTGCCAGGCGAGGGAAATGGCCTTTGCTGAGAGGAAGCCTGCAAAGACAGGAAGGCTCATCAGTATGCATCTGATGCTCTGACCAAAGCAGTAAGAAAGGAGAATGGATCATAAAAAATAAAAAAATTAAAAACATAGAAGGAGAATATTAAAGATTTCAGCTGAGAGGGGAGGGGCACTTACTTTTTCACGTTCTTGACCTTCATACTGGCTGTGCTGGTGCACGAGCGGAGAGACGAGTCAGCAGACAGCTCTGGGAGCACGGTCGCACTCCTCGCCTGTACACACACATACACACGTATGCAGACTCTTATGCAACACTGTATGCATAAATGGTATGAAAATGGAGCGCACGCTTCAGGTACTGACCATAACGGCGATGGCGTCCTCCCAGCCCGCTCTCTCTGCTGTCCTCGGCCTCCTCTCATACTCATCCTTCTCCTGCTCTGACGAGTGGGGGCTGGGTACACGTGCACGCACGAATACATACACACACACACACACACACACACACACACACACACACAGAAGCCTATCATTAAAGAAATATTTTCCTTTTAATAAATCACAATGGATGGGAGACAGAATACAATCACATGCATGACTGAAAACAGCAGGAAAGAAGTAAATAACGCTGGACGAGTCAAACAGAATAGAGCTATTGAAATTCTGATCTGGGTGTGAGGCAATACACAAAACAGCACGCTACAGGTTAAACAGGTGTGGCTTGTACACAAAACAAAAACAAAAAAAAGAAACAAATGTGAATGAACTCGAGTCTTCATACACCAGTTATTACACATACTGTACAATACTTCCATGAATTACTACTTATAATTAAAAATACAGTGCGAAGCAGGCTAAAACATCCTAGGACAGCAAAAATTTTAAGGAATAAAGGAGGCTTTTTTGTTTGTTTGTTTTTCTTTCGGTTATAACCTTATATAAGTGCGGTGGACCTTTGATCAAGAACATAATCAAAAAAGCAAACAGCTGTCCGTTCTAACACTGGACAAAGGCGACGACTTAGTCAGACTTGGTCATAAATGAAAAAGGGACATAAAGCACTTGTGTGAATCGGAACTGATTGAAATCTGAGCAGCTGTGTGAGGCGGGTAAGGTGAGTCCAGGTAGCTTTGGGGACTGGGGAGCCTTTTATTGTGCACAGTAAAGGTGAAACAAGAGAGCTGGAGTTTAAACAATGTGAACTGGGGAGAGCTTTTTGCTCCCTAGAGAGGAAGAACTTCTGTATTGGAAACACATACTCGCAGTATTCCTAACAGAAACACCTTGCATTATCAAAATTTATACCTAAAAAAAAAACCTTTTCTAGATTCTTACTGATGCCGTCATGTGACTTGCTGGCACGTTGTATCACCATCTACAGTATAAGGACAATCGTTGCTGCGATTACTGGACTCACCATACAGGAAAGGAGATGAGAGGAGAGGAGAGGAGAAGTCACCAATCATTTAAACACAACATGCTTAAACAAACAGAATGCAGTGTTTTATATAAGTTCCCATTCACAACATGCAGTTATTTCCACATATTGCAACATATACAGAGATTTAAGCAGGATGCTTGAGCTAGCCCTTTAAAATCCCTGACACACACACACACAAAACAGCATGACTAATCATAATCCTTCACAACGCAAATTGAAGTGGAGTTTCAGGCTTTACACGGCAAGCAGAGCTACAACTCACCCGTGGAAGGGATCAGGAACTGCCATGTCTCCTGGAGGTGCGGGAGCCGCGTTGTGCGGTGCTGCAGCACTGCCGCTGCCTGCCTCCATGATCCTGCCTCACCTCAACAGCTGCCTGTCTGCCGGGGGAGGGAGGGGAGCAGATCGGTGCTCTGTTCGGAATAAAGCTCCAACCTTGGCTATAGCAGAACGGCTAGACATTAACCCACTATAAGCTGAGGCGTGCAGGAGGTGTAGCAGGACACAGAGAGGATTGCGCAGGGTATTTTGTGCTTATCTGAATCTCTGTGTTCATCAAGTAATACGGCAAGGTGTTTAGTAACATCTCTACAACTACACTGTTCAAGCTCATCTTTCACTACGTATACTATAAACTGCTATAAAATTTCATATTATTTATAATTAATTGTCATAATTACTAAAAGAAATTCCAATTATTTTATTTAATATAATACTGATGTCTGTTATATTGATACATGCAAAAAAGTACTTAAATACTCTCTACAATCTAATCAAATTACATTTAATCTTACAGGCATGTCATGATATATATCAAATAACAACAAGAAACAACCCTTTAAAATAATAATCAGTGATAGGATTGTGTAATGCTTATTTGATGTAAAGCACATTTTTACCGTTTCAAAGTCGATTGTTTTACCATGCGTTCCCGTAGTGAATCGGCATATTTGTTAACGGATCTGCCCATATACCAGTAGGGGGCGCACAGGAGAACTCAATCAGGCAGTTTTGCATAAACTAAAGACATAAACTCAACATGGCGACTTTCAAGTAGCTTTGTTTCCATGTCGACATTTAAGATTCTACTTATCTCCTGCCACCACTACTGATATGGATATGTGTCACTGGTAAAGCGATAAAGATACATCATACATGTGGAGAGATTTACAGACTTTTCCCTAAGAACTCGACCCCATTTTTGATGCGTTGAGTGACTGCACTGCCCCTACAGTTTGTATGCAGATTGCATCTTATTTGCATATACGAACGTGTCGTGTTAATTTCCGAGGACGTGCACAAGCTATCTATCAAACGGACACAAGATAAATGAGGCAACTATCAAGAAAGCAAACCATATTTATCACACCTTTATGTTATGATAACTAAATTACAATTATTATTAGATGTTATACACCAGACATTACCACTTGATCCATCAGTAGAAAGGATCAAATTGAGAGTGACCTAAATCTTATTACTTGCCCCTGATGCATTTGGTGATTAACAAACACTATATGTGCAGCATCTTTGTGTCTGTCAAGATCCACTTAATCCTTAAACACTGGCTTTATTTTACAAAATAGTATGAGTGTTTGAGCATGAATTAGCATGTACTGTAGGGCTTTCTATTTGTTAAGGATCAATGTATAGCATGCAATGTGTACACATAAATTACATAATTACATCTAACAGCTAAATGAGGCATTAGACCCACTGCAGTCTTCCTTTAAAAATCCTTTCATGCAGCCTCAACGCAACCTTCACCTTGAACGCATTTCATTTTCAAAACATGGCTGCATGTTTTCAACACGGATTTCAACATTAAACTCTTGAGGAGCTTTTAATAATCTACAGGGACATTCATGCTGCTTCATGGTTGGGGGGAAGGGCTGCATCTGTCATCATGGTATAGGATTCTATGGATGTTGATGAATGTTTGGTTGCTAAGCAACAGGACCTGCTCCTCTACGTCTTCATACACTGAAGGAAAAGTTGTACCCACTGCCGTGATGCTTCGGATGGAACCATCTGTTGAACCATTTTATATGGAATAAAGTTCTAATACATCAACAACTAATACTGTCCATGTATATTAAATAATGTTTTCATATTAAAAGGAATTTGTATAACTATCAATGTCTATTTAACAGCATTGCTGGCTGTTATGAATAGCATTGCTGTATAACTGTACTGCATGCAACACTATACTGCAGGTTAGCATATGGGAGAAGTACAGCTAATCAAAATAGTCCATATTAATAACATTTTGGAAATTCTGCCAAATTATTAAAAAAAAAAAAAAAATAATGAACAAGTCAAGACCAAGTCAGAGCATGAAATCTGATTCAGAAGCTTGCTGTTTGCTACCAGTCTCCATCCAAATCAACAGAGCTTGATCTCTAGGGCAAAAACATCAGGATTTCTATTCTAGAAATCTTGCAGCTTAAATTTGCAACCAGTGTCTGTTGTACCACGTGCTAGCAAATGGAGGGGAATATTTATGCAATCAACAAATGTCTGCTTTGTATCTCTGCATCATAATATGCTCCTTCAAATCTTAGACATGTGTAAGTAAAAAGGTAAATATCACAATAAGCTCCATTTCAGTTGCAGGATGTTTCAGTTCTAGAAAGTTCATGTGGTTGACAGCAGATCAATCCCTGCTATCTGATATCAACCAGATGATAATGGGTTCCTTGTCGAGTCTGGTTCCTCTCCACATTACTTCCTATTGCCTTCTCAGGGAGTTTTTCCTTGCCACTGATGCTTGCTCGGCTTGCTCATCGGGGACAATCAGATCATTCTAATTTATACATATTTTCTCATACATTTCATACTCATTACCCTAATTTTCTTTTGATTATGTAATGTTGCATTGCATCAGTGACCATTATTAAAAGCGCTATATAAATAAAACTGAACTGTAATTGGTTGTGAATTATTATCTAAGGGACTGTGAATAAGGCCTGAGATTCAGACATACAGAAGTTTTATTAAATATTAAAATTTAATTAAATTATGTAGATTAAATGAAATAAATAGGAGCAAATGCTTAACTGTGAGAGGCTGCAAAGTGAGTAAAGATACAATTAAAAACTGGTTGTATATTTAATAACCTCAGCAGCAACCTCATTTCCCCTCTCGTCTGTTCCAGCATTCAGCATCACCAGTATATAATGTAATATTATTTAATATTGATTATTTTAAAACGACACATAGGTTGAAGGTGATGCAGAAGCAAGTGCTGCTTTTGGGGTTTGATTATGGAATTGTGTTACTGTCCAGGAAACTGTGGAGTCCCAAAAACTTCCAAATGATGTTAACCTGCTCCTAGGTATGCATGCGTGTCATGTCCAGAGTGTACTCCCACCATGTGCTCAGCGTTCCTTTGACAGGCTCTGGAGCCAACACCAGAATGAAGCATTTACTGACGATGAATGAATGAAAATTACAACTCAAACACATCAAATTAATCTCACTGAAATTTCTACATGGTAACTGGCTTAATTATGTGTAAAAAAAAAAAAAAAAGCAATCAGCAATTTGTCCAAAGCTGTCCCTAATAGACACTCCGAGCTATTACTCACAGATGAAAGTGCGCCTAGATAACAAAAGATTGTCATAACAAAATGTCAGTTTGGGAATTACTATTCTTTATGTTCTTATTAAATAACACCTCACCTGAGCGTGGCGACATTCTCACCATCAGCCTGAGATGTTTACAGAGCGCGTCGTTGCTTCGTCCTGCTTATTTCTGCCATTACTTACAAATGACCGCTGGAAAGCAGGAACGCCATGAAGCACACGCACTCGCGCGAGCACAGCACGCTGAAAAGTTCCCCTCTGCTGCCGGAGCCGCTGCCGTGCCCGCGCTGTTTTGTGGGCGTGTTTGAGCGGAAAATACGGAGGATACTCACCAATAGCACGTGCGCAAGACGGCGGCGCGCGCACGTAACGCTAATACAGGTTTGCGTTACGTCATGACCTAGAGGCTGTCCTCGTGCACGCGGAATTGATGAGATATGAAGGGCAAATCGGGATGTTTACAACGGAAGATGTTTAGGGCCACCATAAAAATGTTTTATGTTTATGTTTTTTGTTGGTATTGTTTTGATTTTTTACATTTAAGACAAAATTCTGCATTTTCCTCCCTCGGAATTCTGCCTTTTCCCCCTCTGACATTAATGTCACGGCTGATTTTTTTTCCATAGAATTCTGACTTTAATCTCAGGAAACCGACATTTCTCCTCATAATTCTGAATTTAACGGCACAATTCAGACTTTTTCATCAGAATTCTGACTTTAATACCAGAATAAAGGCAGAATTCTAAGATAGACAAAAGTGAGAAAATTGGTTCTGGTGGCCTTCTTCCATAGCTCATGGGGTTCCAGGTGGCACATATGAATAGAGAGGAGTGGGGAGGAGAAAAGAGAAGGCATTCTGTGCTGATCTCGTACTACGCTAGCCAACAATAGCTGAAGTCAAAGAAAAACTAAATGGTCAAAACAAAACAAAATGTTTTCTCCATGCATTTAAACGCTTGCTTCTGAACATCACTTAAGAATCTGCAGTTCAAAAGTTATGATTTTTTTTTTTCATCCCTAATTTGCAAATCATATCAACACCTAGTGTTGAATTTAGACCAGACTTCGTGGAGTCCACTGAAATGAGGTCATTCAGTGTAATATGATGTCAAAATATGTCACAAGGTTGCTGAGATGTGTAATCGCTTCCTGTTTGTTGGCATCACCATCAAATTAATTTGTGTGTTAAGAACAACCTGTGCCATATATTTAAAAAAATCAGAAAAGATTACATATCACTTTTTTGTGTTAACAAATTAACATTAATAAATTGGGATCGACCCTAAGAATAGATAGACACACCTTCTGGTCCATTTGGTGACCTAAAAAGATGCCCCATGATTAAATGAGACATCAGGAGCTTATAGATATGACTACTTCTTCCAAAATGGAAAAATAAATAAAAATAGCCTAGACTGTAAAAGTGGGCATTCTATCACTGATAGTCATTCAATTCAATTGTATTTAAATTTTAATTACATTTTATTGATCAAAGCAGCTTTATGAAATAAAAAAAGAAATTAGGGAAATGAGAATGTAATTTGTGAGAAAATATGTATAAATCAGAATGATCAGATTGCACCTGATGAGTGAGTGGAGGGGGAAAGTGGCAAGGAAAAACTCTCTGACAATAGGAAGAAACATGGAGAGGAACCAGACTCAACAGATTAATTACTCATTTAATTTATGCATCCAGCCCCCCCGGGCATTTGGCTGTGTTTTTTTTTTTTAGATAATTCATGTTCTATCACTCTTCCCCTTTGCAGGGTTGCATGATATCTCAGGAGACTTTGGGAACAAGACAGGATCACCCTGGACCACTGCAGAGCACATACACTACAGGCAATTTAGGACCTGGAATACCATGAGGAAATTCACCAAGCACAGGGAGAACATACAAACTATATGTAGACAGACCTGAGGCGGGAATCGACCCCCAACCCTGGAGGTGTGAGGTGTGAGGCCACTACTCCACTATGCTGCCTGTTGAGATGATATATAATATAATTTATATGTGAATAGATCTATTTACAGATAACAGCTTTTAGCACTAATAACACGGCTTGCCATTACTCCATGTACTCAACTAGACTTAGAGATACATTATATTTACTTATTATGAATAGTAATTTCCACAAACTCGAAAGTAGTAAGTTGCAATAATCAAACTAAAACAAAAAAGGCTTAAAAGATTGAATGTTGCATGTAACCTATCTAGACTACATGAGTTTCTGTAGTGAAAATAGCCATATTGAGGAAGTTAATATTGCGGACATTGGAAATTATTATTGAACAAATAAAATTTAATTAGGATTTAATGTTTAAATATTTAGGACAATACAGTTTGTAGTGATTTTTGATGTTTTGAGTATACAGTAAATAAAAAAAATAATAATACCTTTCAAAATATATATAGTCCCTCACACCATTTATAGTTTAATGTAAAAGGGTGCTCAAGTCAACTCAAAATATGTGATTAAATTTCTCATGAATGAATGTATAAACTGATCGACATTTCCAAAAGACTTCAAGCACGGTACGGTAACGAGACCCTTACCCAAAATAAAACATTTGAATGGTGCAAACGTTGTAAAGAAAGCAACAATCGTCTGTGAATGATGATTCTAGCTGAGGTGGACTGCAATACTTCCATTGAATATTCAGAGAGTAAAATGTCTGATCAAACAACTTGTGGAAGAGATGCATCTATCTGTGGGAACTGTACACACCAACACCACTTGAACATTATGAGAACTTGGCTAGGAGATATTGCATCCCCATTATACTTTCCCCCATGCCATTTCCACATGTTTGGGCCATTAAAGGAGTTCCTGGGAGGACAGACTGATCATGGCTCCAGAATAGTGAGAAAACTTTCTATCTGGATAGTATCCAAGCACTAGTGAAACGCTGGAGTAAGTGCTTTAGTGTGGCAGGGGAAGTAAAGTACCGGTTTGAGTTGAATACCCCTTGTAGACCTTATTGGTAGCATAAAAGTGGCAGAAACCAGCTGAACACCAAGATCTTGTGGTCACAGAGTAAATAGTTTACTTTTACTGAACTAAACATGGAATTGACATGCGTCACTCATGAAGACAAATTAAAAAATAATTCAACCACAGACACCAAAGTACACTCTCATGTATTTTATTATATCAAAATACAAAAATTTTAGAGAGTTATTAGATGGAACGAAGCATCGGAAAATGACAACTTAACATAACCTGCTAAAATGTGCATATCTGGGCATCTGGTGATGTAAACAATGCTATCTGAACTGCTCCACTTTATATTAGCTCAATTGGACCATTTGAGACAGCTTACAAATATGACAGCCTAAACGTACTTCTTTTCTGACTTGTTTCTAAAAGCAGATCATGGGAAATGCTTTAATATGGATATAATGGATCGATAGATGAATTACGAGGACATTCCCCATATCGTCAGATCATGACCATTCGGATAAACCCCTTTTAAATTCTGCTCGCAATGTCCAAAAGAGTTAAACAGTGGAGACACACAACATGATTCGGATAATGCTATACAGATATGAGACACCATTAACATTTATTCCTAGCAGCAGACATGAAGAAGACACACCAGGCACCAAATCTTACTGTTTTACTGGGCATGTGAATTTTTTTTATAATTTTTTTTCAAAAGTCCCTGCCTATACTGAGCAGTATTATTCAAGGACGAGGAATTCGAGGCACACTGCATTATAGTGGTATCAGTCAGTTTGGCTAGCAACATTAGTACCAATTTTCTTGGCGAATGTTCGCTTGTCTTAACAGCAGTGGCAGAAGAGTGAAACAATACAGTAGAACAATATTTTACATAAGGCTTTGGTACAGCACCATACTGTTTAAGAATAATACCTGAAATAAATCAGACCTACCAATGACACTTAGAATGAATTCATTCAGTCGCTCAACTACAAAAGAAAAAACGAATATGTAAAAAGGTCTATTATTGGTGTTTTTGTAACACGTGAACAGTCTCAGTACACTGTATTTGAGGTGGAAAAAGAATGACGAACATATGCAGAAGTCAGCCCAGAAACTGTCTACATGAAAGAAATTGTAAACAAGTTCTATACACAAAACAAATCAAACAAAGTAAAAAAAAAAAAAAAAGGTAGAACGTACAAGAACGCGGTTCGAAATATGCTCCCAATTAGCATGACGTCTAATGTATGAGGTTTAATCTTAAAACAGTCATAAATTAGTGCATAATGTTGTAGTACATTCTAGATTCTTAGTGCTGGTAAACATGAAAAGCAATGAGCAGGAGACACTGAATGGAAGCTGACAAATGTGAAATTAGTCGCGCATAATAAAACATAAAAAATGTTTCACGAAGCACTGTAAAAAATAATCTTTTTTAAAAAAGCACATTAAGCAAAGTACAGGCAATCTAAAAGCTGACATGACAAATTCATGTGCATGAGCCCTATTTTCTCCTAACAAGCAAAAAAGGGGGGGCTTGTCTACATATACAGCATTAGTTTTTATTCTACAAGAGAAATGCATTAGCTCAGGTCTCCATGCATGGACTGGAGAAACTCAAATAGAATCCAATCAAGCATCATGGAAAGAAACTGTTAGAATGTACAGAAATACTAAATAGGATCTGACAGGTTCGTACGGAAATCACGTCAACTTGTGTGTGTAAAAATCACAAATACTGCATTTCATTCTCCAGACTGTGTGTTGTAATCGATTGCGTTGCTAGGTCCTGTCCATGCTCAATGGGACTTCAAAACAAATGTTATTATGTTATTATATTATTAGAATACCCTGGTTACATATATATATATATATATATATATATAATTTTTTTTTTTGGTCAGCAAATCAAATTAAACAATGCAAACCATTAAGCAATTTCTTGAGTCACATCTGAGACTAAATACTGTTCTGTTACTGTTCATGAATCTTACGAAACGTGCCTTTTTCGGTTTCTGCAGAGAGACAATGAGAATGCAAGTGCTGTCTTGTTAGTATGTTATTATTGCTTACAACCCTACTCACTAAAAGACCTTGACGAGAGGAACTGAAGTGGCGGGAAGAGGACTGTACATGAGTTGTTGTGTTAGCATGTGGAACACAGCACCACAAGAGTTCAAAAAGACATAGCACCAAGTCAAAATGAGGATGGTGTGCCACGTCCTCGCGCTGTATCTCTGAGTAATGTAAACACGTGTTTTTATAGGACTTGTTCTAAAAAAATAAAAATAAAAAAAAAAGAGAGACAAAACCACTGGACAAATGTTTAGCATAAAAAAAGCAACAAAAAAGGGTCCTCAGTGTCAATGGACAGCTGAAGGCCGGTAAATGGGGGTCCTGTAACGACTCCCAATATACTAAACATGAAAAGCAGCTTTACATCCTGATACACATAATGTAATGAGGGGGAAAACAACAACCACAAGCAAATACAGACTTGTACAGTCCATCAGCCAACTGACGTGCTTAATGAAAAATTTTCATTAAGATCTATGCAGATCTAAACACTCTTCCACCTGCTTTCTTCAATCCAATGTTTTTCTAAAGTATATGGAGATCAATGAATATATCTGAATATCAGTGAGGATCTCTACACAGGATTCATTTTTGGCTTGTTCGCAAAATTACAGCAACGTCCCAATGCGGTTTCCCCCACCTCGTGCTGTACTGAATAAGTTAGTAACAGATTCGAGAAAAGAAATCATTTTGGTGAGTAATTCCAGATGAAGTAGTTTAACGACGGGATTTCCAATAAATACATTAAATAAAGGACAGCCGTTTTTAAAAACAAGTAGAACAAACACTCTTCAAGCCAAACCATACATTCATCATCGGTTAGAACTAAACTGATCCGATACATGCTAATGTTTAATGTTGATGCATGTAGTAAGTCAGCAGATATTAGTGACCTCTAGACATAACAAAGTGTTTAAGGGATTAGAAACGCGTCAATTTGCTAACGACACCTCATGAAGATTTACAAATGGATGGAAAAACAAAAGATGGATGATAATCCATGCTTTTTTTTCTCCCCCTAACAAAAACGGACAAGCTACTTTAAGTAGTTCACTTTGTTAAGTATAAAGCAATCTAGAGAACTTGCCATAATGTTTCTGGTGACTAGGTTCCTGTTAATTCTCATTGGTATATGTCGTCTTCATTTGTCAGCACGATATCTACTTTACAGTACTGCCTTGGTGTACATATAATATAATCTATGTGTTAATACTTGTATCTCTATCAAACTGATCAAAACAGTTCAACAGTACACTAACAATGCATTTCACAACTTCTACGGACATTTGTGCAAGGGTCGCCAAAGTACAATAGTTACAATACTTGTATTACTTCGATAACTTTGAGACCTTCTGAAAGTTTCGATTTTGAGCAGACATTGAAAAACTCTGATGGGAACTGTAATACAGTATATACTATGATTTTTTAGTAGGTCTTTTTTTTTCTTTTCTCTGAAGTTGATGTATTTCCCCAAGCATCTCTCAGGTACAAAAGAGAATCTGAGGAGTGATCATGAAGTCACTCAAAACCCCTGTGAAAAAGGCAGTCTTTTAAATATTTTAAGAGGAAAAAAAATACTAGCAGTCTAGTGTTAATATCACCTTTAACATGCCAAAGTTTTTGTTCACTGTAACTATACATTTTTTTTTTACCCCAAAAGTACAAAAGTATGTTTTGTATGCTATGTCCAGTCCCCACACTGACTATTAAGTATATTAAAAATAGCACTAATTGTCTGTGTTTCAAGAATAGACAAGAAATAAAAATGGGTTTACATTGCGTCGAAGAAAAAACTGGGCTAAAGCGGCTAAATTGAGTACACATCAACGCGCAGAAGAGACCCCTCCGAAGGGTTTATGATGACAGATCCAGATATAGCAGCAGATCAGTATTGCATTATGATCCAAAGACTTTGTTTTTAAACTTACAATTTCTGTGATCGTCTGTGCTTTGCACCAGATGATTTAATATTAAACTGATAAATAAAGCATAAAAATGATAAAGAACAGCAATTTTGCAATCTGGATTAATGCCTTCTTACTAAAAGAACAAATAATAATAACTATTATTGGTATTTTGCAATGACGGCCATTGGACTCTTATATAAAATAATGCTAGCTTGCACAAATGATGGTATAAGTGCTGTAAATATGTGCCAAAATTCCTTTTTTTTTGTACTGAGGTATATTCTGTAGGAGGAGATGGATAAACCCTGTGTTAATTAGATGTTCTGAGGAACCTAACGGTTTTTACAGTATACACAGTAATTTATATTTGAGTGTTATCTACTGGGAAAAAAATCTGCAGATTTTTCTTGATAAATTTGCAGATATTTTATTCATTAAAAAAGATAAATAATAAAGTTTGTGTTCATCCTGTGTCACTTCTTCTTCTACTTGGGCACCCTATTACATTTACAGAAGACCCATGTGTAGGGACAATATTGTGCCAAAGGAGAAGCTGAATAAATCTTTAGGTCAATCAAATTCAATACTGACTGCATATCTTTTGTTGCAATTAATGGATCAGTATGTGGTTCTCGTAATGGTCAAGGCAGAGCGCCATAGTTTGGGGGAATTTGGGAGTTCACACTGGCCAAAAGGGCTTTCCTGTCTTCTCTGGGGCAAGGCCAGCGCAGCATGGAAGATAAGAGAGGGTAAGGGGATTTTCGGAGTACTTTTTCCCTCCTCTTCCTGGTGGGAGAGCAGATCTTTTGTTGTTGTGGTGCCTGAGATGCGAATTGTTGCTGGGTCTGAGAGGAAGACACATCTAGAGAAAATGATGGAAAATGGAGAAAGACATTACAAACATTACATCATTACTGCACAACAATATTAAAGCAATGGAAAAAAAAAACAACACAGAATGTACAAAATGTAGGACTAATTTACTGACGGTCAAAATGTGTAATACAACAGTAACACCCATATACTGTACAAATACAAGCAAATAGGGTTGCAGTGAATCCTTGGTCCTTTTTATGTATTGGCCTTGCAAGTCACTCTAGGAACGGTGGCTGTGTAGACAAATTACTCCAATCACAGGGCAAGTTTTTTTTACTATTTATAATGTTACCAATTATAATGTTGATCAATATTACATCTAGGGGCAAAAAAAAAGGTTTGAGGCTGCAGGGCGAGAAAGCATTATTTAAAGGTGGACCACTTCAGGATGTCTATGCTGCTGGTGTCTTTGAAGCAATTTTAAAAGGTCATTAGGATCATTCCTAATGGTGTGAGATCAGCAATCATGCAGTATACAGTACAAGCACCTTTAAGGACAGTCCTATTCAGAATCCTGTTTGCAGATGTTACACACCATCATCAACCACGGTGGTTTAGGAGGGAGAAATAGTGCCAGTTCCACATGCCACCGTGGTGTCTATGAGGCCTGTATAACCTTTCGGGTTCCTTGTTAGTCCAAACTTGCAATGGTCAGATGACAGTTCCTACTGTACATAACACCCTATATTATTAGGCCCTATATTAATCTGCCTACCTTCTCACGCAGATCAGAACATTACACAGAACATTAACAATACATAACATCAACATGTTAGCCTTAATTATCAATTATATATCAGTAAATGGTAACAGGATCATGAGCACACAAGGTTTTATTTTTTTGCTTGTGGGGACAGAATGCCAGCTCATTTATGCCGATCTCACAGAAAAGGCAACGCAGCAACAAATCGGCAAAATGTCAATGCTAGCCATGAAACAAAGACACAAGAACACGCAGTGCAACGCAGCCCTTCACACATGGAGCCCAGCAGAGAAATGGCCTATGACTGCTGATCCAGCAGTGTGTGTAAATGTACATTTACATTTTGCCTTACATTGATCTCTTTATGCATCTGAGCAGTTGAAGGTTAAGGCTGGTGCTGGGGTTTGAATCTGTGACCTTCGCTGTGCTTCTACTCCACATACCTGCATGCATGCTTCCTGCACCCTCAGCACTGGAGGGTTAGATGTTGAACCTGTATGCCTGTTTGCTAAAGACAGCTGGGTTTGTAATGTCACCATACACAAAAACATTCAAGTTTATCCAACCCAAGAACACAGTGAGGACTTCATACTGCTTAGGGGATGCAACATACAGTAACCTTCAATTCGCGCAACACCACACAGTGCTGCCATTCTCTCAGGATATCTATGGGGCATGCCTCAGAACATGGGTGCAGTGGAGTAGCCTTACACTCAGATCATGTAAAGTCTTTGTGTCTGGTGTTGTGAAGATTTCCCATTTGATTGTGGCTGGCCCGCTCACTCACTCACTCACTCATCATTTACACCACTTAATCCTGTATTCAGGGTTACGGAGGCCTGGAGCCTATCCCAGGAGATTTAGGGCACAAGGCGGGGTACACCCTGGACAGGGTGCCAATCCATCGCAGGGCACACACATACACACACTCACACACTCATTCATCCACTACGGCCAATTTGGGAATGCCAGTTAACATAACCTACATGTACAAGTCTTTTGGCTGTGGGAGGAAACTGGAGTACCCGGAGGAAACCCACCAAGCACGGGGAAAACATGCAAACTCCATGCACACAGAGACGGGAATCGAACCCGGACCCTGCTGGTGCAAGGCGACAGTGCTAACCACTGTACCACCTGGCTGGCTCAGGTTGGTAATAATTCTTTTTTTTTTCTATTCCGCTTATCCTGTACAAGGTCATGGGGGGTCTGGAGCCTATCTCAGGAGACTTTGGACACAAGGCGGCAGAGTGTCACTTTATCGCAGGACACACACATACAGTATACAAATTCACATGCACACACTACAGGCAATTTCTGAATGCCAATTAACCTAATCTAAATATTTTTGGACCGTGGAAGGAAACCGGAGTACCCGGAGGAAACCCGCCAAGCATGAGGATAACATGCAAACTGTATGCACACAGACCCGAGGTGGGAATCAAACCCTTGACAATGGAAGTGCAAGGCCACAGTGCTAACCACTACGCCACTGTGCCGCCGATTTAATATAATAAAAAAATACAATAAATAAAAATAATAATTATTATTACTATAATAAATATAATAAGGAAAAGGTAATAAAAAGAACATTATATAATAAATGAAATACCACTGACCCGTTCTTTTCTTTGATGTAGAGTTGTTGTTGTTGTTGGCAGCTACCTTCTTGTTTTTTTTAATACAATGATAAAACAGTGTTTCAAAGCTCTCAGACCCTGCAGGCACTCTCACTGCACCTACAGGTTCCCTACAAGACAAGCAGGCAGAGGCAAAATAAGCAGCATTATTTTACCCAACCAAAAGCAATCATACCAGTTATTGTACATAAGCCAGTGTTACACATACAGTAAGAGCCTTACTTAAATACTTTACTTACTAATTCCACTGAGTGACAGAATATAAAACATACTTTATATAAGGCAATCATTTAAGGAGTGATTTAGTCAAGTTAGTTCACATTTGACAAGACACTTCTGCTTTTAGGGAACAATCACGTAAGGGTTTACACTCAAATTCAGAATAATTATTTCCTGTGAGCAATAACATTCGTTTGGTTAGTTTAGTTTACGTTCAATTTCTTGTCTTCAGAGAGTCATTACACAAACATTGGCACTGTAGAATCCACATGTTTACCTCATGCTGTTGTAAAAACCGAAAAGCCAAAGCCCAGTTGCTTAGAAACGTTTCCTAATCACAGTCAAAGTCATCCCAACTCCCCAACAACCCCCCCTCCCCTCCGCCCCCTAAAAAGCACCTCCGTTCTGCCTATTTGAGTTTTAACCATACATGCCATCCCACTATCACGACAAGGAGACCATGAAAACTGAAAAGTCCACACGGAAGAGTCAGCCAACAACTCATGGGAATCACAAGGCACAGAAACACAAAGCGTTTATAGAGAGTCTCCCCTGCTGCTGAGGCTGTGGAGAGAGAAAGCGAAAGGCATTAGTAGAGGAGGGGGGGAGAGACATGGCTGACACACTACAGTCCTACAGTCACATCAAGCACAACTCTGGTTAGCATGAACAGAGTGGCTTCACCATGCTGACAGGAGAAAAGATGGCAGGGAGGGGGTAGAATGGCCATTAAACAACAGTCACATGAAGAAAAGAAACCAAACCACTGGGACAACAAATGGGACAAGAATTTTAGTCTCGGGATCACCATTACTTATTCGTCGTCGAGGAAGAAAATTTAAAGAAGACATGCATGATAGTTTTGGACATGGAATAACTGTTTAAAGGGGAATATGTGAGTCTGTGACTAAAACTCACTCATTCAAAATCTGTTTAATCTTGTTTGGTCAAACTAGTTGGCTTGCTAGAGAAATCCAAAAAAAAATGCAATTTTGGTATTTTAAATTCAAGTATTTTAAATTAATTATGAACTTAACATTTTCCCTCATTTGATTAAGAAAAAAATCAGTAGAATTCCCCTTTAAATGAAGAAAAATGGTTTAAGGCCCCGCCTGCTAACCTCTCCCCTTTCAGACATGGACTCAACCCTTACCTATTATGGTGTAGAGGACCTGGTCACAACAATGCTGCCCAGATAGCTGAGATCAAAAACAAAGAAAGTAAGACTACCAAAGCCTGAAAGGACAAAATGTGTTTTCTTTCTTTTTTCAATCAGCCGTCGCTACTCTAGATGAGGATGGTGAACATTGCAAGAGATGAGTGCAGGCTCATCCCTGGCAAGAAAGGCCGCCTAAGAAGGCCACCCTGATGAGGAAAGCATTGAGTCAGTGGGAGTGGAAGAAAGAGAGAGAGAGAGAGAGAGAGAGAGAGAGATGAGTGGATGAGCTGGAGAAAATGACATGAGATGACCAGCCCATAAACGAGGACAAAAAAAGCAAAAGTGTCATGAATTCATCAGGAAAGCATTAGGAAATTATTGAACCATTCAAAAGGCTACAAAAATGTAAAGTCATAAACAAAGACAGCAAAGTTTATGCTTATTTCTGTAAAGACAATAAAAGAATAAAAAGTGATATTATAGCAAAAGAGCTACAATATATGAGGAAGAGTACAGTATGATTTTAAATGTGTATTTTAAAAATGTTTTAACTGAGGCTATTGTTGAATTGGTTTAAAATAAAAACAGCAAAAGCATGAAGGGCACTGCTTTTGCAGACTGGCTGATGAAAATTTCTTTGTCATGATTTTGGAACCGCCAATGGTGCAGTTCACCTACCCTGGTGAGGGCTCTGAGGGCAGCATCTCTTCATCTGTCCTCCTTTGAGATGGCAGCTGACCAAAAGCATCACTGCTCTCCGCCGGGGGTGAGGGGGACTGTGACGGGTAGCTGGCTGCTGCAGTGGCAAAGGCCACGTGGGCACCATAGCCCAGGCCAGGCAGGCGGATGGAGCCTGAGCCCAGGGTGGGAGAGGTGGCAGGGGAAGAGGACAGGGATCTCCGGGAAAAGGTGATGTGTCGCATGCTCTCGGGTATCTCTTGTGAGCGTGAGGAACGAAGGACGCCCGGCCGTGGTGGCGGGCGCACCAGGATGTCGGGCGAGCCAGCACGGGAGCTGGGAGGTGTCTGGGTGAGGGGTGAGAGGCGTGATGGCTGCAGCACCACCTGCTGCAGGCCCAGTTCCAGGCGGCGCGCCGCCCTTGGGCTCAGCCACGGCTCATCCGAGCTCTCGCTACGTAGCGTGCTGGGGCTCCCTGCTCGGCCTGGGTAAGGCAACACTGGTACGCCCATCCCGTGGGCAGTGTGTCTCAACTGCCCCACGATCTGGGCCTGTTGCATAGCTGCATGTGTGCCCACTAGGCCCTGAGTAGGGAGCGCCTCCAGCCGCAGGAACGCTGAGCTGGAGGGGGCGTGGCTACGCGACGGGTACGGTGGCGGCTCGGGCACGTCTCGGCGTAGATGGGGGGGAGGAGGGTGTGGTGGCAAAACGACACAGGCACCCTCCTGACCTAAAAAGGGGAAGTCAGGGGGGCGCCAAGTGTCAGTAGAGCGAGAGGAGGGTGGGCCATGTGCCAGCGGAAGGGTGTGGCCAGAAGCAATGGTGGGATGGTGGAAGGACCCCTCGGTGGGGCACGGTGGTGAGGAAGAGGACATGGCTGAGCTGCGTGGGCTCACATCGGCTGCGTAGAACGGAGGATGCAGCTCCAGCTCGGCACCACTACCTAGATAGCCATAGAAAGGGCCCGGAGGAAAGACTCTGTGAAAGTGGGACACCCGGCTCTGCCCTGTGGCCTGAAGCCCACTACCCTCCAAGATGCTCGTACCTTCCATAGGCCTGTGGAAACGAGGGCTGTAGGCTGGGGGCTGCACCATGTAGGACTCCTGGCTTGAGGACACAGGCGAAATCTGGGGCCTGAGGGTGGCCATAACTGGGGGGAGGGGCCCAGGTTCATCATTCTCCTCATCTGACTGTCTGAATTCAGGGTACAGGTCTGACTCTTCCACAAAGGGGAAGCCCTCAATGCGACGTGGCTTCAGTGATGTATCCATGTCAGATGACTCCATGACAAAGCGGCCATCTGGGCCACGGCTAATCAGCTCAATAGGAGTGGTGACCTCAGCCTCATGCTTCGACACACTGTATTTCTTGCCTGTTATTGCTCGCTTGGTTCGCTTGTACAATGAGAGCTCCTTCTCCTTCCTTGGGCTTGGCAGCTTCTTGACATAGAGGCCAGGTGTGCCCACACTGGCCAGAGATGGAGGACGTGAGGAAGCAATGCTCTCTGGACTAATTTTCCCAGAGGAAAGCCTGTAAATCAGAGCAGACATGGTGCTTATTATTCTATAGAATACATCTTAAAGATGCATTAGGTATTGTATTTCAAGTCTCTCTTAAACTATGTGAGACAATATGTTACTTCTCTGAGGATGAAACAAAAGACAGTGTCATGGTGCACCATGAGGGGACATCAAAATGGAAACAAGAGACAAAAACGATTGAGTAGCAGTGGGGACAGGGCCAATATATGTGACTGTTAGATCTGATATATAGATCTGATATCCACCTTCAAACAAAAAGGCCTAATGATATCAATAATCATCTACCTCAAAAAAATAAATATGTAGGTAAACATAGGAGCAGCAGTGTTCTGTTACGCCAAAAGGGCTTTAACCAATCTAAAGTCAACCTAAGTCCGCACCAAAAAAGAAGAAAGCATGCAGCTAAGGCAGCGAGGCGCAACCAGCGCCATGTGCTGGGAAAGGGATGCAGGTGCAGGCACTCACTGAGGACTGGTAGATGGGGGCCTGTAGCTGCTCCTGTCTGGCTCTTCCCAGTAGGGCTCAATGCCAGGCAAAGGGGTAAGAGGAGGCCTGCGGTGAGAGACACAATAGAGAGGAGGGGCAAGAGGCGGCCATCAGACCCGACCTGGTTTCCAAACAGTGATGCAAAGATGGATGAAAATGGATGGGAACATGGGACTAGAATTACAAAAACCCGCCATGAAGTCAGGATGGGATTAAATGCCTTCCTCAATTTGGGCTGGACATAAACTGAAGCCTGGATAAACTTTAAAATGGCGTTTAAATGTTTAGGTGGCCATGGCTGCACTAATCAGTTCTCAGAAACTCATGTATAAGCAGCATGGTGACACTGTCCTGCTGCCACCAATGATTGTTCAGGCCCCAAGTCAGAAGAGTATGGAGAAGCTGCATGGGATCCCTGGTAATTGCAAATCAATGCATCTTGCTGACCAAAAAGCAGATGTAAGCACAGATGCATTTTTAGCAATCACTTAGTTGGTCACTCAAATCCTCTTCCATGCATGCCTTACACTATACAGGGCATCTGCTAGGGTCAGCCATTTGGTCTACCACTTTACATGCACTTCCTCCTTTACTCTCACCGCCACCACACACTTAAACACATACTCACTCTCTCTCTCTCTCTCTCTCTTATACACACATATCTGTCGAACTGTTTTACACTGTAAAATATGATGGATGTTACCATGCATCGATACTTACGGAGACTCAATGCTTTTCCTGGTGTGTGTTATTGATAGTGGAGGATCTGGACATAGGGACAAAACAACAATAGTTACTATTAAATTAAGACAAGCACCAGTTCACATTTCTATCCACCAAATGATAACCTTTCTTAGCAAATGTTAGTAGGAAGTATATTTCCTTCTTCTCTTCTTGTTTACCCTGCATTTCTGCCAGGCAACTACAAAGGAAAAGCGTCTAATTAATTACAAAATATGGCCAACGACTGTGTTTAGAACATGTGGCACAGCTGGTTACTTTGATACTTTTTTTTTTCAGTTGAATCTTTGTGTTCTATATCTATACACACATATCCCGACTCATAGAGACATACATACAGATATGCATACTACACATAATATCTTTATTCATTTATACAACACATAAAATCTTTTTAATCCCCTTTGTTTTAATTTGGTAATATGGAGCAATTGGCAAGTCGAAATGTTACTTGCCCATCACATCAATAACAATAAAGAATCATTTCTGATTCAGTTTCTGACTCAGGACTTACCTCGCTTGCGCTTGAGCTTGCGTCGATGCTGCTTGTTGACAAAGCACGCGGCTAGCGTGCTAAAAAGTATGGCAGCAGCTAGAAAGCAAATTGTAGCCACAATCCCGGCCACCACTGGCCTGGCCAGTCCTTCGTCAGAGATCTCTGTGGGAGGGAAGGGGTCTGAGAGAGGAGACACACTGCAGAGCATGAAACATGATGGAAGCATGGCAGCCAACTTGCATGCAGTTATTCACACAGCAGCCAACAAAGCAACTACGTTATTCAATTCTAATAAACCACTGGCATTCATTTTGCACCCATACTTCTACTAATGCTACAAAGCATGGGAAAGAAGCGCGCTATCAGCTACGACCAGCAGGGGGCAATGAAGTGCCACATGGTTAGAGCTGCTAAAGCAGTGAGCTCATGGGATCTAAAAATAGCTTTATTTCAAATTCTTACCTGTGCTTGACACTCCCACTACATTACTGCTTTCACTAATGAGATCATCCATGACTGCCAGGGCACGGAATTCATACCACGAGTCCTAGGAGAAGAGGGACAGATGAATATATTACAACTTTCTCAAAGTGGGTTAACAGGGTGTAGGTCGAATATCTTAGGGACTAGAAAAATATCACATGACCACCACTGCTATTTCATGAATTAAAATAAAGAGCATTATTATCTCTATTAATAGTTATAAGGCAATTTAGTACAAACTGAAAAGCAACACTACACTAGGGAAAGCAATTCAGTCTGAAAAAAAAAAAACATAAAGTTTTTGTCAGTGGCAGAAAGTGCTGAAAAGCCAGGAAAGCTTTAGTTTAAAACTAACAAGGATTTTTTTTTTCATGCCATGGCTGAGCTGATAGCATCTCTAAAACCAAATGAAATAAAACCAGAACAAAAATAAAACTTTTCATCTGTATTTACATGCCAGATACTGCTATGAAAAAAGAAACTTTCCCATGCCTCTGTATCTACAAAACCCACAACAACACAAAATGTTCAAAGTAACAAAAGAAATATCCACCATTAGCTGAGTCAATGAAAAAAAAAAAAAAACCAGCAGACACACTTTCATATTCCTATGATATCAGGTAAGGATCAAGTCTTCACAATTGCACAAACTGCTTTTATTTCTTTTACCGGAATGAGGTCTCTAGCCATTATCTCAGTCTCATCTGCTGGAATTAGGTCGTCGAGCACCTCCCACCTCTCTCCCAAGCGAAACTCGACAATGTAACGATCTATGGGTGAAGTGTGGTTGGCTGGAGGAAGCCATGTCAACAGTACACCCTGCTGTGTCCGGTTAGCTGTGAGGCACCGCGGTGGGGTAAGAAGCACCAGTGGTTCCGGAGTACTTATGGGGTACACTAAGGGGGGGAAAAAAAAACACACAAAAGCACACACAAACAGGTAACAGGTACAGAACGTAGACAGTATGTATAGTGAGTGGTTAGAGACTGACTACACAATACAGAGGGCATAAATAGAAATGGCACCCACCTACTGTATTCACAGTGACTACCTCACTGAACGGGCCTGTGCCCAGCTTGTTCTGGGCCAGCACACTGAACTGATATGCCGTCTTTGGCTCCAAGCCCTGCACCACCAACCAGTTCTGAGTGCTGGGCACAGGGATGGACAGCCAGTCATGAGGGCCTAGATCTGTTTTCTTCTTCCTGTTCAGAAAGAAACACAAAATGAGACCCCTGACAAAAACCTGTACAGAGAAATATAATAGAAAACAACCATAACACTAATGCTAGTTTTTCATTTAATTCAATAATTTCTGAAAAACTAATGAATGTATGAAAATCTAAAATATGAAATAGAATTCTGCTTCTGTCTACTTCTGCAGTAGTACAGTATAGTTATTCCTTCGGTATTCCATAAAACTTAATGGTGAAGGCGATTTAGTCATACGTTTAAAACAAAATGCTGGTAGGGGCATTACTGTATACATTTAAAAGCTATAGGTGCTAGGGGGACCTACACAGGGCCATACCAGACCGAAAAGGTCTGCTCAAAGCCGCCATCATATCCGGGTTCCCAGGAGACATTAGCTGAGGTTGTGGAGACTGAGACGTGGACATTGGCTGGCGCGTGGGGACTTGTTCCTGAAAAACCCACAAAAAAAATCTGTCATTGTTCACTTCTCACATACAATGCATACAGATCTGATTTTGAATTCTTTTCAAGCCATTTTAACAAGCAGTTGTTCCTCAATCAGTGGGAATTTGCAGAGGTATTTGCAGAAGAAAGGTTTTCATGAAAATATATGTCCGTATGTGTGTGTACGTACAGTATGTATGTGTATATTAAAGCCAAATGGGGTAAGATTTAATAGGTTTATACTTCCTTCTACCCCTAGTCAAACATTTTCATTTCTTGTTTATTTTATTTTATTGTATTTGTTTGTGTTATGGCGGCACGGTGGTGTACTGTACAGCACTGCCGCCTTGCACCTCCAGGATACAGGTTCGATTCCCTTCTCTGTGTGCATGGAGCAGTGTACATGTGCTCCCCGTGCTTTGTGGGTTTCCTCCAGGTACTCTGGTTTCCTCCCACAATCCAAAGACATGTAGGTTAGGTTAACTGGGATTCCCAAATTGGCCGTATTGAGTGAATGAGTGTGCGAGTTTATGTGGGTGTGTCCTGCGATGGATTGGCACCCTGTGCAGGGTGAACCCAGCCTTGTGCCCTAAGTCTCCTGGGATAGGCTACATGGCCCCCGTGACCTAAATACAGGATTCAGCGGTATAGACGATGAGTGAGTGAGTGTTTGTGTTATTGTTTCATGTTCATGTTCAAAATTAAGTATTCGAATCAAATCAAAACCATTTTGAAAAAAAATCATACAAAAGCTACAAAATTTGACTAGTATGAACCTGGATTTCTTGATCTGAAATTGTGAATTTGTTTATTTCAACTGCTCAAGAGTTTGATAAAAAAATGTTTAGTCCAGTTGGTTCATCTTTATGACTTGAAAGCATAAAATGCATACATGAAGACGAATAAGACTACTGTAGAGTTCTACAGAGGTCTGATAAAACCCATTCCCTACTAGCCCTATAGACATTCTGTCCCTCAGATACTATTGAGGAATCCCACCTGCACTTGCAGAAGGTCTGACCATTCTCACCCGCTCACTCTATTATTATTCCTTCCACCTGCCGAAGATATTTTCTAACAATTTTATTCCTTAAAACCAGCATTACCATGATAAAGCAGGTACTGACTATCAGATTATTTACCTACTGTAAGATAAATACTTAACTGTCTATAATTCATTCACTCATTCAACTTAAGTAATAGCTGTGCCATTTTAAGGTTTAAAAACAAGCAACTTATCACCAAACAATCTCTGCATGATCCTGACATGACAATTGGGACAGAGCACTTGGAGGCCTGACAGACCTTTCACATAATGACTCACTCCATCTATCTGGATGCCAAGCCTAAACTTAGCATATCGCATACCAGACAGGTTTGAGAGACATCACCTTTGTGACTCATATATGAAGTAATTCCGAAAGAAGGTTGTGTTTTATAGATCAAAGATAATTCAACACTAAAATGTGTATACTCTAGAGATGGTGATGGTGATATATACAGTAGCAGTGGTTCCTAACCCTCGTCCTGGAGGAGTGTGGTGGAGCAGGGCAATGCAAAAATGTGTCCTGCACATTTTAGTGTTCTCCTGCTCCACCACGCTCACTGTTATTCAAAAACATTGGTTAATTAGCTAATTAGTTAAATCAGGTGTGCCGGGAACGGAGGAAACATTTAAATCTTGTCATCTTAAACAATATTTTGCCCCCTTTAATTATAACCTGTTGATAATAAATGGTGTTTGTGGACCTGTTGTAAAGTATCACACTTTAAGCACGCTTGCTGAATATCAGAACGGCTGTAATAACTACACCTAAAACGGCCGTGCTGATATTCAGCACAACAGCACTCTCTGCCGTGTGATATTGCTTAACTAACACATATTAGACGAGCATATTTTGTAACATGAATGCACACTTGAAATGATAAAGTACACATTCCATGTACCTATTACAAAAAGTCTTGTGCTGGCAGTGATGCTTGTGACGACGTTGGTGGCGACGCATTCCCACTCCCCATGATCCTCTTTGCTCAGAGACACAAACTGTAAGCTGCCACTGGGTAAGATGTTGTGCTTGCTTCTACTTGGCTTTCCTACCTGGAAATCACACCAAACAGAATACTCACATTAAATATCCGAAAAGATCACTACACTGTAGTGAATATCTGTAGAATATAGAAAATATATACTGAAAACAAAATGGAAAAGTTTAACGTCACGTCAAATTTGTTATTTTGTGTGTGTGTGTGTGTGTGTGTGTGTGTGTGTGTTTGTGTGTGTGTGTGTGCATGTTGTGAGTGTTCATATATAATGTACAGATGTAGTTCCTTACATTCTGGATTGTGAGGTGGTTTCCTTTGAAAATATAGAAGTACAGTATTATTTTTTGCTTGTTTCCTTGCCAAGTTCCAATAGCAAAATTATCATCTCAAGACATGAACCTCATGACAGTGTAGGTCATGCCTCTTATCCTCTTTGGCCTTCTTGGAGCTGAGGAACTAGATTTAAGGTGCATTACTGTATATATTCAATTCAATTTTATTTGTATAGCGCTTTTAACAATCGTCATTGTCGCAAAGCAGCTTTACACAATCAAAAAATGATTTAAGTGTGCATGGAACGTGAATGTACTGTATATACTGCACTACTCTAATCTTTTGATCATTTTGAATGTATATTAATGCACATGTTAATGGTAATGCAAAAGCTTGATTTAATGCTACTCTTAATGATTTTGTCCTGATAACACACACCTGACTGGTCGTGCTCCAGATGCAGAGAAACTGATTCCAGACTTTTTTTTTTTATACATTCATAACTTCTTGTTATATCGTTATTGAACTTTCCCAACCATTTGTTTTTCAGGGCAGAATAGCAAAACTGTTCGGAAAGGACTGTCGAGGCGGAAGCTGAAATGGGCGCAAGGTTCACTTTTGGGCCCACTAAAATACCCGTACAACACTGATATGAAGTGGGGCATGAGACAAAAGAAGCCGTTGCCACAATGGAGTGAAATAAAGGAGTGTCATCTGAAGAGTTTAGTACAGTTACTCACATAAAGAGACAGACCTTGATGTACTCTCAGTGACTACATCTCAGTCTCTAAACTTGAATAATGAACTTACCTCCTGCAGAAAGAGAGTGCTCATAGCATTCTAAGAATCTGAGTATAATTCTATAACGTACTGCAGAATGATATCGAGGCTGCCTTACAGAAACCATAGCAGGATTTTAGACTAGACGGAAACAGTGCTGGCAGTCCTCCACTTCTCCACTGGTTATATGTAATGTTATGAAACACCATAAGTCGATATGCAGTCATATGCACAGTGGACTGCTATGTCAAGTCAGGTTGCTGTACCTTTCTCCAGGTGATGGTTGGAATCTCAGGGTCTCCAGAAGCAGCACAGGGGATGACAAGCTCTCTGCCGGCCTCCTGACGGTATTCCCCACCAGGCCTCACGTTAAAGTAAGGGGGGTCCTATAGAGCAGATGGGAAATCACCATAGTATCAGAGTTGTTGCGATCCATTACCTGGTTTCTAACCGAGGTTTGTTTATTTCCTAGTCACATGTCCTTATCAACTTTGATAAATCTATACGAAAGCACTAACCTTTAGCACCAGAGTGGCCGGAGGGGATTGTCCCATGGTACCTAGAGCATTGTAAGGCACACAGGTGTAGGTGCCAAGGGAGTCTTCAGTGACCTCTGCTACCCGAATGCTTCCATCTGGCATTTGGCTCCAGCCAGGGTACTGTGACACATGAGGCACATGGGAACAAATGGCTTTTCATATCACGTGAATCCGTTTAACTCGCATGACAGAAACCAAATACTAGCAAACTTCCTAACCTTTTCAACTCTTAATGGATATCCATCCTTTTCCCATCTGACTGATGTAACAGGCGGGTTGGCATCGACTGGGCAGCGTATGATTCCTGGCAACTTCCTCGGGACGTAGATAACCGGTGGCATGTTGAGAACACGAGCAGGATCTACACAAAGCACCAAAATCGTAATAATAACCTTAATAAGCGCCATGATGGTGCAAACAAGACGGGTTAAATGAACTTGTTCAGTGACTAGACCATATATAAACTTCAAATAAACTAAAAATAACTCATGTGTAACGAAGGAACTTTAAGGCAGAGGTACTTAAACTATAGCCTGCCAGCATTAATGAACAAGAATGTAAGTTATTTTTAATTCAGCTCTGCTATTAAGAAGATGCCTGCACTATAAAAGGATATTAAACAGTGGTTGCACCAATATTCTTTATTTTTCCATTCAAGGCTTTTACTGTTAACAAGATTTTCAAAATGAGTGTACTAAATAAACAACAGCAAAACAAAAAAAAGCATGGCAGAATGGAACACCATGGTATTCCTACTGTATATTTCTCTATAAATCATGACACGCAAGTTACATAAATGCAAAGGAAACACGACTAAGGGTAAAGCACTTACAGTATATCCAGCATTATTGACTATTTCCTGTAAGAGAGCCTCCATACTGTAGCTCACAACTGTGTTTGTGTGTTTATTTATGAAACTGCAGCACAAGAGGACATTTTTGTTCAAACATTAGCGGGATTCTAAGTGTTGCAATAGGAACATGTAAGTTCAAATCCCAACAATGCAACAGCCATGTGTGGAACGTAATCTAAGACGGCAAAACTCAGTCTCAACCATGGGTGGAAGGTAAGCAAGTAAATTTAGATACTGTTACAGTACATTACACTGTAAACCCAAATGCTCAAAGTAATTAAACTTATTGAGTACTGTTAACTTCAATAATCACAATCGGTTCAAATTAATAGACCTTGATGAGTATTTCAAACTTTTTGGACTTTATGAGTTTGTAGAAATGACACTTTTCAAGTTAGCTGAACAAATTCAATATTTTAATTAACTGTAAGTACTTAATTAACAGTAACTGTCACCTTGAAGTTCCACCAACTTAAAATCTTTCAGACTAGCGATTTTGTGTCTGACATCATCAGGGCAATCGGGCACTGGTGGCTCCGTGGTAGGTGTTTCGCCTGCCATGCGAAAGGCCCTAGTTCGATTCCCAACAACTGGATGAAGTGCCTGTCCCAAGCCCAGATAAAAGATAAGGCTAGATAAGATAAGCCCAGATAAGGCTTGTGTCAGGAAGAGCATCTGGTGCCAAGCTTGTGTGCAGACCGGCTTGTCTGCTGTGGCGACCCATTGCAAAGACCAACTGCAATTTATTTGATTTGCAACTAAAAAATATATATATAATTAGACTACTCAATAATGCAAGTAAAGAACAATTAATATGAATGAGTACAACAAACTCAAAAACTGATTGTTCTGTTTACTTAAAATTGGAAACATCATCATCATCATCATCATCATCATCATCTATACCACTTAATCCTGTATTCAGGGTCGCCGGGGGCCTGGAGTCTATCCCAGGAGACTTCAGGCACAAGGCAGGGTACACCCTGGACAGGTGCCAACCCATCGCAGGGCACACACACTCACACACTCATTCACACACTACGACCAATTTGGGAATGTCAATTAGCCTAACCTACATGCCTTTGGACTATGGGAGGAAACTATGAGAGGAGTACCCGGAGGAATGGAAACATCATTACTTAAAAAATGTGATGTAACTGATTATTTATTCGGGTTTACAGTGTAGTAAATATTTCACATATCTCTAATTTTCTTAAGTGGTTTTATTAGAAGGTACTTTTGAGCCTTTACTCCACTCCATTGTACAGGAAATGTTTGTACTTTTACTTCACTGCACTTCTGCATTTTGTTACATAACCACAGTTATGTGTAGCATTTAAAGCATTTGTAGCATTTTGGTGCTTAAATTAAGTACATTTGAAGGTGAGTACTGTACTGGACTCTACATTTACTCAAGTATTTGTGTATTTGCCTACCGCTGATCTCAATCACAGCAACACTAGCTGATCAAAGCAACATTGTGGGAAAAATACACAATAAAATAAAAGCTACAATTCTTAATTTGTTGCCATTTAACGCAACATACTGTAGGAGAGGGAAAATGATCAGATCTGGCCCTCCATATACAGTAGGATATGATTTCAAGCATATAGGCAAATATGTCAGTTTACCAAAACCACAAGTAGAAAATGATATCATCTATTTACAAATGGTTTGAACAAACTGTGATGGAATCCTCTCATAATCCCGTCATTTTATTCAAATAATAGAATTTTTGTGTTAAACACTGCGATTCTAAATTTGGGATTTTGGTCTCACTATAATACTAGTCACGACACGAGCAGAAGGCGCTAGCACAGCTGAGAGGAACATACGTAGCTCAGATTTATCCAGCTTATTTATCCACATACGGCATTAATACAGATGGAGGAAAGCGCTTGTGTACTCCACAGAGAGCCTGAAACTAGGACAGATCACAAGACAGGATCGGCATCACACCGAAACAGCCACAGCATGTGGACGTAACATACACCAATTACCCGCTCTGACCATGCAACCACAATGCAAAACACAAAAGACATCAAACACAGAGAGTATGAAGATTGTGAGTTAGTGCTTCTACAGTAGGTTGTTAGACGTTCAAAGAGAAGGAGGAAAAGCGCACTCACACTGCACCGTCAGATAGGCCGAGGCAGAGGGCGAGATGCCCAGGCTGTTACTGGGGCTACATGTGTATTTCCCAGCATCCTCTGGCTTCACGCGGTAGATGATGAGGGTTCCGTCGATCAGAATTCGTACTCTGAGCTTCAGATCGCTGGCGTAAAGAGTAAAGAGCAAAGAGAACACGTTACATGATTTTAAGTGTCTCGGAGTGTGAAAGAACTAAAACTAAAAGAGGTATAGTAGCGTTTTGTTGTTGCCTGCCTTCATAAGAGACCTTTCTCTTCACAACTAACAAGAGGTACATTAAACAAATCACTTGTCTGTAATGCTTTATCCTGTAAATGGGATCACAAGGAGCGTGGAGCCTATCCTGGGACATTTAGTGCATGGGGCGGTGTACATCGCAGGCGCACACACAAACACGCACACACGCTCATTCAGGCAATTTGGGAACGCCAGTTGGCATGATCGGCATGTCTTTGGACTGTGGGGAAAACAGAACATGCAAACTCCATGCACATAGACCCTGAGGCGGCCATAAAACCAGCACAATGGAGGTGCAAGGCGACAATGCCAACCTCTAAGCCAACACCTATACTTTGTAGGGTTTCAGGTGGCCTGGAGCGGCCATGAATGGCATACCAACCTATCGCAGGGCAGAAGCATCCGCAGTCATACACCCAATCCTACACTTCGGCAATCTGTAAATGCAATAAATGCACCTCATGTCTTTGGCGTATGGGAGGAAACCCACTACGCACGGGAGAACATGTAAAACGTCACGCACACAGAGCCTGGAAGTGAGATTCAAACCCATAACCCTGGAGGCAGGAGGCGACTATGCTAATCACTGAGCCGTCATGCTGATGATGTTTTACCTGAAGTCATATTATCGTTGGGAAGTTCATCTGATGTGTTGTTTTTAAAAGTGCTACACCTACATTAATCTGATGTGATTTATGAAACTATATAATAAGCAAAACACAATAAATTACTGGTGCACAGAGGTGGTGTTTGGTCAATTGTCAGGAGATGGCATGTTCAGTGCAACTGTTCTCAATGTAAAATTGCTGAAATGGGAAAAGCTGGGTAAACTGGTGGAGAGAGTATTATATAGAATCTAAAGTAATCCCACAAAACTGTCAGACAAAAAGCATATTTTGCCAGAAGTAGTTAAAACCCCTTATATAAATGGTCAGGATGCCACAGGGTCACAGATTTACCCCCAAATTCGACCAACTTCGGAACAAGTTTGCAGTTGGAAAAAAACTGCGTTGCTAAAAAAAAAAAAAAAAAAAAAAAAGCAAATATCTTGTTTTAAAGGTGGAATTTAATATAATCTTGACAAACAATGTGTACGTTAAAACAATGCATCAGAGCACAGTACAATGTTTATGTTGTAAGATATATTGCAAACATTAGAAGTGGGACAGGGGGATTATTAGAACGGATAAGAACTGTACTCGCCAATAAGAACGAGACGTATTGCAAATCAACAATCGCATGCTCCCGTGAGCCTGTTTCCTGCACGAAGACTGAATAAAGAAGAAACATTCATCTCCCTTAATAGCCACTGTCCAGTGCTAGTTACAGTTTCAGGTCAGTTGTGCCAAAATATGGCACCATGGTAAATAGCCTCAACATCATTGTAGACATCAGTATACACAACATGGCTGAAAGTTTGTGTACGCCCATATATGCTTGTCGAACATCACATTTCAGATTGACTTCCCCGATTCTGTCATAATGACCTTCACACTCTTCTGGGAAGGTTTTCCAGTAGATCTCTGAGCGTGACTATGGGGATTTGTGATCATTCAGCCACAATAATATTAATGATGTCAGACACTGATGTCAGTTGAGATGGCATGGGGTGCAGGTGTTCAGTGGCGTTGAGGTCAGGGCTTTGTGTGTGTGTGTGTGTGTGTGTGTGTCACATAAGTTCTCTCTCATGTCTTCATGGAGCTCACTTTGTACACAGGGGTATTGGCACGCTCAAACAGGTTTGGGCCTTTTTCGTTCCAGTGAAGGGAAAAACAATAATGCTACAGCGTGCTGTACAAAGATGTTCTCTACAACCACCGAGTTTGTGGTAGAACGGTTTTGTGAAGAATCAAATACGGATGAATAAAAAGACTTATCCCAAACTTATGGATGTGATCTTCAGGTGTCCACAAACATTTGGCCATATAGTGTATTTAAAACAATCACATACATTTCCTATAATAGACCACTAGTTTATTATTATTATTATTATTATTATTATTATTATTATCATCATCATTATTATTATTTTTTAAAAGGAATGCTCACTAGCAATTCGATTAGGTGAAAATAATAGGACAATATACTACCACTCAAAAGTTGTGGGATCATTTGCAAATTTCTTTGTTTTTGTTTAGTGAGGTATTTTCTACATTCTACAACAATACTGGGGATTTCAGAACTATTAAATAACACATACGGAATTAGGAAAGCAAGAACAAACCTTACCTCTGCTGCAGAGGAGAAGTTAATTTAGAGTCACCAGCCTCAGAAATCACCAATTAACCAGCACATGAGATTAGAGCCGTTATAAAGGCTTTACAGATCATGAGTAGCAGATACATCTCTGCTACAACTGTTTAAAGGAGATTATTGCATATTTTGGATGCCTTCAGCATTGCTGAATAAAAATCAAGAACGACCATGGAGTTAGAAAGTGATCCCAAACTTTTGAGCGGTAGGTTACATTCTCATACATCATTGTTTTTTTCCTTAAACTGGAAAAAAAAAAAAATCACTTATCTACAGCATTTCAGTCTGATGTCAATACTGTAGATGTTTGGCTCTGTGAGCTATTTTATTGTTATGATGTCATCTATGCATGTGTGAATGAGCTCGAACACACACATACAGCATCGCATATCCAGAAGCAACATTGGGAAACTAGATACAGTACAATCATGAAATCACTAAAGAGACACCAAAAGCAGCATTATAATCATTGAATGCACAATTGTACTGCATATTAAATAAATTTAATGTCTTGTTTAAAGAAGAATCGTTTCTTTTTGATAAAGAAATGTTTTGTGTATCAAAAGGTTAAACTGAGTGTTAACTCGGGCAAGTTATTTTCAGCTTTTTCTTTCCAGAAGAACAGGGTAGAAGGGTAAAAAAAATAAAATAAAAAATAAAAAAACTTCCTGGCTCACCCTCAGACTATCAGCGTGTGTTTTTTAAGCATGTGATGACACAAGCAGACTGTCCCAAGCAAACCTGCTGTGTGAGCTTCTGCGTGTCAAAGCAACACAGCTGCACAAATCCAGACCATGTTTCAGAAACCATACGTCTAATATGATTATATGTATTCTAAATTCTAAACTATTCATCCTCCCAGGTAGACTCAAACATTTGACCTCACATCACATCTCTAACTGGGGACGTGGTACAATAGTGCACTGGACCATAACTATACTTTTTGAAGTAGACGTTGTCCTCCTCCCAAAACCAGGTATAGGTCAGGTTGCCAGGGTACGCCTCTGCTTGGCACGTGAAGAGCGCGTTCTGAGAAATGTTCACGGTGATGTTTTCAGGAGGCGCCACTATGTACGGAGGACCTAGAAGAAGCACAAGACAAGCGCATTAAGCAACGACGTGTTTAAAAAACATAACTGCGTGTTCTAATCGAATTAATATTGGTTTAACCATTAAACTGTATTCATTGTTGAGCCAGAGGGATCCCACTGGTGCCAGCGGTCTCTCTGGAATGAGTAACAATAAAGTTGTAGGATTTACAGTACGAGTGGATATTATTACTGTACTACTGAAAGTCATCCAAAATGAATACACAGTACAGTATGACAACAAAAGAAGAGGAAGAAGTTTTTTTGTTATTTTATGTATAAAATACAGTATACATATATGTGTATGAGATACACCAAGGACATATGACATAAACAATATAAACAAGATTTCAATGCTTACCGTTGAGATGATGTCTATTTGGCCAGAAGAGTAAAAATTTCGAATTATTGTTTATAATATTACTTTTGTGGCAGAGGTGGCTCAGGCTTTTGAGGAACAAAGCTGCTCAGAGGACCACTTATTCGAGCGCTGCTTGATTGCCGCTCCAACCTCATGTCTAAATTACTGTCTCCAACAACTATGAGTATATATATATATATATATATATATATATATAATATATATATATATATATATATAGTACATTCATCTAATAACATTTATAGTCTTTTGGAACCGTGGAGGTCAATGATGACCATTTTGTACGACCGTGCCAGGACCTCCAGTCAACATGCACGCACAATCAAACACTACTGTATAAGCAATTTGAAAATTCCAATTAGCCTAATCTACATGTCATTGGACTGTGGGAAGAAACCGGACAAAACCCCATCAAGCACGAGAGAACATGCAAACTCCATATATAAAATGTATATGTGTGTATAAAACATTAGGTTACATTTATTTTTTTACTATATGTTTTATAAACGATATCATTCATATTATATATGATTATTAGGATTATTATTACTTACAAGAAATCCTTGTCTGCATTCATCTAATGGGGTTTTATGTTATCTTTTTTAATGCTTACTGTACGTCGACAACTGACTAAAGAATAAAAATAAACTAAGCGCATTAAATCCTGAAAACTGAAAATAATACTGGACTTTTCCCAAACATACCCCACAGCTGAGTATAAGTTTGTATCATCCTTGTGTTCTAGATGAAGATCAAACAAAGAAAAATGGCTATTTACTGTATTTTTACAATTTAACGACAAAACATTGCTTCATTATTTTAAGGTGATTTAGCACACACATAAACCTTTATGAAGCAGTACATGCTCGAATTTTCTTGCACAGAGCCGCACTAGTTTCATGAGTGATTCAAGAAATCGTTATACAGCCAAGGGGCATTTAAATTTTTTTTGTTTATTTTATTCAACCCTTTCACAAGAAAAAAAAGTTTTAACAGACCCCAGTATAGGCCTCCTCCAAATGGCTGAGATGGTGCTTCATGGTAAAATTATAAATAATTGACTCAATATGTGCTCTACCGAAAGGTGCCATGTTAAAGGTGTAAAACAGACACTGCATGGCTGTTTGCAGGACGAACCCTCTAATACTGGCCTGGAGTGCACATGTACTGTAATTAGCACTTATGTCACTGATTCCTGATTATTGTGGCTGTTGCATGTTTAAAGGCATCACAAAAGAAGTCCCATGAGCAGCCTGTTATATATACTGTATAATATTCAGGACGGGCTGCTGTAGTGTTATTACAGAAGACTTTTGAGTGGAGTGTTTTCCTCTAAGGCCATAAGCGAATATTGCTTTTTGTATAAACAATATGACCAGTTTAAATTTTAAGAAAACAAGCCCTGGGCCAGCAATATTGACTTGGCACAGCTCGGGCCGGAATTCTATCTGACTCTGCGTGGCTGGAATGAGAGGCGACATTTCTCCTCCGCTGCAACGCCTCCATCGCTGCCTCACAGCCTCACACGCTGTACCACGTCTTATATTGTGGTAATATGGCATGTGAGGCTCTGCATGTGGTAAGTTTGTTTGTATTGCGCACACAGTCAGTGTGATGCCTGTGTCCTTCATCCATAAATCTGACTGCTGTGAAAGACACGAAGGCACCGACATGCAGACTGATGGTGTTTGCTGTCATCGCGTACACAGAGCAAGGCTAATAAATGCAGCCACTTCATCATTCACCCTGGTACTCTAGAGTCGTATAGGCTTCCACATCAGCACCACACACATACACACACACACACACACACACACACACACACACACACACACACACACACACACACACACACACACACACACACACACACTCCATGCATTACCCCATGAACTGCTGTGCTCATAACAAACACCCCCATTTTTTCAATCCATTTATTTATTACCTTTTTATTTATTCTTTATTTGACAATGTACATCTCCTGAGGTTAAAAACTGCTTGAAACTCAGTAGGACAGAGTCATTTGTGAAGCTGAATCTTCATGCAGCTCATGTCTTAGTTGCATTCTAACAAAAGCCCTAATTCCCTATTACAATATTAATAAATATAATGATAATATAATCATGAGACTTACAAAATCGGAATGCCATTCAAATCAGCACCGAGGGGACATATCAGATACAGAATATTGCCAAAAGTATTCGCTCACCTGCCTTCACATGCATATGAACTTGAGTAACATCCAATTGTTAATCCATAGGGTTTATTATGATGTTATCCCAGCCTTTGCAGCTATAACAGCTCCAACTCTTCTGGGAAGGCTTTCCACAAGGTTTAGGAGTGTGCTTATGGGAATGTTTGACCATTCTTCCAAAAGCTCATTCGTGGAGTCAGACACTGATAAAAAGAACGAAAAGGCCTGGCTCGAAATCCTTCCAAATGTGTTCTATTATTACAAATGAGGATGGGTTCCCTGTTGAGTCCGGTTCCTCTTAAGGTTTCTTCCTATTGCCATCTCAGGGAGTTTTTCCTTGCCACTGTCTTTTGTTAATTTAACAATTGTTAAAAGCACTATACAAGGGCCTCCGAGTGGCGCAGTGGGAAAGTGCTCGTCCTATCATCCGGAGATCACCAGTTCGAATCCCGGGTGGTGCTGTAACCTCTCGCAGCCGGAGGTCTAGAGAGAGCTAATTGGCCGAGCTCTCTCAGAGGGGAGGGATGAGAGGTACATAGTGCTCCCACATTAATCACGGCTCTACAGCCAGGCAGAGGCGTCTGTGAGCTCGCGCAACGGAAGGAGCGGATAGAGCGGATAGCGCTGTCTTCCGAGTGTGTTACGCCCAATGGTGCGTGAGCGAGCAGTTCGGCTGGCGTCACGTGGTTTGGAGGAAACACGTGATAGTCTTCGGCCCTCCCGGCTGAGTGGTAGTAGTAGCCTTAATGTGGGAGCCCACTAGTGGACTTAATGTGGGAGCCCACTAGTGGAGGAATTGGACGCGACTAAATTAGGGAGAAAAATTGGGGGAAAAAAAAAGAAAAGAAATAAAATAAAACTGAATTGAATTGAATTGAATTCTATGAGGTTGAGGTCACGAGTCCAGTCAAATTCTTCCCAAACATGAAATTGAGCATGAAATTGTCCAAAATGCCTGGGTATGCTGAAGCATTAAGAGTTAGTAAGGGGCAAAGCCCAACCTCTGAAAAGCAACCCCACACCAGTTCCAACATGACTGCGTACCAATGCACAAAGCAAGATCCATAAAGACATGAGTGAATTTGGTGTGGAAGAGCTACATATATATGGGTGTGATTTTCAGGTGAACACAAACGTCTCGCTTTTCAGCTACTTGACATATATCTCGTACATTGTGTATCCATGACTCGTGCAGACCTCATGGGGGGATAAAGCAGTAACCACCTAGAACAAGCAAATGTTTCCTTTTCATCTTTAGGTTTTATTTGTAGTTGTTTGTAACCCTACCCCGCTGTTCTAAAAGTCAATATAAGCAGTGTTCCTACTGGAGCAGGATATTTAGCAGTTTAGTGAATTTCTGGATTAGATTTACTAGATATGAGACGTTTTTACTGAGCACTCCAGTAGTGACAGGTCAAAGCTGTCCAGACCGGCAATAAACAAGAATTTTGACGTTCTTTGTCCCAAGGAATTATTATGAAGAGGCACAAACCACCTATGGACTTTACATACGTCCTACAAAGCTTTGAGATCCACCTTCACATACTGTAATTTATAACTTGCTGCATTGTTTGTCTGTTTTTTTTTTTTTTTTTTAAATCAGTGACTATATTTAAAATTTCAGATCATGATTGACAAATTAATTAAGATTCCAAGCCATAATTCCGAATTCGGATGACAAGCTAGCAATTCTCCTAGGAATCCCTACTGTCTCAAGGTCATACCAGTTGGCAACTGGAAAATATGGGAAAGAAGCCTTACTATTTATTATGAAAACAAACATGTGGCAAAAGGAAGTTGTGTCGTGTGCAGAACAATTCCTTCTCATACCCGTCCCACTCCCCCAACCTTACACCACCTGATGCCTGTTTTTGTTCTTTCGGCTGCTTCGGGCAAGGGGTCGCCACAGCGGACCATCCGGTCTGCACATACAAGCTTGGCACAGGTTTTACACCAAATGTCCTTCCTGATGCAACCCTCCAATTTTATCCGAGCTTGGGACCGGCACATCCAGTGGCTGGGGTTTGGGTCGCTGGCTGGAAATCAAAGCCAGGGCTTCCGCATGGCAGACGAGAGACCTAGCACTGAGCCACCAGTGCCCTTTACACCACCTGATGCCTACTTGTGGGGAATGTTAAAGGAGAATCTGTGTCGGTATTACACAAGCAAATCGTCTCTGTTTACAGTGTCGGGCACAAGCTCCGATAAAATACGAGGACTGCATCAGAAAGGGCATCCCGTGTAAAACCACATGCCAAGTTGTTCTGCTGTGATGGTCTGCTGTGGCGACCCCTACAGGGTTGTTGTGGCTAAAAACAACGACAACAGAAGGATATTTGCATGTGTGTAAAGAAAGCAACATATTACATGACAGAACAGGTTTTGGGTGGAAACAAAAACAAAACAAATAAACAAACAAACTGAAAAAAAAAAATAATGTAGGCTTTTGGGTTTTGCATGAAAATAGAAAGGAGCAAAAGTTACCTGAAGAACTCATATTCTCCAGCACACTCAGTAAAACCTCCCAGCTGTTTTACTTAGAATACTGCACAAATCTGTATCTACTGTAATACTACTGATTACAGTGCAATCTAGGCATGCAAATGCCCTAACGTAAGAATCTTTTGATGTAAGAATATAAAATTTGCAAGAAATTTGCTCCACAAATGAACGAATACAAATGAACTGAACCGGATTGCCAGGTTAAGAGCGCAGCTTAATACATCGGTGAACTATTCAAAACGAGATTGCATCAGTGAAAGGCCAAGTGCCTCCAGAAAGTTCCATGGGATTTTTAAGAGTTTCAACACAGAATATTGACTGTGTATTACTCTTTAGTGACCTTTATAGGAGTTTCATTTATGTAGAAATGTTTTCAAAAGCATCCTTGCTTATGGCGTTTTTTGTATGTTACCCAGACTTTTGCACAGTACGCCATGCTGGAGAATTCATGTAAGGTTGCTACACTTGCTTTTTTCTATTTTCATGCAAAAAAACAAGGACCCCCACATTATAATTATTATTTATTATCATTTTTTAATTATTATTTTATTCCATCTGAATGTTATTTTTGTGTTCATTTTTACGCAAAATTTGGAAATAATAATTTAAATTAAATAAATTTAAACACAATTTGTACTACAGATAATATGGTGCATGAGAATGTTAAGATGTGCCTCGAGTTTCTGATTCCCAGCATCTGCTGAACTACACACATCAGCCAAGGTGCAATCTGGTTCTCTGGGCAAATTAATTATTGATTATTACGATTATTGATCCCAAGGCGAGAATTAGAAATGTATTAGGTACACTATGTGTATGATGCTAAACTACAGAAAATCCTGCAGTTAAACATATTGCATGAAAATAAACATGCTAACCAGACCAGAATATTATCTGTACTTGCAATGCAAGCCTAAAACACCAGATGGCTTTCTGTTGAGGGTACACTACCAGCCTATGTGAAAAACAATATCAGGAGAGGATCAGGGTGATAGCTATGCAGTCATCTCCTTACTTCAGTTCATCTGTATATTGTATTTAACCAGCACCCGTAGTTTATTACATTACATTACCTTCTTGTAATGAAAACAGACAACTTGCCTAATGGGCCTAGCTCTTCATTAATGTGTATAATAAAAAAAAAATATATACTTTTTTTTATACATTTAAGAAACCCTATAAAATTGCACGTATAATCTGTAATGTTCTCTTATGCACGTTTTAGCTGTACACATAGCCAGTGACATCCAAAAGATTTCATGATACAATAAAATTAAATATTAGCAAGTTTTCCATATACGGGACATTTAAAAGCCTTCCTCACCTTGTACGAGCAGACGTGTGGTGTGAAGTGCTTCTCCTTGGTCGCTGTGAGCACGGCAGCTGTACGCTCCTCTGTCCTCCCGTGCAATGGCCTGCACTGTCAAACTGCCATCACTTACCTACACAATGATGCAATGAAAATGAAAAAAAAAAAAAAAACATGAATTAAACCTTTTAGCAGCCGCTGTCCTAGACAATCATATAGCATATCAACCATAACTGCCTATTATCAACAACTCAAGAATCTAATTTAATGTACTCCTTCAAACCAAGACACAAGAAATTATTCTATACAATACAGTATGCATAATAATCTTTTATTTAATCTCCATAATAACCCTCTCAAAGTCTGATTGCTGACAACTTATACTGTTTATGTGTACTGTTTGTATGAGTTCTCTCCAGTTCCAGTAGTTTTTGTTAGTTTGCTACAAAAAACCTTGTGAGGTGCCCTGTAATGGACTGGCAACTCATCGAGGATATGTTCCAGCTTCATGGTCAGTTTTTTTGACACTAACCAGTAGAGATAAGGTTACGATTCAGTTACGCATCACGATTCTTTTACACAGCAATACCTGTATGACTGCACTGACTCAAAAATAGATTTTTAAAATAAAATTATATACAGTATATTGTATATTTATATACAGCATGTTTGCATTTGAGTGTCAGGGATGACCCCTGGAGTGTGCTCTGTACGTATGGACTTTATATATATATATATATATATATATATATATATATATATATATATATATATATACACACAGTTGGCTATAGCTATATATATAGTTATGATATTGTTGGTTGTTTATATTAACAGGTTACAGTTGATCATAGGAGTCTAAAATCAGGAGTATTATTTAAGGTCAAGGTTTCTTTGGAGTCTTGCATTTGTGTTTGTTTTCAGTATTTTGTTCATGGTCTCTTAATTTCCTCTTTAGGTCATTCATCCTGTTCCGCTTTTGGTTTTTTGTTATTATGTAAATAAAAGTCTTCACATCTGAACTTACGTCATATTAAATTGGCTCCTAGATACTGTAGTGTGGTAATATTGTATCAGGTGGCCCCTAATGATTTCCATGCCTAGTAAATATATAAAGCTCTTACAGTCAGTACAAAATTGAATAAATTTTTTTTTACAACTTTACAATGTATTACTTCTTTCTAAATTTCAATGGCTTCTTAACAATTTACAACCTTTGACTGACCTCAAAAGGAGGTCACAGCTTCTGCAAGTAACAGATCAGTGCATCATGGGAATAAAATAGATAAAGTACAAAAATATGATGATCATAAAATAAAAAAAATAAAATGAAAAATAAAGTGTGAAAGACATGGACCATGTGGCACTCAGGCTCTTGATCAGGTACTACTGGGATGAGTTATGGTTCAGAACCATGGACAGCAACACAGGCGGTCCATTCCAATTTTGACAAAGTATCTAGAGTACCTCATCCACTAACACAATAAAAAGTAAAGACAGGTCTACAGGTTAACTAACCTAATAACCATAATTATAATTTTAATTATAACTATGACTAAGTAAAGTGCAATCAAACACAAGCCCAGTATGGAATACTTTACAAAGAGAGAGAGAATACCAGAATAATATTGCTTTTCACTCACTCTCACTCATTTTCTATAAGAGTTATCCTGTGCAGATTCATAGGAGGCTTGCAGCTGATCCCAGAGGACTCTGGGAATGAAGCAGGGAACACCCAGGATGGGGTGCCAATCCACCACAGGGCATAAGCATGTACGGGCATTTAGGACACACCATACGGGCAACTTGCCAAATTAGCCTAATCTGCAAGACTTTGGACTGTTTGGAGGACACCAGAGTTCCCGGAGGAAACCCACCTAGCAAGGGGAGAACATGCAATTTATGTATCACTGTTACCTGACTTCACTAAATAAACCATCACAATGCACTAAAAATGAGACAGACAATATCATTACATCACACAAAGTGCATTTAAACCTATGCATCAACAGCATACTATAGATAGCTTAGTTAAAACCAAAATATAAAAATAATTCATAAAGGAGACTGATGCAAACTTCACTTTTCAATCATTCTTGAACATTCACATGGCTCTCCATTATACAAAGAAAAAATACATTACAAAAAAGCACTGGCTAGGGTTTAAACAAGCATATAACATGACATACAGTATGTTAAGCTGTTAAAGAAAGTGTTAAATATGGGCTCTTTAAGATTCCAGTAAAACTGCAACAAAATGACTACATTCACAAAGAATAACAAGGAAACAAAAGATCACAATAAATTAGCCTTAGCCTGTGGACTTTTGCCATGGGAATTTGCTACTGAATGTTCCCCAGCTCTTATGTGTGCTATCATGCCTGGAGCTCTATGAGGATGTGAGGAAAACATGGCTGGAGGTTAAAGAAAGATGTCAAATACGGACAAAGTTATTTGTCTGGAAAGTAACTTTGGTACAGAAACTATTATTTTTTTAGTAATTTTAAATCATGGAATCCAGCAGTAATCATTGTGTAAAAACATAAAACTGAGAAAATGAAGACACAGAATGCTTGACAAGCAAACAGCATGGCTTGGTTTGGCTCGTCAAATTACAGTATGAAATATAAAACAATATTCCTGCATTTTGTCTTTGCTTTCTAGCTTCTGTGTCATTTTCCAGGTAAATGGTGGTTTTCTTACCGTGGAGGTACACAAAGTGCAGACTGGCAAAATGCAATAATCACCAAATCTCTTGGCTAGAAATGTAGTGGTAGTACTAGTGGAAAGTAGTACTGTGAGGGTTAGTCAAAATTGATCTGCACTCCAGTTATATTGACAGGCTACTGTATTGGAACATTTTCAGGAAAACCTTTCAACAATCAACAGTGCTCTAGTGAATAGCTGAAGCTGAAACTCCGGATTAAATGCTGATGACTGCTATCCAAGTGCTTTGTGATCATGCATGACAATGCACGTCCGCACACTTACTTTCGAGATGTCAAAGCATCCTACCTTTAGTCGTAATCTTGCGCAATTTACAAGGACAAAGTTTCATTTCTGATGAGGAAGTGAAGACAGCCGTGCGTAATAATTCGTGGCTCACAGCTCAGCCTAAAACATATTTTACTGGAGGAATACGGAGAAGTTGTTGACAGATTGACAAACTATCGAAATGTTTTTGTATTCGTCTTTTCTAAAAGTTCACCCTAATAGTTTGGTGGAAGGTACAGTAGTACTAGACTTCCCACCAAACTTCCTTTTGCTTTTGTAGCTGCTTTAGTAAAGTTTCTGTTTTTCTTGACATTTAGCTCAATGTTCCACATAAAACCATTAATCACATATTCATCGCTCCTGCTGATGAAGGCAACTTCTCTCTCTAAAAAATAAACATCCCCTCTGGGGTTCAATTATCAAGTGTGGATTGTGTGCTCATGTGTTAACGTTTCACCCTGGGGTCATGCTGCTATCACGTCTGATACGCCGTATTACAAAGTATTATAGAGATCCTTCCAAGTCTAATACCATCACGGGTAAAAATGACTGAAAATGAGCGCATGTTTGCTCCTTTTTGAAGCGTCATGATCAGGGTACATCTATAATGCATGTATTTGCATTTGAGAATAAAAGTCTGCATACCACAAGGTTTACAAATAAGAATCGACAAATCATAAGTCAACTCTGAATATTTGAAAGAAATATTCTAATAGATTTGGTTGTTGGTGAATTGTGAAGTATGTACAGAAGCCACGCATTCTTAGCTATACACGCCGAGTAACATGATCGCTTCATCTTGTCTAGTTACTTCCTGTTTCAAGTTTCACAAAGCCAAGGAAAGAGATTTTACGATAAGTGACAGAGATGGAATACCTTTTTGAAATAATAACTACGTATTATGCTAAAAAAAAATGCTATTTATAGTACTGGATTGATATATTTAGCTCTTGCTTGTCTCATTCTGGCCTTCATAGCTACATATTTTATTATATCCATACCATATCCAACATTCCAGCCAACCAAAATGCAAATAATAACAACATAAGCACAAATGACAAACTGCATTGACGTATGTACATCTAATCATCTAACCATATCAAATCCATCAGCTCTAAACCAAACTTAATTGCTAATTTCTAATCCATGTAATTGGTGGATTATCTACAGTAGATGTTTGTATTCCATATTCCACTACCAAATGTTTTGCAAGATTTTGCTGAGAACGGTGAGAAAATAAACACTCCATATGTATGCCATTTCAGAACAGAATTTCCCCAAAGCATCAGAGCACAAAGATCATTCTCAAAGTGAGCATCGCATGAGAGTTTTATTAAGTGGCACTAAAGGACACTTTAGTTGCACTTTATGTTCTCCTTGAAACCTATTCACAAAATCTGATGAACTTCCAGAAGGCCAGGGTCAACATCGAGGCTATAGTTAAGAGCATATTTAATAAATTAATATAGACAGTCAGGCGGTAGTGGGCTGAAAGGTTAACCCATCCGTAACTTTGCAGCTTGTAAACATCTTAAAGCTCTGAGTATTTTGTAACCATTAAAATCGTCTAATATGAAATCATTGGGCAGCACAGTGGCTTAGTGGCCTTGCACCTTCAGGGTTGTAGGTTCTGTTTGCATGTTCTTCTTGTGCTTGGTGGGTTTCCACCGGGTACCTCAGTTTCCTCCCATTGTCCAAAGACATGCAGTTAGGTTAACTGGCATTCCCGAATTGTCTGTATTGTGTGTGTTTGCGTGCCTGATAGCCCTACGATGGATTGGCACCCTGTCCAGGGTGTACCCACCCTCGTGCCCTATGTCTCCTGGGATAGGCTTCATGTCTTCTGTTACCCTGTACACTGGATACGTGGTAACGGCGATGAATGAATGAAAGAATGAAATAATTGATACTAGGGGCAGTTGTGGAAGGGTCAGTGGCTCAAGCACTGCCACTGCCGGGTTGCCACTGTTAGGCAAACCCATAAACCATAATCAGAGCATATTGGGTAGCAATCTGAAGAGCAAGAAGGGCATCCAGGGTTAAACCTGCGCCAATAACTGGTGGATCAAATTATCCCATGTCATGACATTGAAGCCCATGAAGTTACAGTGCCACATGTTCATGCTGTGAGGTTACATTTATGAGTCCGCTTTTAACACTAATATCTGATTAATATCCGAGAGCACTTATTCAGTGTCATCTGATGTTGTCTGAAGCATAAGTGCAATTTTCAAAAGTGACCGAGAGCTGATCTCACATTTAATAAATAAGAATACTGACCTGACATCTAAGTCAATCCGTAAAAATTTCCAGCACTTAAGAATCCTGAGCTGTTCAACAATTGCAAATTCAAATCTTGACAATGTTTCAGCCATTCATATTTCCCTGAATCACAGCAATAACAGCCAATCATCAGTGCCTCTGAGTTCTTGTATGTTAAAGAGGGCAGATAGGAATTGACCTTGGAGTGAGTTCAGTTGCACTGTGACATACCCTGCTCAGCAGTTTAAAATGATGCACTGGCTTTCTATGTTCCTGAGTCTAGACTTCACCCTTCATAGTTGATAGCTGCCAGGTTATAGCAATAGGTCTTGCCCAGCAAAACAAACTGGGAAGAATTATGTTAAGTACCAGTGGGGTAATATTTGTGCACAGATTTTTATTATGGAACGCACCATTAGGGATAGAATATATTTTGTTCAGATCAGACAGAGACAGACATGCAACCCTGACAACAGTGTGATACAATACGTATATTACATTTGTTCTTTGCACTCTAATTTTTTTTTTCTTTGTGCTTTGTGCTATGCTGTTACTACTCCATCAGCGCTGTGTCACTGTCTGACCCACTGCACTGAAGCCCCAGACAAGAGTGAGTAATAAACTATAAACGCTGCTTCTACTGAATTGACTGAATCCATGCACAGTGCAGCACAATGAGTAGGAGGCTGAGGAATGAGAATATGAGCACAGAATCTCTGGGGAATGAAACCGTCTGCCTCTATGAGACAAGATCCCCCTCTTCCTGCTATTTACACTGTCTGGTCCATCTACACATTCCTGCCTTTCTCCGGCTTCCGGCCATGGCAGCCAGAACAGAGAGTGCAAATCCAGTGGCCGGCTCGCCACTCTGCTTAAAGGTGAGGTCATGACACACTGCAGTTCTGGAAAAGTCATTGCAGTGGAACAGTAGGAATGACGTAAGAAGGGAAATCTTAGAGCCTGGGACAGACTGTGTGTTAATAAATAAATAAAATATACATAGAATTGCATCTAAATGTTGCATGAAATCCAGACCAGAAGACCAGCAAACTGTCTTTCTTTAGAACAATACCAAAGTAAAGTGCTTCTGCACAAGAATTTATAGAGCTATTGACTTAATTGACTCTTTTTGATGATTTGAGCTGGATTTGCTTTTCCGTGGGACTGGACAGGACGATTTGGCCTTTGGTCCACATGGACATGAGTGAGCTTTGGGTGCCCATGATCCTGTCACCAGTTTGCTGGTTTGCTGGTGATCAATGTTGCTTAGTTCACCAGTTGGTGGTGTTGATGTTATGGCTATTGCTGTGTTATGTTTGTCCGTAACATACTGTATATAGTAATATAGTTTGGCTACAGCTAACAATGCTGTTTTTTTTTTCTGTATAATTTTTCTTTATAAAGTACTACATTACAGCATTAATATTGTATGGTGGGCTAAATGACTTTGCTTTTAAGAAAAATATCATTGAAGACATTTTCTCTGTTCCTACCTTACTTTCAAATGTTGGTTACTCTGGCATGAGAAATCTCCAATCTTATTGTTATGTAATATAATAACAACATATGAAAATTACCATAATGATTTATAATCATCTATTTATTTATAATAACCAATATAAGTTCATCATATTCATAATAATTCCTTCCGTATCTGTTTAATGCAAAGAGCAGCATATGCTGTATTTCCATTAAGAGTTTTTAAATCATTAAAAAATTACTAAACGGCATTCCTCCTTTGTAATTGATGCTATTCTTAATAAAGTTACTACTGTACAGTACATTTGGAAACTCCGTATAAACCCATGCACAAAGCAAATGGAGATACAGGTCAGGAACAAGTCAGTAGTGGTTACGCTGCTTATGTCTCTTGGCTCGTGATTAAAAGAGTTCAAATCTCAGCATTACCCAAATCTAAACTCTTAACCCTCAAATGCTCCGGTCAAGCATAAATGACTACAGATAAAAGCATCTGCCAAGTGAATAAATATCGTTCAGCAGGATCTGAGCATCTGCAATGCCAAAACAACTTGATTGAGTGTAATGGGTGAGAGAAAAGACAAGAAAAGTTCAGTCTGCTTGTTTTTTCTCTTTTTTTCCCCTCCCTGTCTTTCAGCATTGGTGCTGTTCTGATGTGCTGCCAGACGATGCCTGCTGGAGCCAGACTGCCTGAATGTTTCTGTCATATCCAGCACAAGCTCTTCTCTCCCTTTCTCTCATCTTGTCAATGCTTCAAACTCATTCCACACAATTGTACTCCTTCATCTGCCAGCTCAGCCTACACAACAGCCCCTGACGGCGCTTTTTAAAGCATTAATTCTTTCCTTTCAGAGCATGAAAGAACAATTCCTTTATTACCACAGCTCGAATACCGTACAAGCAAGCCAAAGTTTGTAACGAGGGTTGTTCAACCAAACCAGTACACATGTTCTGTTTCACACTTCTCAGTTTTATCAACCAGGGTGAAATTACTCATACAGGGACATTACCGTGTATTTTTTGTTGGTGGACAACTGCTCGCCCTCTCGCAGCCAGGTGACCACGGGCTTGGGGTTGCCGAAGGCGGTGCAGCTTAGTGTAATGCTGCCTCCCTCCCTGGCTTCCACATACTGCGGTGGCACATCCATAAAGGTAGGGGGCGCTAGGGAAAACAAATACAAAGAACGATTAGGTCAGTGAGAGCCATACCACAACTTTTCCCATTTTTACCATGCTACATCTTTTAGTTATTGTCCTGCTTCTAAAATGCTTTTAGGACGATGCGGAAGTCATGATGCCTTCAAAAACAAAAAAGTAGTCTACTACATACAACAAACCACAAATACATATGGCCTTTAAGACAATATTTAGATTTATTTGATATCACTATTAATTTCACATTTCCGAGATCCAACCGACAAACCCACAAAGACTAAGGCAAATTAAATTTCCATTTTTTTAAAAGCCATTTTAATAATCCATTTTTCACATTACTATGTTTTAATAAATATACTCAACTATTCAAACACAACTGGGCAAAAAAAAATGTCACATAGGCAAAGAAAGAAATAGCACAGATTCATAAGATCAGGTGTTTTATGGATGTTTTAAGTTGTTTGTGTGTCATAATAAATAATAATAATAATACAGTGGAAGCTTGGATTACGAGCATAATTCGCTCATATTCCAAAACACTCGTACACCAAATCAAATGTTCCCATAAGAAATAATGAAAACTCAAATAATCTGTTCCACAGCTCAAAAAATAAATACAGAAAAATAATTAATACAATATATAAAGTAAAAATAAAACAAATTAACCTGCATTTTACCTTTAAAAAAAGTTAAAATAAATCCCAACAGATAAGTGTTTCCGTTTGTGCGCGCAGGCACCGTGTATTTGTGTGTGTGTGTGTGTGTGTGTGTGTGTGGAATTAGCCCCTTCCCTTGCCTTGTCTTACACAGTAAAACTCCTCTTCCCTCCCCCCACCTCGCTTTTTAAGTTTCACAACAAACACGCACACAACGGAAACACTGTTTTAACGGGAAAAAAAGACATCTCTCTAACACAGACTAACGGAATCACTGCTGTAAAGTAAAACAAAAAACAAAACAACTGTGTCGGTGTCAAAAAACTCAGCACTCGTAAACCAAGACATGCTCGTTTTTCAAGTCAAAATTTATTAAAAATCTTTGCCCGTTTTGCGGAACACTCATAAACCGAGTTTTCCGCAACCTGAGGTTCCACTGTAAATACATAAAAAAATAATAATAATAATATGTGCATTTTGTGAGATCTACATTTTTGTGACACCATGCACACATTGCGGTAGCAGTAAAATTTATACTTTGGTTCTACATGACATCGGAAAACCCAAATGCACCGTCTGAAGCCTCCCACATCAAAACACACCTGGAGGACACTCGTATAAGAAGTTGTTTTCTTCCAATGTTGTGTTGCTACACGGATCCGTACCGCTTGAGTTTTAAGGGTTGATCTTCCTGGGTTTTATAAAGAAGAACGCGGTCACTGTGCAAAACTGTGCTTCTCTGCAGAGCATTAGCAGCCGTCTGTACGTCCTCTTTATTCTTTTTACAGCAGCTGGCATCCGATGCATTAACTGCCTCTCAGGTACAGACGCGGTAGTGTGAGAGTGAACTGACCGCTACTAGTTAATCGATCGTGGATGGCACCGTTCTCCCAGACAAATTTTTAAATGAGTGAGCAAATATATCTGGTCGGCCCTCAATATAATGGGCGGCGATGTTCTATCCTGTAAACACTGTACCCAAAGTAGAAATGCCAGTCCATCTCACATGCCCAACGTATCACAGATTAGCAGAGACAACACGCTTGTGTAGGGATTTACACATTGTACCTTTATTCTGACAAAATAAAACATCATCCATAAGAGTTCAGTATCCACAACCCTACATTCACTATGTGATATATGACTGGAAGATACAGTAGATCAAAACTTGACTTGTTCACTGCAACATTTGTTACACAGAAGAAAATTCAAGCAGCACTGTGCTTTTACAGTAAGTGTGTTTGGCATTACCGCCTATCCACATTAATAAGCATTGGTATTGGCCCATATTTTCACAATCGGTGCATCCTTTCAGATCTTCCTGAAGGGTACAGTACATACATAATTTGCTTTATCTAATGCATGAGCTTTTTTAATATTTGCTACAACTCAAGTGTAAACAGGAAATAATTCATCATGCCGATGTTCTCTAAGTATTTAATGTAACCATAAAGTGTAAAATGTTTCATCATTTAACATTCATTGTCATAAATGGAGAAAAATTATAATCATTGACGCATTACTTGGTACACTGTATGTGAAATAATCCACTCCAGATTGTGCTGATAGAGTAAAAATATTAACTTTAAGGTAGATTAAGTAAAAATTCAGCATAGTGCACAACGTTTTCAGAGACAGCACATGCACTGAGAAATCCTTTATCATGCAAGCCTGCATTTTTTCCCCCTGGGAATCCAAGCTTAGTGTCCAGCCTTGAATAGCTCTTGAAGAACCATCATCCTTACTCTTACACTCTCTCCTACACCTGGCAGATTTACACGCTCGTAATGGCAGGAGGATGCTGGGCCACTGCAATGAGGCTCTGAGAAGAAGGGTGTGTAGATAAGTGTGTGTGTGTGTGTGTGTGTGTGTGTGTGTGTGTGTGTGTGTGTGTGTGTGTGTGTGTGTGTGTGTGTTCATCCTGAGGTTCCGACAGAACTGCTACTGTTCGGAGCACAGCTACATCTGCCCATCTGACACCTGCAGTGCAAGTGCAGACAGACAGACATCCTCTCTGTCACCCATGGCAGGAAGAAAAACTGCTGCCTGCATAGGACACACACAAGAGTGTTAATATACCACCACAGGAAACCGACACTGTCGGGCCTTTCGGCTTCCGTGGGAGCCAGACAGCACCTGCCTCGACAAAGAGGCTTTTGGACAGAGTGGAACAGACTGAATGCTAATTTAGTACCTCTGTCAGTGTTTCACAAGAGGGCTCAACTGTCAAGAGATGCAACAGCCCGTAATAAACATTGCTAGAATGTGTGTGATGCAGTGTTGATACAATTCTGCTTCATTGGTATTTAGTAGAGTTAAATTTGGTCTATGACTTCTGCCATAACTATGTACAGAGCGGATAGGGATTAAGATGTCATCTGGTATGCAGCATAACTAATGGAGCTGGCCCATGTTGTGTTGGAGATGGAATATTTGCAGAAGCCTCTTAGAAAATAATTACCAAAAGCATAGTACAAAAAAAAAGTTAATAAAAAAAAAGACTTATTTAGAATCTATGAACAATTTGCAGCTGGTAGATCGAGTCAAGAGGTGTGGGGGGGGCGGGTGACTCAGAGGACGGGCTGAAACAGTGACTGTTGATACAGAACACCTGTATTTCACATCTAACATGCTAATTAAGTTTTCTCTGAGTCTGAGCCATGACCTAAGGGTGTCTAAGGAGCCTCATCGTCAGTTCCTCCTCTCATGTGACCAGTGATAGACAAAATACACAAATCCAGTAATTGAGTACAAGTAGAGATACCCTAGGTAAAATATTACTCAAGCAAAAGTCCTCCATATAAACATGAAAAATTTGGTGAGGCGAAGCTTGGTGAGCTATGGGTTAACAAAGTCAGGGGGCTCCAAGGAGACATGTCCCAGGGGCAGGGACATTCTCCAGGCCTGTGGTCTTGTGTCATAGAGTTGGGGGTGATCCCCAGAATGTGCCTGAAAAATTTGGTGCAGCTAGCCCCAAGGGTCTAGGAACTATTGGTGATCAGGTTCGAGGCACCCCACTTCAAAAGTACAGTGTACCATTTGTCTCTATCTAAATATGTCTACCACATCTTACCCTGGCCACTCCAACCTCCTGCATGTAAAGTAAAGCCTTTATTTTGTCACATATACATTACAGCACAGTGAAATTCCTTCTTCACATATCCCAGCGTAACTGGGGTCAGAGCGCAGGGTCAGCCATGGTACAGCGCCCCTGGAGCAGTTAGGGATAAGGGCCTTGCTCAAGGGCCCAACAATGGAAACATGGCTGAGCTGGGAATCGACACGCCGATCTTCCGATCAGAAACTCAGTGCCTTAGCCCTCTGAACCACCACTGCCCCCTCACCTTATCCACAAACCTTCTCTTGGGCCTTCCTCTTTTCCTCTTGACTGGCAGCGCCATCTCAGCAACATTCTCCTCCAGATACACCACTCATCCCTCCTCTGCACATGGCCAAACCATCTTAATCTGGCCTCTCTAACTTTGTCCCCAAACCGTCCTACCTGCACTGTCCCTCTAATATGCTCATTCTTAATCCTCTCCATTCTTCACTCCCAAAGCAAATCGCCGCATCTTCAGCTCTGCTTCCTGTCTTTTTGTCAGGGTCAATGTCTCCAAACCATACAACAAGGCTGGTCTCAGTACTGCCCTGTAACCTTTCCCTTTCATTCTTGCCAGTACCTTTCTATCAAAGATCACGTCTGCTACTCTTGTTCACCCATTCCACCCTGCCTGTTCACCCATTCCACCTCTTGCTCCTACTGATCTTCACGCCTCTTCTCTCTAGTTCATCCTTCCACAGCAAATGTGTTTAGTTACCTTCTCCCTCTGCCAATGTCAAACCAAAATGAGGACCCTCACCTCACCTCAGGAAGACACCCCTATGTTTGTTTTAGTGTATAGCAATCCAGCTGTTAGAGAAGCTCATGTCTTTGTTTGCAAGCTTAGAGAAAACAACCCCATCCTCCACACTAACAGGGCTTTATCCAATCTAGCTGCACAGAAGACAAAGAAGAAGCTGGTATGCCAAGATATGCTTTACAGGCTAGCCACTTGAGAAGGGGTATCACTCAACAGGCTCCAGCAGGCAGACCAGCTCAGGGGACATAAACGAACTTTGGCATGCCATGTGTGAGCACTTAGTGTATAAACAACACCTTCCTCCACGATCAACAGGATGCCACAATACTCCCTCCAGAGCTGGAGCAAGGTCTGTTGGGGTGTTCAGGACCAGGACAATTAAGGTCTGACAGTCTGCAAAAGGAAATGGCCCAGGTGGTCCAGGTCTTCATGGAAAAGGTGAGCCAGGACAGCCAACAAGGTGGAACTGTCATCCAATTGTTAATTCCAAAAAGCCACAGGGAAATGCTTTTTCATGTCACTCATTAGAAGCCCAGTTCTATGGACTGATAAAATACTGCTTGCTTCTACTGGTCAGGCATTAGAATGTCATTTCCATGTCATTGATAAGTGTTTTGCCACAAATCTCTGCTGGTGTATGTGCCTTTGTACTCACTTGCTCTTATTCTATGCCAGACATGGGAGTGACTGTACTGTACATGGCTATGAGTGAGTACAGCCCAGTATGAACAAGGCAATGCGGGTAACTGGGGTCCTAATCCACACCCTAAGATGTAAAAAGTATTTTTTAAGCTAGTGTATGAGAGTCCTTGATCTTGCTCTTCCCTATGCATTGAACAAGGAACTACACTGTATATCTGCTCCAGCAGGTACAGTAAGAGGAGCAGCGCTGTACAGTATATAGCAGGTTGCGGTTTGGCCATAGTCTGCAGTAGGACGAGGTGATTTGGGGAATGAGCCAAAAGGGTGATGGTTAATGCAGCTGTATTTTACATTCCAGACCATGTTCTCCCCCCCCCCCCACTCTGTGCAGGGAGATAACTGTATGTGTGGCTGAGCAGAGCAAAGCTGACAGTATAAATCTGCAGTTATGTTTATGACTGTGCCAAGTGGCATGATGACCAATAAATAAACTCATCTTTGTTCATATCCTGCATTCGCTATGTTCTGAGTGTTATACTATCAAGATTGTTACAGGACTTAAATAAACTGTGGCTGTTTATATGAAGTGAAAACAGGACTTTAGGTTAAAGGAACATTTTGACATTAAAGGCCAGGCTTTTCTTTACTGCGCTGTCACCTATGACAAAACTTGAGTGCATCATTTCACCACCGAATCGAAACATGCCTCAAAATAGTGGAAGTGAACACTCATCACTCATCACCGCCCCATAAATTCCCATGCAACTGCATCTGCAGGCAAAGTTATGGGCAGTATTTTTTGGACTACATGACATTATTCATGTGGATTTTTCGACCATGTTGTTTCAACATGAACAGTAAATAAAGTACTACGGTCAGGTTCTATGAGATGTGTGTAACATTCTCAGGCCTGGTTTGATCTCCTCATACAGTCCAGACCTCGCCCCTAGCGTTTACACATGTTAAAGGGGTTCCTGGGAGGCCAGCGTTTCAGACGTGACGCAGGCATCCAAAAATGGCATCATTGTTAGTGGTATTATTTTTTTTATTATTGTTTTGATCAAACCTGAATACATATTACAGTCATAACGGCTGGTCAGGGTATTGATATTTTCACATCTTGTGTGAACTTTAAATTAGAAGCAGATGAATGCATTATAAGTAGCTGCAATGACAACCAATGCATCTTTCATGCCAGTTATACATGAGAATGATTCCTGATATGGATGTTATCAAACTACATGGCAAAAAAATAAAACCTAAATAAAATGTAAAAGTTAAAAAAGTCCGATTATGCAAGCCGGTTACATGGTGGCGTAGTGTGGTCTTGCACCTTCAGGGTCCAGGTTCGATTCCTGCCTTGGATCTGTGTGTGTGGAATTTTGCATGTTCTTCCCATGCTTGGTGGGTTTTCTTCGGCTACCCCGGTTTCCTCCCACAATGGAAAGGCATGCAGATTAGGCTGGGATCCCAAATTGTCCTGTAGTGTGTGTGTGTGTTCCCTGCAATGAAATAGCACCTTGTGCAAGGTGTATCCCGCCTTGTATCCAAAGTGTCCTAGGATAGGCTCCACGCCCCTCGTGACAACGTACAAGATACAGCATGCAGTATAGACAATGAAGGAATTAATGAATATTATGTGAGCTGAAAAAGAAACATCCTGTGAAATTCCCTCTAATTTTTAGATCAATCTTTTATTTTCAGATTTAAATAAAATAAGATGAAGGAGATAATCAGGTAAAAATCTGCTCTGCATCCTACGCGCAGAATTGTAGCAGGTATCCCCTGCTCTGTTTCAGTAAAGAGCTGTAGCGCGCACACACACACACACACACACACACACACACAAACACACACACACACACACCCCGCATGTCTCTCTTGTTGCGTTCGCCTGAATTCCTACAAATATGATGAATTTCAAGTAGGCTTTGTGGCATTTAGGTGCAATGCAGCAGCGCTAGCGTATCAAAAGCTGAGTAAGGTCACAGAAATCCCGATGCATGCGCGGATGAAAACGGCCTCGTAACATAAAAGCCATATTCCTCCTGCCTGAACACTAAGTGCTATTGAGATTTTATAAAAAAGGGCAACGGTGTGTATTAAATGGGGTGTCCTTGCATACGTGAGGGCTCACGTGCACATGGAAGCGAGGTGAAGTGCGCATAGCAGCGCACACAAGGGAGAGCGTATGAATGTGTGTGTGTGAGTGAGAGCATGAATCGTGATAGAACATAACAGGAGCATGTAACCTCGCACATTGACCGATGGAGGTTGAAAAGCAGGAGCAGGAGCAGAGAGGAAACCATTAGCATACATGCATATGTTCCTGCCTACGTCGCCTGCTGCAGCTGTGCAGGTGACATTTCTCAGGATGGAAAACAATGGACTCCTTCACACAGTGCCAAACACAAATGCTCTCTCACACCCACACACCAGCGGGATCAGGATCTACCCTTCAACCCCCGAATGCTTGTGCATTGCACCAACACCTATAGCCTATGCAGTGGTGAAACTAGCAGGTACCATGAGCCCAAGATACTGTCGTTGGGGGTCAGTGTTTAGAGTTTGGAATATTCATGAACCTTGGCTTGCATGCATATTTTTAGCGAACAAATATCGAGCACACGCTAAGAGCTGACAGCTCGGTGCTAATTATAACGTTCCCGTGGATGGCACCTAAGCATCTGACGGCAGAGGAAAGAAATACCGAGAGCGTCGTGATGAACGAGCACGACTCAGCAATCAGATATAGCCAGCAAAGTCAAAGCGAACTGCGAAGAACAAGACAGCAGGGCCACACGAATCCTAGCGTTTCAGTCAGATACTTTTCTGTCGTGGTCACCGTATTCGGGATCGGATTTCTGACTTCAGTTAGTTATACATAAACATAATTAACGGTGAACCATGGCGAAAATTACTCACGTTTCATTAAAAAGAGTACCTCACCAAGCAGATTTTTTCCGTATTGTCCACCCTGATCCTACTTAAATTTTTATGAGAACATACCTGGCCATTCATACAATTATCCAATTAACCAATTACGTGGCTGCAGGAAAATGCATAACTTCATACAGATACAGGTCTTGAGCATCATGTAAATTTCAAATCAAACTTCAGAATGGCAAGAAATTTGCGAACTCCATGCACATACTTGTGCATGGTGAGGTACTCTTTTTAATGAAACGTGAGTAATTTTCGCCATGGTTCACCGTTAATTATGTTTATGTATAACTAACTGAAGTCAGAAATCCGATCCCAAATACGGTGACCACGACAGAAAAGTATCTGACTGAAACGCTAGGATTCGTGTGGCCCTGCTGTCTTGTTCTTGTATGTGACAAATAAAATTTCTGTGTATGTGACAAATAAAATTTGAATTTGAACATACTGTAGATCCGAGACGCGAATCGAACCCTCCAGCCTGGAGGTACGAGGACACAATGCTATCCAGTATATAATAAAGAATCATTTCGGGGCACTGGTGGCTCAGTCGTAGGTGAGGTGCCATGCTGAAGGCCCGGGTTCGATTCCCAGCCACTGGATGAAATGCCAGTCCCAAGCCTGGATTAAATGGGAGCGTTACATCAGAAAGGGCATCCAGAATAAAACCTGTGCCAAGCTTGTGGTAACCCCTTGCCGGGTGCAGCCGAAAGACCAACAACCATGCTAAAATAATTTAAGAGCTTTACTCGGCTGGTAGTTATTGCCACATCCTCAGTACATTCCTGACCTCACGCAAAACCATTTCCACTTTTCAGGGCCATTAAAGGTGTTCCTGGCAGCACAGTGGTGTAGTGGTTAGCACTGTCGCCTTGCACCTCCAGGGTCCGGGTTCGATTCCCACCTCTGTGTGCATGGAGTTTGCATGCTCTCCCCGTGCTTGGTGGGTTTCCTCCAGGTACTCCGGTTTTCTCCCACAGTCCAAAGACATGCAGATTAGGTTAATTGGCATTACCAAATAGCCCATAGTGTGTGAGTGTGTGTGTGCCCTGTCCAGGGTGTACCCCGCCTTGTGCCGTATGTCTCCTGATATAGGCTCTAGGAGAATACAGGATTAACCGGTATAGAAGACGAGTGAATGAGTAATGGAGTTCCGGGGAGGCCTGCATTTCCGATAATAGCTTCACCGTACTGAGAAAATCTTCTACCTTGATGGTATCCATGCACTAGTGAAACACTGGGATAAGTGTAGCAGGGAATTATATAGAGATATAAAGCGAGCTTTTGCTCTCATAACTGTGTTGTTATTCAGCGCGATCAAAAGTTCCAGGTTGACTTGATCTGTCGTAATTTAAAAGTATATACTGATTTCGAATCAAAAACTGATCCTTCAATTCAATAACTTCAATGATCAATCTCTGAAAAGATTTTTTTTTATATTAAACTGCAAAGTCGTTTTAATCGCACAGCTCAAACAAACATGGAAACATTAATACAATAAGTTCTCTGATTACTCCTCAAAAGAGCAGCAATCATAATGTAGAATAGTATGAGAAAAGATAAAGATAAACAAGAAAAACAAGCACAGTTTTCAGATTACAATGTGTATATTATGTAAAGTTTCCATAACGCTTTGGAAACCAGTATCTCTGAGCCGAGCTTGTGATAATCAGTTGAACATAAATATACATTACTTTGATGATTCTGTATATAAGAGGGTGTACTTTGAGTTTACAGCTGATATAAACAAGTACAATATAATTCAAGCTACGCTCTGAGCGTGAATGGTACAAACAGAAACCAAAAGCCATGGTGATCATTACGAGCGTTACCTCATTTCCCTTCCTTGACTGTAGATGATGAACACCGAGCAGACCGAAGCTCCTTTCGCATGTTGTGCAGTCAGAATACAAAGCATGCCGGTGTTAAAATTAATCAGCCCTATCTGCACACACATACACACACACACACACACGCACATGCACACACACGCACATGCACACACACGCACATGCACACACAAAGCCTACAGCGCCTTTGTAGTAGTATTTATATGCGACGAAGGGCCTTTTAAAATTGACCTTCAGGCAATGATTACAGAGTCATGAAGCATGATAGTGTATATATTGTTTTAATGGATCATATTAAATTCATCATCTAATAAAATGCAAACTCTCCGTGGAAGGGATAGGTGTTATATTTCTCCAGAATGTATTAAAGACAAAAATAAAGAATCAGGCAGAATCATAAGCTTTTTTTTCCCTTCTGGATTCCTACTGGAATATAATTGTAAAAAAAATAAAATAAATCTACGGGGAAAATATTTGGTTATTTTATATAATGTATTCTGTTAAATATTGTGTTAGAATCTCTGTGGTCAAAACAATTTTGCAGTTTAATCAATCTTTTTGTTGTTGTTGTTGTTGTTGTTAATGATTTGTCATATTAAATTGATGGATCAGTTTTTGATTAAAAATTAGTTCACACTTTTTAATTATGCAGGCCGTTCAAGTCAAACCGAGACTTTTGACTGTGCAGAATAACAGACTAGGAATTCCAGAGAATTCCCCTTTATCCTCTAACTCCTACTGTTGTTGATGAGTTTTAATTGTTGATGTTATTACGATTATTATTATTATTATTATTATTATTATTCTTCTCTTTTTATCCTGTAAACCCCTATTATTCATGATAAAATGTGATTATTATTATTATTATTATTTATTATTATTATTATATCATTAGTAGTAGTAGTAGTGGTATGATTTGTTTTTCATGTTGACTTTACCATCATTACATCACTTACACACAGAGTTCGGTATAACGCGTTACTGTGTCTCAGAGAAAGCTCAAGACCCGACCTGGCGGCCTCGCCCCTTCGCACACCTGCAGAAGGGGGGGGCGGTGACGCCCACATAGCGAGCCAACTGAGTAGGCGAGGAACAACAACAGGTTGAGGCGCATGCCGTGACAGATGTTTTCAAAGTAACTTGAAAGTAATGTAATTAGTAATCTGATTACTTTTTACATGTAATAATCAGTCATGTAATCAAATTACAAATTTAAAGTAGTAATTAGTCATTTGTAGTAGATTTCGTTTTTTGAGTAACTTCCCCAACACTGCTTACACATTTCAAATTATTTTCATTCACATACATACCATCAGCCCTAGAGTCACACACACACGCACACACACACACACACACACACACACACACACACACACACACACACACACACACACACACACATACTGTACATTTGTTGGTTTTTGTTTTGTTGATTGTCCAGGTTGTCCCATGTGATGTTAAGCTCTGTGTTTGCATACTACTAAGGAAAAAAGTTCTATTCTTTTTTAAACCATCCATGCTAACAGTTAAGGTTTTCTGTAAAGAGCTAATGTAACTTTTTTTGAAAGATGTTTAAGAGTCTACAGTTACAGATGACAGTCTACAGACTGCATCACTTTGCCTTATCATTCAGTAAATTCCTATAACAAACCCTCTTATGTTTTATTCCTTACTTATTTATTGACTGTAAATGGTGATTATTGCAATATTCTACGTACTAAGCAAAGTATTTAATTAAAAACCTGATTTGACCTTCTCTATATGATATACTGCATGTTACTGTGTATGCATGCCCACTTTCAACATTCCTAATGCTTCATTGCACCATTACTATTCTTCTTTGCTTAAATGGTGCTAAAGCAACAGAAAAAAAAAAGTTAGGACATCATCTGTCCTTCACTTCCCATCTTCATACACCTCTGATTCACCGACAGATAAAAATGAATTTGTCATTACGTTTATTTTGCCTTTTATCTCAATTATACCTGGAGAGGATAGAGAAACCCCCTAAAGAAATGCCAATCAGCTCCTGGTGTGTATGAGCCTCTCAAGATGGTAGTAATAAACCCCCATACAGACTAAATATTCTACTCTCTCTCTCTCTCACACACACACACACACACACACACACACACACACACACACACACACACACATACACCAACTCTGCAATCTGAGCTTATCAAATCTCAGAAACAGAACAAGGCAGCACATTAAGCACGCTTGAGGCAACATCCTTGAAAACTCTGATTCGATAAAAATAGTGAAGGCACACCACAGTGCTCGTCTTATTTCCAACAACGAGCGAGTATATGCCTGGGATTTTGCTCTGGAGGACTGCGAGCAGTTAGTCGGCTATATTTGTTGAGGTCCAGGAGAGGGAAGAAAGCCAGATCCCTTATTTTAGCTGTTTTAGCACAGCTAGGAAATCCCAGTGCTGCTGGTGCTGACTGACATGCATGCACCCACACATGCGCAGAGGCAGCAGTCGCATGAATTCCCATCTGACCGTTCTTCATTTGGGTTGTATAACCAACAGCAGATTTGTGGGTTCAGACAGCCCTCAAAATTGGGATCTGTGTCACATGCATGTAAAAAGAAAAAAAAATTTTTTTTTTTAATTGAGTCACTTCAGGCAGGTAATGTGAACGTAGCCTAATAACCTCATGATCTGCAGAAGGTACTAATGTTTATATCTGTTATAAAGTAAGTTACAGAAGGAACATGTTTTGCAAATATTCCAGCGAATCAACATGTCATTCTTTAATAAATAATTTCTGTGTTATAAAATGAATTACAGATTAAAATACTTTGAGATGTTCTTTTTATTATTGGACACTAAGTCCCCATAGATGGTTATTTTCCAACAGAATCATGACCCATTATGTTTTATTCCTTTTATTAACTATATTTATACATCAAAAGGTAAGACATTTTTTTAGGTTTATCCACAGGGCTACATCGCTCCTATGAACTATGAACAAATAACTTCAACTTTTATAAAACATTTATAAAAACTTATTAGAGATGGGGGGGAAGCCGATTCAGTTAAACCTTGTGAGTCTTAAGAACAAACAGACTGAACAAAGTGACAGGCAAAATTATTTGACATATAAAATAGTATCTACAATATGTGAATGAATGGTTGTAGGCTGAGGGTTATTTCACATAGCATTATATATAGGAGGATTTCCTTTAAAAAAGTATAAGCTTAATCTAACAACAAATAAATGCAATGTTTTTGTTATTTGATGATCCTTTAAAGAGAATTGGATCACGGTTTGAGGGATATTCCCCTACTTTAAGTTAATTCAAGACATAAAAAAAAATCTACTCTTTGAGACAATCACTGTTTACAGAGTAGACTTATAAAACTATAATTACTGTATACTTTTGAAACAAAAACACTCCATTTTTACACTATTCTCAATTAATTTGCTATTATATTTTTATTCTTAACATAACATAACTAAGGGAATGAGACCCAAAGTGCCCAATCTCCAAGAAGACATGGTTGGCCAACAATGGCTTGGAAGCACTGATGTAGCCTAGAGTCCTGATGTAGCCTAGAGTCCTGAACTCCAAACCCAGTGAAGATCTTTGGGATGGACTTGACACTGACTACAGTATATGACATCAATGCACTTGTGGCTGAATGCAGACAGATCACCACAGCAACATTGCAGATCCCAGAAGAAACTAACTCTGTATTAATGAGCAAAGGTGCATCATGTTTCCACTGATCATCCTTGAGATGTTTCTACAACTTGATTGGAGTCGTGTCTCGGACGTGTCTCGGATGTCTACAGACAATTCCTTGGACTTCATGGGTTGGTTTGTGCTCTGACTTGCACTGTTAACTGTGGGACCTTATTCTTTAATAAATAATTTCTGTGTTATAAAATGAATTACAGATTAAAATACTTTGAGATGTTCTTTTTATTATTGGACACTAAGTCCCCATAGATGGTTATTTTCCAACAGAATCATGACCCATTATGTTTTATTCCTTTTATTAACTATATTTATACATCAAAAGGTAAGACATTTTTTTAGGTTTATCCACAGGGCTACATCGCTCCTATGAACTATGAACAAATAACTTCAACTTTTATAAAACATTTATAAAAACTTATTAGAGATGGGGGGGAAGCCGATTCAGTTAAACCTTGTGAGTCTTAAGAACAAACAGACTGAACAAAGTGACAGGCAAAATTATTTGACATATAAAATAGTATCTACAATATGTGAATGAATGGTTGTAGGCTGAGGGTTATTTCACATAGCATTATATATAGGAGGATTTCCTTTAAAAAAGTATAAGCTTAATCTAACAACAAATAAATGCAATGTTTTTGTTATTTGATGATCCTTTAAAGAGAATTGGATCACGGTTTGAGGGATATTCCCCTACTTTAAGTTAATTCAAGACATAAAAAAAAATCTACTCTTTGAGACAATCACTGTTTACAGAGTAGACTTATAAAACTATAATTACTGTATACTTTTGAAACAAAAACACTCCATTTTTACACTATTCTCAATTAATTTGCTATTATATTTTTATTCTTAACATAACATAACTAAGGGAATGAGACCCAAAGTGCCCAATCTCCAAGAAGACATGGTTGGCCAACAATGGCTTGGAAGCACTGATGTAGCCTAGAGTCCTGATGTAGCCTAGAGTCCTGAACTCCAAACCCAGTGAAGATCTTTGGGATGGACTTGACACTGACTACAGTATATGACATCAATGCACTTGTGGCTGAATGCAGACAGATCACCACAGCAACATTGCAGATCCCAGAAGAAACTAACTCTGTATTAATGAGCAAAGGTGCATCATGTTTCCACTGATCATCCTTGAGATGTTTCTACAACTTGATTGGAGTCGTGTCTCGGACGTGTCTCGGATGTCTACAGACAATTCCTTGGACTTCATGGGTTGGTTTGTGCTCTGACTTGCACTGTTAACTGTGGGACCTTATACACGTAATGTAGACAGATGTGTGTGCCTTTCCAAATTATGTCCAATCAACTGAATTCAACACTTGTGGACTCCAAATAAGTTGCGAAAACATCTCAAAAATGATGAATGGAAACAGGACGCACCAGAGCTCCATTTTGAGTGTCATGGAAAAGGCTGTGATTTTTTTTGTGTGTGTGTGTGATTTGCAAAGATTTCAAACAAACTTCTTTCATGGTGTCACTATGGGGTATTGTTTGTAAAATTTTGAGGAAACTAATTAATTTAATCCATTTCGCAATAAGGCTGTGACATAACAAAATGTAAGTAAGGACAGCACTGTAAGGACAGCAGTACTTGATTAGCCTAATAATGCTAACAATTGCTCATGAGTAAAATGTATAAATCATACATTGTGCTGTCACATAGGGTTATGGTTCTCATTGCATTGGAAGCCATGTCCTGATAACTCTCATCAGCAATGGAGAAGACTTTCCTTGAGATTAAACATCGGCATATTGACATTGTGGCCGGTTTTCATGCTTCGCAGCGCTGGTGTATCGACCAGAAGATATCATAGCCCTGGGATCACAAGTAGCACCTGAGAGAGGAAACTGCAGGTTTCCAGAGCAGAAAATCAATATGCTATGAGAAAAAAGGGGCTACAGTCTCACAGCAAAGGAGATTTTTCAAAAGTCAGAGCTTTGGAGAAACACGTCTATTTTTGCACACGGTGATGAAGTGCTGATGAGGGAAGGCGTCAGCACTGAGGTTAGGGAGCAAATCCATGCTCCCTTGGCAAAAGGAAAAGATTATCTCAGCCACTACTTGAGAGACACATTTCCTATCATCCTGACTGTTAACTGTAGCCGGATTGTCGTCTGTACAGTACTTCTCATCGTGGTTTATCATAAAATCATTTTTTCAATCCCTGCTCACTGTTTTATGTGAGTACCTCAGAGCTTGCCAAGCTTTTCAGTTGTTTAATGAACATAATCCACACACCAATGTTTGAAAATTAGGCACAGATTTGTGATTTAGTAACTACAGCATAAACGTCGGTGGTACAGTGGTGTAGTGGTTAGCACTGTTGCCTTGCACCACCAGGGTCCGGGTTCGATCCCCGGCCAGGCTCTGTGTACATGGAGTTTGCATGATATATCACGATTATTTTGTGATGCAATTCATGTGTTTGAATTTGACTTGGCAGCACGGTGGTTAAGCGGTTAGCACTGTCACCTTGCACCTCAAGGGTCCTGGTTCAAATCCCTCCTCCACTCTGTGTGCATGGAGTTTGAATGTTCTCCCTGTTGGAGTTTGAATGTTCTCCCAGTCGGCCTCTTTGGTCAGTTTCCTCCCACAATCCAAAAACATGCAAATTGGGCTAATTGGAGTTCCCAAATCGCCCGTAATGTGTGAATGTGTGTGTGTGCCTGTCATAGATTGGCCCATTCCAGGGTGTACCCCGCTTTGTGCCCCATGTTTCCTGGGATAGGCTCCAGGCCCCCTGCATGGTGGTATAAATGATAAGTGATAGTGAGTGAATTTGAGGTCATAAAATCTTGCTGTTCCACTATAATCCTACAAACAGAGCTCTAAACTATTCAAACATTGGCAGTGAGCAAGTTATTTGTTAAGATTGTTTACAATTGTTATAAAATCTGGAACAAAAATGTAATATAAAATCAGGATTATTATAAAAATCGCAATACAAATTGAATGAGCACCAAGGTATCGTGATAATATTGTATCGCATAGTCCCTATAAATAGATTATGGGTTAAATCTATAACACTGGTCAAGGCAGACATACATATTTATTCAATATACTGTATATACAATATACAGTGCTGTGCAAAAGTCTTAGGTGCCATATTATCTGTAGTACAAATTTTGTTATATAAGTTTATTATGTTTAATATATATATATATTCTCACTGATCATCTATACCACTTAATCCTGTATTCAGGGTCACGAGGGGTCTGGAGTCTATCCCAGGAGACTTTGGGCACAAGGCGGGGTACACCCTGGACAGGGTGCCAATCCATCACAGGGCACACGCACATACACACACCACGGCCAATTTGGGAATGCCAATTAAACTAACCTACATGTCTTTGGACTGTGGAAGGAAACCCAACAAGCAAACTCCATGCGCACAGAGATGGAAATTTAATCTGGTCGGGAATCAAACCTGGATCGTGGAGGTGCAAGGCAACAGCAATAACCACTACACCACCGTGCCGCCTTATATATATATATATATTTGTAAAAAAAAATTATACATTTGTACATGCCTCAGTTTGACTTAAAACTCCATCACACTAACTTGTATTAATAATACACTGCGTCACAGAACGGAAGTTACATCATCTGAGCATTTGGAGCAGCCAAGAACAAAACCATGCAAGTTCTGATTCTCTCCTTTTTTTTCTTATTTTTACACTACTAATAAAAAGACAATGGTATTTCAAATTGAATGCATGTATGTCAAGGTCAGGACATTGACCACATGAAGGCCTGCAGCCATTTTAGGATGACATTTGCTACCACGTCACATACCACTCCATCACATGTTTTACAGTGATGAGGTAAGAAGAGATGTGAGTGCAGGTTCTGCTTTCCAGTTGAGTGTGATAATTGGTTAAATTTTAATATAGCCTAGCAAAACAGACTGGATGTTTTAATTATAATTATTTCTGATGTCATTACAAATGGATAAAAATATCCTTGCAAGATCTGAACTACTGCCATGTGCCTGGTACTGAAACACCTCATCAGGCAGCGTGCTAAGGCAGAGCGAGCGTCTAAAAATCACAATAGATATAGTCTTTTATAATGAGCTGCAGACTGACGGTAGGAACTACCCCGGAGATGCCGCCGTGCTGCATTGGCTCATTTCAGGAGAACTGAAATTGAAAACAAGACCTCATTTCTAATTTAAAATGTGATGAAGAAGCACCCAAATAGTGAGATGATCAATTTTGAGATGATCAAATTCTTTTACTATTCGCTGCTTTCTCGTCAAAAGTCTATTTATTTTTATGTGATTCGAAGATTTGCTTTCGTTTTTTAATCATGCTAAGATGGGACTCTGAGAGTGGTGCAGCAGAAAAGCGCTTAGTCTCTCACCTAGAGATTGCAAGTTCAACTAGTCTGCAATGCCAGAGCCATCCATAGCCCGGAGGCATGGCGTAGTCTTTCATCAAGTCAATCAAAATGTCAGTTGGCAATCTGTGAGCCTATGTATGAGGAAAAAGGAAGATCTTTTGTCTAAGTGTTCAAGAGCTCTCTAAAGCAGCAGGAGCAAAGGATGGAAAAGACACATCGGCTGGATGTCTCGGAGAAGGTCCTAGAATTCATCTTCCCTGGTTGCTAGCTGGTGTGTGATAGGACTCAAATAGCTAGTGGGTGGAATTGATGGGAATTAGAGTACCCATAGGGTTGTGTCTAATCACTTTTCAAACTGTGTTTGTTTGTTTTTGCACGATAATCTCACACATCGGTATCATGGTATGGCATCCTTAATACAATGATGTTGCCTCCTCTTTCTAGGGCTCTGCAGTCTTCAAGCAAATTGAATTTATGCATAACTTGCTTACATGTCCTAGTTTAGAAAATCATGCAGCTCCTGGGATACTTTCCTTACGTCTGCCACCAGATTTGGGCGCATGCACATCGCTGATGTCACTGATCTAAGTGTGTCTTTCAACACTTTGTGTGTGTGATTCTTTCCTAGCGCCTACAGCAGACATGGGATAATTAATGTGTTATGCATTTTTAACAGGAACAACTGGCAGGTTAGGAACAAGCATCTCACATGGTTTGTGCTTAGTAGGAAAAATCAACCTGAAGCTTTAAAAGCCTATTGATCGGGAAACAAATCAGATTTTACATCTCATTATCCGGTATGCTTGATGTATGCGGCACATAATTAGGCATCTAAATGTTGAAATTGAAATAGACCGCGTGCCAGTTTGAACATTTCGGTTTTTGACCTTGATGGGGGAAAAAAATGTCCAGATGGACCTCTTGGACAATGGAACTGAGCAATGACTTTCTGACTCACCAGCATACTCCGGATCCACATGAGGAGGATAGAAGCGGAAGTTGATGAAAAAAGGGATAGGCACACCAAACTTGAACCACTCCACCACATAAGGGGTCTGCTGGCCGTTAAGGGGGTGGCTCACATCACATCCCAGAACTACGCTCTCTCCTGCACGGGCCGTCACAAACTGGGGCTCCTCTCTCACGCCGTGGACACCTGGACATAACCCGACATACAAGAAGGGTATTACATCAAATGTACATTCACATACAGAAAGCAAATATCGAGCATTTCCATAACAAACTAAACATGAAACAATTTGTCTGGAAATTGTGAAGTAGGGGTGAGGTCCACCCCTCGACGGAGCAGCCAAGACTACTAAGAATAAGAATAAGTATGGCTAAAAATACTTTAAATACACTTATAGTGCTTGGCCTCAAGTAAACTATAGATTTTACTAACGTACAACAGTATCATTGGTGCTAAGTAAGGGCTTTGCTGATCTCATACTGGTGTGTCATACTGGTGACTTCCACTTGTTCACTGTCTATTGTTTAATAGGGATAAATACTGAAACACAGAAACATTTTAGACAGCACTTACAGTTTTATTGATTTAACAAATTGCACCATGTTAAAGCTTGCTTCAGTTGTTGATATGCACTGGAAAAATAATATATCAATTCCAGTCATGATCCTTTTACAACGTATGTACAAGCACTCTCAAAAATCTACATAAGCATAAGTAATGGGTTCACCTGATCCAAACAGATGATGTGCTTGACATATCTCTGGAGAGAAAAAAAACTCCCATCTGAGGGGCTTCTAATATTCTAATACACACAGATGCCACATTCTCTGCAAACCTGCATTATACACACCATGTAAACCATGCAATCAGGAATAAAGACCCTCACTTGAATAACCATTCTGACTCTTTTCCTCCTGAACTGAACTGTGCTTACAAATATCCCTGAACTTTTCCACCAAAAAGTTTTCTGTTTACGGCAAGCTTAATACTTGCTATCACCAAAGATCTCCATCATTACGGAGTAGCTCATGCAATGATACAATGCCTCCTACTCTAGATGTACTCTGGAGGCATGCACACTGTCAAGCTGTGAAATGGTTACTTTCCCTCTCACTCTGAACCCACTACCTCTGCCCTAGACTTTAACATTGATGTTAGTTATCATCATAAATTCCAGCATCATTATATTGCTAGAGCGGCTCTAGCAGTAGATGGTCCTTTCAAACATCCATCCGTACACATTGACACGGATGTCAGCAGCAATCAAGCTGACGTCTCTAAATGACTTTAGAGTGCAGTGGTAAAACACTCGCACCATCATCTGAGATTGCAAGTTTGATTCCTGGGTGCTGTTGTAACCTCTCGCAGCTGGAGGTATAGAGAGATCTGATTGGCTGAGCTCTCTCAGAGGGGAGGGATGAGAGATACTTAGAGGTCCCACGTTAACCACGGCACTACAGCCAATCAGGGGCATCTGTGAGCTCACGCAAGCGGAATGAGCGTATAGCGCTGTCCTCCAAGTGTGTTATGTCGCATCCAACAAGCAGTTCGAAAAAGATGTGGTCTGCTAGCTTCACGTGATTCGGAGGAAACACGTGATAGTCTTCTAATCTCCCAAATGAGTGGTAGTACTAGCCTTAATGTGAGAGCGCCCCTAGTGATGGGGAGGAACTGGACACGACTAAATTAGGGAGAGAAAAAAAATGCTTTGGATTATAGGGTAAATCAAAAAATACATGGAGAAAACCCACCAATCACAGGGAAAACATGCAAACTCCAGTAGATACTAGAGAAGTCTTTTAAAATGTCATACTGTACATGATTGATATATACTAGCGTTAGTATAAGGTTACAGCTAAAATAAGCTGATTAACTTTAATGTAATTAGTTATACAGTTAAACCTTGGATTGTGAGCATAATTAGTTCCGGAAGCGTGCTTGTGGATCAAAACACTCATATATCAGAGCGAAATTTATTTTTAAAAATTGCTTGTCTTGCAAAACACGCGTTTAGTAGTTACTCACTACTCTGCTGAGGATATGTTTGCTCTAATGACCTGTGTTTTATCTCATAGTGGCGCTTCACATTATTCCCTTTACTAACGCCATGGTTTCAAAACATATCAGACAAACAGGTTAAGAATAAACATACAGTGATCTGTCTATATATCTTTGAAGGTTCAGTTTTCATTGCTGTCCTTCCCATTTTTGTGTGTTGAAAAACGTGTTGAATTGATTGGCTCTGTTTAATGACGCATATAGCCACGCCCACCTCAAGGAAAAAAGTGCTATATTAGTTCAAAAAAACTCTGGACTGTGATGTAATCTGTCACAAAACTGGTCATAACTTCACTTCTACTCTAACATTATGATGCAGGTGCAACATCAGACAGAGACCATAGGACTGACAAGTTTCATTAAATTCTGTTAAACCAAAAAAAAAATTCTGATTTGAGTTTGAAAATGTATGAAACAATTTCTGATTGAGTTCTGACAAATGTACAGACAAAACCAGACGAATGAATATATATATATATACACCTAAACATCTTGTTAACTTAAAGTTCTTGTTAAGGTGTTAGGTATATCTGATGAAGGAAAGTACTTTACTTGAGTTGTGGGGCTGACAATTCTCAGCACCTAGCAGTAGTTCTCAATTATCATGTGAAAGCGATTAACCAGAAAGAACTTTAATGGCAATTAGCACAGAACAAACCACTTAAATTTTTTTAGTTAAAGTAAACTATAATCATAAGTTTAAAAACATCTGCCAGTTTCAGAATCAACAGGATTTTTTAAATTTTTTTTCAAAAAAAGGCTGACAATTCTAACTTTTCATCTACCGGCCATTTGCCATTGCCTAAGAGGTGGCAGACAAAAGTCCCACTACATTAATGAGATTACACGCAGCATGTTAGAACAATTAATTGATCACTTCTAAATTGCAACCGCTCAGATTTTACTAGAGGAGTTCAAGTCAAACTCACAAAAGCACTTGTGATGAAATTTCTTGTGAATGAAGGAGTAAAACTGACTTCAAGCACTGTATGGTCAAGAGACTCTCAGTAAAAGGTACAAATGTTTTAAATAATGATTGATTTTGATTTTGTAGAAGAGACAAATCTGTCTGTGAGAACTGTACACACAATCATTTACCAACACCATTTGCATATTATAGGAACTGAGCTGGGAGTTATTGCCACATCCACCGTACAGTCCTGACCTCACTCCAAGCCATTTCCACATGTCTGGGCCAATAAAGAAGCTCCTGGGAGGCCAGCGTTTCAGACGTGAAGCATTCAGTTATACTGAATTATTCTGGTGTACTAAGAAACCTTTATACCTTTATGGTATCTTAGCACTAATGAAATGGATTATATATAGCGAAATAAAGGGAGTATTTATTCTTATAACTGTGTTCTATTATTCTGCACAAGCAGAATAATAAAAGTCCCAGTTTGACTTTATAAAGGAAGACTGCTTACTGCTGACTGACATACAGTACAGGCCCCTTTTAGCCCTTTGTGTAAAGCTAAAGGTCACTGTACCTGCCTTAGCAACAAAAAGTAAAGCATTAGGATTGACTTTTTTCCAGTTGTTTTTATTTTGTAGCTTGAGAAAGTTCACTTCAGAAGAATTTAAAACACCTTCACTACTACGGTAAAATGCAGGAAAACTGCTGACAGTGTGCTCCCGACTCCTGAGATACTGTGAAAAAATAAACAAAAAACTTCAACAAACTACGGCATTAAGATTCAAATTTCACTACAAAAAAAAAAAAGTCTAGTACCATACAGTAGCTGAGAATAAAAAACTTTAAGAATCTATATATATATATATATATTTGTGTTGCAGTGATGGGGCTTTTTTTCTGTAGTAGAAATGATTTCCCCATCTTCTTCCGTAAGTGCTGCTATACATCAATTAGTTGTAGTATTTACCAGTTTAATCTTCTTGTTCCAGGGAAATAGGTCACTTTATTAGATTTTTTGCAGCACAGCTTTTAGACAGAAACAGAACAGATTTCATCAAATTATGTGTGGGTCTGTGAGCTTATTGTGATAGTACAACTGTGCGAATACAAAAAAGCCAAACACAAAAAGCAGTTTAGTCATAATGAATGGGCAAGGAGAAGTATGCACATTCATATAAACTCTCTAGATCCTGAACATGGTATCAACCTCACAATAAAACGCCCTCAGCCACACAGACAGGGTACATGCAGGTTTAGGCTTGTTAATATGTGGGCACCTTACAAACTAATTGGATCACTGAATGAAATGTCAGCATATGAATGTATTGTGCGTACATTATATTAATAATAAATATTGTGCATCTAGGATTGGAACAAACGCAATTACACATGAAGAATTGCACAGACATAACAAGGCTTTGTTGTGGGCGCAACAGTCGGTTTAAACAGAAGCAGGCCAAGGTTTCACATTCTGAGCCTTGGCTGACCTGGTCGGAGCGATCACCATTTCATTCATTCGATCTTAGGCACAACAAAGTCAAGTATCCACCTTTAGCAAATATTCAAATTCCCATCAGTCATTCCGTACATTAGCACTGCAAAAACATGTTTATTGTAAGCAGTGCCAAACAGCATGCCTACTAGACATTTCAACTATGTTTTACTAGAAAAAAAATGATTCAGTTACATATTATGATACAGTACATTTGTTTTTGCAATTTATGTATCAGGATACTGACTCCAAAATCTATTTTTAATCTATTAAAAATGTTTTTAATTTACATATGTTTGCATTGAGGGGGTAAAATGTTGACATTCCTCCAGATTAAGTATAGTACATGACCAAGTTCTGATATTCTGAGGGCCGAATTCAGATTACACGAGTCACCTGCACTGATTGTACGGCTGCCAGAGTTTTCCTACCTAAACGCAAGTGATGACTATTTCAATAGCATCTTCGCCAGGAACCACCATGGGCCTGTCAAGCATAGCCAGGGGGGTGATCATGAAGTCACAACCCACACTATCACAGCTTTTATATTTAGTGGCCCAAGCAACAGCGTCAACTCAGGCTTAATGTGTTCTGAAAATTTTGTAATGTAATGTACAGTAATGTAATGATGTATTGTAATACCAAGGGGGTCAATATGATTTATTTTACAATAAAAGGGGTCTTTGGGAACTAAACAACTCCTAAAATTACCTAATAAGCATTGAAATGATGTGGAGGAGGTAATGCACCAATTGCCTATAACTTCAAAAGAAGGAGAAGGCATAATCTTATAAAGCGAGAGCATTTTGCACGTACCTTGCAGAAGATTCAATTTAAGATTTTATTTGTATAGCACTTTTTAACAATAGCCCTTGCCAAAAAGCTCCTTTAAAGAAATACATATTTTCTCTATAAATTGAAACATTTTTCATACAAAAAAGATATGATTTTTATTTTCTGCAAACCCTGTGGTGCATTTTCAAGGAAATTGTCAATTTTGACCCTTCGATTCACTGCCTCAAATCAACCACCTAACAATGGCTTTATTGAAATGTGTAACAAATACAACATGCAAGCAAAATATTATTTACAAAAATTAAAAGATGAATAAATGTAATAAATTAAATTCGAATTGATCTGTATAGCGCTTTTAACAATTGACATTGTTGCAAAGCAGCTTTACACAATCAAAAGAATGATTTAAGCTTGTATGATATGTGAATGTGTATGAATCAAAATTATAAGATAAAATTGATAAAATGAATGAAAAAACAACGCTTAAAAATTGCTTTGGTAACAATAGAAATCGGGCAAATTTAGCAATATGGTTTGCACATTCATTATTCAAAAGCTTATGAAATAACAGTTGATGCAGCACCTCACGTTTCATCATGTGCTGACAGGTGATTGTGTAGATGAATTAATGCAACACGAAAATACAGTGGAACCTCGGATTGCGAGTAACTCAGTTTATGAGTGTTCGGCAAGACGAGCAAAGATTTTTAATACATTTTGACTTGAAAAACGAGCATGTCTTGGTTTACGAGTGCCGAGTTTTTTGACACCCACACACACACACTCTCTCTCACTTTTACACCCCCCCTCCCCGGCTCCACACAGACACACACACACACACACACACACTCTGCTCTACACAGAAACTCTGCTCTGTCGCGATTCTTTTCAAAGGTAAGGTGCTGGTTCATTTGTTTTGTTTTGTTTTTTACTTTACAGCAGTGATTCCGTTAGTCTGCGCTCACGCAAATGTCATTAGAGAGAGTTATTTTCCCGTTAAAACAATGTTTCCGTTGTGTGTGTGTTTGTTGTGAAACTTAAAATGCGAGGTGGGGGGAGGGAGGAGGAGTTTTACTGTGTAAGACGAGGCGAGGGAAGAAGCTAATTCCACACACACACACATACACACACAAATACACGGCGCCTGCGCGCACAAACGGAAACACTTATCTGTTGGGATTTATTTTAACTTTTTTTAAAGGTAAAGTGCAGGTTAATTTGTTTTATTTTTACTTTATATATTGTATAAATAATTTTTCTGTATTTATTTTTTTGGGCTGTGGAATGAATTATTTGAGTTTTAATTATTTCTTATGGGAAGATTTGATTTGGTTTATGAGTGTTTTTTGAATACGAGCCCACTTCCGGAAACGAATTATGCTCGTAATCCAAGGTTCCACTGTGATAATAAATGAGGTCAGAAATATGTGTTTCTGAACAATTGTACTTTTAATTAAATACATTTCCACAATAGGCATGCTTTTATCTCCACACATCTTTAGAGCTTTAACTTATTTACATTACGTCCTGTACATACGAGCGAGTTCCGTTCCATAAGTCCAATTTGTTCGTAGATCCAGCAAACCTTGTCTATTATGTCTACTAGGATACTAACATAAAATGGCTATACAGAGTATATTAAAGTACTTTAGAGTAATGTTCTACTAATGATAGAATTGTGCAATCGTGTTTGCTATCTTTTCACCTCGCTCCATTATTTTCTCTTTTGTCTTCATTGTTGTTGCTTGGCGCTTCTTAGCAATAACAACTTCATCGCCACTGCTTTTACACTTGCATCCGGACATCCTGGGCTTATACTGCACTTGCAAAGGATGCACACTGAAGGTACATGACGATGTACGCCGGACATGTGATCTAACTTTTGTGATTGAACATGCGCGAATGCATACAAGTTCGTATGTCCAGCTTCCGACAAACCTAAATCGCCTATTCACTTTATTAGACTTTTGAAAGAGAGGAAATACTATAAGCGAGATATTAAGAAGAATCTCTGAGAACTGGGGTGGGCAACCACGCAGAAATACTGTTGCACAACTGCTCGTCCATAGTTGGTCTTCTCAGACTACATTGTGAATATTGTAGGATCCCAAATGGTGCAATTGTCTTAAAATGACAGGAAGGCTTAGAGAGCATTATGCAATTATTAGTGCCATTTAGCACCCCTTGATGTCTATAGACCATTTTATGACCCATTAACCGTGCTTTAACAGAACAGCTTCATGAGTGCTAATAAAACTCTATTATCAGTCATTTGTATTGGCCAACCTGTAATTATTTCAAGTCTTACTCCACAGTTTTTTTATACTCACTTTAGTTTCTCTATACTGTACTGTTGATAAACATTGACATCTATTTCTAAAAGAAACCAATTGGTGATCTTAGTATAGTATAAAGGATCTGTCTCCTGGTCAATATTAACTTTTGTTCCACCTTATAATACTAATTATATAAACTGTAATGCTATTTGCTACGTTCTATTTATCACTCATTGAGTCATTTTTAGGATTTCCACTTACATTAATTACTTACAAAATACACCATCTCAGCATGACAAAAGGAAGGAGGAGGGTGTGAAACCTGCTTTCAACTGCAATCCTCAGACTGCAAGGCAGCATTTGACTGACACATTGGGAATCTGCAATCATGCAGCGAGGGAAACAGAGACGTGGAAAGAAATACAGAGAACTGCTCAGCTGCCTGGATCGCTGATGGATCTGTATGTAAACACCGGCTTGTCTTTGGTAAAGGTCATTTAACACGAAAAAAAACAGCTTAAAGTCACGGCAATGCCGGCAACACACGCTCTAGAGAGGCAACCGGATGAGTGAGTGATCAGATCATACTGTACCTGTACCACACAGGTTAAGAGGAATATGCACAGAGGCAGGGACCCCACCTTGGAATCTCTGTCATGTCTGTGTCATGAAATGTCAAGTCATTTACTATTAAGGCTGTGCGGTATGACGATCTGATACTGATATTATAATATAATAGCACAATAAAGCTCTTTTTCTTTTCTTTCTTCACATATTAAGTGACTGATTTTGCTCAACAAAAAACTCTGACTCTATAATGGCCCACAATATTTTTACCTCATACCACAGGTATTAAAGGTGTTGATCGATGTTATATAACAGTAGCTTGTTTCCATAGTAACAGCTAATTTACAAAGACTTGTCGATATGGATGATTTCGTTAAATCTACGGGAGATGGTTATTGAGCATTTCTGCAAGTCTCCTGTGTGAGTAATTTGTCACATGTCATACTTTTATCACTTTATTCACCACGATAAGCTGTATTTTTATTTTTTTTGTATTATTAACTGTATTAAAAACAAGCTGATGTTACATAACATTAATCAACACCTTCAATACCTGTGGCATGAGATAAAAATATCATGGGCCATTATAGAGAACGAAATGTTTAGCGTTGTTCTAATGTAAGTGATAAACACTGAGTAACTAAGTTGTTTTGTGAACGCATCACAAATAGTTATCATTAATAAGTGTTATAAGAAGCATGAAATGCTTCAGGATGTGCTGTTATTGGAAAGTAATCAGTTTTCATGATCCTACTGTTGATTATGATCTTACAACGGCACACTTGGTCCCTACATAATCACCCACGCCAGTTATCATATTACCTCATGGAACTTTTTTTTTTTTTTAAACACACAGCTAATTTATGAATAGGTGGAAAAGTGAAAAGAAAAATAAATTCTATAGAAGTCCTAAAGAACAAAATCTATGGAATATCTACAAAAGTATTGAAACTAAAGTGAAACTCGATGTCTTTATGCCTTTTTTTTTTTTTTTAAACAATGTCAGTCATGATAATGTTGTTAGTCCTTCGGCTGCTCCCATCGAGGGGCCGCCACAGGGGACCATTCGATCCGCACAACAACTTGGCACAAGTTTTATACCGGATGCCCTTCATGATGCAACCCTCCCATTTCATCCGGGCTTGGGACCAGCACTGCATCCATGATAATCATGAGAGTAATTTGTTATTTTATGCAATGAAATTGCTATACATCAATCAATATTTAATATAAAGTCCTTCATTCTTCAAAACCCGCTGGCTCCGGCTGGGCACAGAGTCAAAAAGACGTCTGCAGTACTCTGGTGTCACTCGCTCAATCCATGTCTGCTTGATTGCTTTCTAAAGATCATGTACAGAAATTTGCCACTGAAGTTCATAATTCACTTGAGAATTCCCTCGTCTTAGCCATTTTTGTGCAGAAGACAGAATTGACATCCTATTGAATTTTTGTACCCAAGGGAACCTAGTACCTGATAAGCATTAAATAAAGATTGACTTCCTAGTTAGTACTTTGCCACTACAAGTTCCACCTCATTCATAAAATAAATAAATAAACAAGAATAATAACAATTAAATAAATAAATAAAGTAGGTTTAAAAAATGGCCCCCGAGTGGCGCAGTGGTAAAATGCTCGCCCTATCATCTGGAGATCGCTACACTGATTCCCGGGTGATGCTGTAGCCTCTCGCAGCCGGGGGCCTGGAGAGAGCTGATTGGCCGAGCTCTCTCAGCGGGGTGGAAGCCACTTATCTCTCACATCAATCACGGCTCCACAGCCAATCATGGGCGTCTGTGAGCTCACGCAAGCGCAAGGAGCAGAAAGCGCTGTCTTCAGAGTGTATTACACCGCCGCCGATGGTGTGTGAGCGAGCAGTTCGAAAAGATGCAGTCCCGTGGGTTCGGAGGAAACACGCGATTTGACCCTCCCTGACTGGTGGTAGTAGCCTTAATGTGGGAGCCCCCTAGTGATGGGTGGGAATTGGATATGGCTAAAAAAAATAAATAAAAAATAAATAGAATAAAATAAAAAATAAATTAGCGCGAACTTAATTTGAACCTCTACTAAATCATATAATAATAAAAACAAGTTTAATGTAGCATGCATTTTTAGATTTTATAGCAGTGTTAGAACATAGACATCTCAGAGAACGAAATAAATTTGTTCTGTAGAATATTCGGTAGAATTCTGTAGAATATCAGATTCATAGCAGAGGGTCTACAAATTCCAATGTCTAAAGACTTTTTAAAGGGCATTTTAAAGAGCCCTACTAAATTCTGTAAAATTCTATAGAACTTTAATTCCAGAATAAAACACAAGCAATCTTTTAATATACCTTAAACTCGAGCGCTCCTTACAGTACTACAGCATAATGCCAAATACCCAAGCAGCCACATGCTGGCTGACGAGCTTTCCTATTTAGAAACGAGAGCCTACGAACCACAAGAATTCTATTAGTGCACTCGGTTTAGAGGTCATGTTTTATTAAACTTGAACCAAATTGTGTCAAGATTGCATCATACATATTACAATATCGTCTTCAGCACAGTGACTTCAGCACAGGATGAAAAATAAAGTTAGTAGAGTAGTACAGACACCTCAGGGACACCAGATGGTCAGTAAGTCCTTTGAAAAACAAAAGACATGGTCATTTTAGCAGGGTCACTGATGTCCATCTGATAGACTCTGCACCATGTCTTCCCACGAACTCACCCCATCTGGAGCCTGGTGTCCCTGAACCTCACAATCTGTTTCCAGCCTTAACATGCGCTGTACGGCACAATGCATTGACTAGTTCCAGGCACTGGGTTGGAAAGAACTTTTTTGGACATTATTGTAATTTGTATGTGTAGTGTTGTGTAGTGTTGCCACCTGACAGCTCCAAGATCACTGGTTTATGGTTACCTGTCTATTAGATCCAATAGTGTAATTGTGTGGGGATATCTCCTTAGCACACTTTAGGCCACTTAGTACCAATTGAGCATCGTTAAGATGCCATAGCCTGTCTGAGTACTTGTTGCTGTGGACATTGTTTTCCATGTCCATCCCTTTATGAATACAGGATAACTTGGAAGTCACAAAGCTAAAATCATCTGAAACATGTTTCTTGAACATGACAAGAAGTTCAGTGTAATCAAATGGCCTTCAACATCACCAAATTTCAATCCAACAGAGCACCATTGGAATATGCTGAACCTGCAGCAACTGTGATGCTATCATGTCACTATCTATGCCATGAAGAATTAAGGCACTTCTCAAGGCAAAGGGACGTCCAACCAGTACTAGCAAGGTGTATCTAACTGTATCTATCTAAGGTATGTGCCTTTACAGTATATGCATTATTTCTATGTTTTTTGTTAACATTACTGTTGCGAAAACCTACAGTACCAAACTGTGACTTCACTACTGAGGTTTGTTCTAAACCATGACTGTACCATTAAACCCCTATTAGACTTCCTATCAGTTCCTTCGACCTTTTTCATCAATAAGACATTTCTGTCCTCAATCACTAGATATACTGTATATATATGTATTTTGCATAAACACTACAAACTGTGTGCAAATCCCAGGAGCTCAGCTATTTCAGAAATACTCCAACCAGCCTGTCTGGCACCTCCAAAGTCACTGATATCACATTTTCACACCAACCTGATGTACAATGTGAACAATAACTAAAGCTCTTGACCTGTATCTGAATTATTTAATGTATACGTTCAACCAGCTTGTGTATACGGTACACACTAGAGTACATCTAAGATGTCCAGGTAAAATGTAAATTTCGCGTTCTGTAAGGCATTTGATTGCATTCATTGATAAAAAAATGATGACAGCAGAACAAATCCTCACCAGGAAATGTGGTCTTTAGTGAAACACAGCAGGGCCTCAACCACTTTCTCTACATTAAATGAATCTATGAAACGATCTGCACACAGATTCCCAAAGCAGCTCAATAAGAGCATTGCCTTAATAACATTGCAAGTGCAATGTGGTAAATTATATACGCACAAAAGAGCATGGATGTAGTATTCCTACCCTAGTAATACAGTTGTTTCCTATTAAAAGAAGAAATATCTTCCTGTTCTAAGACACAGTGCAGTTCTGTATAAGTAAGCAAATTGCTGAATATTTAATAGATCTGATGGAGACAGAATGAGCCACACTGACAACTCCAGCTGATGGAAGTCTAAGAGAGACGGAAAGTAAGTTGAGAAAGCAAAAGGAGAGAGAGAGTATGCACAACTATAACTCAAATTCAGCCTCAGACTGTACTGAGAGCCACACTGAATGACACATTTGCAATTGTCAGAGCCACCTAGAAAAATTCAACAAATACTTTTAACCTTTGTGCAAATAAGAATTTATTTTGACAAAAATATTTATCTAAAATAACAAAACGGGAAACAGTAAAAGGGAAGTATCATATCATACTATTTTTACTGTACATATTTTTATGAAAAGAAATATTACAAATTATTGAATGTTGAGTTTAAGCTGTATAACTGTACAGATATGAGGGCTGAGAATCATACTGTAGGTCCGATTCAATTGAGATTTTCAGTTCTATTCAATTTAACAGCACTAAGGTTTATTGACTTAGAAACATTATTACTTATAGGTTGAAAACTAGTTAAAGTAGTAAATTGGAATGAGATGTAACTTGTGTTGTTAATTGTGATCGAAGTATATCCTATGTAACCCTATACTTGACTAAAAGTAGAGATACCCTAGGTAAATACTATTTTAGTCCTCCAGTTACATTCCTATTTGGGTAAAAGTACTTACCTTTACATTTTCTTAAGTATTAAAAGTCCTGAGCTTGTATTAGTGTACAGTAGCTTTTAAATCATAGTAAAATGGTCTCCCTTTCATACAGTGCTATCGTTCTCTCTCTTTGCTTCCCAGCTGTAGTAGTACTTTTTCATCGCTGTCTGCATCCATGTCATTTCAAACACCTGACGGAAGACAAATCATGCAGAAAAAGAAAATACCTGGCAGGTGGCAATTCTACACATCGCTTTAGTCTTGGAACACAACACCATGCACAAACGTAGTGAAGTAGAACGTATAGATATTTGTTGCAGGATATAGTGAAGTAAAAGTAAAAAGTACCCACTAATGAAACTTCTTAAGTAAAGGTAAAGGTATATATCATGTTGTGTACAAAGTGATTATCTTTTTTCTTCCTGCCAGTCTTCCGGTCCACACTCAAGTCCAGTAGGTGGCGGTATTGAACAATTCACCATAAACTCAAAATAAGACGTATTTTGCGCAAGATTTTGCAAACAGTTCAGACTTATTGCAAAAGTTGTGGTGTATTTTTATTGACTAATTTGATTTTAAAGAACTTTACCTACATATGGTACCAATGGATTGAATCCACCAACAAAGGTTGACTAAACTGCATACCTGATTTATTCATATAGCTCTAACAGTGAGAGTAAAATGATTGCAACTGTCTTTTTAGGCTTTGTCCAAAATGAAACTACTGGATCCATATTTACTGATTTAGTGTGCATGGTAATGGGAAATAAAATTTATCCAAAGGGGGAAAAAACTTTTCTTTTTAATCTCTTAAATTCTCGCAGGAGAAAAGGTTACACCGAATTACTGCCGAAAATGAAAAGTGGGTTGCTCCTGTTCTATTATAAACAGGTGAAAACGGTATGGACCCGAAGGCTGGAGGTCAAACAAACAGCGCTTTGCAAGGTGGTAAAGAAGGTCGCTTTGCCAAGGGTGGGCATTATCAGCAAGCAGACAGCTGTGTGAATGCCCCTGGCGTTAGTTGTCCATGTGCCCCGTCTCTCTCCTTGGTTCATTCATGGTGTCACCTGATTTTAACTATCGGGGGCATTAAAAAAAAATCAATGAATTGTGAAACTCACTGCCAGCAGACTTTGTCATTTTATTCATTCATCTTCAGTAACAGCTTTATCCTGGTTAGGGTTGTGCTGGATCTGCAGTCCATCCCAGAATCACTGGCTGCAAGCCAGGAATACACACCATGGATGGGATGCCAGTCTATCCCAGGGTGTGATATACACACATACACATAGATGTACTGTAGATGAATTTGTTGGTACCCTTCCATTAAAGAAAGAATGAACCATGATCAGTGAAATAACTTTAAACTGACAAAAGTAATAATAAATAATGATATAATGAACATTGACTAACAAAAATCAGACATTGCATTTGAACTGTGATTCAACAGAATTTTTTTTTTTTTTTTAATGGAACTGGTCTGGACATAAATGATGTGACTCTTTGTTGCACGACCACTTACTGTAATCAAACGACTACTGTAACTCTCAATGAGACTCCTGCACATGTCCAAATGCTACTGTAGTTTGGACCACACATTGTGAGAAAACTGCTCCAGTTGACTCAGGTATGAAGGGTTTCTTCTCCAGACTGCAAAAGGCCACTTCAGAATAGTCTAAAGTTTTGTTCTTAGCCTTTCTTGGTGGTTTTAGCTAAGTCTTTATCCTAGTAGAGAACCGAAGATTGAGCTTTCTCACACTGGGCATTAGGTTTCGCTCCATAATGCCTCTATAGTCTTGAGATTTCATTGTACCCTGCACAGATTCAAGACACCCTATATGAGATGCCGCAAAACAGCCATAGAACATAACCGAGACTCCTTCATGTATCGAGGTAGGGTTCGTGTTCTTTTCTTTAAAAGCTGTTTGTGTACTGTATATGAACATACGACTGATGTGCCTTGCCAAAAAGCTCTGGAAGCAATGTGGCTTGTCATTGAGCAATTTGGCAAATTCCAAAATGATTCGCTTTCAACAGTGGAGTGCTCCTTGGTCGTTTTCCATTCAGTCCAATGTCGATGGTGAGATCAGACACTACCTTGTTCCTTGACCTTGGAGTTCACCTTGAATCTCTTTGGAAGTTGTCCTTAGTTGTTAGCTTATCAATCGAATTACCCTTCTGTTCAATTTGACGTCAGATTTTCCTCTAGCGGCCACGTCCAGACAGGTTGGCTGCAGTCCCATGGACTGTAAACGTCCTAATAATATTTGCAGCTGTAGACACAGGAACATTAAGCTGCTTGCGGGTGGTATTTCAGTCGTTACCTTTACCATTCTTGTTGTAATTTTCATTCGGGTCTCCTCAGACAACTTGTCTCATTTGCTTTCTCTGGTCTATGTTTAGTGGGGTACCCACACCCTGATACCAAAAAGCAAAGTGACTACTTTTCAACATTTAAACAGCCTGACCTACTGATTGCAAGATCGATGACAACTGTGATGCTAATTACAGCACGCACTTTAGTTTAACATGTCAGCATGGTCACATTATTTTCAATTTGTGCTAGGGGTACCAACTAAAGTGTCCAGGCCAGTTTTGTTATTATTATTATTATTATTATTATTGCTTTGAAATTAGAATTGTCTAAAAAATTTCAGATTTTTCTTAGTTTGTGTTCATTAAATTATTATTTATTCTTACTTTCATCAAGTTATTTCAATGACCATTGTGGGTATGTGTTCAACTAATTTGTCCATGCGTGTATTCACACATGGGGCAATTTAGCATAGGAAGGGTAGGAACAAGACAGAATACTATACCATCATGCTATTTTATGATTCATTTGCAAACATACAGGCTTCTACAGGTATGGTGTGACATTTGACTCATCGTAACAGCTACGTATCTGCAGATTTACGTAGCACAGAATGACTCAAATGCCTGTAAGTCGGCGTATAAAATGACTAAACCACTTGTTTAAAAAGCTTTTTTTTTTTTACAGTGATTTGTTTGCAAATCTAAATGCCATGACATATACAGTATACTATAACATATTTCAAAAATCTCATGTATTATTCTGACATACAGTACCTGAGGTTGAATACTCTAATATCTCACTAGCAGTTTATCATGTTGCTATTATTAACCTTTTCTTGGCTGGGAAATCTGATATGGAAACTATCCTATCATATTCATCTTTCCAGTTTTAACATTATGCCTTATTTTGCCCTAATTTCCACCATAAAGTTGGCACTTACAGGCCAAAGCAGACACAAACCCTGGCTTCTATGACTGCTTTGCTGCATTAAAGCAAAGGATAAAGCATTCTGAGAAGTGTTACAGTAATAGTTATCAGTTGCTGGGAATGTATGTGTAAAACTCATGCGTGTATGATTTTACATCTCTAGAGTACATTACCTCCTTAGGTTGTAGGAAAGGCTGCTCATTTAAGCAGGTCATTTAAGCATTTACATTTTCTGGACCGTATCAGCCCCTTCTCTTTCAATGTGCATGCTTAGAGAATGCTTATATTCATTCATTCATTCATTCATTCATTCCACTTAAGTAATTTCCTTATACCGGTTAGGGTTACTCGGTATGCAAGGCAGGAATACTCCCCGGAACGGACGCCAGTCCATCATGTATACTGTATCTGTATAAGTATAAGTATAAGTAATTATAGATCCACAGTAGTTTGTAAAAACGCAAAAAGATTCCACCACAGCCATGAAAACAATAAACCTCTCATTACAAATTACTGAATTTATATTAATACGAACCCCCTGGGCTTTTTAACTATTCATAGTTAGATACATTTTTATGTTACTGGATTGTGCATGAGACTACTTCCTGTTGTCACAAATGTTACAGTCGATCAGTAATTCCCTCATCAGCCACTATTCTAGTTTGTCTTTTGAACTTGGAATACAAAAAACAGCTTGTCATTTTTAGAGAGTCTGGAAGACTCTTGTGGTGGAGAAACTCCCCTGAGTGAATGCTACATTAAGAGAAATCTTCACAATATAATCAATTAGCACTTTTTCTTTCATAAACCCTAAAACTGTAATATAATTTTATTAGGTTGCAACTTTGTCTGCACAAAACACAACTTCAGACCAAAGGTGTTTTTGAGGAGATTATGTTGGGATAACAATGAATGAATGACTCCAACACAATGCTGCAAATACAACCGCAAAACAACAAATTATAGACAATAGTAAAATAGTATGATATAATGTTACTATAATATTAATATTATTCCATTGTATGTGACAATATATAATGTATAGCAATAATTTTAATATTAAAATATTTATACGTTTTATAAGTTTTTCTTTTCCTGAAGTGTGTGTATATATAGAACATTTACGCCAAATTACAAAACATACCGTTTCACAGAACAAATCTTGGATGTTAAGTGCTGCATACATTGACATGCTCATAAATTGCTGATGCTAGGTTTATTGTTTGTTTGTTTTTCTTTCTGACACTTCTATGTAGATTGATTTGGTACACTGCAGTTGTGTATTATTTAGTGCTTGGATACCTTCACGACAGAAAGTTTTCTCAGTACGCTGGAGCCATTACTGGACTGCTTGCTTCACATCCGAAAGGCTGGCCTCCCAGGAACTCCTTTAATGGCTCAAATATGTGGAAATGGCTCAGCGTGAGGTCAGGACTATATGAGAGATGCAGCAATAACTCCCAGCCAAGTTCCTGTAATGTGCAGGTGTTTTTTTATGTATCTCTGCTGCAATTGAGCGACAAATTATCCATCAATTTTGAAAGATCAGCCATTCTCCTCACTGAATTTTCATGTGCACGACTGCAGTGGGCTGCTAGCCATCTCAGCCTGGATTGTCATTCACAGACACAGCCTTGTTTGAACAGTTTGCATTATTAAAATGTTTTACTGTTGCCAAGAGTCTAATCACCATACTGTGCTTCTTTGCTCCTGTTTACGTGATCACTCACAAGAAATTTTATCACATGTCCTGGTTTGACTTGAACACCCCTCGCATGCGCATTTACTAGCAACACCAGTGGGGTTCCAAGTGGACCAGTGGCTAGCATGGACAGGGAACAAAAAAAATAGCACAGGCATTATGAGCACTCAATGACGCATTTTAGTGGAGATATTTACTGTAAATAAACGTTGTTTTAAAGTTACATTTGCAACACCATTCAGTCAACGTTATCCCAGTCAACACTGGTTCAACGTTATATCATTGAAGTGATTCTAACTTTCAAAAACAACCTAATACCAAGGGTGTTCCACAATCCGTAATAATGCTGCCAAATTAGCGTTGTCACAACATGCTGACAATCCAAAATTCCTGCTGGGTTTATTGCATATACGCCATGTGTGCCATATGTATGTGCGCCATGAAAATCCCTTTAAAATAGCTGTTAATAAAGAAACATTAACCTATCTGAATGGTTAGTCTTTCATCTGCTCCCGTCAAGGAGTCCGCACAGTGGACCATCCTATACACACAGATTTTACACCAGATTCCCTTTCGACGCAACCCTCCCATTTTATCCGGGCTTGGGACCTGTACTGCATCCGGTGGCTGGGGTTTGTGCATTGGGTGGGAATCAAACCTGGGCCCTTCCACGTGGCAGGCAAAAAACCTACCAATGGGCCACCAATGCCCAGTCCCTATCTGAATGGGGTTAATACTTTTATTAATAACTTTATCAAAGCTGATGTTATAGACAATTAGTCAAGGCAAGAAGAATTTGACAACACTGTGCTGTAAAAGTGTGTACAGTTATTAAAGTGATTTCCGTAGGCAGAGTTCTTGGACCACACACACACACACACACACAGTACTAATGTTCTGCTTCATTTGTAGCTGCAGTGTGAAGCCCCGCCCACAGGCGCTCTTTCTTTCTTTCCTTCCTGCAGCTCACATTTTCCCGTTTTTAGACATCTTCAGCATCAAATCAACATTTTTTCAGAGCAGTCCGGGTCTGAGATGACCTTGCCTGCTGCACTAGTGACCAGTGGACTGAGTGCTTGTGAGTTTCCGATGCTCTTCACACTGCTCACTCGTTTCTAAGGCTGCCTTCAAAGCCGCATTGTGCCACAGCGAGCCTCCAGCGCCGACACGCCAACCAGTGCTGATAACGATCATGCTGATAATTCAAGCATACACTTATTATTTTTCATTCAAACGCTTGAAGAAGAACGTGCACCACTCGCACGTTATAATGGCAATTCAATTCTAAAGGCCCAAAATGTAGTAGACGAAACGTCTTATGACAGCAATAATAATAAAAAAAAACACATCAATGCACCAAGTTAGTAGTCTGTGTGTGATTTGACACTGAAATGTTTATCAAAGCTCAACTGACTTTCCAGAACCACGCACGCGGCGTTAATTGTATGGAGTCCAGATGCACGCGCGTAGTCCTAATTAGCGCGAGCGCGCGGCCCCTCCTCCTGGACGCGCGCGGAAAACGCAAGGTTAAATAAGTCCACGCATGTATGGACAAAACGTAAAGCAAAGCATGCACGGATACACTGTTTCGTTTATTATTATTATTATTATTAATAATAATAATAATAATAATAATGCACAAGGCCCATGACAGGCGCGTTTAGTAGTTCAATCAAAACAGTGTAGCATGGCGCCTGCAAAGAATACGCGATTGCACTGATTTATAATACAACTGACTGCAGGGAGAACAGACTACACCATGCAATATGCCGAGAATAAATCCGAGGACACAATCAGTCTGCCCCAACGCTGCTGTGCACAGACTGCAACTCATACTGTAGTGTCTCCAGCATGCTGGACAGGCTTCCGTCTAGGATTGGTTAATCTAATGCATTTCTGCATTAACATTTCAATGCGATACGTGCCCAGGATGCATTTAAAAAACGCTTCGATCTTAAATTGCACGTGAAATGCGCTGGTGTACAGATGAAAGGTGATGGAGCTGGAGGCGCTGCTACACGCCTTGTGTCTGGGCGCTGCTCACGGCCTCACACAAGACAAGACAGCAGGATAAGGCGCAGGATCAATCAGGATGAATGAATGGAACGAAAGACTTTGAACTTGTATGCAAGTTATGCATTGAATCCGAGGGTTGAGAGAGGAAAACAATAACAAATAAAAACAAATGCACACATTGTCACGTTTTCCCGCTGTTGGTTTTTAACTCAAATACAACAATAATGATGCTGATGATAACAATAACGCAGTAATGCCGCGTTTTTTTTTAAAGAAAAAAATACAAATTGCTGCTCTTGCACTCACCTTGAGCTGTCGTTCCCCGGGTGCTGAAAACGCTTGCTATCAAAGTGGCCACATACCAAATCATAGTACTGTCGCCGACCAGAAATAACAGCTCAGCGTGGCCCTTGCAATATTTTGCACATAGTCGATTTCTGCGCACCGCACCGCACCGTTCTCCCGTTATTCATATCATATTCCCCGTTCTCTCTTTCTTTCTCTCTCTATCTCTTTCTTTCTTTCTTTCCGGCGTCTCCCTTCATTCTTGCCCCTGCCCGCCTTTCTTATGGCATCCTCATCATCATCATCATCATCATCATCCTCTTCCTCATCCTCCCCCCCGGACACCTGCACCAACACACTCGTGGAAGACGGAGACGCTTCTCAAGCGCGACGCGAACCCCAGTGCGGGAATTCAGACGGCGGCTCCGCCCACGCCGCGCTTCCATTCGCTCCCGCAGCAGCGCTGGAGTGGGAAATGCAGCAGCAGACCACGCCCCTGTTACCTTTTGATTGGTTGACGTGTCGAGCAGTCGGGGAGTGTATTGGTTAATTGTGTGCGTAATCCTGAACGCGGTTACTCAAGGTGAGTTGGAGCGTGCTGGTGTAGCGGAGTGGAGAGGAGGAGAGGAGAGTGGTGCAGCCGCAGTATCATGCGCACAGATGAGCCATGCATGCACAGCTTAGCACGTTTCCGCTTATCAGCTCTAGGTGGAGGAGCCTATGGCTGGAAATTAGGCTGACACAGCTATCACTGCAAGGAAGAAAAAAAAACCCTTTGTATCAGATTGTGAATCTGTATAGTCACCAAACTTTCAGTTGATGCTCTAACCTGAACCATATCAAAACTTTCTTTTTTTGATTTTGAAAAAAAATACGTTCATACAGTTACAGTATAAAAGTGAGATATTTTCCTTTCCCATAACCTTAACAAAAATGTAACAATTCTTTTTATGTAAATAAATAAATAAATAAAATACCGCATATGTCTAATAATACTTATAATATTTATAATCATATAAGGAGACATATCAATAGCATCATCTTTAAAAATTGCATCATTTTTTTTGTTTGTTTCAGTCATTCATCTCCAGGAACCTCTTTATCCTGGTCAACCTATCCCAAAAACATTGGGTGCACAGTAAAACACCCTGTCTTAATGCGATGCAGTTCATGCCAAATGCGCCATACAGACATGACTGGCATATTTTTGGAGATAGGAATGCCCAGTCCCTATCTGAATGGGGTTAATACTTTTATTAATAACTTTATCAAAGCTGATGTTATAGACAATTAGTCAAGGCAAGAAGAATTTGACAACACTGTGCTGTAAAAGTGTGTACAGTTATTAAAGTGATTTTCGGACCACACACACACACACACTGTACTAATGTTCTGCTTCATTTGTAGCTGCAGTGTGAAGAAACCAGAAAACACGGAGGAAGCCTATGAGGAAAACATTTAACACAGCTTTAAAGCAAACTCAGTCACACAAGCGGTGAGGAACTTTACCGACTGTGCTGACAGGAATACAAATTTGTTGTTAATTTTCTTGTACAATCGGAAGATACCAAGAAAATCAAGAAATGTAAAAATGGATATTGGCAAACGTTAAGGAAATAAATTACTGTGCATGTTGCTTATATGTATATAGTAGTCAAACTGTTAAGAAATTGGGATAATGTATTTTTTTTTCAGAATTCATATAATGTGCGCTTTCTTTTTTACATGCATGTCAATTATAGCTGTCTTCAAAACATCTCATCTCATGGTTTGGAATAATATTCCATGTATGTACATTTAGTCCAGTAGCTTGGCTCTGGCGCTGCCATTTAGAGAAGCAAATGTAGTCCAGGCAGACAGAGTTAAATTCAGTTCAGGTTTTGGGTATTATTGCAATTAAAAAAAACAAAACAAAAATCAGTGTGTTATTTGGTGGCAGCATGGTGGTGTAGTGGTTAGCACTGTCACCTTGCACCGCCAGGGTCCGGGTTCGATCCCCGGCCAGGCTTGATATCCGTCTCTGTGTGCATGGAGTTTGCATGTTCACCCCGTGCTTGGTGGGTTTCCTCCGTTTACTCCGGTTTCCTCCCACAGTCCAAAGACATGTAGGCTAATTGGCGGTCCCAAATTGTCCGTAGTGTGTGAAAGAGTGAGCGTATGTATGTGTGTGTGTCTGTGCCCTGCAATGGATTGGCACCCTGTCCAGGGTGTACCCTGCCATGTGCCCTGGGATAGGCTCCAGGCTCCCCGTGACCCTGAATACAGGATTAAGCAGTATAGATGATGAGTGAGTGAGTGAGTGTGTAATTTGGGGGAATGTATTTATTTATTGTGCTCTTAGTTATTTATTTTCATTAGCATTTAAGTTAAAATATAAGTTGGAGTACTTAACACATTTATGCTGTTTAAATTTTATATAATAAAAATTTGAATTATTATGTACACTTTCTTTGGGAAGACTATGGCAAAGAGAAGTAAGTAGTAAAATGAGTTTTAGCTTGAGGTGTGATTGACACAACCATACATATGCAGTGAAATTCAGTGTTAGAATCCTGTCTAGCCAGTTGGAGGCCTGGGTTTGGTTCCTAGCCAGTGCACCAAACCTTTATAAAAAATTTGCCAGTGCACATAAGGAAAGGTACCCAGCATAAAACCTTTGTCGACTCAAAATATATTAAAAAAGGAATTCTTGTTGTGGCTACCCCTAATGGAAGCAGCTGAAAGAAGGACAGCAGTTATTCTTATATTTTGAATTTTTTTTTTTTTTTGACACTACAGTCTCCTCAACTGAGGCATAAGCCTGAGAGAAGTATAATTCCCTGACAATGCTCTGTATTGTGTTAATCCCACAGAGATGCAGAAGATTCCCATGAGAAGCCACTTATCAAAGATAATGAATGTGCTGAAAAAACATGATGGACAGTGATAAACTGCACTGTTTCCAAATGGGAATTCACAGCTCTGTACAATGTCTTCTGCACATCACATTAATCACTCTTAATTAGCCATGATTCTTCCACGAATCAGAAAGGTTTGTACAAATGACATAGTCCAACTATTATATATAGATTTACAGTATAATAATGTCACCAATTTCCTGCTGATAATCATTTAGAAAACCTTGTCTCCTGGACAGCACCACTTCAGTGAAGTAGAGTCTGTTACAAATACATATCATTCATTATATTGTCATGACTTAAATGAACACGTCATTATGAGGTTTGCAATTCCAGTGTGTTATTCCCTATTTACACTGCACCAAAGCCAGTTAGTACAGTACATAGGGTATAAACACACAACTATGCTATCTCCATAATAAACTCCAGCAAACACACTCATACACATGCATTTCAATTACAGCAGCTGTCTTCAAAACATACCATGGGGTTTGGAATGATATTCCACGTACAGTATGTTCATTTAGTCTACAAGCTTGGCTCTGGTGCTGCCAGTAAGGTAACCAAATGTAGTCAGGCTGAGTTGGGTTTTACTCCCATTTTATAAAACAAAGCATATGACATTTGAGGAATGTATTTATGTATTATTTATCTAAATTATTTATCACTTACTCACTCACTCACTGTCTGTATCATTTTATCCTGTGTACAGGGTCGCGGGGACACGGAGAACTCTAGTTTCCAAGGACACTTAGGGCACAAGGAGGCACAAATCCATCACATGGCACACAGATACACACACTCACACACTACGGGCTAAAAAAAACAAAACAAAAAACTAATCAGCCTATCTGCATGTTTTTGGACTGTGGGATGAAACCGGAGTACCTGGAGGAAACCCACCAATGCTCCATTTATCTAAATGCTGAGGAAACATTTGAATTTTTAATCATAAATGACAATCCTGGGCCAAGGATGGGCCCACTGCAGTGTCGGTGAGTGGAATGCCTGATTCTTGGAAATCCTCACCATCTTGCAGAAGAGACACAGCTGTCTGTTGGAACTGTATACACAATCATTTACAAACACCACTTGTGCAATTCAGGAATTTGGCTGGGAGTTATTGCCACATCCACTGTACAGTCCCTACAGTCAATTCCACATGTTTGAGCCACTAAAAGAGTTTCTGGGAGGCCAGCGTTTCAGAGGAGAAGCGTGCAGTCAGCTCATGGCTCCAGCATACTGAGAAAACTTTCTGCTTTGATGATATCCAAGCACTAGTGAAACACTTGGATAAGTGCATTAGTGTGGCAGGAGATACAGAGAAATAAAGATACGTTTTAACTCTCATAACTGTTTTCTCTTATTCTATGCAATCAAAAGTCCCGGTTTGACTTCAACCCTATACAATAAAATTTTTAGTAAAATTTACTGAATGTAGGATAAGAAAGACAAATTAAAACCGGGACTCAGGTCCTGGGTTTTTAATGGGTTAGATTTTGCTAAAAATTATTTTGTCCAATACTCAATTCACTTCAGTTTATGCTTTGATGGGGCGTGGAGGAGGCTTTCATTGAATTGCTGTATAGAGAACTAGGTGCAAGGTCATTCCCTTCGATATACATTTTCATTTCTAAAGCACTGCTCACCCTCAGAGATGCTGAAACATCACCTCACAGATTAAGAAGAGTGTGCCTCTGTGGAAATAATTGCAGCGCCTCCCCGAATAATTGCAGGACTGCTTTTCTCTAGACACACGCATGACATATTTACTGTACACACAACTTTATAGAGAGATATAACATTAAAATTTTTTAAATATAAATTCAATTTTATTTATATACCACTTTTAATAATGGTCATGTCGCAAAGCAGCTTTACCGAATCGAAAAGAAAATGATGTAAATGTGAATGAAACTTGATGAGCAAGCCGAGGGCGATCAGGGCAAGGAAAAACTTTCTTGCTGAGATGGCAGTAGGACCTTGAGAGGAACCTTGAGAGGAGCCTTGAGAGGAACCAGCCCCACCGAGGACCCTTTGTTATTTGTGTGATAATAGATAGCAGGAATTGCATTGCAGTCAACAGTGTTTAATAAAACAGTTGATGTGTTTAAGTTAATATGGAGGCTCAGGTTCCAGTCCTGAACTGTTGAGCGACAACAGTCACTCAAAAAAGTCCTCAAAGAACAGCTGATATATGGTTTTTGTCACACCTGTCTTGGTTTCATAGCTGCAGTTCATGTAGTCCACAAGCCATACCCTCCATACACTATGCATAATGTCTGTTAGGACAGCTTGAGGTTTCTGACTGTAAATATTTATAAAAGACTGTAATTTCAGCCATCTGCTGTCCCAAACACAAACCCAGCCATCAGATACTATGCTTTAATTTGATTGGGAGTCTTTAATGTTTTTGAATTATGCACGAAAATATTTACAATTATTAAAAAATTGTGTGAATTATGCATTGCACTAGAATATGTATATCAGAATTATATAACTAACAGGATATTTGTATAGTTTTCTAGCACAGATTTCCACTATTTTTTTTTCCAAAGGGATCCTGGGGTTGTCCTTTTGTCCTTCTCCCTTCTGTAAAAGCTTAGATGAAAGTAAACATCCAGCTTTCTAATTCTCATGCTTTTCAAGCTCAAGTCCTTGGCACTTTTCTCTTCTCAGTAAGATTACAGAGCTGCAAAATGATTCCAAGAGAAAAAAAAATCTCAAGGAAAGCTCACGCTAAAAATGATTGTGGGCATATTTGTGAAAGCATCTGTAAACATTTTAACCTCGTTTGCAGTGCAAAGTGTTCCCTGAATGTGTTGATACATGAGAACAGAAGGACATTTGGATGTAATAGGAGGGCTTTAGTTTGGCTTTTTCAAGAATCTTGGTCACAATCCACAGCACGAGACCAGATTATAGGCAGCCACAGTGTCATCATAGGCAAATCCAAAACATGCACAAACTACTGTAGGTCAAAATCAGCAAAGACAAGAACTAGGAGTAAACAGGACTTATGTGGTAAATAAAATGCTGAAGGACTTGATGAAAAAGCTGTAGAGGTGATGTACAGTAAACAGAGGTATATCCATATAACTTGTTTTCATGTTTACAGAGCACAAATCTGTTGTTATAAACTGAAAAACAGCTAATATGCACTGTTCAGCCATAACATTATGACTACATGCCCAATATTGAGTGGGTTGCCATTTTGCCCCCAAACAATGACTCATTTCTGTTAGAACCAGAATTTAACCTTCACTTCCCACATGGATCAATGAGCCATGGCTGCCTCTGACCTTGTTGATGGTTGGTTCTTCTGATTCTCCTTCCTTGGACCACTTTTGGTAGGTCCTGACTAGTGTACACTAGGAACATCCTACAATAGCTATAGTTTTGGAGTTGCACTGACCCAGTAGTCTAAGCATCATAATTTGGCCCTTATCAAAGTGGCTAAAGTTACAATTTCTTATTACAATGGAACCTTCAAATTCAATAAAATTGTATTTGTATAGCGCAATGGTCATTGTTGCAAAGCAGCTTTTCAGGATCGAAATAAAATTATGTAAATGTGTATGAAATGTCAGAAAATGGGTATGAATTTGAATGATCTGAATGTCCCTGATAAGTAAGCCGAGGGAGACATATAACTGTGTCATCATTAGAACAGTGAAAACCAATATCAAGCTTACAAATTATGTACGTAGCTCAGAGAAAGCAAGAGAAGATGGCAGTGGGACTTAAACCGAACCCTGTGGAACACCAAACTTTACATGCAGAACATGCAGAATAATCACCATTTACTAACACATTAGGCGGCAAGTGAACCTTTTTTTTTTTTAATTTGATGTGTTGGAAGTAGAAGAAATGGGCAAGCATAAGGATGGGAGTGACTCTGACAAGTGCCATATTGTGATGGCTATACCACAGGGTCAGAGTAACTTCAAAACTCCACTGGGTCATGGGTGGCCAAGTCTCATTGATGGAAATAGGGAGCTAATGCTGTCCCGTTTGGCTTGTTCCAATAAAAGAGCTACTGTAGCTCAAATTGTTGCAAAGGTGTCAGAACACAGAGTGCATTAACAATTTGGTGCAAAAGAGGGGATCTACTTAACATTATGGTCGGCCATAATGTTATGGCACATCTGTGTATCCAGCAAAGTGTAAATACGTACATATACAATGTTTTATAACGATAATTGGTACAAAACAAATTAAGGAAGGAATTGCAATGTAGTGCTAGTATAAACTATTAAACATAGTGCTAGTATAAACTATTAAACATAAATAGGTTTGTAATAAATAATAATAATTGGCTAATTATAATAGATAAAAATTCTGACATTCACATAAGATTGTCTCCAAATCCTACCAAAAAAGTTAATAAATAACTACACTAAACATATTCCTTAGTGGTAGCACTGTCCTCTTTCCCGCCTCAAGTCAGTGTGTATGGAGTTTGCATGTTCTCCCCATGCTTGGTGGGTTTCCTCCAGATCCTCTGGTTTCCTCCCTCAGTCCATAAAAACTGCAGATTAGGCTGTAAATGAGCATGTTTGAATGTTGACTGTAGGTTCTACAGTACAGAGAACACGGTTGTAAACACATAAATAAATACAATGGTCACCATTGGTCTCCATGGTCCCTAGTTGGAGTACAGTTTCCTAGATGTACTGTATGGATGGAAACAACCTTACGGTGTTCAGAACCATTTGACTGGCATCATATTTTTTAACTGAAAAGTGCTTAAAAGGTGTAATGATGTCACTTCTTATTTTACGTTTTTTTTTTTGTCATACTTTTATTCTTTAATGCATTTAAATCTGTTTAAACAGGTCAGCCGTGTTCACAGGTGACCTGCTACTACCAAACTCTAAAAGGGCTCCATCAGTTGAGCCTCGGAGAAAATCCCCTGTTACCAGGCAACCAAACACACCATGAAACACGTTGAAGGAAAAGTGTATTAATTGCCTCCTGAAACGGTGGTATGATGGAACAAACCTAATGGCACAGCAAATTGGCATTAGTTGCAATTGAAAGGCAAATGGAAGATTGCTTAAGCAAAAGGGGCTGAGAATGGCAATAAATCTTGTGCAGGGCAAATATTAGAACATCTCAATGGGATTATTATTGGCCCAATGTGTACCTAATTCATAATGACCCTTAAAACAACCAGACAGGAAGAAGCATGCCCAAATATCCATAATGAAATCTCTAATCCTTTACAACCTGTAATGATGCATCCCATAATAGGCCAGTCGTGTTAATGAGAATGTCCGGCAAATATTCACAATCTTAGAATCATGGAGCAAGCTGTTGCTGTGGTTGCATTATCAACATTTCAATAGTGTGGCTTAGAGGATCGGTTAGTTCTTTTCCATTAATAGCAGCACTATTCAGTTTCCAACTTTAACTTGCAGATGCAAATATTAATGTATTTTGACACAAAAGCTGCAAGCCTTTGTTATACAGCTGAAGACGAAGGTTTAAAAAATCATCTTCTAGCATGATAATAATCAAAGTATAAATAAAAGTCAAAAGAAGGGCTTACTTCACAAGTGGAGGATCAACGTTTTGGGATGGCCCAGTCAGAGCCCAGATCTAAAAAAAAATAAAATAAAATAAAAAATCCTATTGAAGATCAGTAGAATGGTCAACCGTGTACAGCCTTGCAATCTGATAAATCTGAAAATTTCTTCCCAAATCAAGGTGTGGTAAGTTTATGGACGTTTGCCCCAAATGATTGAGGACTGTATTGCAAGCAAACATTTGCTTTTAACTAAAGCAAATTGTTGCTTACTTGTTGTATAATATGTAAACTGGCTGCTGTGACGATACAATTTCCCTTCGAGATTAATAAGTTCCTCAAGATCTGACAACATTTTTCTGTTTTTTTTTTTTTTTGGTTTCAAATCACAATAACTACATTTTGACTAGACCTTTTTCTCTCAGCTTTTCACACTACAGACTACAGAATAGTAGCTCTTGAGTAAATGTTAAAGGGACTGTTCAGCCTCTGTCATTTATGATCATTGATTGCCTGATGCATCGTATAAAAATATCCTGCCGTCATTATGTGTACACTAGAGCTCGGCCACTTAGGACTGTCAGTTATGCACTACACATACCGCACATAGTCTGGGTCATGTGCTGTGAACTTCAATGTGAGCTGCAGGGAATGTACTGTTTTAATCAGTATTCTTACTGGCTTTGCTGCTCATCAGATCTCACCTTCACATTGTTAGGAAAGCAATCATGCATTCTACACAGGCATTAGCATCTAAAATACCAATCTTAATGTGCCCACTGACTCCTCTGAGCGCAATACATATTACGGCTGAAGTGACATGTTGCAGTGTCAACGCAACTGCATTCTGCAATCGATTACAATAGATTAAGTCAAATTTGACAGTGGTACATTTAGCATAACAGAACAAAAAAAGTGTTTCCTATTAAAGGACGTCTTTTTAGGATATGGTGATAATATCAGTGTAGTGTTTGATATACGATTTTTCAGAGCATTAAAGGGCTCTCTTTACTTTGGCTATGGAAGAAAATCTCACTATTGGGTGATTCGATGAATGAAAAGGTAAAACGCAAATAATCAACAACCAGATGGTGTGCTAAGACCTATGACAAAGCAGAGTACTTTTACCATACGAACATTTAATATTTTAAATGTAACATATAATAATATAACAACATACAGTACAGACCAAAAGTTTGGACACACCTTCTCATTCAAAGAGTTTTCTTTATTGTGTTCTTTATTGTGTTCTTTAGCTAAAACAAGTCTCTTCTGCTTGTTGCCTGTCCTTAGCAGTGGTTTCCTAGCAGATATTCTACCATGAAGGCCTGATTCACACAGTCTCCTCTTAACAGTTGTTCTAGAGATGTGTCTGCTGCTAGAACTCTGTGTGGCATTGCCCGCTCTCTGATCTGAGCTGCTGTTAACCTGCGATTTCTAAGGCTGGTGACTCGGATGAACTTATCCTCTGCAACAGAGGTGACTCTTGGTCTTCCTTTCCTGACGCGGTCCGCATGTGAGCCAGTTTCTTTGTAGCGCTTGATGGTTTTTGTGACTGCACTTGGGGACACTTTCAAAGTTTTCCAAATTTTTCGAACTGACTGACCTTCATTTCTTAAAGTAATGATGGCCATTCGTTTTTTTCTTCACTTAGCTACTTTTTTCTTGCCATAATACAAATTCAACCTCCTTGAATGAGAAGGTATGTTTAAACTTTTGGTCTGTACTGTATGTCCACAGAGTTTTATAACCTTAGCCTCACAGGAAATGGTTTGGAGTGTCACGCTGTCAGCGCTTTCGAGCTCATCAAAGACCGCCTCCGCCTCCCAACATTTCCTTTCCCACGCTGTCATGCTTCTCATCACGCGGCCGTGTTTTTTCCCATGCTGTCATCTCTTGTCACACGCCCCCCTCGCCGACACACCGGTTTCTCATCTGGTGCTGATTTCTTCCGGTATATAAGGAAGCGCAGCACGCTATCACGCTGCCGGATTATTGTGTGTTTTTGCTCCAATATTCTCGCGTTTTGTTTCATAGTTTTCATGCTACCGACTCCGCTTTGTTTTCCCCGCTTTCACGATTTTCGTCTCACGTTTTGGATTAGTCGCCTCGCTGACGGATTTAATGGCATTGAACTTTCGCTTTCACTCCTCGACTTCGGCTTTGATTCACGTTTCGGCTCGACGCTCTCGCTGACAGATTTAATGGCTTTGAACTCTCGCTCTTGTTCCTTGACTACGGCTTCGCTTCACGTTTCGGCTCAATGCCCTTGCGGACGGACCAAACGGCTTTGAACTTTCACTTTCGCTCCTCGACCACGGCTCCGCTTCTCGTCTCTCTCGGCTCGTCACGTGACAGAATAACCCGGCCACACGTGATGGATCCAGCAGAGTACAACAGGATGAGGCTGGCCCTGGAGAGCCAGGGCGCCCTCCTTGGGAAGCAACAGCAAGAACTCCTTACCATTAGGCAGACCCTCGCCGACATCACCATCAGATGCAACATTTTCAGTTATCCTCAACGCGCACCACAAGCCTAGAGAGAACACGTGAGCCACACTTACCAGCGCCGCCCACCTACAGAGGAGAGCCAGGTACATGCAGACCATTCCTCTTGCAGTGTTCACTCAGTTTTGAGCTCCAAGCCTCCACCTTCTCCTCCGAGCGATCGCGAGTGGCCTATGTCATCACCCTCCTCACCAGCAGAGCCCGATAGTGGAGCACGGCTCTCTGGGAAGCCCGCGACCCATGCTGTAACAACTTTGAGGCGTTCTCCAGGGAGATGAGGAGGGTTTTTGATCGCTCTCATGTCGGCAGGGAGGCCGGGAGCTGGTTATTGAGACTTCGCCAAGGAACACGCTCAGTTTATGACTACGCAATTGAATTTCGGACCCTTGCCGTCACCAGTGGATGGAACAACAGAGCCCTATCGGATGTCTTCCTTGAAGGTTTATCAGAGGCAGTCAAAGATGAACTCGTTTCTCAGGAGCTACCTGCCGACCTTAACGGACTCATGGATCTCGTTGATCGGGTCGACGCGCGCCTCCGCTCAAGGCGGACCTCCAGGACGACTCACAGGCCCCTTCCTCCATGACAGAACGAGGAGGAGAAGCCCATGCAGCTAGACAGGACTCAAATTTCTGAGAAGGAGAGGCGTCGGCATCGCCAGGATATAGCCTGCTTCTACTGCAGCGACTCGGGACACTTTCTTAAGAACTGCCCGTCAAAAGGGAGGCGCCCTCTAGTCAGGCTGGGAGCACTAGAGGGTGCTTCTTCAGGCAAACTCCCAGAACCACGTCCCCTACTCCCTGCTACGTTAATCATCTACGGCCAAGCTCACCAGGTCCAGGCACTCATCGACTCTGGTTCGGACCGCAACCTGATCATCGCCGCTACAGCCAGGTTGTTGGAGATCCCATGCGTTCCAGTAGAACCTCCACTCGCAGTTCAGGCCCTAGACGGAAGCCCTCTGCCAGCCATCACGCAGCGAACCTGCCCTCTCACCCTACGAATTTCCGGAAACCACTCCGAGGAGATATGCCTGTTGGTTATTGAGAAATCACTTGCTGCTGTAGTTCTCGGTCTTCCTTGGTTAGCGCTTCATGGTCCACGACTGGACTAAGCACACTATCATGGGCTGGAGCCCGTTGTGTTCCGGGTCTTGTCTTCTCTCTGCGCTTCCTCTACCTTCCACCCCAGCCAAGCCTGACGATCTCCCTAACATTTCCAATGTTCCCGCCGAGTACCACGACCTCAGGCTGGTCTTCAACAAGACTCGAGCCACGTCGCTTCCTCCTCATCGGCCTTATGATTGTCCAATTGATCTCCTTCCTGGCACCGCTCCTCCAAAGGGTCGTCTCTACTCTCTGACACGCCAAGAGCAAGAAGCCATGAATGAGTACATCATAGGGGCTCTCGCTGCTGGTATCATCCGTCCCTGCTCCTCACCCGCTGGAGCAGGATTTTTCTTTGTCAAGAAAAAAGATTCGTCCCTTCGTCAATGCATAGATTACAGAGGGCTCAATGCCATAACCGTCAGGAACCGCTATCCCTTACCGCTCATGTCTACCGCCTTCGAACTTCTCCAGGGAGCCACCATCGTCACCAAGCTAGATTTGCGCAATGCATACCATGTCGTCCGTATAAGGGAAGGCGACGAGTGGAAGACCGCCTTCAACACCTCGACCGGGCATTACAAATACCTGGTAGTGCCGTTCGAACTCACTAACGCCCCCGCTGTCTTCCAGAGCCTGATAAATGACGTACTCCGTGACTTCCTGAACCTCTACATATTCGTCTATCTGGATGATATTTAGATTTTTTCCCGCAACCTGGAGGAGCATCGACGTCACGTTCACCAAGTGCTACAGAGACTTTTAGAGAACAATTTATATGTCAAGGCAGAGAAATGTGAATTTCACATGACATCGACCACCTTTCTAGGCTTCGTCATCTCTCCCTCACGATTAGAGATGGAACCGGCCAAGGTTCAGGTTGTTTCCAACTGGCCAACCCCAGCCTCTCGGCGAGATCTCCAACGATTTCTGGGCTTCGCCAACTTCTACCGCCGGTTCATTCAAGGGTACAGCTCCATCGCCGCTCCTTTATCGGCGCTGACTTCCTCCAAGACGCGCTTCTGCTGGAACAAGGAGGCGGAGAGAGCTTTTTCCGACCTCAAGAGAAGGTTCACTTCAGCCCCGATTCTGGTCATCCCCGATCCATCCCGCCAGTTCGTGGTGGAGGTAGATGCATCCAACACTGGCGTTGGAGGGATCTTGTCCCAGAGATCGCCACTGGATAACAAACTGCACCCTTGTTCATTTTTCTCCCGTCGCCTGTCCCCGGCCGAGAGGAACTACGACGTGGGCGATCGGGAACTACTTGCCATCAAGCACTGACCCAGGAGCCCGGTCCAAGCATTGTCCCCCCAGATCGCCTCTTTTTCCCTCTCTGTCTACGCTCGCAAGTCCTCGAATGGGGCCAGTGCTCCAGATTGGCTTGTCACCCAGGCTCAGCCCGAACACGTTTTATCATTCAGCATTCAGCATTTATCATGTTTCCAGCTTCGTGGCGGCCGGCGACGTCTGCTGTAAACACGACAACCGTCCTCCGGCCGGTCTCCTCAGACCCTTACCCATACCGCATACCGCTGGTCTCATATTTCGCTGGACTTTGTAACTGGCCTGCCTTCGTCAGATGGGAACACATGTATCATGACCATTGTTGACCGTTTCTCCAAGTCAGTGCATCTCGTTCCACTTCCCAAGCTGCCATCTGCCAAGGAAACCGCAGAGCTACTCATCCTCCACGTGTTTCGGCTCCATAGCAATCCCACAGACATCGTGTTGGACCGAGGCCCACAGTTCACCTCTCGGTTTTGGAGCCTCTTCTGCAAGCTCATTGGAGCCACTCCCAGCCTTTCGTCAGATTTTCATCCCCAATCCAACGGCCTAACAGAGCAAAAGAACCAAGCTATGGAAGTCGCTCTCCGGTGCATGACCACGCACGATGCTACCAGCTGGAGTAAGTTCCTCCCGTGGGTCGAATATGCTCACAACTCCCTACCTTCCACTTCTACGGGGCTCTCTCCATTCCAGTGCTGTCTAGGTTACCAGCCACCACTGTTTCCAACTCAAGAGGAGGAGGTAGAAGTCCCCTTGGTCCAACATTTCGTTCGTCATTGCAAACGGACATGGCTATGAGCTAGACGAAAGCTGCTGCAAGCATCCAGGTTGTACAAGCGACAGACGGACCGCCACCGTACCAAGGCGCCCAGGTACCGCGTAGAGGAGAGGGTCATGCTCGCTACAAAGGACATCCCGTTAAGAACACTCTCATGTAAACTCTCGCCTCGCTTCATCGGCCCCTTCACCATAACCAGAATAGTCAGCCCGTGCGCTGTCCGACTCCTACTTCCCTCTTCTATGCGACGCATTCATCCCACCTTCCATGTGTCTCAGCTTCGACAAAGTGTAAAGTGTCCTCTAAGCGTCCTCGACCACAGCTCCGCTTCTCGTCTCTCCACGGCACACAGCTTCAGGTCACCCAGCCATCATCACCAAGCATCTCGAGATCATCTCTGCTCCTGTGCATCTGGCTCCATCTCATCGCCCCGTCATCTCGTCACGTGACATGGAGAGAGCTTAGGACTGGGGAACATGGGAATAACTCCAAGCCAAGTTCCTGTAATGAGTAAGTGGTCCTCGTTAATGATTACACTATTTAACAAATTTTCACTTTTGTTCTGTTCCTGGGTTGAAAGTGTGTTTTCCTAACCCGTTAGGTCTAGAACAGAAAGGAAATCGCTGTTATTCCAGAAAAACTTCTGTGACCGGGACAGTGAAATTTTGAAAATCGCATGTTTTCAAGAAAATTCTTGATTCGCTTTCAATGCTGAGCTTCCTCCTAGAATATTCCTGAACTGCTAGAGTTGTCCAGATGTTTCTACAATTCTCCTGAACACTCTAGAATGTTCAAGAAACTTTCGAGAAACTCTCAGAACTTTCTAGAACGTTCTTGAACGTTCCAAAAGTAGCTATACAAGTGTGTCTTGAACCAAGATTCCAATTCGTGTTATTGCTGACTGAAAGGATAACGATTCGTAGTTAAAGAGAAGTTATTTGTTTGATATGGCATCAAGAGGTTGTTTGCATCCAGCTGATTCATTCTGCTACGTGTGCGGACAATTCATAAAGACAAGAGCGAAAAAGTACAAATCTTGGGCACCGCATTTCACATGCGAATTTTGCAAGAAAACACTTGAAGGTAAACTGAACAGTTTCAATGCTTTAGATCTAGTTCCTTTTGTAACACGGCCACACATGCGACAGGCGGTTGCTAGGCAACCCCGCAGCACTAACAATCAAGGGAGACGAGCTACACCTGGCCGGTAGGTTATTTAAGCTCCCAGAAACCAGCGCACGCTGTGCGAACATTAGATAGCACCAGGTACAAGAGCGTGGCTCTGGTATAGGGAGTGAAAAGAGAAAAGTGAGAAGGGAAAGTGAAAAGAGAAAAAGACAAAAGTGAAAAGAGAAAAGTGAAAAGGGAAAGTGAAAAGAGAAAAAGACAAAAGTGAAAAGGGAAAGTGAAAAGAGAAAAAGACAAAAGTGAAAAGGGAAAGTGAAAAGAGAAAAAGACAAAAGTGAAAAGGGAAAGTGAAAAGAGAAAAAGACAAAAGTGAAAAGGGAAAGTGAAAAGAGAAAAAAGACAAAAGTGGAAAGGGAGAGTGAAAAGAGAAAAGTGGAAAAGACACAGTGAAAAGAGAAAAGTGAAAAGGGGAAGCGATAAAGAGAAAAGAGAAAAAGGGAAGGAGATAAAAATAATAATAACAACAAACAAATACCGGTTCATTGTGAAGAAGCACGGTGACACGCGCCGCCATAAGCGCGCCCTCCTTCCTCTCATAACGCTGTGTGGTGTTCTTGCGAGCCGATTATTCCTGCTGAAATACACAATCCACGGCCCATACCCCTCCAAGTCCTGCGTTGGGACTCCCATACATAAACAAATACCGAGGGCTGCCATATTGAAGCACCCCCTCATAACACCTTTCAAGGAGTTTCAAGTTTGTAACTTACAAAGTTTTGTCACAAGTAGTGTACTGTAGGCAAATACGTTCCATCTTGAAATCTTTCCATATTTTGAAATTTCCTGCCCTCAAATTATTATAATTCTTATATATTATTATGTGCTATGTGGAGTTGGTGCAGACTCTCATAAAGAATTATGCCAAAATGGAATGCAGAATGTCTCTGAAAGTCCATATCCTTGATTCGCATCTCGACAAATTCAAGGAGAACATGGGCGCTTACTCTGAGGAGCAAGGCGAGCGTTTTCATCAAGATATATAGGATTTTGAACGTCGTTACCAAGGACAGTATAACGAAAACATAATGGGGGACTACATTTGGGGGCTACTTCGAGAAAGTGATTCACAGTACAATCGTAAATCTAGAAAATCTATGCATTTCAACCTTGTTAAGTGGTTTCCGACAGTGTTTGTCTATTCCTTGTGCAATTTTTGTTTTTACCTGATCATAATGACGAAAATGAAAAAAAAAAAAAAGTTTATTTTCACACAAAAAAACGAGTTTTCTTCATGCTGTTGTCATGAAAGCAAGGTTTTTGCTTAATGAAGTCATTTTTTCACATACTTTAGACATAAGCAATTGAAATACAACACTTAGAAGCCAGGAACAAAAATTGTGTTACATAGTGTTATGTGTACAGTTTCCTCCGACAGATGTGTCTTTTCCATAAGTTTGGCACAAGTTACCTGTTGAATTTCAAGAATTAAGTGTGCCATTCTCTGAATGTTGAATGATTTCCTGGGAGCTGCTATGCTTTATCCACAGGGCTCGCTATTTATACTATTAAATGTTATTGCACAATGGTATATCCTGTCTTGGCTTTTTTTGTTTCTTTCTTTGTTTGTTTCAGTAGACAGGGGTTAGTATGAGCACTCTGACCAGGCTATGGCTGCACAGCCCCATATGCTGCAAGTTGCAATGCACTGTGTGTTCTTACACCTTTCTATCATAGCCAGCATTACCCTTTCCAGCAGATTAATGCTGCAGGAGCACTTTTGTGGATCTACTTCCTTTGTCGGTATTAAACACTGCATACCAGGAGCACCCTAGATGTCGAGTCGTCACTATTTGCTCCTTGTCAAAGTCTCTCAGATCCTTACGCTTGCACATTTTCCTGTTCAACTGTTTAATTGTTCATTTGCTGCCCAATATATCCCAACCCTTGACAGGTGCCAATGGGACAAGATAATCAATGTTATTCAACTTACCTTTCAGAAAAGACTGTTATTCACAGGTTACTGTAGATTCCTAAAGTGATTCTACTTAGAACCATGTCTGATAGGGAAATGTTATATGATTCAAATGGTTGATGGAGTGCTAAATATTCTAGCATACTGTACATAGATTACTGTATTACCTTTTCTCCCCTGCTTTTATTGCCAATTAATACGGTTTCTAAAAATCAAAGAATATTTTGCTATATATAGATTTATCTATATCTGTATATAAATTTTAAATCTGCACAATACTATTTTGATGCTTGTTTAGAACAATATAGCTTTTTTATTTCTAAAGTTCGAACCAATAGAACATAGTAATACATTAGTAATACTCAATAATAATCCACATGTTTATTTATTAATTTAGGTTAACTGAAATTGCATTACACCCATTCAATTTAATTCAGCAGTCAAATAAGATAATGAACCTAAGAGTCTTGGGTTCCACTTAGAGAACCGTGTACAGAGATTATCCAATATATTTTGGACAGAACAAAAATAATTGCCACTTGTTTATTAATAATGTATGTAATGTAATTTATGCAAGTTTTTATTTCTAATGTTAATCCCTCTTTTACAGAATAAAATTATTTTAATGATTGTTATACATCTCTTTGTCCCATTGCTGCACACTGATTGCCGTTATTTTATCAAATCCTGCCATCTGGTGTTAGAATTCAGCAAATTGAGGTCTATAATGGTCATGTAGCTTATGCGAAGGAAGTACAGACATGGAATATGTTTTATACTTTAAATGTAAGGTTTTATAGTGTATATTTAAGCATATTGTAAACGTGTTTTCAGAATATCAGAATCATATTCATGATTACAAATATTACATTAGAGGAATAGGGGCTAATTGTTTAATTCATAATAGACTTTACAAAAAAAATTACATTTAACTTATCTGAATCAAAGTCTCATTGTGCCTTATGCAACGTTAAATAAATGCATTGTGGGACATTTACAATAAATAACAAATGAAGAAATAGGACTATAGGGGTGATATGTACAGGAGTATCAATATCTTACATATACAGAAGATGCAAGGGGTAATATACAGTATGACTGTACACACAATGATTGTACAGTGTGTTAATGTTTTATTTACTGATTGTCAACTATATATCAGTAAACTGGTGACAGGATCATGGACAGCTGGTCCGATCTCACAAAAACACCAATGCAACTTGGCACAAAAAGATATTACTGGCAATGCTAGAATGGCATCAGAACACCCCATCCTGCTGTGCATAGGGCCCAGCAGGCAAAGAGCCCAACATCGCTGACCTGGCCTGCAAATTCCCCAGACCCCATTTTGATTGGGCATCCATGGGCACTATTGGTGTCATTAGTTAATCACTCAATTAAGTAATCAGTCAATATTTGGCATACTATTTAGGGCACAAGCACTATGACACTATGAGCAATATGACCTCACAGAGATGATGAACTCAACACTTCTCTGATATTCTCTGTGTCATAGTGCAGATGTCATAGTGTGCGAGGGTCCTATTTAAGGGCCTACAATTTAAGCTTGAACCCCAAAAGCTCCATTTTTGGACATATTAGATCACTATAGTGTATATCATGACTAATTCAATATTTAATCATTATACAGTAGCGATTTTAACAGCAGTACCTCAGAGTAACACGCAGGAGCGCGCGGGCACATACCGGAAGTGGACTCGCTGCGACCTCGTCCGCGAGAACGTATTGGTAGCCAGGGCAACAGAGCAGCGGCAGCATCCTCCCGTTCCCTCACCCTGCGCGCGGACAGCTGAGCTTAGCTAAACGTGCTTCCAAAATGGCGACGGGACGTCAAACGGTTGTACCGGTGCTCTTCTGCTCGCTCTGTAAGTACGTTTTTCGTTTACGTTTCGACCGTTAAGCGTTCTTACCGAGGAAATGATGTAGCGCGTTAGGGAATTGTGTTTTTCAGGCTGTAGATAGTTTCGCCGTGGTGGCCGTGTCTTAGCTGTAACGACACTATCCGAAGTCAATCATGATACTAGGGTTTATCTCATGTTTATGTTATCGTGTATGTTTGTGTGTGTGTGTGTGTGTGTGTGTGTGTGTGTGTTTTGCGTGCTTGTGAATGTCATGTCACAGTGTTATAAATGTGGTTTGAAATTTGAGCCAGGCTTATAAGTGAAGAGTAACGTTACACTGCTCCTTATGCATGCTGTTGTCTTTACATTACACATGCTGTTTATGTGCACTAGCTGGGGCAGGGGGCAAATAAAGAACAGGGGGTAGTTACAGGGTTTAACTTTAAAACAGTTGTAAGTTTTAAAAAGGTGTAAGCTTCATTTAAAAAAGAAAAGAGCAAAACAACAACACAAAAATCCCCCTCCCTGTGTGTGGTGTCCCATTTTTTTAAATGCTGAAAGAACAACTTGGCAAGGTGTGTGTTCTGGGTGTGAGTGTTCACACCGTTCAGCCAGCACTATTGTTTGTAAAGTGACAGACATCCTGTTGGATGTTTATGCCTTTAAAGAAAATACAAACATTTTAGCTACACACTGTCTCTCTCATCTCTCTTATCTGTCCTACACATTTCTGAATTTGAGTTGTTTTCCAAAGTAGACGGCCCCCCCACTAGAGCAAGTGACCGCTCCATGGGAATTGTGAAATCATTTGGCATCACATGTTTAGTAAGTTTTCTTCTTTTCCCTCCCTACAGGGAAGTGTAATGAAATGCATTACACTACAGCTCGAGGGTGTTAAAAATTCGGTTCAAATCTTCACATCGCGGTCAAATTAAAATCAAATCAACCAGTACCAATTAGGTTAAACGTTTGAGCAGAAATGTTTTAACTTTGACGCAGTCCGGGTTAGTATTTAGATGTTTTTACTTTTCTTTTCTGGAAACTTTTTTTCCTTTTTTTTTCCCCCTCTCCCATTAAGAAAATTTCTTTATATGGATGGGCAAGACTAATACAGACTTGGAGGGCATGCACAGGAAGGCCAGCATAAGGCTTTTTGAAAGGACATAATGTGGTGTATCGTGTGGCCTTTCTAATGCTTCAGTGTCAGCAGCGGATGTAAAAATAGCCCAGGATGCATGGCTGATGGGAAAGTGCAGCAGACGTCAACTGAGACCTTCGAGTTCCATCAGTTACAGCTGGGACAACATGACTGTTTGTCTTGGCTTGACATGGACGTGGCCCTTAGAAGAATGTTGGTTTTTAAAAAAAAGGCAGCGAGGCATGTTTTTTATATTAAGAGTGACAAGGGGTTAGATGCAAAACCTATAAATGAAGTCATTTGCTAAAGTCTAAAGTGCTGTCTTTTTTTTCCCTCAAACGAATCATGTTTGGGTCAGTATTGAGAATAAATCATGACAGCGTATGATGTTATAGGAAAATAATCAGCCACTGGAAGCAAAGCAACGTAGCTGGTATCAGCCCAAAGTTAATTATTTTCCATTAAACACAGTAATCCTAACAGAAACAGAAAGTTTTGTATTTAGTAAAGAACAACACATTACACTTTTTATCCATTTATAGTGATGTTTTATTTTGAGAAACCTCAGCTTAACCAGTTTTCTGTTGTAACAGCTATAACCAGTTGTTCCCTCACCAGATTCTTTAAGAAAAAAATGTAAGTTAATAAAAAATATGTTGTAATGTTGGCAACATTACAACATATCTCTCTGGAAAAATATCACCATGTAATCATTACGCACACATGAAAAGTAAAAATAATAAGGGTATGTAGAGCAGATGCTATCCAACTGTTAATATGCAATATGTGTGTGCGTGTATGACTGTGTGTGTGGGAGGGTGTATGTGTCTGTGCCGAGACTGTGCCCTGGCACACCATTAAGGGTGTACCCAGCCTTAGACCTTATCATGGGATAATCTCCAGGCCTACAAAGGATAAGTGGTATACATACCATTATAGATAATAGATCCAATTATTATTATTATTGTTATTATTATAAGAAGAAACATATGAAAGTTGATTTTGAACTATGATGAGGGTTTTTGCAGTATTTAATTTTATATAGAATATATTATGAGTATTATTATTTTCAATGATAAAGTGCATTTAAAACTTTTTTTTTTAAATGACTATTTCTCTTTTTGTAAATCAATGAGAGTAATATTATTTAAGTGTGATATATACCGTCCACTTCATTAGGCACACCTGTTTAACGCAATATCTAATCAGCCAATGACATCAGCAACTCAGTGCATTTAGGCATTCAGGCATGGAAGACTGGAACAGCATTACCTGGTCTGGCAATTCTAGATATCTGCTGCGATATTCAGATAGGAGGGTTAGAATTTGAATTAAACAACATGAAAGCATTGTTCCGTCCTGCCTTGTATCAACGGTTCCCCTTCTGGTGGTAGTGTAATGGTGTGGGGGATATCTTCTTGCCACACTTTGATTCTCATAGTATCGACTGAACATTGTTAAGATGCCGTAGCCTACCTGAGAATGTCCATCCTTTTATGAACACAGGATAACATGCCATGTCACAAAGCTAAAATCATCGAAAACCGGTTTCTTGAACATGACAATGAGTTTATTGTCCTCAATTGGGCTCCACAGTCATCCGGGCCTGTATTATCTAAACGTCTCTGAATCACTCATAGGAATTGTGCTTAAAATTTATTTAGGATCGAAAATATACCTAGCTCAGAGTAGCACTTAAAGGTCTTTATGAATTTTAGGAGTAGGACTGCAGCAAGGAAAGTGTGTGACATCACTTTTTACGACACAGAGAGCCGCAAAGTAGGCTGCACAGCTCCAGTTTTTGAAGTTTTAAACAGAAATCAGCAGCAGTTGTGTGAAAGCTTTGTGCACACAGACAAAACTTTTAGAATACTGCTCCAATCACAAATATTTATATTCCCTATAATAGAGCTGTGTGAACAGTCTGATCAAAATGATTTTGAAAAAGAAAACGAAACTCTTAAGAGGATGAGAGCGTTTTGCTTGCGGAGGAGTAAAATGTAAAGAAATAATTAAAGGTACATGATGCCCTACTCTTACCTCTAAAGATAAAAAGTGAGTGGACGGCAGTCTGTGAAAACATCAATGCCAGCTGTCAGTTTGCCACACATACCCCTGAGGAGTGTGAAACCCCTGAGGAGTGTTATGCCATGTTAATGAAGTGATGAAGTGCTGCTTTGAAGTGCTATACAGTTATGTACACTCAAATCATTTAATATAAATATATATTTATAGAAATACCATTATTTCAAAATGTGTGTGCCATGGATGTCCACGACACCATGAGTGCAGCTTGTTTTGTTTATGTCTCGCTTTGCATGATCTGTGGTACAGTAAGAGCAAAGTTTGATTTCTTATTTCCGACATTGTCGACTGTTTCACTGTTTCAAATCTGCATCTTTGCTTTTAATAAAAAATCAGTCACCTGCAGAGACCGCCTACGAAATGTTTGTTTATGAATGCTATCTATAAAAGAAAAAGTCAAAGTATTTAAATTTTGTCCAAACATTACTTTTATGATCTTCTGTTACTGAAACGTCTCTCCTTTGTACACGTCTCTGCCTGAACACCATTGTCTCGGTACTCGTAACCAGACACCCCTCACCCCTCAGTGATTTCCTATTTTAAGAATGTTGATTAATTGCTCTTACTCCTTCCCGTAAATGTAGGACCAAATTTGTGTCGCTCTGGGAACTTTTGGCCACCATAGAAGACCTCCATAGAAAGATGTCTTTTCACATATTCATGCTGCTATCAGTCTGGGAATATTACCAAGTCTCTTTAAATGATGTCAGATTTGCAATATGCAAGGTTTTTTTTTTTTTTTCAAATCAAAATCATGTGGTGGAGCGTCTGTCAAAAGATTTAACACAACAAATCTTATTCGCCCCGAACAATGCAGCATGAATAATTTGAGTTTGAAAAGTTATCCACAAAGGCAGCAACTAAATATTTTAATTCGACCATCACTCAATCACTTGTGAGCGACTATTCAGCATGGCTACAAACATTCTGGATGATAAAAGAAATATACACTACTGTCTCTTTAAAATACAGAAATTCTGATATTCATGAAGAAATGCCTGCTTACTAATGAGTAGCCATGATTGGCTCACCTAATACACTGATGTCTGTGTTTATTTAAGAGTGCAGAATGTCTTATAGTTTTTTTATAAATAGTCATATTTTAAATATGCATTCTGGTATTTGTGAGAGCCCCTTGGTGCTGGTTAAGCCCTTAGCCTATTCTATTGGTTTCAGTTTTTTTGTAGTTTACATGAAATAATAAGAATTCAAATTTTATTCGTCACATACACAGTCATACACAGCATGATATGAAGTGAAATGCTTATACGACTGCTATTGACCTACAATATTACAACAAAAAAAGAAATAAGATATTTAAAATAAAGAAACACTTATTTACAAAATGTACAGAATAAGAATAAAAATAGAAATGAAATAAAGTATTTGAATAAGATAAATATAAAGAGGTTAAAGAATATCTAATAAAAATAGTGGATATATAGTGACTGAAATGTAATGGAAATGTGGTGTAGTGCAGACCAGAATGTAGTGAAGTTCAACTTCACGGTGTGCAAAATGTGCAAATGTTCCATGTGTAAACCGGCTGTGCGTTCTGGTAAAAAGTAAAAGTTAAAAAGTCTGCAGTCCTGAGGTGTGCAAAATGTGCAAGTATGTGAGTGGTAGGTCCTATGTGGTGTTGTGATTGAGAGCTCATATAGCCTGCGGGAAGAAACTCCTCCTCAGTCTCTCTGTGTTGGCCTTCAGGGAGCGGAAGCGCTTTCCTGACCGCAACAGAGAGAACAGTCCGTTGCTGGGATGACTGAGGTCTTTCACTGTCTTCCTGGCCTTGGTCCAGCACCGCTTGTTGTAGATCGTCTGAAGGTCAGGGAGCTTGGTACAGATGATGCGTTCAGCTGATTGAACCACCCTATGTAGGGCTCGCCTGTCCTGCATGGTGCTGTTCCCGAACCAGGTTGAGATGTTTCCCGTCAGGATGCTCTCTATTGTGCAGGAGTAGAAGTTCCTGAGCACCTTAGAGGGTACTCTAAAGTCTCTCAGGCGTCTGAGGTGGTAGAGATGCTGCCGGGCCTTTTTCACCACGGTGTTGATGTGACAGGACCATGACAGGTCATGCGTGAAGTGAACACCGAGGTAGCGGAAGCTGTCCACTCTCTCCACTGGTCTCTCGTTGATGTCTTGTAGTTCCTCTCCTGCTTAGTACTGAAGTCTACTATCAACTCCTTCGTCTTACTGACGTTCAGGAGGAGATTGTTCCTCTGGTACCAGTTTTCCAGATTTCCAATCTCCTCCAGGTAGGCTGTCTCATCGTTGTCAGAGATCAAGAGATGTTGCACATGTTGTTTTATAATTAATACATTTTTTAAATTTATGATACTTTCTCAGATCTTAACTATATTTGTGTACTGTTATGTAGACTATAAACTGTTATAAATAGTAAGTAAATAAACTATACTAAACGATAAACAGAGCACTTTAAATAGCAGATTCCTACAACACCCACACACACCTGTGATCGGTAATAGACTCTGACTCTGGTAACCAGATGTAAATCTTGGCATTTTCGCAACATGCTGACTTGTTTCTAACAAAGACTTTTTGGGCTGGACAAGCCTGTTTTTAGGATCTCATGTCTCTACACGACTATAGGAATAAATGTCTTTGGAACTAATTCTGGATGTAATCTAGGTGTCTTTTTATGGATGTCTTCTCATCTAACTTGGGATGGGCAAAAATATTGAAATTTGATATACAGTATGTCACAAAAGTGAGTGCACCCCTCACATCTCTGCAAATATTTAGTTATATCTTTTCATAGGACAACACTGCATAAATGACTCTTTGACACAATGACAACACCCTGGCAACAAAGGTGAGTACACCCCTAAGTGAAAATGTGAAATGTCAATATTTTGTGTGGCCACCATCATTTTCCAGCACAGCTTGAATTCTCTTGGCCATGGAGTTCACCAGAGCTTCACAGGTTGCCACTGGAATTCTCTTCCACTCCTCTATCACAACATCACGGAGGTGGTGGACATTTGACACCTTGTGCTCCTCCATCTTCTTTTTCAGGATGTCCCAGAGGTGTTCTATGGGGTTTAGGTCTGGAGACATGCTTGGCCACCTTTACCCTCAGCCTCTTTAGCAAGCCAGTGGTCATCTTGGAGGTGTGTTTAGGGTCATTATCATGCTGGAACACTTCTCTGTGGCCCAGTTTCCGGACGGAGGGGATCATGCTTTGCTTCAGTATGTCACAGTACATGTTAGAATTCATGTTTCCCTCAATGAACTGTAGCTCCCCAATGCTAGCAGCACTCATGCAGCCCCAGATCATGACACTCCCACCACCATGTTTGACGGTAGGCAAGATACACTTGTCTTTGTACTTCTCACCTGTTTGCCGCCACACATGCTTGACACCATCTGACCCAAATAGATTTATCTTGGTCTCATCAGACCCCAGGACATGGTTACAGTAATCCTGGTCCTTAGTTTGCAGCAAATTGTTTGCGAGCTTTCTTGTGCATCATCTTTAGAAGAGGCTTCCTTCTAGGACGACAACCATGCAGAGCAATATGATGCAGTGTGTGGCATATGGTCTGAGCACTGACAGGCTGACCTCCCATCCCTTCAATCTCTGCAGCAATGCTGGACGAACTCATCCGTCTGTTTTCCAAAGCCAAATCATGGGATCTGACGCTGAGAATGTGCACTCAGCTTCTTTGGCGGACCATGGCGAGGCCTGTTCTGAGAAGAACCTGTCCTCTTAAAGCGCTGGATGGTCTTGGCCACTGTGCTGCAGCACAGTTGCAGAGTGTTGGTTATCTTCTTATAGCCTAGCCCTTTTCATTGTGTCAAAGAGTCATTTATGCAGTGTTGTCTTATGAAAAGATATAACTAAATATTTGCAGAGATGTGAGGGGTGTACTCACTTTTGAGATACAGAAACATCATATTTAGGGCGTTTTCACACTGCGGTCCCGGATCCGTTTCCGAGTACACTTGGCCCCGGGACCAGCTGATTTTTGTCTGTGAGAATGTAATCGTTCCGAATCGTTACGCGCTCGGGAACGAATCCCTGAACCGATTGCAGAGGTGGTTTCGGGAACGATTCACACCTTCCTGAGAATGGAAGACGGGACATAAGTACGCACTCGTGCTCAAAAGAGGAAGTGACGTAACTCCAATTCGACTCTGTACACAAACAAACGTGGCTACTGAAGAATCTTTGTGAAGTAATGCCGAAGTATAGCATTTGCTAGAAATTTAGACAGACGAAAATATCCGGAGATAATCGGACACTACACATAAAAACTCCGATATTTACGGAAGTATCCGTAAGTATTTAGACGCGCGCGCGTACAGCAGCACTGAGCAATGCCGTGCAGAGTTAAACACACTGCGGCTCGTGCAGCACATAGCGCGCGCTGCGATACTGAAGTGAGGAAAAGATAAACAATAGGATAAAAACTATCCAGTGTGATCGAGTCGGAACCCCTCTGACCCACAACAACATCTACCTTCATCATCGGAACCGGACAGCGTGGAGCCTGGTCCAGCAGAGAGCCTGCGCGTGAGCGGTGAGTTCATATTAAATACTATTAACTCCTGTTATTAACACTGTTAAACAGAGTCTCATATCATCACCACATCTCCAGGTAATTGTCTGTGGATCTCGTGGTGACATTTAAATGCATATAATAAGATCTACAGGATGATCCTTTCACATTAGCTCACAACAAAGTTAACTTGGAATGCTCCTCATGTCTGCTCACTTTAAGGCCTCAGATCATTTCACTGTTCAGAAGAGCAGAATGTGATGAACTCCAGTGTTGTGCTTATGTAGCTATTAGAGTTACAGCTACTTTACTCATATTTTATGTAGAACCTTCATGTATATTCTCCAACACATGCAACACAAGATGCTGATGAGCCACATAAGCTCCACAGATCTGTTATCACAGCTAACAGTTTCAGGTTATCTGTGATTGCTGTGACAATGTAAATGTTGGGAAATTTTAATTAGTACAAGCTGTTATAGTTGCAAGTTTCAGCTAATTTCTTGCCTTTATACTTTCTTGCAGACAGGCACTGGAGGAAACACAGACTGAGACCTCTGACAGCAGCACAAGACCAGCTAACAACAGAAGAAAGAGACAAAACCTGACTTGCAGAGCAGGAGACTCATAATTCTGCATGAAATCTCAAATTTAGATGGAGAAGCGCTGACTACAGATACAGAGGAAGGAACAGCAAGAGATCGAATAGGATGTTGATACAGATGATGGACAACTGTTGTCTTCATTTCATTAACACACACCCTCTTGCTATGCAAGTACAAGTAAATATAAAATATGCTACATTTTAATGTTTAGATTTTTTGTCCTATTTGACAGCTACTTTTGTTGCAAAATTTACTTATTATATTTTTATTTAATAATGTTTAATAAAACATTTTGCACTCGATCCAGTACTTTGTCTCTATTTCAAATCCCCCACACTCATCTTGGATTTTACAGTATACATTTATTTTAACATTTACAAAAATACAATATAAACACACGGCACACAAAACATGTTAAACACTAAACATTGGTGCATGGAGAGGTTTTAAATTAAGTTTCAGCACCTCAGCTAAGTTTGAAAATCTACACATAGCAAGGTAAGGGAAAAAAAAGAGCACAAGCATCTCTCTTGTAGGACTGTTGTCTTCTTAATAGGAGTATTTAGTGTCCATTCCTGGTCTCTCCTGGTCACAGGGACATCCTGCCATCACACACCACCCCTCTCCAAACCCAGATGATCCTGAGGAGAACAGAAAAATGCATGATTAGATATAATAAATGATAAATATGTATCTATGCTATTTGTTGAACTTTATTCTAGCAGGCATTATATTTATTTGTAGCATTTATTCATTGTTTACGTCTGTGATTAATTTACAGTGTACATAAACACTATTTTTATGATAAAGTAAAATTTTAAATGTGCTATGACTAAAGAAAGTAATGTTTAATGAGCACTTTATTTCTATTTGACTGTAAATCAGAAGAGAATGTAGACACACCTGATTACTCACCTTACAGAGTAGAGATGTAAAGTCATTCCTCGGTGCCTCGTGCTGTGTCCGTGCAGCGCGCGCTCATTTCACCCTCTGAGTCACGCGACAGATGTGTCAGTAGGCATGTTGTTTACAGCGCCGTTGTTTTTGTCATAAAAATAAAAACATCCACACGGAGCATTAACAGGTGTCTCACAGTTCATGACCCGAGTAGCGTTTCTTCTTCTTTCTTAGTTTTTTTTCCGGCGAAAAACAAACCAACTACCTCTCTACCGCCACCTATTGTTTCCGGTTGTGTAAATACGCAAGTGTCCCAGGGATCACAATCGCTATTACAGTGTGAACGCAGACCTGCGGGGGATTGGGGAGGGGGAGAAATCGTGCTCGGGTACAGAACGGAACAGATCGTTACCAGTGTGAAAACACCCTTAGTATAGTGTATTTTGCAGAACTTACCAAATATGTTTACATACAGTATACCAGTTCTAAAAGCACAAACATACAGGTAATATATGATGTTAGATTTGTTACTCTTTTCTGAGTGCAAAACTTTTTTTAATGCTCTTGAACTGTATTTTTGCTTGCTCATATTCTCACTGATTGCTTGCTCTGATTGGCTGGTTTTGTGTCACATGTGATAGGTTATAATCAGAGCAAACACAGGGCTTCTATACATCGGGAAGTTTCATCAGTTCCTGTTGGTTGTTTCAGATAACGTATAATATGCAGCCATGTAGACGCACATGTGCAATGAACTCAAAGCTGCATTTGGGCAGCGTTTTTATCAATATTGTACAATCTTAAGCCGCACCTGATTTCTTTATATTTTGCTTTCAAAGAGCCAACCTTTCTTGTATTTGAATGTAGTCTTCAGGAATAGTTCTCGAGGCTTCCTAAAGGATTCTTTTGGCTCCCATTTTTATTCCAGTCCCTGTACCTGAATAATGCTTTTTGCTTGTTAAGCTACACAGTTACCTATGAGTCATTCAAGCATAAAAAAAATCTAACTTAGGGCATGAGCCAGTGGGAAACAGTTAAGCAGGCCAGTAATTAATATACTGGAGAGGCTGAATGCTGAGTGATTGAAACAGAGGAGAGGGGAAACGAGGTTGCTGCTGTTACATGAACAACCAATTCTTAAATTGTATCTTCAGACACTTTGCATCCTGTCCATAATCTACTGTACATAATTTAAATTTCATTTACTGTAATGTGAAGAAAGGAGTGGGGCTCAAAATATTTACAGAGTACTGTGTTTAAAATTATTTTATAAGTAATATTATCATGTTATTTTATAAATCTTCTACAGCCATACATTGTTGTACTTTCAATTTAAAGCTACAGTATTAATCACATTACAAGATGTCTAAATCGAAGTCGGAACCAACCCACTCCGGTCTTATCAAGTTTAGTCGTCCTCCTGATGTCTAGTGTTTACTTGGCAGTTTCGGACCAGCATGCTAAAAAGTTTTGAGCCTATTTGTCTGTACTCGCTTTGTGTGGTTTGATGTGCCGATCCAAGAGGCAGCATGTGTGTGTCAGGCCGTTTAAAGTACCTGTCTTTAATTTGCTAAGACTCACACAGGCCATTTTTGTTTGGAATTCAAATTGGAATTGTTTTTGAAAACCCTTAATGAAAAATCAACATTCTTTTTTAAGCACCTTATTTGTTGTGGCTTTACTGGTATCTGTGTTATTTATATTTTCTGTTAAAAATCATAACCTGACTGGAAACACCAATTACATTTCTGAATTGACTGCATTTGACTTTACATTCATTGTGTGGTAATCTATGGATCTTGTTGTGTGACTTCGTAATGGCGTAATCATTCACTTAAATCTATGCCTGTCAAAATGGATTATTGTCTGCTTTACAATTAAGAGCTCAGGGCAAATGGCGTCTAGTAAAATTTGATCTCTTGAACTAAAACGCTGCATGTTTATTACAAGCTTTGTGAGAGTGACCCAGTTAAACAGCATGCACTACAAGAAGGATATTGCATTGTTGTGACAGTTTGTTTGCTGGCTTTTTATGCTATGTCTTATAGACTCCATGCCCCATTATTAATGTATGAGAGGTATATGTAGCTGCATGCACTTTGTTGTTGAACCATGATGTTGAACTTGGAAGCAAACATCAAAAACTAAAGAAACTCCCAGCAGACCAGCCTATAAGTCATGTAGTTTGTTTCATTCCTGTTCAGAAAATAGCTCATGACAGCCTGTTGGATGCTTTAGAGGGTCACAGAGTAACAGTGTGCTTAGAACATAAGCTGCCCTAAATCTGTCCATATGTTTACCATGGTTTGCAGAGCACACAACACAAAACAAGCACAGACACGTTCATGCACTAAACAGAGACGTAAGACCAGAAGTAAAGATCAGGGTCCATGCTGACTATGCATCTCCGAGTAAGATATCACTTCTAAGTGGCCAAAAATTCACAAATTGATGCAATTTTGGTCCTACTTTTAGGAGTAGGAGTAGGAGCAATTCATCAACATTCTTAAAATAGCATAGCATCTCCACCACTGGTTAAAGGTAGTGAGGAATTGGCGTTCAGGCAGAGATACTTGCTGAGGAGACATTTTAGTAACCCTGAGTGACACCGAGCTGATAAAAGATAAACTTGGACAAAAATGGTATACGTTTTTTAATGTTTTACTGTATTTAGTTAATACGAGCCAAAATGCCAAACAAATAAGAAATTCGGATCTCAGCTTTAATTTGTCTAATAAAAATGTTATTGCCCTGACCTTCTTAAATTTTAACTCAGGTCCCCTGCACTTTTTATTTATTCTGTACTAATTAAGAAGTTTCTGGGCTTGTATCAACTAAATATTTTAGAATTACTTTTAGGAATTGCGCTCAGAGTTAATTTAGGACTTAAAATATTACTAGATTAAAGTAGGACATAAAAGTTCTTTATAAGGCTTCCTAACCTTTTTTTTAATGAGCAAAGCATGTGACGTCACTTTTTACAAGACTATGAGCCACAAAGTAAGCTGCACATTAATGTGGGTATTGTAAATTTCACGTGTTTTTGTAGTTTTAAATGGTGGAAAAGCGAAATGGTGACCACCAGCAGTTGCGTGAAAGCTTTATGCACACAGACAAAACTTATAGAAGTGTGATTTAGCCGCATGGCATTATTCTAATCAGACTTTTCAAGTCACAAATGTTTAAAGCCCCTATAATAGAGCTGTGTGGGTCTGTCATGGTCAAAATGACCTCGAAATGAAAACGAAACTGGAGAAGGGATGAGAGCATTTTGCTTAAATAAATAAATAAATGAATAAATAAATAAAGCAAAATTCTGCCCTACTCTTACCTCTAAAGACAAAAAGTGAGACAGCAATTTGTGAAAGCATCAATGCCACCTGTCAGTTTTCCAAACATACCCCTGAGGAGTGTGAAACACAGAGGTATGTCGTGTTAATAAAGTGATGAAGTGCCGCTTATAACAGAGAATCTCGAAAAAAAAAAAAAAGTTATGTACAATCAAATAAATGAATCTAAATACATCAAATGTATATATAAATATTATTCTTTTAATGTGTGTGACATGGATGATGCCCACAGCTCCATGAATGCAGTCTGTTTATCGTTGATTTCACTCTGCGTGGTGGGGAAGTGTATGAATCTACGTACACATGATCTGTGGTGCTGTAAGAGCAAATCTTCGCTGTTACTAAAAGAAGCGCAGAGACAGCATATGACATGTTTCTTAATGGACCAGTTACATACCGCTCACAGTGTTGAAAAAATAATTATAAAATGTTTGTCCAAGCTACTGTATGCTCTGTCGTGCTTTTGTGTCTGTTTCTTTTGCACAGTCTAAACTATCGTGTTGATAGTTGACACATATAGCCATGGCCACCTCAAGGGAATTTTTTTTTTGGTATATTAATTATTGTTGTTTATCAGAAAAGCAGAAAAGACCAGAAATAACTGTCACTGATCTGCCATCAGTATTCCTATCAGCATACCAGATAGTGGCCCAGGAAATGATAATTTTATGCCAAACATGCGAATATTGTTGCGGCAGTTCAGGGCATACACACGTATCCATGGTTGCTCCATATGTCTCTTTTGTCCCTGGCCGGCTGTGCAGGTTAAACTCACACCTTAAAGGTATCCCATGATGTGCTGGCAAGATACTAGAGCCTAGAATGATGCAACCAACCAAATGTTACTGGCAGCATCAACAGTATGGTGTACACCTACAGTATGTGCTGTTTTACTGGTTAAAGCTTTGGCTTACTGGAATGTTGCAAATTTCAAGTTCCAACCCTTCCATGGTCCATAGTTCGATCTTTAAAGACCTGTAACCATTAGCTGCTAAGCTGTCTCGAATGGCACTTGGAAAGTGTCAACCAGAATGATGATCTAGTCAAGCCACTACACGATAAAGGCATGGTCATCAGTCTGCACTCTGAAGCATGGGAGCAGCTGATCCTCACCTCTTCATAGCACCAGACTGTCACTTCCTTCACAGCCAACAGCTGTTGTCTCATACAAGCTTCCACCTACACCACAGAGGAATTTGTTATAAGAGTTGTGTGTGGGAATGCTGTTCTTTGGATGTGGTGGGTATGGGGGTACAACGTAATGCTGGTGTGTTGGCTTTGTCAGTGGTGTTTAAAGCATTTTCTTCACTGTTCGCGTCTGGTAAATTTGTGAATTAAAATATTTGTTTTTTGTTTTTTCTAGGTTGTGTGACATTTGCTGTAATTCTTAAAACTGCAGATAAAGTGTTTTTGTAGTTTTAAATGGTGGAAAAGCGAAATGGTAACATCACCAGCAGTTGCGTGAAAGCTTTATGCACACAGACAAAACTTATAGAAGTGTGATTTAGCCGCATGGCATTATTCTAATCAGACTTTTCAAGTCACAGATGTTTAAAGCCCCTATAATAGAGCTGTGTGGGTCTGTCATGATCAAAATGACTTCGAAATGAAAACGAAACTGGAGAAGGGATGAGAGCATTTTGCATAAATAAATAAATAAATAAATAAATAAAGCAAAATTCTGCCCTACTCTTACCTCTAAAGACAAAAAGTGAGACAGAAATTTGTGAAAGCATCAATGCCACCTGTCAGTTTTCCAAACATACCCCTGAGGAGTGTGAAACACAGAGGTATGTTGTGTTAATAAAGTGATGAAGTGCCACTTATAACAGAGAATCTCGAAAAAAAAAAAAAAGTTATGTACAATCAAATAATTGAATCTAAATACATCAAATGTATATATAAATATTATTCTTTTAATGTGTGTGACATTACAACGTAATGCTGGTGTGTTGGCTTTGTCAGTGGTGTTTAAAGCATTTTCTTCACTGTTCGCGTCTGGTAAATTTGTGAATTAAAATATTTGTTTTTTGTTTTTTCTAGGTTGTGTGACATTTGCTGTAATTCTTAAAACTGCAGAAAAAGATGTGTGGGCCAATGAATTTGAGCGTAAGTTAAAACTCAGAAATTTTTAAGACTACATTAATCTCTTCAATCATTTGTTATTTGACAAATGTTTTTCTTTTCTTTTAAAGCAATCAAATTGACCTGCTTGATAGAATCTATATCCACAAGCAACCCTAGAATTGAATGGAAGAAAATCAAAAATGGGGTTCCCAGCTATGTATATTTCCATAACAAAATATCGGGTAATGCATCCACATACAGTATTCAACCCAAGATATTTCACTATTCACTAGCCTGGATGTAAATATTATTTCAAGTAAAGCTAGCTATTAAATATTAGTGGTGACACCAGAGCAGAGAACAATATGCAGTATGCTTCCTATGGCAGGGGATTTGGAGAACAGGGCAGAGATGAGTGAACCTGCAAACCTCCAGATCCTGAATGTCAGCAGATCAGACAGTGCAATGTATCGCTGTGAGGTGGCTGCCATTGAAGACCACAAACCATTTGATGAAATACTCATAAGTCTGACTGTAAGAGGTACTTGAATATACTTATTATTTTTTTTTTATCTAAATGCCCATAATCTTATACACTGCTTGTATCATAGAAAAAAATTCTGCTCTGATTTTGTTTTGCTTTCAGTGAAGCCAGTGGTGCCACGGTGCAGTGTTCCAAATTCGGTCACCGCAGGATCTCCTACAGAGCTACGGTGTATGGAGAGTGAGGGCTACCCTCTGTCTCAGTACCAATGGTTTCGCAACAACGAGGAGCTGCCCGAGGACCCCAAAACCAGCGTTCGCTTCTACAACTCTTCATATGTCATGAATGCTGAGACTGGTTCACTGGTAAGCAGAGAGAGAGGTGAACACGCTGTAACTGCTTCTTGGGTTGTGCTAAATTATATAATTAGATTTTAGAAGTAAGGCAATATTTTTTTATGCTCTAAATACAGGCTCATCTATAAACTTTAATGACATCAGATGTCCAGGAAAAGGCAGCAATAGCTTACTACCACCGTAGTATATACAACTGGCAAACTTGACACTAAATTCCATGCTACATTCAAAGGCACAGGGTGTGTCTGAAACTAAAGGCAGCTGCAATAGAGCCTCTGCTGTTTCATCATTCCACAATTTAGTATGCAACATGTTCATCGTTAAGAAGATATTGAATTGTAAATACTACCAAAACAAAAATAAAACTTGCCAAAATATCTTTATTTGCTGCCATTGATACAAGTATTAAACTTTTTTTATAAACAGTATTAACAATTATTTTTAATAATTGATATTAGGGGCAACAAATAAAGGGAACAAAAAAAATTTGACTGAAAAATTAGATCTCTCCATTTTGTTTTTGTTTTTTGTTTTTCAAAAGAAGCAAGATGTATTGTCAAGAACTTCATTAAGTTAAATGAAGTTAAATCCAATCTTGATTGGAGATGGGGCGTAGCAGATATATCCGGATGTGCCTAATGTAATAGATGGCTAAAGCATGTATCTCGTACCTATTCTTTACTTAGGTACAAGTGTCTACGCTTCTTAAGTCTTATAGTATTTTCGCTCAGGTTTCTCTTCAATCACACATACATCTTTCGCCTTTTACTAAAGATTTCTGTGGAAGAGAACATTAATGAGCTTACCTTATTTTTGTGAGCTTTGCATCTGCAAAGCTGCTTGATTTTGGGCAGTCTCCGCCTGGTTGCCACTAGTGGGCCCATGAACAAGGCCCATAACCCTGTCTGGCCAAGGGACACCGTATAATGGCTCTGACATCAGCCTACTAAAAAGGGCTAGTATATGCGAAGAATAAAGTATTTCACTGTGCTGTAATGTATATGTGCTGAATAAAGACTAAACTTGCTGTGATAAATATTACTTTCAAAGATATTGGACTTCATCATGGCTTCCAAATGTAGCAAAACCAGTGCTAGTAATAGTTGAAAGCTTCTAAAAGGAGAATAAATAGTGATTTTTAACAGAAATGTTGTGTTATAGACAACCTCATTTGACAAAAATTAGTAAATGTAAAAATGGTGTAATTTTGTTCAAATATTCTCTAACTACTCTAGCTAATGTAGTAATTCTCATTAGAAATGCTTGTTGAGGAAAAAAAGTTACAAATAACTTATATTTTTACACACTCCTTGTGGATTTGTTACTATCTCAATTCTAATTGTCAGTTGTATAATGATTGCAGCTGTTAGTACAACTTTGGCACTGTGTTACATATATAGTTAAACCCTGGATTACGAGCATAATTCGCACTCGTACTGTATATCAAAATGAATTTCACCATAAGAAATAATGGAAACTGATGATTTGTAAAATAAATAAAACAAATTAACCTGCACTTAAGCTTTGAAAAGAATCGTGGACGTAGTGATTAAGGCCAGAGAGAGGAACGAAGGGGGCTGCTGTGTAGGACGCCTTTTACACACACAACGCGCACACATGCACCAGTTTACTGATAGAGACTGTCACTCACACAAGCGTGTACACGCACAAAGATACAAACACAAAATAAAAAAATGCTTTATGCGCACACACGTGGTCGCACTGTTATAGTAAACAGTATACGTGCGTATGGATGTTGACTATACGAATGATGCACACGCACTGAGAGCATGGGAGATACCCACAATACTGCTCGTATTTCAAAACCTTGCTCGTTTACCAAGTTAAAATGTATTTAAAAGTTTTGCTCGTCTTGCAAAACACTCACAGACCAAGGTACTTGCAAATCAAGGTTCCACTGCACATAAAAAAATAATGAATGTCTGATACTTTGGGTTAGTAAGCATTTTCTACTATTTAGACACACCAAATAATGCATTCTAGTGAACAATGAACTAAAATATTAGAATCTATGCCTGCATGATTTTACCACTACTGCATGCTATTACACCACCTGTGGATTATATTGGATTATCAGACATGACCAGACCAGAGTACACTAGTCTAAACTATAATTTTTTAGTTTTTTTTTTAGTTAGAACTCGCAGATTGTGTAATATTGAATGGAGAATCAATCTAGTTTGTTAAAATAAACATAAATTATACAACTGCATGTAGTTAACATCTGTTTGCTGTGTTTCCCAGGAACGCCACACAAAATGAGAAAAAATTAAACATGAAATTATGATATTTAGCAAGTCATTAAATACACAAGGTTAGTTTAATTTGTATAAGTATTAAATAGTATGTATTATTCTTTTCAGAAATTCAGAATGGTGAGGAAAGAAGATGCAGGGGAGTACCACTGCCAGGCCAGAAATGATGCAGGTCATGCAAAATGCGCACCGCAACTCATGGAAGTCTGTAAGTAGTGTCAAGTAACAACTAGCCACACATATAACATCATGAATAACATTCCATGCAGAAACCCCAAGGTTGAATGACCGCTGTAATTTGGTCATAATGATGTGATGACAGTCACGGTTGGGACAATGTTGTTTGGGAAAGTTACAGTAGAATGACTTTAAAATGGTGTTACGATAACGTTAAATGAATGACCCAGACAGTGTTGAAAATATAATCTCAATGTGTATTAACATCCATTCCGACAAATCTGACTGTATTCACAGTCTCTTTTTAATTCCAAACAGAATTTGGGACAGACTCAACTGCATCCATCATACAGTATGTGTATCTCATGTCATGCACCTCTTAGTGTAGAATGTTACCTCTCTGTTTAAATTTTTTTCTGAAATGTCTGTGAGTTGCATTTTCTTTTTTTTGACATTTTTTATTTTTTGATACAACAGTGTTATACATATGTTTACATCAAATGAAATGTACTTACATTCCTCACTGTTCTTTTTTCCTTTTTTACATAATACAGTACAATAAACAAAAACAAACAATGAATAAAATAAAGCAAGTAAATGAATAAGTAAATAAAATGAATAATAATAATAATAAGATAAACATGGTACTATTAATAACAAAAGTCATTGTTACAATTTGGGGAGGTCAAAACTTAACTTAAAATGAAAATTCCCTAATAAATCATATTGAATCTTTGAGAGTGGAGAATGAAAGGAAGCTTACCGGGTATCAGTTTGAGAGATACACACATTGCAAATTTAAGCAAGGGGCATTTATGCTTCTACCAAATCTGGGCGCAGTGGCTCAACATATTCGATCCACTTGGACCAAATATTTCTGAATATGTCCATATGAAGGCGGAGGGAAAATGTAATTTTTTCCATAACATAAATATCAAATATAATATCAAACCACTCTTGCAATGTAGGGGGTTCAGGAAGCAACCAACGTCTTGTAAGAGCTTTTTTACCTGCAGTTACCAATATAGTGAGTTGCATTTTCAACAGATGTCAGGGGTCGCTCAGTGGGTAAGGCATTGGATTACGACTTGGAAGGTCTCAGGTTCAAATCCCACGACCACCAAGTTGTCTCTGTTGGGCCCGTAAGCAAGGCCCTTAACCCTCAAATGCTCCCTCTGTATAATGAGATAAATGTAAGTTGCTCTGGATAAGGTCCTCTGCCAAATGCTTAAATGTTAGCTCCCAAATTACTCGACTGTAATGTGGTGCTTGTGGTACGAATACAGTGCTCTTACCTCTCTTGAGTTTGAGTCCTATTCAAACCATATTTGGTATAATTTGGATTTGAAATAATTTTTTCATTAATTTAACATTATCCCATCATCATGCAATCAGCGTTGTTCTGTCATTTCATTAAAGTAATTTTATCATTTTAATTTGAAATAACTTTCAAAAACAGCCCAATAACAACATTGTCCCAACGTCAATAACGCTGCCAAATTAACATCATCACAGCATTTCACAACCAAAAATTCCTGCTGGGCGAGGAGAAACTAGTTCCTCAACATGCAGCTCAAATACAAAAAACTTTGTAAACTTTGAAAGTCCACTTTCCTTTTGTCTGTCTCTACAGATGATTTTGACATCGGGATGTTGCTCTTAAAGATTGTAGCAGGAGTGATCACATTCATCCTTTTAACAGTGGGACTCTGTCTGGCACAAAAACACGGCTACTGTTCCTGCAGGGATGGTACAGAAAACGAGTGAGTATTGGTGTAGATCTGTGGGATCAAAAGTATTCAAAAGGTCAGCACAGTGTAACACTGGTTTGTTTCTGATACCTGCTAAATACAACCAGCTCAGTGTTTCTTCCATGGAATAATGAGTCTCTGTAATACTACACTGTTCCTTTTAGTTATAAAGTTCCTCAATATGACAGCAGAAGGGACTGTCTCAGTGCGGATGAGGTGAGTATTTTCTGATTTTGTTTGCATAAAGGGTATTACAGTATTAATAATCCGATTTTAATGATTAATAAAATCTTTTTTTTTTTTTTTTACAGGGACATTTCCGGCACAAATCCTCTTTTGTCATATGACCAAGAGAAGACGAAGATGAAGGCGATGCGGCTGAACTGTGTGCCACAAATATGAACTCTCACAATGTGAATTTTCTTCTAAGGTGCATAAACATGATCTTCTTTGCCAAAGCTATTAACAGACATCACAGTATTTTACAGACAATATTACATTATTACAACTCTCTGGGAAAATTTTATTCCTCATATGTTACAGAACTGATTGCAATTATCCTTTTGACAGTTTCCAAAAGGATAATTAAGAAAGATTTTTATGCATTTCACATTGTTTTTAATTATAAGTTTTGATTTCCAACGGCAAAACCTGCCCAGAACATTATACTTCACCATGAGATGTGTCATATGTATGGTCCAGGAAAGTGCAAAGTAGCTAATTTTACTGGTTGTACACTGAAATGGTGTATACATTCTGCTACTGTATGTATAATCAGTTGGAGCAGCACATAACAGAGGTCAGTCAGTCACTGGGATAAGTACAGTATTCTTGATTTCAGAAACACTGATTTGACAGTTTTGACTCTAAATGAGTTGTGGGATGTTACTTGTCAGTGTTTCAGTGGAAGTTATTTTCGTTGTAATGTAGAGAGGGGAAAATGATTCAGTTATAAGTCTTGTGTGTGTACAAGTATTCATGTACAGTATGTTTGTATTTGAGGTGTTGCTATAATCCTACAGGTGCCGTGCTCTAAACTATTCACACGTTGGCAGGCAGCAAACTATCCTGGTGTGATAGGAGCGAATTATGTGCTAAGTTTGTTTAGAATTGCGACATAATCTAAAATCATATTTATATTAATTTGTCATACTAACAGATTCACAATACAACTCGAATCGGCACCTACCTGTAGGTATCGTGATAATGTCATATTGGTCCTTGATGATTTCCATCCCTATTGTAAAGTACATTGCAAAGGTTTAACAGTTCAGATTCACTGTTCAATCAAAAGGATTGTTCAACATGGTTAATCCTTTAATCAGGTTTAAATTAACGTTGTTAGACCTGGTTGTTGAAACTTTCTGGTTTTATTTCATTTAATAGATATACATTATATATTTACGGAGGATATTTATAGATTCTTTCGGAGCGCTTTCTCGCTCTTTCTCACACTTTTTCTCTCTAAGTGACCTTCTGTGATTTTTAAAATTGTTTTATATCATTATATTTTGGACAAATTGTCCTGCTTTGTTAAGTAGTCGTGTTAATGTTTAAGTCTGAGTTATTTAGTTGTAGCAAAGTCAAAAGGAATTGCTGCTAAGATTGTGGGCCATGACCAATTAAAAAAAATCCTATTACACTATTTACAATTTTTCAGATTTCCAGATCTTCTTTTTCAAATCTAAGCCCATCATCCATTCACTTCACCATTACAAAATAATTTTTCCTGGCTGGTTTTAAAATAGCTTTCTATTGCAAAGAAGCTAACCCAGACTGTTAAAACGTATAAATATGTATTACAGTTTTGTGAGTTTTGACAAATTGTCTTCCATAATGGCATGTCCCACTGTCTTACAGGCAGCATGACTGACTGTTATTCTGAATGCTGTAATAAAAACATGCACCATGTATAAGAAGGACTGAATAAGGACTGAGGTTCAGACAATGCAGTGAGGTAACTTATATTAGAAATTAAATATTACTCAATGTTTGCGCCAAATCGACAGTACCGGAATGTGAACTGTGCTAGTATTGATTTGAATAATATTTGGGTTTTTACGTTGGAGATGTTTGATTTTGCATGGCTAAGCAGAACTGTGCAAGATGAATTACTCAAAAAACACAATGGGTTAATGAAAATATTAACAAGTATATTATACAGTATTTAGCCTCACCACAACTGCCTGTTTGATACAGAAATTATTTTAGCGTATCTTATAAAAATAACGAGTCATTGAGTCTGTTTGGATATTCGTTCCCCTTATTACAGTGTGCCAGTTCATTGTCAGTGTTGGTTTAGTCAAGCTTAATTAATATGTATGATTATGAAGGTGCATTCTGGCCAATATAATTCCAGTTATTCCATAATTATAAATACTTATTAATTAGTCTTTTGATTTAAATAGCAATTTCAGGTATACATTATTTATCTGAAATTAATATATAGTTATATATCCATATATCCAAATATATATATAAAATATCTGACATTCCAAGTATAATGAAATATATTTTTTCTCATTTACGTGAGAAAACGAGAAGCTCCCCTGTCGTCCTGTCATTTTTAATTTGTCAGATTGTTATTTTATGTGGTGTTCGTAGAATAAAAAAAAAGAAACATATGTAACGTACTTCAGATGTAAGATTTAAACAGTATTCAACCATTGTCAAGTTACAATTTTCTGTAAATTAGATGACAACATTACTCAGGAGATTGAAAGAAGTGACAATTTCTGTACATTGTTAGAGTTTTAGCGATTCTATTTGTTTTATTTAATAAAGATGTTGTTATAGAACATGTTATGGAACATGTTTCAGCCTCTGTTATTAGTTAAGTTCTTAACTATGGTTAAAGAAATGTAAAGACTGTGTGTGTGTGTGTGTGTGTGTGTGTGTGTGTGTGTGTGTGTTGGGGGGTTGGCTGCTCTTCTGGATTCCCCACAATGAAGCTTTCATTCATCTCCTATACCGTTTATCCATATTAACTTAAACACATCCCCTGTTACAATGAACTTCCAGCTGCTGAACACTGAGTATGACTGCAATTAAATCTCTGCTCTCCGTTATCACCAGTAACAAGTAAGTAAAATAAGGAATAATAATAAAGAGTTGTAACATACATCTGATGTAAGATTTGAACAGTATTAATAGTATTGTAATCTGCTTGTCTTTGTGGACTGTGGAAGGAAACCGGAGTACCCAGAGGAAACCCACCAAGCTTGGGGAGAACTCCATGAACACAGACCCCGAGGCGGGAATCCAGCTGTCTACCTTAGAGGTATGAGGCGACAATGCTAACCACTAAGCCACCGTGCTGCCTCAGAATTAAGCTGTTGCTCAAATATAAAAAGAAAGAATGAATCAATCAAAGAACGAATGAACATGTATGGACGTTTAAGGAGCCGTTACTCTGAAACCGCCCTGAGACTTTTATTCTGAAGTTTCGCAACAACGACAACGTTTCCCGGAAGTGTCTAAAAGAAGGGTCAAATTCCAAACTGATCTTTAGTGATCTTTTGTAGAAGTGCACTACAAAGTACCTGTCACAACCTCTTCTGAAACCCCAAGTAGTGCACAATCCACCCTATACGGATTCATTTGGGATTCAGCCTGCGAAATAGGTAGTTGCACTTCTTTACAACAACCGACGCTTAAGAAGAAATGAAAAACGTTTTGCTACACAGGTATTATTAACATTACTACTATTATTAGTATAAATAATGTCATTCTCAGCATCTGAAATTGCATAAAAAGCTCTTAATGTCTGCTGACAAGCTTGCTAACCAAACTCAGTTTTTGGTAAGTTGTGAATTGGCGTTAACTCAGACTTTAGTTAACTCCCCTGTCCTGATATATAAATGTATAAAACACACATTAGGTTATTTGTGTCTTTGTTTGCGCGCAGTGTTTTAAACTCGTCTGTATAAGTTTAACCTGTGTTTTGTTTACTATCAGCTAGTCAGAACTTCCGTGCTACAAGTGTTTCGCAAGATAACCGCAGAGAGTGAGTGAGAAAGGGTGGGAGAGAGAGAGAGAGAGAGAGAGAAAGAGAGATGAGCTTTTTCGGCTTTGGCCAAAGCGCGGACCTCGACATAGTGCTGAACGACGCCGAGACAAGGAAGAAAGTCGAGCACAAGAGCGAAGATGGCAAAAAGGACAAGTATTTCCTCTTCTATGACGGCGAGACAGTGAGCGGAAAAGTCCACATCACACTGAAAAACCCGGGCAAGAGACTCGAGCATTATGGCATCAAGATCGAGTTCCTGGGTCAGATCGGTGAGAGATCTCGTCCTCTTTTCTCTTCACATACTTTTCTGTTAATGTGTTTTGATTGTGTAACTATTTGTGACTGTGTGTGTGTAGAGCTGTACTATGATAGAGGCAACCACCATGAGTTTGTCTCCCTGGTTAAGGATCTGGCCCGACCTGGAGAACTTTCCAGCTCGCAGTCTTTCAACTTCGAGTTTTCTCATGTTGAGAAGCCATATGAGGCGTACACAGGCCAGAACGTGAAACTAAGGTAAACCACACACACCTTTACACACTCCTTTCAGCTAGTCAGTTCGGGACAGGACTTGTTGTGCTTTCGTTATGTCTCGCCATTGTGTGTGAAGGGCACAGAGATGGATCGGAGATTGGGTGTTGGGGGAACACTTGCGATCAGGGATTGGGAGTTGGGTATAAGGGTCATCTGTGACTTGGAACAACGGCGGTCGGTGAATTGAGTGAAACTGCTGGGGAATTGAGTGAAACTGCTTTCTCAATCTGTATATCAGTAACTGTAATGTAAGCTGGAGATGTGTATTTAGTATTTTTGGAATGAGTCTCCAGTTTCAATGTTTTCTGACAGTCAGATTTGCCATGGGAAAGTCATTCCTGCTCTTGCTGTAGTTGTGACTGCAGAACTGGATCATGTCTGACCTTCCATGATGAGGATTTGTTCTATTCCTGCATTACTGTCTGTGTTGTGCAGATACTTCCTCCGTGCGACTATAAGCCGTAGACTGGCCAACATCACCAAGGAACTAGATGTCGTAGTGCACACGCTGTCTTCTTATCCTGAGTTAAACTCCTCCATTAAGATGGAGGTTGGCATTGAAGACTGTCTGCACATTGAGTTTGAGTATAACAAATCCAAGTGAGTACGCCATTTTACCACTACAGATTTGAATTTATACTTTTATTAATTAATTTTTATTTTTTTATTTTTTTTATTTTTACAGGAGGTTAGAGCTGTTAATATCTTTTAGTGATGATCAGGGTCCTGAAAAATCCACTTTTCTTTTTCTTTTCATAGATATCACTTAAGGGATGTGATTGTGGGGAAGATCTACTTCCTTCTTGTGAGGATAAAAATAAAGCACATGGAGATTGATATAATAAAGCGAGAGACAACGGGCACAGGACCCAGCGTATATCACGAAAACGAAACCATCGCCAAATACGAGATCATGGATGGAGCACCAGCGAGAGGTAAAGGAAAGGTGTTTTAACCCTATGTTCAATATAATTGTTTTTGAAAAATGGTGGCCTGGAAGGGAAAGTCCTTTATAGGATAAAACTTGGAGCTTTTGTACTAATCTACTAGTATAGTATAGTATAGTATAGTATAGTATTAGTATAGTGCAACTCTAGAGATGTTACAGAACTGAAAGTTTCTATTTCAAAGGGAAAACAGAAAAGGAGAAATTTGCAGTTAAAAATTCTATTCTCACTGTTGCGCAGGAGCTCATTATACACCGCCTAAACAAAAAAAGTTGCACACACTAACTTTGGTTTTGGTTACTGTGTGCAATGTGGTGGCCATTTCTTGTGTGAAAATGATTCCTCATTCTCCCAGAATCACTGATTTTAGAATTTGAGTTGTAGAATATGCCTGTGCCATCAGGGAAGGTTAAAAATCCATAGATGTGATAATCTGGTCATTCAGGTCGTCAGCTGACTTAATTTTAATGCCTCAGAGCTTTGCTGAGCCTAGATTCGCCCAACTGAAGCAACTCTCAATTCATAACACTGCCTTCAAAGGCTTGGACAGAGGGTGAATGATGGGTGCATCACTTCACACAGCTTATTTCTTACCCCGATGAACCCATGGTATAGGGTCAATCTGGTCTCATCAGACTACATGACTTTTTCCATCACTCCAAAGTCCAATCTTTATGCTCCCTAGCAAACTGAAGTATCTTGTCTGATTATTCTCACTGACAAGTGGTTTTATTATTGCCACAGAGAACTTTCAGGATTGGGACTAAACTGTTTGCACTTCAATGCTTAATGAAGTTGCAACTATCATTATTATGGTTAATAGTGAAAGTAAAAGATTTAAGTGCTTTAAGATTATGAAATATTTTCTGACCACATTTGTCCTTCCAGGTTTTAATAATGTTAGATGGTTCCTAACCCAATTCCAATGATCTTAGTGGTTTTATTTGCATGATGCAGGCTAACTGTTTTTATTTTTGGAGGGGGTCGTTAAACTGGTTCTGTCTTTACAGGAAGAGGGGCTAGGCAAGATTAACAAGTTGAACTTGACACTAAAGTAAACAGACATGGCTATACCACTCACAAGTCAAACTTATGTGTGCCAAAATACCCTTAAAATATATCAAACCAACTGAAATTTAAATATGAAGGACGTTACTGAAGAAAAACTGTTTGTGACCTATTTTGGATAATTTCCAAAATGCAATCAGCTCATCTGCTGATTACAATAGCTGTGCTTACATGGACCATAATATTCTACTTACAATGGAATAATAGCTCAATCAGATAATATAAAAATGCATCCTGTAAACACCTCAATCAGACCAGCTGAATCTTAGGTGACTGGGACATTAGGCGATGCAACGAGTTTCTGAAAAGGGAGTTTTAACTACTGTTTAGGAAGGTTTTATTCCTGATCAGTAAACTAATTGAGAGCAATCTTTACGTTTGATTTCATCCATTGGGTCTTTGGCCAAGGAAGACTGGCTCATATTACACATGCAACCAAATCAAGGAAAGTCTATCCTAGGGCAGATCCACTTTGCATACATCAAGAAAAGTTCTACTGTGATTAAATGCTTTATGCTTGCCAACTCACATCTTATCAGATCAATGTTCATGTAAACAGAGAAGTTGGGATCACAATTAGTCAGAATGATTTCAGATTAAGTATTGAGTGCATAAATGAACATACTTTTTGGAGGTTGCACACATTTGTATATAAAATTAATTATATAAAAAAGTATACAAAAAGTATATAAAAGCATTTTAATTAAATATATTTACGATGTCTTTCCCAGACTGCCCACCAAAACACTTGTTGCCTTCTCTGGAACAGTTTGAATAACTGTAGTATTTTTAAAACACTCTGAACTATCTATCATTTAGGTGAATCAATCCCCATCCGGTTATTTCTCTCTGGCTATGAGGTGACGCCCACCATGAGAGATATCAATAAGAAGTTCTCAGTGCGATATTATCTCAACTTAGTCCTGATCGACGAGGAGGAGAGACGCTACTTCAAACAGCAGGTGCAGTATCCTTCATGCTGTTTTTATTTATATATAGTTTGCAGTGCAAATGGTCAAATCTGTTCAATTTGTTTTCCCACTGAAGGAAATCACACTGTGGAGGAAAGGAGACATTGTAAAGAGGACTATGTCCCAACAGGCCACCATTGCTGCTCAGAGATTTGAGGGATCAAGACCTGCAACTGCTTCGACGCAAGCGAAAATGGACAGCAGTTAAATGAAATTTATTTCATTTTTTTTGTTTATATACATGTTATTTGTTTATATAAACATAAATATAGAATAAAGTCCGGTATGTAGATCCTACGGGATCAGCAGGGGTTCAGGATTTATTGGAAAGAAAATAATTTACAAACATTATCCAGGTGCATCGTTTTTAAGCATGTTAAAGTGTTTCTTCCAAACTTGTTGATTTATGAATAAGAAGGTGCTACTGGTTCCTATTCAAAATATTGCTTTTTAACTATCATTTATAAAGTACGTTCAGAAACATTCCCTTTATCTTTATGATCAAATGAATACAAATTATTTTAATGTTGTTTGTGTCCTGGTACATGAGCCTCAAGTAAACACTGGGAGATTTGTATTTTGCATTGGTGTCAAAGATTGATTTATTTGCAATTATTTTATTAATAGGAGTTTTATACACAATATTGAGACATTGACATTTGGCAGATACCAAAATATATTATATACATACACACAGTATATATATATATATATTACACACACACACACATAATGTATATATATTTTGTGTGTGTGTATGTATATAATATATTTTGGCATCTGCCAAATGTCTATAATGTATGTAATATATATTTATACAGTAAATATACATACACACCCACATGTATGTATATGTGTGTATATAAAAAATTACATACACACCCACACTTTAGATCAATCAGCATACAGGCAAATGTAGGAAATTAGTTACTAAGTTTTACTGAGCATTCTGCAGAACCACACGCTGTTCTTCAGAGGACTTTAGAACCAGTTTACTTTTTGCACCAAGAAGCTCCCTTTTTTTTTCTTCTGAAAAGTGGTCGCTTATACATTATGTGCTGCTATCTGTTCTGACATAGAAATATTTTTTTCTGACATTTTATTTTGTGAATCAGAAATAAAAAAACAAACAAACAAAAAAAGTCAATAAAGTCCCAAAAGTAAAATAAAAAAAACACAAGTTTGTACTAAAAGCACAGGATGCCTAAGACTTAAGACTCCACAGTATGGCACATCATTTAGTTACCTGACAAGGAGACAGGCTTGTAGAAATCCGTTTATTTTCCTCTAATGAACCATTTTAATGCATGAATTCAAGTTCAGGTCACAGCTACATGCAAGACAAACCTTATTGGGGAATAAATTTTTAATCAGTTAAAATCATAAAACACCCATTAATGATTACTCATTAACACCTCTACTTCTGAGATAACCTGTGCTACATCCATGCATCTTTACGTTCTGGATGTGTGTTTTGGGCCACATTCGGGTAATATGGGTCACAGTTCTGATGGCTGAGCCCTTCTTTCTGCATCTTGCCATTTCCATAGCAATTCTTAGGTTGAGCAATCTTGTGTTCTGTGATAAAGCACAAAAAAGTGGTTTACACAGTGCTTACAGGTTCTGTCCTTATAATGAGTCTGTGTCTTCCAAACTTAAGACAAAGTCAAATTCCTCTGAAAAGAAAAGACAACACCAAAAATCAGGATGTGAGACACTGCAACCATTATTACCAAAGAAAAAATGTAAAAAAAATATATTTATGTAAACAAGTATTTGGACTTTTTTTGTTAAACACACTTCCAGTACATTACTACAAATATACATACTATAATATAATGTGTATGAGTACTGTATATGTGTGGACTTAAAATGTACACACACAATGTCTTTGTAAAAAAAAATTATTCATAAGAATAACTTGCAATTTTAGCCCTATTGTGACATCATATACCGAGAAACCCTCATCCAGTTAAACACTCAGCTCAACTCCACCCAGTTCTCACCGGCCCTGCTATTTTCTGAGAATTAATCACAGGAACCCTTGGTGGAATTGAAGGGGATTTGTGAAGAGGAATGGACAACAATTGAAACCATGGTCCTGGCAAGAATTAACTACATCTTACCACAGATGTCTCGAAGTTTCGGGACAAATTACTGACGTAGTCTTTCTTTCTTAACGCCATGGCAGCTTCTACGGCTATATTCATGGCGAGAGTCAGTTTTTGTTATTCAATATTAAAACTAGATAAGGCGCTCATTTAAAGTAAATTTTTTCTAAGAACTTTAAAACTAAATTTGGATTCACTTGTAGCCTGCAGCAGAGTTGGAGGTTCGAATTTGCATGTTTTCCCCTTGGTGCTTGGTTGGTTTCCTCCCACAGTCTGAATGCATGTGGTGTTGCCAAACTACCTCTAGTATGCATGTGTGGGTGTGTGCTTGTGGCTTGCAGTAGGCTGGCACCTCATCCAGGTGGTAATATATCCCACCATCATATCCGCTGCAGGCCCCCAACCCCCAATGCATTGGTTGATGTGCATAAATACAAACATATTGTTTTGTTAACATCTTTAGTCAAAACAAAAGACATCACATGTGTAAATTTGAAGTGCACTGGATATACAGTAAACAGACTTACAGCAAATTTATCCCAAGTTAAAATACCTGAAAGACTTCACATGCATGAAGAGTGTGTGTGCGTGTGTTTGAGTGACCTGTGGTTAAGGGCTGTACTGAAAGCCGAGCTCTGGTGAACAGGGCCATGGTACTGAGCGCTCCTCCACTGGCCTTGTGCTCCAAGTGATATTTCTTCAGCTCAGACAGTGGAATGAAGCGCTTGGTCATTCTCTCAAACTGGACATCCACCTACAGTAAACACAAATGTCAATCATATTTGTATAGTCCCATCTCCAGCTCAATTCCTGGGCCATGTTTTTGGCAAAGTCTCAGTGTTTTACTCATACTGTACTGCTGCTGTAATACCCACACACCATCTCTTTACCCTTTCATAGTTTTATATTCTTTATATATTTTTAAGTATACAATTACATGTTGCATATTCTGTGTAATTAGGGCCCAAGCACTATAAGGTGCGCAGGACCCTCTTGTTTTCCTAAGGATTATTATTAGGGCCCAAGCTCTACAGGTGCACAGGACCCTCTTGTTCTCTTAAGTAAAAATTTGTGCCTTCTTCATGAATACAGTAAAACATATTTCATTCAACTGATCTGCATCCACATCATAAGAGCCTACCATACTCCACTTGGGGTTCTCAGGTTTGCTGGATGGATCAAAGTGCACGTCTTTCTTGTCAAACTGTGTATGGTCAACGTATGCTTCCTTTACAATCTGGAACAACAACGATACTTGATTTGTCTTTACAAGACTTATCAAGGTGCAAGTTACATCGGAAGTTTCTGGAAAACTCAATGACCTGCACATGTTAGTGTTTTCTCAGCAACAAGCACACCTGATTTAACTAATCAGCTAATCAACAGTCTTTTCTGAATGGGAGTAGAAGTAATAGAGCAAGGAAAACACTAAAATGAGCAGGGCAGGGGGTTTCTCCAGGACCAAGGTTAAGAACTATGGAACTAGTCTGTATCTGCTGAATTGACAAACTCACCTTTATAATACCTGCAATTCCTGGCTCTTTACAGTTGCTGTGGTAAAAGAAAGCCTGCTGACCCACCTTCATTTCCCTCATGAAATTACGAGCCTGAAAGTCAACAACACAGTCATGCTTTATTGAACGCACAACGAAGTAGTCTTCTCTCTAGTGATCTCTCTGTCTTTCACAAGGCTTTTACTGATGCTCTAATACCATTTTTTGACCAACACTCAATGACTTTCCTTCACGGTGTGCCTAGAGGAATGACCTAACGGGGCTTTTAATTAGATAACCGATCAAGGCTTCATAAGACAATCTTTTCAAATTTGAAAAAAAAATTAGGAACAATGCTGTTGTTCTTTTGCCTGCGCCTGTTACAGAGGATCCTATCCACATATTTTGACTTTGGCACCAGTTTTCCAACAGATGCCCTTCCACTAAGGGTGCCCTGCAAACTCAGAGGAAGAAAATGACAGAATGAGATCATGCTTAACACCTCGCTACATAATCGTTGGGAAACGTGCCCATACTTTTTGATATGGACGGATTTAAAAGTAGCAATATGGTAAAGTCTAATTTGGGAACGTCTTCTGCAGGGAGACATTTATTTAGCATTTATACAAGGCCTGTTCATCTCAAACCAGGACTTGTGAATTAAGCGGTAAAACCAATTGACATTTACAGTACGGTGGTGAGACTGCAGTAATGAATGATTAATGATGAATGAATGATGATCATGGTCGAAGTGGCCCCGAGCCCACTGCAGTCTTTCCTGTGAACATTCAGTGAGTGGAACAGTTAAATGACAACTTGTCACCAACTTGTGGAAGAAACGTATCTGTCTTTAGGAACTGTACGCGTCATTCATGTACATTACAGAAACTCGGCTGAGAGTTATCGCCCCATCACCTGTACTGCCAAGACGCTGCTCCAAGCTATTTCCACCTATTTGGACCATTAAAGGAGTTCCTGGGAGGCCAGCATTTCATACGTGAAGCTTCCTTCTGATCATGGCTACGGTGGCTATGGCGATGAGACGGCCTACCTGTAGGAGATTGGAAATCTGGAGAACTGGTGCCAGAGGAACAACCTTCTTCTAAATGTCAGTAAGACGAAGGAGCTGATAGTGGACTTCAGCACTAAGCAGGAGAGGAACTACCAGACCCCCGTCATCAACGAGAGCCCAGTGGAGAGAGTGGACTGCTTCAAGTACCTCGGTGTTCACATCACGCAGGACCTGTCACGGTCCTGTCACATCAACACCGTGGTGAAAAAGGCCCGACAGCGTCTCTACCACCTCAGACGCCTGAGAGACTTTAGACTGCCCTCTAAGGTGCTCAGGAACTTTTACTCCTGCACCATAGAGAGCATCCTGACGGGAAACATCGCAACCTGGTTCGGGAACAGAACCATGCAGGACAGACGAGCCCTACAGAGGGTGGTGCGATCAGCTGAGCGCATCATCCGAACTGAGCTTCCTGACCTGCACTCTATCTACAGCAAGCGGTGCTGGACCAAGGCCAGGAAGATCATGAAGGACCTTAGCCACCTCAGCAATGGACTGTTCTTTCTGCTGCGGTCTGGGAAGCGCTTCCGCTCCCTCAAGGCCAATACAGAGAGACTGAGAAGGAGCTTCTTCCCGCAGGCGATACGGTCTCTTAATCAAACCAATACACTGGACTAAAACACCTCTGCATTTTTTGCACACACAGAACAGACAATTATGTCAACGCACATTTGCACACTTCAAGGACTTCCTTTCACATCCCCCTCATCTCATTTTCAAAATACTACCTCAAGATTTGTACAGACTCAAGTTTATAAGTTGTAATATATTATACTTCAGATTTTATATATATTTTTGACACTTTGCTGGAATCTTGTTTTATAATTTTCATTTGTAAAAATTTAAGGTCACGGAGCGGTCGTATAAGCATTTCACTGCATATCGTACTGTGTATGACTGTGTATGTGACAAATAAAATTTGAATTTGGTGTACTGAGAAAACTTTTTACCTTGACTGTGTCCAAGCTCTACTGAAAAGCTGGGACAAGTGTATTAGTGGAACATGGGATTTTATAGAGCCTATCCCAGGAAACTTAACCTGACCTGCGTGTCTTTGGACTGTGGGAGGAAATCAGAGGAAAACAGGGGGAACATGCAAATGCCACGCACACAGACCCGAGGTGGGAATCGAACCCTTGACCCTGGAGATGCGAGGCCACAGCGATAACCACTATGCTGCTTCATGATTTTCAGCTTACTTAAAGACAATGAGAAGATGACTCTGCATGATTAAAGAAAATTTAATATGGTTTAAGTTCACTGATCACAAGGCTGAGAGTTTGGTGTTATCAGGGTACACACTTTACACTATGAGCGACATCTCATCTCATCTCATTTCATCTCATCATCTTTACCTGATAATTCCGCACTCCGTCCCAGCAGCCTGTTTGATTGGGAAGAGCTTTCAGGTCCTCAATTCCAAACTGCAAACATTCCATTAATTTAGGAAGATGCAACATTACAATACTTAGAAGCATCAATGAATGAAGATGATCAGAAATCAGGATCCTCCTCATGTTTTACCTTCACATCCACTCCATTCTCCATCCTGCTCTCAGGTTCAGACTTCATCAGCCAGTGTGTGTGTGAGAGCTTCTCTGAAGCTGAAGTCTTTTTCACAGATGCTACTCTCTTACTTTTACGCCCTCTCTCACCATCTTCACCATCAGAGGCATCATGGAGAGCTTGACCTGCACGATCACACCATTCCAATCAACATTATAAACATTAAATAACCAACACCCTGCTACTTACTTGGCTCATAAACTCACATGCAGCAGCTCGAGATCTTTTCTTTGGCGCCATGTTTCTCACAGGACTGCAAAAATAATATATTAATACAACTTGACTTAAATCTTCTCCCCCAAGTTAACAGAAGTCACTTTAAGTACTGTAGCTATCAAATCAGCTTGCTAACGCGAGTTGCTATTCAAATGCGCAGAATGCCTTTAGTTTTACATTTAATTACTTTTAAGTATATTGCTTTTTTTCTGCAATACAAAAGCACAAATAACGTGTTACAAAATCACAAAATTAGTGCCCACTATAACAATACTTCAACACAATAACTGTTTTCTATAAAATGTTTTAAAAACATAAAAATAAAAGTGTTTTATGAACAACTATGGCGCATACTTGACGTTCCTAATGCACCATTTATTAGCGACAGAAACAAATAAACGACATTACCCATAACCACCTTGTGTCACCTTGGAATTAGGTTGCCATATCCGAAATATTGGATTATTTCCACTCCACCCCAATTTAATTATCTGAAATTATTATTTTTTTAATAGCAAATATTAATCAATTAATAAACATAATTTTCTTGTGAGACAGTGATATAAAATAAAATACAGGTTTTGCTCTTTATTTCCCAAAACAAAGCAAACAGAACAAGACATATTTTACTGACCATATTCCATTTTATGTCATATTAATGAAGAATCCAATGTAGAAATACTATACTGAAGCTCATTGTCACTCATTCTCTATACCGCTTATCCTGTACAGGGTAATGTGAGCCCCGTAGCCAGTTCCAGGGGACTTGAGGCAGATTCTGGGACAGAGTGCCAATCCATTACAGGGCACCAAGCAGGAATAGAAAATAAGAAAAGAAACCCTCCACGCACAAGAACAAACTACACTACACTACACCACTACACCACAATACTGCCAAATTTTGGCGATGAAAGTTCAAAATGGAGTGTGGCTATGACAAGGGTATGCTGAGGAGACTTATTTAACCAATCACCCATCTAAGAGGTATTGAGAGTACAGCACTAATGGCAGTAGTGTAATTTGTGTAACTCTGATTTGGACAGTAGAGAGCTTGTGCAGGAATATGATCAAGTCATATCTTAGACCAACCATGTCTCAAGAACGTCTCACTGGCCTTGCTATCATCAGTATCGATCACTCAATAGGGGAGCAGATCTTGTACGATGACATTGATGATTTGCATCAAGGAAAGCCAGAAATGTCAGATTTTAGTTTCTGTTTTTTTTTTTCAAGTTCAGTGTTATAATTATATTTTTCTGAAGTGTGGTGTGCTTTTTAGATTATTTATTTATTTACACAATTTTTAACTATATTTTATCAGTATTTTATTCTGAAAAGTAAAAGTAATATGTAAAAGACAGTAAATTTATTTAAGTTCCAAGATTTTTTGTGATAATATTTTGTGATTATTGAGTGATTTGTGCAATAAAACAACACTGTTTCTGCAATATTATGATTTCGTGTAATTTTTTTTATTGTGTGCGGGGGAGGGGAGGGGTGCGGGGGGTGCGCTCATTGGCGGTCTTGCCCAGGGAGTAAATCAGTGTAGAACCGCCAATGCATAGGAATTATAATTTCAAGTTAAAATTTTGCTTCAAACCATCATCAACTAGCACCATGATCAGTGTTCAATTGAATTGTGTTATACATTACAGTATACTGTAAACGATTTAGGAGTAAAGAGTGTTTTTAATGTCGGTATAGTGGATCGCATTAAAAAAGATTTTTCGTCTCGCTGCTTCTAACGCGTGAATCTGGCAACCCTGAGAGGTAACCCTGATCCTCTGAATCAACATGGCGGCGTGTGTGTGGCGGCTTGTCAGGTCCTGTAACATTAACAGAAGTCGAGGATTAATATTTAACAGAGTGCAGAGAAGAGGAATTGCAGCCTGCATTGATCGTAAGTAAAACTCTCCGGATGCGAAGATTATTTGGGGTTATTGTGGTGCATTTTAACCGGAGTGCAGTGAGAAAGACCCGTCAGTGATTTTCAGCTTAGGATACATGGGGTATTCTTGTATTTACCTGGGTTTGTGTGGAACTGAGTAACTGACAGTAAGGTTAGATTAGTAAACATAGTATTTCTGCTCATTTCCTTTTTAGGTATTGGCCTAGTGATTGTGACCTCCCTAGAGCATGTTGTCACTCGCATCTTACTCTGCAGAGGTGTAACATGGTGCTCAGGGTTATTTGTTGAATTAAACAGTTGAAATCTCACATACGTAAGGCCGATATTTGTTGCCTTGTATGTATGTCACCCAAGAAGCTGTGTGTAAATATAAACAGCTGTGCGTGACCATAGTTACCATTGGTGTCCTACTATTTGGTGAATTATGTAGTACAAGAGAGAGCGGTTTGAATCGCAAAAAAACCAAACACATTTTTATAAGTAAACATTATACATTTCTGCGCCTTTGCAATCGCACTTTCAAAGCTGCGTGTAACGCGAAAGCGTACACAAAAAAATTTTTAAAGAAAAAGAGAGAAAAGTCGTGTGTTGTTATATGTTTCCGGGTACGTAACCGGACACGCCTCCCTGCCTCAACCAATCATCGTTCAGGACAGAACCGACCATACACGTAACGCACTGTTTTTTTTTGTTTTGCGCATTAGTACAAACAAGGTTAAACAGGTTTATGCTAGTTAATGAATTTTATACAGCTAATCCAATTTTAATAAAAGTGAAAATAAAGAAAAAACACACTTTCCACTTGACACCCAGTGCTTAATTTTTGAGGAACATGTATAAGAAGAAACATAACTCCCCTCCTAAAAAGCTTGAGTCAGTTTGACCTGAAAGTCATAAATGGTTGATGAGAGTACATGAAAACAGACAGGTCATGGTAAATACACACACAAAAAAAGTTGCACATTTAACATTTTACAGCATGTGGGAGAAGCCCTTATCCAGAGTGATTTATGTTTATCTTGTGTCAGGAGCCCAGCAGTTTGGTGGTGCTGGGGTTTGACCCTGTGACCTTCTGATCAGTAGTCCAAGGTATTAATCACTGCAATGTTAGCCTGCAATGAGGGGAAATATGCATTAAAGGGATAACTTGGTCATTCAGTACATTAAGGTATTCGGGAGGCTCCAGAGGCTTGTTCAGTGGCAGTGTTCTACCTCATGGTGGTTACAATAACTCAATCCCCTTCTATAACACAGCTGTTGCACAATTGCAATTTTTTCTTTGTCAAAAAACAAAAAGATACACCATACTTTGTTTGCAGCTACACATACATGAAATAACTATCACTTATGTTATTTATTATATTTTCAACTCCTTAATGGATATTTGTTCTGATGCTGGGCTTGCATGACATTATCCACTGTATAACTGTTATATACTGCTGTATTCCCACATTCCTACATTCTAATATAATGCAAAGTTATTTTATTTAAACTGTTTTATATCCCTAAAATCAATCTAAAAATTATTTATCTTTTCTAGCTTCAGTAGGTCTCACAGATGAACAAAAAGAATTCCAGAAAGTGGCGTTTGATTTTGCTGCCAACGAAATGGCACCCCATATGGCACAATGGGATGAGAAAGTAAGAGCTGTTTTTTATATATATATATATATATATATATATATATATATATATATATATATATTTTTTTTTACAAACAATCACACACACACACACACACACACACACACACACACACACACACGTATACTGTATATACAGAGTGTGTCATGAAACCGGTGTCATAACAAGAATCTTTTTCTGAAGGAAATATTTCCTGTGGAGACCATGAGAAAAGCAGCCCAGCTTGGGTTTGGAGGAATTTACGTAAAGCCAGATTTTGGGGGCTCAGGACTGTCTCGCCTTGACACGTCCATCATCTTTGAAGCTTTGTCTACTGGCTGCACAAGCACCACAGCTTATATCAGCATTCACAAGTCAGTATGAACATTAAAATTTATTTCTAGTGCTTACTATTTAATGCTACAGATTATTCTCAGTAAACAGTCCAAATGGAACTTTAGGGCCGTGTCTCAAAGTGCAGTAAAAAGACTCAAAAGTACACCACTGGTGTCCTTACAAGCTATTTAGTAGAGCAATATGCAGTTTGCAGCGCATGTAATTGAGACTCTGAGAATAAACAGTAAAGTCTTGATCTCACCCTCTCTTTTCTTCATAATTTGCTTACAAAGAACCAGACATTCTTGTATTTTCACTGTAGTTTTAAAGAATAGTTCTCCAGTCGTCCTGAAGGACATTTTTGGCTCTCATTTTCTATCCAGTCCCTGTACCAGAGAAACGTTTTTCTTTATTAAGCTTAATTTAAGGCATGATCCAGTGAGAAACATGTGCAGATAATGACAGACGATCAGGTCGGTGATTAGTGTGATTGATTGAGTGGTTGGAACAGACGAAATGGGAGGTTGTTACATAAACAACCACTTATTAAATGTTATTTTTAGGTTCTTTGTTGGCAGTAATAAAAAAAAAACTTTCATATTTCTTTAATTTAATGTATTAAATTTGATTACATTTTGTATGAGGGAATGAGGGTTCCCTCAAGATTTTTACACTGTAATTATATGCTGCATTCCCTCATTATTGCAAAAAATCTTCAGAGAATAAATCATTTTATTCTAAACATTGATATGTGTATTGGCTGTTCCTTATTTGTGTAAGCTGAATGCAGGGTTGTTGTGTGTGTGTTGCAGCATGTGCGCCTGGATGATTGACACATTTGGTAATAATGAGCAGAGAGAGAAGTACTGTCCTGATCTGTGCACCATGGAGAAATTTGCTTCATACTGTCTGACTGAGCCTGGTATGACCCAGAAGTGTTGATCTATATTTATAGATTAAATAAAAAAAAAAAACTTTAGATACTGTATGCATGTGCAGTGATAAGAGAATCACAAATGGATAAAGATAATAATATCCCCAAAATGATCATTTGTATTTTTGCAGTTTTAATTGAATTCCTGATGGTTGAAAGTGATCATCTCGACCATTACATTTTAAAAAGATATCTGGTTGTTAAATTCCCTCAAATGCATCACTCATCTTATGTAAAAATGGAAAGTTGAAGCTAAACACTATGATACAGCTGTAACTATGACTTTTCGTCTTAAAGAGTGGAAATTACCTTGGACTAATCTGTTAATGCAATTTTTATACTAAAGTGATTTAACCTATGAAAAGAATGATTTCCTGTCTCTCTTTAAAGGAAGTGGAAGTGATGCAGCATCGCTGTTAACCAGTGCAAAGCTAAAAGGAGACCATTATGTTCTGAACGGCTCCAAGGTACTGAGCCCAGCCTCACACGGTCATCATGAACCGAACATAATGGTGGGAGTGTTTATTTATTTTTTAAAAGCTGTTCATACTGTTCATGTGTGGTTGTGTCAGGCCTTCATCAGTGGTGGAGGAGATACCGATGTGTATGTAGTGATGTGTCGTACTGGTGGGAAGGGCCCCAAAGGCATCTCCTGTCTGGTGGTGGAGAAGGGAACTCCGGGACTCAGTTTTGGTAAAAAGGAGAAGAAGGTATGACGTATTCCTCTGTATTGGAATTCCTTCTCTGTTGTCTTGTTTGAATTCCTGGAAAATGTAGGTTTTTATTGATCGTGTCATCTAATGTTCTTGTACTCCTATCAGTCTTGTCCTATCTAAAATGGAAGTTATTTGAGTCCACTGATGGAATAGTGCTTCATCCACTGAATGCTCCACTGATGTAATTGTTGCATTGTTGGTGCATTGTTGATACAATTCATTTTTTTCCTTTTCTAGGATTTGGCAGTGTTGGCCCACTGTTATTGTTACACAGCTGAGCCACTAGAGGGCAGTAATATGACACTCAATCCACCTGCTTGTGTTCTTTAGGTCGGTTGGAACTCACAACCAACGAGAGCGGTAATCTTTGAAGACTGTGCGGTGCCGGTGACTAATCGGCTCGGAGCAGAGGGACAAGGCTTCAACATCGCCATGCTTGGACTCAATGGGGGCAGAATTAATATTGGTGAGATATGGTGTGGTGGTTAGCACTGTCGCCTTGCACCTCGAGGGTCCGGGATCGATTCCCGTCTTTGTGTGCATGGAGTTTGCATGTTCTCCCCGTGCTTGTTGGGTTTCCTCTGGGTACTCTGGTTTCCTTCCACAGTCCAAAGACATGTCGATTAGGCTGACTGGCATTCCCAAATTGTCCGTGGTGTGTGAGTGAGTGTATGTGTGTGTGTGCCCTGCGGTGGAGTGAGTGAGAGTGAGTGAGATAACCGAAAACAAGCTGTTAAACTACACTCACCTAAAGGATTATTAGGAACACCATACTAATACTGTGTTTGACCCCCTTTCGCCTTCAGAATTGCCTTAATCCTGCCCCCTCCATCAGGATCATCATTCATGGATGGTCTTCTTTTAAATGTTTGCACTATTTAAATGTTTTTTGCGGAGTCTTGGTCTGTGTAAGTGTCGATCAGTTTTATGCCTTCATCCATGAGAAAGTTGACCCCAATCCTGGTTTGACTTGAACGCCCCTCATGTACAGTATACATATGTCTAGAAACTGATGTTTTTAAGAATCTACACAAAAAAATTTATGTATTTGTATTTTAGTTTCATCTGACATCAAATAAGTTATGCTTATGTCGCCGTGTTTTATGTATGACCTCAGGAAAGGATTTTAGCTGAACTGTGCAGTTCTTGTTACACTCTTTTTCTTTTCAAACTGCGTGGGTCCAATTGCTCAAGCATCTGCTCCCAGGCAGACTTCCAACTCTTCCAGACTATTAAGTTTAAGACTTTTTTTTTTTAGTCAAAAGTCAAATATTGCACTGCCCTAAAAACTTAAATTCCGGGGTGTGTTTTCCCCAAAGAGTGCTAATCCCTCTGGAATTGAGTGTATGAGAATACTGTATATGCACCATTAGTGTTTATATCAAATGCATGTAACGTTGTTGCAAATCTGTATCTGTTAAGTATGTAGTAGGTTTGAACAAAGTGAGTTCTGAGCATCCACTTAAATATTAACGTTTAACTTGTGCTGAATTCACAGCTTCCTGCTCTCTAGGAGCCGCTCACGCATCTGTCGTGCTGACTCGAGATCACATGCATGTACGCAAACAATTTGGGGAACCTCTAGCAAACAGCCAGGTGAAAAGTCTTTGTGTGAATTTTTACGTGAAAAGATGTGTCGTACAATCTGTAATGACTGTACTCGCTTGTGTTCTGCATCCAGTTCCTACAGTTTAAACTGGCTGAAATGGCCACGAAGCTGGTAGCATCCCGGCTGCTGGTGCGTCAGGCGGCAGTCACTCTGCAAGAGAACAGACCAGACGCAGTGACACTTTGCTCCATGGCAAAACTCTTCGCCACTGATGAATGCTTTGCTGTAAGTGCGTGATGAGAATGGATGGCAATTAAAAAAAGAAAAAAAGATTTTAGGGTCAGTCAGAAAAAAATTGGGAGGAGAAATTGAGGAAAAGAAATCGAGACCACGTGACTCATATTTCCAGTGCCGAAATACGGAAAGGGAAAGCTCCGAGTACAAACTGAATGTCTTTATATTTTAGGCCAAGCTGAAAGCGCGTGTATGCTTCTTCATTTATTTTTTTTTTAGCGGTTGGCAGCCAGCTTTTAGGTGCAGTACTCACACTCACTGGACTGGATCATTATTTGCGCGGACAAGGATCAAGCTTTTAGGAGCATTGCTAAATCGGCAACGCTGAAGTCAAGTTTTGCGAGATCTCACAAAAATCTTTTTTTGCGATATCTCACGAAATGGTTGCGAAATCTCGCAAACAAATTTTTTGTTTTCCTAGCTTTATTTTTTTTTCACCCATATCCTGTTAGCCTATTTATTTATTTATTTATAAATTTTTTGCCTCACATTTTTTTTCAAGGTGGAATTTTTTTCCTCCAACGATTATTTTTTTTGCCCATGTCCCTTTAGGGGCTCAGTAGAATAGTAACCCCAAACATTAAAAATATATATATATTTCAAGAAAATTGATAGATAACTTGATGTCAACTTGAGAAGGGAGGGATCTGTCTGTGAGAACTGTACACACCTTTACTAACACGAACACTCCACATTACAAGACATTGGCTGTAATATTTCCTCACATCCCCTGAACAGTCCTGATGTAGTGGCAGCTCAGTACGTTAGGGCTCTAACGAGCAACGTTGGGGCCCTTGAGCAAGGCCCTTAACCCTTGTCTTCTCCAAGAATGCCATAGAATGCCTTACCCTGATCTCAGCCTCCTAACAAAGCTGGGATTATCAAGAATAAAGAATTTCACTGTGCAGTAATGTATATGTGTGACAAATGAAGGCTTATCTTAACCTAGATATCCGAATTCCTTTTAACTTTTTGGAACTTGTTTGATATGAATCCTTTATTTCGAACATGAAACAATAACACAAACAAAATATAATAAACTTCTTTTTGAGATACATGAGAATCGTTTACATTCAGTGGAAGTCTGTAGTTATCATTACTATACTTTATAGAGTAGAAAATGTTTCACCATGTAAAGGAAAAGTGCTTATACAGAAGCCTTGCAGCTGTGTGTTAACGGGAAGGCTTCACACTTCAAATTTTTGGATATGTCAGATAGAACAAAAAGTTATAATTACAGTGGAACCTTGTATTATGAGCATAATTCTTTCTGGAAGCAGGCTCGTATTCCAAAACACTTGTAAACCAAATCAAATTTTCCCATAAGAAATAATGAAAACTCAAATTATTCGTTCCACAGCCCAAAAAAATAAATACATAAAAATAATTGATACAATATATAAAGTAAAAATAAAACAGATTAACCTGTACTTTCCCTTAAAAAAAAAAAAATTAAAAAAAAATCCCGACAGATAAGTGTTTCCGTTTGTGCGGGCAGGCGCCGTGTATTTGTTTGTGTGTGTGTGTGGAATTAGCCCCTTCCCTCGCGTCATCTTACACAGTAAAACTCCTCCTCCCTCCCCCCACCTCACTTTTTAAGTTTCACAACAAATGAAACATGATACTCGGCACTCTTAAACTAATACTTGCTCGGTTTCCAATTAAAAAATTATCAAAAATCTTTGCTCGGTTTGCGGAATACTCGTAAACCATGTTACTCGCTATCCGAGGTTCCACTGTACTTTTATAAAGGGTACATTTTCCCATTACCAGAATACGGTAATAAAGTTGCAGAAATGTAAACCTCTCAGAATGAGGACATTTATTGTTATTGGTCATAGAAACGATCAAAAACTACAATAAAAACACGTGATCATATGTATCTGTGATATTTATTTGCCTATACATGTTTATTGAAAAAAAAACAGCAAAACAAATAATGAGTAAAATGCTCGGAGCTTTAAAGGTTACGTACTGAACATAATGCAAGTGTTCAATGTGATGTCACTGATTTTTACATGACATTTTTTATGTTATGTTTTTCTCTCCTGTGCATTCAGATATGTAACCAGGCCCTGCAGATGCACGGAGGATATGGCTACCTCAAGGACTACGCAGTACAACAGTTTGTCCGTGATATCCGAGTACATCAGATATTAGAAGGCAAGTCCATACACAAACAGCTTAGAATGAGTGAGAGAATGAGTGTTTGTGCATCACCGTATATATGTACAGTTTGTGTGTGTGTGAGGGGATGGTTGAATGGATCACTATTTATTTACTTATTTTTCAAAAGTGAGTCAAAAATGATCCCCACTCTGGCTGTAGAAATTATTTGAATGAACTTCTAGAAAAGACACATACATTATTTTTCACAAGAGGGATGTGAAGGAACAAGATCAGGTCTATAGGGAGGATGCTGTAGCACCACAAAACAAAGTTTTTCCAACAATGTTCCTTGAGAATCCAAGAAGATTGTAAGCATCAATTGCCCAACTGACTTTTGAACTTTCTCTTGGTACGCGATCGAGGATGTTTCCATTCCTACCATACACACGTGGACAAAATTGTTGGTACCCTTCGGTCAATGAAAGAAAAACTCACAATGGTCACAGAAATAACTTTAATCTGACAAAAGTAATAATAAATAAGAATTCTATGAATGTTAACCAATGAAAGTCAGACATTGCTTTTCAACCATGCTTCAACAGAATTATTTTAAAAAATGAACTCATGGAACAGGTCTGGACAAAAATGATGGTACCCCTAACTTAATAGTTTGTTGCACAACCTTTTGAGGCAATCACTGCAATCAAGCGATTCCTGTAACTGTCAATGAGACTTCTGCACCTCTCTGCAGGTATTTTGGCCCACTCCTCATGAGCAAGCTGCTCCAGTTGTTTCCGGTTTGAAGGGTGCTTTTTCCTGACAGCGTGTTTCAGCTCCTTCCAAAGATGCTCAATAGGATTGAGGTCAGGGCTCATAGAAGGCCACTTTAGAATAGTCCAATGTTTTCCTCTTAGCCATTCTTGGGTGTTTTTAGCTGTGTGTTTTGGGTCATTGTCCTGTTGCAAGACCCATGACCTGCGACTGAGACCCAGCTTTCTGACACTGGACAGCACATTTCTCTCTAGAATCCCTTGATAGTCTTGAGATTTCATTGTACCCTGCACAGATTCAAGACACCCTGTGCCGGATGCAGCAAAGCAGCCACAGAACATAACAGAACCTCCTCCATGTTTCACAGTAGGGACAGTGTTCTTTTCTTCATATGCTTCATTTTTCCATCTGTGAACATAAAGCTGATGAGCTTTGGCAAAAAGTTCCATTTTTGTCTCATCTGTCCATAGGACATTCTCCCAGAAGCTTTGTGGCTTGTCAACATGTAGTTTGGCATATTCCAGTCTGGCTTTTTTCTGATTTGTTTTCAACAATGGTGTCCTCCTTGGTCGTCCCCCATGTAGTCCACTTTGGCTGAAACAACGACGGATGGTGCGATCTGACACTGATGTTCCTTGAGCATGAAGTTCACCTTGGATCTCTTCAGAAGTCTTTCTGGGCTCTTTTGTTACCATTGGGATTATCCGTCTCTTTGATTTGTCATGAATTTTCCTCGTGCGGCCACGTCCAGGGAGGTTGGCTACAGTCCCATGGATCTTAAATTTCTGAATAATATGTGCAACTGTAGTCACAGGAACATCTAGCTGCTTGGAAATGGTCTTATAGCCTTTACCTTTAACATGCTTGTCTATAATTTTCTTTCGAATCTCCTGAGACAACTCTTTCCTTCGCTTCCTCTGGTCCATGTTGAGTGTGGTACATACCATGTCACCAAACAACACAGTGACTACCTGGAGCCCTATATATAGGCCCACTGACTGATTACAAGATTGTAGACACCTGTGGTGCTAATTAGTGGACACACCTTGAATTAACATGTCCCTTTGGTTACATTATTTTCAGTATTTTCTAGGGGTACCATCATTTTTGTTCAGGCCTGTTCCATGAGTTCACTTTTTAAAATAATTCTGTTGAAGCATGGTTGAAAAGCAATGTCTGACTTTCATTGGTTAACATTCATAGAATTTTTTTTAATTATTACTTTTGTCAGATTAAAGTTATTTCTGTGACCATTGTGAGTTTTTCTTTCATTGACCAAAGGGTACCAACAATTTTGTCCACGTGTGTATACCGTTTACTCTCAGGCTTGTAGTGACAAATTCATTTCTCATCACCAGTATTGATTCTCTTTAAGAAACTTTCACCTTCCCTTGTAGATGTGTTTCGTCATCAGGTATACCCTCATACCACAAAAAACTTAAATGGAGCATACATTTTTGCTCGCACCGTGTCAGTTTACAACTGAATCACATCTGCCCAGTAATGACTGGGCCTTAGGGATAGTGGCCTTGAACGGAGCGTGTTTTGATATAACTGGAGTGCGAATAATTTTTTACTCATCCTTGTAATTGAGGATACTGTATATTTCTTTGGGCTCATAGTTAAATACTGTAAACCCTCCTGACTCTTTCTTTTAGGAACCAATGAAGTGATGAGGATGATCATTTCAAGAAATTTACTGACCGAGTCTTGATCACAAAACCGGGACCTCAAGCTCATCACAGACTTTGTTACAACAGAAGCGACTAAATCAGTTATGAATGACACACAATGAGAAGCTAGTCAGAATCAAACGCTTTGAAGTTAGAATTGTCTAAATAGTGTTTTGCTCAATATTCCTGATTTCCTGCCCTGCTTTATTATGACATGCTGCATAGGAAACACACTTCGAATAGAGAAAATCATGTTTAACTACACTCCCGTATCAAAGTACTATACCTGTTATCTGTGTTACAGTGGTTTGAGTATTCTAAAGACTGGTTTTCTACATCATGTGTCTCACCAGCGATGTGCAAAAAACTTTTAAATACACTATATTTCATCACTTTTTGAGTGGTGTAGTTACACTGTGTGTAAGAGTAGGGTCAAAACTTAATAACTGTGTATTGGTATATTGCTGCTGATTCGTTGCTCAAGAAATAAAGAGGACTGTTTGACCTATTAATAAACAGAGATGATAGAATAAGCCTTGTGTAATGCCTGTACATCGTAACGTTTGATTGTCTCTTTGGGCAAATACAGTACATTGCATCTTTTTTCATAGTTCTACTGCTCATGTGTGTTCAAAATTCTCCAACTATGTGTAAATTGTCCCAAAAAATGTGCATGTTTGTGTTCATCTATAAACACATCCATGCCTCAACGCAGAGGAACATTCCATTGCGCCATCACACTTTGTATAAAAAGAATTGGAAAAACCTTCTGTGATGTCACCCATAGGTTTTCATAGGAGAGGTTTTAAAGCTCAGCTGTGGGAGAGAGCTCTGTCCATTGCCATTTTGGCAGGGGGTTGATTACTCAAACCAAACCCTGGTTAATCTGATTGGGTGGCTAACAAATGTATATGCTAAGGTCACATTGCATTTTATTATGCATTATGATGGTGAGGTGAAGCCTTATTTAGGCGTCGAGGTTTCCCTGCCAATTGTTTCGCCAAAAGCTTAATTGAAGGTTCATTTAAGGGCTCATTGCCATCTAGTGAACAAATTTTGTGTAGCAACTAGATCACATCATCAACCAGAAGATTTTGTGTGCATTTTCCTCCTTCATATTATTATATACAGTAAGAAGTAAACTAAACAAAACTTTGCAAAAACTACAAACTATTGATTAAGGGAACTCTCAGGCAACTGATGTATACGCCGACGCGAAGCTTCACACCCCTTCTGCTAGATACAGGCTTCTGTTATCGTAACATCACTATATTTTATTGAACTCCTTTATCCATACCATAATGTAATTTTAACTTATGTGTTACATAAAATTTTCACCCCTGTACATTTGTCATGAATAGATTGACTCACTTTTAATTCAAGGAACTGCACGTTTAACACTCACTTTGGCCTCATTTGCCTATTGGTTGCCTTTTGGAAACCATACACACATTCATATACATGATAATACCTAAAGACAATATAATTTAGGCAAGTCCATGTACTGGTATGTTTTTGGGAAATTGTAGAACTTAGAAATAGTTTATATGAACACTGGAAATCTGCTAAACTCCACATGGACTACAAAACCGTAAGTAATCAAGACACTGCAAGTCTATTTAAGTCTAAACTTTTAATAATACAGTGCTGTGAGCCACCCCTCATTTGTTCATATTAAATTAAATAAAGTTATGTAGATTAAATGAAAGATAAGAGAACAAATGTTCTATTCTAAAGATGCAATTTTAAAAAATGGTCGTTTATGTTACAGCCTCAGCAGCAACCTCATTTAACTTCTCGTCTGATCCAAACACTCAGCATCACCTGCTACAGTACTAATCACTGCCCTGATCATTTGTCTTCATCTGCAACTGTTTCTTACTGGTTAAAAAAGTCCTTCAGGATGCTTGGAGAACTATTCCTCAAATCTACATTACAAGTAAGTCCGCTTCTTTGGAACCAAAATATTAAGAAATAGGTGGGGCCCTCAAGACTTTAGCAAAAGTGAAAAATGAATTTTTAGATAGGATCATGTAACACCATTTCTCATAATACTTAATGCTTCTCATCTCCAGATGCATGCTTCATTTTTTTGTAAATTCTATATGCATACACTTTTATATTTTTATCATAAAAACACTTTTTTGCAAAATATAATTTGCATGCCAACAACTTGCCAATTTATATTTCACATGAAAACACAGCAAATTGAAAAAGTGTATTATTCTAAAATGCAAAATTGTTAAGATGTTGCAACATGAATTTAACATCATTACCCTTTGCAATTTTGCATCCTCTTGTCTTGAGATCTGAGTTTTGTGTTAATTATATAAATCCCCTAGAAGAAACATATAAAATTACACTGGGTGCATTTTGCAAACTGAGTTACACCCAGGAACCAGGCACTCAGACATCCTAATGGCAGCAGATTCCAACCTGTGTGCTGATTGAGCATGTTAAGACCTCCTGGATGCTGGGGGGAAAAAATCCTTAAAAGAACAATAGAGCCCTTTATATGACATCACACTATACGAGCATCAGCAATATCAGTGCTATGATGTCATAGCGCTGATGTCATAGTGCTTGGGCCCTAAAAATGGCCATTTTGGGGCACATATAAAATCATCTCTCCAAAAAGGCTGAAGTTAGCAACTTGAAATTGTTAGGGAGATAACACAGCATTACAAATTCCAGCGTACGTTCAGAGATGACATCATCACAAATAACCTGTGTCACCCTAAGAATTGCAAGCAAAGAAAATAGCCTTTGATTTGTTTTGCGATACAGTAAGTATCAATAGACACCTTCATTTCTATTTACTGACCACAAACTTGTTTGATATTGATTCACATCTCTGTGGCTTATGAATTTATAAATGTAGATAAAGCCAGTTCAAAAACTGAGAGTAAATACCACAAGAAAATAAACACAAGTTTCTTTTAGTACTTCCTGCGTCCTGTCCCCTTTAGTAATTTATTTCTTTCACACTGTGGATTTTATTTACATTTTGTCCAAGTGCAACTTTATAAGAGTATTTTTTGTTTCCTATACCACTGTATAAAGGTTTGATACCCCATATACATCCCCCAAACTCCAGAATGGTGGATTTTTTTTTTTTTACAGTTATATCATTTAAAATGACCAAAAATAACACAAAGTACAAAAAAATATTACAAAACGCATAACTGATGCATATGATGTACAGTAAGTCATTTGCATGTACAATCATGAGAAAAAGTCCATCTTCATACCAATGGGCTGAAGTGAGAGACTCTGAGCTGTGGACTCTGATCAGCATCAAAATGAGCAGAAAGCAGAGGACCTTTAGATTGACGCTTCCCTGACGAACCAACATTCTTCTTACTGAGGAATAATAAAAAATTAAGAATTAAGCAATAACGCTATGTAACAAATTTTCACTTTTGTTCTGTTCCTGGGTTGAAAGTGTGTTTTCCTAACCTGTTAGGTCTAGAACAGAAAGGAAATCGCTGTTATTCCAGAAAAACTTTGCTTCTGTGACTGGGACAGTGAAATTTTGAAAACCGTGTGTTTTCGAGAAAATTCTCGATTCGTTTTCAATGCCGAGCTTCCTCCTAGAATATTCCTGAACTGCTAGAGTTGTCCAGATGTTTCTGCAATTCTCCTGAACACTCTAGAACGTTCAAGAAACTTCCATAACTAGTAAACCCAAAAAATCGTCGCACCGGCAAAAATGCCCCTCAGATCGTTTATCCGGATATACCTTCTTCCATCGCCCCAGTACCACACAGCCCCGATCTGCCTGTTCCGACTCCTCCTAGGCGGCATCGGCCATCTTCAGGAGACAGCAGCAAGTCAGATAGCGAGGTAGATACTGGAGATATGGACTACGATTCCGCAGATGAAGTTGGGGATAGAAAGCCGTACTTCCCTAACCAGAAACACGTGAACGATTTAATTAGGGACCTCGGGCTTACGAAATCGAATGCTGAGCTTCTGATATCCAGGCTCAAACAGTGGAACTTGGTTGATGATAGCGTACAAGCCACGGATCAGAGGAAGCGGCATTAAATATTCTCCAACTTCTTCAGTCAGCGTGATGGGCTGTGCTTCTGCAACGATGTTGCCGGTCTATTCCAGGCTATAGGTATCGCATGTAATCCTATTGAATGGCGCCTATTCATAGACAGTTCATCCCGGAGCCTCAAAGCCGTGTTGCTTCACAATGGAAACAACTACCCGTCTCTCCCGATGGCCCACTCTGTGCATCTCAAAGAGGACTACACCAGTGTCAAAATGTTGCTGAGTGCATTAAAGTATGACGACTACGGATGGGACGCCATCGGTGACTTCAAAATGGTATCATTCCTCATGGGTCTTCAAGGAGGTTTCACGAAATTTCCTTTTCGGACAGCCGTGACACTAAGGCGCATTATTGCAAAAAGGACTGGCCACAACGGACTGAGTTTTCTGTTGGGAAGAGCAATGTGAAGTGGGAGCCGCTGATAGAATCTCATAACCGCTGCACATCAAGTTAGGCCTCATTAAGTAATTTGTCACTGCTCTTGACAAGGAGTCAGCAGCATTTAAATACCTCCAAGATCTTTTTCCAAAGCTGTCCGAGGCTAAGGTCAGGGCTGGTATCTTCGTCGGACCACAGATCAAGAAGATCATAGAATGTGAGGATTTCGCAAAGCTGTTGAACAGGACGGAGAGAGCGGCTTGGAGCAGTTTCGTTGCAGTTGTTCATGGCTTCCTAGGTAATCACAAAGCTGAAAACTATGTGGAGTTGGTGCAGACTCTCATAAAGAATTACGCCAAAATGGGATGCAGAATGTCTCTGAAAGTCCATATCCTTGATTCGCATCTCGACAAATTCAATGAGAACATGGGCGCTTACTCTGAGGAGCAAGGCGAGCGCTTTCATCAAGATATACTGGACTTTGAACGTCGTTACCAAGGACAGTATAACGACAACATGATGGGGGACTACATTTGGGGGCTACTTCGAGAAAGTGATTCACAGTACAATCGTAAATCTAGAAAATCTATGCATTTCAACCTTGTTGAGTGGTTTCCGACTGTGTTTGTCTATTCCTTGTGCAATTTTTGTTTTTACCTGATCATAATGACGAAAATGAAAAAAAAAAATTGTTTATTTTCACAAAAAAAACTAGTTTTCTTCGTGCTGTTGTCATGAAAGCAAAGTTTGTGCTTAATGAAATCATTTTTTCACATACTTTAGACATAAGCAATTGAAATATAACACTTAGAAGCCAGGAACAAAAATTGTGTTACATAGTGTAATCAATTAGTTTTTTCGCCAATTTTTAAACACATACCTCAGTTTGTTCTTTGTGCCGCAGTGAGCTCTTTTCTTGTAGCAGAAGAAGAAATAGACAGCCGCTGCTGTGATGAGTAGGACTAAGAGAAAAACTCCCATCAGCGCTCCTGCAACTGCTGCTGTGGTGCTCCCATCTGTTAAACAGCAATGCTCTTATATAGCTACGAGAGTTGAAACATATTTTTACTGATAATATGTGATGTCCTACTCACGTGCCACTTTCAGAGCGATGCTGCACGCAGCCTGACCCTGATCATTGGAAGCTCTGCATGTGTATGTTCCAGTAAAGTCAACAGAGAGGTTGGACAAGAGCAGAGAACCAGTGCGCTGATCTGCAGCAAAGGAAACATTTACCTGTACCCTGGTAGTTACTCTTATTTAACTGTCACAGACTTCCAGCTCTGTTACTGTAGAGTGCATATCAGTCTCATTAAATAAAAGCAGTTGTTTAATTTTCTATTAGAGCATCCCTGATAACAGTGTCTGCACAAAGGTTAATGCTAATGGGCTCATTAGTGTTTCTATAGCAACAGCTCATTGACAAGGATTTACATGGTGGATGAGATTAAGAATCTAAAAAGAAACTTTTTTGTTTACAGAAAAATGTCTAATCATTGATATGGTGAAGGTTTCTGTAAGGAGATATTAATGTTACATTTATGGAAGTGCACAATGGTACTATGATGAGCTGTGTAATGTTCTTTTATATAAAGCTATGGCCAGAAGAAACGCACAATTAAAAAACGCTTCAATTTATTGTGATGCAAGCAGACAACGTCACCATGCGGTTTGGAGTTGCTAGGCATACCGTTTCCAGGCTATGGAACTATGTGATAAAAGAGATGATTGTAGATATTTCACAACAACAAGTGTTTCTTGTAGATGGATAAAAGTTACAGAATGACATGTCCTTTAATAAATAAAAACACTATGGGGCCTCCGAGTGGCGCAGTGGTTAAAAGCGCTCGCCCTATCATCCGGAGATGATCCCTAGTTCGAATCCCGGGTGGTGCTTTAACCTCTCGCAGCCGGAGGTCTAGAGAGAGCTGATTGGCCGAGCTCTCTCAGAGGGGAGGGATGAGAGGTACATAGTGCTCCGACATTAATCACGGCTCTACAGCCAGTCAGGGGCGTCTGTGAGCTCGCGCAGCGGAGGGAGCGGATAGCGCTGTCCTCCGAGTGTGTTACGCCGCCCCCAACGGTGCGCGAGCGAGCAGTTCGAAAAGATGCGGTCGGCTGGCGTCACGTGGTTCGGAGGAAACACGTGATAGTCTTCGGCCCTCCCGGCTGAGTGGTAGTAGTAGCCTTAATGTGGGAGCCCCCTAGTGACGGGGAGGAATTGGGCACGACTAAATTAGGGAGAAAAATCGGGGAAAAATCCAAAAAAATAAAAAAAAAACACTATGGGACATGTTGTACAGTAATTGGAAAATAATCAACTTTAAGGTAGTAACACTAACTCGATATTTTCCTAACAGCAAGGAAAATAAAAAAATTTCAAAATTGACATTTTTTGAAAGATATGCTCAGTGGAAAAAAAGTATGTGGACACCTGACTATCACAACTAAATGTGTTGTTGAGCATGCCATTCCCTGCCTCTTCGTTTCATAACCACGGTGACACAAAGATCTTCCTCATTAGACCATCCCATGGCAATCCCGCTCATATTTTATGAATTATCTTTTTTTATTGCTTCATTTCCTTTTTTCTTTATTTAAGTTCTGTATTTTCTTCTCTTTGTTGCTTGGTGTTGTCATTTTCATGAATAACCTTGCTATCGGTTTGATTTTTCTAGTTTTGTTCCTGCTTCAGTCTTGTATTCTGTTTTTGTTGTTGTTTATAAAAGCTACAAATTCCTGATCGTGTATACTTGTATGTCACCCTTTGGATTGTGTGACAGAATACTTAATTTAAATATGGATGTAGCAGAAAAGATCCATAATAGAGTATAAAGTAAGCTATTCTGAGAATACAAGTTACCGCTTCTAGAGCTGAACTAGTCTGCTCTGGACCAATTCACAGCTGGATTTTTTTTGGGTGGAGAACAAACCAAAACATGGACAAGCAACCATACAACCACGCTCCTGGTAGAAGATATATTTCCTCTCTGCCCAGGTGATTGACTTTTTCCTAATAATAGAATTTGCCCAGTTTAACATACTCGTTGTCAAGTGGCTACTGTTTTTTTGTGTCATTGCTTTGGGATGATGTCAGCACTCAAACTTTTTTGTGGTTGCAGCAAGGAGGACAGCACTTGATGACATTGCACTTGTGTAACGACAATAAAGATTCTATTCTATTCTATTTTATTCTATTCTATTAATGCTGAGAGCAGTGGTAACTATATCTCAGAGCTGGAAGGTTAAGCTTTCATCCAACTATCTATTATCTACTGTATATCGCTTATCCTGTGTAGGGTAACAGGGGGCCTGGGGTCTACCCCAGGAAACTTAGGACACAAGATGCGGTACACCTTGGATAGGGGTGCCAACCGGAAAAACATCAACGAAACTGGTGCAAACACATGTCTTTGGACATGCATAAACCAGAGGTGAGATTCAACCCCCCGACAGTGGAGGTGTGAGGCACTCTTGCATATCTCTAAGCCACTAAGCCACTCAGAAGATTAACCAACCTTACAGACAACAAAATTACAGACTAATTACTCAGCTGGCCAACATGCTTAACTCTTTCTAGACTAAAATTATAAGGCTGTATTACAGCTTAACAATTGGGGCATTGGTGGCTCAGTGGTAGGTTTCTTGTCTGCCATGTGGAATGTCTGGGTTCAATTCCCACCAAATGCCAAAACCCTAGATGTAGTGCCAGTCCCCAGCCTAGATACAATTGGAGGGCTGCACCAGCAAGGGCTGTGCCAAGTTGTGTGCATATTGGATGGTCTGCTGTGGAGACCCCTTGATGGGAGCAGCCAAAGTCCAACTACAGATTAACAATGAATAGGGTCTTTTTGGATGTGGTTCTCATGGGAGATTTGATAATCCTCACAAAATAAAAGGTGACTTGAAAGTCTTAAGTAAATTCCTGAACCTGTTTAATGTTTGCTGAGCAAACAACTGTGCTCCAGCTCCAAAACCTTATCTCAGACTAAGGGTTGGGTTCAACTGCAGAGTGGTGCAGTGTTAATCCCTGACAATCAAAGCTGTACATACCTGTTATTGTACATACCTGCTACAATGCTGTTGGGGGGCAGAGGAGCTGTGTTTGTATCTCGGGTCCAGGAATAGATAGGCATAGGAACCCCCTGGGAGCTGTGGCATGTAAGAGTGACATCATTCCCCACATAAGTACGGCCATTTAGCTCACATACAGGTACGGATGGGGCCACTGAATAGGAAAAATGTTTGGAAAAAGAAATGTCCATATTAGTAATGGTATAAGTGAATAACATTTCATCACTTCAATTTGTTGCTTTGCATCCATTTATGCATCTATTTAATTCACATAGTTATGATTCCAACAGAATGACTCTAACAGAAATGTTCATAAAATGCTCCTCAGTGTTATTATTAGTTTGATTTATAGGCTTGGATGTTTTCATACCCAGCACAGTCAAGTTGATGAGACCTTGCCCACTTCCGGACCAGTCGTCTGGATTAGTAACGTCACATATATACAGTCCGCTGTCACTGGGTTGGACGCTGAGGATCTTCACAGATGCGACACCAGAAACTGGAGGATTCTGCACTAAAGCTATTCTGCTCTCCCAAGAGTTCACCCAGTATAGTTTCCCATTGTAGTACAAGACCTGTGCAAAAGGAGTCAGGACACAAAGCATATGTTTTTATTTCTTCCTCCTATACAACAGCAATTTGACTTTTTTTTTTTAATTACACTTTTTTTTTAAAATTAATTACACGTCATACATTTAAGTTGACAATAGTTGGGCTAAATGGGATTTACTGTGCAGGCGGAATTAATGATAGAGCTGCTTTTACAGGAAATTAATCTGGCAGTCAGAATATAGAGTTCAACATCTCTGGTACAATAAGAAAATTATGGTGTGGTGCAAAATGGTTTTAATAAATTATGTTTTAAACAGAAGTCATCTGAAATATTTGTGGAAACACATACTGCCACATGGACATAATTCTGACCCACATCGATCCATCGATCCATCTATCCATCCATCCATCTATCCCAAACTTATAAACAATTGGCCTTGAGCAAGAAGCGATATAAGACCTAACCTATTTTGTGTTTACCTATTAATGACTGGCATTCTCCACTGTTTCCTTGTTTTTATCCTCTCTTAGGTTAGAGAAAACGTTACATGTGGTCTAGATATCAAGATAGGAAAAAAATCGCACACTGCGCAAATTGTTTGTCCGATGCATGGAAACATGGTTTTAAAATTGAGAAACATGTTCATAAAAAATCTATAATACAGTAAAATCCATCCATACATCTCTGCCTAACAGTTTTCAGTGGCATTTCTCCAATTCCTGTGGATGATTTCTGTGTGACGCTAATGACATGCATCTCTAATTTAAGATGAAAAGGGTTTATTAATTCAGCTCACCTGCTTAAGAGCAGATTGGGATGGTTAAGACTGTTTGGTGCATCTGGCGTCAAATTAAGAGAAAATTATAAGAAAATGTCAGAGAAATGCTGGTCAGAGCTGCTGTTATAGAACATGGAGCAACTCCTCCTGGCCAATCAGAATCAAGAACTTCACAGGCTCTTTAAGGCTTTTTAATATAATGCCACGGTTTCCGAAAAGAAGGTTTGGTCTAAGTTTAGATGCTCACCCTCGTTGCCTGAACAGCGGGAGTCCCGGGAGCTGCATAACGCCACTCCAGAGTGAAGCCCTGTGAAGCGTGTGTGCTGTAGCTGCAGGAGAGCTCGGCTGCTGATCCGGATTGGGCAAACACGGAACTTTTCACCACAACCGAATCCCAGGACCATGCTTCATCTGGACAAACAGAAGACTGTTTTTGATGTGACTTAGCTATAACAGTTCATAAAAATACCATGATATTAATCAACACATCTCAGATAATTAAATCTAATGCTGTTTTATACTGTATATAACAGGGTGAGCAGAGAGCATCCTTAAAATTCCCCTGGCACAGAATACATAGATACTGTAAGTTCTGGCTCATAAGTAAATGTTTAATAAACATCTCCTTACATTATTACTCCTTATGAGTAAAAATTCCTTGCTTCCTGTTATGGTTCATTATTGCATTAAGAAGACAAATGCATGTTTTTATTTCATCCATTTTCCATACAGCTTATCCTGTGTAGGGGTGCAGGGGTCCTGGAACTGATCTCAGCGAACTCAGTGCACAAAGCAGTGGAACCCATAAATGCAGTGCCAACCCATCACAGGGCACATAAACACACTCAAACACCCGATCATACACTCTGGCCAATTTGAAAACACAAATCAGCTTACACTACAAGTCTTCGGAGTGTGGGTGAAACTGGAGTACCTGGGAGAAACGCACAAAATACAGAGAAGATGCAAACACAAACGCCACACACAGACCGGAGGCAAAATTTGGACCCACAGCCCTAGTGCATTAATATATACATCTCATGCATAATTCTAAGAGCTACCTCTTACCCAATCAGATCCATGCATTCAACTGCATTATGATAAAACTTATCTTAAAATGCCACTGTGGTATGGATTATAGTAGTGTCATCTGATTTTCTATTTGTTAATGTTTTAGGCTGTTGTTTTTCTGCTGATATACATTGCAAATATACATGATTATAAATGGTTAAATAATGCTTAGAAGTCTTTATCTCTTTTCTTATTAGTTGAGGTAAATCAATATTTATGAAAACACCACTAAGTAAAATGTTGAAAAAGTTTTGTAAAGCTTTAAGTCTTTGGACGCTCTATCAAATGACTAAATTGAATTTATTTTAAATTCATAGTTTTGATAACAGTCATTGTACTAGAGCAGCTTAGATAGATTTTAATTCCTAAAAAAAAAAAAAAAAAACTCTAAAGTCTTCAGTAGTGAGTAAAGTGAAGCGAAAATTTTACTTACCAAAACAGTGGATCAAAATGCAAGAGATGAACAATCTGCGAGTGTAAGCCATGCTAGTTTGTGTTTCTCATGTACAGGTTTCGTTTTCTTGTTGTTTTTTTTACCGAGATAACATTCTGCACAGCTCATACCTGCGTGGCACTGATTAATAGTGAACACACGACAAGCAGGTGGAACCGTGTGTACACAAAAGCAACAATGAACTCTGTATGATAAAATGTAAATCTTATTAAATTTGATCAAATAATATAAAACAATAATCCTGAAAAGTGAGGTCCAAATTCAACATTGTGGAGTTTATTCTATAGAGATCAATCATTTGTTAAAGAAATGAACACAGTGTTTAGTATAATTTTGTTTTACCTTTCATAAAAGAACTATTATTACATCTTTGCTTCCACCATGTGGACAATTACAGCGTGTACAGGAGTAGTAAAAAAACAAAACAAAACAAAAAAACAATCAAATCATTGATTCATCAACGGAAAAGAAGCATTCTATAAATTTTTTTTAAAAACTAAAAATGCAGCATTTTTGCTGGAAATAATAATTCCAATCTATGTGCATTAAACCAAGTGGAAAACTGAAGTATTGGCCGTGATGTCACAAGCTTGACATTAAACTCAAATGAAAAACAATATTTCATAAAACAAAAAATAAGACAGCAAAGATGTGCTTGTTTTGCCCTTTCTAGAAATAGATACATTGCTTACAAATAAGTTCACTCATTCCTAAAATACAAGTAACAAATAACTTTTTAAAACACAAAAACGGTTGTTTAGGCTGAGATATCTGCTGATGGCTGTTTAAGAGTCGGGCTTCCAAAAGGTAGAAACTCCTGAGCAAAAAAGAGGCACAAGGTAACATTTAAAGTAGAACACTTCTAAAATACAACTGCTGTAAAATCACTCTAATCAGAACTGAACTGCATTTATTAGTGTCTGTAACTATTTATACATGCCAGGCTTATACTGTAGCATTACATTCTTTACTTTCCCCAATTTATTTTCTGGTAATTAAAGGGAGTCTGTTTTTCCCAGTCTTTCTTAAATCAAAATTGAGGTGCATATAAGTACATTACAATAAAGCTTGGTTGTTAGAAATCTTCCTGCTCTGCACATCTGACCAGAACGCAAGTACAATGGTAGTAACTGGGTCCAAATTCCACAACCCACATTCTGAGCAAAATTGCTTTCCAAAGGTTGGGTGAGACTCCACTTGGCTAAATGGAGTTGGTATCTTTCAAAGATTTGCTATATTTTCTTTCACTGGAACTAATCATATGACTAACTGGAAGTAGAGAAAATGTTACATTGGTTCTGAATACAGTACATTTGTAACTTCAAAAGAAACCATATCGATTTAGCTTGGTGGGACTGTACTGAGTCTTGGCTAAATTTTGCAAGGCATCTTTGCACGGGACAAGGGTTGGGGAATTTGGCCCTGACTGCGTACATTCTATTTATGTTCCGGGTGACAAGCTTCACGGTCGGTATGCACAGAAGGAATCAAGTTAGATTTAAGGCAGACTTGAAGAAATCTGAACTCTCCCTTACAAAAAGACAAAACAAACAAACAAACAAAAATGTTACCTTTATCTGGTAACCTGTCTATCAAATCTGAAATAAGAGTTGTCATCCGTGTCAAAATCAAAAACACTGTCTTGATTACCGGAAAACATGAAAATATACTGTACTGTTTATGGGGGGACCCTGATCTTCACCCATAAAATATACTTTATAAAACAGGCTACTTATATCTGACATACTGTAGAGTACTCTAACCTTAAATATAAAACATGTAAATCTCTAATGTGTATGACAAAGTTGTCAGATCTATTTGCTCCGCTTAGTGAGACGAGTCTCTAGACGAGTGAGCCGGCCTGTTTCTGAGCAGGTACCATGACAGGCACGGCGCCACACAGTGGCACGGATGTGACGAGTACGGGAGTGGGGCAAGGTGCCTGTGGCTGAGCTCCATCAGTCCTGAGGTGGCTGCTGTTCTTTGGTTGCTGGTGGTGATGGGCAAGGGTAGGCATCTTGCTGACATTGTAGCCAGGCAGCCCATGAAGCGGATTGGGCTCTCCTGAGTACAGTTGTATGCCAGCTGGAGCAGTGGGAATGGAGTTACATCCCCCACGGGAGTATGGGTAGTGGTTGTTATGGATGTGAGGAGGGTCCTGGGGGGCGGGACTGTTGGCTATAGAAGACAGTGTGCCATTCTTGGAGATGATGTCTGATGGGGTAGCGCTCTTAGACCAGGAAACCCGTTTTGGAGCCGGAGCATCCTCCCTGCAATGAATTAAAGTACAACACATTGTGCATTTGTATCTGTTTACGTTTTATGGTGTCATTCTCTCATTTATGTACTAACATTCTGTGCAACTAAGAAATAATTTAGATTCACAATCATGTAAAGGAAATAAATGTTTTTTTCTCTCCCTGTTTTCACTCTATGTTGTTCTTGCTCAATAGCGACCCACCATTCATCCTCCATCTATCATCCAGTCAACAGGGAGTGTAAGCATTAAGGCTACATTCACATGCTGTTCCTTTCTGATTTCTTGGTCAGAATGGATTTGTACAGTATGTCATGAGGGTTCACATTCATAACTACAAGTGACTTTACAAGTGAAAGTCTAATATGGAATTGTTTGTGTTCTGAAATGGCACGCATGTGCACATTGATAAATCTTTACTCCCGTCATTGGCATTAAAACAAGTTATATTTGTGTAACCAATCATTAGTTTCAAACAACTGATGCTATTTTAGCGTACTGGATATAAACAGGGGTTGGACGCTCTCTGATGAGTCCACCTTCACTGTCTTTCCCACACCCGAGAGAGTTACAGTGTGAAGAAGCCCCAAAGACACGTACCATCCGGACTGTTGCATGCCCACAATGAAGCATGAGGGTGGATGGTCTGATGGTTTGGTCTGCAATATTACGGCATTCCCTAGGCCCAATACTTGTGCTAGATGGGTGCATCGCTGCCAAGCACTACCGAAGCATTCTGGAGGACCATGTGCACCCAATGGTTCAAACATTGTATACTGAAGGAGGTGCCAATAATGTATCCAATAATACACACAGCAAGACTGGTGACAGAGTGGTTTGATGAACATGAAAGTGAAGTTGAACATCTTGCATGACCTGCACAGTCACCAGATCTAAATATTATTGAGCCACTTTGGAGTGTTTTGGAGGAGCGAGTCAGGAAAGGTTTTCCTCCACCAGCATCATGTAGTGACCTGGCCACTATTCTGCAAGAAGAATGGCTCAAAATCCCTCTGGCCACTGTGCAGGACTTGTATCTGTCATTCCCAAGACAAATTGATGCTGTATTGACGACAAAAGGAGGCCCTACAACATACTAATGAATTATTGTGGTCTAAAACAAGGCGTTTCACTTTCATTGTCCAGCTCCTGTATATAGATACACATGGCCTCATACATACAAGTGACTCAGATCCAAACTGAAAAACATCAGATTTGTCCGACAAATCTGATTTGTGTAATGTGTTGGCTAGTAATGTAAACATAACTTTGAGACTCTGAGACACATAATACCAGCTATTCACACAATTTGACATTATTGTCTAACGTTACTGTGCCTGATAAAGGGAGAGAGAGAGCAAGCCATTAATTGTACTCTTTTGAGTCATGGGTCAACGATGGAGTGGAACTTGCTATCTCTGACCAATTTAAAGCTTTTCTGTAGCACTGGTAAGTAGTAAACAGAACATGTGGGTTAAAAACCATTCTATTAACACCCACACCACTACTGAAACAGACTGGAGAAACCTCTTTGATAAAAAAAGAAGCTGTTGCTCACTTGATTTCATTGGCCATTTCCTCTTCTATGTCACATTCCCTCCTGAAGATCAGGACCAGAAACAGGACGAGGGCCACGATCCCCAAACCTGAACCCACAGTGGCTCCTGCTATAAACCAGATATTGCTGGCTGCAGGGGAATATACACAGCACATTCGTCTCACCTAGCAGAAGTAATTACACAAGATGTTGCCTGACTCTTGAGTTAGCACTTACGGGTAGAGACTTCCAAATTGATGTGGCAGCTGTCGCTCCCGGCTGTGTTGCTGGCCTTGCACACATATTTTCCAGACATGCTTTTGGTCAAGTTTGTCAGTCTCAGGGTGCCCTGCTTTTCATCTGAAAAGATATCACCATCCAGACCTTCTGTACATTATGCTCTTTATTTTTATGTAAAAAATACATTGATATTAATAAAATGAATTGATTAAAAAGACAAAAATTATGTCTAGAGGGTTCTGTATGATACTACATTAATGTAATAAATACAAAAAAATAGGGTCAGAATTCTAGACAAATTTCATTAAAATAAATCTAGCGTATCTAAGGGTAATAAACAACAACACCTTTCACACACAATTCAGTTTCACTAGACTTAAGAAGAAGTGCATTAAGACCAATGTACCATACATCCATCATCGAATGGAATGAGCAGGGAGGTTTTAAGGGTCATACCCAATTCCTACTGGTCTTCCTCCCATCTTAGGACACTCTCCCATCAAGGCAACAACTGCCCAAATGCCACAAATGCCCATAATTTGCTATGTTTGTGGATACATTTTCACTATGATTGATGTGAAAATATGGGTATGCTACCCCTCCCCATTAGAGCACGTCCAATTTACTTTCTAGGTTCCCAGGTACAGATAATCGTAGGATGACTCAGGAATCAATCTCATAATTACCATATGCTAGGGTGAAAACTCTTGCGCTACTATTAATTATTTCTATAGGAATCTATACTAAACTATATTTTTCTACATACAGAGTTTTGCAAATATAACAGACGTTTAACTATATATTTTCAAGACGCTTATAGTGTACAAGGGTAAGTCAAAAATGATCCACGTTCTAGTTATATTGTAACTTCTGTTGGTTGTGGTCTTATTAGCCAATTTTTGTTCAAGGCTACTGTTTCCGCAGTCATTGCTGTGCAGGTGTGAACACACGAGCAGTGTGCAGTGATTCGTTTTTTTGTGGTCTAAGGGTTTACCTGGTGCCAAACAACAAAGTTTTTGTTTTGAGTCTTGACAGAAAGTGTCTTGTGTATAAATGGATAGAGAAGTTCACGGAAGATTGCGACAGAACATTTTCTCCATACTGCGCACAACATATTTGTTTGCTAAAGCATCCTCTCTGTAGTCCTGATCTTGCTCCATTGGACTTTCACCTGTCTGCTTCCCTGAAAGCAGGCCTACGAGGATGAAGATTCACTTCTGATGAAGTGAAGTGAAGACAGCGGTGCATTCGTGGTTCGCAGCACAGTCTTTTTAATGAGGCAACATGTTTTTAATGAGGGAATACGATAGCTTTTGACAGATGGGCAAAGTGTATTGAAAAGAAAGGAGATTATGTAGAATAATTATGTTTTTATTTTTTCTAAAAGTTAACTCAAATAAATTTTACAGCCAGAGCGCAGATCATTTTTGACTCATTTTCGTAGATTGGACAAGGATCTACAGTAACACTAAACTGGAAATGCTCTAATACATTCGCTAAGCAAAAATCCTTCTTTAGGTCATACATTTTTATATACCACTTTATTTGGAACTCCAGTTTATATGTTTGTTCATGCAATTATTCAATTAACCAATCATCAATGCACTTCACTATAAATTCACATCAAACATCATAACAGGAAAAACTGCGATCTCAGTACTATTCCTGTATTAGTATATGGGTGTTTTTGAAAAACTGGGGGGGTTCTTTCTTCATTTTTAAAATGCATGCCAAAGCAGCAGGCAGCGAAGTAACTCAAATATTAAAGCCATATTGGCCAATGAAGCTTGAAGAAAGTGATCACTCTCCGATATCAATCACATGAGATACAGCACATGCCACGCCCACACTTAGAAGAGGAAAATTATGCTTTTTCCTGTCTGCACATCAACAATAAAAAATTGAGTTCATTTTCAGAAACACAAAAAGATAAAAGGCCAGAATCCATAGAAAAACTAAATTTTATTTAATCTAAAAATCAGGCGTTTCACTTCTTTAGTCTTCATACCTCTGTTAAAATTGATGCCAACTCTTGTGATGTGATACAGCAATCAAGACAATGTATTTGAAAGTGTCTCGGTCAGTATATAGTCGGTACCTCTGACTTTTATATAATTGCACTCTTGACCTTATAGTACGAAGTTATAGAAAGGATTTATTTATAGTCATGCAATCTGGTATCACCCAGATGAGGATGGGTTCTTGAGCCTGGTTCCTCTCAAGGTTTCTTCTTCACGTCATCTAAGGGACTTTTTCCTCGCCACCATTGCCTCCAGCTTGCTTATTAGGGACAAACTGATAAAAATCTAAGCATTGTTAAAAGCACTATACAAACAAAACTAACTTGAACTGACTGTTTTTAAAAATACCCTGTCATGATTCATGTCCTGTCTGAACTTTTTCCCACGCTGTCACCGCGGACATGTGCCTTTGTTTTTCTTTTTTTTCCCCCACGGTCCCGTTTCCGCCCCTCCTGCGCACCTGTCTCTTATCCTCCGCTGATTACTCCAGCGATTTAAGCACGCTCTGCACGTTGCTTAAATCGCTGGATTATCTTGTGTGTCACGTACCTTGATTTTCTCGCGTTTTCTTTTTTCTCGTATTCACGTTGCCAAGTCGCTTGTTTTTCGGTTCTCGATTTTTGTCTCTCGCCTCGTTTTTTTGATCTCCCGGTTTTGATCTCTCGCTTCCTTTCTTTTGACCACGGCTTTTGTCTACGTGTGTTGGATTGTCGCTCCACTGCTTGATTTTCCGGTTACCGATTTAAAGCTTCCTTTTTCGACTACGGCGCTTGCTTTACGATTTGGCTTCAACGCTTCAACCTCCGCTTCCGCATTCCGAACGCTCTCCTGTTTAACGCTTCTGTCACTCATCTGCGCTTGGATTCACCTCGTTCCGCCCCGCCCTCGTGACATACCCATGTATGAATGTATGGATAAGGCCTTAGTGACATGGCTGTTTGTTTCAGGCATGTTGGTTTGAGTGTTTCAAAAATCAAACATTATACAAACAATAATGATGAGTACAACAGTCTCTAAAATTTATATATATCCTGACATTTTTACTGACTGCTCTTATGCACCCACAGAACTGCTGCTCACTGGATGGTTTTGGTTTTTCACTCCATTCTGTATGACCTCTTCAAAGATACTGTAAGCAGCTTCACATTTCCCTGCATTCTGATGATGTTTGATGTGAATGTTCTTAATAAAGTGGTAGGTAAATATATCACCTCATGTTATTAATCTATTTGAACTAATTGTCCAATTTCTTACCCATGTAGCCGAGCACAAGCACAGGCTGAGGGCATGACCTCCCCTCTGGGAGAGCAGCGAAAAAATAAAAGCAATGAGAGGTTGCCTATGTATTGATGTGTGTGAGACCGACGAGGAAATGAAGAATGTGCTGTTTGTTTGACGTATCAATATTCCATGTCTGCTGTCTTAATGAAATGTTATGAGAACTGTGATTTTAATGTTAAAGCCTTGACTGATTTCTTGCAGGATACCAATAAGAGGTCACAATTTTAAATAGAGCTGATTTTCAAGCATGTATGAGTTCATGTATGAGCTCTCTTCAGGATACCTTTGGATGATGTCACAGAAAGTTTGTCCAGTTCTTTTTTTATATAGTCTATGGTTAGCCTTCACCCAGCCTAAATGGTAGCTGTTTTATGATAGGTTAAAGTTGACTAGGTGGCATGATCATGTAGTGGTTAGCACTGTTGCCTTGCACCTCCAGAGTCCGGGTTCGATTGCCGGCCAGATTGGCGTTCCTAAATTGCCCGTAGTGTGAGTGTATGTGTGCCCTGCGATAGTTTGCCACTCTGTTCAGGGTGTATCCTGCCTCGTGCCCTAAGTCTCCTGGGATAGGCTCTTGGGAGCATTTTTTAGGTGAAATCCAAAGAATCAATCAATTAAACAATCAAATCAATCAAGCTGCAATATTTGTTCACTAGGATGATCTTTGTGTTGCATTTTTGGAGATGTATATGTTGACTATACAATATTGTGCTCAAACACCAAGAAATATTCTCAAGACCTGTAAATGTTGATGCTGAATAAGAAAGCTGATGTATGGCAGTTAAGGCACTCACTCTGCATTGGAGGGAAGTAGATCTCGGAGACGGGAGCAGCCTTCGTCCACTTGTACTGAGGAACAGGTTTGCCATAGCTGGACTTGCAGCTCAGCGTCACGTTTCCCCTTAACACAGGATCACCGGTAATAGAGCACACTGGAGGGGTGGGAGGAACTGGAAATGCAGAGATAATCCACAAAGCCCAAGTTTATCAAATGAGATGAATAACAAATAACCAAATGTATGTTTAATAGCATTATACAGTACAAGAGGTGTTCAAGTCAAACCGTGACTTTTGATTGTGCAGAATGACAGAACATGTTACGAGAGAAAAAACAGATTTTATTTCTTTATATAATCTCCTTTTACAAGTAATACACTTATCCCAGTGATTCACTAGTGCTTGGATACCAGGACAGCCTGCTTCATGCAAGAAATGCTAGCTTCTCATGCAGGCACTCCTTTAATGGCCCAAGAATGTGAAATGTATTGGCGATGTGGCAGTAACTACCAGCTTAGTTCATGTAATGTGCAAGTTGTGTTTGTGAATGATTGTGTGTACAGTTCCCAAAGACAGATAAGTTTTTTACAAGTTGGCAACTAGTTCTTTGTTGATTTTCAAGGATCAGGCATTCTGTAAGTGAATGTCCAAAGGAACGATTTCAGTGAACTCTGAGCCATCTTGACGGGGATCGTCATTCTCAGACGTAAAGTCTTCTTTAAAATGTTAGCACTATTCAAATAAGAGTCATAATACACCTTATGTAAATGTAAATCAGTTTTTACTTGAATGCCCCTAGTAATTGAAAGTGCACTTTCTGACGAATTGTATTATGTAGTTTTTCATAAAAATGAATGAATGGATTCAGGGAATCCATGGATAATATTATGAGAAAAAAAGAAGAATATTTAACCAAAGTATAGATGAAAAAAAAAAATGTTTTGTCACTATTAGCATTAGGTGGCACTGTTACTTTTTTGGCACAACTTAGTGAACCCTTCTTTCTAGACAGAATAATTGAGGAGTGTGTCTTTCATGGCATGACCACTGCACCTACTGCCACTTTTGGGTAGTTAAAAGTTCTTCCAATCACCTGTGCACATCCATAACTTTAATAATCATTAGCACCTACCATAATAGTGTGTGAAAAGGTTCAGCTGATGCAGCTTTTAGGCACAAACACACTGTGAATCAGCCATACTAAAGGCTATCAATCACTAAATACTAACAATTAATAATAACAATGCAAAATCTTTTTTCAAGACTTTCAGTGCACTCACCCTTAACGTCGAGGTTCAGCTCCCCAGAGAGAGTGGGTGCTCCAGGAATGATGACGTTGCAGAGGTAATTCCCGGAGTCAGACTCCTGAGTGTTGTTAATGTAGATGGAGAGGTTGGTGGAGGGCATGGACACGGCGAAGCCAACACGTTTTCTGAATTCAGAACTTCCAATCCCGATCTCTCCTGAAGAATAGGAGATGATCTACAATAGCACAAAAACAAATCAGTAATTTAGGGGACAATTCCCCCCCTGTCCTGTTTCAACCATGCTATTTTGTAACCAGGATTGAGAATTGCACTGCATCCAATAACTGGGTTTTATGAGGCATAAGGTTAAGGGTTTAGCCCAAGGACAAATAATTAGCGCTGTGGCAGAGCTCGAACCCCAGACCCGCTGAACTGACACTGCCGCAGATAGAAGAAAAAGCCAAGTCATTATTTGTTATGTCATCCATTTGACTTACTTAGTATCACCATTCTAGAATTTTCTGTATGGGCCTTTTTTTTTTTTTTTACATTTTAGTATGTACCAGACTAAACCTACACACTATATGTACTCTGAAATTATTTATACACTACCAGTCAAAGGTCACACCTTCTAATTTCCTTCGTCTTTCCTGATATTTCTTTCTTTATACATTGTAAGACAATTCTTTCTACATTGTTAGACACATCCAAAATATCTCCTTTGAGCAGCTGATATTGAGATGTGTCTGCTACTTATGGTCAGTAAAGGAATAATGGCTCTCTGAGGTGCTTTTGTTAATTGGTGATTTTTTAGGCTGATAACTCTAAATGAACTTCTCCTCTGCAGTAAGTTTTGGTCTTTCCTGGCATGGTCTTCACGAGAGCCAGTTTCATCATGGTGCTTGATGAGTTTTTGCAAATGCAATTGACAGTACTGTTCATGCAAGAACACTATTCCAGCTGACCTTCAGGTCATAAAATACACTAACAACTGCTTATGGTTGTTAGTTAATTACCTAATCCCATATGTGTTATTTTATAGTTCTAAAATACACAGAGGCGAAATGAGGATATTGCATAATAATTAATTAATTAATTAATTTTAACATTTTATATCTAAGCATATTTTTACATTGTATATTTAAGCATATTTTTACATTGTATATTTAAGCATGATGCAGCCTGTTGCAGGGAAACATTTCTTCGCAATTCTTTAATATAATTTAAATCATTAAATTTTTTGCACACCTACAGTATAGGACTCTTGTAATATCATGCAATGTCAGTGTAAAACAAAACCAGCCACAATTTTGTCTGACAATCCGTCTGATGTTTTACGATGCCAGGCAACTTTGGAAGCAACGCACAAGGTCAAAAACCTGGTGGACAGTGTTATCAGTTTTCCACTGACAAAAAGGAAGGAGATTTGTGGTTATCAGTCATCCAGCAGGGAGACAAGGCTAATCCTGGTCAAAGATGTGTTCCTGTTGGTTATCACTACAGCATGTGTAGTGACATTTTATTTCAGTTGGCGTATTAAACGAAATACATGTTTAATAAATTTCAGAACAATATTCAGTATATCCAATATACATAAAGTAGTTACATTTATTGAGCTTCCTATAGCATTGTAAATATTCATTAGCATTTGCTATATTTTCTACTATCTGAAGTCCCTGTTGTTGATGGGAAAAGAGTTTGGAGAAATAGAACTCTCCGCCTAACTTATTAAAACAAAGAAATAAACTTTTGTAATGTTGAGTATCTTGTTCACGCTATGTTGTACACTCTGTTCGTTAATCAGTGTGTGAATCACAGATGAAAAATCGGATAAAGATTAAGTTTTCTCTTAAAACGGCTCCAGCAAGTGAAATTTCACTTATACCGCTTCAGCGCTCTCATTTCAGCCGTGAAAATATGAACTAATCCCAGTGAAATTATTTATATAGACAAAGGGCATCCCCACTAGATGGCGTTCTAGACCAACCCAGGCCAACTGAAATCCAACTGGCACATAATTTTTCATAACTTCACTTCTATTCAACATTTAGATTTCATTTATGGCACAGGATTAATTTCATTTAAATGCATAAGTATTGCAAAAGGCTCAGAAAAAATTATGTCCAGCCACAGTTTTGTGTTATGCTGTGACAAACTCTGGCTGAACCTGCATACATACATACACATACAGACCGTCATACAGATAGAATTCTATCTGAGACTGGTTTCATTTTATTTTATTTTATTCTGGCAGTAGGGGCGTGGTTGAGTGTTGGCTACAGGTTTCGCATAATGCTTTCCACATGTGATTTGTTATGAGGGCTTGTGCTAAAATTAGCAGTGAGACAGGTGAATAGCAAGGTAGGGAGATGAATAGGTCAGAAACTGACATGTTTTTATAACAGAATGTAAACTACACTGATATTCTGGTTGACCTCATAAATCCGTCATTATTTGTTTTTGGCGGGATTATCTGTGCTGGGAACAAAATGGTGGTGGTTTTCATTTTGGATCACGTGATTGCATGAGTGCTATAGTGAATTTTTTTTTTTGCCACACATATCAAGCATGTCTCACAGAACAGCCACTTAAACTTACAGCCAATCAAAGTCATTAAATGACGTTAACATGGACCTATTTTAAAATGCAAAAACATCTGAGGTCACACCAAAAATACACAAACTATTAGAGACACTGCTGAACTAATAATTAGATGGTGAAATCAGTATACTTTTATAATTATAATTGGGTGTTCCGCTTGTAGTACAATGAAACCCATTATGCCACAAAACAACAGAACCAAAAGATTATTAAGGTTTTTAATGACTTTGTCAGGTTTTTAATTACTACTGTATGGTAATTACAGACCAACCTAATCCCAACATGCCAATTTCCAGTCACTGTTTAATGTATAAATAGTAGTTATCTTAATAAAAGCTAAGTAGAACATTTCTTGTAGTGCATGTACAGTCTTATGCAAAAGTTTAGGCACTCTTTTCATCCTCTTTTTAGCTTCAGCTTTTTTACAGATGGTGTGATGTTTGCTTCCAGAATTTGCTGGTATTTAGTGGAATTCATTCTTCCCTCCACCCTTGCAATGTTCCCTGTGCCACTGGCTGCAAGACAACCCCAAAGCATGATAAATCCACTCCCGTGCTTAATAGTTGGCAAAAGATGTTCTTTTCATGAAATGCTGCTCCTTTGTTCTCCAAACATGCCTTTGCTAATTGTGGCCACAGAGTTCTATTTAAACTTCATCAGTCCACAGCATCTGGAGATGTTCTGTGGCGTACTTCTTACGTTGGATTTTTATGAAGGTGATGCAGGTTAAGGTTTTCTTCTGCTGATTCCATAAAGGTCTTGTGGAACGGTGCACCACCACGCCTGAGTCTGGTAAATCTTCCTACAGGTTTTTTGCAGTCAAATACGGGGGTTGATTTGTCTTTCTGACCAGCATACGGGCAGTTCACTCCGAGAGTTTTCTTTGTCTTCCAGATCTCATCTTGACCACCACAGTTCCCCTGAACTGCCATCTCTTAATTACATTTCTCACTGTGGAAACTGCTAGATGACTTCTTTGACTTTTGCTATCTTCTTGTAGCCTTCTCACACAGCTGCTTAGAGGAACCCATGGTTGGTGAATGTCCACAGGTGTGTCCACAAGATTTGAAGTATTTGTCAAGCTTTGAAAGTGACATTTACTAATGACAGCTGTAATAATAATGTTTTAGTTTTTTTTTCAATTTATGGTATGAGAAGTAACTATGCATCAGTGTTTGCTAAAAAATATTAGGGCTGCAACAACTAATCGATAAAATCGATAATTATCGATAATGAAATTCGTTGTCAACGAATGTCGTTATCGATGAGTTGGACTGCTCACGTTACTTGAGGAGCGCGACCACAAGATGCACAAATACACAAAGATACACACAGATACACAGCCGCTCGCGCAATGGAGGTTACAGAAGCGTCCGCAGGAAAAAGCGCGCGCCTATGGCGTTATATTCCTGCCACAATTCTGAGCGCGCGGTTTGACATTTTGAGAGCAGACAAAGCACTCTATGCGCGTGCAGTGTCTCCACTGCGCGCTCAACAGCTCGACTCTGCACGTGCAATGTCTCACCTGCGTGAACTTGGCCCCCCACCCAACGCAAACTAAGGAGAAAATAGTGTCATTCGTTTGTGCTTCGTTTGTGCTGGTTTGTGCAGCAAAAATTTTCGTTTGTGCTGCTATGGTTTATGAGATATTAAACAATAATGTAAAGGTCACCCGCAGGTCACTCAGCCCCCCAGATAGCTCCAAATTCAACAAAAGTGGTGTCATTCGTTTGTGCTTCGTTTGTGCTGCAAAAAGTTTCGTTTGTGCTGCTATGGTTTTCCAGATATTACAGCTTGTATTATTGCGATGACGTCACTCAGCCCCCCAGATAGCCCAAATTCAACAAAAGTGGTGTCGTCCGTTTGTGCTTCGTTTGTGCTCGTTTGTGCTGCAAAAAGTTTCGTTTGTGCTGCTATGGTTTTCCAGATATTACAGTTTTTATTTCATTGTGATGACGTCACTCAGCCCCCCAGATAGCTCCAAATTCAACAAAAGTGGTGTCGTCCGTTTGTGCTTCGTTTGTGCTCGTTTGTGCTGCAAAAATTTTCGTTTGTGCTGCTATGGTTTATGAGATATTAAACAATAATGTAAAGGTCACCCGCAGGTCACTCAGCCCCCCAGATAGCTCCAAATTCAACAAAAGTGGTGCCATTCGTTTGTGCTTCGTTTGTGCTCGTTTGTGCTGTTGGGTGGGGGGCCAAGTTCACGCAGGTCAATGTCTCCCCTGCTCGCGCAACATGTTCTCCGTGCACGCGCGACTTCTCTATTCTGTGTGCGCTCGACTCTGCCTTCACGCGCAAGCAACATTTATTTTCTGTGCGCGCTCGACTCTGCTTGACTGTACGCTCGCTCAACTTTGTCCAGTGTTACAAAACCAGCCACAAAACCAGCCAATCACAGACTTCCACACACTACTTCTGATTGGCGGTTCCTTCTCTATCAGCTGGCAATATCTGCAATTATTGTTAAAATGCTGTATTTTGCATACTCAAATTATGTTATTTATTCATTTATTTTTAGAAAGAGACAAGTCAGCATAAAATAATAATTCAAAAAAGAAATCCCCCATGCACTCCACAACAAGCAGCCACTATAACAGATGACATCCAATATAATTAGAGTACAATTTATATTTTGGATATTTAGAGGAGTTTTACTGTTCAAAAACAAACTTTGTCTTTAATTTAAATTAAAGATCATTAAACTCTATATGTGGCTTTTGCATTTTTAAAAGTTTAGTTTTATACGTAACTAATACCCTGATTTATGATTTTATATAGTTATAAGCAAAACATCAAATTAAAGAAGCATTTTTTCCCCCGATTAATCGGATAAAAACTAAATCGCCCAACTAATATTTTTTCCATTTCCAAGAGAGACTGTGTTAACAGTAGTCTTTTTAATTAAAAAAATCACCAGAATCTTTATCAAGGGGTGCCTAAACTTTTGCATAAGACTGTACATGTAGGCATGATTTGCATCTGCTGTTAACTTTTGGGTACTTCAACACACATAATTAAACACACCACATACGAAACAATGAGGATTTAACCCTAGCTTACGCTTTAAACACAACCAATCAACCAGGAATTATATGTTTTAACTGGTGGCCTAGTTGTTACGTTAAGATCCATAAGAATCTATAAGATGGGTAAAAAACAATATATAATAAAAAGCACACTACTGAGGTGACTTAAGTGAATGACTGCATAGATAAAGTTAATATCACAATTTCATCATCACTTTAAAACATTCACACCTCCTGGTCAGGACTGTGGTGGATCCATTGAGCCTCGTCCAAAAACCCTGAATGTGAGGTGGGGATAAAACCTGAACCATGTACAAACATTTCCACACTTACAATCCAATTCTTGAAGCAGGTCTTTTTTTTTTCTTTTTTTTTTGCTGAAGCACATGTCATGTTTTTAAAATAAGGGACAAAATCAGGGAACCTAGAGGAAACCTATGAGGACATGGGGAACATGTACCGAAACTCAGGATTAAGCTGAAGACACTGGAGCTTTACTTTCCTTAGATATAATGCTAGTTGTGTATGACGATTAAAAAGCAATAAATAGCAACAGTGCTCATTTTTTTCTCATAATTATGACTTTAAACTGAAAATTCTTAGAATTATGAGAAAAAAGTAATAACTTTAATGCAACATTTTGTGCTACAGATTTACTGGTTTACATAGTATCATACTACAGTTCAATCAATAACAGTAGCGTTGTCTGGTGAACCAGGCCAAACAAATTCGAAACAGTCGGTTCAAAATAATACTTTGTCCATGGGTCAGATGTCCGTAGATTTAAGTCTGCACAGTGGACCGTTCTTATAGTAAGTCCTCAAATGACGTTACTGGACCTATTTTAAAATGCAAAAACATCTGTTGCTGCACCAAAAATACACAAACTATTAGAGACAATGCTAAACTAATAATTAGGCAGTGAAATCAGTGTACTTTTGCTGCCAGCACTTGTCACTCACATTTTTGTACTCTCTAGCCTTGAAGTTCCAGATAACTGTATTTTTCTCGATGACGGATGTGGGCGTGTACCAGGCCTCCAGAACCACCATTTGGCCCTTGATTGCTTCTATGTCCTTCTTTGGCATCTCCACTCTCTGGGAATCACCTGTGATGGAGGAACTTATGTATTATTTTATACAAAACCATTCAATATTTCCAAACCTTAAACAAATTGAAATAAATAACATTACAAAAGAATATTTGCATGCATGTAAAGAAAGCAACATATTACATGATAGATCAGTTTTCAGACAAAAAACAAAAAACCTAACAAAAAAACTTAATTTACACTAGGCGCTTGGATTTTGGGGGATACATGGCCGTACAGCACCGACTGTTCTTCACAATAAGCAGAATTTCAGACAGACAAAAGGACTGACACCCCCTCCATACCCAAAAACAAGGGGAAAACCCTATATATTTAAATGAAATGAACTAAGAAATCTAAATAAAATGTGACTTTTGTAAAAATAAAGTAAAACTGTAGCACAGATTTCCAGACTTCTGTTACTGTAGTTTCAACCTGCACTAAGACAATTTTTCTGAGCATCAATTATTTACCACGCTGGTCTAATTTTTGGGATTAGGATTACCACACACCTCAAAGAAGCAAACCAATAAATAAAGACACAGAAACGGTACAGAGAACAGATTCTCCTGGGCTGAACAGCTGAAGATGGATTATCTGATCCCAGCAGCCACTATGATCTAGATCAGCCAGCTTGGTAGTGAGTCCACACAAACAGAACCAGCTCTGATGGACTAAACTGCACTTTATTTTCACTGTCTATTTAAACTAAGCAGAATTCAGATGGAGGAATTGAAGCAGAGCTGCTATATCGGAACTCTGTTAATCTTCACCATACACCTCACCCTTTAATCTTTAAGTGTACAGTGAGGTAGTTTTCCCTGTGAAAGCAGCTGACCTCAAACTGACATTTTTCCTGGTTGATTACAAATCAGTCTTATCCTTCACTATAATCCCTAAACAATCTGCTGGCTCACGTTTTCATGCAGTTTACAAGGCTTGAGTGAACAAGTCCAGCTCAGTCAGAAGTAACCATAAAATAAGACATGATAGCTTACTGTCTTTAGTTATTCCTACTATAAACAACAATTGTGGATCTTTAGCTTTATACCACAGTGCTGCTAAAATTTTTAGTGTGACATGTGAAGTGGGGAAGAATGCTATGGATCCACAAGTCCTGGCATGGGTCAGATCCCAGGCAGGCAACGTCAGTATAATTAATAGTAATAAAACTGAAGACCCAAAGCGAGAATAAAAAAGGGACCCTAACGCGGGATAACTTTTTAAACTGTACTTTAAGTGTAAGGATGTTGCGATAATGTCCACTGTTGAAACAATGTTATTTTTGAAAGTTATAATAACTTTGATGTTGAGATATTAATTACAAAATATTGTAAATACAACCTTAAAACGACAAACCTTTATTTGGAGATTTATGACGATGAACATCCATTTGCACTGACCACGTTCATGGTCCTTTAAGTTTCTAACAGGGTTTAGAATCCTGATCGGACATCCAACCTGAAGCAAGTCTGAGGTAGTCCTTGTTCTTCATTATTCTATCCACTTTAGGCAATGCACCAGTTTCACTGTCAGCAAAACAGCCCCAAAGCATGATGCTACCACCACTATGCTTAGCAGTGTCCTTCAGGTTGAATGTCTCCTCATCTTTACTCTTTCAAACATACATCTTGTCAAAAACGTTCCTCAAGAAGGCCTTGATGAACCAGTTTACTATTAGTTGAGGGTGACAGTTTTTTTTTCAAGTCTGTTGTTTACTGTTGCATACTAAGTGTGGAAGTTTAGAAACCTGCAAGTTTAGAAACAGCTACAGGAGAATTTTTCCTGACTTCCATCCTTTACCATCATTTTTCTCGGATCTGCACTGAGGTCCTTGGACTTTCCCCTTGTATTGTGTGTTTTAGACCATTTAACAGCAGCAAGTTTACCTATATAAATGTAAGTGTGAATCGATCTCGAATAAAAAAACTGAGCTTTTGATTAAAAAAAATCAAACTGACATTAAAAAGATCAAATAAGGCCTCCGAGTGGTGCTCGCCCTATCATCCGGAGTTTGCTAGTTCGATTCCCGGGTGATGCTGTAACCTCTCGCAGCCGCAGGTCTAGAGAAAGCTGATTGGCCGAGCTCTCTCAGAGGGGAGGGATGAGAGGCACTACATTAATCACGGCTCTACAGCTAATCAGGGGCGCCTGTGAGCTCACGCGAGCGGAAGGAGCGGATAGCGCTGTCTTCCGAGTGTGTTACCCCCAACGGTGCGTGAGCGAGCAGTTCGAAAAGATGTGGTAGGCTAGCGTCACGTGGTTCAGAGGAAACACATGATAGTCTTCGGCCCTCTCGGCTGAGTGGTAGTAGTAGCCCCCTAGTGACCAGGAGGAATTGGACACGACTAGATTAGGGAGAAAATCGGGGGTTGGGGGAAGATAAAATAATAACGATCGATTTAATCACACAACACTAGTTCTGATACATATTTGATTGGTTGTGCGGCTTTCTACGTGTGCTTATATTTCCTACAACCAGATTCAGTTGTTTCGTTATGTAGTCATCTGTATTCACCATGTAAAATCCAAGTTTGAAACCATTACTATAGCAGAATAAGTGACATCTTTATGGCAAGACTTTTCAATCATTTTCCAGGAATTTAACTTAACTTCTCCCTAATTTAGTCGTGTCCAATTCCTCCCCGTCACTAGGGGGCTCCCACATTAAGGCTACTACTACCACTGAGTTTTCTCGAACCACGTGACGCCAGCCTTTTCGAAACTGCTCGCTCACGCACCATTGGGGGCGGCATAACACACTCGGAGGACAGCGCTACATGCATGCGTGAGCTCACAGACGCCCCTGATTGGCTGTAGAGCCATGATTAATGTGGGAGCACTAAGTACCTCTCATCCCTCCCCTCTGAGAGAGCTCAGCCAATCAGCTCTCTCTAGACCTCCGGCTGCGGGAGGTTACAGCATCAACCGGGGATCTCAGGATGATAGGGCGAGCACTTTACCACTCTGAGGCCCCAAGGAATTTAACCTTTGACCTCAAATCTAAAAAGCTATGCAGCGTGCTATAGAGTGAGTGTAGCTTCTCTGAGTTCAATTTCTGCTTATGGCGCACAAATAAACTGAACATTCAGTCACATGTGTGTGAACTGTCGCTTACTGAATAATAATGTCTTGGTCAAAAAACTGTTGTATAAAAGCAGAGTTGGACCTGCTACTGTGTCGGTCATGGTGATATTCAGTATAACCACACTCTTGCTTGTACAATGTGGATTTTTCGTCATTTTTAGCCTACGTTAACAGCCAAGACTCTTAAGCATGGTACCCAGAAAGAGAGTGCTTGTGTTTCTCTATTTACCGCACTAATAGCCCTGATATGCTGTGACCATGTCCATGAAGTAGCAACCGCCTTTTCAAGTCACACTGTATGAATTGTGCATGCACTATCAACATGCTTTTTTCATCCAGCAACGTGCAGTCATGTCTGTGTACAGCCATGTTTATGGAACAAGCTGAAGTAATTTGCTCAATGAAGAAAAGTGTCACAAACTGGACAAATTGCCCAGGCATGATTCTATGGGATACGAAGAATCCGCACAGTGGGTTTGTTCAATTCTAATGGATTCCTATAAATGTATTTGCTTTGACACAGCAGGTATGGATTAAAAACGGAAGAAAAAAAAACTGCAGCATTCAAAGGCCTGTATGAACTACAGTAGCTTTCAATTGATCTAAATTTCCAACCTGTATAAAAGGTTATGTTGATAATTCTATCCCAACTGCTTAAAGAAATCAAGAGGCTTTTTACCAATTGCCTGGATAAAAGCCTTGTGGAAAAAAACAAAAACAAAAAAACACAAGGCCTGACTGTCAACAGGAGTCCACTCTCATTAACCAGAGACCCACAGTCTTCTAAAATAATCTCCTCTCTCACTTGTCTCCAGCGCACAAGAGTCTTAGAGATAAAGCAATTGGAGAGACAAGCAGCCTTGTTCTGAGGTCTCCCTTAAAATAAACACTAATCTCGTGTGAGCGAAAGTGGCAGCAACACATCGGAGAGTCGCAGAGCCACCAGGGCCTTCAGGCTCACCGGACATGATCAACGAGTCCCCATCTTATTTCAGACTAAATAGGTTGTATTGTTCAGAAAACGATGGAATTAATAATCTCTCAGTTCTAGGAAAGTAAAAGATAAGAGGGTCAGGTGGGTCAGAAAGGGATCGCAGAAGAGAATGTGATTTGTTACCAATCTTTGTAGGTTAACGCTAAGCTCTGCCAGATGGTGCTCTGATTACAAAAAAAAAAAAAAACATGGGGAGAAGGCTGCTTTAAACAGGATTACATTAACGTACATTAGCTTTCTTCCCATGACTATTTGAAGTGATTTGGAGAGTGCTATCTCAAATGGTCCAAATCCCCTCTTAAGCTTTAAGGGCTTTTAAATTGACTCTTCATACCGTACATGTATGGAGTGTCGACCCAGCTCACTCTCTAACCTCGTTCTCTTCTTTCATGCACAACACAAACTCACATACAAATCAAGACTATAAAGAGTAATGATTAATTACTTTATTAATTACTTCAGGAAGCTCATTCTGTCCTACCAACAATCATCAGACATTCAGTGTCTAATGATAAGCAATTGCAATAAATAAATACATTGATAAATACAAACAAATTTAACCTAAACCCCACAAGACTTATATTAGGGTTGCACATATTTTTCTTAATCGATAGTCAAGCATGTTAACAGCCGAACAAATGACATTCCATGTTTTTGAACAGTCGGATTAAACTGAAAGAGTTTTAAAACAACAGAGCTCTGTGAAAATAAAGATGGCGGAAGCGGATTGTAAGCACTCATTCTGGTGTTCATAAAAGGAATAGCTATGTTCAAATAAGCTGTTAGCAAGGATGTAAGGAGCCAGGCTACTAACAGCCACCACAGCTTACCACAACATGCAAAACAAATTTATCAGTTAAATTTTTAACGACAATTAATTCTTTATCACCTCTATTTAATACAAATACTTCTTTTTTGACTTGCATGGTTTCTAGTGAAAAGTCTTTCGATAAATTCACAGAAGGCTGTCTGTAAGAAACAACGTTAAAGGAAGATAACCAGCCTGAGAGACTCTCAATCTCAGTGGTGTGAAGATGAACAAACCATGCCATTGCACAAGGCATCCATCTCTCCATCGCCACTAGCATGAGGACACGGTCTGCTCCTGAGAAAATCTGTGCAAGAAATATTAATCCACACAACAGACAGATGGCTGGGGCTTGCATAATGTATAGTTACTGATCCTGAAGAAGAGGAAAGAGGAGATGCCAATGGCAAATGGAAAAAGGAACAGATTGTATCTTACAGCCGATGTTTATAAGTTTAAAGTTACCAAACCATTATTTTAAATGTTTATGATGCTGTAGATAGGATCTTATACCGTATGTATGATAACATTTACTAAATTAATCAAAGCACGACTTCCTAAGCTTTTTTATAATATAATTATGTTTTATTGAGGCAGCATGCTGGCATAGTGGCATCACAGTCCAAAGGCATGCAATGTAGGCTGCGTGGTGGTTCCAAATTGCGAATAATTCCCATAGTGTGCAAGTGAGTGTGTGAATTTGTGCATGTTTATGCCCTGCAATAAATTGGCACCTCATCCAGGGTGCATCCCACCTACTGCTCTGAATCCTCTGGGACACTTTACAGTACATACCTCCTTTGACCCAGTGCAATATAAGAAGTATAGAGAATGAGTGAGTGAGTTATTATTCTAATACTGTCAGTAAACATCGTCACAAAGCTGCTTTTCAAAAACCTGGATATATATATAGGTAAGTGAAACCACAAAAAACAAGTTTATGTCATTAATTAGTGTCATTAATGTCACAATTGGATTATATTGGGAGAAAAAGTGGGTTTGATAAGATCAGTATTTTATTCCCAATGTAATGAGCATACACTTACTGGCCACTTTCATTGAAACACCTGTACTTATTTATTCAATCAAGTGGTTGATTATATGACATGCATAAAATCATAACATAGGTTAATGTTAACATCAGAAAAAAGAAAAATGTGATGTCTGGGACTTTGACATGGCTGATGATTCCCGACAGAGTGGTGTAAGAAAACAATCTCTGGAGTTCACAAAAAACAGTGAGTAGCAGTCCCGTAAGCAGTATGGCATTAATGGCTTAATGATTAGAACGGTAAGAAGACAGATTGCTAAAATGCTTTGTAGGACTCATCAATTATTAAAAACAAAACAAAAAAAAAAACATAATCTCAATTATTTTTGGTCAATATTGAGATATCAGTTACTTAACATGATTATTTGGAAACATCAAGCATTTATTCAACTTTGAATGAAAGATTGTTTTAACAGTGGTATTTCTTGAACTTTAAATAGCTGTAAAAAATATATATATATATAAGAAAAAGAGAGGGAGGAGAGATTAATGCCACAGCCTGGTTGAGAGTGAGTTTGAGCTTTTAGTGAGGGGTGAAAGCACACAGGCTTGATGGATTTCTAACACGAAATGAAATTGTAAACGAAATTGAGATTTGACTAGGTGAACAGCCCTACTGATTAGAGTTGACAGGAAAACTATAGTAACTAAAATAATGGCACTTTACATCCATGGTGAACAGAAAAGCATCCCAATACACACAACATTTTGAACCTTGAGGCAGATGAGCTACACTGGATGAAATGGTGTGCATGAGCTCACAAGAACCGGGTAACTGAAGATTGATCTGAAGATCTATATTGACTGACTAATTGACTGATCGATTGATAGTCTTCTTCTGTTGTGTATTCTGAGATGCATTTCTGTTCGTCATCTTTGTAAAGAGTGGTTATTGGATTTATCATAGACTTCTTGTCCCCTTGAAGAAGTCTGGCTTTTCTCAACAAAGCATTTCCACACATAGTACAGCCATTCAGTGGATTTTTTTTGTATGTTTTTGATTGATGTGCAGCAACAACTGCTTCTTTAAGACCACTGCTTATGTGGTCTTAAAGATATGTCTATCCCTCTTGGAGTTGTGTTAACACACACTCCAGACCAGCTAACTAACAAAACCTTTGCTTTTATAGAGGTCTGCGCATCTGCTAGTGAATTAACCAAAAAAACATGAAATTAAAAGAGGTGGTACTAACTTTTGAAAATGACTGTACATGCGATTCCTGACTGGCGATTCACTGGCATGTACTTTTCTGCATTCAGATCACACTAGATCAATCACACACTTAAGTCTCACTCACACAGTCTAAGACAAAACAGTTAATTCACTAATAAATCTCCTCTCCCCTTGAAGAAGTTTGGCCTTCAGTCTCTTCAATGGTCAACATGCCAGTCTCCATTTTTTTTTTTTGCATCAATCTATGAAAAAGAAAATGCTGTGTGTGCGTGTGTGTGTGTGTGAAAATTCCAAGCACCATTCCAGCACATCTGGCACCAATAACCATGCCACAGTCAAAGTGACTGAAATTCTCTTTTTTTATTGGTTCTGATGATTACCGTGAACAATAAATGCTCCTGATCTGTATCTCCATGGCTTTACTAATAAATGATAATTGCATGAATAGGCAGGAATACAAGTGTCTCTGATAAAGTGTCTGGTAAGCACATACACTAAAAACAGAGCAGTTTGGTATTCTATGTTAAATTAAATATTCATTGAAGGAGTAATTAAATAAAATGCACTTAGACCAAAGTCTATAATAAATTCTAATACTGTGTTATGATTGTATTAGAAATGTAGTGTAGCTTCACTTCTACTGTTTATTGTTTATAACAGTAAAAAATGAATAACAGTGTTATCTCATGGCAGACCCTGCAGTACATGCAGCCTGACAAGATTATTCTGTATTTCCCATAATGCTTTGCATGTGACGAGAATCTACACTTTGTCCTGATGCATGTACGCAGCTACTGGGAACACATTAATAAATGGAGCACACTGCTTTGTGAAAGGAATAGAGACGTGACTATTTGGAAAATATAGTTGTAGAGAGAAGTGGTGTAAAATGTTATTTCTCCAAAATTGAAATACTGTTTCCAGCGTATCTCATTCCTTATATGTGTAGAAATAAATGTAACAAATTTAAGGTATTTTGTAGTGGCTAGTTTTCCTCCAGGTGATACAGGAGTCGGAAAATACAGATCTATCAAAATGTGACAAATTCCTATTAACCTTACTGAAATGGTAGCTGTCAGGCACAAGGCCTCACTTGCACACTAATATCAAAATTCCTCTATTTTCTTTTCTAGCATCTTATATCAGCTGACACGTTAGAACACTCCCATCCTTGTAATGAGAAACATGATGCCTATCCAAAAAAGTCACCATTTCAGAAGGGTCAAATTATTGAGGTGCACCAAGCAAACAACTAAGGAGACGTGAAAGTAGTTAAGAACTTTTCAACACATTATCGAACCCTGGAAGGATAGTGTTGAACCACACTTTAATCTGAAAAAAAGGCCCCAATTTTCTAGGGGGAAATAGTTGGACTTTGGAGCAATGGAAAAAGGTCATGTGGTCTGAATGACCCTATTCCAGAGCAACGCTTGCATCGGGGTCAGAAGGGAAACGCATGAAGTGATGCACCCATCGTACATAGAGAGCACTGTACAAGCCTCTAGGGGCAGTGGTATGATCTGGGGTTACTTCAGTTGGTCAGGTCTAGTCTTAGCAATGTTATGTGACAATAAAAAGAAGTTCCCTGGTGACCCAAATTTACTTAATGACTAGGTTATCATATCTGTGGCTGACAGTTCACCACTAAATTTCCAGGTTTTAATAATGCATTTTACAGTTCTTAACCCAATTTTAGTAGTTTCAATAATTACAATAATTAGTTGTTTTTTGTTGTTCTTTTTTGTCTTTTCCTGCATGCCCCTTGGAATTTCTGTTAACTAGAGAAATCTAACTTAATCTCTCAAATCTATCAATCTCATGTAAAGAACATCATGATTTAATGTTTAACTGCAACTTTTACACAATCTACAGTACCATTTTTAATTGTCAAACCCAATAGCTTCAGATGCACAGATAAAAAAAACCCTGGTTCTATTCACACAACCTGTGTACTATAAAAAACTACATCTACTATAATTATTGAAGCATCCAGCATGTACGTGTTAAAGTATTAAAGTGTGTGTATGCATGTCATTCCAGACTCTGGCAAGACAAGGCTGAAATTCTTTTGGTTAACAGCTCCCTTAGATAAGACAGGAACACCTGCAAACTAATTCAGCTGAAAACAATGTTTCCTTCAGAGACGGGCCAGAAGAGAAGATGGTATGAATGAATAAATAATAGAAAGCTCTGTGTCAGCATAACAGCAACATGTTCTGTTTTAATGTGTTAAATTTGTACTATTTCTGAAAAGTCAGTATACTCTTGATATTCAAATCCACTTTTAATCAATTGAGTCAGAATTTAAAAAATTGAACATTGAAATTCTTGTCCTGTGCTGTTCTAGGAAACGAACTGAAACCAGATTACTGAGCTGTCTGGTTATTGTACAGGGTAAAATCCCACTGGTTTGCTTTTTTCTCCAAACTCAGTGAGCAAATTAGTCGTGCAACACGGCCACATGCTCACACTTGAGCTGACATTTGAGACAGGAAAAACGTCACCATTCGTTTAGAATCCTACAGGACGTACAATCTAGACTATTCTATATTTTTTTTTTAGAAAAAATAATTATGGCAGATAAAAGAGTTGTGCTCTGTAAAAATTTAGCTTTTTGTTTAATTTCATTTTAAATGAAACGTTGATCTCTTGTATTTGAAGTTCGTATTGTTTAAAGGTTGTGCTTAGTTTTTAAGTGAGAAAACTAAAATAAGTAATGGTCAACACTTAATTACCCATATTTAATTCAGTTGTGAAGCTATTGAATATACTGTAGCTAAGGTATAAAATGTTTGAGTTATGACAACTTATTTTAAAGGTTCAAATTCTTGCAATTGAACAAAACTGGAAAAAATATAATATCAAATTGGGATATTGATAAAATTGTGATATTTACAGAATCGCAATATTAATCGAATCAGTAGTTAGTTATAGTGATAATGTGGTATAACATCCGTTATGACTGCCTATTCTCCTCCATTGAAACGGTGAGTTTGGAAGAGTGAGTAAAACTGAGGATACTGAGGTTTAAAAATGCATTATCTGAGTGTTTCAGCTGGACCATTATCAGACACACTTTGGAGAATTTAACTTGAAAAATAAAGAAATAGTAAAATATAGGAACATTAAACTCTTTGCCACACTTAAAATAAAAATAGGCACAATAATAGCACTGAGAGGGCTTATTAAATATGCCAGGTCTTAGCCTGGAAAGATTCCAATTTAACACTGTGAAAGATTGCGCTAGCTATCTGCGTAACTATCTCCATCTTGCCAGCTCATGGGCCTTAACCTTGAGCATTACAACCCTTTAAGTTGCGACACAATACAAATGCTATTTATGTGACAATTTATTAAATGTTTCTCTTAGCATTTTTATGCCACTTTTCACAGTTCTATCCTAACTATTTTCAGCTTCATGCTCCCATTTTAAAAAGCACATTTGTTATTTTCCCATGTACATACAAATTATTACCAAGTACTTGAAAAGGGATAAAACATTTATATGAACACTCATCAGCAGGCACATGGAATGAGACTACCAGTGCCTCGGCTTGAGAATCAAATATACTATACTAGTTCTTATCTCTGTCTAAGAGGATTTTTTGTAATTATTAGTTTAAAATAGAAAGAATAAGTTCACCTTCTTGTGTACAAAATAAACTGTGTTAAGTAAATCTTGGTAAGGTCATATTATCGCATGGATTTTCATACCATTGTTATGCAGATGACACTCAACTTGTTTTCTCCTTTCCTCCCTCTGACACTCGGGTTTCCACAGGCAGACATCTCATCCTGGATGGCAGCTCATCAGCTGAAACTCAATCTGAGTAAAACCGAACTGTTGTTCATTCCTGGTGACTCATCCCCAGGTCAAGATCTTGTGATATCCCTGGACAACAATCAAATCACTCCTTCAGCCACTGCCCGCAATCTTGGGGTAACCATGGACAATCATCTGTCATTTTCCCCACACATCGCTAACCTTACTCGCTCTTGTAGATTTCTTCTTTACAATATCAGAAGAATCCGCCCATTTCTTTCTTCACAGGCTACTCAGGTGCTTGTTCAGTCCCTTGTTATTTCAAGACTGGACTACTGCAACTCACTCCTGGCTGGCCTACCTCTGTCCACAACTCTCCTCACTCGATCCAGAATGCAGCAGCACGTCTCGTTTTCAACCTTCCCAAGTTCTCCCACACCACTCCACTCCTCCGCTCCTTGCACTGGTTTCCTGTAGCTGCCCACATCAAATTCAAAACACTGATGCTTGCCTACAAATGGCCCAAAAAATGGCCCAGCACCCACTTACCTCTCTGCTCTAATCACACCACGCACTGCGCCGCGTTCCCTCCGGTCCTCCAGCACTGCTCGCCTCGTCCCACCATCTCTCAGGGATCGAGGGCGGCATTCATCCAGAATCTTTTCTGTTCTGGCACCTAGGTGGTGGAACGAACTTCCTCTAGATGTTCGTACAGCAGAGACTTTGACTATCTTTAAACGGCGACTCAAAACTTATATATTTCTCCAGTACTTACAGGACTAACCCCCCCCCCCAAAAAAAAAAACCTCTTCCCAGTTGTGTTAGACTAATCGCACTTAGTTATTGACCTAGTTAACCCAGTGTAAGTATCTATCCAGTAATGTAAACTTTAAAGCACTTTTTGTAAGTCGCTCTGGATAAGAGCATCTGCCAAATGCCTAAATGTAAATGTAAGTATATGAATCTTTAATATTTCATTAACATTACTTAAACATCACCTTCATGTGTAGTTTCATGCAGCCATGCTTTGTAAATATATATTTCCCTAATGTTTATACAATGTTTTACAGTTCTATATCCAGAACAGCAGCATGCCCTCTCATGTGATATTGCTTAATTATATCAATTATCATAATCTCCTCATGTACATTTACTCCTTATTTACTGTCACTATTTGTAAACATTAAATAAATTAAAGATTTGTAAGAATAATGCATGTGATTCTTTTCTATTTGTACCACAAACACTCAGTTGATTAATCTAAAGACTACACACGCTCTGTAAACAGGAAGTAAAAAACTCAGTTATGAATAATACCTAGATAGACAAAGATACGTGCTGCTCAGTTAAATGTTAAACTCTTATTTGAAGTTAATTAGTATTGTTTCAATGCTGCCCTTGTGTTTTTTAAAGAAGAAAACTAATGCTGTAAGGAATGAATTATATTATTAAATGTAAAATGTAATATCGAATTGGGATATTTATAAAATTGTGATACATATAGAATCGCAATTTTAATTGACTCGGCACCTAGGTATCGTGATAATATCATATCGAGAGGTGACTGGGGATTCCCATTCCTAAAAGATAGTACTGTTCCTATTCTTAAACAACTTAACATCTAGATGTAGATTTTAAAAAATTATTTAATTAAGTAATAAATTATTTTATTTATTAACAATGTAAGGTATGTACATTTTCACTATGTGCATTCCTTCTGTGTTCAACAAATTATGGCCAATCTGCCCCATTTATTTCAAATAAATGAAAAAAAATTTTTTTTTTCTTTTTTTACTGCACTGAAACCCTAAATTAAAAACTAGAGCACGTATTGTGAACCAGTACCAGTAATACAAAAGGAACAAAATGGCCAATGCACGCTAGATTAACGTTCAACATTTCATGTCAACTAGAGTAAAAGTAGCAAATCATATGCAGATAAAGATAATTAGCTCTCTTTTCTGGGTGTGTTTAGCTACCCTTTGATGTTACAATATAAAACATACAGTATGCAGCAACTTGTTCCATGTGCTGGTTCATCCTCGCTAATTAGACGCTGGGGTACAATTACCTAGTGCATGAGAAATGACTAAAACTGGGAAGAAAACTGTGGGCAAAACATAAATATATCCATATCACTGAAAATTGAGTTGTTGGATTTATTCTGTGGGCTGTGCGAGAAAGATCCAATAAATATATAATCCAATCAATGATGGAGAGCCTCACAGACAATCCGTGCAGGGCATTGTGGTGTTTTTCCATCAATCATTGCAGCCATAGTTTATTACTACATGTATTTTTATGTATTTTGCCTGGATGCAGAATTAGACTATGTCAGTTATTTTCACATTTACATTTATGTTCTTAATCTAGCTCTAAAAATTATTCTAAAATAATCTCTAATATATTAAAATATATAGAATGCTCTAGTAGCATCCATAGCAGCTCTCTTTCACCATCTTTTACTTCTGTATATATGGAAGTAACACAGCTCCAAGATAAGAAGTGTGTCCTTTCATTCCCACGGCTGACTTCTAAATATTCACACCAGAGACTGAGATGGCAGGGGTGCGTGAGCATTAAATGCTTGGGGAATTTCCAGGTCACAGTATATATATTTTTTCCAGTCTGCTCCAGATAGCACAGCCTGCAGCTGCTCTCAAAAATGTTGGCTGTTATGGGATGATAAGATATTGCTATGTGCAGTTAGTAGCTGGCTCATCCTTATGCCTAATTACACATTTTCTGAAAGTTATACCTTATTTTTAGGTTTTTAGTATCAGTGTTCGAGGATGTTACTTTTTAAAGTAATTACATTACAAAATTATTGAAAAGTAATCAGTTATATTACAGTGTTACTTTCTGATAAAAGTACTTTTCCACTGCAGAAAATGAAAACTCCCTTGTGATTCCTCATGTATGTTGTTTTAGTCAAAACCTTTATAATTATTCTACCATCATCACTCGAAGTTTCCCATAATCTGTTAACTACAAATATCTCAACCAACACAGTTTCGCGCAGTGGCCGTAAGTACGGTTCATCTCGATTCACCGCAAGTTTAGGCGCAGTGATTACGTTTCCATCTTTCCACACGTCGGTCCTCAGGGAAGCTTGTGGACCTTGCAGAACTTCGGGCGGTCACTCGTGGCGGCTCACACCGCTTCTCACCGCAAGTCAAACCGCCTAGTTGAGACAGGGGTATAATAGCAGGAATAACGTAATATGTAATATAGTTATATTTTTGAAAATATAACTAAATAACTGAGTACATAAATGGTGGACCTAACGCGTTATCTAACTTATCAAAAAAGTAATCCAAGTACTCCTTGACAGCTCGCTATTGAAACGCTATGATGTCGCTACCACTTCATTATTGTCTCATGTCAAAATTAGCTATTAAGTTTTTTTTTTATGTCCTTACAAATTCGGTAAAATCGTTAATTGCTCAATATGGGGTCTCTGTGCTTGAAAAATTAACCAAATTAATCTGTTTCTTTGCAAGTGTTTTTGTAAAATAATAGAATTATATTATAGCAACCCAGACGATTTTCTTTCCAAAAAATTTATTGCTAAATAAATGTTTGTTAGTAAATTAATGTTAAAATTAAAATCAGACCTGAATGTACAGTCAAGGCCAAATGTTTTGAGAATTACATACAGTAAATGTTAGAAATTGGCAAAGTTGCTGCTTAATTTTTTATAATAGCAATTTACATATACTCCAGAATACTATGAAGAGTGATCAGATGAATTGCATAGTCCTTCTTTGCCATGAAAATGAACTAAATCCCGAAAAAAAACTTTTCGCTGCATTTCATTGCTGTCATTAAAGGACCTGCTGAGATCATTTCAGTAATCGTCTTGTTAACTCAGGTGAGAATGTTGATGAGCACAAGGCTGGAGATCATTATGTCAGGTTGATTGGGTTAGAATGGCAGACTTGACATGTTAAAAGGAGGGTGATGCTTGAAATCATTGTTCTTTCATTGTTAACCATGGTGACTTGCAAAGAAACGTGTGCAGCCATCATTGCGTTGCATAAAAATGGCTTCACAGGCAAGGATATTGTGGCTACTAAGATTGCACCTAAATCAACAATTTATAGGATCATCAAGAACTTCAAGGAAAGAGGTTCAATTCTTGCTAAGAAGGCTTCAGGGCGTCCAAGAAATTCCAGCAAGCGCCAGGGTCGTCTCCTAAAGAGGATTCAGCTGCGGGATCGCAGTGCCACCAGTGCAGAGCTTGCTCAGGAATGGCAGCAGGCAGGTGTGAGCGCATCTGCACGCACAGTGAGGCGAAGACTTTTGGAAGATGGCCTGGTGTCAAGAAGGGCAGCAAAGAAGCCACTTCTCTCCAAAAAAACCCATCAGGGACAGATTGATCTTCTACAGAAAGTATGGCAAATGGACTGCTGAGGACTGGGGCAAAGTCATATTCTCGGATGAAGCCTCTTTCCGATTGTTTGGGGCATCTGGAAAAAGGCTTGTCTGGAGAAGAAAAGGTGAGTGCTACCATCAGTCCTGTGTCATGCCAACAGTAAAGCATCCTGAGACTATTCATGTGTGGGGTTGCTTCTCATCCAAGGGAGTAGGCTCACTCACAATTTTGCCCAAAAACACAGCCATGAATAAAGAATGGTACCAAAACACCCTCCAACAGCAACTTCTTCCAACAATCCAACAACAGTTTGGTGAAGAACAACGCATTTTCCAGCACGATGGAGCACCGTGCCATAAGGCAAAAGTGATAACTACAGTGGCTCAGGTGTCAATAGGTCTTACATATTGGGGATTATTCAGTGAAACATAGGCTCTGCTAAAAAAAAATGTTAGGCACATCAATCACTTTACCCCAAATAAAATGTCTTTCTGAGTGTTATAATTTAGTTGTTTTGCCATGGGCACACACCCAAGACTTTTATGAACTCAGTTCTGTGAGGTTTATTCTCCTTTTTCTCTGCTTTTTTGCTAGAATCTAATCTAACATATTTACAGCCATCTTATGAAGCAATCTTATGAAAGCCCAGTTTTTCCCCTATTATGACACCCTAACAGAAGACCCCCTCCCTGTGTTTGAGGCCCGGCTCAGCTTGTTGCTCAGGTCTGCTGCTCAGCAGAAGCTCATTTACATAGATAGTGAAGGAGTGCATTTGGTGGCTGAGTAAAATAAAGGAAGTTTGAGATATGAAAAATGCATTTTCTGAAGCGTATATCAGCTGCAGCATATATATAAATGAGACCTTAATAGCAAGGATTAATCAAAGATCGGTCATGTTCACTGAAGGTCTTTGCAGGTCTCTGAAGACCTGAAGAACTGATGAAGTAGCATTAAGATATCTGTTGAACATTCTTGGCTTTTGTTGTCTGCATTAATGAGCACATATCAGTAACAATGTTGTAGAAGTCAACATTGATAAGGATTTTAAGTTTACATTTCTGGGCCATGATATGAGTGATGTTTAAAATGTTATATAAATTATAATAAACTTAAAAACGTAAGTAAATAATCTACTTTGGCACACTAAGGCAATAGTCTTTCTGGTCTTTTTTCTTATAGAATCAGTGTATTTCAATTTACACTGTGATCATTAGAGTTGTGAAAATTGTTAATACTATATAAACATACTGTAATACTTTACTTATCGGGTACTCAATATGGTCTTTACTTAACAAGCACAAGCTATATTTTCATGATGAATTATAAGTGGGCACAAACAATCCTGATTTCTTAATTAATGATCTCGCTGCGTTGATCCATTCCAAGGCTTAAAAAAAATTTTATTAAACCAATTGCTATAGTGTAAGAGGAGAAAGTTTTAGGGAAACCAGTTATTGGAACACAGTTTCACACTTTTTGCCAATTTTCATGACAGCACACTTCATTATCCTTATTTTTTCCCGTCACACTGCGACGAAGATCATGAAATTCCCACTGCAACCTAAAGATATTCAAGAATGCAGCCAGAACGGGGTCAAAATGTAGTTCATTCCACTTTCTAACTGCATCCCTGACAGGTTCAAAATGCAACCATCTGTTTGTCACCAATGTCCTATCACGCACATGATCATGCACTTACATATGATCATGCACTCATCATGTCCGATAAGATTTCACCGCATTCATACCAGGTGCTTATCACACGCTTACTACATTGTCATTACATCCAGTGAGTGAGAATAATTTCATCATGAAGTAATAGTGTAAGGAATTTTGTACAGTATTTATCCTAATTTCTCCAAACGTGACATAGACACATGGTTAACCTGCTGCAAGTCCACCTTAAACATGGTAAGGACTAGAAGAATGTTAAAAGGAACTTCTACAACAGTCTTCTACAAGGCAGCATGAACCTACCAATATCATAGCACATGCCTGATGAGATTGCTGTGAAACTCCAGTGACGTACAAAAATGCCATTTCAATGACAGTTCAATCAGAACAGCATGCAATTATTCCCAGGCTTGTAGTACATCAGTGAAGTCCCTAAAAGGTGTTATATATGTTATATTTACTGGTCAGGGCCACTGTTACTACTTTCTTATTGATTTATTCTTGCATCTTGCTTAAATCTTGTCTTCAACAGGATTTTTTGAACAAGTCCAAAAAAAAAAGCATGGCAGCTACATGTCAAGTAAGACAATACATAGGAACGCATCCTTCTGGCAGGAACCATTTTCTGCTGTGTTCCTGCCAAAGTTGTACAAGTTCTTACTAGGGGTGCACCAATCAGGATTTTGGGGCCGATCACCGATTTCTGATCACTAGAAGCTTTATCGGCAATACCGATACCGATCAACGATTACATGGTCTACAAGAAGAGGAATATCATGAATTGACAACTGTATTTATTGGCAAGCAACATGTGCAACACGTCAACTTAAAACATAGCAGCCTGTGCTTGGTTACTAATTGGGAACAGCTTAGAGCTTGACAAATATAACTTTCCTGTAGATTGTATAAAATTAAATAAAATAACAGGCAAGTAGGACGTGAGCCGCGGGAAGTTCTGCAAGCATCCGCGAGGACTGTCAAACTGTCAAAAGTTAAACATGTTTAGTGTAATTTAATGTTTAGTTTAATTAAACATGTTTAATTTTTCACACGGAAAGATGGAAACGTAATCACTGCGCCAAAACTCGCAGTGAGTCATGATGAACCGAACTTACGGCCACCGCACGAAACCGCGTAGGTGAGAGAGGGGAATTACCGACAGCTGAGTGACCGGCAGCGTGCAAGTTGCTGAGCTATCCCGCTCCCTTAGCGCTAACCAACTTTGAAAACGTTCCTTTACGTGGCTAACCATCAAATGTCTGATGAGGTTTGTGGTGTTAAAATGCTTTGGGTGCTTCCCGCCTCGTAGAATTGGCTTGTTACACAGGTTGCAGATTGCTAATGTCTTTTTCACACAACACGTAGAATTGCCAGACCGGTGAAACCATTTTATCAGCTCGCAAAAAAAATGTCTCACAAGTTTTGCGTCATCTGATCGGCTTTTCTATATCGGCCATTATAGAGACTGCCGATCAAACTTCCCAAAGCAATTATCGGCCGATTATGATCGCCGACCAATCAATCGGAGCACCCCTAGTTCTTACTGCGTGGTAGGAAAGTGGCTGAGTGATGATCCCAAAGTGATGGGGTAACTTTACACAATAAGAGTGCAAAATACTGTATGGAAAAATAATGTGTCTTGTGGAGTCTTCTGTCGAGTCTGCTGAAGAACAAGACCTTGAATACGACACGTTTTAGAGAGGTTAATAACTAAGCTTCTTTAATAAATATCCCGAAAGAAAGATTTTTAAAGCCACTCACGAGATATACACACAAAAACCATTTCAGCACAATCTATAAGCCACGTTAAGAAGAACAGTGGACAGTTAACACCTATAAATTCTTGACTTTACATCTTGAGTCTAATGTATACAGTAAAGTAACTCTACATTAGAGTTCTGATTTAAAGCAGTCCACAAGTCATACTCAGGTTCAAGCAGGTTTCACAGTGGGCTTCAATCTAATTAAGTGGGAAAAATTATGTGATAAATTATTAATAATGGTAACATGAAAAAGTCTGGTTGTGCACTAAAAAATATATGATTCCACTTTGGTTCTTATTCTTAAATTGTGAAGACAGCTTTAAAAAAAATAAAAATCTCTCCATTTTTATGAGCACAATTTATGTCAATTAGACTGCAGATTTTCTATTTGACACATAAATTTACCTAAGGCTACGCTATTAAGAACTCCTGTACTTCCGCTCATTTATACAATTATCTCATCAGCTAATCATGTGCATGACAGCAGCCCAATGCATAAACTCAGACAGATTCAACCCTAGAGCGTCAATCAATTTTTACATCAACTCAAAATTATTAAAATGTCTTCTCAGTGATTTTAACATAATATGGCTTCTATGTTCCAGAAGTGGTTTGGTATTTTCATGCAACAGTCTATAGAAGAAATGAGACAGCACTGTATACAGTAAGAAACAAAAAAGGTCGAGTGCCAGAAAAAAAGGTACAGGAATTCAGTGTTGCAATGGGAACAGACTCACAGAAACTGTGCAGAATGATGAAGAATGATGTCATCTGATCTCATGGATCTTCATTTATTCTGACATTCATTCTGACATATTCATGTGGTGAGGTCATAATTTTGTCATAAATATATGAATCCATGGATACAACCTGCCTTTTTGTGTCAGCAGTTCAGGCTGGTAGTGGTGATGGTGGTGGCGTAACAATGTGGGGCATACAGTACTTCCTTCGCACACTCTAGTTTCCTTAATAGCAATCCAGCATTGTTTGAATGTCGCAGCCTATCGCAGAGTGTCGGAAAATCAAAAGGTATTGCTGCTGACCACAAGCATCTCTTTATAGCTGTAATTTACACAACGGAAAATGCTCACTTACAGCAGGATATTATCACAACACACATGTCACCTGCAACTGGCTCTAAGAACATGACAATGTTTTCTGAATGAAATTGAGCACATTTTGAATGTTGTGGAATAGAGATTCAGTGCATTAATGCACAGTTCACAAATGTGCAGCAATTATGTGAGGCAGTCCTGTCAGCATGAATTAACAACTATTCTAAGTGATCTGGTAACTTGCAGGCCGGACATGATTGCTTTACGCCCTGGCCCGGCTCCCGAACTGGCCAGCTTTATATATACACTAGTAATGTTGTTCTGTACCTGAGTTCAGTTGCGTATCTAGGCTCTTCAATAAAGTACAGTAGGTGCAGTATGCACCTACTGTAGCTGGTTTGCAATCTGCTACTAAAAACAAAGAAAAAGATGATGCAAGGAAGTTGACCTTTGAGCTTAATATTACTGACATTTTGGAGCAAATGTCAAGAAACTGTCCAGTTTCCATCCAACCATGTAGATTTGAAAGGAGACAGATGGGTTTTGATGATCTCACATTCTAAACAGCAGTCTCCTTTCTTGTTTTGCTATAGCTGTCTTTCACACTAGCCACAATTAAATAGTACCGTGCATGGACACTATGGCTCCCCCTCTCCCCACCTATTATTATTGTCCATACTGTGGTACACTGTATTTACTGTATGGTAAAATGTATTTATAATCTGCGATACAGGAGGTCGTATCTTGTGGGTTTGCGACTCGCCAATAAACACAAAGGGAAGAAGAGGTCAACTTTTGTGATATGCCTAATATTGTTGCTATTTCACGTTCTAACTTCGAGTTTTAAATGGTGTTCCATTTTCATGTTTAGGCATGGTTGGCTCTCATATTTGATTAATTTGATTTCTTTTCAAGTGGACTCTAGCACTGATCCATGCCCAGGCACAATATGTAGTGTTCACATTACACAGACGCACCAGACTTTGTGGTCAAGTGTATTCTCTGTGGTCAGTTCAGTCATGGTTGATTATATCTTCTTGTACATGATGTTATGCTATTATTTCTCCCCAGCCTCAAATTAATTGTTACTACTAAAGGAACAAGACATTTCATTTTAAAGACAAGGATCTGAGCTCACATTTATAACATGACCATTCTTCATGATGGATCTGCTCTATAGGACAAATGTGATAAGGCCTGATGATGAGCAGCTGCACAGATGACAGTAAAGTGCAGATGGAAGGAGGAAGGGTAATATATTTAATAAAACTGCTGGAGACACAGGATGGAAAAGTCTCTCTCATTTAGAGGCAATTCTGCAGGTGTGGTGGAACATGAAGCTTAAGGACAAATATTCACGTTAATCTGATGAGAATCTGTCCCTAGCTGGCTGACTGAATCGGGTCCTTTAGACCTTATTAGCCCGGCACAACCGTGCCTCACCTAACTAAATCCAGGGTCATGCCTCCCACATGGCTGGTAAATCAATTATGCATGGCACTGGCCTAAGCTCATGTAAAAAGATAACAACATAAAATAAGTAATTTATTACTATTTCATGTCTATAACATATTATTGAAAAACTGAGTATTCATCTGGACACACAACTGAGCCATGGAAATATGGCAAAAGGATATTATATTATATATAATATACATTACATTGGATAAATCTAGTTATCATTATTAAGTTACTATGGGACAACAATGAAAAAAAAAATCCATAACGTATATTTGCCAGAGATCTGTAGGAATATGACGCCATTCTTGTTTGCAAAGCAGTTCAATAATTGATCCTCTATGGACTTGTTCATTAAAGCAAACGTTCCCCTCCATAATCCTCAGTACACTTCTAATCTACTTCACCTCCTAATACATCTGAACCCGGCAATCATCTCTGTTCAGCCTGGATTACATGGCCAGGGAGGAGGAACAGAATAACATATAGGTTGTTACTGAGGACAGTCCTGAGATCTATAGTGTTAAGGTTATTCTACAGGGATACAAAAATATTATAGGAAAAAAAAAAAAATCCAGATTCCATACAGATCATCTGTCAACTGTGGTTCGTTTACCTTAGTGAAAACCCTGATGAGATAAAGTACAGCATTAAACTGTCATATAACTTTGCTGCCAGCACATTTATTCTTTTTTTAGATTATATTATAATTCTAAACAATCTACATTTTTTTTTGTTATTTGGCAATGTGTGAATAGTTTAGAGCACACAACCTGTAAGATTATCTAGGAATGGCAACACTTTTCTACCTTAAATTAAAACAAATATGTGCAGGCGGTAATGAGCTCGCCCTGTCATCAGCTTCATGTGGCTTGGGGGAAACATGTACTGTAATAGGCTTCGCAATCCCTGGGTGGTGGTTGTAGCCTATGGGGTGGGGGGGTGCTCTAATGACAGGTGGAAATTGGCTACGACGAAATTAGGGAGAAAAGTTGAAAAGAAATAACTAAAAACAAAATCTGACAAATATAAATAAATAAAAAAATAATAATAATAATAAAAAAAAACGGTTTTGGAGTCAGTGTGATGATAAAATCACAAAAAAAATCATGATATATAAAGTGATCGATTTTTTTCCTTATGGCTACTCACTCATTAGTCTGTATTAATGTACAAAATTGGCTAGCTTTGCATTACTACAGTACATTACATTATTTACCACTTTTTAGCTGTTGTCTTAGCATTCCAGGCACCATAACACTAGGCAGCGCATTTCACTTGCCTGCTTGACTTGATAATAAATTTATGATTTGTCAAACCCTATATACAACGTTTGATTGAAATTCATAAATTCTTCATACCATCTGATCTGAAACACTCCATGCTGTGAGGAAGACGTGACCTGCCTTATCAGGGTGAGAGCCTCATTACCGTGGTCAGTGTCCCCACGTCCACCTGCTGTAAATCAGCACGGCCCTCGCCCGTGGCTCACGCAATTTTCAAAGCGTTCAAAAGATCACAAGACATGATTGGATCTAGCCGGTGTGCACGTACAGAGGAGCTGTACGGCTTGACTGCATCATTACTCCTAGGACCTTTGCCCTGACTGCATCATTACTTCCAGCAGGCTGCGAAATAAATTGAGGGCTTCAGGGATAAAGATATTGCAGCACCTGTTTGTGTGTGTGTGTGTGTGTGTGTGTGTGTGTGTGTGTGTGTGTGTGTGTGTGTGTGTGTGTGTGAGAATGTGTGTGTTTTCGGAATATGTGAAAATTTGCACTAAAATTCACGGGTAAAGTGCGTCATCTGCTCTCGGTGATTCAGCAGGCTGATTACTTTCATGACTTTCAGGTTTCACCAAAAACATAGGAAAGGTGATGTGTGCGACTTGTTGCAACTCTTGATATTGTTGAAAATATATAGGAATGATTGTACGCTTTAGTGAATCTAATATGTTCAGCTCACCTATGATTGCGCATCAAGCTATGCAGTTAGGTAAAGAACAACACATAATATAAAGATGGAAATAATTCACTCTGGGGTAATGTGTAGCGATGGGGAGTGGATATTTCTGGCTTGGAGTGTGTTCTTACACTTAGATCTTTTTTAGAGCTATCTGCAAATGATTACAACGTTTGATTTGTTGCAGAACAATAATTCACACATTCACACATAAAATTTAAGGTGTAGGAGACAAGTGAGTAATCACTTACATTATTCCTCTAACAGAATCTCTCTCCTTTCAGATTTTAATAATACACTGGACAGTTCTTAACCAACCTTTCTGAATCAAAGACTGTTTTTGGGGAGCATGCAGAATATGGGAAAGAAATTGTTAAATGCAAGTTTTATGAGATTTTTTATGCTATTCACTAAGTGGAAAAATAATTATATATTCTGTTCTGTTTGTTATAAAATTCATTTTGCTTCATTAAAAGCTCCTTTTGTCCAAACCAGCATGATTTAACTAACATATGTCAGATCAATTCCAGTATACTGGAATTCATTGAAACAGGACAGACTTGATTAAGTGAAAATTTTTTTCCTGATGTGTAATTTCTGTGCTGTGCAGGGAGCCAGTGTAATTGCTTCTTGTACTGAGAACCAGCTTTTATAATGATCAGGGGTGAACTGAGCCTATCTGTTATCACAGATGGATCAGTCATTGGTAGGGAATTTTAACAGTCTGAAAAAAGTGGATTTCTTAAAATAACATCAAGATCCAGCTGTCTGAATCCACCTGAGTGCAGATATCAAGTTAAAACATCCACACATAATGTTCACAGCCAACAACAGTTAATACTCTAACTTTAGGAACATACCTATGTGCATGTGAATAGCATTCACAGCACCACAATGACTGGAGAAAATTAAGTACAGTGTGTGCCAGCAGAATATTAAATCCCATTTCTTAAACAGCTCAAACGTATTCGACTATAAGTAGTAAAGAAAAACCTTGTGCAAATTCCAAAATACATCTAAATCACTATTAAATGGACATTCAGATTTCTCCCCAACAGTAAGCGATTAACAATGGCACAGTGATGCAACTAAATCCTGCGGTAAGCGATAACGACACTTTAATACAAAACCCATGAATAGGAAATGAGTCAACAAACGCAGGTATGCAGAAAGTCATTAACCCTAACTTTAGGGTTGTTTACATTATAATGATTGACGTACATCACTGTCAACATGTTGAGAGCTTAAACAGTTAATCTGTGCTGAGCTAAATCCTTCATTCCACCTTGGTACATATTGCTTCAGTAAATTATTTAAAGATAGCTAAATTAAATGTGCTTGAGAGATTTAAATGCAAACATTCCTTTAGCTAAACTAATGCAGGGAACTGGTAGAAACAGATGGAGCATAGGGGTGTAAGGATGCCTCGCATTGCAACAATATGACTATGTGGCACTGTGGAAATGTGCAAATCATACTGCTGATATCAGCATTTTCTTCATTATGTGTCTTATACCGCAGCACAGTTGAATAACAGAGGTCCTAATCTGCGAATCCCATAGACTAAAAATATACTGTGAAGATGCTGATCACAATCCATGCTAAACCAATTGTTTAATACAGTATATTAACACAACTTCGACTTACTTACCAATTATTTCAATTCTCTCACACTCAGATAATTGTTTCATGTTGCTTAATTTTTCAATAGATGTCTACAAAAGAATCAGTTCACATAGACACAATGTTCTTCTTTAGCATTCAATAATTTGATCAGGCAACAACGAAGAAAACTAAGCCACAATGTGTGCCACACTGCTTTGCTGTGCACCGTGCAACACATCAGAACTCGACAGAGTTCTTCAGTTATTTTTAATAATAATTTGTCTATATTAAAATTGTATTCACAATATTCAAAGAATCAAACTGAATCGAATTGTGAGTCTAATTGTGAACAGAGTGTAATGTTATAGCTCTAATGGATAAATACTAAATTAGCATTAGCATTTAAGCTATTAGTCCATTGTACATTTTAAAAGCACCAAACTGTTGCTTAATCCTGTGTTTTTGTTGTCTGAACACCTAATCGACTAGACTGAAAAATGTTATATGGACATCCTATAGCATCATTATGTCCAGATGCAGTGGGAACACCAGAGATTTACTTTTGCTGGGCCTAAAAAATTCCTTGATGGTTTTGGCGAGGGTACTGCAGTTAATTTGCTTGTCACCACAGTTTCATTTCTTGCAATTCTCCCGACACACAGGCCACACTTGGGCACACATGTGTCCATATTACCTGCTCTGCGACAGTCACAACGCTATTCTGTATTAAACACAAGGTTCAGATTCAGGGATCAGAAGCCAGCCTACGCAAACACACCTGTGAATATAACACTTCACATAATAATACACACACAAGCAGCACACAGGTTTGTGCACCTTTCAGCCTCAGAATCAGAATTACAATCGCTGTTATTAACTGTATTCCATTGTATAGATATAATGATATTATATGAATGAGCACGGGCATAGTGGTGACTATAACTATAACCGAATTTGTGCATCTAATGCAGTAAATTCGTAGCAAGAGGGGGGAAAAGATTTGGCACTTACCTTTAGACACCTTTCAATTAAAAACTGCTAATTTACAAGGATATTATTTACACATTAAAAATAGCAAAAAAAATTTGGGGAGCTATATTTTGGGGAGCTATATCTTGATATGCACTGCTTGATCAAGAAAGAAGTCTGTACACTGTAATATTATGTCAGGTATTGTTCTCACATCCTCATGTAACATCACAACATACTGTATATTTGGATCCAGAGATGCATTTAGTTTTGGAAAAGATCTTGTATTGATAAAGGAAGAGTTGATATACTGTACAATACCACAGATATTTATTTAACATATTTTTATAGAATCACACATCCTACTCCATTTTTTGTTCACGTTTTTTGTCTTGTCATTGTTTTGTTCTGGAAGCTCTGTCACTGAAACAAATTCCTTGTACATGCAAGCGTATTTGGCAATAAAACTCTTTCTGATTCTGAACTTCTCTGTGAGTTATCTGTAGCAAATCCCAAAAACTTTAAACAGGCTTACAGTCAGAAGTTGAAAATGATTCCTTGTGCTCCCAGAATCACTATGTTATACCCTCATTCCAGTAAACCGCATTTGCTCCTGACATAATAACAAAGTGTTAGCGATATAGTGAGCTGTTAAGGAATTTAACAATGTTATATTGAGACACCGTATCGTTGCTACCAACATTACCAACTATTATTGAGGTGTAAACAATGTGATAATCTCATAACATCCTCTTTACGGATCAACATCGGAGAAATGGGAAGGACATGTGTTCCATAGTCCCATTTGACCGCTCTCACATACACAGGTTTAGTGCCGCCAGTACAATACAAGTGAAGAGAAATACATGTAAGTACTTGCAGTGACATTAAAATATTTACAGGTCACAGGTTATGTTATATACAGAACCTAATGGCACCACAGCCATTTTTTCCTAAATTCTAGGGAGCAGATTGGCTATGTTTTCAGGGAGGCATACTTGCACTTTATGGGGCAGTTTGGCAAGATGCTAGCATCAGGTGTCTCCAGTGTGATATCCTTCATCCTCTCTGGCATTGCCGTCCCGGCCTAAACAAGCAAACTTTGATACTAACACACCAAGCAAGCTTTACGTGGTTTACCTTACAATTTTAGGCTAAGTTCTGCTATTCTGCTCTGACACATACATCATTTCATACCATACAGTACCTCATGTTCCATTCATACTGCTGCTGTCATACTTACATGCTATATCTTTCTATTGCACATTCTGCACTTTCACATTCTATTCATACTGCTTAATATATATGTGTTTAATTATTTTTTATAGTTTAATAATATTCTTATTACACATTTGTAAATTGTAGATTTGTATATTTACCCCAATTTTTTACATTTTAAAATGTACATTCCTCACAATTTTTTCCTTGCACAAAAATCCTTCTTATCATTCTTCTTGTCTTTCCACTCTACCGTAGCTTTCTTTTTTTTAGGTCATGAACAGTCATAAGCATATCATGCATGGTCATGTATGTGACAAATAATTTTTTTTTTTCAAGGATGGCATCAGTGTGTACCTAAAGTGGTTGCTCTGCACACATTATTCAAATACCAGACTTCTGCTATATACCTGACAGTTTAAAAAGAAGGAATTTTTAAAACCGATCTTCACAAAGTCTAGTTAAATATAGTATGTTTGTATAGGATGATTTTCCCATTGTATCTAGCACTCCTATCTTGTCTGTTCCCACTAGCAAAACCGAGCAGATGTGCAATTTGTCAGCAAAACGAGATCACAAGCACCCAAGACGCATCTACACTGCCAAAGAATAGCCAATGTAATACAAATCACCAGGGCAAAGCTGGGCAAGACAGGAAGATATCAGAACGCCCAGAACATCACAGCCTGCCATGGGACAAGTCCACTCCATGGAGGCCCACAACTCAAAGCACCCAAAGGATCTGCCGGAAAGTCCCGGTGCCAGACACAACATTGAGGGCCAGATCTGAGCTAGTGGCACAAGGAGAATGTAAAAGGTACAGTAAGTGGTTTTAATATAAAAGTTTTAAACTTATAGCTGATCAGTGTATACTGTATTTAGTCTGTCTGTCCTTTTGCTACTGGATGCTTGAATTTCCTTATATCAATCAACATACAGTCAATTGATTAATTGGTGTCTATTAATCTATCTATCTACACTGCAAAATTCCCAGTGTTGATTTAATACCCCAAGTGTTTATATATGACCAAATGTACTCTGAAAGTGTTAAATCAACACTGTGTTAATTCAAGACTAAGGATTTTGCTGTGTGTATATATGTTTATATCTGTCTGTCTGTCTGTCTGTCTGTCTATCTGTCTATCTATCTTGCACTATACATTAGGTTAAACCAGCCAGTCAGATATGTTTTTAGGAAGAAAAGGCTTGATTTATGTGTTCTCATTACAGTTCACGCTACAGTTCTCTGTATTTTGTCTTTCGGATACATACAGTCGAACTGTTAATGAAAAGAGATGCACAGTACATTCTAGAGGTACAGCACATCTATTCCTATACTAATTTTTCAATATTTAAAACCCAAAGTAAGCACTCAGCAGGAATAGACTGTGAATGTGTATTTACATTAAAAAAAACAAGTCTCAGGTTTTGCTAAAGATAATACTAATAACAGCAATGTAGAAAACTGTATGTATGTAGGATTGTAGTAGGGATCAAGACAAAAAAAAAAGATTACACAACAAGAGAAATGTGACATGGTGTGGACTTAGGTGTGAGGACAACTTTTTACAGTATATTGATCCAAGATGTAATATAAAATAGTAAAAGTAGGAATAATATCTGATGTATTGACAATAAAGTGATGACGAAACAATGGATTAAAAAGTATTACAATTATTGTAGCACCCCTAATGCTAGACCATAGTTGTTAGAGATGGGAAAACATTTATTCAGTTATGTATTACAATTTTTATTTATTTTTATGTTTTACATGTTTGCATTTGATTTGTTGCCTTTCCTTTGTAATCCTACAGGTAGTGTGCTAGACAGTATGTTAGCATAGGAGTTAGCACTGTTCTTAGTGTATCTCTCTCTCTCTCTCTCTCTCTCTCTCATATATATATATTCCCGTCAAATAAACTCGCATGAGAACAACTCACCTGTAAAATGTACAGTTTTTAGACACACATTTACACACTTTTTTTACGTGGTGAAATCATGCACTATTCTTTCTTCACGTGACACATGATGGCACGCGCAATAGGGGTATGCATTCTAACCTTTCCTCCACATGTTGATATTTAAACTGTATTCAGCATGTTCACTAGTTTTAATAAGTGGCGACGGAATGGGACAAGACAACTACAGTACGCCGTCACTTATTGAGACTACTGTAGGTTCAGTAAGATGCTAAACACACACCAGTGATAGTTTAAATATCAACATGTGAACAGTTAAAGAAAAGAAAATGTTCTTTTACCTGGGAAAAGCCGCAGCAAAGTGACAACCAAGAAGACTCCGAGTCTCCAGAAAAACACCTTGTCCATTTGCCCAGACACACCGATACCTTTTGCGTAAAGACATGCAGAGACAATCGGGTTGTAAAAGGTTGTCCACACTTCGTATCCAGTCTGTTTTTGCAATTTAAATAAAAATTATATCCGAATCCAGCGAAAGAGCTGCTTTTTAGAGTGATGCAGAGTGCCGCTTACCTACAGTACCGCGCATATGGCTTTACTACTCTCTCTCTCTCTCTCTCTCAAAGCCTGTCCCTCCTTTTTCTTTCACTCTGCATCTGTCTGTCTAACGATGTCTATATCACTTCATTTCATCTCTCTCTCTGCCTCCCCTGGTCTCTCTGTATTACTTTCTATCTGTCTACAGTATCTTTCTGCCAGTGTATGTTCTTCTTCTTCATCTTCTTCTTCTTCTCTCTCTCTCTGTGACACATGACTGCTCTCTCTCTCTCTCTCTCTCTCAAGATTCCAAGGTGTTTACTGGCATGACAAATAGTTCTTGGCAACAAATATTTACATTCGTATTGCCAAAGCTTAGGAATAAGTCACAAGAAATTAACAGGACCAGAACAGTGTCAAAGGAATAATAATAAATAAATGTATGTAAAATAAAAGATGTCTTTTAGACATTTAGTTAAAGTCCAAGATAAAGTGACTCTAGTAAACATTAATAATAATAACAATAATAATAATAATAACAATAATAATGACTGATCCGTGTGTATTTGTGTGTGTGTGATATATGTGGTGTGGTGTGGTCACTCTCTGCCCCTGACTTGGTTGCAGGTGTGTGCACTGTGCTGCTAGGGTGCAGTTCTCCCTCTTTTTTTTTTGTTTTGTTTCTTTTTTTCTCTCTCTCTGTGTCTTTCAGTACAAGTGACCAGATCATTGTTCACTCCCACTGCCTCCCTGTACCTTCTATAGGGCACTGCACAGGCTGCAAAAATGTTTGTAACACTTGTCAGGGGAAAGTGGAAAGTGGTGTCAGAAAGTTGCTATAAGATGCAGGATTATATTCTGTTCTTCGCCATACTCAGCCTGATAATAAAAGATGTCTTTCTTGCTTTGCTGGATTTATTTTTATAGCATGAGCATCAGTAACTGTCCTTTACATGCAAAATATGTTTATCACAAAACAACATGACTGCTTTTCATATAGTTTACTACAGGGTTACCCGCGGGTTTTGCCTGTGTGCAGATCCTCACACCTGCAAATGGAGAGTGCGGTCAACTCACTGCCGCTCCTCTCGCTGCTCCAATATTTCGTCGTCCCTTTCTTCTGCCTGTTGTATGGGCCGTCGCTGTAGATGCCCTGAGCTCGGCCTGATAGAAACATTTTCACCATAAAACAACGCTGCCTACTGTTACATTTGGTGCGGAACACCTGTAACACGCTTACAGTATTACTTAAGAGTTGATGATGATATGCCCACTGTTACATTCCTTACCAAATGTAAGGACTTACATTTGGTAAGGAAGGCCTGTTACACGCTCATAGTATGACATAACAGTTGATGATGATGCTGCCTACTGTTACTGTACATTCAGTGAAGAATGCCTCTAATGTGCCTGTGACGGAACTACCTGAGCAAACGCACAAAGACACAAGAATTTCTGTTGTCTAAATTGCTGGTATGCTGTGGCGACTCCTTGCCGGGAGCAGCTTAATGACCACCAACTACAACTACAGTAACTACTACCTAAGCTATCTAAAGTAATAAAAAAATTAAAAACACATACACACTGTAACCAAAGAGCTTACATGAATTCAACAGTTATCACAGTTATCAACAGTGATCACACAATGTACATTTAAAATGGTCCCTTTCTGTTATTATAACACAAAAACAAACAATCAGGGATCCCCAAAATAATGACTTTTCAAGTAGATAGTATGAGTTGGAGAGCACTTCAAACACATTTTTCTACCAGGAAGTGGGAAACCGGTCATACTGTACATAGCAATAATTAAACAGGAAATTCATAAAGAAAATCAGTTTAATTGAGGTCTTAACAGTCAGCTTATCAAATGTAAATATACAAGCACAAACATTTATCAACCAAAGCTAGGTTTGTGTGACTATCCTAATAGGAATGCAATAACTGCACATCCAGTACAATTTGTATATCCATTTTTAGCTTATGCATCCAATACTGCTTTTCTTGAATTTGAGCTACTATACAATTTTACATTTTTACCAGTAGATGGCAGGCAAGCCATCTGATAAAGATGATGGAGATCATCTGGAGCAGACAGATGATGACTTTTAATTAAAAATGAAACACTAATGTGTAAAAAAAAAACATATAATAATAGTAATAGTAATAATAAACTACCTTTAACCAGATGAAGTATTCTTGCAAGGTGGTTAAAATAGCAACACTCACATGAAATAGCAGTTTCATGTTCATACTGTATATCAGGTTTTCTGATGGAAGGCAGTCTTACTGATACAACCTAGGTTTGATTTCTGGTCATGGAAACAAGGAAATATAATAGCAGACATATAAACCACCAGCCCAAAAACACAACAGTATTACAGTGACCCGTCTCTGTGTGTATGGCGTTTGCATGTTCTCTCTGTGCTTGGTGGGTTTTCTCCCACAGTCAAAAGACCTGTATATTAGGCTGACTGGTTGTTAATTCTGTATTGTTACGTACCATTAAGGGTGTACTTACACAAGCATTGACCATGCACCAGCATGTGAAATGTGCAGGTGTAGTAAGCATGACCCCAGGTCTGGGGTTTCCTTTTCAATGTCACCTGTCACTCATCATCTATCACAGGCTTCTGACAAATACAGAGAGAAAGAGAGATTAAAAACTACTGCACATAATCAATAAAGAGAAAGTAGTGGACTTATGGAGCTTAAAGAGCTCTCACCATTTTTGCAGAAGAGTGGAAAGCCAGAACGTGTGACGGATGGATTAATCTTCTTCTACTGACAATGGATGCAGCCCCATCTAATTTCACTCTTCCCACAATAATAAATAAATTTGACCAATTGGGAGAACTTCCTTAAACTCCAGAGACAAAAACTCTACCCCTGCTTGAAGTATCCTACAATTTACAACAAACTAATGTTTATCCCAGATGCTTCAAAGTTAGCAATGAGTTCAAGTTCAGATGTGGCCAATAAAATGCCATTTATACAGTAAATGACTTTCATGGTACCCAAGGACAATTACAATTAATTAGAAGAAAAAAGAACATCATGCAGTTATGAGGGTCACTGGAGCCTGTCCCTGGGCACTCCAGGCCGCAATGTTTATTCAAACTGCCCAATGTCATTAACATTATCATCTCAATTTTACCTGTATCTTCATAATATTACTTTAAATTAAATAATATATACAAATGAATCCCATGGACTTTTAAATTCTTCTAATTAGTTTGAAAAGTGCATAATGTTGGAAGCAGACGTAGACACATAAGCAACACCCTCAAAACTAGCAGAGAAAGGCAAATTATAATTAATCATAATTAATCCCATAACCCCAGGTATATGTTCTTTTTTTAACTACATGACCCCTAGGTGGGCTCCGTACTTCTGCTTCCCGCACGCATGATTTATGAATCCGCGTGCTCGATTTTTTTTTCTTTTTCCTTTTTCTTGTACTACATGACCCCTGGGGGGCTCCATACTTTTGACTAAACAAAGCATGCAAAACCTCATTGATCAAACCACAGGGAGGTAATCACTGCCAGCAACTGCCAGCATCCCACTTTCAGAAAAAAACAAGCTGGGTGTGACGAAGGATGTCGTTGGGTGTGTGAAGTATAATATTTTCGTTTCCAAGTCTATTAATCAAACTTTAGCTACACCATGACGTTTTGTACCTTTATATAGTCATACAGTGTCCAAAGGTATGTGTGTGTGTAATATACACAGTATGTGATCATTTCCATGGTTTCAGGTGTATAAAATTAAGCACCTAGGCATGCAGACAGCTTCTATAAACATTTGTGACACAATGGGTTGCTCTCAGGAACTCACTGAATTCTAGCATTGTACCATGATAGGATGTCACCTGTGCAATAAGTCCAGTCTGTAAATTTCCTCACTACTAAATATCCCACTGTCAGCTGTTAGTGGTATTATAACAAGGTTGAAGCACTTGCCAACAGCAGCAACTCAGCCACAAAGTAATAGGCCACGTAAAATGACAGAGCAGGGTCAGCGAATGCAGAGATGCATTAGTGCACAGAGGTCGACACAAACCTCCAAACTATATGTGGCCTTCAGATTAGCTCAAGAACAGTGCATAGAGAGCTTGAAGGAATGGATTTCCATGGCCGAGCAGCTGCTTCCAAGCCTTACATTACCAAGTGCAATGCGAAGCATCGGATGCAGTGGTGTAAAGCTCACCGCCACTGGACTCTAGAACAGTAGAGACGTGTTCTCTGGAGTGACGAATCATACTTCTCTGTCTGGCAATCTGATGGATGAGGCTTTGCCGGTTTCCAGGAGAATGGTACTTGTAGGGCTGAATTGTGTCAAGTGTAAAGTTTGGTAAAGGGGTGATTATGATGTGGGATTTTTTTCCCCCAGGAGTTGCGCTCTGCCCCAGTGAAAGAAACCATTAATGCGTGGGATTAAAACTTTGTGGGATTGTTCCAACATGACTGCGCACCAGTGCACAAAACAAGGTCCATAAAGGCATGGATGAGCGAGTTTGGTGGCCCAACAAGTCACTGGCACCCAGCAAGGTGGACATGGAGGACATTTTTAAGAAACACTGCAAAGAGCAAGAGGCATTATCAAAGATTCCTCCCACCCCAATCATGGACTATTCACTCTTCTTTGATTGGGCAGGCGGTACAGGTACCTCAGAGCCCATACCAACAGACTGAAAAAAAACAACTTTTTTCCTAGCTGATTATGGAGTTTTAACATGTAGACCACTTCACTGTCATTTCTGTGTATATTGCACTGCTTCATCCACTATTAATTTTTGCACCATCCATAACTTTTTTTTGTACAGTGTATTTTTTCTGTATATACTGTATCATTCAGAACCACCCACTGTTCTTAACTTAAACTATGCATCTCAGCATCCGCTCACTCCGCCCTGTGATTTTACAAGGCCTACCTCTTCATGGAGATTGGTGATTGGAACACCTGAATTCAATGATTTGTATGACTAAGTATAATATATATATATACACACATACACACACTTAGGCTAGATGTCAGTTTGCTTTACTATCCAGTAGGAAATCAGTTTGATGTTGCTTCTGAACACAGACAGAGCTCTACAGATGCCCAGCCAATCACCATAGAAACACTTAAAGCTCATTAAGTCTGCTCATTAAGATTCCTTAATTATTATGGTCTGGTGCCAGGAGGTCCATGTCTGCTTTTTTCAGTTTAATGTGTTGAGGCTCAAATGAAATCACAGGGAGTAAGGAAATGTTTTGAATATAAAAACCCAGGTCATGTTTATTAACTCTAACATCCTCATTAGAAAAAAAAAGAATTACTTACTTGTATTGTGCATATAAAATAACATGTTATTATATAGTTAAGTATTTTAATGCATTAAAGTTAGAACATATATATTTTTCAGATTAATCCATTATGAAGGCATGAACCATTATAACTGATTCAGAAAAACACTGTTCTTTAAAGTTATATTTACCACTTTGTAAATGTAGGGCTTGGATTTTCATGTTAATAAATGTCTAAATGAATCTGACATCTGGTGGTGCAGGATTAGCTTCTCCTCTCACTACTTATTCATTTAATTGTGCAGGAGACCTGGAGCCTATTCCAGAAGGGGTTCGGTAACAACACACTATGGCCAATATTCAATTTTTTTACACAACCAAAAGAATTATTTAAGTTTGTACGTAATGTGAACGTGTCATGGGTCTAGCTGGTGGTACTGGCTAGCTAGACCGGCTGATGTACTTGCCGTGGGCATGAAGGGTAGGCATGCACGCAGAGGGGTTTTAAACAGAAAGAGTCTTTATTTGAAAGACATGAACTCAAACATTGAAACAAACCAACAAAAGGAACCAAAACAAACAAACTAAAACTAGGGCTCAGGAAAAACACAGGAACCAGGAGCTGACACAGGGAACCAGGAGGTGACACAGGGAACTGACAGAAGGAAACACGGAGCTGGAGCTAACTAAAGACACATAGGGGAACTAGAGACAAGACTGGACTAGACTAGACAGGACTGGAGAGACTGGACTGGAGAGACCAGATACAGGACCAGGGATACTGACTAGAGACCAGATGGGTTAGTGGTTAGTGAGGTTAGTAGCTACATGGAATATGGGTGTAGGGAATGATGACCTAACCAGGTTGGTATCTAAACTGGATTAGTGGCTAACCAGATTAGTACTGATCTAGGGGACCGGAACTGGAACACAAAAGGAAAGGCATACATGAGGCTATACCAAACTAGCGGCTAACCTACTAGCGACCAGAACCACTAGCAGTCAATCCCACTAGAGGCTAGCCTACTGGAGGCTAACCCTACTAGGGGCTAACCCTACTAACAGTTAAGGCCTACTAGCGGCTAAGCCCTCATGTGGCTACACATTCAAGGGAAGCTTTAAACACAGAACTAAACAAGAAGACTGACACTGGGGAGACACAGAACAGTACTTACACAGGAGGAGACATGGCCTAACTAAACACTGAACAAGGCAGCTCCATGAATCCATCAGAACAAGGAACATACAGAAAACAAAGGTTACAAACCAAACCAAATATAAACTTAAAGAAACAAAAACGAATGCCCACATAACAGTATACAAACAAACAACAATGCTCGACCCAGTTTCCCAGAACAAACTGCTATTTATAGACACTTTAATGAGCCACCTCAGTTCAGGTGAGCACTCATCACCTGACTGAGGTGCCTTCTGGGAAACTGAGTCGACCAACAAAAACTACATACAGACAGAAACAGTGACCTCTAGTGGAGGTTCCTAACAGAATGTGTATGAATCAAAATTATAAGATTGTCCCTGATGAGCAAGCCGAAGACGACTGTCTCCCTCCCTGAGACGGCAGTAGGAAGAAACCTTGAGAGGAACCAGACTCAACAGGGGACCCATCCTCATTTGGTTGAAAATGGATAGCAGGGATTGATCTGTATCATACTGTGTGAGACTGGATAACAGGAGATGTGTTTAAGTTAATATGGATTCCAGTTCTTTATTGGAGGCTCAGGTGGACTATAGGGAGACTCCCGGTCCTGAACTATCGAGCAACTGCAGTCATGAGTTCTCAGCAAACAGCTGTCAGCATCAGCCAAGGCCAGGACCGTCTTCGTGGAAAAGTGGAACCATCCCAGTCACGACACGCCACACACCACAGACATGAGGACTCCCTGAGATGTAAAGCAACCAATCACTTCGCCGTCAACAAAGCTGATTAATCAATGACAGTGGGGGAGACAGCATCTAAACATACCAGTTCACCATAATACTCTACGTCCATGAGTCCCCCAGATCTGCTCCTTTACTGTACCTAAGGCAAATCAATTTACAAAAATGCTTGGCTAAATAAATAGGTTTTTAGCCTAGACTTAAACACGCAGACTGTGTCTGAGTCCCGAACATTAATTGGAAGACTAAACTTTGAGGCTTTGTAAGGAAAAGGTCTGCCCCCTGCTGTAGTTTTCATAATACAAAGTACTGATAAGCAGCCTGCATCCTTTGATTGAAGTAGGCGTGGCAGATTGTAGGACACGAGCAGTTCACTCAGATATTGCAGTCCGAGACCATTTAAGGCTTTATACGTCAATAGAAGTATTTTAAAATCGGTCCAATGAAATTTCACAGGGAGACAATGAAGTGCAGATAACATAGGAGTAATGTGCTTGTATCTTCTGGTTCTAGTAAAGACTCTCACTGCTGCATTCTGGACTAACTGAAGTTACTTTATGCACCTAATTGAACAACCAGACAGTAAGGCATTCCAATAGTACATCCCAGAGGTGATAAAAGCATGAACTAATTTTTCTGCATCGTTTAGTGACAATATATTTCTTATCTTGGCAATATTTCTGAGGTGAAAAAATGCTATCCTCGTAATATTATCTACATGCGCTTCAAATGAAAGACTGGAATCTATAATCACACCGAGGTCTTTCACTGTTGCTCTTGATGGAACAGAAAGGCCATTCTGTCTTATCAGGATTAAGCATAAGGAAGTTAATTAACATCCAATCTCTTATGTCCTGCACACTCAACTTTAGTGAGCTGGTTTTTCTCATCTGATTTTGCTGAGACGTTTAACTGTGTGTCATCAGCATAACAATGAAAACTAATACCATGCTTAAGAATTATGTTGCCCAGAGGAAGCATGTGAAGAGAAAAAAGCAGTGGGCCTGAAATGGAACCCTGTTGAACACCAAACTCCACTTGAGAACATGCAGAATAGTCACCAATATGGACATGCCATTAAGCCTAAGGGGAAACGAAAGTACCCAGAAGAAACCAGGGGCAAACATGCAAACTCCACACGCAAAGACCCAAAGACAGCATTCGAACCCTCAAACCTGGAGGTGCGAGGCCACAGCTCTAACCACTACCCCACTGCACCACCTTCCTTTTCTCCATTTGCATATAAGAGGATTTTAGCTAAGGGGAACAATTCTAGATTAAGTAACTTTAGTATATATATACATATACAATTGTTTGTACCTTTATCTACTTGTCATTCCAGTTAATTCCACAGATGTTCAATGAGGTTGAGACTCTGTGGCAAATCATGTTTTTATAGAACTGGTTTTGCCCAGTTGGGCATTGTCATGGTAAAACCATTTGCAGTGCTCACAAGTACTAACACATTCTAGACAATTGAATGGTTCCAGGTTAGTGGCAGAGTGTGTGGTAGAGTCTAGGGAAGGCCCACATACTGTACTGTATGGTTGTCATATCCAGATGTCCACACTATATAGTGCATTTATATAATTTTAAAAAGGTAACTTTATCATATGAGAATATAAGAACACAGCTCAGACTACCTTCAATGCAACACAAAACAGGAGATTTACACATACAAAGAGATGATTGCTTATCTCCACAAGAAACATACTGTAAATATCGTCCCTTACATAAAGATATTAAGAAGATTGGTATGGATTACCTGAATTAATGATGATGAATTAATACGCTGGATAAGTATAGCTAATGTACAGATACACATGAACTTCCTATGCAATTTGAAATGCACTGTATGTGAGTTTGCTGTAAAAAATAAAAAATAAAAAAATCCTCGGCCAAGACCTAAAAGCCTCACATTAGCTTGTGTTGCAGGTTTCATTCACTCACACTCACTAATTTCTGCTTACCGCTTGGTAGTGAAATAATTATGACTACATGATTGTAAGGAATAAGTGAAAGCCTTCACTGAAACAGGTCTTAGAATAAACCTGGAATTTTGTAAATCAATATTTTAGTCAATCAGCCTGCGGGCTGAAGTGCTCTTCAATCGATTTTAGACAGATCAGACATAAGACATTGACAAGCGGAAAGGCAATCTGTCTAAAACACAGTGTGCATTATCAACGTCTGTGATCGACTAATAACCACCAATAGACTACTTTAAAAAGACTCGACAATTGCAGAAACAAAGATTAGCAGCTTTTTTTTTTCAGATAAAAACAGAACAAGCTTCTATTTTATGTAACTCTTACCTATTTATGTTATTTACTTATCTATTTACCTTTTTTTTATTATTTCACCAAGTATGCAGGTATGACTGTATTGTATTTAAATTATCCTTACATTAGTTGTTTAGTGATGCAAATTATACAACAGTTAAATCCGACCAAGTAATCTGATTGGACGAGAGACATCCCAAAAGTGGCGAGATATGGTGCAATAGGATTGGGACGTTTATTTATACGGATCATGCTATGCATCACAGGTGCATCTAACGATCTAAGAATCACTAATTACACTAACTGTCAGTGGCCATCATAGGCAAAAGTAGGTTGGTATGGTCCACAGTACTGGAAAGAGGGGAGAGAAGCTGCCTGCCAAAACCCACATTCAAAACCTGTCATGGAAGCACTTTTATTGAGAAATAACATACTATACAATAACAATGTCATCTCAAACACTTTGTTTTCTTAGTCATTGTTTCTAAGTTATTCTTAACAGCCTCTGCACTGTCAGTGTTGTTCTGTTCAAGGGTTAATGTGAGCTACAAGGCTAACTAGCTTATAACACATGGTTCTCTTTCATCATTCTCTTACACTTGATCAAGGGCATTGCTTGGTGCGTGGAAGAAGGTATTGTATACCCTATATAGTGCACTTGCTTTACATTTAACACTATCTAGGATTCAACCCAAAAACCTAGAAGTCACCTCATATTCTATGGCAGAATAAGTGGAATTATAAAGTTTCTTAGGACTGTCCATAACCTACAGTACATGGTTTATTCTCCTCACCTTTTGGCTACATAATATCAGTAATAATTTAAAACTACTTCCACCTCTGTTAATTAAACTAACTCTGTTAATATCACCAGCTTTGCCAGGCACAGTTAATTAGTTCCTCCAATCACACTAGGATCTGTTTTGGTGGAGCATAACTGCATTAAGGCCAAATAACTCCACTTTGCTCTTATTCCTACAAAGAACATTGTTCAAGAAGTCTTGGGGGTTGTTCAGATGCAGTTTTGCAAACTTCAGTCATGCTTCAGTTTTCTTTTTAGACAGAAGAGAACAACTTCTGGCACCCTTCCAAACAAGCCTTCTAATTGAGCTGTCATATACATGAACATTTAACATGCTCAGTGAGGCCTGTAGAGTCTGAGATGTAGCTCTTGGGTTATTTGTATTTCCCTGAACATTGCACAGTCTGAGGCTGAATGTGCTGGGATGTCCACTCCTAGGAGGATTGCTCACTGTAAAACATTGAACTCGAAATGGATTTATAACCCTTTCCAGATTGAAGGGCAGCAGCAATTGCTTCCCTAAGACCAGTGCTTACTATATGTCTTTCCCACTTGACATTGTGTCTCACATACACTCACATAAATGCTCCAGACCAAAACCTTAGATTTTAATGAAGTCTGCACATCTGCTGCTGAGCAATTAATAAAGGGCTGAAGATTAGATGCAACTCACTCTCTGGAAGCTGTAAGGGGGTCCTTAGTGTTATACACTTTTTTTTTTTTACTCAATTCTTGATAAATAAACAGCATGTTGAAAAAAATGTTTAAAAATATGTTGAAGCTTGTCTGAGGTTAGATTTGCCTAAATCTAAGATCCCCTGGTGGTGGAATGTCCTGAAAAACATATGAGATTTACTTTATATTTATCTCCATTGTTCCGCTTTAGAATATTAAGTTAACTTGGGTTCTGCCAAATTATGCTGTCTTATCAAAAAATATCATAGCGTGAATTAATAGATTCACACTACCCTATGCTAAATGCTAAAGTTTTATGATAAATGTACAATATCAGTAAGAGGAGCATGTCTTCCATACACTCTTTCTTCTTGACACATTTCCTCTCAGTACCACGCAGCATCTACAGTAGTTGGAGATCTGTAGGTCGCATCACCACCACTTACAGATGGTAAAAGACTTTAACATTGTCTTCTACTTTACGTAGATTAACTTTTGGAGCTGTGGCATCGTATCTAGTCTTTGGGCTCATTATTCCAATCCTGATGCCATTGTTGTGTTGCCTTTCCTCTATGACTTTGACAGTATGATATTGACCTCAACATCCACTTTTGTGGTTGCTTCTTTTGCCAACCCATCTGCTCTCTCATTTCCCCGGATACCTGAATGGGCTGGGACCCACAGGAAAGAGATATTTTCCCTTGTCAATTTATTCTTGAGTTAGCTAGCAAGATTTCATACACAAGATCCTGGCGGCTTCTGGCTATACCGGTACTATTGATTGTAAGTGCTGCTATTTAGTCACCACAGATCACTGTATTTCAGTGACTCAAGTGCTCAGACAATTTTAATACAATCAGTAATGAGTATAATCAGACATTTTCTTGTTACTCCCTAATTTGTAGCTAGGCACAATAACTGCAGCATCGGTTTTCTCTGAACCAATCTTTGGCCCCATCTATGCAGACCAGTATGCTATATTTGTATTACTGTTCAATACATTTATATTATTTGCTAACCACGTCACTTCTCTCAATAACATGCTTGATCGTTCATTTTCACAAATCACTATTTGGTGTTTTTAATACCTAGAGGGATCTGAAAGGCCACACTACAGTAGCACCAAAATATTTAGCATAAACAGTACTCCCATCTCTATTGCTATCTGATCTCCTTACCAACCAAAGCTTTACTCCTCCCCTGAAACCTCCAGCATCTTTTTGTCGGGTGGATTACTTCATGCCATCTTAGATTGATCCAATAATTAACCACTATTTTCTATGTAGCCACAACCTGGAGAGCACTCAGTGGGGAGGTTCTAACTGCTTCTAGACACACTCTTAGAGCCTAAGCATGCACTAAATCAAGGCCCGACAACACGGATTTAGCTGCTGATCAATATACTGTACTATACTGCAATAATCCATCCTTGTTCTTAAAAGGGAGGTATATATGCCTAAATACTAGCTCCACACTCCTTACCTGCATGGCATTACATAACATATATCACTTTTTTGCATTTATTAATGACATACAGTATCTTACAAGGGTTGCCAGGCAGTGCTGCAATCAGTGTGGACACACCACACCTGGCAGCGTGTCTATTTAAGGGTCCTGATACCTCGGCACAAAGAAAAAGAAAGATAGAAAGAAAGAAAGACAGACAGACAAGCATGCTTAAGAGAATGCTTAAGAGGCTTATGACCCAGCCTCTGTCTCCCTAAAACGCCGTGAGAGAGAGAGAGAGAAAGAGAGAGCGCTCTTAGTTTAAGTTCAAAGCACAAATTAAGAAACTCTCTCTCTCTCTCCTATAAATCTTTGTTAAGGGCATAGGCTCAGAGAGAATATAGTTTTTTTTTGTTTTAGTTTCCAAAGCCCTGTCCGTTCTCGCGCAGACAGCTGAGCTCTGTTTATTTTGTGTTTTCACTTTTCTTTTATTTCCTTTTAAGTTTTTAATTAATAATCCCATGTTATCTCCAAACAGAAAGGTCTGTCCATGCGTATCACAAGCACTCTCATGTACTCCTATTTCATTGACCCCCTCTAAAGTCCTGTACTAGGGCTCTTATAAACATCAAAACATCTTGTGGTGCAGCTCTCCAATTCACACCACATAACACTTTCCAGATGTTTCCAAACATTTTTCTGGCTTGTATCATTTTGGGGGGGAAAAAATCATATACTATAATAAAATGAGGTTTTGATTTATGTGGTACACGTCACCATTTCATTCCGAGTAACATTTCCTACTCCATGTAAGAGGGTGTTCTCTAGGTCTGGTGCGCTGTGTGCCTCACCCCAAATACCGTAGTGTAGATTCTTTTTAAGAATTTTTTTTTCCATCTTCTCTCCCTCAGTTGCATCACCCAAGAACCGAACTACAAACACCAATATCAATCCCATTACCTCATTAATAAAACCAAGTATTTAATTGAATACTAATTATTGTGTACTGTGTGTTTGTGTGTGTGCCTTACACAGCTGAATGTAAGTGTTAAAACTATATTTCTTTATCAGGTTTTAGGAATGCTAACAGAACAAGCATTATATTACTGTACATAACGTATTTCTTGAACCACTGTTAAGTCAATCAGCTTTGAAAACTTGGATCTTCTTTCTTGCTAAAATTGCATCTGTGACTGGTTTTGAATGTTGGTTTTGGCATGTTAGCTGCTCTCTCCACAGTTAGTGTAATTAATAATCATAGTGATATAATAATCAATGATTAAACATTACAGTGCCCTTACTAACACTGTTACAGTATCAACACAGAGGCATTTTCTTCCAGAAGACAAGGGAACCAAGGCTTCCTTTGTATTTTCACTATTGTACTTTTACCATCATGTCAGAAATCAGGAGTTTAAATTTCTAAAAAAAATTATAATTAAAGATTAACCAATCAATATATTGCTATCTTCATAGCATTGTCAAACTGATTTGACAGAACCAGGCCAAGGGAAGACAGGATAAAGTTGAAGTGAGTTTGAAGTGAGGCTACTGGTTAGCCATGTATGGCTACTGTCATACATGCTCATGTGCTCCATGAACAAACTGTGTCACGAGTCAGCCTGATCAACCGAGCACTTCCAGACACTGAGGCTCCACTCCTGATCTTTCTCCCCACGCACACACCTGTCATTCTGGCACACCTGAACAGCTCAGGTCTAGTGCCCGTTTGGATGCCCGATTGCGTCAGACTGTCGCTCAGCAAGGAGCTTTAATTAACTCTCAACAGCAAACTCTCCAACAGATCTCCCAGGCTTTGTCTCAGCTCTCAACTCAATTTCAACAAGCATGCACTGCCTTCCCAGCAACTTCAATGACCCCAGCTCGACACGAACCTCGTCTACCCAATCCTCAGCCATACAATGGCGATCCTGGAACATGTCGTTCGTTCTTGTCTCAGTGCTCCCTGTCACTGGAGCTCCAACCCTCGACCTTCCCCACTGAGCGTTCCAAGGTGGCTTATATCATCACCCTCCTCACTGATAGAGCCCGTGAGTGGGGAACCGCCGTCTGGGATGCTAACAACCCTTGCTGCACCACCTTTAGTGCTTTCACTGAAGAGATGAAGAGGGTCTTTGATCGTTCTCATGCAGGTCGGGAGGCCGCAAGGCACCTGCTGGAGCTTCATCAGGGCTCTAGAGCCGCTTATGACTACGCCATCGAGTCCCGAACCTTGGCAGCGGCTACTCAATGGGACACCCAGGCTCTGTATGACACCTTCTTAAATGGGCTTTCGGAGTCTGTCAAGGACCAGCTAGTCTCTCAGCAACTCCCTGAAGACTTGAATGGATTGATGGACCTAGCAGGGCGGGTGGATGCCCGCCTCCGACAGAGACGCCGCACCCAACACCAACCCAGGACCAGCACTTCTCCCGCTCCAACCACCCCCGTTGGCAATCCGGTTGAACCCATGCAGGTCGGGCGAACCCGGATCTCACTGGAGGAGCGACAACGTCGGGTCCAAACAGGGGCGTGTCTCTACTGTGGGCAGCTTGGACATCTACGCCTCCAGTGCCCATTAAAAGCAAGGCCCCCCCAGTGAACCTAGGCACACTGGAGGGGGCGTACCAAACTCAGTCGTCTAGGGGCCGTTCACTCCTCCCCATCATGCTCCTCTGGGATAATCAGTCCTGCGTTCTCCATGCTCTCGTTGATTCCGGCTCTGACCAGAATTTAATTAGTGCTTCAAAGGTTGAGGAACCGCACGTGCCAACCATTTCTTTGGGTTCGCCATTATCGGTTCGAGCTCTGGATGGAACGCTCCTTCCCCCGATTACCCGGCGAACTACTCCAGTCACCCTGAGGACATCTGGAAATCATGCGGAGGAGATATCACTTCTCGTCATGCCAAAGGCTCAAGCCCAGCTAGTTCTTGGGCGTATTCCAAGAAGTAGTTCTTGCCACAATCCACAGATTGACTGGCAGAACAACGCCGTCCTCGGATGGAGTCCCCTCTGCCTAGCCTCGTGTCTCAAGTCTGCGTTCTGCCCCTCTCCAGTACCTACGTCATCTGAGGAATTTCCGGACCTTTCCTCTGTCCCACATGACTACGCTGATCTCAAGACAGTCTTTAGCAAGTCCCGGGCGACTTCTCTTCCACCACATCGACCCTACGACTGTGCTATCGACCTCCTCCCAGGCATGGTTCCCCAGAGGGGGCGTCTCTACTCACTCTCCAAACAAGAAAGAGAGGCCATGGACAAGTACATTTAGAGTCATTAGCCGCCGGTATCATCAGACCTTCATCGTCACCCGCCGGGGCCAGCTTCTTTTTCGTGGCTAAGAAAGACGGTTCCTTACAGCCTTGTATAGATTACAGAGGGCTCAACGATATCACAGTCAAGAACCGCTATCCCCTACCCTTGATGTCCACCGCCTTTGATCTCCTGCAGGGAGCCCAAATTTTTACCAAGTTGGACCTCCGCAGTGCCTATCACCTTGTAAGGATCAGGGAGGGAGATGAGTGGAAGACTGCCTTCAACACCCCGTCGGGCCACTATGAATACCTGGTCATGCCTTTTGGACTAGCCAACGCTCCAGGGGTTTTTCAAGCCCTGGTCAATGACGTTCTCAGGGACTTCATCAATGCTTGTGTCTTCGTCTACCTTGATGATATCCTCATCTTCTCCCGCTCCTTAGAAGAACATACAGTACATGTTCGCCAGGTACTTCAACGGCTTCTTGAGAACCAGCTCTTCGTTAAGGCCGAGAAATGTGAGTTTCACTGTAGCACGATTTCCTTCCTCGGTTTCATCATCGCCCCGTCTAAGATCCAGATGGATCCTGCCAAGCTTCGCGCGGTGACTGACTGGCCAGTTCCAACCACCCGTAAGGACCTCCAGCGTTTCCTGGGCTTCGCCAATTTCTACAGGCGGTTCATCCGGGACTATAGCTCGGTCGCTGCACCACTCACTTCCATGACTTCAGTGAAGACTCCGTTTCTCTGGACTGAGCAAACTGCCAGGGCATTTACTGAGCTCAAGAAGCAATTCACTTCGGCCCCGATTCTCCAACAGCCTGACCCGTCACTCCAGTTTGTGGTGGAGGTGGACGCCTCAGACTCAGGATTAGGAGCAGTGTTGTCACAGAGGTCACCCAAAGACAATAAACTGCACCCGTGTTGTTTTCTTTCTCACCGACTTTCGCCCGCCGAGAAGAACTACAACATTGGAGATCGGGAGTTATTGGCCGTAAAGTTTGCGCTGGAGGAGTGGAGGCACTGGTTGGAGGGGACAGAGGTCCCATTCCTCGTTTGGACGGACCACAAGAATCTGGAGTACCTCAGGACAGCGAAACGCCTCAACTCCAGACAGGCGACGTGGTCCCTATTCTTTTCTCGGTTTAATTTCTCCCTGGCCTATCGCCTGGGCTCTAAGAACACCAAACCTGACGCCCTGTCTCGCCAGTTCTGCCCATCACCAGACCAAGCACTCGAGGCCACCATCCTGCCCGCTCGATGCCATGTTGCGACAGCATTACTGGATGTCAAGTCGCGAATCAGAACGGCACTCAACCAGGAGCCCGGGCCTCCAGAGACCCCTACGGGCAAGCTCTTTGTCCTAGAGGCAGAGCGATCCTGTGTCCTGGAATGGGGGCACGGTTCACGGCTGGCCTGCTACCCTGGAGCAGCACGCACTTTAGCCCTTGTCCGGCAGCGCTTTTGGTGGCCCACCATGAGGAAAGACGCCCGTCGATTTGTGAGCGGTTGCGATATATGTGCTAGAAATAAGACCAGCAACAAAGCCCGGCTTGGATCGAATATGCACACAACTCTTTGCCCATGTCAGCCACTGGACTCTCTCCATTTCAATGTTGCCTCGGGTACCAGCCTCCCCTGTTCCCCTCGCAGGAGGAGGAGGTCTCAGTCCCTTCTGCTCAAGACTTTATCTGTCGATGCCGAAGAACATGGCGAGCAGCAAGGTTGAGGATCCGCCAGACTGTCTCAACCTTCAAGCAGCAAGCGGATAGACGACGTTCCAGGGCACCATCGTACAGAGTGGGCCAGAGGGTCATGCTATCTGCCCGTAATATTCCCCTCAAGACCATCTCGCGGAAACTATCCCCCAGGTTCCTCGGCCCATTCATGATCGTCAAGGTCCTCAACCCCTGCACTGTCAGTCACCAAGCACACACACGCTGCTTCTCTCCTCTGCTCCCACTGTGCCTACACATTCAAGCCTCCATATTTCCAGTAAAGAATTTCAACATAATTCAAGCATCATTCGTCTGCTTTTGGGTTCACTTCAGTTAAGTCACCCCGTCCGTGACACTGTGTTTGTTAGACACTAAACTACCACTAGAGCAGCAACTATTAAAAAAAGAGCTGCATACATCAAGGAAAAGGAGGGATTTGGACATTTAGTGAGGAACATGATATCCAAACTGAGTAGCTAGCTGGTAGTGCTAAACTTCAGCTGTTGATTTGATGGCTGTGACTTATGGTGGTATGCTTGCCTGGATTCGATGCATGTGTTAATATAGTGTAGTGGTCTTTTTTTTTCTTTTCTTTTTTTGCTACTGTATAAACAGAGAAAACAAGAAGTATGGAAATATTTTGAACACACAAAAGAAGCAAAACTATTTGTCTGAGTGCCACTGCTTGTGGAAAGCCTCTCGTCCAATCAGATTACTCGGTCTGAACTCTCGTCATAATTACATTTAAAATGCAACAATGACATGTAGCTTACCGCTTCTCCCCTATTATGATGCAACAAAGCTCAAACCTTGAAGCGTAAGTGACTGGAGCATTTTTAGACTAGTTTGTTCTTACTACAGACCCGTAAGCTTTTGTTTAGATACACCTTAAGGCCACAGTCTTTAAAATGGTAAGTATGAAACTGTTTCCCTCCCTCTTTAAAATTGTTAGCTACCAGTGCGTCTATTTACTTTTTGGGAATACCTTTTGTACAGACAGTACAGTATGTGGGATTTTAAGAAATTGTAATGTAACATTTTGTAATGTAATGACTCACTTGAAGTGATTTAACCAGACATTTTTGCTTTACTATACACAATGTATTAACATGTTTGCCATTTTGTAGAATTAAATAATTATGGAAATATTTGGCATGCATGTGTATACAGACTTTTAGATGTAAAAAATACAATTTGTTTTTTTTTTCTTTCTACTGATTAAAATACAGCCCACCTGTATTTAAGCTCATGTCAGGATGTTTAATAATGACCTTTAGGAGGTCAAGCCGCAATTTTAGTTTATAGAAGTTTATAGAAACACAAATGTCACAACCTTTTATTTATGTTTCCACACATTTTTTAAAATGCCTATTACATCATCACTGCTACAAAATAGTTAACCTAATACACGTGTACAAATTAATGCAAGTATTGATTGCGTTGTGTGTGTGCTTTAAAACTCTTTATGTTGGTTATATTACAATATTTCTTTATTGTTTCTTAGGAATGGTAACAGAACAATTACTATACTCCTATGTTAAATATAATAACTCTTGGACCACATTTACAGTACTTTTCCGCAGTAGGGGTTGCTAAATAAAAATTAAACTCAGAAAATAAGAAGTATGAAAAGAATTTGCTTTTCAGGTTCATACACCAGGATTTATATTTCATGTGTTTTGTAAGCCTACTGAATATTTAATACAAATATAAATTATTTACTGATTTAGTTTGTAATAGTAATTTAATTAATATTGAGTTTTTGTTACAAATCAATTGTCTGGTTATGCATTTAGAAAGTAGGAAGTGAGGTAAATTAAATGTTGAGAACTGCGTGTCTGCTGGAGTGCTGACCGTTTTAGATAAAAGGTACCTGCATAATGCAGTTCAGTGTGAAATAATATGGGGCACCCTAAAAGTCTGTCTAGTTACATTTCATTACAGTGGTAAATAAAAAGCTCACAAAGGTCACTGCCTAATCCTCTCGTCTTATTAGGAATCAACTGTTGCATAATTACATTTAAAATGGAACAATGATATGTGGCTTCTCCCTTAATTATGATGCAACAAACCCAAACCATTAAACGCAAGTGTTCCAGCCCAATTTAGACCATTTCGTGTTCTCACTACAGACTCGTTACAGTCAAGCTGAGAGAATTGGAGTTAAGTTTTAGACCTTTAAGCTTTTGTTTAGATACACGTTAAAACCACATTCTTCAAAATGGTAAGTATGAAACTTCCTATATTTAAACTGTTAGCTACCAGTGGCTTTTATTTACTTTTTGGGAATGACATTTGTAGAGACAGTATGTGAAGGATTATTAAATTATGTAATGTCTCACTTGAAGTGATTTAACAAAACATTTTTGCCCTGTATACCTATACATGTTTCACATATTATCCATTTTGTAGAATTAAATAAAAATAGAAATATTTGGCACATATATGTATTACAAGCTTTTAGCATTAAAAACACATTTCCGATTTTAAAAGTGCCCCCTCCAAAACATGCTGTTTTTCAAGTTCTTTTTAAAACAAAATGATTTATATTGAGGTTTTGTGAAGCTCACGTGATCACACAAAGAAATTGAAAGTATTTTTTTCTATTTAGCATTTTAGCTCATATCAGGGTTTTTAAATATTTTTGCCACTAGGATCAATCTACATTTTTAGATTAGTAAATTTAAAGAAAAATGTGCTTTCAGGAAAAAGTGGTCACGTGGTCAGTGCTGAGCAGGATTGGCGCATCCCAGAGCACATACAACTGGACTTGTGCATTAAGGAGTTCCTCCTGACCAAGTCGGCTTTCAAATTTCCTCATACTAACGTATTTAGTCTAGTGTGAAGTGTGAACAAAATTTTGCGACTTACACATTAAAATGTATTTAGTGAAGTGGTTTGCTCAAACAAAGAGGTCCTCTTGGGCTTGGTACTTGATCTATAGTCAAGTAAAACTATAGTCAAGCTCATCACTGATCTTGAATCCTGATCAGAAGAAATGGTGTGATCTATTTTATTAGTTGGTTCCATTGTTTTATTCTATCCTGAGTACATGTTTAGGATCTCATGCAGGAAATATATGCAGTAGAGTCTAGATATTTTATCAAATATATTTTGGCACAGTTGCAAGAACTAAGAGTACAAGGCAAAGGGAAAAGTCTTTTAGAATGAGGAATTTTAATGTTTTTAGAAACATTAATGTTTTTTTTTTTTTTTGAGGAAGACTGGAAATGTGTTTAAAGGATATAGGTAGCAGTGATGCAACTTACAGAGCGGTACTAAAAGAGAACATGTAGAGAAAATAGTGTGTTGAAGTAAAAGCTGAAGACTTTGAGACATAAAGAGGACTAGAAAAAGGATTTAAACTGAAAGGAAGATGAGGGCGATCAAGACCAGAGGGAGGCGATAATGCAACATAGTGGACGCCAACTGCTGGTAAACACCAAGAAGAAGAAACACTGAACAAGACAAGATCAGGGAAGAAAGCGTTAGACATTTTTTAATGAAGGCTGGACTGGAACATTGGCTGTAACAGGCTGGGGAGATGAGGGAGAATGAGACCTACAGTTGGTGGTAATGGAACCTGCAGGATTTCAAATGCCATTAAACAACAAAGTAGAAAAAAAAGAAAATGCTCTCATTATTACATCATCACTGTCAGTAAAATACAGCATACATCAGCTATGAAAAATGTCACAAATGTGTCTTTTGTCTACAGCGTGAGTGCATCTCTATCCACCTGGGTCAGGCTGGTGTCCAGATTGGCAATGCCTGCTGGGAACTCTACTGTCTTGAACACGGCATTCAGCCGGACGGACAGATGCCCAGCGACAAAACCATTGGCGGGGGAGACGATTCCTTCAACACCTTCTTCAGTGAGACTGGAGCTGGGAAACATGTCCCCAGGGCTGTGTTTGTGGATCTGGAGCCCACTGTCATAGGTAAGATTAAGATTTTTTGGTATGGCTGTTAGTTTACAGTGTTATGGATATTAATGTAATTATGACATAATAATGGTCTTTTCCTCTAGATGAGGTCCGCACTGGAACATACCGCCAGCTATTCCACCCTGAGCAGCTCATCACAGGAAAGGAGGATGCTGCCAACAACTATGCTCGTGGTCACTACACTATTGGCAAGGAACTAATTGACCTGGTACTGGACCGGATCCGCAAACTGGTGAGCAACATTTGGTTGTACACAGCTGTAAATTTTACAAAATTTATAAACTGACCAGCATTCATCATCTCTCCAGGCTGACCAGTGCACAGGTCTCCAGGGTTTCCTGGTCTTCCACAGCTTTGGTGGTGGAACCGGTTCTGGTTTCACTTCCCTGCTGTTGGAACGCCTGTCTGTTGACTACGGTAAGAAGTCCAAGCTGGAGTTCGCCATCTACCCAGCTCCTCAGGTGTCTACTGCTGTGGTGGAGCCCTACAACTCCATCCTGACCACCCACACCACCCTAGAGCACTCTGACTGTGCCTTCATGGTGGACAATGAAGCCATCTATGACATTTGCCGTAGGAACCTCGATATTGAGCGTCCTACATACACAAACCTAAACAGGCTGATTAGTCAGATTGTATCCTCCATCACTGCCTCCCTCCGTTTCGATGGTGCCCTCAATGTCGATCTCACTGAATTCCAAACCAACTTGGTGCCCTACCCTCGTATTCATTTCCCACTGGTCACCTATGCTCCTGTGATCTCTGCAGAGAAGGCTTACCATGAGCAGCTCTCTGTTTCTGAAATCACAAATGCCTGCTTTGAGCCGGCCAATCAGATGGTGAAATGTGACCCACGTCACGGTAAGTACATGGCCTGCTGTCTGCTGTACCGTGGTGATGTGGTGCCTAAAGATGTGAACTCTGCTATCGCGACCATCAAGACCAAGCGCACCATCCAGTTTGTGGACTGGTGTCCCACTGGGTTCAAGGTGGGCATCAATTACCAGCCTCCCACTGTGGTTCCAGGTGGAGACCTGGCCAAGGTTCAGAGAGCTGTGTGCATGCTGAGCAACACCACAGCCATTGCAGAAGCATGGGCACGTCTTGATCATAAGTTTGATCTGATGTATGCCAAGCGTGCTTTTGTGCACTGGTATGTTGGTGAGGGTATGGAGGAAGGTGAGTTCTCTGAGGCCAGAGAGGACATGGCTGCCCTGGAGAAGGATTATGAGGAGGTTGGTGCTGATTCCATTGATGGTGAGGGAGAGGAAGAAGGAGAGGAGTATTAAAAGCAATTCTGATGTGTGAAATGTTCAATTTGTAATTTTAACATGATTAATGCAAATTTTATGTAATTTAACAAACTTCACGCACTGTAAAAAAAATCTTAAAAATTATCCTATAATTCTATTTACAACAAATTACTGTGAAATATTATTTAAAAACCTGAGAAATTGTTAGTATAATGTTTATTTACAAAATCTCTGTTGAAATACAGAATAAAACAGAAAAATTAAAACACAGAAAAGAAATGTAAAATTACTTGATGTTATATAAAAATATTAAATGATCCTAAATAAAGCCCAAAAAGAATACATGCTTTGAATCTCAGTCCTTTATTTGGAACTTGCATTAACAAACATGACAAATAAAATTACTAGTTCAACAAACTCAATAACAAAGATAGAAAGACAAAGTAACAAAGAGAAACTCTCCCCTTCACAAAAGAAGTAATGGGAATTTGGAAACGTTAAGTATATTCTAAAAAGTATTATACATGATATATATATGTATGAATTTGGGAAACCTGTTGAAGGCTAATTTGGATTTTGGTTCATGTGGTTTCTAAGGAGAGACTGCCATATTTTATTAAACAAGTAGTCCCTTATAAAACAACAGGTCTGGGAAATGAACATGAGTACTGTATGCGGTAGAGAAAGTGTAGGCTGGGAACAGAGAAATAGTTCTTGTAGATTATTACAACTCGTGCAAAATGATAAAGAACAGTTAAGGAAGCTTGAAGAGTTAAAGAACATAACATAACAGCAGCAACCTGATATGGTGTTGGGACTTCAATGAGAAAAACTGACAGTAGCCAGTGGCGGACTGGCCATCTGGAGCACCTGGATTTTTTTCCCAATACGGGCTGGGCCAGTCAGCAAGCAAATATCTAAAAAAAATTATGGAAACCATAATATTGCATCTCTTTTCTATGCAGATGGATGAGTGCGTCAATTGCATGGGTGTGTTTGTGTGCATGCGAATGTATCTCCCTCCCTACCTTTTAAGTAGTTTGATGTATTTCATAGGCATCCTGAAACACCTATGGAATATTGACTACCTCAGTCATTACTAGCACGAGCTAATGCTGCTCCTGATTTTATTCAAGCTTACCTGTTCAGTTTGATTTCCATCCTTTTCATTCGGTTAGAGAAGTGGAGAGATGTTGGTCATCATCAGCAGACACTGGTTCATCATCACTGTCCCTGCTGCACTTGCAGCTTACACTAATGAGTGGTAATATCTTACACTGCATCAAGATGACCCCGTCTGACTTAAAATACTGTTGTTTATGTTAGTGTTTTTTCAAATACGACCCAATATATCTTCAGTGATACTTAGAATAATATGTTTAAATAGCATTTATTTCTGTATTGTGTTATAATTTTATACTAGTAAGTGGTGTCAAAAATTAGTCTCCACATTAATGAGCTAATGTATTATGATGTGGGATGTGGTGAGCTGCTTTGAGCCAGAAAGTTGAGGGCCACTTTTTGGTTCCAGTCCGCCTCTGACAGTAGAACTAGAATAGATGTTAACTCTGGGAAAGTGTCTGTGCTAGATCTAACCGGTGTATGGTCGGTCATATATGCGACTAAACTGTAGTCTTGGCCACAGATCGATGAGGGGGAGAAATGGACCATAGAAAATAAAACCTGGGAAAGTTTATGGAAGAATGCAATACATGGTTATGGCAGATCAAAGAGGAAATGAGCATAGAATGGATGGACAGCATAAATAAAAAAGGCACAAAAAGGCTGCATTAATGTCCATCCCTAAAAGAAAAGGCAACAACAGTAAGAAAGTGGTACCATGGTGGAAATGTCAGTGTAAGGAAGCGGTCAGAAATAAAAATAAAGCATTTAAGCTGCTCAAAAGAACTCATAACTTTCAGCATTTGATAAACTACAAGCAAGCTCAGGCAAATGTTAGAAGGATGATAAGACAGGCTAAGCAGAGACATTGGAGGGGTTTTGTGATAAAAATGGTTATTCTACCCAGTTAGGGGAGGTATGGGGTATGATAAAGAAGATGGGAGGGGATATAAGGGAGTGAAGCTACCCTCTTCTGACATGTACTTTACAAGAAAGAAAAGCAAATAATATAATTTAAAATGTATTGAAACTATCTGGAGAGAAACAGGACTAACATCTGTGCCACATCTGGCTCGCCGGATTACTGAGCCGCCTCCTTGTCTCCCCCTGGTGTGTTTGCGTGTGTATAGTGATGTATTTCACTATTAGCACGTAATGAAGTTCACCTGTGTCCTCCAAAGGGCCCCATAGCCCTTTGTCTGTTCACCGTTTGTCTTACCGTGAAGGTGTGTGTATGTCTGTGTGCATGCGTTACCAAGTTTTCTTGTCTCTCTTATCAGGAATGAGCATTGGCTGCTGAGCGGGGCGTGCTTCGCATGGTGGTAGACATGTGCCGTGGTGGTCAAGGTCAAGTTCACGGCTCTTACACGCTTTAAAGTTTTCCCGAGGTTTCGCCAAATCGGCTCCGTCTGGGTTTCTTGGACTTTGTGATTCTACGCGCCCGCTCACGGCTCCCGCCAGGAGCTCAGAGACTGAGTTTGTTATTTTCGTTGATTTATTACAATAGCCTTTGATGTGAGAGAAGAAAATAAAACTAATTTAAGTAATTCCCTGCAAGCTGCGTCCGTATTCTTCATACAAACATGACAAGGACTTTTTGTTTTTCTGAGCATTTATTTTGATGAGGATCTGACATGGAGAGAGCATGTAAGATATGTATGTAAGCAATTTTGAGCATGGCATGGTTGTTGGTGCCAGACGGGCCGGTCTGAGTATTTCACAATCTGCTCAGTTACTGGGATTTTCAAGCACAACCCTAGAAATGGTTTACAAAGAATGGTGTGAAAAGGGAAAAAAAAATCCAGTATGCGGCAGTCCTGTGGGCCAAACATACCCTGTTGATGCTTGAGGTCAGAGGAGAATGGGCCGACTGATTCAAGCTGATAGAAGAGCAACTTTGACTGAAATAACCACTCGTTACAACCGAGGTATGCAGCAAAGCATTTGTGAAGCCACAACACGCACAACCTTGAGGCGGATGGGCTACAACAGCAGAAGACCCCACCGGGTACCACTTATCTCCACTACAAATGGAAAAAGAGGCTACAATTTGCACAAGCTCACCAAAATTGGACAGTTGAAGACTGGAAAAATGTTGCCTGCTCTGATTTCTGTTGAGACATTCAAATGGTAGAGTCAGAATTTGGCGTAAACAGAATGAGAACATGGATCCATCCTGCCTTGTTACCACTGTGCAGGCTGCTGGTGGTGGTGTAATGGTGTGGGGGGGATCTTTTCTTCGCACACTTTAGGCCCCTTAATGCCAATTGGGCATCGTTTAAATGCCTCGGCCTACCTGAGCATTGTTTCTGACCATGACTATCCCTTTATGACCACCATGTACCCATCCTCTGATGGCTACTTCCAGCAGGATAATGCACCATGTCACAAAGCTCGAATGGGAGCTTCGTGCCCTGGATGTGCATCCCACAAATCTCCATCAACTGCAAGATGCTATCCTATCAATATGGGCCAACGTTTATATAGAATGCTTTCAGCACCTTGTTGAATCAATGCCACATAGAATTAAGGCAGTTCTGAAGGCGAAAGGAGGTCAAACACCGTATTAGTATGGTGTTCCTAATAATCCTTTACGTGACACACACACATATATATCAGTCTGTGCGCTCCAGGTAAAATCATGTGAAATGCCATTGTAGTTATGCAGAAAACTACATATAACTGTTAATTATTGGATCAATCTGAGAGGGCATGGAGAAATCCTCCCAACGAAGAGAGTGCTGGAGGAGTGTTGGGAGAAAAAAAGATTTGGTTGGGAAGGAGAAAGACAAGGGCAATGATGGCAAGGAAAACGTCCTGAGATGGCAATAGGAAGAAACCTCGAAAGAAAAGGAACCTTTCCTCATTTGGGTGATATTGGATATCAGGAATTGATTTGCAGTCATACTGGATGTTAGGTGGCTAAAAGTTTAATACAACAAGAGAGGTTAAAATGGAGTCCACTTTCGTTGTTAGAGGTGTCGGTACAAAACTGTTTGTAGGAATTTCAGACCTGTTAAGGTCTGTTAGTTATACAGAGTGACTATTGAACAATATAAACATTTCTTTTTGTTGTTTAATGGCAGTTGGAATCAAGTACAGTAGGTTACATTTCTGCCAAGTCGTTCTCATCCTTTCTCATTTTCCTGCGCTCTTAAAGCGGATTTTCCAGATACTTACATTTAGGCAAGTTTTCATTATTTGATAGATCCTTTCACTTACTTACTTGGTAACTAACTACCAGTCAAACACTGTTGGGGAGTTTTTTTATGGGTGAAGGTAGAGATTAACCCAAGTACTGAAGAAATAGCTGTCTTAAGAACATTATGTCTTAGCATACATTATATGTCCTTTAAAAAATGTTTTGGCTTGTTCTGTGTTTTGACCCCTTGTCTGCTTTATCCGGTACCGCTCAGTTGGCTCCTTAAAAACACCACTGCTCGTGGAAATTCGGTTGTGCAATTAGATTATTTGGTTGAAACCAACTATTGCATAATTAAATTTTAAATGCAACAATATGCGCAAACATTTTTTCCCTGTTTACTAATACGTAATGTTTCACAATATGCCATTATGTTAGTCATTTTGTAGAATTAAATAATAATGAAAATATTTTTAAAACATAAAAATGGGTTAACCTTTTATTCACTTTGTGATGATTTGTAATTGGTTTTTAATTTGAAATATCTATGCCACATGTCAAAACAGACCTAATTCTTGGTATGTAACATAAGACTTGCAAACTTTAGTCTTTAATAACAAATGAGTAATCAGGTAGTGGTCGTTATAACCCCAGCCTGTTAATGGAAAGCTTTCTCAACATGGTCTATAATCTGCCTTTGTGGGGTGCTTTGTTTTACCCACAAAGGCAGATTGAAATAAATAAGATAACTGAGAGATTATTAAGTTATACATGATGTGAACAGCATTGATTAATAAGTTTAGTAGTTAACTAAATAGGTGCTACCATTGCTACTTTGTATAACACAAGCAGTATGCCCAATTAAACATGGCATACAGAATACAATAAGGTTAAAAGATGTGGCAAAGTTTTATAAGATTTTTATTTTACATTAAAATTTACATCAATAATGTGTCACAAATCTTTTGCACAGTATGTTAATTAGCGAGATTAGCTATTTAGCTTTTAATCTTACCATAATAAGTGCACCTGTTTGAGACACTTGAAAATGGAGCTGGAAGAATCCGTTGCCCAGGTAAGCCTAAATCACTTTGGTGTACTAACCAAATTGTACTGTCTCTAAACTAGGATTGGTGGAATTGTTTTTCTGGTTCTCCTTAGCTTAGTTTATGGTATGGTGTGAGTGACAGCATGAACACTTACAACACGTTTGGATTAGAAAATCAATGCACTTCAGGAAGACAGGCAGCAGTTTGTGACTTGCTCTTAGTGGATTGGTTTGTATGTTACAAAATTACAATATTTCTTTCTTTTTCTGTTTTTTTTTTTGTAACAGAATAAGCACTATATTTCATGCACCATATAGACAAAAGTATTTGGCCAAACCTGAAATGACATTGTATCCAAATACACATCTTTCTTTTAAAAATTTCCACCCTTCTTGGAAGGCTGTCCACAGGATTTTGGAGTGTTTCTGTGGGAATTTGTGCCACAGATTTTTTTATGATCATTTACATATTTTAGACAAGAAGACCTGGCTCGCAATCCCTGTTCCAGTTCATCCTAAAGGTGCTCAATGGGGTTGAGTCAGGGCTTTGAGAAGGCCAGTCTACAGTCATGGCCAAAAGTTTTGAGAATGATACAAATATTAGTTTTCACAAAGTTTGCTGCTAAACTGCTTTTAGATCTTTGTTTCAGTTGTTTCTGTGATGTACTGAAATATAAATACAAGCACTTCATATGTTTCAAAGGCTTTTATTGACAATTACATGACATTTATGCAAAGAGTCAGTATTTGCAGTGTTGGCCCTTCTTTTTCAGGACCTCTGCAATTCGACTGGGCTGCTCTCAATCAACTTCTGGGCCGAATCCTGACTGATAGCAACCCATTCTTTCATAATCACTTCTTGGAGTTTGTCAGAATTAGTGGGTTTTTGTTTGTCCACCCGCCTCTTGAGGATTGATCACAAGTTCTCAATGAGATAAAGATCTGGGGGAGTTTCCAGGCGTTGGACCCAAAATTTCAATGGTTTGGTCCCCGAGCCACTTAGTAATCACTTTTTGCCTTATGGCACGGTGCTCCATCATGCTGGAAAATGCATTGTTCTTCACCAAACTGTTGTTGGATTGTTGGAAGAAGTTGCTGTTGGAGGGTGTTTTGGTACAATTCTTTATTCATGGCTGTTTTTTTGGGCAAAATTGTCAGTGAGCCCACTCCCTTGGATGAGAAGCAACCCCACACATGAATGGTCTCAGGATGCTTTACTGTTGGCATGACACAAGACTGATGATAGCGCTCACCTTTTCTTCTCCGGACAAGCCTTTTTCTAGATGCCCCAAACAATAGGAAAGAGGCTTCATCCGAGAATATGACTTTGCCCCAGTCCTCAGCGGTCCATTTGCGGTTATTTTTTGCAGAAGATCAATCTGTCCCTGAAGATTTTTTGGAGAGAAGTGGCTTCTTTGCTGCCCTTCTTGACACCAGGCCATCTTCCAAAAGTCTTCACCTCACTGTGCGTGCAAATGCCTGCTGCCCTTCCTGAGCAAGCTCTGCAATGGTGGCACTCCTATAAATCCTATAAATTGTTGATTTAGATGTAGCCTAAATAGAGTGTAGCCACAATATCCTTGCCTGTGAGGCCATTTTTATGCAACGCAATGATGGCTGCATGCGTTTCTTTGCAGGCCACCATGGTTAACAATGAAAGAACAATGATTTCAAGCATCACCCTCCTTTTAACATGTCAAGTCTGCCATTCTAACCCAATCAGCCTGAAATAATGCTCTCCAGCCTTGTGCTCGTCAACATTCTGACCTGAGTTAACAAGACTATTACTTAAATGATCTTAGCAGGTCCTTTAATGACAGCAATGAAATGCAGTGGAAAGTTTTTTTTTCAGGATTAAGTTCATTTACATGGCAAAGAAGGACTATGCAATTAATCTGATCAATCGTCATAACATTCTGGAATACATGCAAATTACTATTATAAAAAACTTAAGCAGCAACTTTTCTAATTTCCAATATTTATGTAATTCTCAAAACTTTTGGCCAGGACAAGTGTAGCATGGAATATGTTGTTACACCAGATTATGCATTTTATTTATTTAATTTTACTTTATTTTACTCCTTTTTTTGGTATTAGTATTGCAGGGGACTATTAGTTGGAAAAGAAGCTTAGGTTAAAGTAACTGTCCCAGCATGCATGTTGGCTGACGTCATGTACGTGTAAGGGGTGAAACTCGCTGTAAAACCGGAGATCACTCTCTTTCCGGAAATGTTGGTAGTGAAGAGAGGTATGATTTCATGAGCTCTATTAAATGTTGAGTGTTTATTTCATACTTAAGTGTTCAAATTTTAAAGATTTCATGCCATGCTATACTTAGTCACTAGTTGAAGTTATTACTGTGTTAAACAATGCTTAAGTGCTGTTAATGGTATTTAATATTGAGCTATGCGAAATAGCGGTGCCGCGTGCGTGCATGCGCGTGTGTGTGTGTGCGTGTGCGTGCGTGCGTGTGCAAAGATGTCAGTGGCTAAGCGGCTAGCAGTGTGCTTAGTTGCATAGCCAATGTATAAAAGAGTGCAGTTTTTTTTAATTCATACCTTGCATAATTTATATATTGTGTGGTTAACAGGCAATGCAGAGTCAGTGATCCTGATACCAGTGCCTGTACATTTTTTTTTGTTTTGTTATTCAGGTATGTTACGTTTATCTGATAAAAATTGTACTGTTCTGACTTTGGTTGAATGTGAAGATGCTGTATAATCGTATAAGCATTTTATAGATAATCTTATGTTATATTTTATAACCTTCTTATTATTGGTTGTGACATTGACATTATTACATACAGTATAATGTGAGTATAAAACTCTCTTTCCGGAAATGTTGGTAGTGAAGAGAGGCAATGCAGAGTCAGTGATCCTGATACCAGTGCCTGTACATTTTTTTTTGTTTTGTTATTCAGAGAGAAGAGAAAGATGTGAAAAAGGACAATTACATAAAATCATAATAAATCTCCTGTGGTGAAAACCAGCTGTGTGACGAGAAAATTATTGGATTCTAACTATCTAATTTAACTAACTAACTAAATAAATACATTTAAACAAGAAAGAGAGAGAAACACAACGCAGAAGAAGATCCACTACAAACTGGTGCCGTGACCCGGATTTGTGGTTGATGGCTATCAATCACCCGGATTGCTGCGGTGGAGTCTGATCGGTATCGACGAGAACTGGAGGTATGAAGGGAACCTTTTACTGGTTATATGGTCTTGTCATGGAGTTGGACAGATTGAATCGCGCATAGCGGACTACAATTGGACAATCTAGGGAGAATTCAACATCGGAGCCGACAAGTACAGACTCGATCCTCGTGGGCGGACACCAATCGGCTTGATAAACTTTACGGATGAGGTATTCCACATCATTGATTGGTTTTGTTTTCAACTAAAGCACTGTAATACCGATAATTAGTGAGTTGCAGTTTTAAGTGATTAATCCGTGATTAATATATAATATTAATGACTAAGGTAATTAATAGGTGGGTAAATGACAGTTAGACCTGTAGATTGATTGTCATTGATTGGAATTGTTTTGTTTACCTTTTTATGTTTAGAGAGTACTTTCTGATACTTAAAGACAATGGCTGCTAAACAAGGTGATATTGGATGGGACACAACATTTACAGCCGGTAGAGGGCGGGGCATGTCAACCAATACACCTAGTAAACCAATGTTATTTGAGGACCCCGAATATTGTAGTACTGGCCGGGGTAGATCAATGGTTGCTTCTGCCACTGACCGTGAAATGTGTGGTAGTCCATTCACTAGGGAAAATGACAGTGGGTACTCCCCTGGGGAGTCAGAATTGTCCGGTCAGATGGGGAATCTCATAAGACAAATTGGTAGTGAGATTGGACAGTCAATCAGAGACAGCATGATGAGGATGAAATTTGATGAATGTTCAAATTCCCAATCAGCTAGAAAGTTTCAAGAAGGTGCCAGTGGTCATGTTCCCGAGCAGTTAAATTCCACTGTCATTGATGCATCAAAAATGAAATTAATCCTGAAAGCTGAGACGGCTGCACCACCATACTTTAGAGGAGATGGTTCAGACAGGAACTCAATCATGGAATGGGAGGACATGATGAGGGTTTACTTGAGCAAACTTGATGTGACTGATTCAGAAATGGTTGATGAAGTCATGAATAGAGTAATGGGGCGGGCTAGAGATGTAATGAGAGTCTGGCTTCGTAATGGTTCAACAACTCCTACCGTTGATTCTGTATTCTCTGTTTTGAAGCAGCACTTCGGGGAGCAGAGTAGTTCAGGTATCCCTTTGGCGGACTTCTATTCTGTGAGACCATATCCCAGAGAGAGCGCGTGGGATTATTGGATAAGACTAAATAAGGCAGCGGATGTAGCTGAACAAAGTTTAAAATGGGAAGGTAGGACTTTGGATAACAGGAACAAAGAGTTAGCAGTTATGTTCATTTGTCACTGTCCTGACAGAGAGTTAGCTTTTGTTTTCAAGAGTAAACCGGTACAATCATGGACGGCCTCAGAGGTGCAAGCCCAACTGGATGAGTGGTTGAGAGAACGAAAATTCACCAATCAAGCTGTCAAACAATTTGCAGCAGTTGTTTCGGAGCAGGAAGTTGATGTGACTTCCCCAGACCCGAAGGTTGAACAAGGTGCTGATGTGAATGATGAGAAGGCCTTGGATAAAGTACTGGCTTTGCTAGAAAAAGCTTTAGTGTGCAACACTCAGTCTCTGCGGAGTCCCTGTCTTAAACAAACAGGAAACAAAAATCGAGAATGCAAGGTCTGTCAAAGTACTGAGCACAGCACAAGTGCTCATTGTAGGATGTATAACTTGTGTTTCAAGTGTTTGGCCGCAGGGCACATGAGCTACAACTGTGACAAAGTTAAATCAAGGGGGAGTTCTGGTCGACAAGATGGAGGAGCGCAGCAGGGAAACTAGATGGCTCCCTTCGGGCAGGGGACGAGGTGGGGCTATGTTGTAATTCCTCTGGTGAGACTGATATTGAGTCAGTCTTTTCTTTACTCTGTAAGAGTGTTGGCGAAACAAAGACCGTGATTTTACAAAACAGCGTGCAAATTGGTCAAAGTAATAGTCTGTTTTATGTGAGTGTCTTATTGCAGGACAAAGTTGAACTTCAGGGGATGATGGACAGTGGCTCTATGGCCACCACCCTAAGTGTTGATGTAGTTCCTCAACTCAGACAAGAGGGGGTGCTGGACCAGGATATCCAGAGTTCTTCAGACATTGTGTTGGTGGGTTGTGGTGGAAAACAAACTACCCCTGACGGTATATGTAACCTGAAGCTTGAGGTTTTTGGGGTTAGTTTCAGCGTTCCTGTTCTAATCGTGAGGGGTCAGAAGGATCCAATCATACTTGGAACTAATGTTTTGAAACCTTTAATAAGCCAGATGAAGCAGTCAGATCACTTTTGGAGGGTGGTGAATCGTCCTGACTCAGCTATACACACTGAAAATAGCCAATTTCTCTGCATGCTGTCATGTATAGAGAGATGGAGGGGTGATTCAATTCCTGATAAGGTGGGTACATTAAGACTGAGGTCATCTGTGACCCTCCAGCCTATGAGTGAACACCTTGTCTGGGGTCGTCTGCCAAAAGGGTCAGCAGTGTCAGTAGGGAGCACTGTAGTCATCGAACCAAGTACTTCACGATGTGTACATAGGACTATGTTGGTTGGAAGAGTGGTGTCACCTTTGTGGGGCGATGGCTGGCTTCCGGTAAAAATCATCAATCCCACTAACACCGAAATTGTGCTGAGAAAGAACGCTAAGGTGGCCGACGTGTACCCTTGTGTGGCTCTGGAGGACCTCACGCAAAGCACTACTGTGAAAATCTGTCAAAATTCAGGCACCGTACAAGCTAATAGGTTGGGTGATAGCAGGTTGCATGATTTGGGGTTAAGTGATCTGAATGTAAAGGATTGTGAGGTGTCTTACTTTTGGAAAAACAAGCTCATTGACCTGGTGGAAAAGTATGAGGGTGTATTTTCTCGACACAGCCTGGATTGTGGTGAGGCCAAAGGTTTTTGTCATCGCATCAGAGTTACAGATGACAGGCCCTTTCGTCTCCCATATCGCCGCCTGTCCCCTGCACACTACGTGAAGTTAAAGGAGACTTTAGATGAAATGGAAGAGAAAGAAATTATAAGGAAGTCAAGCAGTGAGTTTGCGTCGCCATTAGTATTGGTGTGGAAAAAAAATGGCGATTTACGGGTATGCACAGACTTCCGATGGCTGAATGCACGGACCATAAAAGATGCTCATCCACTTCCTCATCAAGCAGATGTGCTGGCAGCATTGGGTGGAAATGCATACTTTAGTACGATGGATCTGACTTCAGGGTACTACAACATTCCACTACATGAAGACGATAAGAAATTCACTGCATTCTGTTCGCCCGTGGGGCTCCATGAATATAACAGATTACCTCAAGGACTGTGTAACAGTCCAGCCACCTTTATGAGAATGATGTTGACCGTGTTTGGTGACCAGAACTTCCTGAGCCTTTTGTGTTACCTGGACGATTTGTTGGTTTTTGGGAAGACCGAAGAGGAGAGCTTGGAAAGGCTTGAGATGGTGTTTCAGCGCCTGAAAGAGCATAATTTGAAACTGTCTCCTTCAAAGTGCAAATTTTTGAGAAAGTCTGTAAAATTCTTGGGTCATATTGTGTCTGAAGAAGGGGTTGCCAGTGATCCAGCTAAAATTGAAGCTATTGTAAGTGTATGTGAGAAGGATTTGATGGAGACAGATGGCTTTACGCCATCAGCGAGTAAGATCAGGTCGTTTCTAGGTATGGTGGTTTACTACCAGCATTTTATAGAGAATTGTTCTTTGGTGGCTAAGCCCTTGTTTCAGCTTTTGACAGGACAGAAAAGACCTAGAAAGGGGAGAGGAGTGAAGCGCTTAAAAGGAAGTCGGACTCTTTCGCCAACAGATTGGACTGATGACTGCAGGATGGCTCTGACAGAATTAAAGACTGCCTTGGTGAGTCAGGTTTTGCTTGCTCATCCAGATTTTTCGAAGCCTTTTCTGCTGTCGGTGGATGCCTCCACTAGGGGACTGGGGGCTGTTCTGTCGCAGGTTCAGGAAGGGGTTATTGTTGCAAGGCCGATTGCATTTGCATCAAAATCTTTGAATCATGCCCAGTCAAAATATCCAGCGCACAGACTTGAATTTTTAGCAATGAAGTGGGCCATTTGCGACAAATTCAGTCACTGGCTCCGGGGACACAGGTTCACTGTGTGGACCGATAATAACCCACTTAAATACATCCTCACAAAACCAAAGCTGGATGCATGTGAGCAGCGGTGGGTGGCCAAGTTGGCTCCTTACGATTTTGATATTCAGTACATCCCTGGACCGAGAAATGTAGTAGCGGATGCATTGAGCAGACAGCCGTTCGCAACATCGAGGATTTTGCACCGATTGACTAGGACACCCTATGACATTTTGCTGAATGAGGCTAAGTCTGTTGCTATCGAACAAGTGCAGGACATGTTTCATCTTTCGTGTGAACGAAAACCGTGGGAGGGAACATCATTGGCTGGACCCTCAGAGCAAACAAGTTGTGTTGAAAATGTGTATGTAGGGTCTACTCACTTGACTGGGTCAGTCTCTCATCAAGAATTGTCAGCTGTTTTTCGATCGCACCAGGAGTGGGAGCATGGTGCAGTAATAAGAAGTATGGCATATGTGCAGCAATTGGAGAGCTTGGTCGACCTTGAGCCAAATCAATTTCATAGTCTTACCCATGATGAATTGCTGGAAAAGCAGAGTCAAGACCCGACAATTGACAGAGTAAAATTCTTTGTGGAGAGAGGACGACGACCCTCTCGCAGAGAAAAAGTTTTTGAGTCCAAGCGGACTGTGAAAATTCTACGGCAATGGGGCAAACTTGTCTTGAGGTTGGGGGTTCTTTACCGGGTCTCGAAGAACCCGGTGTCCAAGAAAAAGACTTATCAGTTTGTTGTACCAACAATACTTCAACGTACTGTTCTGAAGGGGGTACATGATAACGCTGGTCATCAGGGTCAGCATCGAACTCTCTGGTTGGTTAGGCAGCGGTTTTTCTGGGAGTCTATGGAGGGTGACATAAAGAAATATGTTAATGAGTGTGAGAGGTGCATTTTGAGTAAAAGACCTGAGCCCGAAGCCAGGGCTCCTCTTGTATCGATTCATACAAGTGCTCCACTAGAAATGGTGTGTTTGGACTTTTGGTCAGCAGAGGATGCTAACAACAAGTCAGTGGACGTGTTGGTGGTCACTGATCATTTCACAAAGTTTGCTTGTGCCTATGTGTGTCCAAACCAAACTGCAGAAGCAGTCGCGCGTACTTTGTGGAACAAGTTCTTTTGCATTTATGGGTTCCCGGGTCGTGTACATTCCGACAGGGGTGCGAGTTTTGAGAGCTCTCTAATGGCCGAACTGTTGAGATTGTCTGGCGTAGGAAAATCGCACACCACCCCGTATCATCCTATGGGGAATGGCCAAACAGAGAGATTTAATCGTACCCTGGGTGACATGATCCGTTCACTACCTCCGAGATCCAAAGTTAAGTGGCCGCAGATGTTGAACACCCTTACCTTAGCATACAATTGCACAAGACATGAGACCACTGGGTTTCCTCCATTCTTCTTGATGTTTGGCCGAACGCCAAGACTACCTGTGGATGTTCTGTTCGAAAGTGTCATATTGGATAATGATACTGTTGATGTTCACAGGTATGTTCAGTCGCTTAAGAAAGACTTGAGGGAGGCGATGTTGATTGTGCAAGAGCATGCAAAGCACCAACAGACTAAACAAGCGAAATATTACAACAGGAAGGAAAAAGGCCAGCCTATTGAGGTGGGTGACAGAGTACTCCTGTCAAATAAGGGGGAACGGGGAAAAAGGAAGTTAGCAGACAGATGGGAGAGGGTAGTGTATGTGGTTGTGGGTAAGAGCATCGCACTGAACACATATAAGATAAGAAACCCTCGCACTGGTCAAATTAAGACAGTACACCGTAATTTGTTGATGCCTGTCAACTTCTTGCCGATGGCCGCCTGGAACAGTGAGGAGAGCGATAATGAGAGTGTTGGGAATTCCACAAACAGTGGTCCTTGTGGTGAAGGTGACCAAACTCAAAGTGATGATCGAACTTCCCGTTGGGTTGCTGATCTGAATACTAGTATGAGTAAATCAGAAGATTGTCTTGCTGGTGATCGAAGTGATGCATCTGGCTACACGGTTGTGGCAAGTGATGATGAAGTGGGCGGAGGGGATGCGTGCAAGAGAACTTCTGACCACCATTCCAGTGCAGCTCAATCAGTATGTTCATTGGTGCCGGATGATTCTGCTGTATCAGCAGATCCAAGTGAGGGGAAGGTTTCCAAGTTTGATGAGCATGACAATTCGGGTGTTATAGATACTGTGAAAGCATCAATTGCCCAAGATCAGAGGAGTGAGAAAAACTCATTTGTGCAGGATGGTTTAAGGACGAGATTAGGGAGACTTATTAAGCCGGTTAACAGACTTATACAGACAATGTCTACACAAAGAGTGCATGTAATTCACCAGATTTAAAGTGTTGATTTGAACTTACATGTTACTTGGTTTGAAGATTTTTTTTTTAATATTCTGGTATTATCTTTTTGTTAATTACATGCTTAATGACTGCTTGTATATCGTTTGTACAATTATTGATGTCATAAGAGGAACTGTGTAAAAGGGCATGGTTTCCTATGGGTAACTTGGAGATTAGCTACCTCTGAGTTACCTTAATCTCAAGCGAGATAGTTGAGTACTGATCAGATCTAATGTGATCTCGGAATAAGTGACATCATAAACATGTTAAACTCTGGTATTCATAATCTGGTGTAAAAACAGCGGAGGTGAATGTAGCATGGAATATGTTGTTACACCAGATTATGCATTTTATTTATTTAATTTTACTTTATTTTACTCCTTTTTTGGTATTAGTATTGCAGGGGACTATTAGTTGGAAAAGAAGCTTAGGTTAAAGTAACTGTCCCAGCATGCATGTTGGCTGACGTCATGTACGTGTAAGGGGTGAAACTCGCTGTAAAACCGGAGATCACTCTCTTTCCGGAAATGTTGGTAGTGAAGAGAGGTATGATTTCATGAGCTCTATTAAATGTTGAGTGTTTATTTCATACTTAAGTGTTCAAATTTTAAAGATTTCATGCCATGCTATACTTAGTCACTAGTTGAAGTTATTACTGTGTTAAACAATGCTTAAGTGCTGTTAATGGTATTTAATATTGAGCTATGCGAAATAGCGGTGCCGCGTGCGTGCATGCGCGTGTGTGCGTGTGCGTGCGTGCGTGTGCAAAGATGTCAGTGGCTAAGCGGCTAGCAGTGTGCTTAGTTGCATAGCCAATGTATAAAAGAGTGCAGTTTTTTTTAATTCATACCTTGCATAATTTATATATTGTGTGGTTAACAGGCAATGCAGAGTCAGTGATCCTGATACCAGTGCCTGTACATTTTTTTTGTTTTGTTATTCAGGTATGTTACGTTTATCTGATAAAAATTGTACTGTTCTGACTTTGGTTGAATGTGAAGATGCTGTATAATCGTATAAGCATTTTATAGATAATCTTATGTTATATTTTATAACCTTCTTATTATTGGTTGTGACATTGACATTATTACATACAGTATAATGTGAGTATAAAACTCTCTTTCCGGAAATGTTGGTAGTGAAGAGAGGCAATGCAGAGTCAGTGATCCTGATACCAGTGCCTGTACATTTTTTTTTGTTTTGTTATTCAGAGAGAAGAGAAAGATGTGAAAAAGGACAATTACATAAAATCATAATAAATCTCCTGTGGTGAAAACCAGCTGTGTGACGAGAAAATTATTGGATTCTAACTATCTAATTTAACTAACTAACTAAATAAATACATTTAAACAAGAAAGAGAGAGAAACACAACGCAGAAGAAGATCCACTACACAAGGTCATGTTGGATTAGAATAGGGTATTCTCCAAACTGTTGCCACAAAGATATAAGCATAGCATTGTCCAAAATATCTTGGTATGCTAAAGCATAAAGATCAGTGGCGGTGGGTGCAAAAATGAATTTGTAAATAGCCTTTAAATAGCTATTTATCAGGTGATAAAGCATCATTACTACTAGTATAAAATAAACGCATAACTCACATCGCATCTAGTCAGCCAGCTCCGCTTGCCATAAGAAGTGGAGAAAACGAATAGTTGAAAATGGTCCAATCACATGGGCCCAAATATTTAAAAACAATATTGATTCGCTAAGAACAAAAGTGGGAGGGATCAGGGCGCACAGTGCTGCGCCCAAGGACGATTTGAAAAGATCCAATTAGAGATCAGCCTCAAGTCACATGCATTTCAAAAATTTACGTGCCTACATAGACAGTTTGTCAGGCGCCCCACGTAAACGAACACAAATGAACATAATACAGTTTAGATTTTATATTAAATACAGAGGAATATTGTGACTAAATGACTTTATTTAATTATTAAAATAAATAATTATTATGTTACATAATTACATGTTAAAGTAGCCTAAGTTTAAGGGGGCGGCGCCCCTGCGCGACGTATTGACCGGCTGCCACTGAAAATGTTGCTTTTCACTGGGGATAAAGAGCTTGTCTGGAACACCTGAATGCAATAATTAACACGTTTGGCCATATACATTTGTCCATATACAATAGGTTATAGTAATTCTTGAACCACAGTTGAAGTTACAAGTTTCAGCAGTAGGGGTCGCTAAGGAACTGTGTAATTAACCTTTTCTCGAATAAATCGGCTTTGGACACTGGCGACTTCTCTATTTTCCCCACACAGTATTTGTCACTAAAGCATTAATAAAACCACTTAATTTAACAGTTTTTTGTTATGGGTTAATAGACTCCTGTGCTGTTGCTGACTGATGTCTTTCCCTTTGTCGTCTTGTCTTCTTGGTTGGCATCCATTATGTTGCATTGCCGCCACCTTCTGGTCTTCTAGGCTGGTTCTCCATTTTCTGAAATACTTGTGTGTACTCAACCGTTCCAAATTCCCATTGCTCCTCCCCTTTTATTTAATAACGGATATATTTGGCGGAAATGTATATTAGACCTTTATAAACACTTTCAAATTTACAACGCTCCGTTCCCCCTCCCCAAATTAGTTTTTTTGTTATTTAGCATCTTAGCTCACATTAAGATAAAAAAAAAATATATATATATGCAAATATAGTTTGCTCGCGCGCGCGCGTGCGCATTTTTGTAGCGTCCCCCCCCCCCCACCGACTTTTATGCCATATTCTCACTCACTCGTCAAATTTGCCTACAGTTGATGTAAAATCATACTGTATGTTAAAAATAATATAATCAATCATATGCACTATATATGGCAATTTGGTTACATTTCATTTGCTATTAACATGGTGATACATACAGTACACACACACACACACACACACACACACACACAAACAGTGATACAATAAAAAGGTCACAGAGGTCTTTCTTCTTTGTTGTTTAATGCCGGTTGGAATCCAGTAAGTTACATGACATACAATACATACAAACAAATATTATAATAAAAAATAATACAACACAAACAAGATTGTGAGGTTCTGTGAGGCCCACATGCTGACACAGAAAGTTATTATATTTTTTTATTTAGCATTTTAGCTCATGTCTAAAGATGCTTACTGTTAGTCGTCATACACATTAATCTGCATTTAGTGAATTTAAAGGAAAACATGCTTTCAGGAGTCAATGTCACATGGTCAATGCTGAGAAGAACTGGCACGTCTGTAAGCATCAAGGAGCTCCTCCTAACCAAGCTGACTTTTAAATATCATCATACTTCAGTCAGTGTAGATAAATAAGACAAATAAGAGGTCCTCTTGAGCTTACTACTCTAAAGTCAAGTATAACCATGGCTCATCTCATCATCTTGAAATCTGATCAGGAGAAAACTGATTCATTTTATCAGTTCATCAGGTGGTGTTCATTGTTGTGTTCTATCCTGTGTACATTTAGGATTTTTTTAAAATACAGAAACTGGATAATCTAACTGATTATAAAAATATCACAAATGTGCCTTTTGTCTCCACAGTGTGAGTGCATCTCTATCCACGTGGGTCAGGCTGGTGTCCAGATTGGCAATGCCTGCTGGGAACTCTACTGTCTTGAACATGGCATTCAGCCGGACGGACAGATGCCCAGTGACAAAACCATTGGCGGTGGAGACGATTCCTTCAACACCTTCTTCAGTGAGACTGGAGCTGGGAAACATGTCCCCAGGGCTGTATTTGTGGATCTGGAGCCCACTGTCATAGGTTAAATTAAGATTTTTGTCATAGCTGTTACTTACCAGTGGTTATTAATGATATTAGTGATATTAATATAATTATAATTTAATAATCGTCTTTTTCTCTAGATGAGGTCCGCACTGGAACATAATTGACCTGGTACTGGACCGGATCCGCAAACTGGTGAGCAACATTTGGGTTCGGTTGTACATTTTTTTTTTTTTTTATCATAAATTGACCAGCAATTATCATCTCTCCAGGCCGACCAGTGCTCAGGTCTCCAGGGTTTCCTGGTCTTCCACAGCTTTGGTGGTGGAACCGGTTCTGGTTTCACTTCCCTGCTGTTGGAACGCCTGTCTGTCGACTATGGTAAGAAGTCCAAGCTGGAGTTCGCCATCTACCCAGCTCCTCAGGTGTCTACTGCTGTGGTGGAGCCCTACAACTTCATCCTGACCACCCACACCACCCTAGAGCATTCCGAATGTGCTTTCATGGTGGACAATGAAGCCATCTATGACATTTGTCGTAGGAACCTTGATATTGAGCGTCCTACATACACTAACCTAAATAGGCTGATTAGTCAGATTGTATCCTCCATCACTGCCTCCCTCCGTTTTGATGGTGCCCTCAATGTCGATCTCACTGAATTCCAAACCAACTTGGTGCCCTACCCTCGTATTCATTTCCCACTGGTCACCTATGCTCCTGTGATCTCTGCAGAGAAGGCTTACCACGAGCAGCTCTCTGTATCTGAAATCACAAATGCCTGCATTGAGCCGGCCAATCAGATGGTGAAATGTGACCCACGTCACGGTAAGTACATGGCCTGCTGTTTGCTGTACCGTGGTGATGTGGTGCCTAAAGATGTGAACTCTGCTACTGCGACCATCAAGACCAAGCGCACCATCCAGTTTGTGGACTGGTGTCCCACTGGGTTCAAGGTGGGTATCAATTACCAACCTCCCACGGTGGTTCCAGGTGGAGACCTGGCCAAGGTGCAGAGGGCTGTGTGCATGCTGAGCAGCACCACAGCCATTGCAGAAGCATGGGCACGTCTTGATCATAAGTTTGATCTGATGTATGCCAAGCGTGCTTTTGTGCACTGGTATGTTGGTGAGGGTATGGAGGAAGGTGAGTTCTCTGAGGCCAGAGAGGACATGGCTGCCCTGGAGAAGGATTATGAGGAGGTTGGTGCTGACTCCATTGATGGTGAGGGAGAGGAAGAAGGAGAGGATTGTTAAAAGCAAGTATTGGAAAAAATTAAATTTATATTCAGCATAGATGTGTGATCAATGTAAATTTGGTGTAATTTAACGGCATGCACTAAAAAAATCATAACAGTAAAAAGGCTGACTGCAAAGTTTTCAAACAGTTATTGTTAAAACACTGGCAAATACCAATTGTTATTCTACAGTATTTCTCTACCTTTTCCCCCATATATTCTTGCTGTTATTTTGGGCATTGCTGGCTCAGCGGTAGGTTTCTTGCCTGTAATGCAGAAGGCCTGGGCTGATTTGTCCCACACAATGCCCAAACCCTGGCCACTGGATGCAAGCCATGATGAAATGGAAGGATTGCATCAGGAAGATCATCCAGTGTTAAACCTGTACCAAGTTGTGTGATCGGTTGATCCGCTGTGGCAACCCCTCAACAACAACATTCTTATTGTATTTTTTTTTTCAGCCCAACCTTGATTGACTTTTTTCACCATCATAAAAACACCTCTCAAACATTAAAAAAAACAGAAAATTCTGCAAAAAATATTTAAATATTTGAATCAAATTGAATACAAAAATACAAAAAATATGTGAATCTTTTATATTTTAGGTAAGTGCTGTTCTTAAACTTTGTCAGTTTTCTACAATAAAAATGACTTAAATCTACATTTACCTTACTGTTTTCCTTTATTTACATTATCTTATGTAAACAGACACTCACCTAAAGGATTATTAGGAACACCATACTAATACGATGTTTGACCCCCTTTCGCCTTCAGAACTGCCTTAATTTTATGTGGCATTGATTCAACAAGGTGCTGAAAGCATTCTTTAGAAACGTTGGCCCATATTGATAGGGTAGCATCTTGCAGTTGATGGAGATTTGTGGGATGCACAGCCAGGGCACGAAGCTCCCGTTCCACCACATCCCTGTGAGATCTGTGGGGGCCATTTTAGTACAGTGAACTCATTGTAATGTTCAAGAAACCAATTTGAAATGATTCGAGCTTTGTGACATTATCCTGCTGGAAGTAGCCATCAGAGGATGGGTACATGGTGGTCATAAAGGGATGGACATGGTCAGAAACAATGCTCGGGTAGGCCGTGGCATTTAAACGACCAATTGGCACTAAGGGGTCTAAAGTGTGTCAAGAAAAAATCCCCCACACCATTACACCACCACCACCAGCCTGCACAGTGGTAACAAGGCATGATGGATCCATGTTCTCATTCTGTTTACGCCAAATTCTGATTCTACCATTTGAATGTCTCAACAGAAATCAAGACTCATCAGAGCAGGCAACATTTTTCCAGTCTTCAACTGTCCAATTTTGGTGAGCTTGTGTAAATTGTAGCCTGTTTTTCTGATTTGTAGTGGAGATGAGTGGTACCCGGTGGGGTCTTCTGCTGTTGTAGCCCATCTGCCTCAAGGTTGTGCGTGTTGTGGCTTCACAACTGCTTTGCTGCATACCTCGGTTGTAACAAGTGGTTATTTCAGTCAAAGTTGCTCTTCTATCAGCTTGAATCAGTTGGCTCATTCTCCTCTGACCTCTAGCATCAACAAGGCATTTTCGCCCACAAGACTGCCGCATACTGGACGTTAATCCCTTTTCACACCATTCTTTGTAAACCCTAGAAATGGTTGTGCTTGAAAATCCCAGTAACTGAGCAGATTGTGAAATACTCAGACCAGCCCGACTGGCACCAACAACCATGCCACGCTCAAAATTGCTTAAATCACCTTTCTTTCCCATTCTGACATTCACTTTGGAGTTCAGGAGACCAGGACCACACCCCTAAATGCATTAAAGCAACTGCCATGTGATTGCTTGATAATATAATTGCATTAATGAGAAATTGAACAGGTGTTCCTAATAACCCTTTAGGTGAGTGTATGTTATTTTACATGCATACCCTATTATCCATATTTACAGAAGATTACTGTCAAATATATTTAAAAATTATACAGAATACATAGTAGTATTGGTGAAACAGAAAAAAACTCTATTGTCTGTATGCTATAGCTGTAAAAACTCTGAACAAATAAAAAAAATCCCAAAAGATGAATACATGCTTTGAGTCTTTATTTTTTACTTTGAACCCACTTCAACAAACATGACAGCTCTTGCCTTTTGTAGAAAAACATTTAGCATGTTTTGTTGTAAATATACAAAGAAAAAAGACATGATTTTCCATAGGAAGAACAGGAGATCCACTTGATTACTAGAGTGGACATCTGTATTATACTGTATAAACTTGGATCTGCAGTTCTGTGTGAGAGGGAGTTCTCTAGGGCTGGTGATGCTGTGTTGAAGAAAGAAACTGCCTCACCCTAAATACAGTAGTGAAGATTAATTTTATGAACAAAAATTAATTGTTTTTATTTTCTCTTCCTCTTGTACCATATGCACTGCAGTTGCGGTGGCAAGTAGCATCACACAAGCACTGAACACCATTTTATAGTATGTAAAATATCTTATCTATTTAAAATCATACCGTTTTATTTACAGAATTTGTGCATCTTTTTTTAAAACTGCCAATTACATCATCAATAATACAAAGTATACCATATAATTGAATAACAGTCAATGCAAGTATGCTGTGTGTGTTTCTTTTTTTATGTGTGTGCATTAAACAGATTTTTTGTAGTTTCTATTACAACACCTTTTAGGAATGATAACAGAACAAGTGCTATATTTGTCATGTATGGGGTGCGAGGCATAAACGCAGGGATCCAGGTTGTAAAGGGAAACTATGCTTTTATTAATAACAAAATCAGGGAAATCAAACAAACAAAGGTACTTTAATTCTAAAACAAACCAAAGAAGCACACTGAACGGACATAAATCGAGGTGAAAATCAACAGATGCAAGACAAGAAACTCAAAGAAACCAAACTATTTATAATAAAACTAATAACCAACTCGGTTCAGGTGAGCGCCCCATGGTCACCTGACCAAGGTGCCTAATGGGAAATGAAACAAATCTACAAACACAAATCACAGGGCGCTTTGGCGCCCTCTAGGGGTTATCCCTGACAATATTAAATGTAGTTGTTCTTCTTTTAAGGTGGATGTCATTCAGTAAGTTGCATAACCGCATTACATAAAGTATTTCTTAGGCCACAGTTGATGTTACATGTTTCAGTAGTACAGTACGTGTTAGCTTTTGTTGGCTTGTCATTAGGCTTTGAGTAAAGACTTTAAAAAGAACAACCTTTTTTTCAAATCAATCAGCATTAAAGCCTCTGTGCTTCATGAAGCCTCATCTGGCCACCACTAATTTCTGGACCCAAATGACCCAAACCCTAATCCCAAATGGCATTAAATGGAATAAAGTGCTAGAGTTTACAATCACTTGTTCACCAGTTAATTTGGATCAACTTAGAAGCAATTATTAAATAGACAAAGTGTTGTTTAAAATGAAATTACAGCAAAATGAGGAAAAAATTAAGCGCTGTGAAAACTTTCTGGATGCACTAAGTATGGATATTAACTTCAGAGATTCAGTTAGAAGTTACAAAACTACTATCAGCTGATCAAAGAGTCTTTTTGAAAACAAGAGTACTCCTTCTTGGAATGTATGTCAGCCATATAACCGTACACCACTTCCACAATTTATGCTCCTCACCTCTTGGCTACATATTACCAGCAATAATTTAAAACTACTTTCACTTTCAAATGTGTTTTTTTGCTACAAGTTTGTCCGTGACTGGTTTTGAATGTGGGCTTTGGCATGTTTGGCAACTGCTCTCTACAGTACCTAGTTAGTGTAACTATCATCAAAGCATTGTCAAACTGCTGACTGTCAAGTACAGTGATAAAATAAAAAGAACATAGAGGCTGTTTCATTTGAATTTATAAAAATAATTTTCCCATACCACACCACTGCTCATGGAAAGCCCCTCTCATTCAATCAAATTACTTAGTCTGAACTAACCAATGCATAATTAGGTTTAAAATGAACCAATTACTTGTCACTTAGCGCTTCCCCCCAGTTATGATGCAACAAGCTGTTAACCCTGAACCATAAGTATCCCACCCCATTGGTGGTAGGGTTCCTGACTGCCATTTGGAAGGCCGGGGTTCGATACCCACCCAATGCCCAAACCCCAGCCACTGCATTGCTGTTCCAAAACCCAAATAGAATGGGAGGGTTGCATCAGGAAGACTGAGGTGCACACCCATCAGTAGGTCATGCCGGAAAAAAAAAAAAAATTCAGAAAGTCATTTCCGTTAAAATTATGTTATTGAATAACTTGAACTGTTAGAAATTAACATCAGATGTTGTTTCTCTCTTATACAGTATATGCTTAAAAAAACTCTGTATTACCAGGTAGTTCCATCATGTGTGTCACTGCACTTCCTCACTAAATGTAACAGTAGGCACCGTCATCATCAACTTTTATGCCATACTGTGAGGTAATAATTAAGTCTCATTTGATTACCAGATCATCATTAGGGGGATGCATGTGGGGGAGCCGTGTGTAAACCTCTAATATTATAACTTTTAGACCATTTCGTGTTCTCACTACAAATCTTTTATAGTCAGGGTGAGAGAATTCAAGTTCAAGGTCAATTTGACCCCTTAGACCCTTAGGCTTTCTTTAGATACAACGTAAATCCACATTCTTCAAAATGGTAAGTATGAACCTTTTCACCTCAGCAATAAAATTGTTAGTTACTAGTTAGTAAGAGAGTTGTAAAGACAGTAAATATAACGGATGTAACGAATGTAATTATGTAATGGAAAATCTCACTTGAGAACTCAGTCTCAGTGAGTTAACCAAACATTGTTATACTTTTACATAATATTTCACGTTAACCATTTTGTAGTATTAAATAATAATGGAAATGTTTGCCAAATACATGTATTACAGACTTTTAAGCTTAAAAAACAAACTTCCTATTTTACAAGTCCCCCCGTCAGGTATGGACGAATGCATGTATGGCATATTTGCAGATGCAAAGTTTTTATATAAAAAAAATGGTAAACCAGAATAACCATGACAATAGCACAATATCAACTACAAAAGATGTGAGACACCGACTAATTAAACACGGAAGCTTAAATAATTACACTAAACCGCCTCCCCCAGCCCCCAATCCCCCCCGTTTTTTGTTGTGCCTTCCAACTCATAAGCTGTGGTGTATGTAAGCACCAAGGGCCTTGGCTTGAAGACAGAACTGTGATTTGGCCTTCTCTGACCCCAGAGATTGGAGCAAGTCCTTAAACAAGGGAGGTGGAGCGAACACTGGGTCCTCAACCCCGGGAGTAGGAGCAAACAGAAATTCCTCAAGTTTAGTGAGCACAAATTCCTCAAACCCCAGAGGCAGTGTGAGAATGATGTCCCAGGCAGAGTGAGAATGATGACACAGTGCACTGCTCTCCAGTTCTGCTAACAGAAACAGCAGAATATTCATGGTGCTAAAGAACATAAGCCATAGCCTTAACATAGCCATAACTAGGTACACCGGGTGCCGTGTCTGGCTAAGACAGGGCCGGGTAAGACTCGGGAGGCTCAGGTGGTGCGGGGAATGAATGACTCAGGTGGTGCAGGACATGGTGCTCTGGGTTTTCCAGACTGATTGCCCTGACACAATGCAACATGAACACAAACCACAAAGAGTTCATGGGTCCTGCAGGGTTTATCCTGACATCCTCCAAGACATGAAGTTTTTTAAAGAATTTTTTTTTGTTTTTTTGTTTAAAAAAATGTTTACTAAAATGATTCATCATGAGGATCTGTGAAGCCCATGAGATCACACAAAGGGATTTGTTGAAAGTATTTTTTATTGAGCATTTTATCTCATGTTAAGATATTGACATAAATCAAATTAATTGCATCAATATGCATTTTTAGATTACTGAATTTAAAGGAAAACGTACTGTAAGGAAATAATTTGTGGTCATGAGTCAGTGCTACATTAAGAAGCTCACTCCTACCAAGCTGAATGTATTTAGTGAAGTGGTTTGCTCAAACAAAATGGTCCTCTTGAGCTTGTTTCTGAGTACGTGTTTAAGATAGCAGATTTTCCTTTTTGTAGCGACTGTTTTGTCTGGCTAGAGACAGAAAGTGATACTATTTTTACTGTGACAATCGTACCTTTTTCCCTCACAGTGTGAGTGCATCTCTACCCACCTGGGTCAGGCTGGTGTTCAGATTGCCAATGCCTGCTGGGAACTCTACTGTCTTGAACACGGCATTCAGCCAGACGGACAGATGCCCAGCGACAAAACCATTGGAGGTGGAGGTGATGCCTTTAACACCTTCAGTGAGACTGGAGCTGGAAAACATGTCCCCAGGGCTGTGTTCGTAGATCTGGAGCCCACTGTCATAGGTAAAATTAAGATTTTTTGCATGGTAGCTACCAGTGGTCTGGAAGATAATATGATTATGGTTTAATAATGGTCTTTTCCTCTAGATGACGTCTGCACTGGAACATACCGCCAGCTGTTCCACAATAAGCAGCTCATCACAGGAAAGGAGCATGCTGCTAACAATCATCCCTATGGTCACTACACTATTGGTAAGGACCTAATTGACCTAGTGCTGGGCAGCATCCACAAAATGGTAAGCAACATTTGCGTTCTGTTGTAAATTTGTACAGATTTTTTTTAAATCATTAATTGATCAGCATTCATTATCTTTCCAGGCTGACCAATGCACAGGTCTCCAGGGTTTTCTGGTCTTCCACAGCTTCGGTGGTGGAACTGGTTCTGGTTTCACTTCCTTGCTGTTAGAACGCCTGTCTGTTGACTACGGTAAGAAGTCTAAGCTAGAATTCACCATCTACCCAGCTCCTCAGGTGTCTACTGCTGTGATGGAGCCGTACAACTCCACCCTGACCACCCACACTATTCTAAAGCACTCCGAGTATGCCTTCATGGTGGACAATGAAGTCATCTATGACATTTGCAGAGGGAGCCCCAATTATTGAGTGTGTCTCCTACATACACTAACATAAAAAGTCTGATTAGTCAGATTGTATCCTCCATCACTGCCTCCATTAAAGACCAAGCGCCCCATCCAGTGTGTGGAATGGTGTCCCATTGTGCTCAAGGTGGACATCAACTACCTGCTGTGGCTCCAGGTAGAGGAACACTTTGCAGAGGCCTGGGCTCATTTGGATCATAAGTTTGATTTGATCTGGTGCTTTTGTGCACTGGTGTGTTGGTGAGGGTAGGAGGGAAGGCAAGTTTTCTGAGGCCAAAGAGGACATGGCTGACCTGGAGAAGGATTAAAGACTCCGTGCTGTTGGTGCTCACTTCATTGAAGGCGAAGGAGAGGAAGGAGTGGAGAAATTGTCTGGCAGAGTCTGTTTTATTTGATTTGTTCTGTGGTTTTTGTTCAATGGTCATGATCCATTTGACCCTGCCAGGTGTTTCCTCCAGTGGTGTTCTATAGCAACAGCTTGGCAGTTCCTAATCCAGGGGAGAGGCAGTGGGGCCGTACAGACCCACCCGGAGGAGGCATAAATCGCAGAGCCCCAGGAGGAGGCAGAGTGTGCGGAGAACCAATAGTAGGCTAACCTCAATGGCCCAGCTTCAGGTTCACCATGCTGCTGCCCCCAGCTAGTTTAGCAGTGCTGTTGCCACCTTCTGGCTTTGTAGACACCATGCTGGCAACCTTTTTTTCCTAGACATTGTGCCGACACCAAGCATTTCCCAATGGCCCAAGAAGCAACCCCCCTTGCTCAGACCCAGTGCCTGTTTTCAAGCTTCAGCTCAGACCAATGTTACTATACTGTTTATCTACAAGAACTCTCTATACAAATAGAGAATACTATTGGTAAAACACAGAAAATAAATGTAAAATTACATGCAATTGATCTTATATAAATGTTTATTGTCTGTATTTTAAAGCTGTTAAGACACTGAACAAATAATGAAGAATATTTGCTTTGAATGGCGATCTTTTACTTAAAACTTATATCAAACATGAGCACATGAATGAAGTACAACAGCACTAATAACCTTGTACAGTATATTACATCCAACCCTTTACATTTGTTAAATTAGAAAGTTAAGTGTTCTTTTCTTTTGTAGAGATGAATTAGCTTTTTTCTATTGTAAACATGCAAACAAAAAAAGACATGAGTGTTTTTCCATTGTAAGGCATGTAATCAAGTCAAGCTAAGGCCAATGGCAACCATTTAATCCATGATACCCCAGTGCAAATGGGTTTTGATTAAAAAAGAATAATAATAATAAAGCATGAAATGGCAGTACTTAATTACAGGAAAGATGGCTCTGTGTTAGCAGTAACTTAACACTGTGATACCAGTGAGTAAACAGAAAGCATGGGTATTGGATATTAAAAATGGAGTATTAATGGATATTAACTTCAGAGACGGAGCTGAACACAGGCTTTTTGAAAACAGGTGTTCTTTTGCAGCTCAGTCTGAGGGAAATGACTCAGTTGGACCCAGTCAGCTCTGCACCCAGTCACAGTCCTCCACACAGGTATTTTATTTCAGCCTGGCTCAAGCGTTTACAAAAGTGCTAAAAAGAATATACCAACCAATTGGAAAGTTGCTAATACCGTTAGTGGAGTCACAAAGTGAATCATAACCCTAATTATATTATATTAAACAAAATTTGTACTTTTATTCAAATCCAGTTTCAAAATGCTAAGAGAAGATGCACCCAAAGCTGTAACTGCTGGCAAATATATAACTATTAGTCTATAACAATATTTTCACTTTCTCATGTGGCTTATTCTTGCAGATTGGTGGGCAAAAAATATATATATTTTTCAATTTCAAATAAAATTTACAAAATATGCAAAAAATAAAAGAGTGTAAAAGCAGTTGTGTGTGGCAATAAAGCTTAAAACTAATTTGAAACCTAAAACTAAAATCGTCATCTGGGAAGCCAAACATTGCTTTAACAGAAGTGTTGGAAAGATGCAGTCTCATGAAACCATCATGAAGTGTCTGGGCTTCCTTATTCTGCAGTAAAAAGATCTATTATAAAAAAGTATATATATAGTGCTGATGTCATAAATGTGTAGGGCCCTCTTGTTCTTCTTGATTCTTATTTTTTCATTTAGTGATTTATTCACAACCATTCAGGCCCTTTTGGGGGTCTTACCATGCTCAAAAACTCATGGAAATCCACACAAAGGTTGGAATCTGCTGCCATTAGGAGGTCTGTGTGTCTAAGCCTGCACACATATACACTCAACTCAACATAAGATCAGATATGGTGGGTTATTTGCAAAATGCGCATTTATGACATCAGCACTACTAAATACACACACTACAAATCCTACACACATTTTAGGTCTTTTGCAAAATGTACATTTATCAAAACTAGTAAACACACACACACACACACACACATGCGACACACACACACACACACACACACACACACACACACACACACACACACACACACACACATACTACACACACAACACATCCTACACACACTGTCCATCCTACACACACTACATGTTCTTTACAATCTTGCTGATAAATAATTCGTCCTCAAAAAAGAAACTTTCACATGGGATGATACATTGAATTAATAATGTGTCATAGTTATTAAATGTCATAGTTATGCTTTTAGTATAAACCTTAAATGGCATTTCATGTCGTTGATACCGCTCCTTGCGTTATCTGATATTATACAAGAAACATGAGGTAATGTCTGATGTCACAGTTGCCACTACACAGCTTGAAAGTCCTGGGTTTGAACTTGAGCTCAGGTTAATCTCCGTGCAGAGTTTGCATGTGCTGTGGAAACTGAGTGGTTAAGACATTGGATTTCTGACAGGAAGGTCACGAGTTCAAGCCTGCCCCTAAACCTATGCTGCTCAGCTGTATAAAATGAAGTGAATGGAAGTCACTCTGGATAAGCGGTGTCTGTGAAATGCTGTCAATGCAAATGTAGATTGCCCCTGGGAGTGAATGATAATGCGTGTACTGTATGTGAGGTGTGAATGTGTATGTGTGATGCTCTGCATCCCATCCAGGATGAGTTCTCTCATTCAGTGCTGCTGGGATTGGCTGAATAACCACTACAACCTGACCAGGTTACTAAACATATTCACCTTCTGTAATTCAAATATTCAGTGTGTCTCTTTTTCTAATTTGGTTCCCCGCCGTGTTTCTCATGTGCACTGTAAATAAAAAATAAAAAAATTAAATGGTATTACTTTTACTGATCTACCCATTCTGGTATTAATCAGAAAACATGTACAGCACTTTTGTGTGCATTAAAATTTGCACACATTTTTATGAATTCATATAGAATAATAGTGAATAAGTATATACAGTAATGCAGTGATGTATTGAGTAGCATTGCTGTCTCACACCTCCAGCATCCGGAGTTTAGTCCAGAGCTTGGGTTAATGTCTGTGCAAACATCTGCATGTTGTCCTTGATGGTTTCCGTCAAGCTCTTAACTTACAATAGCATGCCAGTAAGGTAGGAATTATTTTTTATTAATGTTTGACTTCACTGGCTAACATGAAATTCTGTTGTCAGGCATGGTGATATGTTAACAGTATGCATAGAGATTTAAAACTAGGAGCTACTCCTTATAGTGACACCTTCACAAACTGAGGAAACCCCTGGCTGTTGCCATGGCGGCAACAGAGACTTAGCTTGAGGGGCTGGTACGTGACAGGGAATACCTGTGAGTCATTTGTAAATAGCCACTTTAGTAAACAGGAGAAATGGCTTTATCTCACCTGTTTATAAACTTTATCAGATCACAGTTCTCTCTTCTTGATCCATGTACTTGAAAATTGAACCAAACGTCTCCTTGTACACATCCTCAGAATCAGTGTCTGTGTTAAATCAGTTTTAGTGACAGTGCTCCCATTTTTCAACATCCATTGTTAAATGTGACAGCACAGCGGAGTAGCAGTTAGCGGTGTCGAGGTTTCGAGTCTCGAAAATGGCTGTGTGCGTGTAGTGTGCATGTTGCTTACTATACAGCATAGGCTAAGTGGTGTTTCCAAATTGTCCATAGTGTAAAGCATGTGTACAGTATATGTCTCAAACCTGGTTAAGAAGGTTAAATGGAGCGGTGCAGAGATATATATTAAAATCTAAAGATGACACATATTAATGAAAGGGGAAGAGCCATCAATACCCGTGGGAATAGTACCATTGGATAAGAAATTGTAACTATTACTATATGTGCTATATAAATTTGTATTGCTATATAAAATTTTAGCACTCCCATGTGCAATATATTCTAAATTCTAAATCTGAAGGATCAATATCTGTATAGGAAGCCATTATGAGGATTCATTTAAGGATGAAAAGCTATAATTGGCCAAGTGTGAAGAAAGCCATCAGGATGAGAGAAATGACATGATCTCTTGTTCCCTTCCCCTGACAGTCACAGTGACATTAACCAATTGTAGGCATCTGTAAACCCATGTACTCGGAAGAGGGAAAATTGCGCTTTCTTAGTGAGTAGCAGTATGAAAACGATGCACATGGTTGGCTTTAAGCGTACCAGAGGAAGCACAATGTTCCACACATCCTGACTGGTAAATTATACAAGTAACTAAACAGATAGGGAAGATTTAGGGAAAAGACAATAAGTTGCCATTAATATTTACAATACAGCAATAAAACAGCAATATTTTTGTAATTACAATCACTTACAATTCACTCATAAATCAATTACAGTTACTTGCAAAGAGTACTGAACATTAAAGGACACCATGCTGTTCCAAATAGAACAGAACATATTTCAAGTAGACACCCAAGTAATTGCCTCTAATACTGTATGTCAAGAGAGTTTTACTTTGGTAACTCCAACAAAACCTATCTGAAAAAAAAGTACTATAAAATATAATCAGGAAATGAAGTGGTATGCATCATCTTTCCCAACTAACTTTCTCCTAATGGAGGAACTGCAGCATGCTGACCATCTGTTCATCTGTTCTATTATCTATTCATCTTCAGGGCCATCCAAATGGCCTCTGCGAAGAATTTATTACATTTTCCACTTTAGGCATTTAGGCATATTCTAACAAGCAACACTGTCTTGCTACCTTTCAACACAATTCAGTCTTAACATCCCTTATGAGCTATAATAATTGTTCTTAAAAATTCTTACAATTGTTTTAAAAACATAATTTAAAATTCCTTCCTTGAAAAAGTCCATATAGAATGTTACCCAAATCACTGCCACTTAAACCATGCACCAAAATCCACTAGATGGCAATGCTACCTCGAATGAAATCTGAACTTTTGGTTATATTGTATGTTTAATCAGGCTGATATCAGAAAATTTGTTCATCTGTACACAACAGGTTACTTACAGATTGAAATAATTCCGATTTCTTTACATCATTGTTGTGCATATTATGGTTCAGACACTGTAATATTAGGGAGTTTGAACGTACTAAAAAAAACCTGTGTCTTAAGTCTGCAGTTAAAACTAATAGAGGTCAAATGGTGTGGGTTTTATTGTTCCCGAGAAGCTGTGAGGTCTGCACACACACACCCTCCTCCTTTTCAGACACCCTGACTTTATACTTCCATGTCACACCCCTGTTTCTATTCCTCCATAAAGCTCTTATTGCTTTTGCGCCAGGCAATAACAAATCACTCCGAGGGCTTTGTCTTCTCTTGATGGCTGTGTCTTGGCGATTGTGTGCACGTGTGTATGGCCAGCTGGGCCTTTTGTTGCATGTAATGTGGATCATGCCCTCTAGTGACCCAGAGCTCCAACAGCACTGGATTTATTGAGTAAGAGAACAGGTTTCTGGAACAGAGACACATGGCCATATGGCACTACAACTGGACTGACAAGAACAGAAGAAATAGAATTTGTTCTAAAAGTTCTTAGCCAGCAAGAACCCCGAACCTGTTTTGCTTCCATAGTGTATATGTACTCTATAGTCGTTTTAGAGAATGGGCATTTTGAATCCAAGAACTAACTCCGGAGGTCATTATTTCAGATACCAAAACCAAGATTGCTGCTCATATTTCCCAGCTGAGCTCTGTTTGAAAACATCACACAGTACTTTCACAGAATGTTCTAATGCCTGCCTGTGTCATCTGTTGTTTTTGATCCTAAGCAGTGACTCAGTAGCAGGGTTTTGAGTTCGGGGAGACATTAGGCATATCGGTGAAAAGGCAGGACGTGAGAAGAATGATTGCTCCTGTTGTGTTGTTTGTGTTGAGGTATAATTAATTGTTTCTGATTGACTACTTAATGCCTTTCAAATGACTAATCAACTCAGACTCAGAACGCTGCTTTCTTTCCTGCGTTCTTTTTTGCATGCATCTCAACTAGTTATGGGAATCAGTATCCATTAATCAATCATCAGTTTTAGTAAACCAATTGATGGTCGATTAATAATCAGTTTAACTGCACAATATAATGCTTCTTGTACTTCTTGTGTCCAGAAAATCACATCCACTATTGCTACATCTGTGTACGTTCATCCATACGTACACAGAGATTTGTAGAGCAGCCAAAAAATGTACTCAAGTAAGAGTAGCTGTATTTCAAAATAATATTACTCAAGTAGAAGTAAAAACTAGTCATCCAAAATATTACTCAAGTAAGAGTAAAAAAGTATTCGTTGAAAAGACTACTCAAGTACTGAGTAACTGAATAACTGTTTCAATTGCAATGTCTGATGATTTTTTATTATTATTATAATAATTATATATCAGTGTGTGTCTGTTTTTGGCAGATAGAGAAGACACCCCAGTATGAATTAACGATGGGAAGTTTGAACCATTTTAGTGACTCGGTTCTTTTAATCTCATTCACCAAAATGAACAAATATTTTTTTGAGTCATTTAGTTCAGTCAGTTTTAGTTCATATTTTGATCAGAAATAAAATAAAATGTTACATTTTCAATAAACAGACCCCCAACACATCTACATATACGAATGTTGGTTATAGTTCTCGAAATAAAAATATTACAATGCAGCTAAGGACATATTATTATAAACAGAATGAGCAGCTCACCATCATATCTTTAAGTCTGAGTCGTTTGCTCTTTTGAATCTATTGCACTGCATGGCGTCTATGGGAGTCACGTGATAAAAGAATGAACGACTCGGACTTGAAGATTTGTTGAGAACCGTTCTGAAAAACAATTCTGTTTCCTGTACATAACCTAAGGCGGTTTTGCAATGATTTGCGCATGCGCGCCCATTAGAAAATAAACGGATCCCTCTCCGAGACTACGGAGTCACATTAAACATCGTTCATGAACGACCCATCATTAGTATGAAGCTGTTCTTTCGCAACCGAAACATGCTTTGTATATGACGCATTTTAGCATTTTATGTACCATTAAAGTTAACATATAATCACACAAACATTCTATACCCATCTCAAGATCCCACTAGTAGCAGCATAGATTTATGGCCGTTCTGCAAAATTAGAGAAAGCTGTGGAAACTCTTGTTTGCACATGCGCAAGTGAGCGTATGTAGGACGGATTCACAGGTAGGATGGATTTATAGAACACCGGCTGAAGGTTTTTTCCACTCTGCCTCCTGATCTGATTGGTGAAATGGAGTCATGTGATTATTGTTGCTGCGTCTGATTGGTGAAACAGTCATGCGGTAGATCTACCGGCTGTATGGAAGCAAATTAGCATCATAATTATTTGAATTATATCAGCCTTTGAAAAATACATTTTGAAATTGAATCACTGTTGAATTGTTAATTTTGAAATTTAACTACTACTGAATTTATTAAACTGAAATATTTGACTTTAAAAAGCAACATCTTTGAATTTAAGTGCTCTGAATGTCAGACGAAATTTTCAACAATCCATTTCAACTGTGAAATTCAGATAGAAAATTCAAGCTGTAAAATTCAGATTCCGAATTCGGAATCCGTTCGTCAGTCACGTGACCCAGGGAAGCGGCCGTCTTCGATACCGGCTCGCTACATGGCGGAGGGCAGCGGCTCGGTAAGTGCACCTGCAGTGTGTTACTCTCATTATATATTGTCAGATATTTACTGCCATTAGTCATTTTACAGTGATAAAGGAATTTAGTCAAAGTTTAGTTAAAGTGGGGCTAGTGAGCATGAGACACAGACTGATGTTTGTTACACACGCACGAGAGAGAGAGATACACAGTGGTGGCCAAAAGTATTAAGCCAGCATGTGCCATGTATTAGTTCTCTCTGTACAGAACAGGTGACGTCACCAGTTAGTTCAGCTTTGGCTGAAGAGTTGTGTTAATAAATCACATGCTTTAGTTAATTGATTGAGCAGATAAGTGGCAAGACTTTTGACTTCAAGAAAATGACTTCAAACTAAATACTGATAGCTGTATGGCAATTTAGTAGCATAAAATAATTAAATGTTATTTAAATGTTTGAGGTTGATATGAAAGCAGCGACTTTCACTTTTGTCCACCATTGTATATATTATTATAAAGCTAGATATAATTATGTTTAACTTTGATTTAGTCCCTGATCTTTGTTTTTGCTTTCAGTACAGGTTGTTCTCCAGCACATCACCTGGCCTCATGATGGAGATGAGCATGATGATTGTTCACTTGATGCGCATGTCAGACTATCAATCATCAGTTCATCAAAGATTTTATGTGATTTATGTAGATTTTCTTTTTTGTAATATGCTATACTTTAGGTAAATGTGAGTTGATATTACTTAAACATATTAAAAGACATGTCCAGTGAGCAGTTCTGGGTTGTTACTCATAAAAATTAACAGCAGTAGATGGAAGAGATGCTGTCCAACTTAAAACGAAATTGCTAAATAACTGTATTTTACAGGCCAAAAGCACAATCACTTTGCTTAGTCACCAGAACATGTATTTATACTAAATTAGTCTAGATTATTTGATACGCAGTGGTTACATCTCATGAGGAGGAGTTTGTCTAATTGTTTGTCAGACAAACTGTTCCTCTTTGGTTCCTCTTACGGCTGATTTCCATGGATATAAACTTACTGTAGGGACATGGCTCAGGATCTCCATCTGATTTTTAATATTTAGTCACCTCAGTGTCGCATTTGAGAGAAGCTTTATTCTCATCATCTAAAGCAAATAAGTCATTCTCACTGAAGTGCTGCATCCTACAGCCCATTGTGGTGAGAAATCAATTCACCCAGTGCTCAGCAGAGATCATTATGCAGATAACTGAAGCTATGTAAAGCAAGTTCCTTGATTATTAACTGCAAATGCTGAATTTAGGAATAGTAATACATTACTCTATTACTGTAATTAGTTGTATATATTTATTTGTAATGTGCTACTTTGTAATATATAACCCCACACTGCCTGCATTTGTATATATATATATTCTCTTGAAATGAGGATATATAGTAAATATACAGATCATGTATGGGAAGAATGTAGACCTACAGTGGTTAGTTATGGTTAGAATATTGCATATTCATACAGTATTTGGGAGCAATACCTCATTCAAGCACTGATCAGAGGTGCTAGAACATTAAACATTTTCTGACCACAAAACCTTTTTCAACTCTGTATTGTAGACACACGTCCATTCACATACTAGTTAAAACAAACTGTTGTATCAAAGATGCAACCATTTCACTGTGCTCATTTAGTGCAAAATTTATAAATGGGAGCATTGGCTCCCAATAGTTAATAGCATTAATCAGGAATATTATGATCATAAAACAGCAGCTACAGTATTTTACAGTAATTGTAAATACCATTTTAAGTATGAACAGGATCAAACAGTCATAAATATTACTTATTGTTCAAAAGATTCATAAGATTGAAATGCAGCAATGTAAATGTCACACCCAAAGCACTGGGATCCAACCCTTGGATGTACAGCCTCTTAATGTTGTAAAATTGACCATTGATGAGGGGGATTCCCAGACTTGGGACACAGCATTGGAGTGGTCAGAAAGAGGTATTCTATGGTCCTCCCAATCAGCAGATTGTTGAGAGCCTTAAAAGCAGGGGAAAAAATAATTAAGTTAATAAGTTAATTGAACATCACACATGCAATAACAATCGAACATACACCCAGTATAAATTTTGTAATGTTTTGGCATTTGGCCTCTGTACATCACCACATTTCATTTCAAATGAAACACTCAATTAGCCAGTGAAATCGAAAGAAAAGTGTGTCTTTAACCATTCAGGAATTACAGACATGTTCATATACACACACATTTATTTTGGGGGTTCATAAATAATGGGGAAAAACAATTAAACTTAAGCTTTGCCTTTAATACTTGAATAAAAATTCTTTGCAGTCAATAACTGCCTGGAGTCTGAAACCCATGGACATGACCAATGCTGAGTTTCCTCTCTCTAGATGCTTTGCCAGACTTGTGGGTCTTCCTGCTTTCAGTCTTTGTTCTTCCGCATGCTTTACTTTTATTTTCTTGCTGAGTCATGCTACACCTGGCCATGCAACTACTTGTCAGCCATTTTTTCCCATTATTTATGAGCCCCAACCCAAATCTTATGATGATTTTAAGTTAATGTAAACATTTAATCTAAGTTACTGTAAGATCACAGCTAGTTTTCCTGCAGCTGCACACAGTCAGAGCACACTGACAAACTCTCAAGTGTCATTTCCTCCACAATTACAGTTTAAAAAAATTTTCTTTATCAAAAGTGCTATCAATTTACCAACTTTTGGTGGTACTGAATATAATTTAACTGTTCCATATATACTTGCAATAGCCAGATTTATTTGAAGGTGACTCATTTTAGAATAATTGCTTTTTTAGTCACTTTAGTAGCATATTCTCCATTTTTGCCAGACTACATTTATGACCTTTCTCACCTGTTATTGTCATTACTTTGCCAGAAATTAAAAGATAGGAAAGATTTAGCAGGATGTGTATGAACATGAACATCATGTACACACATTTTTCACAGAAGTTCACAATTCACTTGAGAGTGTTAGGCACTTTGTACAGAGGTGGACACCCTGGCTTCAGAAAGTATAAGTCCTGTCATTTATCTGTTCCATCAATTAACTAAAGCAGCCGATTTTAATGAACACAACTCTTCAGCCAAAGCTGAACTAACTGTTGACGTCACCTGTGCTGTACAGAGAGAACTAATACATGGCACGTGCTGTCTTAATACTTTTGGCCACCACTGTGTATATATCTCTCTCTCTCTCGTGCGTGTGTAACAAACATCAGTCTGTGCCTCGTGCTCACTAGCCCCACTTTAACTAAACTTTGACTAAATTCCTTTATCACAGTAAAATGACTAAAATATCTGTGTGACGGCGGGCTCCGAACCGGCACTCTACAAGGCAATAACACTTCTCGCTCGGAGGAGTGGCCGCGCGCCTTCAGCACCAGGGACAGCTACACAGGGGCGGGGCGCCGGAATACACAGCGGCTGGTCTCTCATGATCACCTACCCTCCCACAGTCGACGCCTGTCTATAAAAAGCCCTCGGCCGGAGCCCTCGGTCCCTATCCCTGAAGGAAGGCCCGATTCCTGGAAGCTCGCGCGGAAGGACAGAACCCGCACGGCGATATCCTCCCCGGCTTTTCGGAGACGCAGCGCGCCGCGTAAAAAGGGACCCGCCACTTCACTCTCCCGTAGAGGTTGCATCTTCTGTACCTCCCCGTTCTCCTCACCCCCGAGCACGACCGACCCCTAGTGCCTTGTGTGTGAGAACGTGTGTGTGTGTATATATGTGTGCGCGACCACGAAAGTGAAACAAATAAACACAAAAAAAGAGCACTGCATACCGTGTCTGCTGTCGTCTATGTTTCCTGAATTACCTGGCCTCGCGACAACTGGTGGAGAATGCGGTCAGGAAACACAGATCCAGAAACACACCCTCCCCCCCACCCTCGTTCCCCTGAGGAATTTCTGGGACAGCTGTATAGGACGAACATCCAACAGCAGACGATGCTGCAGCAGATTGCCCAGGGGCTCCAAACAGCAACGCAGGAGCTCGTGCGTATGCAGCAGCAACGGACGACGGAAACCCCCCTTCCCGACCCCCGTAGAGAGGCCCAGCGACTCTTAACGAAGCTCACCCCCCACGATGACCTTGAGGCTTTCCTACAAACGTTTGAAAGGACAGCAGAAGTTGAGGGATGGGCTCGTAGAGACTGGAGCGCAATTTTCGTTCCGTTATTGACGGGGGAAGCACAAAGAGCATACTTCGCCTTGACAGCCGACGAGGCGGAGGATTATGACAAGCTGAAATCGGAGATCTTGGCTCGGTGCGGGCTATCCAGCGGACAAGCGGCACTAGAGTTCCAGCGCTGGACATATGATCCTCAGGCCCCTCCTCGCGCCCAAGTGGACCGGCTGTCTAAAATAGCGGCGAGATGGCTGCAACCGGACATCCTGTCGGCGAGAGAAATCACGGAAAGGGTTGTGATGGACAAAGTGCTGCGCTCGCTGCCCAGAGAAGAGAGAAAGACTGTAGGAATTCGGGGCTTAGCCTCTCTGCGAGACATGACAGAGGCACTAGAATGTGCCCTGGCAACACTCTCAATAACGCCGGAGAAAAAGACCTTCCCAGTGAGAAGCCCACCCCGCTATATGCCGCCTCATCGTCGCGAACCTCCGCCGCCGCTACGTCGGGCAGACACGCCACAAGATGAGTCAATGCCGACCGAACCTGACTTAGGCAGAACCGCCTCCTCCCGGGGACTCTGGGCCGACAGCCACACGGGAGGCGGGACGTCGGCACCCACGCACTGGGTTAAAATCAGCGGGGCGCCGCTTCCAGCACTTATCGACACGGGAAGTGCGGTCTCACTGATTCGCCCTTCAATCGTCCCGACGGAGGCTCCCGATCACCTGCATACACAGAGACCGAAGGGAGGTCCCGGCGGCGAGATTTACCATCGAGGACAAGCAGGGAAAGCACGAGATAAAGGCCGGCATCATGTCTAATTTACCTGTGCCTCTGATTCTAGGTCGAGATTGGCCGGGATTGAGTTCGCGGAAACACGGGGAAAAAAAGAAATGCACTCCGCAAGGAAGACGACGCCAGGGACCAGATTGTCCCCATCCAGCGTGGCTGGATCAGACAGCGGATGACGGCGAGAATACGGAGGCAGAAGGTGAGACAATTAACCCTGTTGATCTCACTTTCTCTTTGTCACAGCAGGTGCAGGGGGGAGGTAACTTTGCACGGTTACAGCGGGAGGACCCCCGGTTAAAACATTGCTGGGCACAGATAATGGAGGTAGAAGGGAAAGCCGAGGCGAACGATCGGAACAAGACGGCGACGGGTTTTCTGATAAAAAACGGCCTGCTGTATTACCGCACGAAAAGGCGAGGTGAACCACGTGATCTCCTAGTAGTACCAAGATGTAAAACGGAAGCGGTCATGCACCTGGCTCACGCGCATCCTCTGGGAGGACACCTCGGAGCGAGGAATACGGCGGAGAAAATTCGTGACCGTTTTCACTGGCCGGGCTTAGAAGCAGAGGTCAGGAATTTCTGCCAGCGGTGTCCGGAGTGTCAGAGAACGGCACCACGGAAACCGGCCCCTGCCCCGCTAATACCGTTGCCTATAATTGACGTGCCCTTCGAACACATCGGCATGGATCTCGTCGGTCCACTTCCCAAGTCATCGAAGGGACATGAATACCTGCTGGTGATAGTGGACTATGCGACGCGCTACCCGGAAGCAGTGCCGCTGAGGAAAGCGACGTCAAAGAATATCGCGAGAGAATTAATTCTACTGTTCAGTCGCGTAGGCCTGCCGAAGGAAATTCTTACGGATCAGGGCACACCGTTCATGTCGAGATTGATGGCAGAGGTCTGCCGGCTGCTGCAGATAAAACAGCAACACCTCTGTCTATCACCCACAGACGGATGGCTTGGTGGAGCGTTTTAATCAGACGTTAAAAAGAATGCTACGGCGAGTAGTGGATGAAAGCGGACAAAACTGGGACCAGCTGCTCCCGTATGTCCTCTTCGCGATACGAGAGACACCACAAGCATCTATGGGGTTTACACCTTTTGAACTGCTCTTTGGACGCAGGCCGAGGGGTCTACTAGATGTAGCGAAGGAGGCATGGGAAGAACAGCCGTCGCCGTTCCGGTCAGTGGTGGAATATGTACAAGATTTACAGCAGAAAATCAGCCACATCCTACCGATCGTGCGTGAACACATGGAACGAGCACAAGCGGAACAGAGAAGAGTGTACGATCGGCCAGCAAAACCCCGTGAGCTCCAGCCTGGGGATAAAGTGCTGCTGTTACTCCCCAGTGCCAATTGCAAATTCCTAGCCCACTGGCAAGGTCCATACACCGTCACAGAAAAGGTCGGTCCAACAAACTATCGCCTGCACCTGCCGGATAAGAGGAAACGAACAGAGCTCTATCATATTAATTTATTAAAGAAATGGGTTGAATCGCTGCCACCTGTCTCAGCGCTCGCCGCTTTTTCGTCTGCAGAAAAGACCCGGGAAGTAATAAATTACGGAGAGGAGCTGACAAGCATGCAACGCCAGGAACTGAACGAGCTGATGGATCAGTTCCGAGATGTGTTTTCCTGCGAACCAGGTCTAACCCACTTGGTGCAACATAACATAAAAACGCGACCCGGGGTGGTCATAAGACAGAGACCGTACCGAGCCCCGGAGGCCCGCCGTCGCGTAATTGAAACAGAGGTACAGAGCATGCTTTGGAATGGCATCATAGAAGAGTCGACGAGCCCTTGGTCTAGCCCGATTGTTACAGTACCGAAGGCCGATGGGTCAGTCCGTTTATGTAATGATTTCCGCAGACTCAACCAAGTGTCAGAATTCGACGCATACCCACTACCACGAGTGGACGATCTGATAGACCGCCTGGGAAAAGCCAGGTTTGTATCTACGCTGGATCTCACAAAAGGCTACTGGCAGGTGGCCCTGACACCAGAAGCGAAGGAAAAAACAGCCTTCAGCACGGAACAGGGGCACTGGCAGTACCGTGTCCTTCCCTTCGGCCTCCACGGAGCTCCAGCGACGTTTCAACGCTTATGGACATCGTGCTACGACAACATCGCCCATATGCAGCGGCGTACTTGGACGATGTAGTCATACACTCATGTGACTGGGACGAACATCTGTACCATCTGAGGAAAGTGCTCGGGGAGCTGCGAAACGTAGGACTGACGGCGAACCCAAAGAAGTGCCATTTGGGGCGCACGGAAGCACGCTACCTGGGCTACTGCATCGGGCGCGGCTTACTGAAACCTCAGAAGGGAAAGGTGGAGGCAGTCTGGAACTACCCACGTCCCAGCACAAAGAAACAGGTACGTGTCTTCCTGGGATTAGCCAATTATTATAGGAGATTTGTGCCTAACTTCTCCTCTGTGGCAGCACCCCTCTCTAATCTGCTCAGGAAAGGACAGCCAGAGAAAATACGCTGGACAGAAGAAGAAGACGCGGCGTTTAACCAGCTGAAGATTCACCTCACCAGCTCCCCCGTCCTCCGGAATCCGGATTTCGAACGTCCCTTCCTGGTACACACCGACGCGTCTGAAACCGGACTCGGAGCCGTTCTGTCACAAGACTTCGGAGGAGAGGAACACCCTATCATTTACATGAGTAGAAAACTCTCACCCGCAGAGCAGAAATACGCCACGATCGAACGGGAAGCCCTAGCCATTAAATGGGCAATAGAGGAGCTGAAATATTACCTGACGGGTAGACACTTCACCTTGATCACGGATCACGCTCCTTTGCAGTGGATGGCGAGGGCGAAGGACACAAACTTCTCTTTTTCGATTCAGCACAGGTCCGGCACACAGCACGGAAACGCCGATGCTCTATCGAGGTGCTACACGCTGTTCGCATCGTCCAGGACGAGCTCGAAGCGGAGGGGGGGGTGCTGTGACGGCGGGCTCCGAACCGGCACTCTACAAGGCAATAACACTTCTCGCTCGGAGGAGTGGCCGCGCGCCTTCAGCACCAGGGACAGCTACACAGGGGCGGGGCGCCGGAATACACAGCGGCTGGTCTCTCATGATCACCTACCCTCCCACAGTCGACGCCTGTCTATAAAAAGCCCTCGGCCGGAGCCCTCGGTGAGTAGGAACCAAATGACGTCATGTATAACGCCTGTTTCCTCTCTTCCCACGTCAGACTCAGATATCCCTGAAGGAAGGCCCGATTCCTGGAAGCTCGCGCGGAAGGACAGAACGCGCACGGCGATAGCCTCCCCAGCTTTTCGGAGACGCAGCGCGCCGCGTAAAAAGGGACCCGCCACTTCACTCTCCCGTGGAGGTTGCATCTTCTGTACCTCCCCGTTCTCCTCACCCCCGAGCACGACCGACCCCTAGTGCCTTGTGTGTGAGAACGTGTGTGTGTGTATATATGTGTGCGCGACCACGTGACCACGAAAGTGAAACAAATAAACACAAAAAAGAGCACTGCATACCGTGTCTGCTGTCGTCTATGTTTCCTGAATTACCTGGCCTCGCGACAATCTGACAATATATAATGAGTGTAACACACTACAGGTGCAGTTACCGAGCCGCTGCCCTCCGCCATGTAGCGAGACTCACTGGGAGCCGGTATCGAAGACGGCCGCTTCCCTGGGTCACGTGACTGACGAACGGATTCCGTTCTGGCTCGATTGCTTTTCCTGTATTGAATTTGTACTTGAATTTCCAATCTTGAATTTTCTATCTGAATTTTACAGGTTGAATTTTCTATCTGAATTTCACAGTTGAAATGGATTGTTGAAAATTTCGTTTGACATTCAGAGCACTTAAATTCAAAGATGTTGCTTTTTAAAGTCAAATATTTCAGTTTAATAAATTCAGTAGTATTTAAATGTCAAAATTAACAATTCAACAGTGATTAAATTTCAAAATGTATTTTTCAAAGGCTGATATAATTCAAATAATTATGATGCTAATTTGCTTCCATACAGCTGCATGTTTAGAATAAATGGTTAGAAAAGTAACGAGTCGCGTATAGCCGAATGTAGGGGAGTAAGAGTAGCATTTCTTCTTCACAAAGCTACTCAAGTAAAAGTAAAAAGTAAGCAGTAAACTACTGTACTCATAGAAGTAAATTTTTTCCAAAAAGTTACTCAAGTAAATGTAACGGAGTAAATGTAACTCGTTACTACCCATTTCTGTACGTATATCAACTAGGATTACTCACATAAGAATAAGATTCAAATATTGTTGCATATAACTTATGCTTAAAGCACAGTGATTTTTTTTTCTTCATGTATCCCAGATAGGAAGCTGGGATCAGAGTGCAGGGTCAGCCAGGATACAGTGCCCCTGAAGCAGATAGGGTTAAGCACCCAAGGGCTCAACAGTGGCAACTAACGCCCATAAGCATATTTTATCTAATATATTAATATATTAATAACACAGGTCCAAAGCAGAAATACATTGTCATTATAGGCCAACAAGTATTTACCATTGTACACACTCTTTGTAAAATATTTTGCACATCATTTGGCAGACAACCTTACCTAGATTGACTTACATTTGTATCTCATTATACTGTACATCTGGCAATTTAGGGTTAAAGGCCTTGCTCAAGGGCCAAACAGTGAAAACTTGGTTGTGGTAGGGTTTGAACACGGGACATTCTGATCTGTAGTCCAATGCCTTAACTACTGTCATGTTAAGATTTTTCCCTTCATTAATTGTTTACTGGTATAATTTGTTCTAAAACCAAAGCACACCCGTATTCGGAAGTGCGGGAGTCCTTTGTTCCAGGAAAATTGTACTGTAGTTAAGGTTACCTTGAGATGCATTGTCATTCACTTCACACACTCATGTTGTGAGCATGCACACTGATTGCCATTATATGCATTAAAAAAACATGCAGTGTACCATGTTTTAGGAATTTTTAACAATTCAAATTGATTGCCATTTTCCCTAAAAATTCTATTCCCATTGTAGCACAGGAGCTTCACTTAGGATTTGTGAAATAACATCTGATTACAATTTGAACAGATTTGTCCTGTATTCAAAGGACTTCAAAATCAAGACTATGAATTAAATACAAACAAGTACACTTGCTTGTGGCTGTATTGGCAAAGCCCCCCATGCTCCAAAATCTATGGAAAGCCTTCCCAGAATATAGGAGGTAATTATAAAAGAAAAGAGAGACTACATTAAAATGGGACAACAGTATGTACGTATAGTATATACAGTATGGATGTGATGGTCAGGAGTCCACATACTTCTGGCCATACAGTATTGTATAGTGTGTTTTAATAACTTTGGAAATCAGTTCAAACCAGAAACCTGTAGTTTTTTCCTAATGATTAAATATGACACTTTGTGCAATCTGAAGACATCTGATACAGGAAATACTACTTTTATCTGTCTTGGTTCAACATGGTGTAATATTGTTATGAACTGCTTGCAGTGTTGCAGTGTTTAACCTGACTGGAGTAAAGGCTCATATCTAATTACACATTAATAGATGCAACTTGATGGTGCACATTTAAACCTGTGTTCGGATGGAAGTACAATACCCATAGAAGCTTGCCTGAATCAAACAAAATCAAATTCAGTCCCCGGTATTCCTCGGTGACTTCCTCACTGTTGACAAATGGCTCCCCTCCCTTTTTGCCCTTCAGAAGCTGCACCAGGGCACCATCACAGCGACCCTTTCATAGGAGTCAAATTCACTTAGGTTTATTACCATTGCCTGACTATGACCTTGGTCGTTTCATGTCCTAGACTCCCCCATTGTATTTTTTAGGGTCACAGAATGGAACAGGACAGGAGAGCCCTCAATTATGTTAGCCCTTCACAGCAGACACAAAGTCAATGGAAGAAAAACTGTGGCTGCTTAAAGAGAGAGAAAGAATGAAATGGGACACTTACAAGGGAGTCACTTACTCCATTAGACAAAATAAAAAAGTTGCACATTAGAGTCCAAAATAAGACATCACCGTGTTGAAAATAAGACATACTACACAGCTGTCCCAAATCGATGCTATTTCATTCCAAACTGACCTTAATAATCAAGATCAGATTCGACTTTGGCCTTGGCAACTGTTATTTAAGCAAATATCGGCTTCTACATAGTAGTTAAAGCCACTGTTTCATGTTACAAATGATGCTCTAGTTAGTGTTTGTCACATGCCAGAATATTGTAGACTACACTGATCAAACGTATGGTATTAAAAGCTAAAAGCTTAAAAAAAACGATATTAAAGCAGTACTCTTAGCTAATCTAGACTAGTATTGTGTTGTGTTTTACTAATTAATCAATTATATAATTATGCTATATTACTAGGTTGTTATACCTAATAAATATGTTGACATCTGTGGGGTGTATTTATCAGTCACAATGTTTACTTTCATCCTCCATTTTTTGCCAGAGTGTGCTGGAATAGGAGATAAAAAAAATATATAATATCCCCCAAATCCAAACCTGATCATCCGACAAGTGGCAATTATTTAAAGAAACACCTAATGGACTGATTCTCTGTATACTGTGTTGAAGTAAAATGGCTCACCACAGTGTGCATGTACACGCATACTTACACACACATACACAGAGCACACACATACACACTCTCAAAAGAAAACTCCCTGGTTCGCTCTGACCTCAAAACGACGAGACGGCAGCCTCAGTGTGTATCAGAGTGAGTTTAGTCTGAGTGTTGGTGGGTGGCCATGCCTGAGAGTCAAGATTCTCCACAGCAGATGCCAAAGGCTAGTCTGGCAACGCAACTCCACCGCATCGGCGAGTGAGTTAGAATCAGTTTGTTTATGTGTATAGACTTTTAAAACTAAGCAATGTAAAGTTTGAAATGTTTTTCTTCCTACATAGATTTTTACATCAAATTAGATTAGAATTAGAAATGTGTGAGCCTTATGGAGAGAATGCAGTTGCTATTACTATTCATAGATTTATACAGTAAAATGTGACTGTCTTTTTTTGTCTCATGAAGACGCAAAGCTGCGTGCAATTCTCTTTTATTACTTAATAAAAATATTTGTTCTATATAAATTTTGTGACTGCATGCAGGCCTCACATGGCCACTGAATTTATTAATTCTTGACAGACAATATTTTTTATGTGGGAAAATATTTATTTGTAAAATAAATATTCTTTTGAGAAAATGCTTGAATAAAAGGGTAAACAATTAAACATCAAATTTATGATTATTATTTACTGGTAAGTTAATAAAAGGCTTAAAATCATTCAACTAGAAACTATCACAAACATTGCTACTAGATTAGCCACAAACACACAAAAAAAAGTCAGTGGTGTAGTGGTTAACACTGTCGCCTTGCACCTCCAGGGTCTGGGTTTGATTCCAGCCAGGCTCAATTCCTGTGTCTGTGTGCATGGAATTTACATGTTCTCTGCATGAGTTTCCTTCGAGTATTCCGGTTTCCTCCCACAGTCCAAATATATGCAGATTAGGCTAATTGGTGTTCCCAAATTGCCCGTAGTGTGTGTGTATGTGCCCTGTGATGGATTGGCCTTTCCAGGGTGTAAATGACCTCGTGCTCTAAGTCTCCTGGGATAGGCTCCAGGCCCCCTGTGACTCTGAACACAGGATAAAGCGGTATAGACGATGAGTGAGTGAGTGAGTGAGTATTAGGTGCAGCTCTAACAGACAACCTAATGTCTGGATTGTAAAGCAACCACATCATGTGTATCTGTTATGAGCTCCAAATAGAAGAAGACTTATCTGTCATCTATGTATATATAAAAAAAAAATTTGTCTGTTGCATGTCAGAACTCACTCTTTCAGTAATATCGTTTCAATCTGAAAGAATTCTGTCTGTATATTTGTCTGTATGTCTGTCCAGATTTTGTCGCAACCTCAAACTGGCTTGACGGAATTTACTGTAATGAAACTTTGGTATTTCTTAGGTATTCGCCTGAAGTTAAACCTGTGCCATAAATGTAATCAAAGGTTGGATAGAAGTGACATTATGAGCAGTACCAGATTACATCACAGCATTTAACAACTTGGTGCAAACAACGCATAAGATACTTAACCTTAATAATTTTTTATGAGTAAGGTAGGCAGAGCGTTCTACCACGAAAGACAGGGAGACATGGGCTTACGTAGGCTTCAACCTGAAATACGCAGGCTTCAACCTGAAATAATAATAGCACTGATTATATTAAACCTGATCAGCTTATTTTTAGCTTTAACTTTTTATCTATTTCTACAAACTCGACGGGTACTTACGCTAGTGTATATTACATTACAGCAAAGAATTTTAAGAATAAAATAAGAAAAAAAATTTTTTTATTATTGTTGCATGTCTCAGCTTGTTAGGACGCTTGGGTCTGAGGGCGGGTCAGCCTTGCTCAAAAGCCCAACAGGGGCATATTGGAAGTGCTGTTATTTGAACCCTGCAACCTTCTGATCACTAACCCGGAGCTGTAACCCTCCAGGCGCCACTGTGCTAATACTGATTGTGCTCCAAATCTCTGTATTAGCCTACTTGGAATATTTTAATACATGTATTTGGTTCTGTTTCCAAAAATATCTACAAATTAGTAGTCTATTTTAAACTACAGTGACTCTAAACAGGCATTGTCAACGGTGAACAAATGAACTTTGAACATGCATCATGGAGCTTTCAAATTAATGAATGCTGTCTTTATCTACTCCGCTTCGGATAGCACCATCAAATGAAAGTAGAAACCTTTTGCTTTCTTATCACTTCTGTATTCCTTGCTTAAAACCTCTTATCTTAACTCTAGCTTGTGAAAGAAAAAAGGTATTTCCATCTAGAACCCATGACCTGTTTATTTTGAATAATATGACCATATTAAGTTGTATCCCTAATACAGTATTAAACATAGCCGGAAATAATAGCATGTCTTAACACAAAGGCACTAAGGCGTTAAGTTAGTATTAGTGAGGTAATTTGATCATGCATTCCCAGAGGATGGGAGTGTTTTGCTACAAGCAAAAAAAAAACAAAAAAACCATATAATCCTTATAAAATCCTTATAAATCAAGTGTACTGTATAATACTATCTTTGGATTTAAGTGATCATACAGGTTTGAATTGTATTTAATCATGTAGATTATTTCATAGTTACATATTTGCACACAGCTGCAAACCTAAAATACTGTGTGTGTGTGTGTGTGTGTGTGTGTGTGTGTGTGTGTGTGTGTGTGTGCGTGCGTGCGTGCGTGCGTGCGTGCGCGTGTGTGTGTGTGCGTGTGTGTGTGCGTGTGTGTGTGTGTGCATGCCTGTGTGTATTTATACAAACCAAACACAGCTGTCAGGTCTAATAGCTTTCAAAATGTGCACTTTTATTATAACAGAGAAAGGGCCGTGGACAAATGGCTAACATGCAATGCATATTTTGAATGACAGAAGTCCTTCACAGACAATGGAAATCTTTTTAGTAAAAAGGAGGACAAAGCGATACTTATGCTGATATAATAGTCCAGAGACCAAGCTATCCGAACATGAAGAAAGTGTGTGGCCACTTGATAATAGATGTCATTATACTGAAGTGTTAAAGCATCACACAGTACTTTTGCACAGTGTTCAAGCCAGTATCATCTGTTGTTTTTGAAAGTAAGTAATGACTCAGTGTTCTCTAACAGCTTCTGGCATTGCTGGTATGAGGGATCTAAATAGATATGCGATTGGCTCATTCACAGCTGCGCCAGAATCCAGTTTCCCATAATGCATTAGTGATGCTCTGTACAATGACGTGAATAATGAGGCCAGTTTCGAATCATTGGTGCTCTAAACCTAATGTCAAGTACTGCAATAATGAGATTGTGAATGTGGGATATTTTAGAGTTGCAGTAGGGTTTAAAAAATTTTTTTTTTTAAGAGAGACATTTAAAAACTGATTTAAAATCTGGGATTTTTTTACTTAAAATGGAAACAAAAGGTTTTAGATTTCTGAAATATTTTAACCAGTACGGTAAAGAAAGAGAAAGCTGTACTTAATATTACATTTTAATATATTATTTATTCTTTTAAAAAAAAAATGTGATCTCTAATTTATTTCCTTAGCAAATTCATGCAGATTTGACCAGTTTAATTGCTTTGCACTAAAGGTCAGATTTTCCTAATCTCTTTTGTTGAACTGTTTGTTCAGTGTGTAACAGTTCCAATATGTCACTAATGACAAAAGCAATACAATTTGTTGTATTAGCCACCTGGCCAAAAGAAAAATTCTCACACCTTAATATTTCCTTCACCCGCCTTTTAGCTTTGATTACGGCACACAGTGTGGCGGCCAATTCATGTGTGAAAACCATCCCACATGCTTCCAGAACCACAATCTTTCACAATTTGAGTTCTGGATTATAGCTGTGCCATCAGAGAAGAAAAACTCCATAGATATGATAATCTGGTCATCCAGTACATTCAAGCCATCAGCTGACTTTATTTTATTACATTATGGGTACATCACTTTATGCTCTTCCCTTCTAACTCGACATGCTCATCGCTCTGGGATAGGGGGGAAAATGAACTCATAAGACCATGTGACATTTTTCTATTGAACCAAAGTCCAGTCTTTATGCTGCATTCGAAGCATTTTTATTTCTCAATTAGTCTCATTAACAAATGTTTTTTTTATTGTCTATATAGTGTGTAGACAGTGTAACATGTAGTGTGTGTGTGTGTGTGTGTGTGTGTGTGTGTGTGTGTGTGTGTGTAAATAGATAGATAGATGCTTTATTGATCCCGATGGAAATTCCAGATATTCAGCAGCAATAGAGTTCAAGTTTAAGTAGGTTTTATTGTCACTTCAACCATATACAGTTAGTACACAGTGAAACGAAACAACGTTCCTCCAGGACCACGGTGGTTTTAAATTTACAACATAAATTAACAAAAACTAACTAGCCAACTCAGAGAGGAAGACTATCTACGTTTTAAATTTAAAAAATATATATTAATACAGACAACAGACAACATAAAGTGCACATGCAAATGTAAACAAGAGCAACAAAGTGACAGTGCGACAAACACGACATAACATAACATAACATACTCTGTGGTCTTGAGGTGGTGAATTGAGGTGGTGGAGAAACAGTAAATGTTCCTTAACGTAGCAGCAAGAATTAAAAAAGTTAGTGCAAAAAGTAATCCAGTCATGAATATTGTGCAAAAGAGCATTTACAGCTTGTGCAGCAGTGCAAATAGTATTAATTGTGCAAATAACTTAGTATTTGTGCAAAGAACAGCATGAAAGTGACAATGAAACTAAGTCTGTGTGTGTAATGTACAGTATGTAATAGTGAGAGTAACTAAGCAGACCCTGAAGCTACCAGATGAGATGTTCATAATTTCATTATTAATCACAGCTGTGTGATTTCTACTGACATTTACAATGTGTATTTTATTAATTTATTTATTTTACAAAGGAACTTCACGAGGCATTTAAGCAATCTCTAATCATCACTGTCATTTCTAGTGTTTTTTTTTTTTGTTTGTTTTTTTTCGATCACATTTTTTCTGTTGACAATTGACGACTATCCTTCCTGGTTTGTAATACTGTTTTGGACAGTTCGTAACCCAATTCAACTCATTTTAATGTTGCCAGGTTGTGTACATTTCATATTCTTTCACCTTTAGAGCTGCTTTTTGAACTAATTGCTTTTCTACCTTAAACAGAATGCAATAAAATACAATACTTTGATGTGGACTATTTTAGCAGGTGAAACACATATACTTCCGACACAAATTTAGCATTCAATTCCTAAATACTGTAGCAATCCTCTACTTATTGTTTTCTATTTATGAGAAAAAGTGATGGAGGAGCTGTGCGTACTTTTTGTAGGGCATTTTGCACTTTTCACTAATATGACTGGGCTTCAGTCTGACACGGAATATTCTTTATATGCATTAGCGTCTCCCTCACATGCAATTTATGCGTCATGGTTCTGTCACTATCTACTGACATTTTTAGGGTGAATCACAATATGTTTGGTCTCATAAAATATTCGAGAAAGAAAGAAATAAGAATAACATTCAGGTATGTTAAAGCATGTGATTATGTGTAAGGACATTAATTGTATGACTTTATTAACAGGAAAAGTTTAAGTATGAGGAATATTAAAGTGGACAAAACTCTGTATTCTTATATTAATATACTGTATGCTTATATAATGTTTATTCATATATAGTAATGTATGCTTATTTTACAGTAGGTGGAAACAAGGATGGAATTGCTGTGGAGAAAAATAAAGACCTTGGAAGTGTAACATCAGCAGCATACACCGGTTTGAACGACTGCAGTATCACATTTTGGCTTTTGTGATACCGTCGATCAGCATATCCTTTACTCGTTCATTTACCGTACATGGACTTCAAGTGGCTTGCCATTTTTAAACTGCTCGAAAGAATAGGCACTTGAGCCACACACTAGATAGGAAATGATATCTGGAAATGAAAGAGGATGTTACATGTTCAGATTATTATTCCTGTTCTATTCCTTTTCCTACGCTGTTTGGGTCCGCACCATCTACAAGACAGATATCTACAGATCGACAGATATCTTTCCTGGTGTTTGATGTGTTAGAACCACCTTTTGACTTCATGAAAGAACACAGCTAGAGGTCTTTTTAAGCTTTAACTGTGTGTGTGTGTGTGTGTGTGTGTGTGTGTGTGTGTGTGTGTGTGTGTGTGTGTGTGTGTGCGCGTGTGTGTATGTCTGTGAATATTTTTGTAGCATCTAAACAAATAACTAACTGAACTAAAATGGCAGAATGATCCCATTATGGAGTGCAATGTGGTATCATTTTCCAAGCACTATTCAAGTCATACATTTCCAAATGCAATTCGTTTATTTATTCAGTAATAAATTCATTTATTCTGCTTTATCCTGATCAGGGTTGCAGTGGATCCGGAGCCATATCATGAGGCAGGAATCCACGGTGAAAGGGATGCCAGTATACTGTATTGCACCACACCATGCACACCCATTCCCACACTCAATTACACCATGGGCGATTTGGCACAGTCAGTCCACCTACAGTACTGAAGTGGTGTTTGCAAGGTAAAAAGAAAGTCAAATAGACATATGCAGAACGTGCACAGAAACTCCACACAGACAGTGACTCAAGCACAGAATTAAACCACGAGCTGCAAGATTGTCCAAATTACATATTCATGTATGTTTGTAGATTCAGGCATATTTAATATTGTTAAATGCATAGGCATCTTTCCCAGCCAAGAAACATCTTATTATTATACACAGACATGCAACAAGTAAGTGGAGCGCTTATGTTATCTTTAAGCATGCTAAAATTCCAACAATTTGTAATCCAAAAATCTAAAATTTCATTGTAATTTTTAGCATGCAAGAAGTAAGTAGACAGCTTATGATACAGTATGTTTAAGCATGCTAAAAATATCAAATAAAAATGTATTTGGATTTGGATTACAAATTGTTGGTCAATCAGATGATGGACTGTCCCAACGATAAATAGCTAGGAATCTTGTAATCCCCTTTGTACCTGTAACTACCCCAGTGGAAAAAAAAAAAAAAAAAACTTTAGTGTATTACAAATATAGTGAAATCTTCAATAGTACATTGCAAATATATTAACAAAAAGTTGTACCATCAGTTAATATTAAAAAAGTATACTAACATCATGCTTTTACAAAATTTTGGAAATTAAACTTTAAACATACTTTAAAATAATTGTATCATAGTACACTTTCCAAAAATATATTATAGGAAAATATACTTTAAGTGAAAGGTTGGTCTAATTTCCAAAGTACACTTATTTAAACTTTTTTTTTTTCAATTTATTTTTAGTATATATTTTTATATATATATATGCTTGAAATAATCATTGTACAAATGTACAGAAAGTATACCTTAGAATACAAATTTTTAATATACGGTAGTCTCAGTATATTTTCAGTTACATTTAAATGTATTTATTTATATGTACTTATTAATGCTTATATTTAGTGCACTACTCTCTTGCGCGCTTTAAGACACGTTTTTGCACGCTGAATCTCTCTCTCGCGGGGCGCGCTCTCAAACTCGTTTCTGCGCACCGAAACTCACTTTTGCGCGTTCAAGGTTTATGTTTACAGTCTCTCTCTCTCTCTCTCTCTCTCTCTCTTCTGTGCGCTCACTATCATAAAGCTGTACACTTGCACAAACCGCAGCAGCATTATAACGCGGCAACACTAGCCAATCAAAAACTGGAGGCAGGCACATTCTGACTGACTGCTTTCTGATTGGCTCCACAGTTCTTCCGCTTCTAGTTTGAATTAATGGGTGGAAGCTGCAATATTGCGTGCGTTAGTTCGTATCGTTATTATTGTTATATTCATCGGCATAAGGTAAATTGGTTTATATGTTTTTTGTTGGGTAATTTGTAATTAAGTACATAGTTTAAACTATGGAATGTGTTGTTTAATGTGTTATTCCTAAATCTTGTGCACCTTCCCTCTGGTATAATGCTCCGTAGCTCTCGGCCTGTTTTCAGTCTCAACACACCAGGTTTGAACAAATACTGTACCTGTATATTCTAATACCAATGTCTGTCTTTGTTCAGACAACAGTTTACATTTTAGTTTGTGAGACAACCTGACGTTTTGTTGAACACAAATAAACTATAGTAGTGCTTTTTTGTAACCTTGTGCAAATTAAATCTGTTGAACTCATGAATAAAATCTACCTCAGTAATGTAATGTGATGTGTTTCAAAAACATGTTAAAGTGTATAAAATGCATTCAGCATTTATAAATTGTCCTAAACACCTTTAGTGTACTTGTAACACATTTACAATACAGTATTATGGAAGACCGTGTGTATTATATTATATAAAGGTATATTTGTATTAACCACAAAGTGTACTTTTTTTAGTATTTGTAATTGGCCAGAAGTATAACAGCATGCTACTGCTGCAATAAGAATATACTCATAGTAAATGTATTTGTAACACAGTAAGAATTGCTGTAATGTACTTATAATACATTAAATATATGCTTAAAGTTAATTAATTACTGTCAGGTGTGTGCATTAGTACACACAGCCATATACTTTAAGTGTACTAAGTATACTTAAAGTTGTTCCACTTTAGCACACAGAAGTATACTTAATACACTTAAAATTGTGCTTTTGTACAATTTAATTACAATTTAAATACACTTAGTACAAAATTAGTTGTTCCAAAATAGCAAACTTCAAGTATAGCAAACTTCAAGTATAATATTCATTAATCTGGAGCAAGTACACTTCAGTATGCTTTAGCACGCCAGGTTTTAATATACTTAGCATACTTTTTTTTTACTTGGGTAAATTCAAGTTAAATTAAAAGATCAGTGTAACATAGCAGTGGAATCATAACCTTATTGACCAGGACCTTCTGAAAGACTATGCTGTTGGAACATCTGTCAGGACCAATCATCTCATTTTTATGCCTAGGTCATTGGCCAGGCAGACACTGTGCAGTTTTTATTAATAGTGTAATGATGTATTAAACCACACTGTCTGCAACCTGCAAACTTTTCGCTTACACAATGTGTTTGTTGTATGTGTAACCCTTGTGTGAGTTCATGTTTTTTGTTACTGAGTCAGTATTCACGAGTTATTGGGTTTTTAAATTAACACAGCCATAGCAATTGATTAAAAAAACAAAACAATTTATTGATAGAAGTGCTATTTTTGTGATAAAATGAAGTAAAACAGAAAAATCAATTATAATCAAGATCTGGGTGGGGAAAAAGGATCTTTATCATGAACAAATATATAAATGAAACAGGCTTTTATCAGTAATTATCTTTATTTCTTTTAACTTAATGAGAAATTTAACATGTTCGTGTCAGTCTAAGCAAAAAGAGCCCCCTGAACAGATACCCATGCCAGTCTACACAACACAACAATCCTACTGAACACACAGCCTATTCATGTCATCCAATACACAATATGAGGGGCAGAGCTTTACTGTGTGTGTTGCTGATGTATTTCTTGTACTTGATGAATGTACACTGTGTCGTTCTGGCTGAGAATGGATTAGATTTGGAACTGGCTGAAGTTAACATCAGGCACAGACAAAACTAAACTCTGAATTTAGTTTTGTCCGCATCTGATGTTAACTTCAGCCAGCTCCAAATCTAATCTATCCATCCATCATGATACATGATCTCACCTTAGTGCGCTTATGTGTGTGTGTGTATATATATATACAAATAAAATTCACTCACACACACACATATATATACTGTCACTATCATGTCCTGTTTACACTTCAAAACATCTACCCCAAATTTCTGACATGCCAGAACTCCATAAGATCATCCACCAGCCACATCTGTGACGATTCAGGTACTGGCTTTCTGTTCATACTGCACATCAAATGACAACTGATTGTGTCTGGTTATAAAATTTGTCAGGAGTGACTGATTCAGAAATAAAATAGCTTTAAAGGCACAAAAGGAAAGCCATTACTCTGTTACTAATTCTGTTTACCACGTTTTCTTTAAAGAGCACGCTGGACATGCAAAGCCACAGTGCTAACCGCTTTGCCACTGTGCCTAAAAGTTAATAAAATATTGCTGACTCATTCTGTAAAGGCCTGGAGCTTATACCAGGGAATTTGAGGCACTAGGCGAGGTACTTTCTGGATACGCTACTAGTATATAAGCTACTAATAAGCTATTTGCTTAATGTAAACACCTGTACCAATAGACATGAATTAGGAGAGTTTTTACTGGGATTGCTTAATATTTTCACAGCTGAAATAACAGCACTTAAGTATAAATGAATTTTAACATGCTGGAATCGTTTTTAAGACAAATGTTAATCTTTACCTGATTTACTTTTTCGATTTGTCATCTGTGATTCACTCTCTGATTACTGAACAGTTGTGTATTTGATTACTGAACAGTGTTTTTGACTGACCATGAAAGAAGTACAAGATGCAAACATAATTTTTTTATATACTCTCTTTCCCACTGATTGTAAAAAGATATGTAGATTCAAAATCTTGCTAGGTTCATTTTGGTACAATTTCCCAATATTTAACCACCAATCCTATGGAAGCCAATACCATGTAATGTTGTCACACCAAACAAAATTTTGTGAAATTACAGTAGTTTCGAAATATACTGTATATAGGTGTTTATCTTTGTTGCAGGCAGACATGTACGTGGGCTTCAATCTTGAAGAGTAGTTCAAGATTCAAAATCACTGATTACATTAAGTCTGATCTGATCAGCTTACTTTTAGCTTTAACCTTTTAAGTATTTCTAAAAAAATCTTTACCCGTTTATCACTGACGGATAACAACGCTATTTAACAATGTTTAATGAGTAGCTAATAGAAACCTGTAGGAATTTGACCATAAGACTGTGTCTGTTTACTATTTTATTTGGTTGTGTGTGTACCAGGGTTATTGTAATAACCCAAAATGGCATGTTTTTGTGGTACACTCTTGTAAGCCAACCTTTTGCAATGCTCTTTTTTTTTTTTACTCAGCAGGTCAACAAACTCAGTTGCGCGTCACAGATGACGCAAAAATGCTCGATCTTTTAAGAGCCATACGGAGAGCTAGGGTGTAGAAAACGGTGCTTGGAGAGTAATTTGCAGGTTGGGTGTGCAGCGTGTCAGGGGCGGGGTCGGGGGACAGGTGGTTACCCTGCGCGCGCTGTCTCTTTAAGGGTAGTCTCGTGCCGCGCGCTGTCTCTGCACACTGAGCTCGCGCGCGTCATGTCTTAATTACAGCGCGGAGCTCGCGCGGAGCAGGTGCATCACGTAGCTTCAGCGGGCACGTGCATGCAGTGCAGACAGCTGGAGCAGAAAGTCCGTTTCTCGAGCTTCGTTATCTTCACCAGTATCTGTCTAGGTTAAGACACAGGGCTCAGGCATAGTTTGAATACTGATGTGTGTGTGGTTACTCATCTCGCAAGAGTAGTTCAAGTAAGATGCGCTTTTTCTCGAAATGCGACAGTTTCGGCTTGTTTGTGTGTGTGTGTTTTATGAGTATTGTTAATAGTTAAATACTTTTTTCCCCGGTAACATGCGCACTCCATAAATATGGGACTTGCCGTTTTCGGTGTCTGTTCACGCGCTCATTCCACGCAAATATCACTCTGTTGCTGTACAAGTCGAAACAAACCTAGGCTCCAGGACAAGAGGGACAATGATGTTACTGGTCAGAAAAAGCGTCATGCTGTTTTTCATTCAGACCTGCCTATGCACAGGTAAGTTTCAAAAGAAAGTGAACTAAAAAAATAAATAAATAAGTTCTAGGATAAAAATGGAAAACCGTAGCACTAGTTACAAAATGTACATCCTGTGTTAATATTTGCTTTGATAGATAAATATTAATAATGGCCATTTACATATATTATTCATATTTAATGAATAATCAGCTTTAAGTATGATATGCCATGTGCAAGTATTAAACTTTATACTTATACCTATCCTATTCATATTTTGTATTTATGGTCTGTTTATTCTGATTCATTGACTCATTGATTTATTGCTAATAACCACCACACACACACACTATTGATTCCTGTGTAACTGTTCTCACAACCTTTGTATGGATCATTTGTGTTGCATGAAATGTGTAAAACTGGCGTGTGTCTGTCAGTCCAGATGTTTCACTCACTGCATTATGCATACACACTTGACAGCAACAAAGGTGCAGACCCCTAAAACCGTTTATATAATACAGCAGCAAGCAGAAGTGCTAAAGGCATCTGATGATATAATCAAGGATATTCATCTAATCAGTGCTGCATCAAATCTCCAAAGTCATTATGTTATTGTTTGGTTGGGTTGCACAGGGACATCACAACAACATTCTATGTATTAAATGTCATTTTTCATTCTGAACAGTGAAAGGCTCTTTTTTTTCTGCTTAATCCACCAAATGAACCCAAAGTGTAATCGTCGTTAATTTTGTATTCTAGGTTGTACGTGAACTCAGTATGAAGCAGTTCACCGACGTAGGTGTTGCTACAGCATTTAAAGGGAATTCAAATGATAGAATAGGTTTTGACTTTATTTGAATTAATGCATAATGTATAATTAATGTAATATACAGATGAATCAACAGCTGCACAGTTGCATTTACTCTTGCTGTGAACATACTGTATATATGAATTATATTTCCCAATTTTAAGCTACAATTATGCCTCTCTAGTTTATTAAAATCTGAAGTGTTTGTTGTGTTTACAGGGAGGCTTTTGCATAAATCGAATCAAATGAAGTTGATTAGCCTGTAAACACTGATGTTCAGATTTTACTTCTTAGCGTGTTAAGCCGACTGGTTATTCAATTAATAGCATTAGAAAGATTATGGAGATTGACATGATTATACATTACAGATTTACCTGTAGGCATATTCAGCTAGTTCACAAAACTGCCCATGTGCAAACTATATACGTAACCGTGAGACAATGTTGTCCAAAGCAAATAAGCGATAGTTTAATCATGCAGGTCAGCATTCCTGTATTGGCCTTGTGTGTGTGGAGCAGCACATAGAGGGGTTTTTAAATCCACATTAGAAGCTTGCCCCAGGCCCTTTACTGGAGATGGCTGTGCTAATGCAATGAAAGAGCTGCAAATATAGAAAATTGCAGTGACTTTTTCTGCCCTGGCTTGCTGCCTTGTTTGCCAGTTAAATAAAAGTAGTGTGTGAAATGAATGTGTTAATTCTGTAGGCAGTGTGAAACATTTGTTCGCTGCAAGAAAAAACCTACAGTACATAAATTGATAGTTGAACCTTTTGTTTAATTAAAACAATTAAATCAGTCTAGTATGTCTGCAGATATTTAGTAATGAATTTTGGTGATTTTTTTTTATTTCTGGTTAAAAACAATCAAACAGTGATGGGGAAAGTTTGTGCTCCATCTGTTATGGCTACGTTCAGGAGTACTGCTCCCTACTCAACTGTACTGCTTTAACAAATGTTTTGGTGTGGTAGAATGTAGGTCCAAATTTAAGGTGTAGCATAAGACGTTATTATGATGACACCACATGCTTTAAAAGTGCACACATACTGTACTGTATATCAACAGTTATACTAGTAGTTTGCATCTTGAGTCAAGTATAAGTGTGTTTGCATTACAGTTTAAAAGAACTACATGTTCTTGTGCTCTAAACTTTTGAACACATTTTTTCTGCATCATTTCAGCTCCAACACTTGGGTCCAGGAGTATTGGTCTACCAGTGGTTGCTAAATCAGAATGGCTTCAAAGCAGGGCAGATTGTTCATTGTTTGGCCAACAGACGGTCTCTGTATTCTATTTATATTTCCAAAATTAGTTTCTGAAATGTATTAATAATGATAATAATAATAATAACATTCTTTCATTGTTGACTGTCTGATGTATTTTGTATCTCTAAAAATAAGGGCATTGTTTTTTTTATTACATGAATAATGCCAGTCTCTGTGTTTTTTTTTTTTTCTCTCCTTTTTTCTGGGGAAAGCAAATGTTTTATTTGGGTTTCTGCTGTTCATTTAGCAAACAGTCAAATATTCCTTAATGGCAGTCATTCAAACTGGAATTGCTCATTCTACCAAATTGATTTGTGTAATATCAGGAGATTAAGCTGATGGATCACCGCAGGATTTTTAAATCAACCATGGCATCGGGAAAGTCTTCCAGAAATCATTAACTTATTAGGGATTAAACTGAGGATAAGCAGGAAAAAAAATCTGTGTGGTTTGTGCCATTCAGTGGCTTAAAGTTGTTCAGGGAGAAACAGACCACTCTGTTTGAATAGAGTAAAAAAATGGCATTACACAAATAGACCCATCAAAAATTATATAAAATAAAATAAAAAAAAACCCAGGGGCGCTTCCAGAACGGTCAAATCATTGGCCTGCCTGGCACAAAAAAAAACGTGTGAGGAAAAATGACCGAAATTGGTTAAAGAATTATCCAGTACATTATTAAACATGAGTGGGATGGCGGTGAACCATTAACTTCATGGAAGTAGATAGAAAAAAAAAAACAGTTTGACCATGATAAAGTGATATCACTTAAACACTTAAAGTTACATTAAAAAAAATCACACAGCTATGTCTAATAACGCATATTGTATGTCTAATATTACAATACAGTATTAAAACCTGGAGATGCTGAACCATTAAGTTTGTGAAAGAAATTGCGTCATAAAAATTCAACAGTAGTATTCACAGCTATGTTTAATATTTTTAAGTAAAAATAAGAACATTTCTATATGCACAATGTGACAAGAACTCAGGATTGGGACTAAACAGCCGTGTGGGAATAAGAAAACCCACTATCCGGCTAATATTATAAAAAGCTTCAATTCAAGCCTTTATGCCCGTTAGCACCTGGAGGAAGTGTGAGCATAAAGACTTGAATTTGGAGCAAGGGAAAATGGTCATGCGGCCTGATGAGTCCAGATTGACCCATTGAGTTCAGTCTGATGGGTGTGTCAAGCCTCTGGAGGCAGTGTTATTATCTGGGGTTGCTTCAGTTGGTTATGTTAAGTCTCTGCAGTGTTATGTGGCAATAAAATGAAGTCAGCTGATGACCTGAATGTACGGAATGACCAGGTTATCACATTTATGGATTTTTTAAATTCCCTGTTGGCAAAGGTATATTCCACAACTAAAAAAAAATTTATTGTGGGAGCATGAGAAATCATTTGCACTTGTGAACCTCCCACCACATTGAGCGCAGTAATCAAAGCTGAAGGCATTCAAACTAGATATTAGAGTATACCACCTTCTTTTTTGGCCACGCAGTGTGTCTGTTCTGTTCTGTGCTACAGTATAAATGTTTCCTTGCATTAGGCTGACCAATTTCTGAGTTTCTTTCTCTCCTTTAAAATCTCTTTATGCAAGGTCAGTATTAGACCTTGTATAAATTATGATCCTTATTTATTTAATACATTCGTTTGAGACTGTTATTATATTATTTACATATCTCTAAGGTAAACCACTTCTTAAATACATCACCTTCACTCAATTAGTCTAACAAAACCCTAGTTAGTCTCTAAGGAGGCAGAAGGAGATGCATGTTAAATATTGGTTTATATTAATTAATGAGATGCATTACATAACAGTGTAGCACCTAGTTATGCTGCAGTGGTATTAAAGGGGGGGAAAGGCTCCAGTGTGTCTTGTCTTTCACCAGCACGGGTCTTATGCTCCACTGGAGCTGCATGAAAGCTTTGATCGAACAGCAATTGAAGTTAACTTCTGACACTCAAGGCCTCAAGATTAATCCCAGTTTGTTCTGCTCTGGTAATTCCTTCCAGTGTTATCACTTACTACTTCCCCAGAGGAGTGTGTCTAAAATGGGAGGAAGGGAATTGATGAAGACTGGTCAGTATGATTGAAAGCCTGTACTGTAGTTGGAACGATATGCTTTTAATATGGTGAGAAATTATTGCATGATGCACTTTTCTGAACTTGTGGAACCCTTAGTCGTAGCCCAATAAACTGTTACCAACAACCAGCAATAGCACACTGGCAAATTAAAATATAGAGGGTTTTTTTGTATTTGTGGCTTATATCATTGTGTGCCTTGTATAATTATTATTTAGTTTCTTTAATTTTACTTTTTAAAATTTTTTTATAAAAACTATTTATGGTAGCGATGTACTGAGATGTACACACTCTGTGTTTGTTTGGCCCTTGAGATCAAAGTATAATTTGATATAATATAATTTGGGTTTCTCATTTAACATGACATTTATTAGTATCAAACGTTGTGCGTTCGTTCTGACGCGTAATGCTTGCTCTGTATTGTCTCAAAATTCGTATCGCAATGGTTATAAAAGTCTGTTTTAAAATATTTGACGAACACTTTTTCCTTTATTTTTGGAGAAGAGAAGCAATTAAAATTCTTTGTTCCTTATGGCTTTTGAAAGAGCTGCTCTCTTTTGTCTGTGTTCAAGCTGTCAGGGTATGAGCTTATCCTTGAGATGCACAGCAAGAATAATTATCCAGTGCTCCTTCATTAGACACTGTCACACACTCCCCTTTTACCAAAGCACAGAGAGGTGTCTCAAACATTCAGCCTCATGGAAAGCAACCCATTATCTGCTTTTTGATTAAGCTGCTGTAGAACATATTGTCGCTCGTGACATATTGCACTGCGATTATAGCATAAAGGTCTAATATTTGTTTACCAGGAACTGAATTTCTTATATGGTTTATATTAGAGCTCCTAGACTCTTTTCCTACATTATGATTTCAATCAATATTTATTTTATTTCCACCTACGGTGGAAGTCCTGCTTTTTCTTTAAAAATGTAAAATGGCACTTGCTATAAAATAATGCATGAAAATGCATTTTCGGTCTTGTATCAACTCTCATGCTGGGTTTTATCATGATAATCTTCTTACATTCTGACCTTTTCTCTACTAGTGTTCGGGTATGCTTTAATGGACAGAAAATATATTTATGTATTATCATATTTAAACTAAGTGCAGAATTTTCAAAGTAAGATATGTAAGGTGAACAAAAACGAATAATGGTAAATAACCTGTAAAAAGTGTTCTGCTTATGTTTAATCAATTAAATAGAATTAAATACATTTACAAACTTTTTTTTTAATTATTAAATTGGCATAATACCAATATGTGAAAGCCAAACTTCTGAACAATGATTTGGATAGAAGTGTTTTACTGTAAATTAAAATGCATGTGGTACTGTATATTTATACCATGGAACAGTAATAATCATGCTTTAGGAACTTTTTCCCCTATAATTAGAGTTATTGATACTGTACTTTGTACAAAGCTGTCTTTGTCCCCCCAACCTCATTTCCACTGCCATTATCCTCTTCTCAAGGATGCCATAGCAACACAACTCAGTCAGCCATGAGGTGCTCATTTCCTGGAATCTAAGAATATGAGATATGTTCTATCTGTGTCTGGCTCTTATCTGCATCTCCATCTCAATTTAGTCCCACGAGGGGACGTGCGGTTCGTTTTCTGTGCTTTCTCTCCTGACGGCATCCGTGCCAAACCCCAACTTTAATGTCAGCTAATTTTTACTTTCTCACTCCTTTCGTCTGCACGTCCAGACTCTTCGAAAGCCTAATAGATGCTGAGTCATCAACTCTTCAGACTCGCTCCATCACCAGCCATTAAACGTCTACTCCACTCCCGTACTTTCTGATGTCATCTGAAGCCGGCAGTTTCATTTCATTTAACTTCAACACAAAATGCCCGTTTGAAATATTGCAGTATTGACTTTGAGGCAAATAAAAGTGTGTTTTCACCTGTAGAAGCCACATCTGATTTAATCACTACCTGTCAGGCAGAATGAAAGTTAAAAAGCTTTCTGGAATAGCTGCCTTTTTCGATGTGTTTTTTTTTTTTTCTTCTCCTTTTTTTTCAGAATTTGTTTAGTCTGAAATAGCATCAAAAAACTTTCGGTCAATTTCCTTGATTTTTAATTCTATGAATTTGAAAAGCTTTTTAGACATCCAAGCCATTTTTGATGCGTTTGGTTGTATCATAAAACCTTTTGTATGGAACGTCTAGACAGGAACAGCACTAAGCACTTTGAACAGTGTAAGTTGATTTCCTTAATTTCCCACAGGCTCTCGGTTGCGTCTGGAGGACACTCCGCCTCGGATTGTAGAGGACCCGTCTGATCTAATTGTGTCTAAAGGTGAACCAGCCACGCTGAACTGCAAAGCTGAGGGACGACCAATGCCAAATGTGGAATGGTACAAAGATGGAGAACATGTAGAGACAGATAAAGATGACCCACGTTCACATCGCATGCTGTTGCCCAGCGGCTCGCTCTTCTTCTTGCGCATTGTACATGGCCGCCGCAGCAAACCTGACGAAGGCGTCTACACCTGTGTTGCCCGTAACTACCTCGGCGAGGCAGTGAGCCGCAATGCCTCACTGGAGGTTGCCAGTAAGTCCCTTTATTTATTTTGCTCATTATGCTTATTCATAACAAGGAATTCATGTCATCTCGATTTCTTTGGTTATTGGAGTAACATTAACACATTAAAATGCTTGCCATGATAGAAAGGCAGAAAAACACACACCACATCCTGCTAAGCATAAGGATCGCGTACCCGGCCTCTAGACTCCCCTGATCACAATCCGATCGGGCGCCCATGGGATGTGCAATTCCAATCCATGGACCCCCACCGTACAACCCACGGCATAATGTTTTGCATTGTAATGTTATGGCTGATCGGTGTATGTGATTTTTGAACAATACATTTCAAAGCAGTCAGTATGGAATGAATTCCACCATTGCTTCTCTAATAAGCAGCCACTCTTCTGTGAAGGCTTTTTGCTTTACAGATCGTGACAATAGAGATTTGTGTTTATTTAGCCACAAGAGCAGTTGTGTTGGGCACTAATGTTGGTAAGAAGGCCTGGTATACAACCACTATTAATATGTATCCCAAAGATTTTTCATCATGGTGTCTTTTCGTTTGTTACAGACCATTTTGAGGCAGTGGACAATTGTTCTTTTCGACTTTTGTGATCACAGTTTGTAAAGGGTTCACACATGAATGTACTGTATGTTTTAATTAAAAACCCATGCTGAGGGTTAGATTATAAACATAAACATAAATGAAGCAGATACCCAAGGTACCAACCAGGCTTATGCATGAACTGTATAATGATTAAATGGCAGTCAAGCACAGCTGATTTATACAATTAACAAAATTTGTTTATGAAAAAAAAACCTCTCCAGCAACCAAATTTTCCCTCTCGTCTGTTCCAACCACTATCACCAGTATACTAATCACTGGCCTGATTTGATTATCTTCTCGCTGTCTCATGCTTTAAATTAAATATCTTTTTTATGCTACAAGAAAGTTTGGCACTTTGGAAGAAAAAATATGAAGAAATGAGAGGTGGATCAAGTCTATTTCAGAAATTTCCTTCCGGATCATCAGTATCGATCTACAGTATCTATCTATCCATCCATCCATCCATGCATTCTTCTATTGTACTGTTCGTAGTCACAGCAGTCTTTAATAATAAAGCAAAAACATTGCATTAGTAAGTTATATCTTTTGAAAGAGCAGTTCATGTTCATAGATTCCGAATTAACAAATACTTTTGTGTTATAAAATAAACATGCAACCTTAAACTTTGTAAGTGGAAAGCTCAAGCTGACTCATTAACAGGATAAAGAGCAAATTAACAAGTCACTGTCTTTCATGTTTGCCTTAGTGAATATGCAATTTCTCATGTTTCTGCTGAGAAATGCAGGGTGGACTTCTTTGGAAATAGATTCATTTCACACCTGCAGTGTGATTTACTAAGCCTGACAGATACTTTGGGAACAGAAATTGTGTGTCAGAAAATGTTCAAGGTTGGACAGAAACCACAGGGTTCGGGTTAATTGAGTAAACCAGAGCAGACAAACTGAAAAAGGCCAGGTAATATTCAAGACCAGAAAACAGATGGGTCAGGGGATCTACAAATGAGCTGAACTAAACAAAGACAGAATGTACATCTAAGCTAAACAAAAAAAAGTCAGATCTACAGGGGGTGAATGATAGGGATACATGACTTAGGAATGTCAGTGAAAAAAAGCAGTGAGATGCAAGGATGTGAGATGCTGGTTATTTAAAGGAGTCAGTGTAAATGTAAATGTGTGGATGATTACGGGTACAGATACCGTGAATGCCAGTGTGTTATTTGTGTCTTGTAATTATTTTTGTGATTAGTTTTGTAGTTTTATTATGGAAATAGTAGGCAGATGCAAATATAGTTATGACAGTACCTGAAAGTGCTCACATATTGCTCCTGATGATGGTTGTGAACTCTTCAGATACGGTACAGGTGTTGGATGTCTTGTCCTAAGAACAGGAATATTCGTCATGTCCATGTCCTTTCTGAAAATCAGATATAAATGCGGCTACCACCATGCCCTCGAATTCAGCGAGTTTCACGTAGGCGAGTTGTCCGGTGAGGAGGACCAGGAAGTAGAGCTTACATGACATGGCCGGAGAAGGTATGTGACAAACGATACCGGCAGGGTAATCAAAGATCATACATCACCTCATTGATTTAGTGGATGATCCAGTGGTCCAGTGTAGTGATACATCAGTTTCCCGCATGCTCGATAAAAATAGAGGTCCCTAATAGAAAGCGTATTCAATCCTCTGGTTCATATTGGTGTTGCAGTGGGGCAGTGATTGGCAAATTCTGCATGCTGTCTTAATTATTCCACCTAACCTTTCCTGAACTAGTCATCGATTTTGGGTGTATCTGTTTGCAGATACGCCAGGAGAAATGTAGGGCTTGTTAAGTACACACTGAAAGGGGGTGAGTTTGCTCTGCCCCTACTCTGTATGCATGTTACAAACTGAAAACAATCAATGTGTCCATTAAAACCTTCCAGGCTTAGGATGTGAATCGAGGTTCGTTTTATCTGAAATGTGTATTTGTAGATGCCAGAGTAGCTGGAGACATGCCTGAAGTAAACAAATCAGGAGGTACTGTCAGACATAAGGTCCAATATAGACCTATATGGTTAATAGTAAATACGTGATGAAATCTGTGACTATGTATAACTAAGGATAGTAAGGAATAATAAGTTTACAGCATTTTTTTTAGATATTGGACAGAGATTACCAACATTATTGAAAAATTGAACGACCCAAGTGCATATAGAAAGAGCAGAATGAGGTGCAAGTAAATGCAATCAATAAGCTGGTGTGCTAAGTTGACAAGACAGCATAGCTAGAGGTAGAATTCTGCGAGTTCCCACAGAGAGCAGTGGTTGTGACCGTGATTATCAAAATAATTGTCGGTTTCAGCCATAGTCGTATATAATCCTGCTTAAGGGCTTCTGCTGATGATAAAGAGTAAAGCCAGGACTTTCTTTTACACAGTCATTAGTGTGATACAAGAAAACAAAAAAACTTTTTATATTTAACGCAAAAAAAAATTGTTCTATGCCAATATTTGCAATAATTAGCTATGAAATTAAAATCCCTTGACTTATTTATTGTAGATTCCAGTTGTAACACCAAAACAGTTCTGATCCTCTAATCTTTGTAAATTTGAATTTGTCCAGCACATCCCACAGATGCTCAATCAGAATGAGATCTGAGGAATTTAAAAAATAAAAAATAAAAACGTTGAACTCTTTGTCTTGTTCCTCAAACTGTTGCTGCACAGTTTTGTGGTCTGCAGTGTGGCAGGGCACATTGTCGTGCTAGAAAACGCTACTGACATTAGGGAATATTGTCACCATGTACTTCGTCAGCAGAAATGTTCAGAAAGGTGGTACATGTCAAAACAACATCATCATGAATGGCAGGACCGAAGGTCTCCCAGACTGCCATGCTGCATCCACCTGCTTATTCTCAGAGTGCATTCCAGAGTGATCACTTCCGTAGGTAAACAATGCACATGCAACCGGCTGTTAACATGATGTAAAACATGTGCTTCATTAGACCATGTGAATTGTTTTGCTCAAGTGCACGTTGTAGGTGCTGTCAGTGGTAGACGGGGATCAACATGGGCACTCTTGCAGGTCTGTGGCTATATAGCCCTATACAGAACAAGCTGTGATGCACTGTGTTTTCTGACATATTTCATTAATAAACAGCAATAATGCTTCCAGCAGTTATTTCTACAATAGCTCTTCTGTGGGATCAGATCAGATAAACTAGCCTTTGTCCCTTGCTTTGTCCCATACTTGAGCCTTGGGTCCCCATGACCCTCTGGTTCTGGTTTACCAGTTTTCTTTCCTACGCTAACCACTGCTTACTAGGAGCACGCACAAAAGTCTTGCCTCTTGTTGCTCTGACCAGCTGTCTAGCCGTCATACAGTAGCCCTTGTCAAAGTCACTCAGATTCTTATGCTTGTCCATTTTCCTGCTTGCAACACGACCACTCAACAACTTACTGTTCACTTATTGCCCAAGATATCCTATCTTCGATTGTAACAGTATAATTAATGCATGTATATGTTGAAGCCAAAGTTGTCCACAAAACTAAAAAAAAAAAAAGTTAAAGTGCACAGATAGCTGTAAGCATGGAATTCATGCTTACAGTCATTCATTGTCCATAAAACAAAAGTGGAAATCTTTTTGATCCACCATTATGCCAATAAAGATATTTAAATGCATATAGAACATAAACTCTAACCATCCCTAACTTCTCCTGGAATAAACTCCAGGCTACCTGTCACCCTCTACAGGATAAACAGTATAGAAAATGAGTGAAAAAAGTATTTAAACTCGACAGTTTGAAAAATCTATAAAAAATGCTGTAATTATACAAATTATATGATTTTAAGATGATCTGAGATTTACATGAACAACATAATTAGAGAGTAAATGTTTGTACAAACGGTTTGAGGATTAATCCATCCATATATATATTGATCGATGAGGTCCTTTGGCACAATGTGATGAGTGTTGATTATACAGACTGCCTGGATTCACATAGATAACATAATTGTGACATTGCAAACATAATACAAACCTTGTTTAAATATTGTTTTGCATGTGACACATACTGTAGCATACAACATGTACCCTAATTATAAACACCACTGATCAGATTAAACATGCAGTTTAATACTCTTCAATGTGAATCTTAGGAAGATCGTCAACTTAAACTCTTGAACCTTGCTCCATCTGATGTTGCATGTAATGAATTGACTTGATTCAAGTCTGAAGTAGGTTCTTTAAAGCTTTAGATGATCTCAGTAGACTTTAATATTCTATTACTGGCATGCCACACACAGTCAAGGTCTCCATCTTCTCTTATTTGATAAGGAAATGTTTATTCCACACTGCTGAAATCTTGATACGATGCAATAGAAAAGCCAGAGTCACAGAAAGTGCATTGATTTGTAAAAGAAGCATAACAGATTAGAGTGGCTTCATTAACAACATTAAACAGCAGTTTAGTACCAGCCCATTTCCTTGGCTGGATCTAATTCTCAGCTTTAGTCAGAAACAGCTTGTAGCTGAATGACCTCATCATGAGACTGCTTCAAAGATAATTATGTATTTATGCTTAGGAACCCTTATGTACTATTTGCTTGCTTAAGTATTTACTTATCAGAAATGACTCTTGCATGTAGCAGTGCTTTACCTTGTTTAGCCTTAGTATCTTAAAGCTTGAATTTGTAACTGGCTCTGGATGAGATCATCTTCCAAATGCTGCGAATGGCGTCACATGCTGCAATGTGAAGGAATGTGCCATAAATCTACAGTGCGTGTCCTGTTTGTACCACCACGTCTAATTTATGCTTGCTTTTTCCTTACATATCTACATTTTTCGAAATGTGCCCCAATACAGTTTTGTTTCTAAACCATGATGTAATCGCTGACAGTGGTAACATTAGCGAAATGGATTAAGAGGATGACTGTAGCTGAGGTAAGAACTGTAATCAGTGAAGCAGGCATTTCACCTTGGAAGAGCGTGTTTACTCGTATAAAAAAAAAAAACCTAACTGCAGCAATGAAATCATTTATCTATGAGACAAGGCCGCAAAAAGAAATCGTTATATATACTGCAGTTGGTAAATTATTTATATTCGATATACAGAGGCAAACTAAAGAGTAGACTAGGTCATATTTCACCATTGTACCCCATTCAGTATACATATCTGCTACTTAGTGGGCTCTTTGCTGTATTAGTTAGACCTGTACTGCACTCGGGGATCAAGTGCTTGTCCTTGTGGGTGATGAAATCACGAGAGTGAGGTCATAACAGTGGGATCATACACTGTTGCCAGTCTGCTCCCCGTTAGCTGTGATTCATATGCTAATTAGTGCTGGCCTGCTGCCTACGTTCTGGCTGGATGATCTATGAGTGGAGGACAACAGGTGGAGGAAGGCAAGGATGTGGGCTGGCATTCGACCTTGCTTCCTCCTATGCACCTCTTTTGAAATCTGTTTACATCTGCTAGAGCTGCGGATCCTACAGTGTAGATTATATGGCGGGGGGGGGGGGGGGGGGGGAGAAATGCAGCTGTACATGGGTGCATTATGTGTTCATAAGTGAGCAACATTCAGAGTGATAAATGAATTTCTAAATCTTTCAGGGATTAGCAGAATAATGCAGTACTGTCCGTCCATGTCAGGTCTATCATTTTTTGTTGTGATCATTTTTATTCTCAGGAGTGTGAAATGCTCACGAACACTTGGAGATTTATCACCCATCAGTGTGGGTTTTTGCAAAGTGGAGCTAAAAGCCTGAATGATCATCAGGGCTCTGGTTAACTTTTATATAAGCATATCATATTTGGGCCTTTTTGTGTTTTTCATAATAGGATACCCTTATAATACAGTATAATACCAAAACACTAAAGGATTCAAAGTGATATTTTGGTTGACCAAATTTTATTTATTATTTCTTTGTAATTGTGTTACACTGATTGAAATCAAATCCCACCATTATAAAAGATATTGCTGTATATATTTGACACCAACATTCAAGTAGACTAAAAATTAAAGAAATTCAATCACAATTTATCACTTTATACACGTCATGTGACCATATGCTGTATGAACATACACTTTTTGTACTTGGTGGAACTGCCTTTTAATTGGTTGGACTGTGATTAATCTCTCGGGCCAAGCTTCCCAAAATAGTTCTACTGATCATTTCAAAATAACTCTACTGATAGAAGTGGTCACTCACTAGGGTTTTTTCTTTGGTTTTCTTGTTTTGTTTTGTTGTATTTTTTTAGACCACAAATTCAGAAATGAGATTCAGGTCAGGAATTTGTAATGCCCACTGCAGTGCTTTCACTTTGCCATTAATTAGTTTACTTTATAAATTATAAACTTTATATATAAAAATTATATATTTGCTATTGCAATTGTATTGTACGTGTGTGTGTGTATATGTGTATGTATATATATATATTAATCACAGTCACAGAAAATCACAAGTTCAAAATCAATTGTATTATAAACATGCAATGTTGGAATAAAGAAAATCATGACATCCTGGTTAAAGGAAACAAATTTTATATTTAAAGAATTGATATTTCACAAATGTTAAATTAAAATCTCTCACATGGGACCGGCACTGTATGCAGTGGCTGGGTAGTATGGGGTGTTGCAACCTATTGATGGTGGGGCTCAAACCCGAATCCTCACATTTAAAGATCAACTACCTACAGCCTTAGCTACCCGAACCACCACTCCCACGTCTTGTATCTAATCTATTCTTTAAAAATAGTTCCCGTTGAAGGTTGCTCAAGCACACAACTTTGGTTTTATCCAAACTTCTACATAGAAGCGTTATATAATGGAACTTGCTGTTCAGCTGGTGCTGGTGACATTACCTTAGTCATCTTATTATCTGCGTTAAACGTGTCATTATCACACAGGCGGGTAAACATGCTGCGATTATGGAAAGCCATTAGGGTCAGACTTGGTAATATGATTAATTGAGTTAAAAAATCAATAGTAATATTGACGGCACTTGTCTGCATCCATCTATCTATCTATCTATCTATCTATCTATCTATCTATCTATAAATTGGTCAATTATTGGTGAGATGAATAGTTTTGTTTTATTTTTTGTAAACTGCTGACATTAATAATAACTTATTATTTAGAATGTATATTTAAAGGGAATGACAACATGACAGCACATTAAAATATAACCCAGATTTGCAATTAGAGCTTTCAAGCATTTCGACATGCTCTCCACCAGTTTTTTTTATTGTTGTTGGGTAACTTTATACCACTCTTTAAACAGCTCAGCTTTGCCTGTTGGTTTGTGACCATCCATCTTCTCTCTTGACATTCTCCAAAAAAATTTCAGAGGCATGTGTGTGTATATACTGTATATACATACTGTATATAAACACACACTTTATCTATACTTAGGATCATTGTTCTTATGGAAGATCTGGCTTGAACTTTCTTTTTGATGTATTATTTCAGTGTTCATACATAATCCTCCTTCAACATGATATCCTCTATTTTCTGAAATAAACCAGTCACTTTCACAAAACACCCCCACATCACAGTTTTGCCTCCCCCATAATTTACAGTTAGTATGGTGTTCTTCAGATGTAAAGCCTCATCTTTGTTTCTCCATAATAGCTTTTTCCACGGTTTCTTTGGTGGACCAAAGTACTTCATTCTTAGGAGTAAAAAACACTCACCAAGAGATTTAAGACTGATGGTACCCTTACTAGATAACCTAGTGAACCAGTATCAGGATGTAGTCGCTCTGGTAGCCTGCCAAATGTCAACAGATTTAAAAGTAATATCCAACCATTTTTTTTTATGTTCATGGTAATTTCAGTTGAGGTCATGACTGAGCCAGCCACAGTGCACTCCCACTTAGCTTCTAATTATGACAATTGGCCAATGGACTTTTCAAAGCTTCTAAATGTCATTCCATCCGTTTCTGCAATCTCTCCTGAAGAGTCTGTGCATATAAACTTTTGACCCAAAAAATTCCTTCCTTCAATTGGCAAAATATTAATTTTGGCAAAATAGTCGGCTTACGTTATTAACAAATCATCTGTATGAAACCGTTGGTTAAAGTGATTCCTGTCTAAAAAAATGTTTGAGAAACTCAAATTTTATATTATTATACGTATGTATTATATTAACAGAAAATAACTTATTTATTATTGTTTAATTACATTTTTACGCTGCAGAAACAGCCGGAAGACCCCAGCCTCTTTCACACATAATCCTCATGCTGGAATACTCCTGAAAACAAAAGGTGAATTGCTGAGCTCACATAAATCTGACAGAACGTATTTTACATTTGATAGAAGACGTATATATGAAACCCATCAGGTGTTCCCAATAAAGCAACACTTTTCTTCTGTCTTTTGTGTGTAGGAGAAAATCTGTATCTGTTTAAAAGCATGGTGTGTGTGTGTGTGTGCTCGCATGTGTCTGGCGGAGAAAAATGGCCATGCTTCCTGAGCTAGGATTAAGATAAAGTAGGACAAACAAAAAAGTAATCAAACTTGCTTAAAAGGCATCTGAGCCAGCTGTTCCTCTTTTACTCAGTGTGGGATTATGGAGTAATGATGCTTTGGAGGCAGCGTTAATACGATGCATCATGCACCTTCACAAAGGGGCTGTATACGAGACTGGATTTAATGTCCTTTACATTTCGTGTGTTCTGGTCATGTAGTCGGCAGAAAGCATAATTAAGCCTTTTGGCCAGGTGCCCCATGTCATGTACATCCTGTACATTGGAAGTACAGAGTCATTAACAAGTAAGACAAATGGAGACCCAGAGACAGACCGACGATGGGAAGCACATTAGCATTTTCCAGTTGGACAGAAAGGTTTCAGTGGACACGAGCTACATGAAGCTTTGGCACACTGTATAAAGAATAAGGAAGCACAATGAGGTGGTTTTATTGAGCAAAAAGAGATCTCAGGGAGCACAAAGAGTTCAGACAATATCAGAAACCCTTGCATATAGTTAAAAATCGATCGCACAGTTTGATCAAATAAAGTGTGGTGTTTTCAGGCACGGAACCTGACTTGCTAAAACCTTCTGATACTCGTCATTAGGCCAACAGTGGATCAGCAGCTACAGTTTTACACTAGTGACTATACTGTATGCTGGTAAATTTAAATCCCCCGCCTGTCAGCAAGCCAGAAAGACTGCCTCAGGCAAGGACCTTAAAGCTTAAACCTGCACTGCTTAGGAATATGCTAGGATTGTGTTAGCTGACTTAGATTAAAGTGAATAAATAATCAGCTTGATGAGAGAATTTCATTTTGACTCAGCACATCATCACATTTCATCCGCAGAGGTCTTCATACATCTAGATTTTTATCATTATTTTTCCATGGTTGATCATTTTTATAAAAACAGATCTTATTGTTTTTTTTTTATTCGAAGAGCCACGTACTGTGTGGGTCTGACTGAGTGTTGATGCAGAATTCAGTCTCCACATCCTGCAGGTCAGGTCTCCATTAACTAAGACTTGTGGGTGGACCAAACAGCCAGGCTATATTAAATAACCACTGGAGTGGCTTTATTTTTATATGGTTCTTTTGTCTGCACAAAACAACAGTGCTGAACCAATTTGTGCCTGCCTGCCATAACTCTTATTCAGCCTGCATGCCTCCTCTCTATGATTTATGAAGCAGGTACCTACAGTATGATGCATAAATGGTTTATCTAAATATCCATAGAGCAGGTGGTGTAAATGGTTAAATACCATACAGTATTTTATTTAGAACAACAAAAACACTTACATAGCACCACATAATCTTTGTCACTATCTGCTGTCTCACACCATCATCACTTTTATTCTATTATTCTCCACACTTTTATTCTATCCGCAACTCCTCCTGAACTCCTCCATTATTTATTTATTTATTTATTTATTTATTTATTTATTTTGCTAAAGTGTACAAAATAATGAAAATCGAAAATGAATGGGTACGAGTTGGCATTTTCGCATGTTTGTCTTGTGCCCCTTTAAATGTAAATAAAAGGACCAAGTGGTAAAAGAGAAGCTTGCCAGAATTTGGCAGTGCCACATTAATAATGCACTGCCCAACAGGCCTGCCATTTAGCACCCCTTCATGAGCCCGACAGGAGGCCGAGAAGAAAGCAGTTCTGGCCTTTTGAAATGAGATCGACCTGAGTGAGGCTTTGCAGCAGAAGTGGCCTTTTATTCTTTTCATTCATACAACAGAGATTTAGATTGTGTTAGCACTTGGCTACCAGTCAAGACTGCTGGTTTTCAGTAATGAAAACTGTGTTTAATCCAAGCATATCCTAAGATGCCTGAATGAATACGGTCAGTTTATGCAAGTACTGTATATCTTTCATCACTTAGATTACACAAAATATTTGTTTAAATGTTTGGGGTTGCATCAAAACACGTTCATCTCTTGTTCGTATAAGTGCCACCAAAGAGGTTTGTCTCAGAGCAGACATACACAAATGTTATTAAGAAATTCAAGCAGTGACATTCAGCACTGTTTGAAATGCTACTTTTAGATATTACTTTTTTTCTTAGAAAATAATGTGTAATTGTACAAAGAGAAACGTCATCACACTTTTATTAGGAAGCATGTACTTGAACTGGCTATTTCATCTATCTTCTATACATATAATAAAAGTGTAAAGTTGGCTTGTCAGTACATTTGAAGATATTTGCGACAAAATAATTTGGGGGGGACGTACTGTAGGATGAGTAAGAGAACACATCAAGATGGTTTTTGGAATTTTTGTCTGTGTGTGTGTTTGTTTGTCTACGCATCACATAAACACCACTGAACGCATTTTAATAGGGGTTTCACAGATGTATTTGACTGAGCTTGAGGTAACCTACAGTATAGGCTTTGTTTCATTGCAGTCAGCTCAAGGGAGGGGTGGTATGCTACTTTAAAATTTAAATGAATTTTGTTTATCTTAAAAATCAACATATGGTGCTGTACATTTTTAATACACGCTTATGAGTGTGCAATTTAAATGTCCTTAATAAACTCACTCCTTCAATCTGCGCACTTCACAGTAACACGTAAAAATTTTAGTTCATTTCAAAAGTGGTTTTGTAAAGTTTTTTAAAAAGTGCTTATGAGTTTGCAATTAAATTCCACATGAACAAAGTGCTTCTGGGTGAGGATTCAATCAGCTATTCCATAAACCATTTATGGGAATTTGACCAAACTTGCGCAGTACCTTTTTCATAAAGCATAGATGTGCAGGCTATTTTAATGGTCAGAAGTCACTTGAAATTCACTAGAGTAACTTTTGTGACTCTACCCTACCTGTGAGTCTTGTTTTTCACAAGACTGCATTAAAAATGCGAGAAGTATGGTTCTTTCTAAGCTAAATATGAAAAAATGTGGTGTGGTTCAAGACTTTTGCACAGTACTGTATATGAATTATATTTTGGACACCACAGTCCAGTGCATTTTTCACCTTGATACATTTTTCAGAGTATTATAGATTTTGTCAGATGTCAACAGATGCCAGCATAGTGATCATTAGCAAAGCATTTTTGTTTTGTTTTCTTTACTGTTCCTTATTAAAAACTGGCGTTAGTACACATCCTTGACGGGAAAAGAGTTAAAAGGTTAAAGTTAAAAATAAGCTGATCAGCTTTAATTTAATCAGTGATGTAATTATTTCAGTTCAATGTCTACGTATATGTCTGCCTGCAACAAAGATGAACCCGCTAATTCTTTTAAAATGTAAACATTTTTGTTTGGTGTGACAGTATATGGTATTGGTTTCCACTGGATTGGTGGCATTCACCTATCTACTGTCATTACATCTTAGTAGAATCAATGGAAAGACAGGTTATTCTTTCCATTACTCTTTCCATTGATTCTACTAAAAGTTTAGAGGCATACAGAAAGACAAAAAAACATTTCCAACGTATGAAACCAAATTGTAATTGAAAAAGCGAGTTCTGACCAAAGAACAGACAAAACCTTTCTTTTATTTATACAGACAAAGTGCATCCACGCTAATTGGCGCTCTAGACCAGACGAGGCCAACCAAAATACATTTTAGGCACATACTGTAATCCATCTTCAGGTATACTCAACATGTTTATTTCATTTATGGCACCCATTTAACTTCGAGCAAACACCAAAGTACTGCCAATGTTTAATTTAATTCTGTTTTGCATGATGCTGTGACAAAATCTGTCTGGACAGACGGACATACAGACAGACAAATTTTCTAAGACTAATTTTGTGGATATAGATGAATAAAATCTAAACAACTGGATTAATTTCTGGACTTATAGTTTTTTTTCACTCTTTCATTGGTATATATTGTAACTACTCAATGACATCAAATAAATTATGTCCTTTTTTAAAAACCCCTTTGTCACTTATTTGCTGTAAAATATCTTGCAGATTCACCAAAATACAATATTTATGATGTGTTAGGACATGTGGAGAGGACGCAAGTGCAAATTTTAAGGTAAAATCAGTTATCTTTAATAAGTTCAATATGGCAAACAAAACAAACACGGGTTTATCAGTCAATCTTCAAACAGCATTCAGCGCAGCATGACAGCAATCAGAATTCAAGGTACAAAGCAAGGTCATACACAAAATAAGCAGTCAATAATCAAAAGGCTTGGTAACATCAGGAGAAACTCATTGCAGCATATACTTTGTGATGTTAGTGTGCAACTGAGCTCCATTTAGCCTTTGGCCTAATTGGTTACAGGTGCGTCTCATTAGAACTCGAGCTTGAGCTTGAGCATGAACTTGAGCATGTGTGCTGGGAATTGTAGTGCGAGTCAGGAGGATTTGTATGCAATGGTACGCTGCTCGATTCGCCCGCCGCCCGTGCTCTGAGAAGTTATAATATTAACACAAATTTGGCAAGATAAAACTGCATGATTCACAGGTCTCAATATCATGGTGTGTATCATAAATCTTGAAAGTGTTTCCTAGTATAGTGATAAGATTTTTATTTGCCATATCGCCCACCCGAACATCCGAGGAATACAGTAGACTGTGCCGTGATTTACAGTCTGAATGTTTGTGCTGAACTTCCTAATTTATTCCCATCTGGCGCTCTGTGTTATCATACATGTTTTTAATAGAATTAAACATTATATTTAAATCAGTCATAAATAATGTAGTCTTAACTAATGCATATAATAAAACTGTTGAATAATGTAATATTCTTCAGTAAAATGATATACATCAAATGCTTGTGGGTGTTTCGGCTCGTGGCTATTGAGCTTCTGATGCTGAAACTTGGTATTAATTGGAGTTTGTCTGTGAGATAAATAATTGCTGAAATGCAAATTCTGTTTAGTCATGTGCCATTACCAGAGTCTGAGAGTTCGTTGGCAAAGCTCTCTGCTCACGCTGCTATCATGGATAGCTAAAAATACTACTACGGATTTGTCTCCTGACACTTTTAGTACTTAAGCTCATGTATGGAAGTAGACAAAAGAGCAGCGACCTGGGGCCAGTGTCTTATCTGCCTGGCACAGCGCCATGAAACGGGAGCAGGGGCAGGGTCGAGGGTGTTTTGCACTTTCCCTTAACTAGGCCTGTGGTATTGCTACAGACCTTATGGGCCAGCTGGAGGTAAACAGTGACACTTTGCCCCTGCTCTTTTCCCTTCCTTACGCAGAGCTCATGAATTACTCATGGCTCTTGTCTCCTGAAAGATGCGGAATATTTCAGAACAGCTTGTCCTTGTCCTTGCGTGTTCGTGGGTCTTGTGCAAGTTATATTTAATTCAGCAACTGGGCAGAGAGTGGGGAAGAGCGGGAGTGTGTATGGGTATCACATGTTTAGAATGCATTATGGATTGTGGCGCATTGGCATACAATGCAGTTTTGCTTGTGCAGTTTTGACACGGTAATGCTGAAACTGCCGAAACTCCCATTATTCACAGGATTCGGTGTGTTAGCAATGAATGCCCCATTAAGATTCATTCTGTCATTAGAATGTCACAGTTTATTTTTAAGTGCTTAATTATAAAAATAATCATCACACATTGACTAGTTCACTGAGCAAGCACAGGCGGCAGTGTCCTGCCTAGTCTCTTGAATCCTGTTTGTAATGTGAGACAGTTAGCTAGCTAAATGCATTAAAATCACATATTTCACTGCTGTGTAAACAAGGCAAGACAAGAGTTTTCCAAAATGTGTCTGTTACAGTAATATTCCAGCTGAAATACAACTCCGATCATGCTTTTCCGATGATCTATCCTGGTTCAGCTAGCATTACAAGCTAATGCTACCACCATTAGTCTAAATTCAACAAACTAGCATAAGAATCTTAACATCTTCATTTAAAGTAACTTTAAAAATAGCAGCCTTCACAGCTTCAGGATGAAATCGAGTCAATTGTAATAGATCCACTCTTAAGGTTTAGAACTGATGCAAATGCAGCTTTACAGTTGCCCTTGTTCAGAAAACAGACTGATGTGAAACGTTTAACACGAACGGGCACAATTTTGAAGATAACTGCCGAGAACATTTCCATTTAAGTTAATGATAACCACTGTTTCCTCACGCCCTCAAAAATGAGAGTAAAAAGAGAGTGTGGTGTTCTTGTTTACAATCAACAACAGAGAATGCATTACTTTTTGTTTCGACATGCACAACATTTCTAATACACTAGTTCACAACACAAGACTCTTGTGCCTGTTTTGGGGCAACTAACCCCGAGCTGGTTCTTTAACAAAGTTACCCCCTTTTTTCTGTCTCAAATTATAAAAATGTCACAAACAACAAACCAATCTGAAGAGCTTGTTTATGAATAAAATATATGCACTAGCTTTTAAAGAAGAGAAAAGGAAGATGTATGTACATTCACATGCACACACGTAACATATACACTCATTCATGTACACACAGAAGACCCATGTGACTGTCCACAAATTATACACAAATTAATTTTTATAATAGGACACTTTAACTTTAAGAAAGTGTATGATCACAATCTCACATTCCTTCTTTAATACAGTTTCTAATATAGCGCTATATGTATATGCACTATATAAATTTTTTTATTTGTGATGTTTAATCATGAATTGATCATGTGTGTTATAAATTTGCATTATAGGACTTTATTACGGAGTACAAAAATGTCTGATTTTTAAACATTAGTATTCCAAAAAAATTGCATGTAAGAAAAGAAAGCAGCATATTATATAAGAGACCACATTCCAGACAAAAAGAATAAATTAAATAAAATGCAAGCTGCTGGGGGTTTTACATGCAGAAATCTGTAAGTCTACGGCTTAAAAGTTTAAGTCTTCTGAAGAACAGTGTGTGGTTCTGCAGGATACTTAATAAAACTTTGTAACTAATTTCTCATAAAACTGTTCAAATTATACCGGACACTAAAGTATTGTCACACCAAATACTGACTTTGTTTCATTAATTACTGTTTACAGGGATTTATATTTCTTTTTCCTTTTTTGATGACATCTTTGCTCTACAGCATTTATTTGCATGTGCTTAAGACTTTTTCACATTATTGTACATGCAGGCATTAGAAGGTGATTTTATTTTGGTCAGACATAAAATAGTTAACCATTCTGAGGTTGAGCATCTCCTCCTCTCAGTGTACTTGAGAGAAAAGGGGTTGCTGGGTAGGACAGATGTCAGCATAGCACATTCTTCTTTTCCTTCAGTTTTCCTGCCTCTGGGTCTGTTGGGTCATCAGCTCTGTCTCTGTCTCTCTCACTCACATACACACACACACACACACACACACATACACACATACATACACAAACATGCCCTAGAGGACCTTTTTTTCCTTGAACATGCACATAGAGAACAGCCTGAGGGACACAGCGGACATTCAGTCAGCAATGACCACCAACCACAGAGGAATCAGTGGCTTCTACAGCCAGCGGCACCAGACAAGACTGAATGTATGTGTTACACTTTAGTGGTTTCATTATTGGCCCTTGTAGCCATGAAAGAGAAAAGATACTTTTTCACTCCAAGCTATATTTCCTATTGCACTGCTTCTCACAGTTAGATCATGAGAAAAATTGATATAAAATTATTCCTGATTGCAGTATAACTACAGAAATCAAAGGAATCTGTTTGACTTCCTAGTATAACTATGCAGTAAACTGGAGAGCGTGAGCAGCGACGTAACAGATTGTGCGTGGCGTACAAGACCAGGCAGAGTCGTGCGAGTTGCGCCGGTGGTGTGTTGTGTGTGTAAGTGTTTCACAGTCCACAGGCTGACAGATGACCACTTCAAATGCTGCCTTGCGATCTGACAAATGAACTGCTCAGAGAGACAGTTTCCCCCCCACCATTTGTCCCTGCTGGCCCAATTTGAATATTCATACTTTTAAAGAGGAAAACTGACATTCAGAGCTTTCACTGTGTCCTCTAAAGTGTTAACGTGCCCTGAACATCTATGAAAGGAAAGAAGAAATCATTAAGCTCGTATTAGATTTCTGGGGGGGGGGGTGCAAAGTCTCAATCGAATAGCCGAGCATACTGAATCTGTATCATAATTAAGAATTGAAGCGATGATTAATGACGCCCAATTCCATTTCCATTTAATTTTCATTTGCAAACACTAAATGATTAGATTAAGCTTCATGCCATGCTCCATTACGCTGATACAAATCTATACAAGACAAGAGAGGCAATATGGTTGCTAATGTGATGATTATTCCATTCTGGTGTATGTAAATTGCTGTTTATCTCTGATTGAGATGGTAAGACATTCCGGAGGCAGATGAGATTGAATTAAGTCTTTTTACTTCCCCCCCCCTTTTTTTTAAATAAGCACACAGACACAGCAAATTCATAATGGTTATTTAAATTCAAGCAACTATAGAACCTTGACACATACACATTCATTACAGTACCTGATTAAAATCACAGAAAAGTACAATTTCTGTGATATATATATATATATATATATATATATATATATATATATATATGATTTGTTTAACCCCAGAAAATGGTAAGCCGATTAAAGACATGAAGTAAAGAAATCTTTCGTGAGATCCAAAGTAATATTTGTCAATAGTTTCCTGCTGAAAATCTACATTTCACTTGCCATATGCTGAGTCAGCATTGCCAATCTAAATGAACTTGTGAAGTTTTCAGCATTTCACAGCTCGACATCCAATGAGAAACATTGTCAGGCACTATCTTACTTAGCTACCGTAAGTGCACTAGTTTTATAGGATGCGATTCATTATAATTATTAGTGATTCATTAGCCTGTTGTGTTACAGGTTAACAGCCCATGGAAATAACATTTCTGCAGTTTTGAGATGCTTTTTTCAAATTAAGCAAGACGTATTGCAAACTCAAATTAAATATCATGTTGCTTGGGTTATATCAGCGTGTATGCTGCGCGACCTTCATAAATTCTATAACTCAAATTGTGGCTCACAAGGGCTCAATGAGCTTACAGTTGTAGTTGTGGTAATAGACAGAGAACGAGAGAGCAAACTCATGATTTGGTTCTTATAGTGAGTCAACAAATCTTTATTTATTTTTTTTTTTTTGAAAAAAAAAAAGCATTAAAAGCAAATTAAAGAATAAAAACTTTGCTTTTGCTAAAGGTCATGAGAAACATTAAAAACACTACCAAAGGTTTACAGTGACACCAGCATTGGCGGCCGGTGCAAAAAAAATTAATGGGGGGGCGCAAACAAAATTAAAATTAAACTTTTAATACTCGCCTGTAAATAGCCATTTATCAGGTGATTAAGCATCATTTCTACTAGTAAAAAAATAAAGCATGACTCACATCGCATGCAATCAGCAGCTCCGCTTGCCATAAGAAGTGCTGGAAAAGACTCGTTAAGAATGGTCTAATCACATGAGCCCAAATATTTAAAAACTATATTGATTTGCTAAGAACAGAAGTGGGAGGGTTCGTGGCGCACAGTGCTGCGCCCCAAGGATGATTTGAAAAGATCCAATCAGAGCTCAGCCTCAAATCATGCTTTTCAAAAATTTACGTGCCTACATAGACACCCGTTTGTCCGGTGCCCCACGTACACGAACACAAATGAACGTAATACAGTTTAGATTTTTTTTTTATTGCAAATAAATTATATTAAGAAAGACAGCACAGCAGAATATTATGACTAAATGACTTTATTTCATTATTAAATTATGAAATAATTTAACTTTATGTTAAAGTAGCATTCTCCTCTGCCTAACTTTAAAGGGGGCCCCGTATTGACCAAAAAGTAAAAACAGAGTTCTAAATTTCCAATAGAAGTACTGACAGGAGCAGTAACCAGCAAGAGCACATAATACCTTCTCAAACACAATGTGTATTTCTTGTGTACAAAGCACTAAAAAAATAGGGCTCTTGAGTGTTGTAACGCTAGCCCTCGGCACCCAAATGCATCAAAATCCGTGCTAGTGAAAGCAGAAGCAAGAGAGGGGAAAAAAAGTGCTGATTTGGAAGTGAAACAGAAGGTAACACTGCAGTGTCCCTCATAGATTAGTTAAGTATATAACATGATGTTTGCACAACATCCAAATCACACGATGTTCTATTTCACAGAGCATATCATGCTCATTAAGTGATGTACAGCTGTACTACTGGGATAACTGTCAGTAACTGATTCAAAACCTTCTTTTTCTTGACCTTAGCGATTCCCGCTTCAGGACTGTGTGCATGAAGTTTGCATGTTCTCCCCGTGCTTAGTGGGTTTTCTCCGGGTACTTTGGTGTCCTCCCACAGTCCAAAGACATGCAGATTAGGCTAATTGGGGTTTCCAAATTGCCTATAGTGTGTGAATATGAGTGTGTGTATGAGTGTGTCCTGCGATGCATTGGCACCTTGTTCAGGGTGTACCCTGGCTCATGCTTTAAGTCTCCTGGGATAGACTCCAGACATCTGTCCAACTGATTTCTTTTCGCAATGTTGACAGTCAAGTTTTTTTTCTTTTTTAAATAGCTTACATGGTTAATCTGCATACCAAGAAAATACTCGCCAATTGTTGCCATATGAAAAATTATTTGTAACGTAATTACAATACTTAAGTGCTTCTTTGACCAGATTAATTATTTGCTTTTATTTACTGTTTTTTTTAAATTATTATTTATTATTACTTTAACTCATTTCAATTCCAACTAAACAGCTACAGCTACTTTTTAGTCTGTGTATTTTGTACGCTTTCTGTCACTAGTATGTGGTCTAAGTTTTGTGAGAAGTGCTATACTACTACTGTGTATAACCTCTCTTTGCCCTGAAAACAGCCTCAGTTCTTTGTGGCATGGATTCCACAGGATGATGAAAACATTCCTTTGAGATTCTGGTCCACACTTGCATCATGCAATTCCAGCATATTTTTCAGGTGCACTTTCATGCTGTGAATCCCCTGTTCCAGCACATCCCAAAGGTGTTCTGTTGATATGAAAGGCTACTGAACTCACTCATACATTCATGAAATCATATTGAGATGACTTTTGCTTTGTGACATGGTACATGATGAAATTAGGCATCAGGTGATGGTAAATTGGACTGGCATGGTGCCGTAGTGGTTAGCACTATGGCCCAGCACCTTCAAGGTCGAGGGTTCGAGTCTTGCGTTTGACTCTGTGTGTGTGGAGTTTGCATGTTCTCCATGCTTGGTTTTGTCTCATAATGTGAGTATGTGCATGCTTGTGCCCTGTGAAGGATTGGCACCCTGTCTCGGGTTTACCTTGCCTAGTGCTCCATGTCCCATGGGATAGACTTGAGGCCTCCCTTGACCCTGTACAGGATGAGTGATATAAGGGATGAGTGAGTGAGTAAGATGAAAAATTATGGCCATAAAGGGATGCTCATGGTCAAGCAGCAGTACTCAATTAGACTGTGGCATTTGGGCAATGATTGATGGGTATTAATGCTCTAAAATTTTGCCAGGAAAGCTTCCCCCAGACCATATTGTTCCAGTCTTTAACTGTCCAGTTTTGGTGAGCTGTTCAGTTTTGCCTACTTTTCTTGGTCGTCAGAAGCAGAGCCCTAAAAGTCTCTTGCTGCTGGAGCCCATCCACCTTAAGGTAAACTCTAAAGACTATTCTCTGATCAGTAGTTGATCAGAAATACTCAAACCACTCTGTCTGCTATTAACAATCATGCCACAGTCAAAATCACTGAGATCACTTCGAACCATCGTTCTGATGGTTGTGAACATTACCTGAAGTTCCTGATCTGTATCTGCATGATTGTATGCATTGCACTGCTGCCACATGATTTGATGCTTAGATAATTGCATGAATGAGTAGGCGTAGACCTTTTTGGTAATGCACTCTTAGACCAAGATGATCTTTTTGCTTTAATCATGGTCATGTTTTCTGATAATGTAGTTTCTGATGTGTAAATGTGCAGACGTTTCTTTGTAACTATGATGATTTAGCCCTTTACTTTATCGGCTTATCTGCTATAAAGTCAAATCTGACCTTTATGCTTTGTGTGCTCATATCACTGGTCAGATCGCACATAATTCACCTGTATTACTCACTCACTCATCGTCTATACCGCTTAATCCTGTATTCAGGGTCATGGGGGGCCTGGATCCTATCCCAGGAGACTTGGGACACGAGGCGGGGTACACCCTGGACAGGGTGCCAATCCATCGCAGGGCACACGTACACACACTCACACCCTCATTCACACACTACGGGCAATTTGGGAACGCCAATTAGCCTAACCTACATGTCTTTGGACTGTGGGAGGAAACCGGAGTACCCAGAGGAAACTCCAGTTTCCTCCCACAGTCCAAAGACATGTAGGTTAGGCTAATTGGCTAATTTCCCGAAGGAAACCCACCAAGCACGGGGAGAACATGCAAACTCCATGCACACAGAGACGGGAATCAAAACCCGGACCCTGGAGGTGCAAGGCGATAGTGCTAACCACTACTCCACCATGATGCCTCACCTGTATTAATCAGTAAAAATCCAATCCAAATCCGAATTGGCTCTGCTCAACTTTAAATATGCTGTTTTTTTTTAATCAATGTGCACTTAATAATCAATAATAATAATAATCATGCTATGTGTCACCCCTTTCACACCTAGCTATCCTTGAATAAAAAAAGCAGACAGTTCACGTTACAGCCAATTAACAAATAGCACAACTAGCAGGATTGTCACCTTCTGTAATTGTATTGAAGGTTGTGGTGTTTGGGATGTCATGCACGATTGATTACAGGTCAACATATAGATGACTCACTTTGGAGAATATTAAAGTGTGTCCTTGCATCATTCTCACCCAGATTTGTTATAAAAGAAAAATGTCACAAAAATGTGATTGAAAACTGTGCTTCATGTTGTCTTTTAACAAGTAAGAAGAGAGAAATCAGCATGTATGCTTTCCACATCAGACAAGAACAAAACCCACTTTCCACAGACTAGTTTCTCATGTAATGCTTTATTCCATCTCTAGCATAAGAAAATTTTATTTTTTTTTACTCTTAGCTAAAAGCCTGATGGCTAATGACATAACTAGTAGTTAATTAAGTAGTATCTGGTATAAAATGCATTTAGCTAATGGCTGCCTGAGATTGATTATAAATATAGACTTTTTGTACCTGTCATCATGACATGTACAGTATCTGACATGGTCCTATCCACTTCTGGACGGCAAAAGGGACGTTACTTACCAGATGCCAGTGCCGAGACCCATATTCATAACCATTTACGGAAGAACCTTCAGCATTATTATACTTTGAGCGTTGTGTTATATTAAACAACATTTCCTTATTTTCTTCTTAGTGAACCATCCGTGTTACACGGCTAATGGAAGCTACAATGCTAACTAGGTTATAACACAAAGCTGAATCCCAAATCCGTCTCTAATTAAGGGATTGCTTGTGATCTGAATGATTGGTTTGATCTTCAAAGAAGAGCCAATCATGGATGAGAGTTTTTTTTTTTTTACGCAATAACACATTTTATATGTTATTGCATCCATTAATGCCAGAAACAGCTCAGTGTTTCTATTTTACTTTAAAACACTTAAATATTTTTTATGTAAAATCACATACTGTTAAGCTGTAACAAAGTGAAAGTAAAAATTTGCCATCAGGGTAGTACACTTATTGCATTCTTAAGTATACTGCAGAGTCTTTCTTTCATGGAATACCTTTCACTTTTTAATTTACTAAACATTTTTATTCTCTAAGTTTCATCCAATAATCATTTAATTGTAAAGTCATAAGGTGTTTTTTTTTTTAGTATCTTTAAATATCTGTTTGATATAAACTTCTGTGATCACGAACTTCAATTTTTAGAGATATTACATTTGAGGAGTAATTGCATTTTTTGCCTGTGTAAATAAATTTTTTGTACTTGTACCATCTCTAGTGCAATCCACTGTAGGTGTTCTAGCATTTTGTATGTCCCTTAAAATATCTGACATTCCATTAAGTGCACTAAGTAGAGATGATTCATATTTTGGACTAGAACAAACAGTACATAGAATTGAAGAAGGGCTCAGGACAGGCAGTTGTATTTGTATGTATATGCAATATACTGATCAGTCATAACATCAACACCACCACCAGGTGAACTAAAAAACATTGATCACCAACTATACACAAATATCCTGGTAATAGGATCATGGGCACCCAAGAAAAACTCATGCCCTCGGTGACCAGCCTGATTTGATTCCGCAGAAAAGCCAATGTACTGTAGCAAAAATCCCAATCTGATCAAGCACCCATGTTATGCTCTGGACAACAAAGTCTGATCTACGAATGCCACAACCACAACCCACAGCAGCCAAAGGATATGCTGCCAATGGGGGTTCAGCACAACCCTAGAGGCCATTTGGAGCCAGGGCCACCCTAGTGGTTTAAATAGCTATATACAGAGCACTGTAAATCTGCATGTGTATGAAACATCTCATCTCCTGAGGGTTTCTATTCTTTGATGTGCGCTCCCTTAGGCTTCAGCCACAGGGCAGCAGACATGATTTTAATCTGTCAGTCAACCACACAGAATTCATAGTTTCCATGGCTTTTCTATGTCTGTCTTATCTGTAATGCTGTTAGATGCTTTTAACAGTACAGGTGGTACATCGGTCTGCAGTTATTTCATCATTTTTTAGAAATGTCTTACTTTTATTCCTTTTGTGGAACTGAATCATGTCATGTTGCAGAAGAAACAGTGTCGTGTCTCTTGCTTTCTGTTTGCTCAGTGTGTATAGAGTTATGAAAACAGCATGTTATTGCTATGCTCTGTGGGCAGAGGGAACAAGCAGCTCAAGGCTGCAGAGAGCCAAAAAACGAGTTAGGAGCAGAGTTACCATTGCTGAGTTCAGCAAAAAAAAAGCTTTTTCTAATCAGTGTTTTAAGCTACAGCTCTATCTTTATTATTAGACATACTTTTGTCTGTCTGTCTCTAACAGCACTGAGAGATGATTTCCGCCAGGCCCCGAGTGATGTGGTGGTTGCTGCCGGTGAGCCTGCCGTGTTGGAATGTGTCCCACCACGCGGTCATCCAGAGCCCAGCATCTCCTGGAAGAGGAACAACGTCCGAGTGAGCGACAAAGACAGCAGGATCACTGTGAGTCTCCAGCAATCTATTGATTAGAGCCTGAAGGAATTAAAGGAGGGAAAAGAAGGCTGCAGGCAGAGAGTACTGATTGCCAAGTGGTTATTAGAGCTTGACCCCTGATCTGACATGACATCATCGGCTGGCTTCAGTGCAGTCAGGATTAGCTCAAAGGATGTGCATCAGCATCTTTAGCAACCACTTGTGCCTTCTTAGAGTCGAGATTGCTTTGGACAGGTGTTATTGTCATTCCTGATATAGATGTGCATCCAAATGATGTAGCAAATTGCTTTGAGAAGAAAGAGAACTGATTGATGTTCCTGAGCTCTTTGTTGATTTGTCGATGTGTGTACTGAAAATGAAACTGTCAGCAAGCAAAAAAAGGCTGAAAGTTGCCTTGTGCTGTCACAGATGCGTGGTGGCAAGCTGATGATCTCACACACCCGGAAGAATGATGCAGGCATGTACGTGTGCGTGGGCTCCAACATGGTGGGAGAGAGGGACAGTGATCCAGCTGAACTGGTGGTTTTCGGTGAGACCGGCTTTCCTCATAAGTCTACTACTGTATATGTCTTGTGCATACAGTATGATGGTCAGCATATAATCGGATATACGAACAATCCTGTGCAAATGTCTTGTGTCATAATTAATGAGTCAGGTACAGGGACTTGTCTGAAAATAAGAGCCAAATAAGTCTTCCAGGAAGCCTTGAGAACTATTCTTCAAGATAACATTATAGTAATGTAGTCTGGCTAGTATGACTCTTTGTAAGTAAACAAGGAAGAAGTGAAGGGTGGCTCAAGTACTGGCTAACCTGTCTCTGTGTGTGTGTGTGTGTGTGTGTGTGTGTGTGTGTGTGTGTGTGTGTGTGTGTGTGTGTGTGTGTGTGTGTGTGCGTGCGCATGCAGAGAGACCAGTGTTCATCCGTAGGCCGGTGAATCAAATAGTCCTGGCAGAGGAAACTGTGGACTTTCTCTGTGAGGTCCATGGAGATCCAGCACCCACTATTCGCTGGAGGAGGGAAGGAGGAGAGCTGCCCCGAGCCAGGTCAGAAACCAAACAAAGTATGATAAAACACCCAGGAAACCACTTTTTTTCCCCAAGTCTTGTAAAGAATTGAAATCGTTACTCTTTACTTGTTTGATTTCTATTGGCCCTCTAAGGTGATACAGTTTTTGTAATATTTCACTATTATACATATTATACTATTATACATATTCAAAGTGTCTTTGAATATGGCCATTAGATATCCATTGCTTGGCCTCGTATTGTGTTAATAACTTAACACTGGGAACATTTATTTAATACATGGCTTTCAGTTGATTAATTTCAGGAAGAGGAACAAAATGGTTATATGCCTAATGATGGTAAGCCATGTTGCAACACCAAAATGGTCATTATAAAGGTTTAATTCAGTGATTGGCATGAGTTAGGCACTTTGTGAACACAAAACAGATCTTGTGTGTCCTGGTATGGACAGGATTGTTATGCATGTACGTAATTTCAAATTGAAGATTTGTTGTCATGGGGAAGCAATTTTTAATAAGCAAAGCACTTGAAATGTCAGTCACTGCCAAATGAAATGACTTGTCACTTTAAGTATTTTAAAGGTTTTTATTATTTAAACTCCTTTAGTACATCTACATCTAGGCATTTGGCAAACACCCTTATCCAGAGCGACTTACATTTTTATCTCATTATACATCTGAGCAGTTGGTGTTAAGGGCCTTGCTCAAGGGCCCAACAGGGACAACTTGGTGGTAGTGGGACTTGAACCTGTGACCTTCCGAACCGTAGTCCAATTCCTTATGACCTGTGCTTGCTGTACTTGTATAATTATTTTGTCATTTGTAATCCTGTTAAAAAGCATACTTTAGTAAACACAGTTATAAATGTGCCATAAGGCTGTGAATGGAAAGAAATGCAGGCCAAATCTGCACAGTTGCTGTATAGCCCAGTGGTTTTAGATGTAAGGACTGATGAGTAAGTGTGTGCGCGTGTGTAATTCCTCACACCACAAAGCTGTGATTTGTTCTTTTCTTTTGGTGGATGTAGATTTGAGATCCGCAGTGACAACACTCTCCGTCTGGCGAAGGTGCGAGAGGAGGACGAGGGGACGTATACATGTGTGACGGAAAACAGCGTGGGGAGAACGGAGGCTTCAGCGACGCTGCAGGTCCACGGTACATAAAGACACATCTTCTGAGACGCATGCACACATCCAGTTCATGATGATGCACATGTGGGCACTCTGGAGCACTCATAAAATATAAAGCAGATGTCTCTGTTAATGGATTCATGTGTATGCTCATCCTTGATTTCCATTAAGCTGATCTGATTACGGCTCTTTGGGCCTGTCAGATGCAATCAGTGTTATCTGGGGGAATTCAGATGGAAGGAGTGTGTTTATAAGCTTCTTGTTCTCCGTCACAGACACTACAGGCCACTTGTGGTAAAGCATATAGATTACTACATCTGACAGCCATTAGGAAAGTAGTGCAAGAGTATTAATAGAATTTGCGTGTGTGTGGGTGGGGGTAGTAAAAGTAACGCAAAAGTGGGCACAACTTTTGTATTATTGACATAGGTTGTTCAAATAGCACATTTTGGTAGAGTTACTCCTTTTCTATATGAAGGCATTACTCAACATACAGTCTTTTATACCATGTATAAAAGTTAGTACCCCCTCTTTTAATTCTATGTGTTTTTGAAAAAACATATTAAAAATAATCTGAACTGAGGCAAAATATTGTCTATTAGGCGAATACAACCTCAGACAAACAAAATATTTTATATATAAATATTTCTTCAACAAAAATAAAGCCATAATAAAAAAATTTTAAAAAAGCAGCAATAACTTGAAGTAATCATTTCCTGTAAAAATATCAGTCACATCATCGTGGGGGAATTTTTGAGCATTTGCTTATGCACAGCTGAAGGTCTTGTCACAGCAATTCAATTGGGTTCAGGTCTGGACTTTGACTAGACCATTCCAAAACCTTGATTTCTTTTAGTTTTCAGCCATTCTGATGTAGATTTACTGGTGTGCTTCGATCATTGTCCTGTTCCATTATCAATTTTGACCAAGCATTAGCTGTCAGAGAGACAGCCTCACATTTGCTTCTAGGATAATCTGGTATACAGAGGAGTTCATGATCAACTCAATGACTGCAAGGGTGCTTAGGTCCTGTAGCTTCAAAACTAGCCCAAATTGTCACCCCTCTACCGCTGTGCCAGCAACCTGCAAAAACTTCTGTTTTTATGTAGTTTTTTTAATCAGGTATTAATGATTAGCACCTGGCTGCAAATTACCCTATTAAGTCTTAGGGAACAATAAGGGGGTACTTAATATTGCGCATATTGTTTAATTCTTTTTTGCTTAATTTTTGTTGAATAAATACTTGCACAGTAAAAAAAGTTATTTGTTGCTGTTCATCTACATTTGTATTTGCCTAATACTAAGAACCACTATGATTAAATGATTTTTATTATGTTTTTAAACAAAACCCATAGAATTAAAAGAAATAAAAGAGGGTGTACTAACCTTTCTCTCCATCACAAGAGATGCACCATTGTTGAACCCAACTTTAAAATCCTCTTTGAAAAATTCCCTTTGTTGCAGTTGATGGTCTTCCACTGCATTCAATGCTGGTTTCACCTTCTTTAAACTTCTTTATTAATTTGCGCTTACTGCTCTTGTCAATAATATATTCTCCATAAACATTCTGTAGCGCATTGGAAGACCATTAACAGCGACAAAGGAGGTGTTCAAAGAGGATTCAAGAGTTGGGTTTAACGATGGTTCAAATGCCTCACTTATGCTGGAGACTATGTTGAGTAGACCCTTTGTATAGAGTAGTGGTTCTCAACTGGAGAACCATGTGCCCTGCACATTTTGGTGTTTTCTCAGCTCCCAGCACACCTGATTCAACTAATCAGCTATTTAAAAACATTTTCTGAACTGAAGTGGGTGGGATAGAATAGGGAAAACACAAAAATGTGCTGGCTAAATGGTCCTCATTTAGAGGATATGCCAGAGCAGAACAACTGATGTAGACCATGGGTTAGTCTATTGACTTGTCAATATGAGTGATCTATGTTCATGAATTACAAAAAAAGGTAAGGTGTGTTTTTTTCATTATTTTCAGTACAGCACTCATATCTTCACAAAGTTAGAAAAAATCTAATCCTACGTTCGTAAAACAAAACTTTGGTGACAAATAAATGTATTTAACACTTAGGTGAAGGTCGGGTATATATTTAGGGCTATTTAAAACACAAGTCAATTGTAACATTTCACAACAAGCATTTATGTGAGAGAGAGAGAGAGAGAGAGAGAGAGAGCAAGAAAGGCTGAAAGGCATTTTGAGGGTTTAGAAATGGTTTGGAGACTTAATGAGATAAAATCGCCCTTCTGTTCATACTGTATTTCATCGTAGTAGAGATGTTTCAATTAGCATCCATCAGCACTCAGACAGAGAGTAAAACACAGATGCCTTTTAGAAGAGCAAAGATTTTTTTCCCCCACATAATGGACGCTTCATCTCGGTTATCATCTTTAAAGTGTCCTCTGCCCAGTAAGCCCTGGAATGACTTAATGTCCACCAGATTATGGCTTGGCCACCCACACATCTGTTGTTTGTCCATTCATCAAGTGAGAGTTTCTGTTTAAAGCCAGACAAAAACCCTCCCATGACTTATCAGTGACTCAGTCATGTGACCACTAAAGAACCCCACTGTCTCGATCATCCAAAATTTATCGGACATAGTACACTGAATGGGAAATGAGGCGTGGAGGTGATATTAAGTTCAAACTCTAAATATTTCATCCTTTAGAGGAAGATTTCTTCTGTATGGCTCATTATCTCAGTCTCTAAATCTGATGTACACTTTCTGGTTCAGTATCTGCATGGCTGCGCTAATTGGTTCCCTGTTCTCCCTCCCCTACCCCCACTCTCCCCCCCCCCCCCCCTCTTCCTCTCTCCAGAGGGTTATAGTAATCGGCCCGTTATTTTATTCTCTTCTTGTCTTCGGATTGCTGTGGTAATCGTTCACTTGTCACACTAGACGATTGTTCTCTTAGAATTCAGTTTCTCTGGTTGCCTTTGCAGTGCAAGTGCTTATTTGCGTGGGAGTATGATAGTTCACTTTAGATTCTCTCTCCGTTTCTTTTTCTCACACCCTCCGCAACATGCCCGCTATGTTTATATGCCTGCTGTGAAATTTCTTGAGCAATAGGATAGAAGACTGGTTATCAAAACAAAGTCCCACACACTACTCAGCTCTGTGGCTTATAAATCCATAGGATGGCTGTGAGGTTGCATTCTTCTGGCTTGTTTTTTGGTGAGACTACAGATCATCTCTGACAACTTGTGAGAAACTTAATTTCTTTTATTTATACTTTGTTAGACCAAACACATGATCAGCTAATGCAAGCCTGTTTATAATTTATTTATTTATTTATTTTTTGCTGCTGGCAGCTCTCGCATCTCTCATACAGCTGTCTTGCCAAAACAAGTTCCAACACTGTGTGTAAGCAGAGAAGAAATTAGATGGAAGAGCTCCTGAGCTATAATTTGATAGAAATGTAAATCATAGCCTGGCATAATGGTAATAATAATCATTTTAATGTAATACAGTTTCATGTAGCTGTATAGAAGGATGTTTCATATGAAACTTGTAAAATGTTTTCCTTTATTTAAGGACACAGCTGTAATATAAGATTGATCATTAAAGAAAATAATACATTTGCAACTTTAATAGCGCCTCCTGACAAATTCGGGTCAGGCCACTCTGCTGTTAAATTAAATTAGGCCCATAGTGAGAGAAAAATACATAGTGGAATCAAAATGTATTTCAACTCCTTCAGCTTTTGCACAATTTACCTTGTAATAGAATAAATGTAGAAAACTTTTCTTGTTTACTTGTTTTTGGCAACACACAGTTAACTTATAAGGACAAGGGAATTTATTCTATTTATTATTATTTTTTTTGAAATTTCTCATTTGGATAAGTGTTTAGAATATGAGCTAAAGCAAATTTGATTTCAGGTGCATCGTGTTTATTGTGAATATTTTGTGATCTCTTGTGACAGGACCAGTCCTGTCGCAAATTCAGGGGCTCAATTTAGAAAGGCAGACATCTGTGTTTGTAAGGGTCCACAATTCCCAAAGTATACATGACCAAAAGCCAAGCCATGATGTCCAAGGAGTTTGCCACAGATCTTCACAATTAAATAGTGCAATATTTTGGGCTGGCGTATAAAACCATTTCTAACGCTTGGAATATTCCCAGTAGTTTCCACAGTCCATGATTGTGAAAAGGATGAAGTTGGGGGCCACTTGGACTCTTTCTGTGCTTGTGAGCCAAAAAAAAAGCCTTGGTCAGAAAGGTGACCAAGAACCCAGTAACTACCCTAACAAAGATTCAGCAGACCACCACAGAGAAGGGAGAACCTGCCGGAAGGACAACCATACTCCATCAATCAGGCTTTTGTGGAAGAGTGGCTAGACAGAAGGTACTCCTGAGTAAAAAGCATATGGCAGGCACTTAAAAGACTCTGAGAGCATGAGGAAAACATTCTCTGGTCTGATGAGAAAAAACTGAAGTCTTTGGGCAGAACTCCAAGTGCTATGTCTGGCAAAAATGTACTGCTCATTAGCTGGTAATACTATCCCTATTATTGGGAGAATAGGAGACATGGCCCAAATCCAGTTACAGCGTGTACTGTAGACACTTGCCGAAGAAGACTTGATGCTGTAATTGCTGTAAAAGACGCTTCTACATGTTACTAATTATATTCTTTGAGTAGGTGATTAATTAAGGCATTAAGTTTATTCAGATATGTAGATTACTCAATATAAAATAAAAAACAAACGGTATGTCCTTAATTTAATACATAACCAGTGGTGGGCAAAATACACAAATCCTTTACTTGAGTAAAAGTTGAAGTCCTCCATTTTACAAAACATCTACATCTAGGCATTTGGCAGACGCCTTTATCCAGAGCGACTTACATTTTTATCTCATTATGTATCTGAGCAGTTGCTTGCTCAAGGGCCCAACAGGGACAGGAACTTAGTGGTAGTGGGACTTGAACCTGGGACCTTCCGAACCGTAGTCCAATGCCTTAACCACTGAGCTACCCCTGACGCTGACAAAAGTACCTTCAAGTTTACTTAAGTGTCAATAGTGCTGAGCTTCTATTACCGTAGCTCATTGTAGCCTTTAAGATCTCTCTCTCTCTCTCTCTCTCTCTCTCTCTCTCTCTCTCTCTCTCTCTCTAAACTGTGTATGTGTCTGTTTTTTATTGCTGGCTATAATCGGCTCCATGTCTGATTTCAAATACCTGCTACATGATTTTACAGAGGGAAGGCAAATCACACAATTACCTACTACTCCTATAACAGTTAGAAGGTGTAGCTTGAAAGGCTAAATACCACCTTGGTTATGTACCTCAACACTGTACATAAATGTAGTGAAGTAAATTCTGTAATATTCACATGGTATAGTAATTTGTTGCAGGATGTAGTGAAGTAAAAGTAAAAAGTATCCAATAAAACTCAAGTACAAATACATGAATTAGGTAAAAGTCACCTTCCACTTCTGTCTATAACACCATAATTTGTGCAAGATATACTTTCAAAATGCACTTTGTTATAAAATGTTTTCTTTAAATTTGCATTGAGAGCTCCACATATTAACACATCAATTAAAAAGTACTATTCCTGCATTGTTGATGCCCATGAGACCCACTTCCTTAATCACATTTTTAATCATATGTAAATGCTACTAGCTCCAGATACAACATTGCCACATTTATTTATAAACAGAAACTTTGCAACTGACCTGCATCCCTGATTAATTAATTTCCATAATCGTCTATGACTGGAGGATAAAGATGTTTTAAACATGGAAACTCTTTGAGTTCAGGGATCAGGAGTAAATACGCCTATTAGCAAAAACCATCAGAGCACATTCAAAAGACATTAGATAGTCCCTTCAGTGGGAACCCCTGGACACATCCTCATTTAAACAATTATACTGTTTGTTCACAAACCGCAGTCTTTAGAGTTTACATGAAATGTAAAGTAAATAGATAATGCGGGATGGAGCTTGTAACAGAAGGAACCACTCTTTAATACCATGGTGAGCATCTCAACATGAAAACAAATGCCAAACTTTAAGGTGGCTGGGAAACAACAGCAGAAGACCCCATTGAGATCTACTCTTGTCAGCCAAGAACAGGAATCTAATGCTACAGTGGGCACTTATTGTAACTGGACAGTGGAATCTCAGGCAAGTGATTGGTCCTGTGATTAGCTGATTGTATAAATACATGAATAAGCAGGTTGACAATCGGAAAGGTTCATATTAAAGTGGCTCATGGGTGTGTAAAGAGTAAAGTGGCTCATGGGTAAAATTTGTACTACATGCACTATATTTTCCACTTGTGCAATTTAATGGTAATGGTTTGGGATGCAAAGTGATAAAAAATAGCACTTTGGGGATTGATTGAAAAAGGAAAAAAAAACATTTGGATGGAAAACTAAAATTGAATATTAAAATTCCCTTGTTTTCTTTTGCTGTGATGCGTTGGTCAGGAATTAAGACAGTTTGAGCAGCAGATTAAGAGAGAAAACGTCTGTTAAAAAAATAAAAATAGACAAATGCTTTTTAATCACTGTTCATGCCACATATAATTATTGGGTACAATGCCCAAGGGCCTGTCCACCATTGGTTTGATGCATCATTTGAAAACATGGCATCTCTCTTAATATGCATAATAGAGCAAAAACCGAAGCAAAGAGCCATCTACAGCCACAGAGTTTCAAAAGGTACCAGAAACTATAAAGGGCAAAGTACAAGGGACGTTCAAGTCAAACAGTGACGCTTTCATTGTGCTGAATAACAGAACACAGTTCTGCATGTAAAAACTCCCTTTATTTTACACACACTGTGAGGGAAAGTTTGTGGACACCAGATGATAACACCTTACTACAGGTTCATTTGCCGTTATATTAACCTCCAGTCTGAGAAGGCTTTACTATATATATTTTTTAAATCTATACCAACTTAGCTACAAGTGCATTAGTGAGGTCAGCCATTAAAGAGGCATGGGGTGTAGCCAGCGTTCCAGGTCCCCCCCCCCCCCCCCATCCCCTCCTCCCCCTTGGCTTTTGGTCCAGTGTGCATTAAAAAATGTGGTTAATTTTATGAAGATGCACTTTTTAAAAGAGGCTACGATTTTCCTGTTGTCAGTCCTCTTCTCCTATCTTCTTTTACAGTCCCCCCACAGATTGTCCTCCAGCCCCAGGACCAGGTGTCAGCCCAAGGACAGACCATCACTTTCCGCTGTGGCACAAAAGGCAACCCTCCTCCAGCAGTTTTCTGGCAGAAAGAAGGGAATCAGGTACAGGTGCAGCTACTGAACCAGTTTAACAATGGCAATGTTTTGCTTTCAAGCTCTACTCCATGCTAGCTCTCAATAAAAACACTGTGCTATTTGCTCATGAGTTATTATGTGTGGGTTATAGACGCCTAATCATTCTGAGCTCTTGGTGTTAATTTCTTTCATTTCTGCGTCTCGCCGTGTTCATCCATGACTCATTAAGTTCTTCCAACAAGCCAGAGTCTCTCAATAAGTCCCGCTGCCCTCCCCCTCACCGATGCTGATTAGGTGAGTTGCGCTGATTACGCTGAAGTGGTAAATCAACACCGTGGCTCATTTCAGCTCAGCAGATAAAGAGGCAGATCTGTGTCAATATGGGAGTGCATCTTGAAAAGGACAGTTTTGTGTAGAAAATTTGAAGGAGGCAGATAGGTGGTTGTGAGGAAAATCAGGTGCCAATGCTCTTCCTTCAGGCCTACACAAGCTCGCTCTGCCTGATGGGTGGTTTGGAACTGGCTACTTATCTATAAATAGACAACAGGCCCGGTGAATGAGAAGAACGTCTCCTGGGAGATGTAGTGCAGCACTGGTTCTGGTGTTGTTCATGCAGGCATCCAGTGAAATCAGATTTAGTCATTTTATGGTTAGCTGGTGTGTTTGTGTGTGTGTGTGGCAAAATTATATACATTTTACAAAAGGCTAAAATACACACTGACTGCTTAAAAGGTGCTTACAGCAACACAGAATAAATCATGTAGGAGTCAGGAATCTATAGGATTTCACACATTTCCAGTTATTTTAAGAAACAACTTTTTGCTTAGCAACAAAGTACAGAATATTAATGACCACTTCATAGATAACCATTGCAGATACATGTATCTGTCATGCTGTTCTAAAAACTGTGAGTCACTATTTTTGAGAATTCAATTACCTCTTATTCAACACCCACAACGCTGCATATAAATGAGCCAGATTTTTGGCCGCAGTTAATATTGATGGAGTGGCATGGTGGTGCAGCAGGTAGCCTTAGCTGCAGGGTTCAATTGTGTGCACATGTTACTCCTTCCCATATCTGCATATCTGCTGTGTTCTTTCCCCATGTAAATGCGTGTGGTGCTCTGAAATGGACTGGCTTCCATTCAAGATGTATTCCCACTTTGTGTTCCATGGATACGCTATGGATCCACTAGGACCCTCAACTGATAAATGAACAAATTTATTTATATATCATTCTTTAATACTGAAGGCCCTGAAGGACATAACCAAGGAGCCTTCACAAGGGCAGGTATATTTATATCATTTATTTATAGTATATATTTGTTTTAATGAAACATATAGACTTTTTCCAGCATTACGCAGAACTCAAGCCAAGGAAAGGTTAAAAACCTATTGCTGCATTAGCATCATTAGGTGCCTTGCTTTCACAGAGTGCTGTCTCTGCACTTCTGTATGCTAGCCAAAGGTTTTACAAATATGGAAACAGGCCCAAGAGGCCTTTGGCTTAATGTATTAATCTTTAAAAAGGAAACAGTAGTTAGACATGCACTTTTAAAACTGGAACATTTTAGATGTTAAAAGAATAGTTTACATTTTTTTCCTTTTACCTCATATTTACACAATCAGCCAAGATGTGTTCATTGTCATTGGCACATTGCCTGTTATTTTGGTACTGAACCTTTGGGAATTAAGGCGAACAGTTTAGCGTCATGCAAACTGCAGTCAGCAAACACTTGCCCAAGTGGATTTGACAAACTAATGCAATTTTACACATAAAAACATTAAATAATCATTAAATTGCAGCGCCATGTAATGTAATGGTGGAATTGCAGTACAGGAGGTATCGTGAGCTCACAGTACCATCTCTGTGGAGCCTCTCTGTAGTCAAATTTAACAATGTAAATATAAAGAAGCAATTAATTACAACCTTCCTGACCTCAGTCATTAAGAGAGCTGTTAGCTGCCAGGACTTTATAAAAACAGTTCCTTTAGCAATTTGGTGTTCAGAAGCACTCAGGAATGTTTCTATATCATCAGGCATGACCTCAGAGAAGCCATTGTTCCTGCTCATGAATTTACAAAGGGTTATATGGCTATCGTCAAACAATTTGAAATGTACAATGAGAATGTTTTTTTTATAAATGGATTTCAAGACTTTCTAGAAGTGGGCATGCAAGCAAATGTAGTCCAAGATCAGACCATGCTTAGAAATACAGTATAAGGAAAACCATGTTCTGTGACCTACATGTGTCATGTGACACACACACATGTGCGCGCACACACACACACACACACACACACACACACACACACACACACACACACACACACACACACACACAAAGTTAGTTTGTTTTAAACTTAACAACATAAGTAAACTGACAGTAGTGCCAGTAAATGCGTTTAAGTGAAGTAAAGATAATATTAAATGCATTAAATCCATCGTAGGCTGATGATTTATCGTATTTCTCCAGTGAGCTGTTTGAGGAACTTGCTTTCAAGAAATTAAGTAAGGCTACTTTCAGTACACCCAACTGTAAGAGCACACTTCTTTTTTTAATCAAGGAAAATAAAGCCCATCTTTATCACAGTGTCAATGAAACATGAAGGATGGGCACATCTAAAATTGGCCCAGCTGTAATTACCACTCATCTCACTTAAAACACTGCAGGAGGGCAATGAAGAAACAGCACACTTTGCTTTGCAAGTACAGCAAAACAATTCGGCATCACTCCCACACAAAGCCGTGAACAGTATTGAAATTTTCTTGAGAAATGTGACCCACCATCATAATAATTGTGCCTGCTTCCAGACAGAAAGGAGGGAACAGGTGAGGGTAATCAAAGTCATGTCTAACGCTGTTATTCGATGGTCTTCTCCACAAATGACTACACAAATGACTATTTCTCAAAAGACACTCATCCGGAACAGCAACAAGACTGCAGAGGTAGAATGATTTACACTCTGATACAGTCACATCAACCTGAAGCTCAACATCCTTAACAGCGGCATCCTCAAAGTCCTTTAGATTTCTGGGAACGATCATCTGCCAGGACCTGAAGTGCATAAATTGTGCATTGTAAAACAAAAGTCAAAGGATGTATTTTCTTTATCACTTAGGCAAGTACAGCTTTAATCAAGAACTTATAATCCAGTTCTTTGGCTGGTTTTGAGTCCATGCTTTGCAATTCTATCAGTAACTGCTCAGCCACCAAGCAAGACAACAACACCAGATAGTCCAGACCACAAAAAACATCATCAGCCCACTCTTCAGTAAATGAGCAGCTAAAATTATCCCAGGCTCCTTACATCTTCTGGGAGGTGAAAGCAATTCTGTGGGTAACCAGCCAGACACAAGAACAACATACAGGACAACATTACTGTGATCATCAGTGCATCGTTTTTGCAGCTTTTTCTATAGAACAATAACAGAACTTGACTTATATTTAACTAAGGAATACCTATGTACAGATAACACAGGCTACAGACCTTGTGCACTTTATAGTCATATTATTATTATTATTATTATTATATTAATTAAAATAATAATAATAATAATAATATGACTATAAAGTGCACAAGTTAAGACAACATGTTCTTTTTGACCATGTTAAGACCTCCAAAAAGTCCCAGATGCTGGGGAAAAAATCATCAAACTATGATGTTACTTAATGTGATGTATAACTTTATGCACTTCCCTTCTTACCCTGATGCATCGGTCACTCTGGTACAGGGTCAAGCTGGATTTCGGTGTTTTTTGTTTTTGTTTTTTTTCCTGATTAGTCTCACTAACAAATGGTTTTCTGATAGTCACACAGCTTGGGCATGTGTGTTCTCATAATATTGTGCATGTGAAAATGCCCTTACTTTCACTATTAAACATGGCTGTGATTTGCACTGTCATTCTTTTACCATGCATCTTTACTATGGGCGGCAGGGGTGGCTCAATGGTTCAGATGTTGGCCTACAGACCAGAAGGTCCCAGGCTCGAGCCCCAATGCAGCCGGATGTAACCTTGAGCAAGGTCGTTCACCCCAAGTGCTCAGATACAATTGAGCATTTAGCTGGCAACCCAACCCTGTAAATAACTGCCACAGAAACAGCAAATGTATATCTGTTTGCCGCTTATAGAAAGAACCATCCATCCATCTTTACTAAGCGTTTAAGTGAATTCCATTTAGGGTTTTTATTTTTATTTTTTGGCACAGTCAAAAAAAATAATAAAAAATTTGCTGGACCAGTCTTAAACCAATTCCAGTAATTTAAAATCTCCTTAATTGTTTCCGGTACTTGATGCATGCAAATTATTAGATTAGACCCTTGGTGACTTTTTTTTTTTTTTTGACCAGGCAGTGTAGGATTTATCTACTTGCTAGCTAAATAATATTTTACAGTACTTGTGTGACAGGGAAGAGGGAGTCAAATTCCTTCTATGTTAAGGGATATGTATTAAATAAAAAATTGGGGGGTATTTATGTAATGCATATCTCTCATGTTTCAAAACATACTGTAGCATCTTGTGAGAGGTACAGTCTAATGGGCATTTAATTCTGTAGACAAATCTAAAGTTTTCTCCCAAGCTGCTCTGGGGTCATTCGAGAACTAGCCATGACTGATGGTAGCCTTAGACTTAGAGGTCAACCGATATGGGTTTTTCTATGGCTGATGATGAACTTTTGAAATCAGGACAGGCGGTGATGATGCATGATGCTGTGTTTTTTTTTTTTTTTTTTTTGGTTGAGTCATTGCTTGTGTGTGAGTGTGGATTTCACAGATAGCTAACAGATAGCTCTTTCAGAGATCACCCAGTGCAGCTCTCTTAATTTCAGATGTTTACTAAAGAAAGCTACAATAAAACTACAATAAAATCACTTTAAGAATGTCCTCTGTTTTTATCATAAATATTGTCATAAACCACATAAATAATATAGTGACAATTGAGAAATATAATCTAACAAATGCATTTGACATTAGCTACAGTAGCATTAACGCATTTTAGCTAGTGACTGGGGAGAAGTCAACATTATGAGAAGACAACATTACAAATCCCTTAGACATGCTTAGGCAGTTAGCATCATACAGTTTTATATTTGCTACAAGACATAAACAAACTGAACAGCTTTAAAATAAGAACTGAGATAAGTGTTACAAATAATATCACAGATGTATGTTCTTTTGGGAAGAACTGTCTGTTTCTGGTTCCATAGCAACTCGAAGATGCAGCCGGCTGTTAATCAGATTTATTTACTTAGGTATCAGCCCATGCCGATTATTAAAATATGACAAAAATAGGCCCAATTGATCTGCTGACCAATCAATCAGTTGACCTCTACTTAGAATGCAATTTTTTTCACACAATTGACTCCGGTCCCATTCCACATTATTTGGATGACTGGAAAAACAAGAGACGTAATATAAAATCGTTCAAAAAAGCAAATGGAGAGCTTCCAAACAAGGGAGAAAAAATCAAATTAAAATATACAGTGAATGGCAGAAAAAGCTGTGAGACCATAGCTCAAAAGTGTAGACTATGCAGAGAAGACTTTTCCCACTACAATACATGGGTACAAAACAGAAACCGGGTAAAAATCACGACAATATAAATAAAATTATATTTCATTCACCTTTACTTTTAACATATTAACTGTGGGTTTATGTATGTGATGATTTAACATGCAGTTTGTGCTATCCCTCACAGCACAATTATTATTGTAGGTCTGATGCAAAAGCAAGACCACCAGTTTCTATTTTCATTTAACCACACAAAATAAAATATTCCGAAATGAATGCTTTTTGAACCAAGTTCAAAAATGCAGGAAAAATCTTGAATAATCGGTTTAGAGACGATAAACTGCTAAAAGCAGAACAGCATCTTTTTAGTAATAAGCACCTTCGCCTGAGGTTTAATATGGAATTTTATTCAATCTTTCAGCAGCCATTCAGCATTTATTCACAGATCAACTATTTTCCAGTAGTGTAAGGTGATTTACATATCTTCAAGTATTTTTCAAGTATCCACAGCAGACACATTGTTAGTAGGAAACAGACTTGAAAAATGTATTTTATCAGGAACCCTGGCCCTGATGATTAGATTCTATTAAATGGGATTATGAGACGGTTATATAAAGTGGATTAAATCCTGTTGCTTCAAAGCCTGTTTTCTGATTGGGTCACCATGGGTACTGTCTCAGACACAACACTATTGTTTATTGACCGGTATTTGAGTACATGGGTCGGTTATAACACATACTGTATGTCTTTGAAAGGTGACTTGTGAAGAAATCCTGTGTAGCAAAATTGCATTAAGAAATAAAAAATTAAAGAACTGCATGACTGTATGACTTTAAGGAGAAATGCTTTAGAAAAATGAAACAAACCAAATCAAACAAGATTAATCAATTTGATATTGTTTGCTATTCCTGGAAAACCTGACCATTCTACTGAAGCCTTTGGCTGTCGCACTTGCTTCTGTTTCTGCAACTAAAACCAGACAGCCTCCATTATGTTGTTAAAAAGTGCAACATACTATACAAACTGAACATTTCTGTGTAACAAGTAATTTGCACTTTTTCCCTGACAACCCAAAATAAATAAGAGTAATTCTATAATTTGGAGTACATCTTACTTAAATAAAAAGAACAAAAACAATATTCTTTCTCAATCGAACAAATAATGGCAAGTTAGTAAATTCCTTCAGGGTAAACATATCGATGCGTTTCAAAACGTAAACAGTAACATTTTCTCAAGGTAATGGATGGTTTCACTGCTCAGTTTGTCAGCTATATTACTAACAAAACTTCATCCTGCAATTCGGAAATGACTTGTCCCAATGCCAAGTGAACAGAATCAAATGAAGTCATTTTGTTTGGTGGCATACATTTTGATAACACTTGTGCAGAAGTTCTCAATGCTTGTCTAAATATTCTCCCCTCCTTGTAGGGTCAACATCCCAACAAGCCTTGTATGTCTCTTTTTATCAATTTAAAAAAGAATAACCATCAATATATGTTGATGAGGGAGAAAGTAAAAGTGTATACAAATGAATGTGTGCTGTGACATACAGTACTGTACTCTGTGCACACTGATAACTGTAATGATGTAGATAAGAAGAAGCTGACCACTTGTCATTTTCGTGAACATGTGATATCATATTTGAACTAATTTAATGAAAATCATAAATAATCTGTAAACTATTACTTAATATTAATATAATATTAATAATAAAACTACATATTTAAATAGGATATATTTATTAAACCCAAGGGAAATTGCAGTTTTGCAGCAGCATTGAATAAAACATTAACAGACAGTAAACAGCAGTGAAGCTAAAACATACAAAAGTACTTGGGAGGGAAAAGTATAAAATAGATAAACCACATATACAGAAGTACTATATTTATATACATGTGCAAAAATAGCCAGTATGCATAATTGTATACAGAGATAGTAAGTCTTTAAAAGATATTTTGTGCAAATATCATGCATACTATGCATACTATTAATTTATAAATAAATAAATAAATGTAATTTAGAACTGGTCAATTGAACTGGTCTTTGTTTCAAACTTTATTTTGAAACAAAGAGTCCCTCAATCGCAAATGCAAAAATTGTAAATTTTGTAACATTATGACTAGTTTTGGGGAAGTTACGCAAATTTGGGCAAGTTTACTAATTTCTACTTTAAAAGTCTAATTTGTTTACATTACCGATTATTAGATGTAATCAGATTACTAATTACGTTACTTTGAAAACATCTGAAAACGTGATTTTTAAATGTATATTTATACATTTTTAATCACTACTTTTGTAACGCTAGTAACGTAATGTTATTGACATTGGTTAGCTGTAATCAAATTACATGTATTTAAAATGTAATACATTACATTACTGCGTTATCAGGAAAAGTAACACACAGTAATGCTCTGATTATGACCATTTTCAAGCTGAATTTTCAAGTGAAGCACAGGATGCACATAATGTTTGTGTGATTTAACAAGTAATATGTTAGATTTTTGAAGAAAATATTAAGAATAAATATACTTATCATTAAGGAACATGGAATGTGATGCAAATTGTACAATAAAAAAAAACACTGAAAACAGACTTTGTTTAAAAATGTTGTTTTACTAATGTTTGTCTATTCCCTTATTCCACAAAGTAAAAGATACAGTAGGGAACCAGTGAAAAGAAAACATTAGTGTGTCGTGTATTTATTTATTTATTTATTTAGGAATATGGCCTCATGGGCCATATAATCATGGCTAATCATGACTGTTATATTGAAATAAATGTCAAGAGCAAAAGTTGAGTTATGAATTCAAATAACTGAATAAAAAAATGAATGAGTTACCATGGCTATCACCTGAGTCAATAATAGCCGCAGTGGGATTTATGAAGTTTTATAGCTTTTTCAGAAATGACAGAAATGACTTTATAACTTCATGTTCAGAGACATACTCAGACAGTTTAATCAAGGGCCCATCTAAATTTCTATGAACGTAGCATGTAGTGGTGGGTCCTCCCACATCCACAGTGCTAGTAAAATCACTCTAAATTGTCCCTAGGTGTGTGTACATGTGTGTGGGTGTGCATGTGCATGGTAAAACACTAGAAATAGAAATGAGATAAAAATAGATTATACGCATAATGTATTATACACAGAAATATTGCAAGTGAGTGTGTGAGTGTGTGTGTGTGTGTGTGTGTGTGTGTGTGTGTGTGTGTGTGCGCGCGTGTCTTTGTGGTGACCAACTGTTTCACAAGGATAAGAATGTCTGCCAGTTCGACCTTGCAGGGAAATTCTCCAAAACAAACGTCTTTTTTTTTCTTTCAGGTTTTATTTGAAAAGCTAAAAAAAACAAACATTCCATTTACTGAAAATATGGTTAGGGTTAGATGTACATATAGGCATTGTATTAATTAGCTGCATCAATAATTATGTCGATACAAGGCCCTTACAACATTATTAAGACAAATGTGTGTGTTTGTGTGCGTGTGTTGTACAGATGCTGCTATTCCCAGGACAGCCTCCCTCACAAGTTGGACGCTACTCTGTGTCCATGAGCGGCGAGCTAATCATCACTGCTGTCCAAAGTGAAGATTCTGGGTACTACATATGCCAAGCCATCAGCGTGGCAGGCAGTACCGTCTCCAAAGCATTCTTGAAGGTCGTTACTGGTAAGCACATTTATTGCCACTTCTTAGAAAATGGTAGTGAAACTAGAACTGTTATTTAATCACAGTTATTATCACTTGTACAGCTGTTTTTTAGTCATTGCCATTTCATACAAAAAGTAACGAACATGATAAATAATAGTTTGTAGTGTGTTCAGTGACAAAATGTTAATAAATACTGCATGAATATAGTTATGATGTTTGGATTAAACAGATAATGTGGTCATGATGGATACCAGCACAGATTTTAATAAGCGGTGCACTTAGAAAACGCTCGTCAGAAAGGCTCACAGGACATCTAGTTGAGACTAACGTATGAGCATTGGGAGTAGGATACCACCGAGTTTAACAAAAAAAATCACACCAGCAGGAGATTTTACTTGCATGCAGACATGAGCTACAGCTCAAATAATGTGGAACAGTCTGTACTAAATGAGAATATAGGTTTGTCATGGGTTAAATTACAATATTTCAGTAAAATAAAACATTATTATTATTTTTTTAAACATCATAGATGGATATAAACAACAATAATAATGGTGCAAGAGGGATTAAAAGAACTCTTCTGCACATTTCTAGTTGAGGTCATTTATAAATCGAGTGACAATGTTTCACAAACTTGTTTACTGCCTGGCTGAAAAAAAAAGAAAAACCGACAGTCTAATAATAGTATAAATAAGGACTGCATTTAGTTTAGATCATGGCACATACTGTGTTTCCTATGACATGTTTTTTTCAAACGTACTGTATGGCACTACATTTACACCAATCAGCCATAACATTAACACCACATAACATTAATACATTAAGGGTGGTTGTCAATTATATAACAGTAAACTGGTGACGGGATCATGGGCACCCAAGGGTCACCCATGCCCATGGGAACCCAAAGCCAACCTGTAAGGTCCGATCTAAAAGAAAAGCCAATGTAGCACAAATTGAATAAAATGTCAATGCTGAGCACGATAGAAATGGACCAGAACATTCAGTGCCCCATTGCCCATCACAGACAAAGGCAAAGGGCTCACGGCTGGCCTCTAAACTGCAAAGATCACAACCTAATTGATCTCCAATGGGATGTGCTGGACTAATAAGTCTGATCCACGGAGGTCCCACCCCGAAATCCACAGCATCCAAAGGATCTGCTGCTAATGTCCTGGTGCCATATACCATAGCACACCCCTGGAGGTCTTGTGGAGTAATACTGTACCCCAAGAGGCCAGAACCACTCCAGTGGCACAAGGCGAACCTACACAATGTTTTGCCCAATATTGTAATTCTATGGCTAATTGGCGTATGTCTGTCCTTCAACGTTTTGGCGAGATCTTATACTGATGAAGGGTGATGAACCACTTCGTAATGTCCACTTTCAGTGGAGGCCAATTCATGTGTGAAAATGATTCCTTAAGTTCCCAGAACTACTCTTTCACAAATTGAGCTTGAAGAAACTTAACATTGTGGTCGAGCAATATGCCTCTGTAATCAGAGAAGAAAAATCCATTGACGTGGATACCTAGTCTTTCAGTACATTCAGATAGTTTAAGTTCATTTTACTGCCACATAATGTTGCCGAGCCTAGACCTGACCAGCTGAATCACCTCAAGATCAGCTTTTTTTCAGATTTGTCTCACTAACAGTTGGTTTTCTTACGACCACACAGCTGTGGAAATGCTCCTACCTTACTTTCACTATTAAACACAGCTGTGATTTCTACCGTCAGATTTTTTATAATGCAACTTTCACCCAGTGTTTAAATGATCTCCACTCACGGGCATTACTTTTTTATTAGTTCATTGTATAGCACTATCCTTTCACTGGTCAAGTAACTTCAGCAATTTTCTATGCCTCAACCAAAAGTTTCAGGACCACAGGATGTGCCTTTCTACATGATTAAGATAGGAGAAGCTACTTACTGCATTAGTTACGGTTTAAAAATGTTGCCTTCTGAAACATATAATGACTACAGTAATTATACAATAACGGCTCTAAGGAATTTGCTTATTTACGTTGTTTTGGCCAGGCAGTCTCCTTCCTACTGTTCACTAGGTTTTGTTTTTCATACTTAAAGCACTACACAGAATACTAATAGTAGCATTGTGTAAAAATAAGATACTAAGTGAACAGTCTGTACAAATTTCATACTGAAAGTTTATTTGAGGGTGGACATAAAATTACATGTCAATTTATTGCAGTCAAAGTCTCATTTTAGTTACCTGCGTATACACACATGCTCGTTGGCCAAAAGTACTTGGACACTTGATATTCATACCTATACTGTATGTGGGTCTAGCTCAAAGGAGAAAGCATGCAATTGCTTATAACATCTTTGTATACTGTATCATTGCAACACCCCTGTCCACAAAGTGAGGTTAATGAAGACATGGTTTCCTCATGCTGGTGTGGAAGAACACCTTTGGCGAGAATTGAAAAGCTGACCGTGTGTCCAGCATCAGTGTCCAACCACACTAATACTCTTTTGGCTGAATGACAATGCTCCAAAGTCCAGAGTACAATAAGCACATATGAGCATCTGTGGTGCTTTGGTTCTTATAAAATATGATGTACATCAAAGAGACTCAGACAGATAATATAAATAAATAAATAAACCATTGTTCGATGTATTCTGCAGGAACATCAGACTTCATTTCCCCCATCATCCACCAAGGCCCAGGTAACCAGACATTGGCACGGGGCTCCAGTGCCAAGCTCCATTGCCATGTAATGGGAAACCCACCTCCCAGCATCAGGTGGGAGAAGGATGAGCAGAGACTGTCAGCAGACGGAATCCACATCAGTCTGATTGAAAATGGAACTTTACACATCAGCAGCTTGCAGGTATTTGATTGACAGTTCAAAGCAACACATACATTGTGGGCTGGATATTGAAAGCACCTCAAGCAGATATGAGGCATAGCTAGACTTTTCAAATCAAGTGAAAGGTTCACAAAAAACATGCAGCGAACGAGCGCTGCTTAAAACACTGAATCTCAGATGCAGAACATAAAGTGTATCACTTGCCAGCTTCATTACTCTTCATTTAAGGCAGTAAAGGAGAAATCAGTTTCAATAAACTTAATGTCATATCAAGCAGTATTGGTTGTTAAAAGATATTTACTGGATCAGCCTCTCATGAAAGAAAATCTTACCACGAAGCATTATCTCAAGTCGCAATAAAAGTTTCTAGCTTAGAGTTTGTTTTTGAAAACTATTCACAAAAACTTAGAAAGGAGCTGAAAAAGGAATGAAAGGAATTCTAAAGCTAATATAAATGGCTGATTGAGGGTTGATCCCCATGCCGTGACTGAAAGATGTGTTTTAGGAATTAATATCGATTGACTGATACTGTAGTGTAGATGAAATTGCGATTCACATTCCATAAAAAAAGGAAATAAGCAGCAGGATTATACAATATACTGTATACGCTTATTATTTCTCATACTGTCTTGCTTTTAGAATGACACCAAAATCATCAAAACACCCTTCCACCTGAGATATTTATATTAATTCTAATTAAAAATTTAAAGTCTTTGTGATCATACTGTAGATATTTTACTGTATAAACTGTGTATATTTTAAGACCATATGAAAAAGATTAACCTTATTTATAGGGCATGGCTAGGTGAGCTGGTGTAATATCCACTCACTCACGTTATCTTAACATCACTTCATTCAAGTATCACATCATTTTTTATCATCATCCTTGTCAGATGTCAATAATAAGTTAATAGTTATTTATGAGTTTGTTTTCTTGACCTCTGTTATTCGGAGTCACCCAATGTTCCAAAACATCTAGCGAGGTAGATGGCTAGAAAAGTCTGCCCATTTTTGTTGCTGAACTCCTACACTAGTGCACCAGGTCAAGATAAAAAGGACTAAAATAACACACAACACTCTTAAAGTAAATGTGGCTTGCATATAGGGGACTCCCACTAACATTTCAAAATAAAAACACAAAATCTTCACATCCACATTTCAAAATCCACATTAACAGTGACATTTGCAAAAAAAGTCAATGCTCGTCTCGATAGAAAGGTATCAGAATTCCCAAGGCATCACACCCTGCCACAGGTGGGGCTTAGCAGGCAAAGAGTGTAAGGTTATTGATCCGACCTCAAAATTCCCCAGATCTCAATCCGACCAAGCATCCATGAAATGCTCCGGAAAAACTAATCAGATCTATGGAGACCCCACCCCACACCCCACAACATCAAAGTTCTGGTGCCACTGACCCAGTACACGACACCACAGCACACCCCCAGAGGTCTTGTGGAGTTAAAATATTGTGCATAATTTTTTAGATTGTAATGTTATGGCTGATCTTTGTACATTTAAATAAGATATTAAAGGGAACACAATACCAATAGTCAGTAATGAATATAGAGAGTATATCTTGTGTCAATTCAAAAAGCCCATTTCATCTTCTGTGTGGTTTATAGTAATATAATTAGGTTATATTCCTCAGTCCGTGGATCCAAATAAAACAGGATCAGACTAATAGCTAGTAGTTTGTTTAGGAGTAAAAGCATGATAAAAACCAAAGGTATTCAAACACTGTGTATTTTAATCAACTGGAACTGATTGCTCATGAGTCACTACACAGTAATTATATCTGATCACACCATAAGCAAACACATGTTGTGTAAATGTTTGTGGGATGAGTGCAAATGGATGATATAAAGCTGGTTCAATTCCTTTTCCGCCTCTCAACAACCTCCCAACATGCAACGCTCTGTCCTGCCGTCATTACTCTAGAGTTAAAACGGAAAATAGAAGCATTATTTTGATTTAGACGTGCTTTCATTGGATCAAAGTAGATCAAAGAAGACTGATCTTTGAAAGATTTTTAAAAGATATATTTTTTAAATTATTTCTATCCGCAGCATTTCTCAAAATAAAAAGTACATCTTCTGACAGCAATTCATGAGCCACTTCGAGGTAAAATCGTTCTTGATAAAAGTGCTTTTTTTGTAATGTAATCACTAATGAAATGCAAGCGAGACAGTGTGTGCCGCTATGACTCACTCATCCCGCTCATTCATTTCATACATTTAGTCATTGTTTGTTTCCTAATTGAGAGTTTAATATTCAGTAAATAATATTTCATGTTTGTTTAGGACAAATCTGTTTCTTCTCGTTACGTGTAGTGAAGCAATGAATACTATAATATTATAATAATCCTGAACCATTATGAACCAATGAACCAATAATGAAGAACTATTTGATTCATTCCTATTGAGTGACCTATGACTGGATCTCGGGTAGTGTTGCTGTTAATTTGTGAACAGTGATGTTTTACTTACATCTTTGGTCAAAGTTTGAGTTATAAAATAGGTTTTGCACATACCAAAATACAGTATATACAGTATAAAAATATTTTTACACACGTTACGCATCTATTTAGTAAATGAATATTGTATAATGCATAATTCTTGTATTTAATAATAATAATTGGCTTTAAATTGTCCCATATTTTATTATTTTTAACAAGTTAAAATAGTTTACAGAGGTTCCCCAAAGTATATCTGCTAATATTCCACCTGTAAATCCTCTCAGATAATACAAACTCTGTGTTTCATATTCTACTGAATGTGCAGTTTCAGTGTCTAAGTAAAAAAGATAGAAAAAAAAAAGAGAACAGCAGAGATGGGTGAGCAAAAAGCTGAGGTAGGGGCTCATCTGATATGAGGTCACACTAGGGGTAAAATCTAAATGGCTTGTTTAATCCTCGACCAATACACTTTCATTTTTTTTTCACTTTTTCACTTTTTTTTGGGGATGGAGCCCCATCTCAATGTCTAAAAATTCCTAAAAGTGACTTTTCCATAATAGATCACATTTAAATTAATGCATGAGTCCAAATTGGACTTTTATACCTATTTGCAGGTTTTGTTCTTGACCCTGGTCCTGGGGGACCACCTGCCATGCACATTTGAGTGTTTTATCAACTCCCAGAACACCTGCTTTCATCTAATTAATCAACTCATTAACAGGCTTTTTTGAAGTGAAGTGGGTGTAATAGAGCAGGGAGAACACTAAAATGTCCAGAGCAGGTGGTGACAACTGGGTTATAGTGGCTTTTGTTCTATAGTGTATATTTGAGTTAATGTTTGTACAGTAGAGAGAACTTTTTTTCAATACTTTTTTCAGCGTAATCAAAGTTTCCAAGCATGCAAAAAGTACTTTTGTTTCTCTTTGTCCATGCCTCAGTTCTGAACAGTTGCTTCAGTCAAAATCCTATTAAGCACTCAAAGTTGTATTAGTAATTAATGAGCTCATTTAGAAATGTAAATAGTGGCTTTGACAGAGTACCGTTTGTATTTTTTTTCTTGCCTCACCTGCTGTTTGCAGTGCTGAACAGAGTGTATTGGGTACAGTAATTAATTCAGACCGTATGTGATTTATAGTCGTGGGAATTCTAATTAGAAACTGTCAGGTGAAGAAATACTTTAAGCTTTGTTCCTGCAATAAGGTTTAGTCACAGTGGTGAACGGTGTAAAGAGTCTTCCCCATGCCCAATACATCAGCGGAGTGAAGCAAATCTGTCATGCTGGGATAGTGTTGAACACGGGAGATGCATTAGCCTATCAAAGGCTTAGATAGCATAGAGATATGTCCTTAAGGGGGGACAATGTTTAATTCACATTACTACCTAAAGGTGGCTTGAATACTCAAGTAGGTTGCAATATAAAAACTCTCTTGTCAAAGGAATTGTTCAGTATGTGCCCTTTTATAGGTCTCCAAACATTAACATAGTTTATTTATGTAGCCACTGACCCCTGCTGTTTATATTTTTTATAAAAAATTCAACAATGCATCTGCTTGCTGAATCCTGTATAATAGACTGTAGGTACAGTATATATTTAAAATACACTTTCAGAATAATCATACAGTACATCATACAGAAATCACCATATTGATGATCACACATTATTATTGTGATACACACATGCCAATTCGGTTTAGTAAATATTGCGCTCCTATCATGTAGGATGCTGTGCCATTTGCCAATGTGTAAAGTATTTGCCAGTGTAGAGTGCGCGACTCCTAGTATTATAGAGGAAAAGCACAGTTTTAGCACGTCAAATGCAAACATACTGTATATAAATTGAAAAAGAAAATCTTATTTATTTATTTAAAAATCGATTTTGGAGTCACTGTGGCATTACATGTTCTGCCACATCATCAGAACATCAGAATCATGATACATAACTGAATCAATTTTCTCCCCATCTCTATTATTCATGCAATTATCCAGTCAGCCAGTCATGTGACAGTAGCATTATCATGCAAACACGGGTTGTTGTACTGTTCACATAAAACATGAGAATGAGGGGCTCTCTGTGACATTCACTGTGGCATGGACATTATTGAAAAATCTTCTTTAGGAATTTTCTTGCATAAGTCTCTGTAGAGTTTACACATATTAGTGTGAAGAAGAAAAAAACATCCTACAAGCAGCAGTTTTGTAAGCAGGAACTCATTTTTGTTAAAACAGGTAGATGGAGAACAGCGGATAAGAGCCAGTCTTGTTCAGGCAGATAGGACATCTATGACTACCTAAACAACCTTTGCAGAAAAGTATAAGCCCAGAAGATCAGCAGTTTCAAAATCATTTTTATTCTGAATTTTAAAGGTCCCATAGTTTAATATTCAGATCATATATTTTTTCATACCTCAAACACCCTTTACTTCACTCCTCCTTAAAATTTCTGCCATTTTAGTGCCTTTGTAAATGAGCTTCTTATATGAGGTCATAATAGGGAAAATAAATCTGATTGACTTGTTTGAGCCCCACTCAATGTTGCTGCATGCATTAAATGTTTTAAGAAAGGCTGGGCTTTAAGAGACCAGGAAGACGAGGGAGAATGAGGCCTACAGTTGGAGGTAATGTAACCAACCTAATGAATTCTACCCTCTGTTAAACAACAAAGAAGGAGAAGCAAGAATAAAGGACAAAATGCAACAATGTTGTTTGAACACACACACACACACACACTCACTGGAGACTCGTCTCGGCATCTAAAATGAGTTTTGCATAATAGGTCTTGCTAAATGTGAATATTAATTGAAGCTCTTGGATTTTGATTAAAAATAATTATAAATGATGACCATTCCATGGATGAGTAACTGTGGAGATGTTCCTAATAAAGTGGCTAGTAAGTGTATAACCATTGTGTATATTTAGATATCATTCACCTTTTGTCATCAGTTTCGCTCTCATGGATCCCTTGTGTACTGAAGTGGCTGTGCTAATCTCAAAGCTGCATGTAGATCATTTTAAGTGGCCAGTATGGACTGGTTTCAAGCTGTTAGACAAAGTCATGTACTCATGCAGAAATGTTTGTCAGTTCCTTGGGTGACCTCTAATTCTCAGCAAACAGGCTATATCTGCCCAAATGTACCATTTGATCTGCTCCATTTGGATACGCAGCGCTGCTTGCAATTATCTCTGCCTGCTTTCATCCATAAAGTGAGATTATTTGGCCTTGACTGTTGCTAGGAGACCGACTCAGGGATGTACACGTGCGTAGCCTCCAGTTCCGCAGGAGAGACGAGGTGGAGCGGCACCATCACTGTGAGAGGTGAGACAACAAAGAATTCTTGACAATGATAACTATTTGATATATCCCAGTGCATGCATTTGAAATGTCATCCCTGCAGAAATCAAGACATGCCAAAGAGGAAGCGGTATCCATGTAAAATACTGTAGTAAAAAAAAAGAACAACACGAAGAGAAGAGTTAAAGCAAGAACAAAATGTATAATTTAAACATTCACATGGTAATTATGTAAAATTATGCACTGAGATGGGTTAGAATTTTCTGCATCTGTGGGGCATAAAAACATAAGGTTGTGTTATTTAAATGAGCAGTACAACTTGCATGTGTGTGTATATGCATTTGTGTTTTTGTCCCCACAAAGATAAGAATTTGACCTGCAGTAGCTAACATTTGTCTGGTCCTCATGAAGAAAACGTTAGGTGCTCATAAGAGCAGTAAGACAAACATGATACAGATACATGATTACAGATACAGAGACGTCCTCCCTGGTCCGGCTGTCTCAGACCCTACAGCTGCCTGGTCCCCCGCTGAAGCCCGCAGTGACGGACGTGAGCCAGAGCAGTGTGACGCTGACGTGGCAGCCCAACCAGCACGAAGGAGGTGCTGCTGTCACCTCCTACATTATCGAGGCTTTCAGGTAAACCTGCAAAGATCTACCACTGATACTTTCACACGAGTTCACACCACCAGTGTGTATTGTCTGTGTAAGCATAATGAGTCCTGTGATATTGTGACTGTGAATCACAAACATTTAAATGCTTTGGAACTTTTCACCCTTCAGTCGAAGTGATAAAAGTCTGTTAAACCTACAGTACAGCACAGTAGGTAGACAGCTGTGCCTGTAATTCAAATCCTAGGTTTATACTCTATTATGTTCTAATAAGTCATCATTTTGTAAAAGAGCTCCCTTACAGGGACTTGAAATGTAAATATACTGCTCAAAAAAAGTAAGGGAACAACTTGACTTGAACTTGACTCGTATTGGTTCAAGTCAAACCGGAAAACTAAGTGTTTCCCATTACATTTTCGAGCAACATATTTACTAAACATGTTTTTATAAATATGTATTTCTTGGAGGTCAGTGCTTTTTTCCTCCATGATAGAATCTTCAGGACATGGGGGGCTTTTACTTTTCCTGGCTTTTCTGTAATTAGACTTTTTAGGTGTTGTGGCATTCTGACTTCAAGAGCCAAAAACAAGATCTTGCCGAGGGAATCACTGTTTATAGCTGCTATAACATTGGTTAAATGCGGGAACTAAATTGCCCTGTGTATGGCAAATATTAAATGTGACTGTAAGTAAAGTTTTAGAAGGTATGTGGTTTAAAAATACATTTTAAAAAAGCTACGCTTACATGGCCAGTATGACTGACTCAATTAAAAATTTCAGTTTAAACATTTACATGGACACAGATCAGATGTGTGTTTACTGTACATGCTCAGAACATTTGATCAGAATATATCTTTTTTTAACATGCAGAGTTATTCTGCTTACTGTGAAGCATTTAATCTGCTGGATATTTGAAGTTAGATAGTAAATGAGTTATAGACTGTTATAACTAAGGTGTTAAAATGGTGCATTTTAATTCTCCGCTGTTATTTGATTATTAGTGCAAAATTTGCATCCATGTAAGCACAGCTAATGTGATAAACAAAAAAATTAACTCTTAATTTTATTCTTAACATCAAATTTCTAGGAGACTTGAGTCATTGCAGCAATGCATTAAAGATGCTGACTGAAATAGATTTTTATATATACCGTATTGGTCACCTTATTAGTACATCACAGTGTACTCATGCCAAGCTTAGATTAGTGTATGCCCAAGAGAATGCAGTAATGGTTTGGTTAAATTAAGCTTCTTAAGTGATCTGCAGGAAGACAGGGCAGTACACAGTGTTGCGTTTTCCTTGCTTTAGCACACCTGCCTCAGCTGAAGGGAAAACGTCCAAGCACATCATTGATAAGAGGATGTTTTTTTTTGTTTTTTGTTTTATCTATTGTATATGACTGTACTGTACCAGGTCAAGATTTTGTCACCGAATTAATTATTATTAAATTTATCACAAGAGTTGTGCCGCTGGTATTAAAGCTCATTATTACTCGTAAATCTGCTTTCAGGTGCAAAGACAATGGAATAGGGCTAACCCCATCCATCACACGTCATTGTGTTAGCTTGTTCAGTTGCTCTTTCACAACGGTGCGCATTGTCGAAAGGTCTCATTATGGTGATGGCTGTTGGAGAAACTCCATTCATCGTCTGTCATGCTGATGGAGGCTCGGGCTAAACTGGAGACCCTTAGCTTTTCTGTTGCAAAATCCATTTAATGCTCTTTTGTTTAGTTCAGGTCTAAGGGATATTAATATATAATCAAGATCAACATTAAGCCAAGATATGTGTGTGTGTGTGTGTGTGTGTGTGTGTGTGTGTGTGTGTGTGTGTGTGTGTGTGTGTGTGTACTATGTGTTCTTGGCTCAGTGTCATTTTGGACCTGAGCATAAGAATAGCAAGTAAAATGCATTTGATTTCGTCACTTTTGTATAGCTAGTAACAAATTCTAAGATAAGATGGGTAGTTGACCTTAAATGTTTCAGTTGCATTGCAGTACAATCCACATATGGTCTAGGACAGTAGTACATTCATGGTTGGGTGTCAGTAAGGTTGGGAGCAGAGGTCAAGTCATTACTTAGCTTTGGTCTGACACCTTATTAAGGATGTGTTCTGACTGATAGCGTGGCCTTCTCACACTTGTGTTCCAGTAGCCTTTACACATTCACCGTTCTTACAGGGCGTCAGTATAGTGTTGTAGAAGAGCCTGAATGTTCACAATGTCCTTCATACACTTGTGGAATGTGCATGCGCATTTTCTTTCAGCTATCATGAAGCATAGCTTTTATTCTGAAGCTTTAAAACATGGTATTACCTTTCAGTGTAATGTACTGGTTGAGGCAGTATTGTTGGTTGTTACTTTGACTGGGTGATATTTTTTAGGTCCTAACGTAATACCAGTGGTGAACAATGTATACAAAATCCTTCAGGTGAATAAAAATAGAGGTATCCTGGGTATTAAAATATTACTCAAGTCATCCATTTATATTTCTACTAAATATAAAAGTTACTTACCTTCCAATTTACCATAAGGAAAAAAAACTACAGAGCTTGTATTAGCTCAAAGCAGCCTTTAAGTAGTAAAAAATAGTCTCTCTCGCTCCCCCTTTCCCTCTCTCTTTAACAGAGCTTTTTATAGAGGAAACACAAATCACACAATTGCATTAGTTTTCAGCCCCCTTTACCCTGGTACCCCTAACTAAAATCCCGCGGAACCAGTTTCCTTCAGAAATCAACTAATCATTAAATAGAGTCCACCTGTGTGTAATTTAATCTTAGTATAAATACAACTATTCTGTGAAGCTCTTAGAGGTTTGTTAGAGAAGATTAACAAACAAACCTTATCATTAAGAACACACCAGACAGGTCGGGGATAAAGTTGTAGAGAAGTTTATAGGTTAGGGGTTAAAAAAGCTTTGAACATCTCATGGAGCACTGCTTAATCCATCAGCCAAAAATAGAAAGTGGCATAACTGCAAACCTATGAAGACATGGTCATCCACCTAAACTGACAGGAAGGGCAAGGAGAGCCTTAATCAGAGAAGCAGCCGAAGGGCCCATGGCAACTCTGGAGGAGCTGCAGACATCCACAGCTTAGGTGAGAGAATCTGTCCACAGGACAACTTTTAGTCATGCACTCCACAAATCTGGCCCTTTTAGAAGATTGGCAAGAAGAAAGCCACAAGAAGTCCCATTTGCAATTTGCGACAAGCCATGGGGAGGGCACAGCAAACATGAAAAAGGTGCTCTAGTCAGATGAAAAACTTTCTCTTTTTGGGCCCAGATGCAAAATGCTATTTTGTGGCAGCATCATGTTGTGAAGATGCTTTTCTTGAGCACAGACAGGGAAGTTAGTCAGACTTGATGGAAAGATAGCTGGAGCCAAATACAAGGCAACCTTAGAAGAAAACCTGCTAGAGAATACAAAAGGCTTGAGACTAGGGCAGAGGGTAACCTTCCAGCATGACTACTACCCTAAACATAAAGCCAGAGCTACTGTACAATGGAAATTAAAGCATTTTCCTGTGTTAGAATGACCCAGTCAAAGTCACACCTTACTCCAATTGAGAATCTGTGGTAAGACTTGAAAGTTGCTATTCACAAATTATATTTTTATTATTTTTCTATCCAATCTGACTGTGCTTGAGCTATTTTACAAAAAAGAATGGGCAAGAATTTCACTCTAGATGTGGAAAGCTGGTAGAAACATACCTCCAAATACCTGCAGCTGTATTGCAGCGAAGGGTGGTTTTACAGAGTATTTACTCAGGGTGGCTAAATACAAATAAATATCAGAAAAATGTGGTGTGGATTTGTAATACATTTTGAAAACCATTCATCATTTTTCTTACTTGTGGTTGTAACATGGAGAATGTGTAAAAGTTCAGGGGTGTGAATACATTTGCAAGGCACTGTATATATACTGTAATTGTCAGCAGGGGAATATATTACATCTTTAAATACTCCACACTGGATATGTAACACAATGCCATGCACAAAAATAGTTAAGTACAGATTTTTGTTGGAGAATTACTAGAACTACTAGATTATACTGTTTTTTATAAGTGGTTTTGGCTGTTTATATTATCACACTTCGACATAAATGTTACTTTTCCCCAAAAAAGAAATAAGAACAAGTGTAAGAATTAAATACTATGGTAAAAATATTTAATTCAGATGCAGGCCCTGCACTTTCAGGGTCGAGGGTTTGATTCCCACCTCAGGTCTGGGGGTGTTGAATTTGCATGTTCTCCCCATGCTTGGTGGGTTTACTCCCATAGTCTTCTTGTGCTTGATGGGTTTACTTCCACTGTGCAACCCCATGCAGATCAGGTTATTTGGTATTCCCAGATTGCCCGTAGTGTGTGTATGTGCCTTGTGATGGATTGATTGGCCTAGTGCCCTCTCTCTATGCCCAAGTATTCTGGGATAGGCTCCAGGCCTCCGCAACCCTGTACACAGGATAAGCAGTATATAAGATGAATGAATGAACAAGCTTGATTGTTTGCTTGTTTGTTTTGTCTTCCACACACATTTCTCAAACCTAAGATAACTCACCCTTAACATAGAAAATGTTGTCTGTCGTCTTCCGACACAAGCTCACAAGGACGCAAGGTCCAAGAGATTTAAATTGCCTGTACTGCATGGGAATGATAATACCATAGTAGGCATAAAGGTGCAAATAGTGGCAGTAGTTTGAAAAGATGCAGTTGGTTGGATTCATATGTCTCAGAGGAGCCCTCCACTTGTAGCTGTCATGTGATAAGAGACAGTGATCATGTATCTTAAGAGTGAAACTTGGTAAATGATTGGGGTGAGGATCTTTCTGCAACTCTATGCTTCATTATATACAAGTTCCTCTCTCTCTCTCTCTCTCTCTCTATATATATATATATATACACACACACACACACACACCGTGGCATGCAAAAAAAGGCCCCTTATGTTGTTGTGATCAGTTATGCAAGTGGAAGATGAAATAATATATTTGAAACAAAATAATTCATTTTATTTTCATCTTTTACATTTTCAAAATAACATAAAAGGAAAAATTGCAAACAGCAAGTATCACTCCTTGTAAACACTTTTTTGGTGCCAGCCAGAAATCTTTCAGTTCGTTTGAGGGATTTTTGCCCATTCTTCCTTACAAAACTCTTCCAGTTTCGTAAGATTCTCGGGCCATCTCGTCTATCCACAGATTTCCAATGATGTTTAAGTCACGAGACTGTGAGGACCATGGCAAAACTTTCAGCTTGCACCCCTTGAGGTAGTCCACCGTGGATTTTGAGTTGTGTCTAGGATCATTATCCATTTGTAGAAGCCATTCTCTTTTCAACTTCAGCTTTTTTACAGATATGTTTGCTTCCAGAATTTGTTGGAGTTTTAATTGAATCCATTCTTCCCTCTGTGAAATGTTTCCTGTTTCATTGGCTTCAATACAAACGCAATCGATCAACCTCCATGCGTAATCGTTGGGCTGATGTTCTTTTCATGAAATTCTGCATTTTTTGTTCTCCGAACATACCATTGCTTATTGCAGCCGAAGTGTTCTATTTTAACCTCATCGGTCCACAGGAATGTTTCCCAAGGAGACGCAGGAGAGGTTTTCTTCTGAGGATTCTTACATGAAGGCCATATTTGGGCAGGTGTCACTGAACAGTTGTACCACGACTCCAGCGTCTGCCAAACCTTCCTGGAGGTCTTTTGCAGTCAAGTGTTCTGACTTGCTTTTTTACCAGTCCTATGAAAGTTCTCTCTGATATGTTTCTTGGTCTCCTTATCTTAACCTCCACTGTTCCTGTTACCTGCCATTTCGTAATTGCAATCCAAATTGAGGAAATCGGTACCTGAAAACACTTTGCTATCTTCTTATAGCATTCTTATGCTTTGTGTGCGTCAGTGATTTTCATTTTCAGGGTGCTAGGCAACTGCTTAGAGAAACCCATGGCTGCTGATTGTTGGGACAAGGTTAGAAGAGTCTGGGTATTTAGAAAGCATTGATATTTGCATTACCTGGCCTTTCCTAATGATGACTGTAAACAAACCATGACCCTAACAGGCTAATAAAGGTCTGATACCTTTGTCAACGTTATCTGAGAGCTCAAGTCTCCTGGGGTTCCCATTCTTTTGCAGGTTGTCACATTCCCTTTTTCATTCTAAAATTGTAGAAAACAAAAACAGTACACTGATCATTTCATCTTGCTTAACTGTTCACAATAACATAACTTTTGGCCACGGGTGCCCAAACTTTCACATGCCACTGTATGTGTATATACACATATACTGTATATACTTTATATATATATAAAATTATATACAGTATATAAATCGCTCAGTCACACTTCATTTCTCTCATTATAGTTAAGGATTTGTTTAAAACCAGATGTGGCAAAAAGTTTCCTTTTAGCAAAGAAGTTACTTTTCAAGCCATTAAACATGTTTTTGATTGCTGTGTCATCAGGGATAATTAGTATGCAGTGTAATGACCCATGATTAATCAGTTCCTCTGATTATTTTGTATTTATTGTGTTTTGGAACCTATTGAATATAGTTCATATGCTGTTTTAATTGCAAGCACAGACTGCCAAATATACCGTAGATTGTGTCTCGGATTTAATAGAGATTATAGTGTTAAACCGTGCCAAGAGAATTGTGAACTCTTTGTCATTCTGTCTATATTCCTCATTTACCACAAAATGGATTAATTCAACCATTTTACATTTGCACCACTCTGTCAGACACCAAAAATACACTGCTTTGCTAAAACTTGTATTTATATATGCGGTATAACCAAGAAACTTTTTCTTTGCCATGAGGAAAACAAACTGTGCATATTCATATACAGTACAAATGAAAAGCAACAACATGCATTTGGGTTACTCCTGTATGTTTTGATTTTTTTTTAATCTTTTTTTCTTTTTTTGCAGTCAGTCAGTGGGAAGCACATGGCAGACTGTTGCAGATCAGGTGAAGCAAGAGAAACACACAGTGTCTGGACTTATCCCCAACACTGTGTACCTTTTTATCGTCCGAGCAGTGAACTCATATGGCCTGAGTGACCCAAGCCCCATCTCAGAGCCTGTCAGAACACAAGGTGAGCATGAAGAAATGTGGAAACTGCAGATTTACCAAATTCTTAAGCACTTCTTTATGACTGACATGTACATGTGTATGTATATACACATTTTGTTTGCATTCTAATTTTGCATTAACATGGGGATTAGCTCTCAATCAAAACAGTTATAAACATAACTTGCATGCATTGAAAAAAAAATTGATTGCCATTGCACTGTGACTATGTATGCTAGGGCTAACTTTGTCTACATTTAATATTATTATTACTTTTTTGTATATTGATTTTTTGCCAAAGGTTTTTCTGCCTGTAACAAATTTTCTTACACCTCAACTTTAAGAAACAAGGAATATATTTAATTTGTGCTTTTAGCCATTGGCATCGTCACAAAGCAGTCTTTAAGTGCAGACGTTATGTTATGAGCAAGCTAGAGAAAAATGTTTCTGTAACTGTATATGTAGTATTTCTCTTATTCAATTCAAATGAAGTTTTAGTCTTCCATGGTCAAAAACAAACATTCAAATGAGGATCATATTTTAGTTAAAGATCACATATTGTACAGTACTATTTCTTTGCCTGGTTAACATAAGTCTCAGTGGTCAACAGTATGTATTTGTTAATGCCCCAGCTGAACTTTCCTTACCAGACCTAAAGTTTCAATTCAGTGTCTATGTAAATGAGGAGCCACACCCCACCAAGAAGCTGCGGGGGAGGATACTTTCTCATATGAGGCAAATTTTTTTTTCTTAATTTCTTTTGTTCATGTGTAAAAATAACTTTTGCATAATGGCTCCTCTTTTAGGAGAATACTGTATGTAGTGTACTGTAGAACAGTGGAACCTCGGTTTGAACAAAACGGTTCACCGATTTGCCTAAATTCTGTTTGACTGAATTCTTTTCCAGCCACTCAGTTTTCAGCATCACCAGTATACTAATCACTGGCCAGATTCACTGGCTTGAATGATTCATAGGTCATTGTGGGGCTTAATAAACAAAAACATTCATCTGAAACTGGTCGGATACAGGGACTGGACTGAAAATGAGGACCCAAAAAGCCTTTAGGAAGCCTGGAGAGTTATTTCTCAAGACTACATAAAAAAATAATAAAGTCTGGCCAATGGAAGCAAAATATAAAGAAATGAGCGGGGCAACAATATATACAGTATATCCCTCTTCTGCAACTACATACAGTATGTCTGCAGTTAGGTCTTCCCATGATTAAAGCAGTACAGTGCAGTACTGTAGGTCTTTTTTTCCACTGGGTATTTCAGAAGCTCTGTTGTTTCCTCTTCTGCAACAGACTCCAAATGGATGTTATTGAGTGCGCGTTTGATCTTAAGGAAAATAAATAAATTGCACAGTGCTAGATGAGGAGAAAAGCGAGGGTGGTCAAGTACAGCAATGAGTTTCTTAGCCAAGAGCTGCTTCACTGGGAGCACTGAGTGCCTGCAGGAAAGGGACAGAGGAAACAGACTAGAGGGACAGGAAAATGGTTTCATCCTTCATCAGGATAATGCTACAGCACACTCAGCGCTTGACCACTCTGCTTATTTACCTGATCTAGCATCATATGACTTTTTCCCCTAAAAATCAAGTAGACAGATAAATTTAAATTATTAGTCAAAAGTTTGGACACACTTGCTAATTCCATGTTTTTTTCTGATAATTTTTTTCTACGTTGTAAAGCAATCCAAAATGTACAGTAATCCACTTTAAACAATTGATATTGAGATGTGTCTGCTACTTATGCTCTTTAAAGTGCTGGGCAGTGGTGGCTCAATCAGTTAAGGCTGTGGGTTACTGGTTTTTTGATCAAGTCCATTTACCACCAAGTTGCCACTGTTGAGTCACAGCCCTTAAACCTATCCACCCTTCAGTGGTGCTGTATCCTGGCTGGCCAAAAAAATTGTCACTGTGTTACAAAGTACAAGTGACAAATAGTAGCATGTTATAACGGCTCTAATCTGAGGTGCTGTTAACTGGTGATTTTTGAGACTGGTACCTCTAAGTGAACTTCTCCTCCACAACAGAGGCAGGTTTTGGGCTTAATGGGTTTTGCAAATGCACTTGATAATACTGTTCAGCTGATCTTCATGTCTTTAAAATAACAGCAGATTGTTGTTGTTGCATAATTACCTAATTCAATGTTCTGAAATCTCCAGGGATGTACAAAATTAAATCCAAATTTGTGTACAAACATTTAACTGGTCTGTCCAGACTTTTGACTGCTACTGTATGTCTGAAATGTCAAGATCTCAGTGTAAAGGTTTTTTTTCCCAGGCTGACAGCTTTGTTGAGTACTTTTCCTACATGGGATAGGTCAATATGATTCACAAGTAGAACACTGATGTCTTGCTACTGTAGGTCTACATTTCTTTCTGTAGATTTGGACTACTTCTGAGTAATGATTGTTGTGTTTTTTCTAGTGAATTAAATTACTTGTTGTGCAAGCAAATATTTGGACTATAATGATGATGAGAACTTTATTGATTTAATACTGCATGATTAAAAAATATATTATACAGCCAGGTCCATACATATTTGAACAAGGACAACTGACTAAACTTATGTCCTGTAGCTTCTTGGTTATTTCATGACAAATTAGGGGTGGGGAGGCGGCATTCAATCCAAGTCTGAATATGTAGCAAAAGAGGTACCGTTGCAAGTAAAGGACGATATCATTAGGCTGAAAAACAAACCAGACCAATCAAAGAGATTGCAGAAACTTTAGTAGTTGCCAAATCAACAATTTGTTACATTCTTAAAATAAATAATTAAATAAATACAATTTTTTAAAAATGGCTGTAAAGGAATTCCATTCCTTTATCCAAAGATTGCTTCACTTCAAATCCATTGTGGTTGTGTAAAGAGGCAAAAAATAAGGTGCTACGGTGCTAATATGGTACTTATGAACCTGACTATATAATGTTACTTTGTAACTATTGCAATATATAAAGTTTAAGATTTTGGAGTTAGAATATCAGGGTTTGTTAGAGTCAGGTTTTGAGTTATTGACCACTGGGCTGGTTGTGTCAAGTACGCTTTGCAATACTGCCCTCCGGCATAAAACTGTAAACTAAAAATAATAAACATAAAGTAGAAAGATTCAATGTACACAGGTCATCAAGAGCTTTGAGCTATTTAGTGAAAAGAGTTTCAAACCCACCCTGCAAGACAGATAGCAAGTGCAGTTCTTTTGGGACAGGGATATGTGTGCTCTTATTTATTTTTTCAAGAATAGGTGCATCATGTCCATGCACGTATTGTATCCTACAGCCTACTGAGTAAAAGAAAAGACTTATTGTAGCAAATCAATAAAAAAAAGTCCTATAAGTATGAGTTTAGAATATATTACATTTAAGTTTTTGCAATATATATATATACACACACAGTACTTGAATATATATAGAATATTTGCATGCCTGTAAAGAAAGCGACATATTACATGACAGACCAGTTTTCAGATGGGGGAAAAAAAATCAATAATGTAGACTCCTGGGTTTTGCATGTGAATAGAAAGCATGCTCAGTAAAACGTAACAGCTGTTTAATTTACAATACTGTGCAAAAGTCTTGGGAACATCCATACAAAAGCCATATGGAATACTGCTTTTGAAAAGTACAGATACTGTATGTGCAGTATTCTAAGTAAAACAGCTGTTAGGTTTTACTGAGCATGCTGGAGAATATGAGTTCTTTTGGTAACTTTGACACACTCGCTCCTTTCTATTTACATGCAAAACCCAGGAGTGTACTGTACATTGTTTATTTTTTTCTTTCCCATCTGAAAACTGGTCTGTCATGTAATATGTCGCTTTCTTTATAGGCATGCATATTCTTCTGTAATGTTATTTATTCATTAATTGCATTATTATTTATTCATAATTAATAATGTTTGTAGGGAATGGTCTTGTACATACTAATGCGGACATAATAAACTTATGTAACAAAATTTGTACTACAGATAATATGGCACCCAAGACTTTTGGACAGTACTGTGTGTGTTTGTGTGTGTATACAGTATAGCTCTGGGGGGAAAAAATAAGAAACCACTTCAATTTAGTCCAGAAAAACATCTGGAATGTCATCAAGAGGAAGATAGATGGTCACAATTGCAAATCAGGGTTATTCTACCAAATACTAATTTCGTAAATGTTAATTAGCCAAAGCATTAACAAAATTATTTGCATTTTGAGTTTTATTTGCATTTTCTTGTTTTATTTGAGTTATTAAAGCTCTGCAAATACTGCATGACCTTGGGTTATCTGGTGTGGTGTGATGTCATTTCCTTTAAATATACACTCTAAATAACAGTACAGTAGTTACGTTTTGAGTTTAGGAGAAATATTGTCAGCAGTTCGCAAAAAATTAAGCAAAACCGTTCAATTTAAGATTACCTGCACCTGTTATAAGAAAGAAAAAAAAATGAGAAACTGATTGTTTTGCAGTGGTCTCTTATTTTTTTCCAGAGCTGTATGTATGTATGTATGTATGTACTGTATGTATGTGTGTGTGTGTATACACACACACATATCCATACACGTGTGTATTTTAGATGGCAGTCCTAGTAGTTTACCAGTCGATCACAGACGTGTGCAGGCGGATTTAGCCGAGGTTATGGTGAATCTGCATCCTCCAAAGATCCTGACTCCCACCAGCGTACAGATCACATGGAGTGTAAGAGCATGCGTTTATTATTTGAATCACACATTTACTTACTGTTAAGCAAACGTTACAGTATATGCAATAACAACTACTGCATTGTTTTATTGCAGGTTGAACGTGAGCCTTACTACATTCAGGGTTACAGGTTGCTGTACAGGCCGTCAGGCAGTGCCTGGATGGTTCAGGACATAAAGGCAGCATCCAAACATGCAGCAGTGTTATCAGAGCTTCACAGAGGCAAAGAGTATGAGCTCAAATTGAGGCCCTACTTCAAAGAGTTCCAGGGCTCTGACAGTGAGCTTGTAGTGTTTCGCACCCCAGAGGAGGGTAAGGAATTTTATTTTATTTTATTTTATTTTTTATATTAACTAATTCCTTTTCTGTTTTTATTCGAAGTGTATAGAATACCCTCCAGCTAGAAACACTGTTCTCTGCACTTACAATGTAGCAGTTCCTGTATTCCCCATGCTGCCAATTCCAGTTATCTCATCCAACCTTATTTCAGGACACAAGGATAGCACTGTAGGGTTTTCTAGGCCAGGAGTATCAAAACGAGTCGTACAAAGATTTGTAAGAAGCCTGTTCTGAAATGCTCAGATCACCTCAGGAAGGGTTTCTCTTTGGACTGTTTGAGGCAAAATGAGAATAAAACTGGAATGGAAAAAAGAAAGGTTCAGAATAAACTTTATGAGCTTGGCTTAGTGCCTTATTTCAAAATAAAAAGCTGTTCGGTATAACCATTGCAAAAATAAATATTTTGCAATTGTTAAAGTGACATTAAATGACATTAGGAAAGTGATGAAAATTTGGATTTGGATTTGCAAATTTGATACCAAAGAGTGTTTTAAGTTCTCACACTTCTTCTAATTGTTTATCTTCTCTCATCAAGTTTTGTTTAATAAATAAATAAATAAATAAATATTTTAAGTTGGGAATTCTTTTGCATACAATTCATTTGCATAGAATTGAACGAGGTGAAGTGGGTGAATGGCACATCCACTGCTAGGTAGAGATTAAACTCTCCTTTTCTACTTCTTTCTCAGTACTAAGCGGCCCCCCTCAAGCTGTCAGTGTGGTTCAGTTGAATAACAGCTCCACAGTGCGGGTAACCTGGGAGCCTCCTTTTGCTGATAACAAAGATGAGCCCATTTTGGAGTACAGGGTGAGAGACTCTGTCTTGTTCAAATAGTCTTTAACCACTCTCTTCAGCAGCATACCATATGCAGAACTTTGAACATGGTACTTGAAATCCTGGTGTCTTGTGCAGGTGTGGTGTGTGGGGAATGTGTCTGGACTTCAGATGGAGTTAAACCAAAGTGTGAGCGGAGACGTTTTCCACGTGTTGTTGGATGACCTGTTGCCCGAGATGCTGTACAGCGTGCAGGTGATTGCAGTGACCAGCGAAGGAGTGGGAGAACCCAGCGAGCCAGTATTTATCCTCATAAGTGAGTGCCTTCCACTGATAGCTGTCTTTAGCACTCAGGGTGACTTTTAGTGGAGGTTACAGATTGAATGGGAGATCATTTATGTTCTTTAAAAGTTAAAAGTATGTCTACTGAACTTCACGTAGATGAACCATATCAGATTGGGGTATGGAATATTAATGCATTTTTACCACAAAAAATTACATAACAACAATAGCAGTCAATTGTTATTTTAAGACATGAAGGTCAGCTGTTCTGGAAAAGTTCTGGCAAGAACAATATTGTCAAGTGCATTTGCAAAAACCCTCAAGCACAATGATGAAACTGGCTCTGATGAAGACCTTCCCAGGAAAGCAAGACCAAAACTTACTTCTGCTGCAGAGGAGAAGTTCATTCAGTGTTACCAGCCTCAAAAATGACCTCAGATTAGAGTCGTTATAAAGCATTTACAGTGCAAAAATAGCAGACACGTGTTGATATCACCTGTTCAAATGGGATTATTGCATATTTTGGATGCCTTTAGTATAGTTTTTCCTGATAAAAATCAGGAAAGAACTTGGAATTAGAAGGTGTGCCCAAACTTTTTACTTGTAGAGAATATGTTGTAATTTACAGACTTTTTTTTGGTCCTTTAACCTAAATTATAATAAAAAGTATTTTACATAATATACTTTTGAAGTATATTAAAATAGATTTTCACGTGCTGATTTTGATTAAATGTAAACACTTACAATTTTTATTGGATGTGACTAACATTTTTATCCCAGTCCCTTGAACCCATTCCAATGCCACCCAGAACACCTTATGGTTTGTGAGCACCTGTTTGGGAAGGACTGTTTTAACAAATTTAATAGGTCACAGTGTGGACATCATCCATTACAGAGACTTGACATACACCCACTTAAAATGAAAAGAGGACATCTGCTCCCAACAACTGTATATGAATAGCCAAGAAAAATAATGAGCATTCAACATCAGGAAATCCCAGGTAGCTTGTGGACCAGAAACATCAAACAGCTGTTTGCGGTCAGATGCAACTAACAAATATACTTCTGAATTAATTCAACAGTGCTGTTTGTCTGTTTCTGATTATACCCATTTTTGTAGCAGGAATAACCACAGGACAAAAGCATTTGATGTCTGCTTTTATGGACACCCACTAATCATGTACTTTCTAAATGTTACAGCTCATGCTTTCAACATACTAGATTTATCAGTTTCTCTATGTAAAATGTGATTATGTCTTAGCTAAGCTCGTGAGAGTCAGTGACGTATTCTGACCTTCTAGAAAGCCTGGTGTGACTTTTTCCCGACCAGATAACCCTTACCATTGGAAAGCAAAGTGTGATTGAAATGTCATTTCCATTGTCAGTTACTAATTATGCTGGTGGTTAATCGGCCATGCCAGGTCATCTGTCCATCTAATGTGAGTTAGCTAGACTATATCTACTCAGACAGCACAGATTAGAAAAAGTCCTTATTGGGATGCATTTTTCTTCTGCCATTTAAACATTTTAAAAAGACTAATTTACCAATTAAATTTATCTATCACAATAATATTTGCACAGATTACATTAAATTGACTAATATTGAAGTGCAGATTGTCAGTGTTATAGTACTTTGAAGCTGATTGTGGAATTTGAAAATTACCTTACCCAAAACTTATTACATATGGATCTCTGAATGAACAAATAGGAGCTGAAAATGTTCCCACATTATTTGCCTGCCATAGCATCACAGGATTTGATCAACCAAATCAAACACAATTACCCTCAAGCTGAAGCTGACAATCCGCACTTTAGCATAATGGGTGTTAAATTACTTATAAACTTAATTGTATTTTAGATTTTTCCTCTCAATTTAACAGTATCCACCGTTGTACTGATGGATTCTTCGCCTGTGGTGTATGACATACAGTATTGCCAATTTGAGACAGCCATTTTGATGTCAGTCCTGTTAGCATATCTTTTTAGAATCCCATGTATCTGACAAATCTAACATTACATTTAGACATACATTCCACTCACTTACACAGAACATCCAAACTGCTGTGATCCACATGCCTGACAATCTCCCTCGCGCGCGCTCTCTCCCTCCCTCCCTCTCTCTCTCTGTCTCTCTGAAGCCCCTGTGGGGGAGCCCTCATTGCCTGTGCTGAATGATGACAGCAGCAATCTTTCGGAGCACATTGCAGCACTGTTCAGGCAACCAGCTTTTATTGCCACTCTGGGTTCAGCCTGTTGGATGGTGCTGATGGGCTTAAGTGCCTGGATCTACTGCAGACACAAGAGAAGGAAAGAGCTCGGCCACTATGCCACCTCTTTTGCCTACACACCTGCAGGTATCATGAAATTGGTAAACCTATTCTGTTGCCATTACCTTCCTGCCAGAGAACAATAGCTGAATTTTAATGTCTTAGCACAAGTATCAAGTTGACCAAACTTTGGTGGTTAGAGCCTCTAATCTCTTCCATTTATTCTTGTTGTTGCATTGAAAATTGAAAGGAAATCCGAGTGCAAAAGCAATAAAATGTCCGCAGAATTAATTTAAGTAATTGCACAAAATGAAAGACTAAACAATTGTCTCTGGAAGATTAAAGAAGCATAATTAGGTCCTGTTCCCTTGATTTCTGGCAGTAATATAATGCCTCAGTTTATTTCTTTCCTTTACTTACTCATATTATCAGTAGAGCTAGAGATGAATGGTATTAACCTTCCTTTCTGTTCCAGTTGGCCTCACCAGTGGTAATGGATCAGGACTTAGCAATGGAAGGTATAGAAAATCCATCTGCTTATACTGTTTATATTTGCACAGGCTTTTAAAAGTGTACTTTTAAAAGACATGTAATGACTTTCTTTGTAGGCCATGCTTGCTTGGATCCAACATCGTTAACTATCCCTGGCTGGCAGATTCTTGGCCGAACAACAACTTCAACCAGAGCAGTAAAGACTCCATGAATTGTTGCACTGGCAAACCTGACTCCACAGACAGATATTACAACAGTAAGAGCCTTCTCAGATACTGATTAAGTGATTAAGTGTGCGTGTATGTGTGCGTGTATGTGTGCGTGTATGTGTGCGTGTATGTGTGCGTGTATGTGTACTGTATGTATACATACACAGTATATATATTTAAGGAGGATGGTGGGTCAAGCTGATGGTTTGGGTTGGTTAGTTTCAAAATAGCAAACACTATGTAACAGTCTAATTCTGTATACACTGTATACCACTGATTATTTAACTCGGTGGCACTATATCTGTATTTGTTTTTGTGTCTGTGTTTGTATATACTGTATATTTATATTGGAAGAGATTTGTGCAGAACCTTTTCCTCTAACAAACTGTGTTGGTTTTATTTTCCACTATATAAACAGAATAATAGCCTAACTTAAACCACCATGACCTTGATCAAACAGTTACTAAGGATGAATAAATAATGCTGCATGTTCATTTTAGTGGTAATATTCTTTCTGCCTTCAGATCTGCCTGTTCTCTCAGCGCTGACTGGTACTGACTGGTTTAGAAGCTGAATTTAAATATTTGAATTCGATAATTGTACTGTATATTTAAAATATATACACATCATGATGTATTCCAAAAATGTACAAAGTTTCCAGTATCAACCAAATGTCCTTTTAACCATCATGGCTAGCCTTACAAACAAAAAAAAAGAAAGGAAGGAAAAAAGACCTAAACAAGGGAATGTCTACTGTTTATTAAGAAATTCTTGATTGTGAAACATTGTGTATAAATCCTAAGAGGGGATTAAATTGAAAAATAAAAATTTAAGGGATGGAGTGTAGTTGCAGTTTTGCAGTAATGCAGAACATGCTGCCATATTTTTAACCAAGAAGAGTGCATATTGACCCTATTACAGTGCTGTGCAGTGGCGTTCACTTTCAGTCTAGACCATGTTCCTGAGGAATATGTTTTATTTGTTAAGCCACACAGTGACCTATGAATCATTCAATAAATCATTCATAAAAAAGCATCCAACTTAAGGCATGAACCAGTGAGAAACAGGTGCAGATGATGACACATGATCAGGTCAGAGATTAGTATACTGGTGATGCTGAGGGGAAATGGCATTGCTTCTTTGGTTGTTACATGATGAACGTTTTACTTTTAAAAACTTTTAGGCACTTTTTTAACCCCTCACATGGAAAGAATGACCATTTCTTTAATTTAATCTACTTCCTTTAATTAAATTTAATACAATGAAATGATGGATGGCTCAAGACTGTAAATGGTACTGTAAATAAAAAAATAAAAATTCTCTTGTTGCTTTGTTCTCCAGCAGCAGGTGCAAGCTTCCAGAGGCCGAACCAGACATGCAGCCCAACATCGAATGAAGGCGCCATTTACAGCACTATAGACAGAACTAACGAGTCACAGCATGACCTGAGTAGTGTTTACTCTCATGATCTCTACACCAGCTCACCAGTCCTGCCCAAACCTGATCTTGACCAGTGGAGCTTACAGTCTGACCTCAGCAGCACAGCTGAATATGCCCAACTCCAGTACCCAAGAATGGGCAATGGTACTGTGTCTCAATTTCACCTTCACCTTAATACTGTCATAACAGTAATGTTATATAGTAACTATATAGCAATGTTTGTGCTGTTGACCTAGGCAAACTTTTGTAATCCTAAAGCAGCAAAATTGTAGGCTTCATATAGAAATTGCCAAAGTACTGTTTTTTTTAATGGCAAGTAAGTGTTGCTTAATGATCTTCAAACTATATCATGGATCTCTTCATGACTTGCACCAAATCTCTTTTTTCAATTAAATTCAATTTTATTTGAATAGTGTTTTTAACAATGGTCATTGACACAAAGCAGCTTTACAGAATCAAAATTAAATTAGGGAAATTAGTATGAAATGTGTGAGAAAATATGTATGAATCAAAATGATCAGATTGTCCCTGAACAGACTGAAACTTTATTGTGGTCGAGGAAAAAACATTTTAAAGGTAAAATCTAACCTGACCTTTAAGGGCTATTAGAAACTTACAGAAGCCAGTCTTGCCTTACATATAAAATAATTATACCAATTGAATGTAAATTATAAAATGTACCCTGTTATTACAGATAATGTGGAAATGCAGAAGCCTTGTGAGTCAGCGACATATAACTGGTCCAATGTTTTATCCCTGCCACCACCGAATGCTCAAGAACAGAGACAGCCGCCCAGGTCAGACCCAACAGCATGCACAGTCTTACACAAAGCCAACAGATGAATTTCTTAGAGTTAGCACTGTGTCTTGAAATCAAAAGACATTAAAATGTCACACTATTTTAATGCTAGAAGTTTGCAACACCCATATTGTACATGAGAAAAGAGAAAGATGAACATATCTAAAATACATTTAACGTACAAATCCAAATATTGAAGTACATAATTTAACCATTTTTATCAATTGTGTGCAGGAATAAAGGAATAATAATGTATAAAGGAATATCTGTGAACTCTTATAAGAAATTTCATTTATACTACTGTATATTGCCAAACATTTGTAGACACCATACAGTACCAAAACAAGACATGATTTGTCCCCATTTTGTTGTTATAATAACCTTAATTTTTCTGGGAAGGCTTTTGATTAGATTTTGACATGCTGCTGTGGGGATTGGAGCTCATTTTGCCATAAGAGCTTTGGCGAAGTCGGAAACTCGCATTGCATTGCGGGCAAGATGGTCTGGCACACAGTTACTGTTGCAATTCATTACAAAAGTGTTCAGTGGAGTTGAGGACTGCTCAAGCCATGTCATTCCAAACAAGTTTGGCAAACCGTATCTTCATAAACATCGCTTTATGCATTGTCATGCTGGAACAGGTTACAGTGAAGGGAAATCTTGATGCTGTTTCATATCTAGGAATTCTTGAAACTTTTGTGCTTCCAACTATGTGGCAACAGTTTGGAAAATGGCCACATATGGGTGTCAAGGTCAGGTATTCTCATTCTTTTTGCCATTTATCTGCTTAATTTTATATTATGTAAACTATTGCTACACCTTATGTTGGGCTAAAACTCGCAGTCCTGGATATATTCGTTTTGAATGTGTTTTTCATTTACAGAGGGTTTTTTTGCCAGATTATTTTTGACATTTTTCTTAATTAGCCAGCCTTGTGCTGGAGATCTCTCAGTGGACAGAATGCAGGTGGAGAGTAAATAAAGGACCCATTTTATCTTCTTGTGGTGACAGCTTATAACTTATAACGACAGAAGCTAATGAAGTTAGAGCCCAATCCTAAGCTTCAGTGCCACACGAAGAGAACAAGCAGGATGAGACACAGGTCACCTGAGCATAGCTGCTTTATAATAGCTTCCGGCAGTGCACTGTGCAATGAGACACATCAACTTAACTTCTTCCTCTTCTCACATTATGTTTGGAGAGGAGCCCTCTGGGATAGGCTGGGTTTAAGAGGATTTTTGTTACAATGTTCAATATGTAATACCCATAAATCCTATCTACAAACAGCTCAAGGGTCTATGGTCTTCTGATAATTGATGCATTTATTCGCTGGCGTGGCTCTCCGTCATGCTGTTGGATAATTACCTCAGGTCTCAGTGGGTAGGTTGATATAATGTTTGTTTGGCTGCAACACTTAAATGGGTCTCCTACTTCAGTAATCCAGGTCATTTCGATTTGTATTAACTAGAACGGTTTTAGGACTGTAATATGTATATGGTATGTATTTTGTCTTCTGGTCCTACAGGTGTGAGGATGATGAAGACTGGCATGGTCCTCTACCAGAGAGGACTTATCGGATGGAGGGTGTGGAGAACGCAGCTACATTGCCTCTGAGAGGAGAGCGCTGTGGGCGAACTTCCACCTACAGCCAACCGTTCACGGTCACACTAAATCCATCTCCCAGTGAGGAACAAATGCCAGTTAATCCATGTTTGCAGCATCCTGACTTGCTGCTACGGTACGCACTTAAACACACACATAGCCACCTACACATCAGATTCAGGTTTAGCCACCATCTTTCCTGGCCAGCTCAAAATTTTCCAGATGGCTAGCAAACTGAATCAGCATCCATTCTAATGAAAAAAATAATGGCTAGAAAAAAAGCAGGTCAGATGCTGGGTTTATGCGATATGCCTTCCTAAGCATATTAACAATTGGTATTTTAGGCTAGTTATGAGATTTTGCACTATTTCTACTAAAGGTAATTGCTAAAGTGTGCTTTAGTTTTCTACATTGGATTCTTCTCCACTGGTAAGGTAGGTCTTTAACGTTTGTACTGTTTTTGAAACACAACTGGTTCTTACTGTATACCTAGTTCTTGCTGTCTGGTAGTGTTGATTGCAGTGTGATTGCAGTGTTGATTGCAGTGTGATTTGTTCTCAGGTAATTAATCAAGAGTAGTTTCAGGCTTCCTTAAGGTGTGAATTGTGGGCAGGGCTTAGCTACATATATTGAAGGTGTCTGTAGCAGTAAATAAGCATACCCTGCAACAAAGTTGGTCATGAATTTAGATAGCAAGTGTACATAGAATTGAAAGAGAGAACATAGAAAAGAGAAAGTCTTATTTAGTAAGGAATAAAAATTTTTTAGACAAATATCTTATTCTGTCTAGGAGTTAAGGATGTGTGTTCAACCTATCTCTGTCCGTTCTCATAGACCAAGATGCTTTTACTCACACAGCAGAGGCAGATCTCCCAGAAACCTCATCTACCAGTACTGTCTCATTGTCCTGCACTGGTGGTAGGTGGGCTCTGGAACTGCCAATCTGCTGTAAAGAAAGCAGATTTTATCTCAGCCCTAGCTACCCATTACACTTTCTGGCACTAACAGAGACCTGGATATCTCCTCAGAACTCTGCTACACCAGCTGCCCTATCCTCTGCCTATATATTCTCTCACTCTCCACGAGAAACTGGCAGAGGTGGTGGTACGGGTCTGCTGTTGTCTAAGAGATGGTCCTTCTCGCCTATTGACCTGTCTCATCACAGTTTTTCATCATTTGAATTTCATGCAGTTTAGGTAACCTCTCCAATTAACCTCCACATCTTAGTTATCTACTGTCCACCTGGCTCTCTAGGAAACTTTCTGGATGAAATGGACATGCTTCTTTTTCCTTCCGCTAACACTCCTCTCACTGTTCTAGGAGACTTCAACCTCCCCTCTGACAAACTCCAATCCTCTTTCCTTCTCCTTCTCCTTAAGTCTTTCTCTTTAACTCTAAACAGTTGCCCTCCCACACACAAGGCAGGGAATTCTCTTGACCTCGTTTTTTGCCGCCCTTCCCCAGTCACAGATCTCACTACTATTCCCCTTCATAAATCTGATCATTACCTGGTATCCTTCACCATAACCCTTCCTATTCTGTGTAAAACTAGCCACCAAAATTTCTCTCTTACCCGCAGAAACCTTCACTCTGTCTCCCCTTCCTCTATGTCTTCATGCACCCTATCATTCCTCCCAGACCAAGACTCCTTTGCCTCTCTACCACTAGAGACTGCGACTGAAACTTTCCTCTCTTCTCTCTCCTCATCCATAGAGCTCCTTTGCCCGCTGTCATCTACACCAAGGAAGACGTCTTGTCCTGCTCCTTGGCTATCTGATGTACTGTGCAACAACAGAAGAGAATTAAGAACTGCAGAGAGAGGATGGAAGAAATCGCAGCTTGATGCCGATCTTGTCTCTTACCAGACTATTCTCTCCAAATTCTCATGTGACGTAACTTCTGCCAAAACTGCATTCTACAGAGAAAAGCTGGATGCCTCTGCACATGGTCCTGGCAAACTCCATAACATCTTCTCCTCACTACTCAACCCACCGACTCCGCCTGCCCCTTCCTCTCTGACCGCTGACGATTTTGCCACATTCTATGATGGGAAAATTGCAGCAATCTGCCAGTCCTTCGCTCCCAACCAAACTCCTACAGCAGAACCTCAGGAATTTCCCTTCCCTCCCTTAGCAGAATTCTCCAACCTGTCATCTGATGAGATTCAGCAGATCATCTCGTCATCTAACCCTACTACCTGTTCTTTAGACCCAATCCCTTCCACAATACTCTAGGCCGTCTCACGAGACCTCCTTCCCTTCACCACAACCATCATCAACTATTCCATATCATCTGGTCATGTTCCTGCTACTTTTAAGAAAGCAAGGGTTATTCCCATCCTCAAGAAACCCTGCCTGGACCCATCAGAAGTTAACAACTTTCGTCCGGTATCACTTCTCTCTTTTATTTCCAAAATTCTTGAAAGGGCTGTTTATAACCAAATGTCTTTTTATCTCTCACAGAACAACCTTAATGATCCCAACCAATCTGGATTCAAGGTGGCACATTCCACAGAGACTGCCCTTCTGTCAGTCACTGAGAAGCTCCATGCTGCTAGATCTGCTAAACTGTCATCTGTCCTGATCCTCCTGGACCTGTCAGCTGCATTTGACACAGTGAACCACAAGATCCTATTATCTATTCTCACAAGCCTTGGTATTTGTGGAACAGCGTGGCAATGGTTTGCTTCTTACCTAGAAGATAGGTCATATGAGGTGACATGGAGGGGATTTACATCTGCCCCATGTAGACTCTCTACTGGTGTTCTACAGGGCTCAGTACTTGGTCCTCTTCTGTTCTCCCTCTATACCCGGTCTCTTGGTAAGGTCATATTATCGCATGGATTTTCATACATTGTTATGCAGATGACACTCAACTTGTTTTCTCCTTTCCTCCCTCTGACACTCGGGTTTCCATGCGGATCTCAGCATGTCTGGCAGACATCTCATCCTGGATGGCAGCTCATCAGCTGAAACTCAATCTGAGTAAAACCGAACTGTTGTTCATTCATGGTGACTCATCCCCAGGTCAAGATCTTGTGATATCCCTGGACAACAATCAAATCACTCTTTCAGCCACTGCCCGCAATCTTGGGGTAACCATGGACAATCATCTGTCATTTTCCCCACACATCGCTAACCTTACTCGCTCTTGTAGATTTCTTCTTTACAATATCAGAAGAATCCGCCCATTTCTTTCTCCACAGGCTACTCAGGTGCTTGTTCAGTCCCTTGTTATTTCAAGACTGGACTACTGCAACTCACTCCTGGCTGGCCTGCCTCTGTCCACAACTCGTCCTCTGCAACTGATCCAGAATGCAGCAGCACGTCTCGTTTTCAACCTTCCCAAGTTCTCCCACACCACCCCACTCCTCCGCTCCTTGCACTGGTTTCCTATAGCTGCCCGCATCAAATTCAAAACACTGATGCTTACCTACAAAGCTAAAAATGGCCCAGCACCCACTTACCTCTCTGCTCTAATCACACCACGCACTGCGCGGCATTCATCCAGACTCTTTTCTGTTCTGGCACCTAGGTGGTGGAACGAACTTCCTCTAGATGTTCGTACAGCAGAGACTTTGACTATCTTTAAACGGCAACTCAAAACTTATCTATTTCTCCAGTACTTAAAGAGTTCTCCCCCCGCTCCCAAAAAAAAAAAAAACCCTCTTCCCAGTTGTGTTAGACTAATCGCACTTAGTTATTGACCTAGTTAACCCAGTGTAAGTATCTATCCAGTAATGTAAACTTTAAAGCACTTTTTGTAAGTCGCTCTGGATAAGAGCATCTGCCAAATGCCTAAATGTAAATGTGTGATATGTATATTATAGCGGGCAGATGGTCATTTTTATTTTTGAAAGATAAAAATCTATCAATATAATCTTTTATATATGGCATCCACATTAAATTATTTTGGTGGCATGGTGGTGTAGTGTTTAGCACTGTGGCTTCAGCCTCCGGAGTTAAGGGTTTGATTCCTGCCTCGGGTCTGTGTGTGTGGAATTTGTGTGTTTTCCTCATGCATGGTAGGTTTTTTCCGGGTAGTGCGGTTTTCTCCCACAGTCCAAAGACATGCAGATTAGGTTAATTGGCGTTCCGAAATTGGCCGTATTATTTGTGTGTGTGTCCTTCAATGGATTGGCATTCTATTCTTGGTGTACCCCGCTTCATGCCTCCTGGGATATGCTCCAAGCCCCCTGCGGACCTGTAGGCAGGATAAGTGGTATAGAACAAGAATGAAAGAATTATTTGTTGTTAACAAAGCTGATTATTTTGGATTTTTGTGGATACAAGGGAACATACTGTGTCTTCTGAGCCAGCCTTCTAACCCAGCCCTCTAGCCCAGACTGTAGATTGATGCTGCCTATCAGTGACAGCTGTGTTAAATGATTGCACAGAGTAAAAAAAAAAAAAGAAGAAGAGAAAAAAAAAAGGCAGTATTCACATCAATGGTGATATGAAATACAAATGTGGGTGTAATGAACCTGAATGGAGTGGAATACTTACTCTGTCATCATTCCCCTGACTCCAAATTTTTTTTTACCCATGAATAGTTTAATTTCTAATCTATTGGGAGATATTAGATTTTATCCTTCCATATAATATCACGATCAACCATCACTGTGTAATATTATTCAGAAGAATGTTAAGAATATTTACATTCTAGCTCTGATCCATCTTACTGTACCTATTCATGGATCAATAAGTGCATATACTGTGTATACATATATTATTTATTTATTTGAACAAATATATATGCGTTTTAACACACGCACACTAACGTTAGTACCCGTTAGTACCGATGGTTACAGAGTTTTTAGAAATAGTTAAAAGGTTAAAGTTAAAAGTAAGCTGATCAGCTTTATTGTAATCAGTGATGATATTATTTCAGTTTGAAGCTCACGTACATGTCTGTCTTTCTTTCGGTATGGCCAAACTCCCTGCCTAACTTAATAATACAAAGAAATTTTGTAAGGTTGAGTATCTTACGTCTCCTTTACGCTAGATTATTAAATCCGGCACATGTTTGTGTTTGGTCAGGATTTAGGCACTTTCTCTCTGACATATATACATTAGGTACAAATTTCCACCTGCTTATTAATGCAAATATATAATCAGCAGATCACAAGGCAGCTACTTAATGCATTTAGGCATGTAGATATCACAAAGGTAAGAACGATTTGCTCACCAAGTTTAAATCAAGCATCCGAAAGGGGAGAAAAGGTGATTCAAGCCATTCTGACCATTGCATGGTTGTTGGAGCCAGCGGGGCTGGTTTGAGTGTTTCCATCTCCTGGCTATCTCCTGGGATTTTCAAACACAACCATCTCTAGGGTTTACAGAGAATGGTGTGAGAGAGAGAAAATATCCAGTGAGCTGCAGTTCTGGACAGAAAGAAATGTCCACAGTATACCCATATTCTGATGGCTAATTCCAGGAGGATAAAGTGCCACAATGTCACATGTGTGACACATGCCACTAAGCTTAATTAATCTCAAACAGGTTTCTTAAACCTCATAATGCGTGTAAACTGTACTCACATGTCCTCCCCAGTCACCAGATCTCAATCCAACAGAGCACCTCTGGGATGTGGTGGAACGGGAGATTTGCATCATTTGTGTGCAGCCAGCAAAAGTGCAGGAAATGTGTAATGCTATCATGTTATTATGAACCAAAATCTATAAGGCATGTTTCCACTACCTTGTTAAATCTACTGTATGCCAACAATTAAGGCAGATCTGAAAAAAATAGCCCATCCCGGTACTAGCAAGGTGAATCTCATTATTGAGGCCAGTGAGTGTTTACAATATATCCTTTCTAATAAAGAATGGGGTGGTTGAAGGTGATCACAATTACATGCTAGAAAGAAATCACAATGAGGCCCAGGCCAATATCCCAGACTACTGATGACTTGAGGATCAAGACTTCAGATCTGCCACACTAACATACAGTATACAGCTCTGGAAAAAAATGAGAGACCACTGCAGCATAATTCGTTTCTAATGTTTTTTTTTTTTTTCTTCCAGGTGCATTTATTGGTGAGAAGAACAGTTTTGTTCTATTTTTTTTGGAAAGCTGATAATATTTCTCCAAGTTCAAGATATAACTATTGTTATTTAGAGTGTATACTGTATTTAAAGGAACTTATGACATCACAACACGATCATGCAGTACTTGCAGAGCTTTAATAATTCAAATAAAACAAAACGCTAATAATTTGTCAACAAATTGTATTCATTCTTTGCCTAAATAACATTTGTTGGAATAACTCAGATTTGCAATTATAGCTTTCATGTGTTTTGGCATGCTCTCCACCAGTTTTTCACATTGCTGTTGGGTAACCTTGGGTAACCCGAAGTAAATTGCAGTGGCATCTTATGTTTTTCCAGAGCTGTATATAGGGGACAACATTATGCAGATGTTAAAATGTTCTTGTGTTTGTGTTTATTCAGCAGTAAGGGACCATGTGCACCAAATTCCAGATCAACTCAGCCTAAACCAAACCTACTCACCAACCTGGAATCGCATAATTTCAGCCTTCCCCGTCTGCCAGGCCACTGGAGAGACATCTGCAAAGCGGAGAGGTCTCAGAACTTAAAAGGTAAATACACTACCAAATGATCTGGTTCAAAATTTTGTCTTTTTTCAGGACGGGGGGGGGTCCATCTTGGGCTAAGATGGTGTTACATGTTCTCCAGTTATGTCTCTTCTATCTCTTTTTTTTTTTTTAATAGGTGAAATTGCTTTATTTGTGTGTGAGAAATCGAATCCATCCCCCATAGCACAGCAACGGTCCAAAAAGACATCATTCAGAGATGGACCTCGGAGAAAAGAAACTTTAAAATCAGGAGGTCAGGAGAGGCAACGATTTTCTTTTTGTACAATCGGGTGCTGCAGAGTTCTTGTAACAAACTCATTGGTTTATTTGTTTGTGCAGATCTGCCTCCTCCACCTGAACCCCCTCCGGCAGAAGCCACTCGGGTAGACCTGGGAGCCATGTCGAAGGCCAGAGCACAGCCACCTAGCCGAGAATGGAGGGCAGATGAGGGAATGCATAGCCAATGGAGCACAGAAGGTCTGAAAACTTACTACACACTCACAAATAGGGTCAGTCACCCATCCTGTAACTGAATGGTTGCAGGATACCAGATGAATTTAAGAAGGTTTATTCAAGTTAATCCCAAACATAGGAAAATGTTCTTATAAGGTTAGAGCCTTAATTTGATTTCTGGCTCTCAATTCACCTGTTCGAATTCAAACTCTGAATGCTTTTATGTTTTTATATACAGATGAGAAGGTTATGCATTACAGAGTGAACACGCAGTCCAGGAACCACATGCCCAGTCAGTGTTCTCCTCCGGCACCTTCCAGCTCTAGCTCTCGTCCCTCTACAGCTTCCCACACTTGGAGGAAAAAAGAGGTGGGCTGAGGATGTCAGCACATTTCTGTGTGTAAGTGTTTGTTCTTCACCAATTTAAAATCATTTAAAGCAATTTAACCAGGCTCCTTGAAATCATGCATCTTATAGTCGTTTTCACAAAACATATAATTAGACATTTGTAAACTGTATGTTTGTGCATATGTTTAAACACTGTTTGGTTCAATAGGCCCAAATTAGTTAATTACTGTATTTACTACTCACACAGAACACACAGTGGTGTAGAGCAGAGATCGATATGCAGCAACACAACAAGTCTCAAACATCAAGCCTGTTCAATCACCAGGTTCATTATTGGTCTTTCATTGGTAAACAATAACATGCCTTTAGGAAGGAATGACGAAGGTGTGATTAGCAGAAAAACATCATTATGTTTGCGTCATGAAAAAGCAATCAGCTATACAGGGGATCATGTCGCCTTGCGTGCTGTCCTCTGTTCTGCAGCAGCAGTTTATGTAATCATGTGTTTGTTCGCTTGCAGAACATGATATGAGTTGAAGATGATGAATTTCTTCTCAGTGTCCAGCTGTGCCATGTGCTCTGACAAACTTTTATTGCAACATGATGTCCAGTAGAACACAAGAGCCATACAATTGTCTGTGATTCCCATCCACTTCCTTCATATTTCTTTATTTATTCTGTTGATATTTTTTGTATGACTCTCTGCTATGTTGAACAACTGTTTTTATGCATATAATATTTTTGACTATGCTTTGTGTGAGAATTTTTTTTTTTTTTTTTTTTTTTTTTGTCAGACCAAATGTTCCTGAATGTATTTTTTTGTTTACGTTTGTACCTTGATGTTTACATTTAATTCAACACTGTTTACCTTGTGTAATACTAGAGTTTCTGCACCTAAACCCATAACAGGTTTCTGGTAGAATAGTACAGCAGGGTAAGATCCAGCATCACTGCTTCAAATCCGTCCACACTGCAAAACTGTCATGGGCTCTGGAGAGATGTGTCTCGCCTACTGAGCCGCGCTGCTGACATACCCATAAAGAAACCTTGCAAGCTAGAGTGCAAATGGAAGTAAACAGGGCATGTTATTGCTATAGGAATGAGATGATTGTGTTGACCACATTAGCATTACAATTGTTTGTCTTCTGTCGTATTTTGGATTGTGCAAGAAAATACAATAAAGGAAGTGTTAAAATACCATTTTTTTAATATAAAAAATAAAGCATAATAGAGTTTGTCTGGACTTTGTTGTTAGTATTATTATTATTATTATTATTATTATTATTATTATTAACATCCAGTTGGAACAATTAATTTGTGATAGATAAATTGACTACGCTTTATTTCCATTTCAGAGCAAAAGGTGTAATGTTCCAGTGAACACAATATTTTGTGATGTTTCTAGCTTTTTAACCTTTCGCTAGTTTGATCCTTAACTGAAGCTGGTCAAGTTTACAAGCGTTTACAAAGATTTTCGATAAGGTGTTTACCTGTATATGAAAAAGAAATCGCATTAGTATGGATGGGTGCTAGTCATAAACGGAGATAAGCGGCCACCACAATTGCCGTAATAATTACGTAATTACGTTTTTTGCCGTAAAAAAAGTCATAATTCAATTCAAATTTGTATGCATGAAAATCCTGTTCAAAGAAGTATTTGTATTCCACAAGAGCACTTTGCTTTTTGTACATTTAAGTATAGGTAGACTCAGTAATGTGCAACTCTTGATATGGGTCATTGCTTTATGGGGTGCCTTTTGAACCTCCTATAAAAAAATATTAATATTATTATAAAAGGAATATAAACATTTCAAACTTGATAAAATATTTGTCATGCTCAAGTGTAAAAATTGTGCCTTATATTTAACCATTTTGATGATCTCCATGATTCAGGATGTCCGTCCTGTTAGGAATGCAGCGATAGCAGGGTGGACAATAACCGTGTGGACTTGATGTTTGAAAATGAGCATAAGAGTAAAAACACACAGTTTTTTTCTTTTTAATATAATTATTTAAAATTTATGAAATATTTTCACACTACTATAATATTTCTCATAGCAGTGTGGATATATTATGATTAAACATCACAGTCTGACCAGATAAAATGAGGAATAATAGAGACTAAATTGAGGAGATGGTTATGCACCTTCCACAGGTGTTTTCCCTCTAAAAAAATTGTGAGCTTCGGGGAATTGTGTCAATACCCAAAATGGTGCCTTATTTATTTAAAGAGACAGCAGTCAGGAATAACAGAGTGGACAGTACATTAAGGGACATGTTATAAAAATTAATCACTGACAATCCGAGTGAAGAATTTTTTTAAAGATATCCCCATATCTCCCCAGAACACCACCCTAGGCACATGGGGAAATGTCTAGTGTGTGATGAATAACACCAGTGTAAAAGGTGATCTAATTTTAAGTGAGGATGCAATTGGCAACAGCACAAAAACTTTTCAGACCACAAAGGAGACTTGGTGTTTCTATTAAGGGGAATACAATGTAAATTCTGGCTGAAAAACACACACAAACACAAAGCAAAAAACATGTAGCCGGTTGAACTGTGAACTGTGTATGGAGACTAATGGGCACTAACAAACCTATTAGCATTAGGCTATTTGCTATAATGTGCTGAATAAACAAACAATGCAAAACCACACATTTTCTGCTTGCCATATTTCTTGCTAAAAATGCAAACTTTGTGCTTCAAAGGATTTAGTGCTAGCATCTGGGATTAATCGATCTATTGTTAATATCTCATATTTCTTATATATCTCATATCTCATATTCACAAGCATATGTGACTGTTTTATGCTAGTTGTTTTAAAACCTCATTTTATATATTTATTGGTTCATTTAACTTTTTATAGTTAATGATATATTTAAGATGCTATATTGCCAGTGGATAGGAAATGAAGCTCCAATCAATATGTGCATTAGTGGTTCATCTGTGTATAGTTTATAATTCTTCGATCGATTAATTTAGGAACCTCTGTAGTCCAACTAGGGACCATGGAGACCAATGATGACGAATATGGCCAATTTGGGAAGACGAATTAGCCTAATCTGCATGTCTTTGGACTGGGAGACACAGGGAGAAATTGGAAATAGTCGTATTCAAGTGGCTATGGGTATTACACTCATAATAAAACACTGGCATCAAATCCAGTGACAATAAAGAAAAATATATAGCTGTTAGTTTTTGTCAGTCAGATGGATGTTTTTATCTATAAAGATCAATATAAAAAACAATCAGTGAAATCTAATAGTGTTTTTTTAGTGTTAGTCTATTAATCTATTAGTGGAGTCAAATGTCATCACTCAAACTTAGATGTCACGACTGTGTTGCTCCTGTGCCATTGGAAACCAGCAACTATGCAACCTGGCTCCTACAGACCTTTTATAGGAATCTAACTTAAAAGTGAAATTTTTAGTTATTAATTGCTTGTCTGCTGAGTTCCAGAAGGAAAACACTGAAAAATGATGAGAGGCTGGATCTGAAGAATTCGAAATGATCTTTTTTGCTCACTTAGGGGAGTTCTGAATAATGTAAAAGAATTATTCATTTTCATATGATGTGTTAAATGATGTGTATGTTGAGAGAGGTACTTTTCAGTTATGACTCCAAAATTTTTATGCAGGACTAAATAATCTTTTTTTTTTTTCAAATGAAACATATTAATGCTGATATTATATAAAATACCATATGTAGTCATACACCTGCATATTCGTGTAAAATCAGCAGATCATGTGGCAGCAGTGTAGTGCAAAAATCAAGCAGATACATCTATGAGCTTCAATTATTGTTCAATGAAACATTAGAATGAAGGAAGAGTGTGATCTCTTTAACTGAATCAACAACCAGTACAACATTTATTTTATTTTGGGCACAGACGTACCAAACTTGTACAGGGTGAAAAATAGATTATATTTTTCTTTACAGTCTAGTGAGCCTTATCTTGGTTAACACATGACGTTGCATGGTTGTTGATGCCAGATGTGCTGGGTTGAGTATTTCAGAAACTGCTGTTCTAGAGTTCACTCTAGAATCCCTTTAACCACATATACAGTAATCATTCTTTATACTGTATCTGTGGAGAGTTAAAAAGCATCGCAACATGTACAAAACATCTAAGCTTGAGCATCTAAGGATGAGTTACGACAGAAGAACACCATATGAGGTTCCACTTGTTTTAACCAAGATAAGGAATTGTCATTGTCACAGGCTCACTCATGAACTGTAAAGAAAAATACCATCTATTTTTCACCCTGTACAAGTTTGGTTTGTCTGTGCCCATAATAAAATAAATGTTGTTCTGGTGTGGTACACTGGACAGCCACCAGGCCCCAATGACCCTACACACGTTAGCACATGTGAAATAATGGAATTTTCAATAGAAAACTTTTTATTATGTTTAGAAATATTACTTATTGTGTTTTTACCATTTATGTTTAATCATTACCACCTAAAAAGATTAACAAAGGTCTTAAGACAGATTATTGTAGATTTTTGCGGAACCTTGTAAAGAATACATTGTATATATGGATTATAGAGGAATGTACAGTACACATAAGGAAACAAAGCATGGGCTGATTTCAGGGGCTGATTCTTAGCCCACACTGTAGATTCATGAAGTCTATTTGTGACAATCATGTCCGGTGATTCCACAGAGTCATAAAATCCCTAGAGGTGCTCTCTATTTGTGCTCGGCAGTGATTAAGCTGGTGAGTGTGCAATACACCTACAAAACACCTACTCAGGTGTGGAAATTCTAGAACTGGAATTCGTAGATGCACAAACAGGAATAGTTCTGAGAACAAGACTTAAATCTCATAAGTGGTTCAACTGAATAGGCTCCAACAGGAATACTGTTCTAATTTGTGCACTTTCACTGCTGCAGAACGTTTGTGGTATATTTCCCCAGATCTGTGTCTTGACACAATCCTGTCTCATAGGCCTAAATGTAATTCTTTCGACCAAATGGCTTTGTTTTCACTTTTACTAACACCATCTACTGTGAGACCTTATATATAGACAGGTGTGTGCCATTCCTAATTATGTCCAATGAATTCAGTTAGGCACAGGTGGACTTCAGACATCTTGTAGAAGCATCTCAAGACCATTGATAGGAGTAGGATGAACCAAAGCTCAACTGCAAGTGTAATAACGAAGGGTCTGATTATAGGGGCTCTGTAATAGACAACCTGAATAGTTTAGGTGTTGAGCTATTGACAGAAGTTAGATCATATCCCTCCCATTAAATTATATATTTAGTTATCAGATTATATGTTATCACTAGCTATTACTGTTTGTTCTATAACAAAAAAAATCTATAATGTATATATAAAACCATGTCACGACTTTTCTGAAACAGGCAATACAGATCAAGATTTTGAATGATGAGGTGGAAAAACTTTAAGTGATTGTTTAGTTGATGGCTGTGCAAAGATGCTGTCAGCATGCATCAATGAATCAGACTGAACAATAAGCCAGATGGCAACCTTGGGTTTCTTGCAATTTGAAAGGAAGAAACAGAAGTGTTATGCAGTTGGATAGAGACTTGACAAAAATGTTTTATGGTTTAGTGTATTATCCATGGTTCATCTGACTGGAAAGGATGAAAGTGTTGAGAGAGTTACTGTGTGCTTATATGAAGTCCTTAAAGGGTGAAGTGTTTGAAAGCAATCAAAGTGTCAGAGAAACAAGAGATTTGGCTAGAGATTTCCCAGCCCACAATGTGGACTTAAGTAAAATATGGCCACTGAAGACTAGATTTCCCAACGTTCAAAAAGTATTGTCATGGTATCTGTCATTTAATTATTCATCACACTTTCCTGAACACAATCAACTGCACACACCATAAAAGAACTCCAACCACCTACTGTACATACTGTAAAGTAAATGCGCAGTGCACTTGTGCATGACTTTACCAAACCAACTTTGCTTATTACCCTATTATGAGATCTGTTCAGCCCCATGATTAACTGTTCATCTGACTTTCTGTCTTTGCCTTTGCATTTTTTAAATCTGGACTATAATTATTGAACACTGTGTTCGATTTGTCTGCTTGCACATTTATTTAAAACAAAATACACTGCATTTGCATCTGCTCTAATTTTCATCACATGACAGGCCGTAATGTAATGACTATAAAGATACCACCGCTCAGGGCCAAGATGCGAAACTAAACATCATTTTGTAGGCTCTAGCTACTGCTGCTACACCATGCATATTTCGCTGGATCATCTGCTCTAGAACCAGCCATCATACTGACGTAACTGGACCACACTGAGCACAACCAGTGTTTTCAAGAGGGAGAAATAATAATGGGACAGGTGCACAGCCTCCCATCAAGGCGGATTCCAAGGAGAGTGTCAGCACTTCCACTTGCCTCTACACATTGAGTCCATTACACTCTTTGTCTCACCAGGTCTTAACCCTAAACGTGACAAGGAAACATTCAGTTGTGCAGTTTGTTTGTGTCTATTCAAAATCAGCAGGAAACTTCATCGACCAAGATACCGTAGAAGAAGTGAAAATCCCCATGCTGTCGTTAACCCATTATTTCTGCATTCACACTATTGACTGGGAGACCCACAGTGGCAGGCATGATCATGCTCTGTGCCCGACGCATTCTCCTCCAAGTCAATGCTTCGCATCATGAACACATCTCATTTCTTGTCACTGTAAACACCAAGCATGGGGTTCCCATGGACACATCTGAACAACTCACAGATACCCTGGTCTGACAGGGAGAGCACTCATTTTTAATCCCACTGCCACCATTATTGTCTCCTCACACTACAGCATGTAGCATTCAACCATGCCAGAGCACCCAGAAAATCTTGCACCAGTCACAATCCCCACTGAATACCAAGATATTAAGGATATGTTCAGTAAAAACCAAGTAAAGCTGCCAGCCACAACTTTCTCCATACTGTATGATTGCACCATTGAGCACTTTTGTGGAGAAATAAGAGGTTGATCTTTGCCACTGCATTTACTACAGGGAACTAAATCAAATTGCAGTCAAGTACTGGTATCTCCTGCTGTTAGCGCTTCAGCACCGAAACAGCTCCTCTCCACAAAAATCTCCAAGGTTTATCTAATAAGCGCATTTAAATTGGCTTTAAGCACCACCTCTGGCCACCACATACATGGCGTCATGCCATATTGGCTCTTGTGAACTCCATCTGTGAACCCAGTCCTTATCAATCACATCATAAGGGGCATGCTTGAACATTTCATCAAAGTCTATTTTGAGGAAATCTTAATTTACTCCCCATCCTGTGATACTCACATCCTCCATGTTTGGTAAGCTCTCACAATATTTCTCAAGAATCAAATATTTGTAGAAAAGGGAAAGAATATTAATTTCATGTTTACTGAATCTCCTTCTCGGGCTACAATCTGATCTGGAACAGAACAAGGTGTTCACCATTACAACCTGCCATACTCCCAAGACTGTGAAGGATCTACGGTGAATTTTTGGCTTTGCAAACTTCTATTAGTGATCCATTAAAGTATGGGGCTCCTCCTCCATGTGTCTACACCATGTAAGACTTTGTGCACACTCTTAACTCTCTTCTCACAAAAGGATGTTCCTTACATGGTGGAGCCATGCAGTCAAAGAAGCTTTCAATAAGTTCATGGATGCATACACCATAGCTCCTATACTGTACTTAAACACTCAAGGTCGGTGAGGGTCGGTGCTTTCAAAACAGGAGTGGCAGGAGCAATTAAGGGACAAATCAAAACTTTATCCAGTTGCATTGTTCCCTAATACAATTATTATAAAAAATATTATACAATTCTCTGATTGTTCTACTTCTAGCCAAGCAGTTTTATGATTCCAGGAACCAAGAACTGATACAATCAAGATGGTAATAGAGTCATCACTGATTAGGGGGAGCAAAATATTATGTCACTGTCTTCACTGACCACAAGTGTCCAGAATATTGCAAAGCAGGAAAAATAATTCAACCCTTGACCTTATTCTTTATCAGTTTCTATAACACTCTTTTTCATGACACTTTATCTCTCTGACCTGTTTAGCCAGTGCCTTTCAAGCAGTAAAACTACATGTTCTGCTACTTTGGATTCCTGGAGTGTTTTTTGAGTCACCCAGGCACGTAGATACCTAATGAGTCAGGTCTAGCTTCATAGGGACACTGGGTTTGACAATCAGTCTCATATCATGATACACTTCATAGACTAATGGGCAGGTTGAGAGGGCCACACAAAAAATCTGTGTGGTCAGAATATGCCAAAAACTACCTATGCCAGTGGTATCCAACCCTGGTCCTGGAGCACCCCATCCTGAACATTTTAGTGTTTTTCCCATTTTAAATTTTTAAAATGCTGATAATAGCTGATTAGTGTAATTAAACACTGTGAGCTAAAAAAAAAAACAACAAAAAAAAAACACTATTTTTTTCAAAGGGGGGAGGGGGTAATAGGGGGCGGGGGGTTGTCATCCAGGACCAACCCCTTGTGGACCTATGCCACCTAAGACCTAAGCACGACTCCAATGCAATTCAATGCATGCTTGGACACAAGCCCACACTGATTCACCACCAGTGGTAATGAGTTGTTTAAATGGAGTGAAATGTTGTAAAACATACACAGAGAGGTTTGAACAACAGGCCCAAAGGAAACTTTCCCACAAGGAAATTGTGGATAGACATTGAGGGGAGAAACCACAGCACCAGCCTGATAAAAGAGTACTCTGGCCTTTTGAAAATTGAACCCCAGGTACCCTGGCCAATACATAATCCTTGGGCAGATTACCAGAGTCACCCGTAGACTCAATTTACCACAGCACTGCCAGATAGCATCCTCCGTCCATGTGTCAAGTTAAAAATCCTAGAATAGCTGGACATCTAGTCACTGGCATTCCCCCTAACAACACCAGAAAACCTGGACAACACATTTGCCTACAGACATTGATTACTCAGGACACAACATGGTCTCCAAATATAGACCCTGAAGACTACACCTTCCAGCCCTCACAAATACTGTTCTTGAATTCTGTTTATAGGTACCTGATTATTAATTACACTTACCTGAACTCGATCACCTCCACACATTATTAAACAACCCCACTCACCAAAACAATTTGCAATGCAACTGCTCTTGTCTCATGATTGACTCTCAAGACTCTCAAGCTTATTACTCTGTTTATGATTTCTTTAATGTGTTGGATTTGTCTGCCTATTATTATTATTATTATTATTATTATTATTATTTATTATTTATTATTATATATTAAGAATTTGACTTTGCATCCAACCCAGTCTTTGTTACATGACAGTTTTCCATTCTAGGTCATTTTAGAAACACAGAAGAAAATAAAACATAGCTCTTCTATTAGACTAATATACTGTAAGGCTTTATAAATTTACAAAATCTAGTCTCTCTGAACTAAAAGAAATGCAAGCTAAAAAACTGGAGATTTAGTCCATACTTGGCGCTTTTCAAATTCTTTAAAGGTCAAAGGAACAGAAAAAAAAAAGAAAAAGAAAAGGGAAGTGTGTAAAAGACTCCTGCATTATAGTGCACACAGTCAGTCTCAGCAAACTATTCACAAACCACACAGGCAGCTTCCACAGTACTTTTGCATTTAAGCCAATTCACATCCTGCTCAGTGTGATACACCATGAACAACAGGGAAAATCAATAGGCTTACTCAAAGTGTTTAAAACACCCGTGAGATCAGCTGAGGTTACAAAAAAAATCTGCTGGAAAAGTGTATGCAGTAACATTGGATCATCAAAGTGAGTAAACAGTCTGGTTCACTATGGTTCGAGTTCATTTCAACACCGAAATCTATGATGACGATGGGACAGATATTTTTGTCTCCACAGAAACAAATGCATTGTATGTGTTAATAAATTTTAATGTAGACAAACCAGTAAATCGGATGTTTTGATATATTAATCTTAATAGCTTTTCTGTTGCATTGCAGATGAAAGATGGTATTGCAGTAAATGCATATACGGCACTGCAGTACAGGAGAGTTGATTAACTGATTCATTATAATCAGTCCTTGAACTAAATGGACCATTTGTTGCAATGTGGGATTTGCTTGTATTGATCCAGGTTGTGCATTGAATGAGCAACAAGGTGCTGCAGTGTTTGGCCCAGAGCTGTGTGTATGTGTTTATCTTAAACATTTATGGCAAATGGTCCCAGCACATAAATTGTTATTTAATGATTATTGTTTAGAATGTTTTAGTTTGAAAGGCATATGCAGTGACTTACGATCTCACGGTACCAGGATAAGAGCAAAGAGGCTTTGAGAATTGCTTGTCATGAATCAATTGCCATTCCCTGCATGTCACTTTAGATTAGCTCAGAATGACTGCAGAGAGTCAGGCTGGATCTTACTAGGATGATGAAAGGCAATTAAAATGATCCCCCCCAATGGAAAGTATATACAGCATCCCGCATGTGTATATAATATTCACTAGACAGCTTAATAGACAGAAATGCAATAGATTCCAGAATTATTTCCACTCTTATAGGTTCCAAAATTATTTAATAAAAAAACGTAACGCACAATGGCACATACAGTACTATAAACATAATGGACCCTGATATAAAGATGATTGTTTAATCAAACAATCGAAGAAAGTAGAAGCCCAAACAATCGAAGCCCATCCTATAACAACAATCCATGCCACATTTAAGCAGTACTGTTTTCCTTGTGGCACAACAGAGGAGTATTCTCCCTGTGTTCTGGAGATTGTGAGTAAAAATTCTGACAATTCCACAACCATTCGTGCCATACTCTTTCTGTTAATCAAGTGAGACTATCCAATTGTGGGCATCTCTAAGCATATGCATAGGGGAGTTAGCACTTTCCTCCAAGAGGGTTAAGGTGCCCTGTGGTCCATAATAAGCATCTGTTTGCCCCCATCCCCAGTTGGTAGCAGGCATGTGATCGGAGATCATTAGCTTACATATGGCAAGACAAAAATATGGAACAAATCAATTCAATTTTATTGGTTCAAAATATTATATTAGGCATGCAACTAATCATGAACACATTAATTAATTAGTAGTTTATTAATAGCTCAGCAGTAGAAGTGTGCCTCGGAACTAGGCTCCCATGAGATGGGAAAAAAGAAGTCACATGAGGTTATTGTAACATTCATGAAAGCACGAGTGAGCATTTGAATCCGATGGGCCAAAGAAGAATTGTGCAATGCATTTATAACATCCATTGCTACACTCTTTGTCACTAATTGTGGGATGGCTTGAAATTAGACTACTAGTTTTTTTTCCTATTTTGGGAAGCAGGAACAAGTACATCTCTAGCTGTGATCAATTGCAAAGTCAAGTGATGTAGCATAGGTAAAAGATATAAACACAAATGTAGCATCATTTATTATTTACAAAATTTATATTGGTGCTAGTTCAGCTTCAGTAACCACTTTATCCTGAATTCTGATCAAGGTCATGGTGGATCTAGTGTCTATCCTGGGAATTCTGGGCACACACATACACACACACACACTCACACACACTCATTCACACTGACAATTTGGCATAGCCAATCTGCCATTAGTCACACAGTTAAAGACAAAAAGAACTGAATATAGAAACCCAGTGCACTATAGTGCTGTCTGATACTTATTCATGCGTTAATTTTTATCATGTTTCCAGGATCGACCTTCAATAGTCTGAAATTGGGACTATTATTTCAAAAGTTAGGCAGCCACATTTTAATCTAACAAAACACTTTAGTGAATTAACAAGGTAATCCAAAGATGAGTCTGTGAATTAAAATTTTAACATTAATAATATTAACAATATTATGAAGTAAGTTATATTGTATATAATCGAATCAGTTATCAAGGACAAGTTTTCAGATAAAGTAAATAGTTTCTGCCATCTAGTGTAAGATTTAGGAATTACTGCATTGAAAATCTCCTCAGCACAGCACAACATGGAATGAGAATGAAGGATTTAATGAGGAAAGAGACCCTTAATATGAGGGCAGTATGTTTCAGGGTGCCATGCATACATGCATTCACACACATGAGTAATTTATCTCAGTCATTCCAGCTACTGGCATGTTTTTACAAAGTGAGAGAGGTAACCCAAGCTCTGGATTAAGTCTACATCCGTGAAATGTAAAGCTTAGAGCCCACTGCAGTGATTCCCATGAACTGTCATGCACACTCGCACCGTGACGGGCACGAGGACCCGGAAGTAAGACGGTCGCGCTTTCAGAAAGCATAAAAGGAAACAAGATGGCGCTTCACATCGCTCAGTCATTGAGTTCATTCATGCCTTCGCTCATTCATCTTCATTCATCTCTACACCAACCATTTCGTGAGTACTCACCTATTCAGGTTGCTTCCTCGATTGAGTGTATGTTGCCAGAATGCGGGTTTATTTGTGTAGATCCTTGCTCTTTGTGTAAGAGAGTTCTAAGAGTAAACGCGTGGTTATCCTGCCTGCTTGCGCTGCTTCCGCGTTTGGGTTTACCGTCGACGCAACACGAGCTAACTGCTAAGGCTGCTGTGTTCATCCCTCGGTTGCCTCTGACAGAATGACTGAGCCAAAAGCAGTAAACCCAGCAGAGTTTGCTCACCTCTGCGCTGTGGTTGACCAGCATGCTGAGCTGATCAATGAGCTCCGTGGTGAAGTCGTGTCTCTCCGAAAGGGGCTCCAAGACGTCGCGGTTTTTACGCCGCGAGGTGGCGGAGCTGCGGCAGGAGAACGTGACCCTCCGCGAGGCGGCTGTTCAGTCGGCTGTTGCCACGCCCCCTGCAGTGGCGACAGCGCCGACCCCTTCCCGCGCCCCCCTCTGACATTTTCATTGCTTTACCAGATAAGTGGGATGGCACAGATGGGAAGTGCAGTGTGTTTTTAACAGCATTAGATCTTGTGTTTGAATTCAATTCCACCAGGTACTCCACAGACCGACTACGCGTTGCACTTCTTGTCTCATTGCTATCCGGGCAGGCAGCTGAGTGGGCCACGGCGGTTCTCAGGTCAGATTCGGACACAGCCTATTCACACGGAGAATTCACCCGCCAACTCAAACTGACCTTCGATCATCCTGCTGCTGAGGTGGAGACCGACAGCAAACTGTACCATCTGTGGCAGGGTGGGTCGTCCGTGAGCCGTTACACCGCTGATTTCCGTACCCTCGCCATGCAGACCACCTGGGGGGACACCGCCCTCCGGACGGCTTACTACAAAGGACTGGCTTCTCGCATCAAGGACGAGCTCACTGGACGAGAGCTTCCGGCTACACTGGAGGGTTTGGTCCAGCTCACCCTCCGGATTGACCAGCGCCTGCTCGCTCATCCGAAGCCAGCCCCCCGAACCCTGCCGCCCATCACGCCCCTCTTTTCACATTCCACGCCCCGATCACCAGCTTTCACCACCACCACTAGGGCGTCTGCCGGGTCTCCACCTCCCGCTGTGGTTGACATGGGAACTGGGGAACCCATGCAACTAGGATGCGCCTCCTTGAATCCTGCAGAGCGAGAACGACGTTTCAGGGAAGGACTATTGTGGGTCAGTGGCACACCATAGAGCTATATGCCCTTCACGCCCGGGAAACGATCAGGCCCGGTGAGTCAGGGGGGCAGCCTCCATCACCTCCATCCCGCCGCCACAACACCCAGCATCTCGCGTCTCATGGTTCAGGTACACCTCCAATCTGGCCACAGACGAGTCAAAAGTTCCGCGTTCTTCGACTCCGGGGCTGCTGGAAACTTTATTGACTCCTCCTATGCCAAGAGATTGGGGGTGGAGACTGAGGCGTTATCCCAGCCAGTTCGAGTGACATCCATCAACGGTCGGCCCCTTTCCTCCAGCCCTATCACCACCCAGACTAGGCCCATCACCCTCACCATTGACCAACACCAAGAAGAAATCCGCTTTCACTTCACCTCCATTTCCTCACCAACCATCATCTTAGGATACCCCTGGTTATTGCAGCATGAACCTCTCATCTCCTGGTCTCAAAACCGGATCCTGCAATGGGGTCCGACCTGCCTCGAACTCTGCCTACAAACGCCGGCTGGGACGTGCTCTAGGGAGTCCGAGGCCCCCCGATGTTGACACCAACGCCATCCCTCCTGCATATCGAGACCTGGCTGAGGTCTTTTGTAAGAGACGTGCCGACCATCTTCCTCCGCATTGCCCCTACGATCTGGCTATTGAGATCCATCCAGGTTCCACTCCACCCCGCGGCTGTCTATACTCTCTCTCTTCCACCGAGACGTGGGCGATGGAGGAGTATGTGTCCTCTGCTCTCCGTCAGGGTACCATCTGACCCTCTTCCTCACCCGCCGCCACGGGATTTTCTTTGTAAAGAAGAGTTCGGGCGAATTACGTCCTTGACTATCGGGGGCTAAATAACATCACCATTAAAAACCAACACCCGCTGCCTCTTACCAACTCAGCCCTGGACGCCCTCTCTGGTGCCACCACTTTTACAAAGTTGGAACTCCGGAGCGCCTACAACTTGGTGTGTATCAGAGAGGGCGATGAGTGGAAGACAGCCTTCATCACCCCTAATGGACATTACGAAAGCCTTGTTATCCCCTTCAGACTCTGTAACGCCCCCGCAGCTTTCCAGCAGTTTATGAACGATATTCTCCGGGACATGTTGGGAAAATGGGTATTTGTCTACCTAGATGATAAACTCATCTACTCACGCACCGCCGTGGAACACATCCGACATGTCAGGGCCGTCCTTAAGAGATTGCTCGCCCTCCGATTGTACTGTACGTTGGAGAAGTGCGCTTTTCACAAGCGCTCCACCACGTCCCTGGGCTTTGTCATCTCGTCCCAGGGTGTGGCCATGGACCCACAGAAGCTTGAGGTTGTACGTCATTGGCCCCTACCCAAGACTCTCAAACAACTTCAACGTTTCTTGGGTTTGCGAACTTCTATCGTCGCTTTATCCGGGGCTACAGTACAGTCGCAGCACCCCTAACCGCACTAACTAGCCCCTAATCTCATCCTTTCCAACTCGACTCCACTGACATCAGCGCATTCTCCAAACTCTGCCATCTATTCACCACCGCTCCAATTCTCCTCCATCCAGATGCCGACCAACAATTCGTTGTGGAGGTGGACGCCTCAGAGGTGGGCGCAGGGGCTGTTCTCTCCCAGCGGGGTCCAGACCAGAAACTACACCCTTGTAGTTTCTTCTCCAAAAAATTTGACCCCACTCAGCAGCGATACGGGGTAGGGACCGCGAGCTGCTGGCCATAAAGTGGGCTTTGGAAGAATCGGGACAATGGCTCCAGGGCGCCAGAGAACCATTTATCGTCTGGATCGACCACCAAAACCTCATTACAATCAAGAACCTAAAACAACTCAACCCCAGGCAGGCGCGGTGGGCTCTATTTTTCGAGTCTTTTGATTTCCACCTATCCTATCACCCGGGGTCAAAGAACATCAAAGCCGATGCCCTCTCCCGACAACATGAGGGGGACATCACCCTGGGCGGACCCCGCGTGTGTCCTGCCACCTTCCAGAGTCATCGCCCCGCTCCGTTGGGAAATGGAGACGAGGGTTCACCGGGCACAGGCCATGGAGACCGAACCGGCAGGGGCTCTGCCTGGACAACTCTTCGTACCCTGGAACATCAAGGCCAACATCATCAAATGGGGTCACTCCTCGCCGCTGTCGGGGCACCCAGGCATGCAGCGCACCCTCAAATACATCCAGCACACTTTCTGGTGGCCCTCAATGGCCAAGGACGTCGAGGGGTTCGTTCGGGCGTGCCCAGTGTGTGCCAGGGCCAAGACCTCCAATCAACCAACACCAGGGGAACTCCAACTTCTCCCAGTCCCCCGTCGATCCTGGACGCACATTGCCCTAGACTTCATCACGGGCCTGCCGGCATCCGAAGGGAAAAACGTCATCATGACCATAGTGGATCGGTTCTCCAAAGCTGTGCACCTGGTGGCCCTCACCGGACTCCCGTCAGCTAAAAGGACAGGCGAACTGATATTAGAGCACGTAGTCCATCTGCATGGGTTCCCTAAGGACATCATCTCGGACAGGGGGCCCCAGTTCACTGCACGGTTCTGAAAGGCCTTCTGCCGTCTGATCAATTCTACCTGCAGTCTCTCCTCGGGCTCCCACCCCCAAATGAATGGTCAGACGGAACGGGCCAACCAACAACTGGAGCGCTACCTAAGATGTTTTGTTGCCGACTGCCAGCGCTCCTGGGCTCGCTACCTCATTTGGGCGGAATTCTCACACAACCTCCATGTTTCCTCCGCCACGAAGCTGAGTCCATTTGAGGTATGCCAGGGTTTCATCGACACCCTCTGGGACGAATGTTCCGCACAGGTGACAAGGTGTGGCTGTCCACGAAAAATCTACACCTCCGCACGGAGTCCAAAAAGCTTTCAATCCTGTCACCTACCGGCTCCAGCTGCCTGCGGCACTTCGGATCCACCCGATATTCCACATCTCCCAGCTCAAACCCTTCATCACTTCACCAATGGTTCCACCCACCCACCCACCCTACTCCCCCTCCCCGAATCATCGAGGGTAGTCCTGCCTATACTGTACGCCGGATCCTCGACTCACGTCCTCGGGGCAGAGGTATGCAGTACCTAGTTGACTGGGAGGGCTATGGCCCCGAGGAACGGTCTTGGATTTCGGCCCGGTTCATCCTTGACCCCGAGCTCATACTGGACTACCGTCGTCGGGTATCCTCCACCCCTGGACCGTTGAGAGTCGGTCCTGGACAGGGGGGTACTGTCATGCACACTCGCACCGTGACCGGCACGAGGACCCGGAAGCAAGACGGTCACGCTTTCAGAAAGCATAAAAGAAAACAAGATGGCGCTTCACATCGCTCAGTCATTGAGTTCATTCATGCCTTCGCTCATTCATCTTCATTCATCTCTTCACCAACCATTTCGTGAGTACTCACCTATTCAGGTTGCTTCCTCGATTGAGTGTATGTTGCCAGAACGCGGGTTTATTTGTGTAGATCCTTGCTCTTTGTTTAAGAGAGTTCTAAGAGTAAACGCGTGGTTATCCTGCCTGCTCGCGCTGCTTCCGCGTTTGGGTTTACCGTCGACGCAACACGGGCTAACTGCTAAGGCTGCTGTGTTCATCCCTCGGTTGCTCGTGACATGAACATTCAGCAGGTGTAATTCCTGATTTTTGAAAATCAACGAATACGTTGTTACCAACTTGTGGAAGAGACGCATACCAATAAATTGTAGACAAATTTGACTATATTGACTATATTGACTATATTTCTTATTTTTCTTATAATTGGCATTTCCTCAGTGTTAAACATCCATTCTTGGGATGTATAAAATTTGTGAAGTTTATTCAAAATGCTTTAATAATATTCTTGCAAAGCCGTGGGCCTTTATGGCTTTGTGCTGATAATTGACAGAAAGTACACTTACTGTACTACGACTCTAATGGCCAGATCTTGCCTCATTTCTGTTAAGGGAAAGAAACTGAAATAATGGTAAGGTTTTTTTTTTAAATAATAGCTCAAAACTATCAATAAGAGACATTTTAAAAGTTTATCTTTTCATTAGAATTTTATGGTGTCTATATTATATAGTGTCTGCCTTGAAGTCGATTAAGTGGAGCAAAGTTGACTGTGAGGTATTGGACCACTGGGAGAACCCTACTGTATTACATATTCGGTGATCTATTTAAGGGCAACAGATAGGTACCACAGAGTACAGGTACAGGGTATAAGCAAAAACAGTTAGTTTCTAACCTGGAAGTAGTGTTTGTGAAAGATTAGTATCTACCTTTTTGTAGTAATTTTGGGACAGTTTTGGCTGGTATTTGTTTCTGGGGTGAGTGGTGAGGGCCTTGAAATAGGAGAAACTGTAGACCAGTTGTTGGTCCCAAAATATATAATTCAAAGGTTGGCCATGGTTGTTTGGTGCATGTCTTACCATAAAAATCAGCTGTCAATCCATCAGCAACCCTAATCATGTAGTTGCACCATTTGACCAAATTCAGATTGCCTTCAATGTAAATATATATAAATATATAATCAGGCCATGCAACCTGTCAGCATAAGAATATCAAATCGTTGTCAAATGATTCAGTGTGGCCGAGTATAGTCTCCCAAGTGGGGATCCTAAATAAGATCCTTTGTATTTATTTCAAACAGTATACTGTACATGCCATAAACTTTAAGAACTGCTAGGAATGAAAGCAATCTACTATAAGCTTGTAAACCTCCAAACACAGGATTTTAAGATGATTAAAATATTAATTGAAAGTTCATAAACAAAATTGGAATAAATGGTTGGAAAGCTTATTTTTGTTCAGTCCAAGGAGTTCAAGCTGAACTTTATGATGTGTTATATGCAGCCAGCTCTCTTGTCTGAGGACAAAAGAAAAAACACCTCAGGAAAAAATTGGAGAAATTATTAGCATGGGAGTTATAGAATAGTCCACAGTATCTGGAACGGTTCCATTGTGCTCATGCCCAAGGATTTCTGGGTGCATTTCCACAAGAAAAATGATGCTCCGAAAGTCTGATTAGCATTCACTTATCCACTGCCTCTTACTGATAAAGTCCTGGAATGGCTGAACATGTCTTGTTTTGTATTCAGCCCTGGATTTGACCAAGAGCTATTTGCAAATTCCCTTGCTGTTAAAGTCCAAGGCAAAACTAACTTGGACTTGGTTTATTCAAATGATGAAATATAAATTTCATTTAACACATTCTATGGCCCTACTGTCCATTGAAGGGATTATTCTAGAATTCTAGGATTGGATCTTTGGATCTCTAAAGAGAATCATGTAGTGGCTTGATATTAATATCTTACTGGTAATAATAATCATAATTTTATTATTAGGGTTTTTTCAGTTGTTCAGCGGTAAATATAACATAGATCTCAAATTCAGAATCTGAATAAGAAACTGACTATTAATATTAATAAGAGCCTTTGCCATATGCCTGAATGAAAATGTAAATGTATCTATACTGCAATTGCAACCCACCCACAACCCAAATCATTCACAATAGTGTAATTAAAGTCATTTCACTTCTACACCTGAGTAAAAGTCAAGTGATGCTAAGTACAGTACGTTAAAGGATGTTAACTATGAGCATTATTAGTGTTTTAAGTTTTTATATCAACGCGAAGTTATTAATAGTTCAGTAATGGAAATGTGAGTGAAAAACTGTTCTGTGTATTTGCATACTTTGGGCTAACCAACAAGAACATACACATCCAGAGTGATTTTCAGATGAGCAAGGCTCCAAGTAGTGGTGCATCAGATTGTATAACTGATCCAGCGGATGTACATTTTGGACACAGGGTCTATGACAGAGCCTTATGGAGCACCAAATTTTACTAGAGTGTGCACAGAGAACCCACGACCAGTGCCTTGATATCACAAACCTTTTCAAGTCGATGCAAAAGTAAAGGATGCCAGTGCCAAATAATTTTTGGCATGTTTCATTACAGCCTTTGCTTGGGGTGGGTGGTGGGGTTATTTAGCAGATGGAGGTTAGCATGAGTCTGCACTGCAAAAGAGGTGTTTGAACACACGCTGAGCAGTTAATGACAAACTAATGCTGCACACTGATCGCTGTTGTGCACATTTATGTGATTTCTCTCTTTCTCTCACACTTCCTGAGCAGTTCTGCAGAGCCTATGTGTGACCCTTAGCAGAAGAAAGCAGACAGAGCCAAGAGAGCTGAACAGTTTCAAACTTATTTAATTTTTAAATATGTGGCGTTACTGATTGATGGCTGTGAGGTCAACATACTGCCCTTGCCACATAAATCATTTAGTGTCGTTGTAAAATCATTTTAGCTAGTCACTTAGCAGTCCTAAAACTTAATTCCTAACATGACTAACATTACTTTGTATTCTGCTGTAGCTCTTTATACCATGCATATATATATACCATGCTAAACTATAAGCATTTTGCTACAAACGGGTGGGGTAAATAAATGACATAAATCACTATCAGTATAGATCACTGTTATGAAATAATGATAAAAAAAATATATATCAGTTCAATATAACCAATAAACAAACAAATCAATCAATCAAATAAACAAGAAGAACAAGAAGAAGAATAAATATTTTTTCACAAAACAGCTCTGTTAGAGGTTAGCACTGGTAGTGGAATCTGCGTATAGAGAATGAGCCAGACTTAGAGTGTTCTTTTAGCTAGTATAACGTTGTCTCCCTCTGCTGGTGGTAATAAAAATCGCATACCTTTGGGTCTCTAACTTTTATCACAGAAAGGATCATAAGTTCAACTTTATTTATTGTCCTTCTAATGCAAAGCAGTTGACCCATTTGAAACAGGAACTGATCAATAAGTATAAAGGTAGCTTATGTACTTAAAAGTAATAATTAGATAATTAGTAATGATTTATTCTGCACATTAGTGCAGTTTGTTAAATGGACCAGTTAGGGTGAGGGCGTGACTGAATTTTTAGCATGGAAGCATTATATGTGCAGTCTGGACATTTTCTTGTGATATCCAAAATGAAATATGTACAGTTTAAACTCTTATATATATATTATATATATATTAATTACAATATTACCCAGCAGGTACCACAACACAAATACAGTATATGCAACAACAACAAAAAAGTTAGGATTAAAATACTTATAAGAAACTATATCTACTTTATCTACAAGACATCAAAGTTTTGACTGATTTTGACTTAGATCATTTCTATGGATAAAGTTGCACCTTGTTTAAGCACACTGTTCAAACATAACATCAGCGGTAAAATAAGATTAACACTTATTATCAATTATATTCTGTTACTTGCACACAGGGCTCATTTATGCCTATGGGTATACAAAGCAGTGTTAATTTTGGCATCTTATTTTGATTTAGGTTAAGTCTCAGTCACATTAGTTTTAGTCACGTTAGTTTTAGTCTTATTTTAATCTTTTAATGATTTTTAGTTGTAGTCTGTTTACAGTCAACAAAAAAGCAACAATCTAAAATGAATTTTTCATGTAATAGTACAATAATTAAATCACATACTGTTATCTTATCACATGCCATATCTTTAATGCCAATATTTCATTTTCAAGAACCAATTTCACTAAAATTACTTGATTTGTCTAATAAACAGGTATGATGCATTGAACACAACAGAGTTTCACTGTGACTGTAGAGAACTCTGTTTATAACTAGTGCAACTGTAAAAAGTGTCACAAGAACAAGAAGAGGTTACAGAGCTGTTGGAGCATTGTTAATGAGGAGATACAAGACTTTAGATAACAAAACCCTGCAAATCCCACTCCTTTTATAAAAATAGCTGTGAATCACAGATAAATGCTGAAGGTACAATAATACTTAATACTTTAATCGTTCCTGCTTCAAGTGGCTTCACACAACTGACATTCATTTGCGCTGTTAGCTTACTTTGGCTAGTAACCGCAGTCTGCAAAGTATTATTAGAAGTATTTCTGATGCTATAAGGGTCGTAAGAATTGCATTCACTTATAGTCTATTTAAATTGTGATACTCCTCATGGTTTAACATTAGCAAGGTAAACGAGAACACAGTATATCATTAAACTAATGGATGCAGTCGATAACAATACTATGCAAAATCAAGCTTAAACAATGCTACACATTTAAAAGTAAACTGTATTAATGCAGCATTGTGTTCACAATCTGCTTAGATGTGATATGAATCTTTATGTTAACTTGCCTTTTCATACATTTCTGTGTCTGGTACTTAAATGCCTCATTTGTTGTGTATTTCCCACTGTTTTTTTTTGTTGTTGTCCATTTTACTTTTAGTTCCGAGGCATTATCATTCCATTTTTATTTGGTAATAAAAATTATGAAACATTTCATGATAGTCATCATTTCAAAGTTTTATTTGCATTTAGTTTTAGTCTTGCCTTCATCATGGAATGTCATTGAATATTTTTTGTTGATATTTTCACTGACAATGTTAACACTGGACCAAAGTGTAAGGCTTAGGTTCAAGGTTATTAATCCAGCCTCCAAATTCCCCAGATCTCACTCAATCAAGCATCCATGGAATACACCAGACAAACAAGTCTGAGCCATGGCAGCCCCACCTAGCAACTAAAAGAAAAACAGCAAAATAGCTGTTGCTCATGTCCTGGTGCCACACACCACAGCACACACTCAGATGTCTTGAACCCAATAATCTTTTGAAGTCAAGTAAATTTTATTTATATAGTGCTTTTAACAATTGACATTGTAGCAAAGCAGCTTTACACAATAAAAAGAAGTAAGTTTGTATGCAATGTGTATGAATCAAAATGACAAGATTGTCCCTGATGAGCAAGCCGAGGGCGACGGTGGCAAGGAATAACTCCCTGAGATGGTAATAGGAAGAAACCTTGAGAGGAGCCAGACTCAACAGGGAACCCATCCTCATCTGGGTGATAATGGATAGCAGGGATTGATCAGCATAATAATGTGTACTGGAAGTTCAGTATAACAGGAGATGTGTTAAAATTAAAATTAAAAGGAGTCCAGTTTGTTCCTGCAGGCTCAGGTAGAGATAGGAGGATTAGTAGGAGATTCCAGCCCTGAGCTATCAAACAACTGAAATCACAGGTCCCCAGAGCATCAATCGATGATAGGACAGTCTTCATGGAAACCATCCCCAGCCACCACACGAATCCAGGCAGACTACACGGGGCATCCATGCAACGAGATTTCCAACCAGAAGCAGGACACCAGGACGGGTTAGATGGGTCCAGAGGGCAGAGGGGTCTGGATCACTGGCAACTCAGGAGCGAACATGTATAGCTCGACAGAGAGAACGAGAGAGAGAAAGGAGAGAGGGAGAGAGAGAGAGGAGAGAGCAGAAGAGGAGAGAGCAGAAAATAAGGAGAGATGGCAGTTAGGTATGGTCACAGTCAACATGTATAAGGTGAATGTATATTTAGTGCAAAGTGCAAGCAGGGACTCCGGCTCCCTGTGATGTAAAGCAACCAATCACCTCACCGTGAACAAACCTGAGGACAGCATCTAAACATACCAGTTCACCAGAATACTCTACGTCCATGAGTCCCCCAGATCTGCTCCTTTACCTAAGGCTAATCTATTTACAAAAATGCTTGGCTAAATAAATAGGATAAGTGTGCCTGAGTCCCGAACATTTATAGGAAGACTATTCCATAACTTTGGGGCTTTGTAAGAAAAAACTCTGCCTCCTGCTGCAGTTTTAATAATACGTGGTACTGACAGGCAGCCTGCATTCTTTGATCGAAGTAGGCGTGGCGGATCGTAAGACACTAACAGTTCACTCAAATACTCAAATAAATGGCGCGAGACCATTTAGTGCTTTAAATGTCAAAAGTAGTATCTTAAAATCAATGCGAAATTTCACAGGGAGCCAATGCAGTGTAGATAAGATAGGGGTGATGTGCTCGTATCTTCTGGTTTTAGTGAGGACTCTTGCTGCTGCATTCTGTACTAACTGAAGCTTGTTTATACACCTAGTTGAACAACCAGACAGTAAGGCGTTACAATAGTCCAACCTAGAGGTGATAAAAGCATGAACTAGTTTTTCTGCATCATTTAGTGACAATATGTTTCTTATCTTGGCAATATTTAAGGTGAAAGAAAGCTATCCTGGTAATATTATCTACATGTGCTTCAAACGAAAGACTGGAATCTATAATCACACCAAGGTCTTTTACTGTTGCATTTGATGGAACAGAAAGGCCATCTAAAGTTACAGTATGATCAGAAAGCTTACTTCTAGCTACTTGTGGTCCTATGACTAGAACTTCTGTCTTATCAGGATTAAGCAGAAGAAAATTAATTAACATCCAATCTCTTATGTCCTGCACACACTGCTCAATTTTAGCAAACTGGTTTTTCTCATCTGGTTTTGCTGAGACATATAATTGTGTGTCATCAGCATAACAATGAAAACTAATACCATGTTTACGAATTATGTTGCCCAGAGGAAGCATGTAAAGGGAAAAAAGCAGTGGGCCTAAAACTGAGCCCTGTGGAACACCAAACTCCACTTGAGAACATGAGGAATGGTCACCATCTAAATCTACAAACTGATAACGATCAGTCAAATAGGATCTGACCCACAAGAGGGCAGTTCCCTTAATTCCTACTACCTTTTCTAATCTGTGAATGAGAATACTATGATCAATGGTGTCAAAAGCTGCACTGAGATCTAGTAACACAAGTATAGTGACGCAACCCTGATCAGAGGCCCATAGGAGGTCGTTTACTACTTTAACAAGTGCTGTCTCTATGCTGTGATGAGGCCTAAATCCTGACTGATACAGTTAATTTATGCTATTTCTGTGTAGATATGAACATAGCTGCTGTGATACTACCTTTTCCAAAATCTTGGAGATAAAGGGAAGGTTTGATATCGGCCTGGAATTAGAAAGCTGACTGGGGTCAAGGTCAGGTTTCTTGATTAGCAGTTTAATAACTAATTTAAAGGATTTGGGGACATACCCACTATTGAGTGAACAGTTAATTACTTTCAACAGGGGTTCTATTATTGCTGGTACTATCTGTTTGAGAAAATGTGTCGGTATAGGATCTAATATACAGTAAAGTATTCTAAATTCTGATGTGATGTGGTTAGATCATCTGGATTATTTCTACATCTAGGCATTTGGCAGACGCCCTTATCCAGAGCGACTTACATTTTTATCTCATTATACATCTGAGCAGTTGGGGTTAAGGGTCTTGCTCAAGGGCCCAACAGGGACATCTTGGTGGTAGTGGGACTTGAACCTGGGACCTTCCGAACCGTAGTTTAGTGCCTTAACGACTAAGCTACCCTGAATATTTAAATTATCTGGTTTCAAAACCTGAATTCTTTGCCTAATATTTATGATTTTGTTTTTGAAAAAGTTCATGAAATCCTCACTACTGCATGATGTTGTTGTGGAGATTTCTGCAGTGGTCTTGTTTTTAGTTAATTTAGCTACAGTATTAAATAAAAATCTCGGTTGTTTTTGTTATTTTATATAAGAGTGGAGAGATACGTTGATCTAGCATCACTGAGAGCTTTTTTATAGTTCAGGATGGTCTCCTTCCAATCTATTTTGAATACTAACAATTTAGTTTGGCGCCATTTACGTTAAAATTTTTGAGCGGTTTGTTTTAAAGCATGTGTGTGGTCATTATACCAAGGAGCAAGTTTCTTATCTCTAATCATTTTCCTTTTAACTGGAGCTACATTATCTAAGCTATAACGAAGTGCTGACTCTAGATATTCATTCGCCTGTTCGAGTTCTGTGAAGTCAGATGGCGATCCAATCAAAGTTGATAACTCTGGAAGATTATTGATAAAGCTCTGCGCGGTGTTTGATGTAAATGTACGTTTAAGGTGGAAGCGCGGTGCTGTGCATACATTATTACTATGACACGCTTTAATCGAGACAAGGTAGTGATCCGAGATAACTTCAGACTGTGATAAATTCAGAATTGTGGTTATATTTTTTATACTTAATCTGAAGGATAATATTAAATCTAAAGTGTGACCTGCTTTATGAGTGGGTCCTACTACACACTGATTTACTCCTACTGAGTCCAGTATGGACAAGAATGCTGTTCTCAGAGGGTCTTCTGGATTCTCAAAATGAATATTAAAGTCTCCAGCAATTAACGCTTTGTCCACAGAAACAACAAGGTTTGAGAGGAGATCTGCAAATTCACAGAGAAACTCCGAGTACAGCCCTGGGGGTCTGTAAATTATGATTAGCGGGATCGACTGAGCTGACTTTGTTACTATAGAAAACTTCAAATGCATTAAATTTAAAACTGTGTTTTTGTACGAGAGACAGATTATCGTTAGAAATAACTGCGACTCCTCCTCCTCTACCAATTAGCCGAGGATGGTGTATGTAGCTGTATCCAGGAGGACTAGCTTCATTTAGAGCCACATACTCGTCCTGTTTAATCCAGGTTTCTGTTAAACATAATATATCAAACTCCTGATCTGTGATAGTTTCATTAACAATAACTGCTTTAGATGCGAGAGATCCAATATTTCTCACACATATCCAAATGGAAACGATAGATTATTATCGCTACTCAATTCCATAAACTGGTTCATGAACCATTTCTGTTTGTTGTGTCATCATTGTACAATTGTCAGTAAACTTGAAAATGTGGTTGTGCTGTAATTTGCATCAATTATAAGTCTTCAGGAGTGGATTAAGCAAAGAGCCATGAGGTGTGCCGGTGATTAGTGCGGTCTGCTAGAACCCATGTTTGTCTTAACAGACTGGTGTCTCCTGGTCAGGAAGTCCATGATCTGGTTGCAGGGGGATATTCAAACCCAGGATACTCAGCTTTGATGTTGTATGTCTATGAACAGCATCCTTTCATAACTGTCTCTTTTTCTGGATCAGAGAAAGATGGTTGATGTGGCATTGTCTGTTGAATTGATGGGATGATTGGGATACTGAACCAGGTCCAGTGTGGTCAGAAGAGTGCTTTATACAGTATCTTTCATGATTAGCTGCTCAAAGCACTGAAGCACTGAAATGTATGTAGTCAGACATGTCTACACAGATGTTTTCTTTGGCACAGCGATGATGGTTGGCATGTTGAAGCATAGGGATGTCAGGGATGGCTTAGTACATTCCTTGAGCATTCATCCAAATAGGTTGCGAGGACATTTTTGTGGGTTAACTCTTCTTGCATACTGCAGACAGACAAAGTACTTAGTCAGTGGAATTTGGGCTGGTTTTCACTACTGCCAATGTTGTTATTTTCTTTGATTGATATGGAGAAATAATTCAATGCATCTTTGTGCAAGGAATCACACATTATGCTAGCCATTTATAATAGCCATTTATGACTTACCCTTATTGTATAAAAAGTGATCATGGATACTTTCAATGTACAGTAGTGTGGTGGAAATTCTGTAAATATTATAAAGACAAGTAATTCATACACTGGGTAAGAGCAAATCTGAAGCAGATCTGAAGTCAGTGTGTCAGATTTTTAGCAGCAAGCACACATGAGCTGTCATCCACACTTTCTGCTTTGCATGTGTGCTGATTGTCTTTAAGGAAGTCACATGATTTATGCACTTATGCTGTGTATTTTTCCATATCTTTGGTATTGTGGTACTGTATGTACAGTAGCAGCCTCTCTGAAAATATTCCAGTCCGGTTGCTTAAAATTCGTCCTAAAGTTGCTGACATGACGTTCTCAGACCAGATCCTCGCCTGGTTCAGAACCAGTTTGGCATGTTTCAGAACCAGTTTGGCATGTTTCAAAAGTAGTTTGTGTGCTGGAATTAGCATAACAGAGATGCGATGAGCAGTCGACATGGTAGAGCAGCCTTGTAAGCACTGTGAACGTTCATGTAAATAGGGTCCAAAGTGTTTGTTCCACAGGTCATGAGATCGACATGCAGGGGGAATTTTGGCAGCGCTGATTTCCAATTTCCGTTGTTGAAGCTCCTAGCAACAATAAAACAACTGTGCTGCCTGTAAGTTACAGAAAGCCCCATAGAGTTCACTTCATGCTTACATTGTGTTAGTGCCAGGTGGAATGCACACCATGACAATGAACATGTAGTTTACTCTCTGGGAAGATAAAATGGCCAGCATCAGCAATGAACAGTATTATGTGACCACAACAGCATTTATGCCCCGTTTCGTGTTTGTGTAAACACATACAGTAGACCACTGCGATGAATCTTACCAAACAATGCTGCTATCCTGATGGCATGATGTGCAGTTAGCCCAGCTAGCTGAATTACTGTCTGAAAGGTTGAGCTTGAGCAATGTTTCTATAAAAATGAAACCATCGTATATTTAGCTAGTCGAGTGAACTCTAGTTAACTGTTAATTGCACAAACACTGGAGAGGAGAATTATTTGTACAGATGGACAGCTAGGGTTAGCTTTTAGCTTAGCACGGATTCCTGCTTGCTTACCGCATTTTAATTTCTGGTATCATGTCAGCCTTTATCCTGCCTGGTAGCTTCAGGCAGAGTGTGGTGTGCATCCAGTAGCAGCCCCAGGTTGCATAACTCTTCCATTGTTTATCTCTGCTGTGCCTTTTTTGCCAGTGTTCAGCAAGAGTTGCTATTGATAGACATGATAGGCAATGCTTCTCATGCAAGGAAAGCTTTTACCAATTTTTGTGTCTGTAGACTATACGGAACATGCTCTATACTTGTGGTCCCAAAGTGGCCACTGCATGCTACCACACCACCTTCTTGATCAGAAATATGGAGCAATTACACAGTTGAGTGTTTTTTTTTTGTTTGTTTGTTTTTTGCCACTTTAACGTTTGGTCTAGTAATTCAACTTAATGTCTTTAAGTGAGTTACATTCCATTGAGTCATGGAAATCAAATAGCACTAAGTTCTCTTCACCACTACAGCCATCTGATGTTTTTAGAGAAATTATCATTAAAGATAGCAAGGTGGCATAGTGCTTAGCAGTGTGGCCTTACACCTCCATGGTCAAGGGTTGAATTTCCTCAACAGGTCTGTGCATGAAGTTTGCAGTTTGGAGTATTTGGAGTTAGTGGGGTTTCTCCGGGTACTCTGATTTCCTCCCACAGTACAAAGACATGCAGATTAGGTTAACTGCCATTCCCAAACTGCTTGTTGTGTGTGTGCCTATCAAGTCTCCTGGGATAGGCTCCAGGCCCCCAGTGAACATGTATGTATTAATGAATGAAATTATCATCAAATTTAAGGCATGGTAATAAAATTGTTCAGTATCCAGAAAAGAGTCTAAAAGACACAATTTAAAAATGTTGGTTATTAATGTAACAACCTCAGCAGCAACCTCATTTCCACTCTTGCCTGTTCTAAGGACTCCATCATGGTATACGTCACCAGTATACTAATCGTCAGCCTGATCATCTCTCATCAACTGCACGTATTTCTCACTGGATCATGCCTTAGATTAAATGTGTTTTATATGCCTTCATTATTCAATGGTTGCTGTGTAGCTTGGCAAAAAAATGAAAGCCAAAAAAAAAAAAAAAAAGTCCTTCAGTTACCCCGGAGAATTATTCCTCAAGTCTACATTAAAGTACAAGAAAGTCTGGCTCTTTGGAAGCTAAATAAGACAAAAAGATGGTTGGCTTAAGACTTTTGCCCAGTGCTGTATATATATATATATATATATATATATATATATATATATATATATATATATATATATATATCATTGAAAATGAAAAGGGTGAGAAAAGGGTGAGTTACTGAATAACCTGTTCATCATGTCTGTTAAAATGTAATATTGCTAATTTTATTACATTTGACAGTTTTACCAGTTAATATCTTTACTGATTTTTTTAAAACTGTCAACTAAAAGTACTTTGTCATCAGTATTAGTGTGGGCCTCTGTATCTCATGTTAAATGGTTTTGTATTTTCAGCAAATTCCCTTCAGCAATTGTCTGGATCTCTGGCAACCCTATTGTCCTTCAGTGCTGTGATCCCCTGGTGCCTGAACAGGACAGGAACATACAGTATCTGTCTATGGTAGTGCAAGAGCTGTCTGTCCTGGTATAACCAAGCCTTAAAGTATTTAATTTAACAAAGTACGCCAGGAATACAAAAAGGTAAGTTTGGAAAGTTTTTTTGGAAGTAGCAAAAATATTTTTTGATAGAAATGTTTCTTCTCATATTTGCTAATGTGTAAATCATGTATTACATATTCACTAACTAAATGATTCACAAATATTAAATATCTGCTAAGTGAAATTTCTTGAATATAAGGGCCTATTTGCATACATAAAAAAAAATAGTAAGACATATACATGAAAACATTTCATCGTATTACCTACAGGAAGACAATGTACAGCTTTATGGGAGGTGGATTGCTCTGTGCTGGAGTTGGAAATATACTGCTGGTAATCTCCACAGCTACAGATTACTGGATGCAGTATCGCCAGGCCAGCAGTTACATGCACCAAGGCCTGTGGCGCTACTGCGTGCCTGGAAAATGCATGATGCACACTGATAGCATTGGTGAGACTTACAGTAGGTAGCAGTTATTTCAAATGTTTATTCACATAGTACAACACATCTACACATTTGTTTCCCTAATACAGCTTATTGGGATGCCACCCGTGCATTCATGATCCTGGCCGTCTTGGCATGCTTCTTTGGCCTGATTATAGGCATCATGGCTTTCATTAACTACACTTCTTTTGGAGGTTTTGACAAAACATTTGCTGCTGGAATTCTCTATTTCATGTCATGTGAGTGTGCCTTCATGCTTATGCATCTCATCGTCATACTTCTATAGATTATAGCATGTCTAGTCTGCTATTAATAAATGCAAACAAGTTTATATATTCATTTATAACTGTAGCCTTCATGATTTTAGCCTTTTTTGTTCTTCTGGCAATGGCTATATATACTGGGGTGACTGTGAATTACTATGGGAAGAGATACGGAAGCTGGAGATTTGCCTGGTCATATATATTGGGCTGGGTGTCAGTGGTGCTTACTTTCTTTTCAGGTATAGCATATTTGATAAATATTCGAAATATGTTTGGAAAGAAAATAGAAGCGTTACTGGAAATTTATCTTGTCACTTCTTTTGCAGGAATATTCTACATGTGTGCTTATCGGATGCATGCACCAATAGGCCCCATGTCACGCTGAGTCATCCTAGATCTGCTCATCATCCAGATTGACTGTTGGTCCACAATGTATCCCTGGATGCTTACATTTTAATTGCTTTGTTTACCTCATGATTAATAAACAAGTGGTTGCGACAAGAACAACTTGCGCTACTTTAATTCACAATGAAACAATCTTAGAAAATAGCACTTTGGCCTGGTTATATTATGGATTCATTTACAAATTAGGTTAAAAAGTCCCAAATATAAAAAACAAAAAGAAATTCAAGAGTCACTTAGAAAAATACTATATAGGTAGTCAGAACTTAGTTATTTATTGGTAAGTTTCATTTGAATGTGTGACATATAGAACAAATATGCATAAACATGAATATGTGAACTGACAGGTGGATTAGTTATTAGAAATAAGTTTAAGAAAATCAGCATCTTAAACAGAGGTAAATGTGTTTGGAAACATGCCACCAATGGAAAAACTGCATAAAAAGGTTGAAATTGGAGAGGTTACATTTTAGTCAACTTCCTCAATAGTTGGTCCTGAAGACCCTCCTCCAGCACCTGCAGCACCACTCCCTGGGAATCCCCCGGGCATCCCACCTGGCATGCCACCTGCACCCTGGTACAGCTTGGTGATAATGGGGTTGCAAACCTTCTCCAGCTCCTTTTGCTGATGCTCAAACTCTTCCTTCTCAGCAGTCTACAAAGATGGCAAGAGTAACAAATACATTTTTTAAACTATTAATGTTCGTCAATTACATGCTGTAATTGTAAAGCAAGACAGAATGTAAGGTTTCCTATACCTGGTTCTTGTCCAGCCAGCCGATAACCTCATTGCACTTATCCAGGATCTTCTGCTTGTCCTCATCACTGATCTTTCCTTTCAGTTTCTCATCCTCAACAGTGGACTTCATGTTGAAGGCGTAAGACTCAAGGCCATTCTTTGCCGAAACCTTGTCTCGCTGCACATCATCCTCTGCTTTGTATTTCTCTGCTTCTTGGACCATTCGCTCAATGTCCTCCTTGCTGAGTCGTCCTGAAAACAAATTTATGGAAATTTTAATCAAATATTTAAAAAACAAATTATATATAGATATATTGGAATATCATCGAAAAGTTTTTCAGTAATTCAATTTAAAAAAGTTAACCTTATATTACATAGATTCATCACACACAGACTGATATATTTCAAGTGTTTATTTCTTTCATTTTATTGGTTATGGCTTACAGCTAGTGAAAACCCAAAATTTAGTACCTCAGAAAATTTTATATTACTTAAAACTAATTAAACAGAAATGTTGGACTACAGAAAAGTATAAACATGACAATCTTTAAACCAGGTGTTAGTACTTTTGGCAGTATGGGCAGATGCCAAGTGCTGCTGGAAACAGCTGTGTGTGGTGGCTTTTGAAGCACTGACTCCAGCTGCAGTCCACTTCTTGTAAAATCTCCCCCACATTCTTGAATGGGCTTTGTTTCTCAATCCTCTCAAGGCTGCATTTATCCCATTTGCTTGTGCACCTTTTTATACCAATTTCTTTAACTTCCATTCAATTTTTTTTTTACGTGCTTGGATACATCCAGCCTACTGAACCAGACTCCGAGACCATTTAAAGGCTCAGAAAACCTTGGCAGGTATCTTGAGTTAATTAGCTGATTTGAGTGTGACACCATGAGTCTCCAATATTGACCATTTTCACAATATTTTATTTTTTACTGGGCCTTCATAAGCTATAAGCCATAAACACTTGCAATACATGTACATATAATGAATTCATACAAGTTTCACTTTCAGTTGAATTACTGAAATAAATCAACTTTCAATTGTATTCAAATGTATTGAGATGCACCTGTGTGTGTGTGTGTGTGTGTGTGTGTGTGTGTGTGTGTGTGTGTGTGTGACAATTATGCTACCTTTGTCATTTGTGATGGTAATCTTGTTCTCCTTGCCCGTGCTCTTGTCCACTGCAGAAACATTCATAATACCATTGGCGTCAATGTCGAAGGTAACCTCAATCTGAGGAACACCACGTGGTGCAGGAGGGATGCCCGTCAACTCAAACTTTCCAAGCAGGTTGTTGTCCTTAGTCATGGCTCTTTCACCCTCGTACACCTGGCAGAGAATACGCAAACAAGTAAGAACCTCATGTACAGATTTTTCCACTGGTTTAAGATCAGTCTGATTGCCAGTTAGATATTCTCACCTGAATGAGCACACCAGGTTGATTGTCTGAATAAGTGGTGAATGTCTGCGTTTGCTTGGTTGGGATAGTAGTGTTGCGTTTGATTAGAACAGTCATTACTCCACCAGCTGTCTCAATACCTAGTGACAGAGGAGTGACGTCCAACAGAAGCAGATCCTGAACATTTTCTGACTTATCTCCTGACAAGATGGCTGCCTGAACAGCTGTGGAGCAAAATAAATCAGTATCGGTAAATTATGTGCAACACCACATGACAAAGAACAGAAAATTATTCTGCTGTACCTGCACCATAAGCAACAGCCTCATCAGGATTGATGCTCTTGTTGAGTTCCTTTCCATTAAAAAAGTCCTGTAGGAGCTTCTGTATCTTCGGGATTCGAGTGGAACCTCCTACCAGGACGATGTCATGGACTTGAGCTTTGTCCAGCTTAGCATCACGAAGAGCTTTTTCAACAGGGTCCAAGGTACCACGAAACAGGTCAGCGTTCAGTTCTTCAAAGCGAGCCCTGGTGATTGAGGTATAGAAGTCAACGCCCTCATAGAGAGAGTCAATCTCGATACTGGCCTGAGTACTAGAGGACAGAGTACGCTTCGCTCGCTCGCAAGCAGTACGCAGACGTCGTACAGCCCTCTTGTTGTCACTAATGTCCTTTTTGTGTTTGCGCTTAAATTCAGCGATAAAATGATTGACCATACGATTGTCAAAATCCTCGCCACCTAGATGGGTGTCACCAGCTGTGGACTTCACCTCAAAAATACCGTCTTCAATGGTAAGGATAGACACATCAAAAGTTCCACCACCAAGATCAAAGATCAGGACGTTTCTTTCTACTCCGACCTACAAAATAGGTATTGCGCATTAGTCAGATGACTAAATAAATAAATAAACTATTGTATTATATTCTAATTTATTGAGATGAACTTGTGCGTTTATGTACATTTTTTTTTATTACTATTACTCACTTTTTTGTCCAGGCCATAAGCAATAGCAGCTGCAGTTGGTTCGTTGATGATCCGAAGGACATTTAGTCCAGAAATGGTCCCTGCATCTTTTGTAGCTTGTCTCTGAGAGTCATTGAAATATGCAGGTACAGTAACGACTGCACTCGTGACGGTCTATGAGGGAAAATTAGTTAAAACAGTTAAAACAATCTTATCTAAAACTTACCAGTCAAGGACAAAGGTTTCATGTACAGTCAAAACATGTATGCATTGCTAATGTTTACATGATACACACAGGCTAACAACTCCAGTACCTGCTTTGTGACTCCAGGCCAATAAAGGAAGGGACGATACATTTTCTAGAACACTGCTTAAACATGTTTATGACCAAAGCAAAATAATAACACCAAAGAATAGTTCATTCTCACCTTTCCAAGATAAGCTTCCGCAATTTCTTTCATCTTTACAAGCACCATTGAGGAGATCTCCTCTGGAAAAAATGATTTGGCCTCCCCTTTGTATTCAACTTGAACTTTGGGGCGTGAGGAATCATTGATTACTTTGAAGGGCCAGTGTTTCATATCAGACTGAACAACCGAATCATCAAATCGTCGTCCAATCAGCCTTTTTGCATCTGCAGATGGAACCCAGGAGGAAGATGTACACAAGGTCCAAATCAGAATCAGAAGAGTTTTATTGAAAAGTACACTTACACGTACAAGGAATTTGTTTTAGTGACAGAGCTCCAGGACAAAACAAATAAGACAAAACAGCATGACACAAAACAGGAGAAAAAAAAAAATAGAAAATTACAACAAATTGAGTAGGATGGATTTTTTGGGGGTTAACATCAAATGGAGTAGGGTGTGAGATACTTACAATAAGTTAAATAAATATCTGTGGTATTGAAGTCATTTCACACATATGATGGGCATTCAATTGAAACTGGGCCTTCTGCTTGTGCAGAATAACAGAACACAGTTATAGGAGAGAAAACTCTATTTCTCTATACTGTGATGCACTAATGCAATTATCCTAGGTTTTCAGTTTCCACAGTTTTCTTGTATATTACAGGAACTTGGCTCATAAACTCCTGACATGGCAACAAGTGATTTCTACCTGTCCACTAAAGGAGTTCCCATGAGGCCTGCATTTCAAATGTGAAGCATACTATTGATGTATGATATGATGATAATATTCATATAATATGCATCATACTATTTTTCTGTTCCTGAAGTGTGTACACATTTATTGACTGACTATACATAGATGGATGGATGGATAGATAATTTGTTTTACTCTCATAACTTTGTTCTGCACAATTAATTGTCCCAGTTTCACTGGCACTTGAACACACCTTGTAAAATTTTTGACTATGTTACTAAAACAAAACTTACCAAACACTGTGTTGGTGGGATTCAAAGCAACTTGATTTTTGGCAGCATCTCCAATTAGTCGCTCGGTGTCTGTGAAGGCAACATAACTGGGTGTGGTCCGATTACCCTGGTCATTGGCAATGATTTCAACTTTGCCATGCTGAAAAACACCAACACAAGAGTATGTGGTGCCAAGGTCAATCCCAACTGCTGGTCCCTTCGACATGGTTTCTGTTTCCTGCAAATATTTAAAAAGTGTATAATTTACAGATTTTTTCAATATATACGTTTTCCTCCTCTATAAATTCAGCCTCCCCCCCCTGTATAGTATCAGAGAGTGTGATCTAATGGTCTTTTTTCACTCACTGGCAGTTGTGCTTATTTTCATTATCCAGCACCTGTTCAGTAGATCTCTTAACAGACCTCAGTTGTCTGTGTGGCCCAAAGAGTCACCAGCAGTGACGGAAATAATTAAGCTTTATTTTCATACATGAAGGCCAGAGTTGAAAAGGCTATGTATAGTTGTTACTTAAAATAAAATAGGTTATCTGCATTCATCCGCCTAATGATTATCTTGTAATCAAATGAAGATTAATTATTACCTCACAGAATGTCATAAAAGTTGATGATGACACTGATAACAGGGATTAGAAGGAAATTAACAAAGCACACAAATTTTTCTTTCTGTCACACTGGCATAGTTTCTAATTGAAAACTCAATTCAATTTTATTTTATTTGTATAGTGCTTTTAACAACGGCAAAGACTGCTTCTTTTCTCAAGTCCTTCTTTAGCACCGACAGGAATCATTTCTGCAAACATTAAGTTACATAACAGCATATGGGTGTGTCCTGAATGCCTTGTATGGGCAGATTTCGAAACAAACATGAATGTCTGCTAGAACATTCTGCATGTTTTGGCACAAACTCACGCCGACTCAATAGTCTCAGTACAAAACTAGCCAACACTTCAGTCATGAAAAATCTAACTTCTAGAAAATTCTGATAATTGTTAGACGTCCACCTCTACAAAGTTTAAAATCCTGTAAACTATCTTAATTCAAAAGTATTTACTTATTAACGTATACACAAACAGACCGTTCGGTTTCACAAACCTAGATAGAGACTTTTTAAGGGATAAACTGACAGCTGTCCTTGCCTGATAATATGCTTCAGAGTTCGCCTCTTGTCAGGTGCTTGCTCCCGCTGTCACTGCGATGCACGACGTCTTCAGCAAATTTACTGACTGCGCGCGCAGCCGCATTATATACCGCCTGCTGGATTCCGTTACTAACGCCCATAGAACAGTCCAGAACAAGAAGGGTGGGATGCAGCCAATCAGAATCGAGAATCCAAAACCTCTCTGGCCAATCAAAAACGCCGGTCTGTCACTTCACGCCACAAACGGAAGAAACAGTGAACTTCTTCTAGAAGTGACCTCACGTTATATTTAAGGCTAGTTCATTAAGGGACTAACAATATCGAAACATTTAAAAGTAGATATAAATGGTTTCAATACATTTTAAACCACTCTGCAATATCCGTGTATGTGTTTTTGTTGATAAATAACTGTACTTTACCAAAAGTTTACCACTTCTAGCATTGTTTCAATGCAAACACAATTCAAATATTTTCTTATAATAACGTGAATGTAATAGTACAGTACAGCAAACTCTTTTTTTTTTCTAAAGAGCTACAGGAGCATGCTGAAGATTTATTCAGGCTCTGAGCCAAATTTCTGAAACACTCCCTGTCTGCTGTTTTGATAAGAATGGAAAGAACTGTCTAGAACAGCACAATGCGGGTGTAAGAAGTAACAAGGCAAGCTAAGAGCCTGACTAATACTAGACGCTACAGTACTGAATAACATGCTGTACTAGGCAGTATCTAGTACCGTGCACGTAATAAACACTGTTGTATAAAATTGGCCACTTTAATAGGAACATCTGTACACTTGCTCAGGCATGCAGTTACAGTTATATGACTGCAATACACTTCCTGAGGTTATGCAGACACCAGTGAATCGCTTTTAAGACTTTTAAATATTTACTGCCGATTTTAAGCATGTCTAGAGTTTACAAAAACTGTTAGGGTTGTTAACCGGCAATTTCTTTCTCACCTTTATACAAGAGTAATTAAAATTATGATAATTTAAGCATAATTTGAAACTAACTAACAGTACAACTTCTGTTGATATCTGTTTTATTACGGACCCCCATAAAGGGACATTGATGAAGAGGAAAAATTCGTTAAAGGAAAGGTGGGGGGGGCACAAAAAAAAAACCCGGGACAGGAGACGCGAAGGAAAAAACTGGAGAAGAAAAAAACGGGACATTGGAGGAAAAGAAATCGAGACCACGTGACACTTTTTTTTTCGTGATTTTTTTTTTTTTTTAGCGGTTGGCAGCCAACTTTTATGCGCATTACTGACCCTCGCTGGACCGGATCGGTATTGCATGGACAAAGATCAAGCTTTTACGAGCATTGCTGCCACCCGCTGGAGTAAATCGGCAACGCTGAAAAGTCAAGGTTTGCAAGATATCGCGAACTTTTGCGAGATCTCGCGAACTTTTTTGGGGGGGGGAAATCCTAGCTCAATTTTTTTCTCACCCATATCATGTCAGATTTTTTTTTTTTTTTTTTGGCCTCGCTTTTTTTTTAAGGTGGAATTTTTCCCTCCCAATGTAAATGTTTTTTCCACCCATGTTCAGTAGTTTTCCTACCCCCCCAGTCAGGGTATGAATGTATTCAGATCATCGGTTCCCTTGTAACTTCTGTGCGAGCAAAAAGTGTGCTGTGTTTATTCGTTTTGTGTGTGTGTGTAAGTGTGTGTGGTCAGAGGGTGTACCTGATGCCGAAACACGGAAGAGCATGAACAGAAGCTTTTGGATCCGCAAACTATATTTGGACTATACTATACTATAAGGAAGATGAAAGTTTCTTAAAGAGAATCATTACTGGTGACGAGACAAGGATTCATCTCTATGAGCCTGAGCATAATTGGCAGAGTATGGAATGGAAACATCCTCAATCGCTGACTAAGAAAATGTTCAAAAGTCAACAATCAGCTGGAAAATTTATGCTTACAGTTTTCTGGGATTCTCAAAAGCCAGTATTAGAACACTAGCATGAAAATTAGTTCAACAATCAACAGTGCTTCTTGAAGTTAGATCCTTATTGAAAAACTGAATTTCTAATTAAACACAGAAGACTGCTATCCAAGGGTGTGGTGATCTTGCATGACAATGCAAGTCCACACACTTTTGCCCACATTGTTGACGCGCTCTAAAAAAAACAGTTAAAACATCCATCTGATCTTGCTCCACCGGACTTTCACTTTTTTGGTCCCCTGAAAGCCGGAAGAGTTTAAACCAAGAGTAGCCATTTAGAGCTGTTCATTGTGTAAGTAATCAATCTATAAGTTTAAACTGTCAACCTGTTCAGCAAGAAACACCTACAGTATTTGTCATATTTTCCAATATTAATGATCACTAGGACAGTGGGTGTGTTAACAAAAATGTGCTACTGTATGTTCTACATTTGTTTAACACATCTAGATGTGAAAATCAGGAGACATATGTTAACATTATCTTATTATCTTTTACCTCATAATTATTAAATGTCTTCACTGTATAGCAAAAACAAAATATTTTGCCTTGCCATTCCATACCTTTTGGAGGTATACATGGACTGTATACAGTGCATTTTTTTTTAATTACATGGAAAAGTAGCTTTTTTAATAAAAAAAAGTGAAAATATACAGTATTCTAGATTTATTACATTTACACTACTAGTCAAAAATTTTGCCATCAATTTTGGGTTTATTTTCTACAATACATTCTAAAATAACACTAGATTTATTTTTCAAAACTGCCAAAATATTGGTACCTAATTAACAACACGATTAGTTGTTATTTCAAGACATGAAGTTCAGTTGTTCTGGAATAATTCTTGTAAGAACAGTATTGTCAAGTGCATTTGCAAAATTCAGTAGACAGGAAAGCAAGACCAAAACTTACCTAGAAATTCATTTAGATTTACCAGCCGCAAACATCAACAATTAACAGCACCTCTGTTTAGATCCGTTACTTTCAAGGGAGATTATTGCATATTTTGGATGCCTTCCGCATTGTTTTACAATGTAGAAAAAATGCAGGGTAATGTATGATTAGCAATTTACTCAAATGAAATATTCTTTTTTAAACGTTTTAATGTTATGATCTTTTATTTTAATGAGCTGTAAGCTGTAATCCTCCTCTAAATTAAACCCTAAAATAAAAAGGCTTGACATATTTCACTTCATATTTAGTAAATAAATAATATTTGAGTTTCACTTTTTTAATTAAATTACAGAAAAAATATATTCCACAATATTCACATTTTTTGAGTTGCACTGCAAATGGTAATGTTCATAAGAATTTACATCACTCTCAATTCCCGAAAAACCACACAATATCATGTAAAGCTAAAGGTGGATTTTGGACATAGGAAGCATTATGACAAAATGAAAGCATTTTAAATCTAAGGTTACTAAAGGAACTTAAAAAAAAATACTGATTATACTAAAATACTGCAGTATACTGAGGACTGATTTATTTATTCATCTATTTATTTATTTATTTATTTATTTATTTTTGCTGTAGGGTCACAACACACATAATACTAAATAATTGTAAAAAGAAAGAAAAAAGAAGACAAACTGCATACACTAATTATTTTAATTAATTGACATATGCCATTGTGTGTGTGTGTCTATATATCCAAATGTTTGTGGACACTGCTCCATTACAATATGTGTTTGCTAGGCATCTCATTTAAGATTTTGGCATCCCATTATTACAATAACCTTCACTCTTCTGAGAAGGCTTTACACACAATTTTGAAGTGAGCCTATAGAGATTTGCTACGTCACCCACAAGAGTAGTTTTAATTAATCAAAACAGTGCTCTTCCACTCCACCCTTGGCATACCACGTCTTTATCTCTTTATAGAGTTTGCGTTGTGCAGAGGGAAGCAAGTGATATTTTATTATAATAAGGGGAGATGAGTGAAGGATGGAACAAGCTGTGCTGGTGCACTGTGAGGCTTGGGTGAGCAGTGCAGTTGTCAACATCAGCGCCAGATGTGTGCAAGGGTGTGGGGATAAGGCTACCAACTTTACAAATGGTATTGGCATTGGTATATTTCTGCACTTACTGGACTACTGCATGTGGTTTTTGGTAGGTCCAGGGCAATTATTTTGGCTCAGTCAGGTGTGGGTTGACACAGTGTTGTGTGCAAGAGCCAGGCTGGACATGGTCTGCAAAAATACTCAGGTAGATTGTGGCAACAATAACTTGAACTTCTATTCTTCTTTGCTGAGCCTATTTGAATGTGAATGAGTTTCATGTCTTTACCCGACATCAGTGGCACCTTGTGTGGTCGACCCCTAGGATAAAAGATTAAAAATAGGTACATAGAACAAAGATAGGCATGGATAGTTGATTCAGATATAAAACGGATACAAATACAACTACACATACTGCCATTGTCTACCACCGCTAATATGCAGACAAAAAGGCATGCAGGTGATTGTTATTACAGTTCCTCGGGTTGTTAGAAGTAGGAAAATAAAACCTGCTTTCTTAGAATACTCACCAGGCTGATATTTGAATACACCTCTTTTTTGCAGGATTGTTGTTGGTGTCAGTTGTTGTCACTGAAAGGATGTCGTAGACAAGGATCACTCATAAGACATTCAAAGATTCAGTTGTTGAAGTATGAGTAATCGTGTAATTATTTCAACTAAAATATAATTTAATCTTACCTGCAAATGAGCAAGAGTAAGAATTTGGTTATGGAATTTAAGCACAAAATGAGATCAACATTCCTTTTCACTGCTTAGAAATTAATAATACTATCTGTCAGCATACATTGAAGCCTAAACAGGACACCATTAATATCCCTTGGGACAGTGGAAAGTATATCCAGGAACAGGTCTGCTTTCTCACAAAAGAGGTATATTCTTTGTTTAGCGGGAGTGATGAATTAAAGCAAAGCTATGTAGACAACATATACTCCTGTTCACAGTAATGTGGCTTTGAACAAGAATATTGTATAGCTTCATTTGGTATGCCTGGAGGTACAGTATGTGAACAATAGAAAAAAAATTATATTTAGATACTAGAATCGTTTGTGTTTATTTGAATGAACCAATGAATTAATGAATGAATGACAAATGGCTTCTGTACATTTACATTACCGCTCAAAAGGTTGGGATCACTTTCTAACTCCATGGTTGTTCTTGTTTTTATTTCTTTCTACATTGTAAAGCAATGCTCAAAGTGTCAAAAAATATGCAATAATCCCCTTTAAACAGGTGATGTTGAAATGTATCTGCTACTCATGATCTGTAAAGACTTTATAACTGCTCTAATCTTAGGTGATGTTAATTAGTGATTTTTGAGGCTGGTCTTGCTCTCCTGGGACGGTCTCCATGAGAGCCAGTTTCATCATGGTGCATGTTGGGTTTTGTAAATGCACTTGACAATACTGTTCTTGCAAGAACTGTCCCAGAAAGGCTGACCTTCATGTACCATGACTTTACTGTGTACAATAAAATGTAAGTTTAAAAAAAGTTGTGTATGGTTTGTAATCTATGTCCTGGAAAAAGTACAAGAGGCTGCTCAAGAAATATCTAGTGCCACAAGATGGAGACAGGCAACATAGAGCAAAACTTCCCAAGCCAGTACAGAACAATGATGCACTGGAGGAATGATAGCACACCACATACTGATTCAACTTTTCAGAGGCTCGTAATAATAAACCTTAATTACAGTCCAATGCAGTAATGTAATTACTGCAGACAAGCTTAAACAAGATAAATCTGTTAAAATGTTGAATGCGATAAGTTTTCCCTGTACAGTTTAAATATGGGTCCTGCTTTAGAGGGCATCACTGAAAGGTTTCATATTGCACTTGCTTTTGTGTTTTCACACCCTTCACCTCAAAGGCAGTGCTAATAAATAGGCTCACTCTGTAGGTGGAAAACAGCTATAAAGCAAAAGGTGAAACTAACAGCCATATGTCTAACAGATTTTAAGGTAAGATATTGACATGCTCTAAATATTTTTACATAATATAGCATAGAAAACTAGCAAATGCACTCTGTGGTATCAAATTTTTTTAATTTGATTTGATTTTTTTAATCATAGTGTTTTAAACATATTTGTTGCCCTGACCATACTGGCTCAACTAAAGAGAACTGGTAACACATCTGCTCTTGTTCTGGTTGATTAACTGATGACCACCATGAAAAACAATGTGTTTTCAGGATAATGTGGCAAGCATTGCTGGTGTGTGTGACTACTCTAACTGTACACTCTAAGGCTCAGACAGGTTCTGCTATATGCAGTAATCACACTACCTTTAGGCAAGCAGGTTGGTATTGAGCTTTGCTGTTTTTTTTTCTTCTTCACATTTTGTATTTTATTGACAATACAAAGATGAAATAAATAATTGGGACTTGTAATGTATACAGGTTGCCACCTGTGTAATAGGCCTTCTCACTGGAAATTGTAATACATTGTGTGTTTTTACTTGTATGTCATGTGTTGTATAACCCTCCTTATAAAAACCCAGGTTTATTACCATTTTCAACCTAATCACTTCAACCTGAACCAACTATGTTTTTAGCAATTTGAGACATGCCTACCTCTCATTTGACTTATATTTATTGACAAATTTTGTTTGCATTCATATGGCATTTTACATATGATCCTAAATAATTTTTGGTCCCCCAGTTAAAGGTTTCGCACTTTTTGTTTAAACGCTTTTTGAAAGCTTTAAGTCCTTAATCAGTACACCCTTTAGTATAGATTTTTATGAACATAATTATAATATATAATTTATAGACATATGTGAATAACTTTTTATCTTGATGGTATCCAAGTACTACTGCAATCCTAATATTTTATAGATATATAGGATTATATAGGGAAATAAAATTTGCTATACTCAACAAAAAGAAGTCTCAGTTTGACTTGAACCTCATAGTATATTTCTACCATCGGATCAGACAGGAATTACACATAGTCGTAAAACACTCCAGACATTCAGACATATTATAAATAATTTTCTCTATTTCTTAGCTGACTGGGACATCACAGTAATATGTGGGACTGATAGTATCCATCTAAGCATCCTGCTGTGTCCAGTCTACTATGCTGGCTATAATGAATCTCTCATAGCCCTCAATGGAAAATTTAACATTCCAGCCTGCTGTGGAGTTGTAGACTTGGAAGCCAGTACCCCTCTCCTGAAATTTAATTTCTCAATATCTGCAGAGCAAATGTCCCTCTGTGACAATTCTCATGAGGTATGAACTATCAACACAATATTTTCCTCATACAACTTTTGATTTAATATATCAGTTAAAAGATAACAATTAAATCTGAAATATGCAGTAAAGAGTACAGTATATTCTTCTTATTTTTAGTTTGTTTTCATGTTTATTAATGAATATGTTCCTCTTAAATTAAGTTTCATTTTAGAGAAATATCTTTTACATGTTGTTAAAACAAACATACTTTTTTTTTTTTAGCTTACAGAAGAAGTGGTCACAGGCCAAATCTCTGACTCCAGAGTCCAGTTTGTGAACATTTCTGGTAGCATTGTTTCTTGGAAACCAGTCAGGGGACTATTCACATACCAATCAAAGCTTATATATCAATTCTCCTGCTGCTACCTGCTACAGTATTTGGTCAGCATCACTAAAGAAAATGCGTAAGTAGAGACTCACTTTTATAATTTATCTGTGCTGTAAATTCACTTATAGATATACAACTGAATATTGACGCTGTTTTGTGATTGTGTGCAGGTCAGGCATGAACAGAGCTGCCCGAGAGAACAGAGGAAGTTTTATCAATGCACTCCATGTGAATCTTTTCACTGTAAGCCTGCTGCTTAATTTATTCTACATTCTTCATTGGCATGCATGACTGCAGGAGACTGTTATAGATATGGTTTTGTTTTTATTTTTAAGAATCGGCAATATACACAGCCTCTAAAAATACCCGGAAAGGGGCTACCACTGAAAACTCGCATATATGTCCAAGTTAAGTTAACAAATCTCACTAAAAGGTATTCTTTTCAGATTCAATAAAATAATCAGCTGTTGACTTTATTTTTGTGGCGTTCTTATTTCTTTTGTTTCCTGTTCTCAACAAAATTTTTAAAGGTTGAATGTCCTGCTTGATCGCTGCTTTTCAACAACAAGCCCTAATCCAACAAGCACAATTTATTATGATCTTTTTGTTGGGTGAGTTTGATATAAATGAAGAAAAGCAGAATCACCTTTTTTCGAAGATTTTATAACAGCATTATAAGGTCAGTTTCTTTTCACTGCAGGTGCAAACGTGATGGGCAGACAGTGGTGTATTTAAATGGGGAATCCCAAGAAGCACGCTTCTCCTTTGAGGCCTTCCACTTTGTCGAGCACCAGAATGTGACAGCCTCTACATTCTACCTGCACTGTGTCACCCGACTCTGTGAGAATTCCACCTGTCCCTCCATGCTCCCGGTAACTATATTAACACCAAGTTCCACCCCTGTGGCTGTGGAAACATCTGTGTTTTGTGTGAGGTTTTAATTACATTCAAAATAAACTGGGACAGTAGTGGATTAGTAGGTATTTTTCTGAGTTGGTGAATGGATGGTTTTGAGTTTAAATCCCAGGGGTGTTACTACAGTTTTGAAAATACAGTTTAATTTTAAATGGTATTAAGGAGTTAGCTCCTTCTAAAATGTTTCAACAAAAAGAAATGTGTGTGTGTGAGTGTGTGTGTGTGTGTGTGTGTGTGTGTGTGTGTGTGTGTGTGTGTGTGTGTGTGTGTGTGTGTGTGTGTGTGTGCACCAAACCTCAGAGATTAGATCACACAGAGGACTTAGGAACAACGGAATAAACAGATGTAATGTGGCTCTCATTTAGGACAGCTTTTAGCTAGACATTATTTTGGAATTATTCATACACTCTCGTAAGTGATGTGTGATGACAGTGATGTGGCATGAGGATTTGGTCTTGCAATACACTCTATTCTTCCCTCCCCTCAATCAGAATGAGTTATCACAAGTACAGTCATGAGTAAAAGTTAGTCATACTTTGTGTGTGTGTGTGTGTGTGTGTGTGTGTGTGTGTGTGTGTGTGTGTGTGTGTGTGTGTGTGTGTGTGTGCGTGCGTGTGTGTGTAAAAACATAATAAAAAACATCACCTTATCTTAGTATTAGGCAAATATATCCTTAAACGAACCACAACATATAACTTTTTTCACTGTTCCATTATTGATTGAACAAAAATGAAGGCAAAAAAGGTTATGTGGAAAGACAAAAGCAATGGTCTTAGAGAAGCAATTTTTGAAACCTGTTTTAAAACTATTTCCAAACTATTTGGAGCTCATTGTTCTACAATGAGAAAGATTATTCACAAGTGGAAAGCATAACAAGACAGTTGCTGATCTTCTCAAGAGTGGACGCCCGAGCACATTCATCCCAAAGTCAGACTGTTCAGTGCTCAGAGAAATAAATAAATAAATAAAAACTAAGAGCTACTGTATATGTCAGACCCTATAGGCCTCACTGAGCATGTTAAGGTCCATGACAGCACAACACGACAGAACAGTTACTGTAGAAAAAGAAAGAACAAGTACAGATTGTTTAGAAGGGTTGCCAGGAGAAACATCTTCCGTGTTAAAAGAACATCGAAGCACAACAAAATTGCATCTGAACAAACAAAGGCTTCTGAAACAATGTTCTATTACCTAATCAGATAAATGTGAAGTTGTCATGCCAGGGGCCCAAACTCTCAGGCATCCTAATGGCAGCAGATTCCAACCTATCTGCCAATTTTCACAAAGGTTTGAGCATGTTAAGACCCCTAAAGAACCCAAAATGTTGGGGAAAAAGAAAAAACCCTTAGGAAAACAGGATCCTATAGTGCTTGGGCCCTAATTAGCATTTTGTAGTTGATCATTGGAATTCTCAATATTAAGTCCTAAGAGGCACTGATGGTAGTGAAGAAGGCCATCATTGGGATGGGGGGAAAATTATAGATAGCAGAAACGTAATCATGGTCAAAACATCGAATTGATAAATTTTTAAGAACACCTAGGAGACCTGCAAGAACATATAAGACAACTAAATGAGAATTCTTTAAAAAAAAACTTTCATAACATGTAGCCAGGAACACTGTGTATCATCGTCAAGGCTCTTCAACCAAGACGATTCTTAATGAATGTAAATACGGAGGTTACCACTGGGTAACCACTGGTTAGAGATAAAGCATGGCCAGATTAAATGATTACGAGAGCTCTTCACAGTACAGATAAATAATGGCCCAAAACATAATGGAAACAAAACACATGGCAATGAAATTTAGAGCTAGTCACCTGACCCCAACTCTATTTAACCATGCTGTTCATCTTTTGTTTTCAAAAAATGAACGCTGAAAGACCCACAAACAAGCAGCAACTAAAGGCAAAGACCAGGCAAAGCATCCCAAGGGAGAAAAAAGTATTTGGTGCAATGTTTTTGCATTCAAGTCTTAAAAAATTCTGAGACAGAATGTACTCCCAGGAGAATGCTGTCTACCAGAAGCTGGAAGGAAAAACAGTCCAAGATCTGGAAAATCTTTGGCAATGCTTAGGTAGACCTCTTTGCAGAGGCCAATTCAACTTATTGCCAATACCGGTTCTTTTTTTTAGAGCTGAAAAGACCACTGGCACAGGATGCACTGATGCCCAATCAAATGTGTAATATACACTATTTGGCCAAAAGCAAAAGGACACCTGGCCATAGTGTGGTCAGGTACTGATGTTGCACAAGAAGGCCTGGTTTGTAGCTGTCATTTTATTTCATTGGGGTTAAGTTGAGGATTCTCAAGGCAACTCAAGTTCTTCCACGGCAACATTGGGCGACCATGTACTTATGGACCTTACTTTATGCACAAGTACATTGTCCTACTGGAACATTCCAGTTCATTAAAATGAAATAATTTAAAGACAAGTCACTGCATGTTTGTTTATTTGCAGAACTGTAATAGGAATGCAAGAAGGGCACTCCAGCTGAGTCAGTACTTAAGCAATGGGCAAACTATTTCTTCAGGACCAATCAAAACCAGAAGTGAAAATGGTGAGTATAACAGCTAACTTTTATTTTAAAGGTGAATATTGCATGATACTTAAATTTTTGGAATCATTCATGTAACATTCACTTTTTGTTAATTAGTAAATCTTTAAATATTTCCACTAAATCCATTGCAACATTATTTTCTTTCTCCAGCTACATCAACACACTCAGTTTATAAAGACTGTGTGACAGGAGTCGCCATTCTCACCTGCTTGTTGAGTGTCTGCTGTATTGGACTGGTGGTGAAGATTTCGATCTACGGGAGGTGCCCATGTTTGTATTAGATGAGATTTTTTTTTGTTTCCAGTTTCCAGACCAGTGAACAGAAACACTTTATAAAAGAGTAATTAAGACAATATCTTTCATATGAATGCTCTGGAACCTGAGGGGTTAATTAATTATGCAATGAACATTTTTGTTAAATGCTTGCTAATAATTACTGTGAAGAGACTTTATTGTACATTGTGTTGTAAAAGAAATGAGACAATAACAAAAATATTAGAAGAAAAAAAATAATATGTGTGGTTCATTCGCTTTGTGGACATATAGAGCACTGGTGGCTCTGTGGTAGACATTTCGCCTGCCAGGGAAACCTGTCGGGAAAGCTCTTTAACAAGGAACCTTTCTAATGACACTCATGCACGCACATAAACACACTATGGGAATCCCTGCTGTAAAATAAAAATAAAACAAATTTACCTCCACTTTACCTTTGAAAAGAATCTGAAGTGTGTGTGTGTGTGTGTGTGTGTGTGTGTGTGTGTGTGTGTGTGTGGGGGTGTGTGTGTGTGAAGCCGAGAAGACATAAGGAGGAAGTGGGCTATTATGTAGGACGGCTTTCACAAACACACACACACACACACACACACACACACACACACACACTAACGTACACACTGCTCCCCAGCTCCTTTAACAAGGAACCTCTCTAATGACATCCATGCGCTCACACACATAGAGGGCACGAGAGAGAAGAACCATTGGCTCAGTTGTGATCCTGTAACACTTGGCAGACAAATGTACTACTCATATTAAAAGACCCCACTCGTTTATTAAGTTAAAATTAATTTTTTAAATTTTGCTTGTCTTGCAAAACGATCGCAGACAAAGTTACTGACAATCCAAGGTTCCACTGTATATGGAACTGTTCATAATCCCATTCACCTTGACAAAAGACCCAAGAGCCAGCTGAGGAAAAGGGCCCTACAGCATGATGTTGCAACCACCATGCTTCACTGTGGATATGTTTTTAATGATGTGCAGTGTTGTCTTTGCACCAAACATACATTTTGAAATTATGGCCAAAAACCTTAGTTTTATCAGACCATAACACATTTTCCCCCATGCTTTTTTTTCATTCTACCCCATATCATAGACATATGAAGAATACGAGAGATTGCTGTCACATGTACAGTACCACACAACCAGTATTTGCCAGAAATTCCTGAAGCTCCTTTAATGTTGCTTTAGGCCTTTTGGCAGCCTCCCTGACCAGTTTTCTTTTCATCCTTTGATCCATTTTGATCCAGGTCATTACACTATAGCAGTATGAGGCAGTAGAGCTTTATGTCAAGCTGAAACCTATTTTGTTTATGAAAGAATAAAAAAAAAAACTTATTCTAGTCAAAGAGAAATGTCTACGGCCATTGCTGAAATCCTTCAAACATTGAATCTATATTTTTTTCTCTGATAGTTTGTAACTGATACAATGAATTAGACAAGACTGAGATTACATACTCACTTAAATTTGAAACATTATTTTTGTTTGTCATGTCAATAAATCACATCGACCCTGCAACACTGACATAATAACAGCCCACAAACGTAAAAACCCTGAAAACGTAGTACATTTCCCCACAAACATAATAACAGTTTCTATTACAGTACATTTACAGGGATTTGTTACTGTATATTTGTAGGAAGGTTTTTAATTTTACCTTCGTTTGCCCCTTCTGTGTTGATTCACAAATATTGTTTTGGATAGACATCTGATCTATTCTGACACTGATATCCTATTAAAGAAACCTTGTACTCATGGATCTTTATAACCTGTCCCTTCATCAGTTACAGAAGTCTTTACCATCTACAGGGGATCCAACCAAGGTGTATACTCACTTCTCAACCAAACATATACAGTGGTTTGAACAGAATTTGTATCTTTGGTCACACATAACTCGATTACATAGAGTCTGGAAGATATGCTGGACTGTAAACATTGAAACAAGGGTAAACATTAAAATGCACCGATTGATTCGCTAGTAACCAGAATCAACCGGTTTTAATTTGGATCAACAGGAATTTCTGGCCAACTTAGATATTTATAATTGTCTACCAATCATATTTGCAGTATATGCATGAACCTTTGTGCAACAAAGACACCTATGACCTGTGAGTAGATTATATTGGCCACCTTTTTAAATTAATTAAATTCAAATAAATAATAAATATTAATATGCTAATTGTAGGAAAACTAAAAATGTCTACATCCCCATAGACCATAATAAACTGGTAAATAAAAAAAGGTATTGCTAGGTATTTAACATTTTCTTGCAAGTAAACTGTCACATTGAAAATTATTACTCTTTCTTTCAAGCAAAGGAAAATGTGGTTCAAATTTTGGTGTGAAACCTTTTGTGATTTTTACATAGAAATTTTTTTGAAACAGTTAAGGATGATGGATTGGAACACAAGAGTGTTTTGTCCAATCATGCAACATGCTTACTGCATAATATACTATAATATCCTTCCTTATTATTGTGTTATAGATAACACAAGCAGTGATCAGGTGGCAATTCTTGAACAGTAAATTAGTAAATAAACGTATTCTCACTCACTCATCGTCTACTGTATACCACTTTATCCTGTATACAGTGTTGCATAAGGCCTTTCCTAGGAGACAATGAGGCAATGAGGCACAGTACAACATGGATGGGGTGTCAATCCCTCGCAGGGCATAACCTTATTCTTTTTTAAATTATGTAATAATAATAATAACTATTATTATTATTATTATTATTATTATATTATATATACCCTCCGGGGTCGAGGATTTAAATCCTGCATTGGGTCTATATATGGAGTTTGCTTGCTAGCTTAGTTTTAGCTTAGCTAAAATCCTACAGTGGCTAACGTTAAATTATATGTTAATGTTTTATTGCACTTCGTCACCCTGTGTCAACTCCAACATTTCATGTGGTAATGACCGTGATTCTGGCAAGCTGGTTAGTTAAGTGATGCATAGCAGACAGTCAGTGGTCTGTCAACTGCATTGCAGCTGTCACTCAAATAGGCCAAGCCACAAATTATGTATAGAATTATGGCGTAATATAATTTTAATTGATGATTTACGTTACAATTCAAACCTTTACAGTTGTCATGAATGGGAACTTTACATATGGAGACCAAAAGTTTTTTTTTTTTTTTTTTGTACCAGGCTGTAAACATGTTTATTTCTGTTTTAAAGCTGGGCATTTTAACATGGTTATTTATGGGGATTGGCTAACTTTTGGAGCCAGTTCCTTCTGGTTATTCAAGGAGCTGCATGTTTTGACACTTTTGTGTTGGCTTCATTTTTCAGAACCGGAGGTTGCTCCTTGGATATGCCAAGCCTGTATTGTTATACTGGCTTTTGACCCAGCTATTATTCTGTGGTTTTTGTGATTTTGCTTTTTTTTCCTGGTTTGCTATATTGTTGATACCTGACCTATTTGCTCATTTTTGATGCCTTTGTGTGCTCCACTGCTTTCAATAAAACCACTATTTTGCAACTGCATCCACTTATGACGGGGGGAAACCACCTTACAATGAACTGAGCAGGCCGTGGGTTTGTGATCACCAGAAGGATATAAATATGATATACAAAAAACATGAAATACCCAAATTTGGATTATGGAAAGGTGGGATCATAGTTAGTGGAATTACCAATATCACAGATTGAAACAGTCAAAATAATTCTTAATCTCTTATATTAAAAATATTGGGAATATTGTGACCTTTTAATACACAACAAATATCCTTTTATCATTTGAAGAAATGGTAGTTGTCCCGCTGTGGAAGCCTGATAGCATATATATTTAGTCTGTGATTCTGAACCCATCCTAGTGCAGATTATGTGTACAATGTTACAATTGTGTGATGTAATCTATTATTAGGAGTAAATCACCAGACAAAAGTTCACAAAATGAAAAGAAATTCTGCTTAAGACAAGTGACAAACATGTTACAATTGTGAGTTCAGCTTTTTAAAACACATAGCATGTGATGACAAATATGTGGATGGGTCTGTCTCCCCTGCCATTTGTACTATTTGTAGGCCTCAGTTTCCCTTACAGAAAAAAAAAACCTTTAAACAGGAAGGAAACTCTTAGAAAAAAAGTACCTTATCTTGCTGTGACCTTGACCCTGTTTGGTTCAATTCTAAAGTCATATCAATGAATCTCCCCTGTTAACATGGCACCATCTATTGTCAGAAGCATAACATGTATAGAATACATTAAATAAACAATCAATAAATCAACAATTTATTTTGTGCACTTTTGATCAAAATAACAATATTTCTGATGACAAAGTAAGTCACACTGCTGTGAATATTTTCAAATATTATCCACACCCTAAGCTATAGGAATACAATACAATGCTTTTGAATATGTGAAATGTATATTCACTGATTTAATGTTACTATATGATTAGAAGTGCTAAGTAATATAATTAAAACACTATTCATACTTGTATTTGAACATTTTCAAATGTTACTTCCTTGTATTTTTTGCTGTTGTCACCATTCTCAAAGGCAACACATCCTCCACCCACTCACTTGGTGAATTCATCATTCTTTGCCATAAAGCAATCTCTGTAGCAGTAGAGTCCATCCAGTCCACTTTTTCTCCATAACTTTGCCCTGTGAGTGAGATAGAAGGAAAAGGATCCTCACTAATCTCTATTTTTTAAATGATACCAGATGATATATTGACGATGATTATTATTATTAGCAGTAGTATAATATTATGAAAGAAGAAACATTAAATCTTTATTATGTCTAAATTAGGTGAAACAGAAGCCATATACTGTATTTATCACAGTTTTGTGAAGGACCACCAGGGCATGATCGTTTTAAATTGGAGATAATGACTTTGCTATGATGTTGTGAACGTTTTGCTTTGTCGCAAAGCAGATTAACAGCATCAAAAAGGCGGAGGGAGGGGGGGGGGTGGCTGTTGTGATGACACAACAGCAGCTTCTCGTACATAGCACATAAAGGTCATGTCACACATCTCTTTGTATTGTAATGTTAACTGTTTCATTTTTTTCCGAAAGATTACTGTTAGGTGCATCTTAGCTGCCAAATTCCTGAAGTAACATGGTGTTATGTTTGCAACTTGATCAGGATGTTCCCTAGTGGTCCATCCTAGTGCCATCGTTTTGGTATTAATTTAGTATCCAAGTCATTTTTGCAACATTGTTAGGGGCTTTTGCTATCCCATTAGCATGTAGACAGCATTTCCCCAATGGCATTTCATCAAAGTAATTCTTTCAAAAATAAATAATACTAATATTGTCCCAGGGTCCATAACATTGCTAAATTTATAGCGCCACAACATTTTGACCAGCAAAAAATCTTGCTGAGATTAATAAATGGAAGCATGGCCTGTTTAGATAGAACAGTGCAGTTGTTCCTCTGATGTGCTGTAGTATCATCCACAGCACTTTTAAATAAGCATAGTCTCATCGGGTTTGAAATGATAGGTTTGAGTCACCTGATTAGTTTTGAGCATTCAGCCAACATCAGAACAGTACTGTATATGGTGTAGAACTCCCAGTTTTAATATTTGAAAATAATAGCATCTTAGCCAGAAATAGTAATTCTTTAAATGGGTGATGTGTGGCGGCTTAAAACTTCATGAATGCATTCATAATTGAAGCAAACAAACAAGTAAAAGAAGCCAGCAAATCAGAAAATATGACTGGCAAATAATAGGCAGGTACTAAACTACACGAATTAGGATAAGCTCATATTATGTAGAAAACATTTCTTGTTTATTATATTTTCCTCAATAAATGCTTTATGTTCAGAGTGTATCTGGGAGCATAGCCAGCCTTTATCTTAACATACAAAATAAGTCTGGTTATTTTAAAGCATATTTTAATGTAAATCTAATAATCTGATGACCATAAGGCTTCATGCTAAATTAACTTCACATCAAACAACAAGTAATATAAACCAGTGATACTGTATGTCTGTACCTGTTCCCAGGCCGAGTCTCAGTCCTCCAACTAGATGATCAACCAGTCGGTCGTGATTCCACACTGCGAGCTCCACACAGGCCTCTTTCAGGTCCTCTGTCCTGAATCCATCATACACCATTGTGTGGTTAAACACAGGACTTGCTGTTTTCTTTAACAGTCGTGTTTTCTGACAGCTTTTTTTGCTGGTGTCTGGCAGGACACAACTATAAAAACAAACACAAAACATGATAGGTGCTTTAGGATTAATATTAGCATTAATCTTGACATAGAACCGAGATGAAATGTTTGAGACAGTGTGAGTTGTTTAATGAAATGTAACATCTAAAATGGGCACTTGAAGACACTTCACCATAAATAGACCACTTGATTTAAATCCATACTAAATACAACAGATTAATGAATAACATTAGTAACAAATGAAAAAAATGGATACTAACATCCAATTTACACTAAATGGGGCTTTTCATTATCCGCAGAAAAAAATCATTATACTTTTTATTTTTAAAAAATTTATAAAAAAGGTATACACAAGAGTAAGAAATATCAGTACAGTTGGAATCATATACATAATTATGTCTCAGTCAAAGTAAAAAATAAAAGAATAAACGTAACACACTAAAATTAAAAAATAAGCATTTCCTTACAGTTTAATTTTCACTTAAAGAAAAAAAGTTTTCACTTTCAGAAATCATTAGCTTTGATAGACTTTAGCTTTAATTAGGATGCACATGTGGTGGTGAATTTATGTGTGAAAATGATTCCTCATGCTCCCAGAGCCATACTTACACAAATATGAATCCTGGAACACACACACACACACTCACACACATATACGCTCAAGAGTGCAGAGGAAGTCATTTCCCTGCAGTATGCAGATGTGCAACAGATTATTTTTTATTTTACATCTGTTACGCACTAATACATTTGGCAGGGCCGTGCATAACTGCGTATATGACATATAAATCTGTAGTCATGATTACTCAATAAAGCAGAACAGTAAAAAGATGAAAGCATCAGTGACATAAGCCAATATTTTATGCTCTTTGAGGACATTACCATTTCACATATGGGTTTACAGAACCTCGGATAGAAGGAAGGTTCTTGCAGTCTTTGACCCAGATGTGAATTTCACCTGATCCTAGGACTGACTTTGCTGAAAACAGAGACAATTAAAAAATGAATAAAAGAAAAGACACATCACCACCCAAAAATAATCTTCTCACTCTGTGGACTGAATTCATTTACTTAAATGACTTCATATTCACTTTATTTGACAATCTACTACACACATGGCAGACATCACACTGCTGCTGTGATGAGCTCATCCTAGAACTCTATACACTAATAGTGAACATTCTTTTTATACACTTAGTAGTGCTTGGCTTTGATAGTACTCCTATCATCCATAATATTAAAAATGATTATCTATAATATACAGTAAAATGGTGACAGGATCACGGGCACCCAAGGCTCATCTATGTCTGTGGGGAGCAAAGGCTTGCCGGTGTGGTCCAATCCCACGGAAACGATAAAGTAGCACAAATTCCTGAAAAACGTTCTTACTGTATTGGCTATGACAAAAATATGTTGGAAGACTCAAGGTTGCTGAACCAGCCTCCAAATTCCCTAGAACTCAATCAGATCAAGCATAGCATTTATGGGATGCCCTGGACAAACAAGCGTGATCATGTAGTCCCCATCTAGCAAAGTTTTGTTTGACACTGTCTCTAACGCTAGCTTGCTCATTCAAGGATCTTGTTTTCTATTGCACTGCACTGTGACAGTGACTATTATGAAAAACACTGTACAAATAAAACAGAATTTTATATCAAGGTAAAATAATTTAATTAATGTAAATTCATTTAATTATGATTCATATATGTCATGTGCCACGAAGGATTCAGCTCTTACAAAGGTAAGAGTGAGGTAAGAACCGTATGGCCAGTCTCATCTCGCCTCTATCATCTGTCGACAGGATACTGCTTATGTTCTGAAAGGGGAGGATGAAAGAATCTTGAGAAAAGACAAAACCATTTTATCTACAAAATCTGTATAATAAAATAAAATATATACCATGCAGTCTAAATTCAAACATTCATTCAAATTCTAAAACATTAGTATCTGGGATTTTTTGCTTTAAAAATGCATGTAAAGTGCTTAAACATATTTACAGTACACAGTAAATTCCTAAAAAGGTAAAGAGCCGTGGTCTACCCGTGGTTTGAGAGATAAACAGTTCATCCGAGGATTTTCAAAGTCCCACTTGGAAAGATCAATCTCTGTTTCTCCCAGAAAACTGTTGCGACCAAACGTGTCATTGTGCCAAACAGACAGGTTAAGCATCTGGGTTTTTAAGTACTCCATTCGAACTCTGTACTATATGAGGTTAAATAAGAAAGTAAAATACTCTGGTTAAAATTTATAACTATGTTTCCATGTATAGAAAATATGTGTAGCTGTGTTTTTATTGTTTGGATTATGTGCACTTTAATTCCACCACAAATGCAATGTACAGTTCTGTGCAAAAGCCTTGAGCCTCCCCTGATTTCTTCACACTTTACTTCCAAAGAGCCAGTCTTTCATATATTTCTTAATGTACTCTTAAGAAATTATTTTCCCCTAGGTTGTCATTGGATCTCATTTTCAGTCCAGTCCTTGTGTCTGACCAGTTTAAGAGGAACCTATAAATCATTTAAGCATAAAAACCATCTAACTAAAACCAGGTGTAAATGATGACCGATCATCAGGCTGGTGATTATTATACTGGTGATGCTGAATGCTGAGGGGTTGGAACAGATTAAAAGGGGAAATGGGGTTGCTACTGAGGCTGTTACTTAATTGAATTCAATAAAGAATAAAGAAATGGGTAGCTCAAGACCTTTTTACAGTACTGTATATGTACATGTCTAATTTTGTCATAATCTTTACCCTTAGAATCTCATTATATGTTGGGTTCAAGGTCTTCTTTTTCACTGATGTTTTCCTTTTTCCCAAATTGGCAGTGTCAGGTATAAGGTAACTTTTAACATATCTAAAACAAGAGCAAGTTTAAGTAAGCATTTATTTTTGATTCACATACAGTATACGCTCACTGCCCATTTTATTAGGAACACTAGTACACATTTCCCCATGTATGCATGACTTTAATCAGCAAATTACATGGCAATAATGCAATCTCATGGAGATACAATTCGGAGTAGCAAAGTGAAAAAGACCCGCTGTTCATTGTGCTCTCCGACCAAAGGAGCAAATTCAGCCAGAGACTAATTACTACTAAGTGTTCTACAGAGTGTCACATCTTTTCTATCAATGGCCATAAAATTATACAACATTTTTCTGTTGTTTCATGTTCACACGATGTGGGTATTAAGGGTCAATACAATTAATACAATACCTGTTTCCACAGTCGTTTACCAATGCTAACTGTCTGATTTGGTGCAATATGACATTAATGCAATACTTGTGAATTCAGTCATGACTCACGTGCCTTCCTATTAGTGCAATACAGAATTTCAGTTTTAAGTAGGCTTACCACCCCCCCCCCCACCCCCTTATCTAATTTTATTTCATTTTATTCAAATTTTCCCCTGACCTTGTATAATTTATTATGCTTTCAGTTCTCTTTGTAAACAATGGAAAGCAACTGTAACCAAGACAAAGCAGTTTCCCTCTGGGATTAATAGATTAATGAAGTTCTTTGAATCTTTAACAATCTTTAAGAATCTTGAACACCTCATTTATGAATTCATGAGATAGATAAAGACAACTTCAAGTTGACAGAAAGGCTATGTTAACTCAAATGACCAGTCTTTGTAGCCTGGATGGGTTACAGGTTAACAGCAGAAGACCACATGAGGTTTCTGTCCTGTCAGCCAAAAACATGAATCTAAGCCCGCAATGGGTTCAGGCTTGACCATCTATCCAGTTTCAGTGTTCCTCAATATCTGAAGTGTTGTGTTGCACTATGTCACAAGATTTTCTGGATTGAATAATTGCATGAATGAATAGGGGTATAAGAGTTCATATTAAAGCTTATATATCACTCTTAACAAAGACACTGAGGTAATACAAACGTTCCAGGATACGCACGGGTCAGAACGATTCCTCTTCACATCTATCGCGGCCAGATTTTGGCACTGGACCACAAAGATGTGGAACTCCCTCAGCTTTTGGATGTAGTTGATTGAAAACTGGATAGTCCCTTGAACATCAACATTTGCAAAATCTACACTGGAAAGGCTCATGACGCTCGAGCTCATCTGTGGAGATCAAACATGTAAAGAAACTGAGGGCCAGGAAAATGAGTAGATACATTATGTTATATTGATAGCATAGCAACAGCACATGTAAAACACATTTATTAGCATTAAACATTAAGCAAACAAACCGATGACACCGTGGGCATGCGTGAGATGTTGCTAGGTTTCGTTTGTGGGCTGTTGTATTTCCAGTACTTGCCACTGTGGGAGCTGCACTCTGAGTCGCTCACATCTCCATCATTCTACATAATAGGCGCAAATACATACATTTCGAACAAATCTTTTTTATTTTTTATTTTGTGCTGGAGACAATATATTATTAGCAATAATAATTCATTCTATACGATCATACTATACCTCATTCTCCAGGAACGAGGGAACAGATTTGCTGATCTTCCTCAAGTGCTCCTTATCTGAGAAGGAAGACGAGGATGGGGATGGCGTACTGGAGACTGTATGTATAAAAAAGCGGAACATAAAAATGGTTATCTTAGTTTTATATTCGTCATGAATGCCTACTGAAAAAATGTTTTCTCAAGAAAAGAACTTCATACTTGCATAGCTGCTAGGCATGGAATCATCCACGCGTTTGCTTTTTCTAGTTTGTCCTACAAAAAAAGAGACCACATCAAAACATATTAAAATGTCAAGCTTATTCTGTGCCGCACAATGAGACATTTTACCCACCATACAGACAAAAGGGTTTAATATTACTGAAGGTGGAGATTTATAAAGTCGTGACAATGAAAAGAAGACTTGTAGCTACAGATTGGTGAGAAGATATTACAGATATATAGACTGTGTTGTAATCTTTTGGCATATATTTCAACAGATCAGCTTAATTACATCTACAAAAGGAAATCCCACATGACTCATGGTATTTTGTGCCAAAGTGAATACGAATAACACTCACTTGGTAGTGCAGTAATGTCTTCAAGGCTTTTATGGTATACAGGCCTAGTGGCCGCTCGTCTCAGCACTTCCTGGACTAGGCTCACCTCAGTAGCTGATATACATGTGAAACAGTTTTTACAAAAGCAATTCAAAAAGTTCAAAAAACCTCTGTATGAACTTCCAAACTTCAAAACCTTGCATTGCTGCACAATTTATCAATTACTGTACCAACTGAAACTTTAATATGGTCCTAAATTATTTATTCATAAAAGGGTGCAATTTATTAAGGGTAATATACACATAGTTAGAATTTATGTAGAGTCTGTCAATAATTAAAATACTGGTTTAATTTTTAAAAATACTTTTCAGGTGATGAAATATTGGCAAACATCGTCTTCATGTGATCATTAGTCCAATTATTTGGTGTAGATAAATAAGGTATGTTTGAATACAAAATGGGGCATTAAATTGAAGTGTTTTATTGAAATTTAAGTTAAGCATTTTTTAAAATCAAATTGTGCAAGTTTAGCAATAACAATAAATAAGTATATCTCACAGTTTGCACTTGTCCCGGAGAAGGAGTCATCTCTGTTTAATACGCTCTTAGGGTTGACATCTTCACTAGCATGTGCACTGGCTCGTAGTTCCAGGCTCCCTCTCCTGGTGAAAAGCTCTGTGGGGTCTTGGAGTGTGTCCACTTTTTCATAACAGCACCTCACACTATCACCTGACTGAAATGGTGTGCAGACTATATCACTTCTCTGTTCTGTAACTTGGGGCGAACTGAACTTGCCTCTATTTCCTGTGATATCCAGATAATGCTGATTGTCTGCTGGAATAAGAGACCGGACAAGTGGTTGGGAATCAGAATCCTCGGGAGTGCTTCTCTCACTGGCTTTATGCTTACTCTCTGTGATTTCTGGAGACTTTTTCACCTGTAAATTAGCTTCTGGTGTTTTTGAGGATACTAACATTGTACTTTCTGTTGTTACTTCCTGAGATTGCAAGAGTAAAATATTATCTGGAACTTCTGTGTGTAATGCAAACATGCTGGTAGCACGTCGAAGCGAATTTCCTCTTCCATGTATAATTCCTTTCCTACTAGTTCTAATCTGCAGATGTGATTCTTTATTAGGCTTCCCAGCACTTTTAGAGGATGCTATATCTTTTTGCTGAGGACAATGGTCTGACATCTGTATGTCTGATTCAGTTGGAGAGATATGCAAGTTAGCTGTGGTACCAGGATCCGGATGTCTGATAACAGTTTTCTCTTGTAAAGAGAACTGGAGCCCTCTGTCTGTCTTTGGAGACAGTGCATTTCCACTAACTTTTTCAAACCCTTTGTCTGTCTGGTTTGGGGAATCCTTTTGGTTTAAGGAATACTTTTCATCCACCACTTCAGGCTGACTCACCTGTTTCTGAAGTTTTGTATGTTTAAATTCCTGACGTAATGGGTTTTGAGTTATGTTTTCAAAATTGGGTGACTCCTTGCTAGATCCTGCCCAGAAATCACGAAGCATCTTGAACTGCAAACTGTCCATACGTTCTGCTGTGACTGTCTTCTCTACTTTGTCTCGTAGAGGAATAACTGTGAAATTTGCAGTCTGTTCCTCTGATTCTGTGCCAATGGATCTAAGATCATATTCTGATTTGGTGAACCTCTTATTCAGGTTTGTACATGCCTCAGATGGGTTTGTGTCATTTGCTGCTGTTGCTTTTATATATATATTTGATTGCAATTGCTCTCTCTCCCAGAATGATTTGAGTTCTTTTATCTTTTCTGCTCTGTTGTCTTGTTGCTGCGTGCCTTCTTTTACTAATGGAACTGCATTTTGTTGCTGTGAGTGAACGCCTGATTTTTGCTGTGATTCTTTTACCTCTGTCTTTATTTTCCGATCCAACTCTAGTACTACTGCAGGCGTACGTCCTTCCTCAATAGTGTACACATTTCCTTCAACATTTTTTTTGCTCAGGTCTTCTATCTTGGACCCAGAATCTTGTAATAATAAGGATTTGTTGCTCACAGGTTTGGAAACATCTTTGTCTGATCTGGTGCTTAGAGCCAATATAGCTTCCATTCCATTCATAGTATTCATTAGTGCTTGCATATCTTCTGCTTTATCCTTGTCACTGACTTCATTTTTATTTAAGTGCTCATATGTGATGCCATTGGACTGCATCTTGTCTATATTATTAAAGTCATTTACAGGTAATTCATCCATATTTTCAAGTACTGAGTATTTTGGACTTATATTAACTTTGTTTGGTTCCTTTTTATACTCCGTCACATTCATGCCAACAATGTTTTGGTCATAATTTTTCCTTTCAGAATTTATGTTTGGTTTGCTCAGTAGCGTCCTTGGTGCCTCAGCAGTACCACTATCCAAAAATGTCCTCAAACTTCCACTTTTTGCTGACTCACTCTCCTCAAGGTCTTCCAGTTTATGATGAGTGGGTGTACTGTTTAGAACTCCTGTCTTGTCAGCATTTCTGCTTTCTCCTTTTTTGCTAGCTGTGTCTAGCGCTTTTAGACTCAGTTTTTTAGGGTCCTGCAATATATTAGTTGTGTCCAGTGGTGACCTGGGGCTGAATTCAGTGGAAGATCCCATAGCAGAGGATACTCCCAAACTCAATGGGTAAGATTGACCAATCGGTTGATGAACTCCACGTGGACTTATCGAAGTTTCTTCTTTATCCAAATTCGGCTCTACTGCTATATCTCTCTCTTTTAGAAATGCATCATTCATCAGAACAGCATTCTCATCACTATGCCTTGGAATGATCAAGTAAACATTGTTCTCTGGTTTGGGTCTGGAAGTGATCTCATCTTCAAAGTCAATGTCCTCAATCTTGATGTCATCCTCTGTGTCTTGTATAATGTCCTCACAGTCAGGTTTGCCACTGCTCTCCGAGCTCCTGCTGAACCATTCTAGGACTTTAGCGATGGAGTCTCCTTGCTCTTCAGATGCTTTCGGGGAATTCACCATGATAGGATCACTGCAGTCCTCTGTTTTCATTGTAGTGCTTCTAGTCATCTTCAAATTGAATGGACGTGGCCTGTAGTCACTTTCACGTTTCACATAGAAAGCATCAATCTTATTAGATGGGTTGGTGGCTTCATGTACAAGCTGAGCTGTAAAATATAATACAATATTGTATTATTAATATTGAATAAAAAATATTAATAAGAAAATATATATAAAGCATCAACTAATTAACCATGGACTGTGTGTGAAGACCAGCATTGGGGAAGCTACTGTTATTTTGAAATAGCCAAACTATACTTTTAATAAAGTAACTACTGACAATACAATGTACTATAAAAAGTATCTTGAAGTTTTTTTTCTCTAACTGAGGCAAATCAACTGTGATGTTTTCATTTTATTGTTAACAAAATAAAAAATGTAGATGCATTTTACCGACATGCCAAAGAGATTATGGATCACTTCTCTGCTCTCTGTTCAATTAGTTTCCTGCTAGTTAAGATTAAAATGCATAGAACTGTGAATTAAATTGCAACGTTGGAAAATATTAATCGCCCAATACTATCCTGATCCCCCTCATAACTTAACTACTTCTTCTTCTTCTTTATTGTCTAACAGCGGTTGGGATTCAGTTGTGGGTCTCATTCTCCCTCATCTTCCCAGCCTCTTAAAGTCATGTTTTCAGCCCTACTTAAAACGTCTAATGCTTCTTCCTCTAATCTTATACCAGAGTTAATCAACAACAATAACAAAAACATAATCTGTTGACCCTTATGTGATTTACCCTGAGCTTGTGTAAAACTCTTAAATGTCCTATTTTAATTTGCACATGTTTAAAACCAAAAATGAAGCTGATTCCATTCACATTTATAAACATTCATAAACATCCATAAATATGGGCATGGGTGTTTGATAGCCTTTCATCACTAAAAGAATCCACAATATGGTGCACACAACGATGTTCATTCTGCACTAATTATATAAAAGGTGCTCAAGTCAATCTGGGATAAACCAGGGATTAAAACTGATTAAAACATTTACAGTTTACAGAAGACTTCAAGCACAGTACAGTGATACTGTAGCTGTACTCTTAACCACAGTACAACATCTGAATGGTGCAAACATTTAAAAGGCTGTATGTCTGTGAATGGTGATCCTGGCCAAGAGCCCATTGCAGTCATTCCTGTGAGCATTCAGCGAGTGGAACAACTGATTCTTGAAAATTAACAAATAACTTTTCGCCAACTTTCGCAGAAGAGATATGTGAAAGAGATCTGTCTGTGGGAACTGTACACACACTCATTCATGGACACCACTTGCACATCACAGGAACTTGGCTGGGAGTTACTGTATTGCTACATCTGCTGTACAGTCCTGACCTCGCTCCAAGCCATTTCCACATGTCCACAAGCAGGCAGTCTGATCATGGCTTAGGTGTACTGAGGCAACTTTCTCCCTTGATTTTGTCCAAGCACTGCTGAAAGTCTGGGATAAGTGCATTAGTGCATAGAGAAATAAAGGTAGTTTTTACACTCATGATTGTGCTCTGTTATTCCACACAATCAAAAGTCCTTTTTTGACTTAAATGCTCCTCGTAATTAGAAGTATTGATCTTGTGTGAATTAAATGATTTTAATATTGTAATTTGCTTAATTTAAAAATAATGTTGACCTCATTATTTGAACTTGTTAATAATGCTGTAGGGCAAAAACTTAAAAGAAATTATTAAACTGAAAGACACAGCTTGTCATTTAGCTACTAGCACTCAATGCTTGTAGTTGTCATCTATCCAACACCAGTAAAGACACACCGAATGTAATCACAGATACCGTATCTGTTATATATAGTTGATCGTACCTGTTAAGCTCAAAGGATGCCCCCCTTGTTCTTCTGTCTTTTTATGTTCCTTCTTGGATGTTTTACTTTCTTCTTTCTCTGGACTCTTTCGTGAGATCTGAGGGCCAGTGCTGTCATTTAATGGTTTGACTAACAGGGATTCAAAAGGAGACATGACTCTTGTTTTAGGAAGGGAAAGAGGTTCTTTCATGATACCATCAGCTATATTTTGTTTTTCTGGTTCTGCAGATAGCGACAAATTTAATCTATTTTCACATTTTTGCTTCGCATGCAATTGGTCTGTTGCCTTTTGTTCATCATTTGACTGTGTGCTGGAACTCAGACTTAGTTGTGGCTGAAGTTTTGGCTTCTCTTGAGCTGTCTGTGTTGGACTATTTAGCAGCAATGAGGATCGGATTGGCAGTCGTGACTTTGGAAACGTAGAGTTCAGTGAAGAGGACTCTGGTGAAGTGGGTTTTTTCTCTTCATCTTTTAAACTAAGTGATGGCTGCTCTATCTGCTCATGGGTTATTGTATTCTCTTCAATGACTTGTTCAGGACCAGTCTTGGTGGAAACCATTCTAAGGGGTTTAAGGGGTTGAGGTAGCTGGCTCTTAATATTGGGGTCATTGGAGCTGCAGCTGGAACTGTGTTTGAGGATGCGTATTGGTGGAATAAACTTGATTTCTGAGTTTGTAGACATGCTTTGATTTGACAGAGTAGACCTGCTGTCCGAGCTTGTAGACATGCTCTTTGTGGACACGGGGGACTTGGTGCTGAAGTCTGTAGAGACACTTTGGGTGGACACAGCAGAACTTGTAGATACACTCTGAGTGGAGGTAGAGCTGGTGCTGTCTGTAATTGAGTTCTGGAGATTAAATATTTTAGTTCTTTTCTTTGGCACAGGTTTTTGACGAGGGGTTGTTTCTTTTGAAATATCAAAGACTTTGGTCTTGGCTTCTATTTCTTCAGGAGTCTCAAGTGAAGGTAGCACTTCAGCTGAAGAAGAAGTGAAGGTATACAGGTAGATATAGGTGAATCATCAATTCATGAAACAGTACTTAAATACTTAATATAACTTAAATAAATATACTTAATTATTTATATCTATAAACCAGGTTCTAACTAAGTACCTTTACATTTACTCACTGACCACATTATTAGGAACACTTTGGGTCAAGAGCTTCAGGCAATGATTATATCATTTTAGATTTTTTTTACTATGACATGGTTGTTGAAAAAAAAAAACTCTCCTAGGATTTTCACACATAGCAGTCTCCAACAGCAATTTTTAATTTTAATATCACTTTTGCAGTTTCCAGTTATTTCAGTTACCATTGTGTGTTTTTCTTCCATTAACGACAAAATTTTTGCCCATGTGTGCAATTTATATTAATGTCCATAATTATATTAATGTATGCAAACTGTTTGGTATGTCTTAAAAATATGGTAGTCATTTGATAATTGGACCAGCCACACTTCTTGCTCATTACTCATGATATTGTATGCCTCACAATAAAAAAAAATGTCTTATTCGCAATTCTTAATATATTTATTGTAGTCAAATGATTACGTGCTCATGGATCTATCATGCTGTGACGCGCTTTCGTTTCTTGAAGTTTTTAGCAGCTTGTAGGTTACCATTACCATTGTTTCTGCGTTCCGCATAGTTTATCTACTGTATACACAGTAAATTATCAGATTGATTGGCTCTGTTGAGTTATGGTTATATTGTATAGCCACGCCAACCTCTTAGAGAAAAAGTGCTAAATTTATTTATTTTTATTTTTTTTAAAAAGGTGAGATGCTATGACATAACATCTCATGAATTTACTTCTACTCAACATTTTGATTTCATTTTTGGTCCACGTTCATTTTTGGTCCAAGTGCATTAACGGAATTTAAGTTTCATTTAATTCTGTCCAGGAATTTTTGCGTGATGCTATGACAAAATCTGGCTGAACATACATACTGTACATACAGACATGCACACATATAGACAGAAAAATACTGATTGGTTTCAGATCCTCCAATGTATGAAAGGTAAAGATAACATTGAAAGAGCGAGTTCAGACAAAACCTGATGTACGAACAAAACCTTTCTTTTATTTATATAGTTGGTACAATAGTCCTGCATAACCTGGCAAGCATTTCTATCTTCCATGCCTAGGCAAACTCATACAGTTCTTAAAGCTTAAAAAAGTTAAACAGGCTACTAGTTACAGTATGTATACCTAATACACTATTACTATATTTCATATAGCTGATAATAAGGGAATGTAACCTGTACCTGGTGGATTCATAGAGTCAAGCACTGAGGCACTGTCTGGTACATCAAGGTCTATGTCAACAGGCACATTATTAAATGGATTGTGCCTTTGCTGGAAACAAATAATCAAATAAACAAACAAATAAAATATTAATAAAAATAAAAAATAAACAAAAAAATAAGATTAGCAACATATTCTTTATAGAACGCGGCGATTTCTTTTTATGGAAAAGTCAGAGTAAAAATATAGTTTCATAGTGAACAATAAGCAGTTTGCCTACCCTGTTTACACGTTGTTGCTGAGTCTCTGCTGATCTCCTGCTATGTATACAAAGAGAAAAGAGGAGATTTTTTTGTTTGATTGTTTTTGTTGTTGTTTTTTTTTTCAGAAATTTGTAGAAATACACAAAGCAAATTTTTTTTTGTCTGAATGGACAAATCCCCAATCCCCAAAGAGTGTCACATTTTAAAATCTATAAAAAAAAAGAAATAGTTTTTTTTTTCACAGAAGAGAGGTGGTTATTGGGTGGGAACATTGGGTGGGATTCATCTTGAATAGGATGTTTAAAATAAGTGGCAAATTCAGAAAATAAAAGAAATATCCATATAATTTCATATAATTTTTTATAAGATACATATAATATTAATTCAAGTAATTATAAAACAAATGTAGGCAATTATATTTGTTCTACTTTCAGGAAAGACATCAACCATCTTTTCACCTGTTACTAAGATCCTGAGCTGAAGAAGTTCTATTTACATGCATAGCAATGATAAAGGCTTTTAGACTAAGGTCTACTAAAAGCATGTTATGCAAACGCCTCTGTTGACTCTTGTTTGAGTCACCCGGTACTTCATAAGAATCATAAGATTTCCACACCTCAAAAACACACATGGACAAAGTAGAAGAAGTGGGAGCTAGTCAAACAGCAATTTCATACATTGCACAAGGTTTTCTGGTATGAGCCATGGGTAGAATTTTATGGTCCACCTAAATTTACATACATACTATGCAGACTCGTTGTCCTTATGACAATACACTCTTACATTTTTGTTAAAAAACAGTGTTGAGTTTAAGCAGTCATGGTAGTATTGAAGCAAATGCTTTTCACCTCTCCTTTACACTGTCTGTTGACTTTGGTTGTGGTGTCATGAGATCGTTGGTTTTATTTGGTTGCTCTTTCCATGACTGTGCCAAAAGCTCTAAACAGAAGACAAGCACGGTAGCACAAATAAGGTAAATTTTGTGTCTGTTTGTTAGTGGTTATTCCAACACATAATTTATTCCAGTTTAGTAATGCTAAGGAACTCACCTACTGACGTGGGTTTCTTCTGTTTCATGGATGCCATGATGATATCCGAGCCATGAATTCTGTCCTGGTGTCTCTGAGACTTTACCTCATAAAACCACTCCCCTGTGATATACTTCAATTTGTCCTCCTCAGGGCCTTGCTTTTGGAAATGCCTAATATGCAAATAGAAATTAAGGCATTTATTATTTTTTTCATCCGTGCATTTGCTTCATGCACTGAAGTCTGTCCTTTGTTCACTATTCGACTGCTACTACATCTGCCTGACCGATATTTGGGTCAAGACCACGACATCTTGACTCTTTATATCAGAAAAAAGGCTTAAAGTCCATTACCATATACTATTAAATACTCACACTTTTGCTAAATCAAGCTAGATACAATTCCTGGAGAAAGTAGGGGTAGTGACAGATTCGTCACTTTGCCTGGGCAAAATGGTGAAAACGGCTTCTTAGGAGGCCATAAGGTTCCAGAGATTTGGCCATTGAACTACCTTGGGAATGGTTTGGCCTGGTTTTCTTGGCCACAGCTCTCCCATGGCTGACTCACACGCTGAGCATGTAACCCGATATCTTTAAATAAAATTGGTTTAGCATGAGTTACTTATTTTTATATTTGTGTGATTTCTCAAAAGTAGTAGAAATTTTCAAGTCATTAGACTTGAAGTGTCATTTTCCGATTGGACCAAAAACAAGTAAGCTAGGATTTGCGGGAGTAAAGGGGTTTGGTACGGTGCCCAAACAAATCAAATTACTACAAACATGTTGCATTTTCTGCTTAGGATGATTTTGCTGCATTGCGTCTGGGAGACCTGGCTGAAATTTCTGATATACGTAAGGTTACGCTTTTTTACTTTTTACCTTTTACCCTAAGGTTTTAAAAGGTTATAAAAGCTTTATACGGTTTTTTGGTTATTATATTTTTGGTTATTCATTACAGCCATTTTCATACACACACACCTTTGGTGGTGGTCATAAATTATGGAAGAAACTGACATAATTACAAACATATGGAAATAAATGAAAATCCTTTACAGTCAATGACAACCTGAAGTCTGAGTTTCCTCCCTTGAGATGCTTTGCCAGGTGTTTAAGGCACTTTCTGCTTTCAGTATTGTCTTCAATAAGTGATCTATTGAGTTGAGAGGAAGTGTCTTTGCCAGTGAAGATTTTTTAAATTACTTTGCCTTGAGTAGCTTTCACTTTATATTTTTGGTCATTATCAATATCAAGCGATGTCTTTTGACTTTTCAGTATTTGGCAGAACCTTCATCCTGCTAGTGTTATCAGCAGTCAGGTTATCAATAAACACCATTGACCTGGTTCCATTGGCAGCCTTACATGACTATGTCATGACCTGTTCCTTTTTTCCCCATACTTTTCTCTTCCCTTCATTGTGGTACAAGTTGATTCTGGTTTCATCAGTCCAAAGAATCTGGTAAAGTCTAAATTGGCCTTTCTTGAGTGTTACTGGTGGGTTGCAAAGCATCAGTATTTATTTCATAAAGCTGTCTCTTGACTGTAGACTTTCACAATGAATTCACTACCTCCTCAAGTGTATTCTTGACATGGCCATATGTTAAGAGGTTCATGGACAGAAATCTGCAATTATCCACTTTGGTTGTTCTTCATGGTGTTCTAGGCTTTTGCGGTTGCTGAACTTGCTAGGTGATTAATTCTTTTTAAGAATATTTTTGCTATCTCTCACACTGGTTTATTCGAGTAATGAGTAATGAGCGCCACATTCCTGCTGGTGCAAAAAGTGCAATAATAATAGTAGGGGCTATGTATTATATGGAAGTAGTTTTACACTTAGCCACTTAGTTAAACCAGTTCTACTACAGTATGTCATTGTATAAAAATAAAAAAGGTGTGTAGCGAGAAATCATTAGCCTTTAATGCGACATCAATTTCCACTAAGCTAAACACAAGCAATACCAGGCTGCTCTTAAACGTCCGGAATATGACTAACACTGAATATCTCGAGACAATTATCTTTGCTCAATAAAGTCAGAGAACAGCTTGTCACAAAAGTAACAATACACAGTTTTTACCTCAAAGGTTCAATTTTTCCAACTCTAAGGATTTATTTAATTGTAAAAAATGACTTTCTTAAACTAAAGCAGGACAATATGTAAATACAATTTTTAAAAATAATTTAATTAAATAAATTAAAGCTGATTTCCACTTAACTACATAATGTAGGTCAATGCAGGACAAAATTATTTTTTAAGTAAACAAAAGCAATTTAATTAAAATCATGCATCCGGACATGGCCAGTGCGAAACATTCTCAAGTTCAGGAAAACTATGCTGGTCATGTGAAATGGGTGGGGCAATTATTCCACAAGGGTAGACTTAATCCGTTTATCCATGGTTGAATAAAGTAAAGAAATCACCTAGTTGTGGCCAGTTTCTGCATTCCTCCTTTTATGTCCATATTCTTCCATTACAAGCACAGTGCGTTTAGTACTACCTGTTCAATATGGTTCACACTTAGTAACAAAGTGGAGAACCGTTTCAGGTTCCCTCATATGGACATTTTAGCACCATCTGAATGTTTTTCATGTAAAGCTGAAGGTAACTCACCCTGAAGCAGTCCTGTGAGTGATAAGAAGTAAAGATCAGCCGGAGCTTTACATTACAAGACAAAACATCACTTTTTCACTTTGGCTTGTTGTGCTCGAGAGAGCAGCATGTTTTATACGGCATAAGGATCTATTTATGTTCAATATCATTTGGGGGAACTTACTTGACTCGTTCTTGTTCTGTCTTTTTCAGCTCTGCATCCCTCTTTAACACTGCCATAATCGCCTCCTGCTCCTCCTCAGTCAGGTAGCTGAGGTCTATCATGATGATTAGTTCGGCACCAAATCTTCCTAATGTTCTTCAGACTTATGTGGAAAGTGGTTATGTTCTCTTTGGTAGGCACTGGTTCTTTCACTGAAGTTTGTTTATAGTTCTGGCCTTTAAAATTCTTCATCACACACTACTGAATCGCACCATCTACAAAACACACAGTCAGACTATGTAAGATTTGTAACACAAGACCAAACCCCTCAATTGACCAGACAAAATGAAAAATTTTGGAAAAAATCTTTTGATGAACACCATATGTTCCTGATCCTTCAACACAACTGAGAAGGTTTTAATCCTAAACATTGTTTTAATGCAAGTTAATGAACACTATCCAAGCTGATCACTCTAGTCGTGATAGAAAAATGTGCACTTTTTTTGCTATAAAACAATGCTGCTGGCGAAGTTATTGGGGTGGCAGGGAAATCCTCGTGTCAAAATAAGGCTTAGAGGTCCCGCTTTTTTACTGTGTCAAGCAATACTCATTTACACATTCAATAATATTTCAACAATTTTCCCTGGACTTCTTGTAAACAAAAATAAAATGCTGGCCATATCTCAGCAACAGAACAGTAATAAGCTTGGTATCAAAATGGAACTCTTTGAACGAGAAATCTGAAAATAGTCAAATCACCAAAATGTGACTTAACACATGATTTTAAGTGACAGGTCACAAGTGCATTTGCCTGCACACAGAGTTTCCTGTGTGTATTTTGGCTTTAACAAGAATGAATTGAAAACAGCATCCCAAAAGTCTAAGTAGAACTAAGGAGTGTCTATGTTTACATGTACAGTATAACAATTTTTTTTTTAAATACCACTTGACCAATAATCCGTACATTGTGAAATGTTAAGTTATAATGTCTACAATGTCTGAGAATAATGTCTGAGTCTACAACAATTTCTCACCATTACCATTTAATACCTTCTTTAAAATTAGGATTTCTTGAAAATGGCCCTACTGTACTACAAATAACAAAAAAAATCCCGTAAGCCACAACCCAACACAACATGCAGAACTACGGTGTGTCTAATAAGCTGAGCAAATATTTGTACAAAGATATCGAACATGCAGTTGGCTCAGTTTTACAGCAGGCATGTTTTACACATCATAAAATGTTTCATCTTAAAATGTTTTACCTTTTTTTCTTTATTATTCTACACAGATGGCAAAGTAAAAAAAGTTGTTTGGAGTGGTTCTTTAATTTGTTAAAAATAAGAGACTGAAGTACCCATTTAAAATAAGTATTCAGATTCTTCACTCTTGGTTACTTGGTTAAAGCATCTTTGGCCTCATGTCTCCTTATGAATGATGCGACAATCTTGCAACACTTTTCTTTTAGAAGGTTCTTCCACTCTTTTTGGCAGAATTGTTCAAGCTCAACAACGTTGAATAGGCACGGTTAGTGCACAGCCATTTTCAGGCCTCTACAGAGATTCTCTATTGGGTTTGGGTCCTGACTCTGTCTGGGCCACTCCAGGACTTTCACAGAGTTGTCCTGAAGCCACCTCTGTGTTTTCTTTCTTGGGTTATGGTCTTGTTGAACTGTAAACCTTCATCCCAGTCTGAGATCCTGAGTACTCTGTGGAAGGTTTTTACTCAGGATAGCTCTTAATTTTAGCAACATCGCTGTTCCCTTCATACTCCATATGATGCTGCCACAACTGTATTTGACTGAGCGGATGGTTTAGATACGATTATGTGCAGTTCTCAATCTCCTGATTCCAAATAGTTCAATATTGTGGTGTTTTATATGATCAATGTTTATTAGTTATTAATAATTGATTTATATACACAGATTTAACAATAAAACTATGCCTTTATACTTATATATACTTATATATATGTATAAAGGCACAGTTTCATTGTCGAATATGACAAGATTATGAGAGATTATTGTTATACTGTATGGGTCCACAGTATAAGGGTGAGTGTCTTCTGTACAGAAGGTGCATTACAGAATTAAAATAGGATATGTATGGTAATATACAGCATATCTGTGCAAACACTATGCAGTAGTGAAGATGTCAAAAAGTGCACGAAATACAGTATACAGAAAGTAATTTTAAAAAATGCATACTGTAGATTAATGTGTCTTTTCAGTGCTAGAGGATTGTAAGAAATTCATAGGGTCATGCAGCCTTTGCAGCCTGAAAAAACGACTGACACAGTTTTTGTTTTATCCAGTTTTTGTTGAAAATGATTGGCCCCTCCTAAAAACGACTTGTAAACTCAATCAGGTGAAGTTAATAAGTTTCTCAATGGCAAACAAAGCTTTACACATCTATACTTTGCAATATTTGTAAACCCACTCTTTAACTGGAGTTTGATGGTGACTGTTCATGGACTGCATTCTTAAGTAATTCCTCAGATTTTCAATGGGGTTTAAGTCTGGGCTCTGACTAGAACTTTTTCTTTGGGTCATTGTCATGTTGGAAGGTAAACATTTTTCCCACTGAATACATTCTGGCAAAGGACAGCAGATTTTCTTCAAGAATGTGACGGTATTTTGCTGCAGATAAACACCTCCATAACATGATATTACCACTTACATGCTTCACTGTAGCAATGGTGTTCACAATTTGGATGGTGAGCTGTATTGGATTTCCGCCAGACATCATTTGGGGTTGTGGCCAAATAATAAAATTTTTGTCTCATCTGACAACCTGTGTTTTTGCAACTTTTACTTGCAACTTTCTCAAACAAGCTACATTTGTGGAGAATTTGTGATATTGTTGTCACATGCACATAATGAGCACTCTCTAACATAAATTTTTGCAAATGCTTCAGAGTTGCTGTAGGTCTCTTGGAAGCCACTCTGATCAGTTTCCTCCTGGCTCTTTCATCCAGTTTGTTGCGACAACCTTATCCGTTGTCCTGATTGTTGTACCAAATACCCTCCACTTCCTAATAATAGACGTCGGTGTGCTCCTAGACAGTGATAAAGCCTTAGAATTTGACCATATCCATCTCCTCACTTGTTCCTGTGCACAACTGTAACTGAGATCTTTTGACATGGGTGCCTCGCCTTGCCACCCATAGTTGATTGTTTGCTTCAGTTACACTACTGTTATTCTGTTTTTTATTTAAAAGTTTCTCTGATATGTTGGTGTTACAGTATATCTTTCACTTGGATGCTAAAAGTTGCACTAAGTGAATAAATAGCTGGATAAAACAAAACCTGTGTCTGTCTTGAGTTCAGGCTGCAATGCAACAAAATCATATATTTTTTTAAATGGGTGATTCTTATCTGTACCCACTGTAATACTCAGGCTGAGCATGCTTTGTTTTTCTTAATAATAATAATTTTGGTTTGTAGGTTCGGGGGCCTGATACACTTTTGCCAGTATTACATGCCACTATCATACAAACAAAAGTACACTTCTAAATAATAGTAGATATAATCAGATATATTAGCTTGTTCTTTAGTTGTTGTTTTTTTCTTGATGGATGGTTTAAAGAGAGGATAATATAATGTGAAAGGCACCAAAGGGACTACAGCCTGTACAAGTATATGAAATAATAGTATTCAAAGTGACCTATATGGTAGGTTTACCTAATAAAATGCCACACATTGTACATGTCTGAATCTATAGAACTGTCCTTACAAAAGCCCTCAAATATCAGCTAATCTGGTACAGTTACTGACTCACAGGCTCAGGTTACTTTGTGTGTGTGTGTGTGCGTGCGTGTGTATGTGCGAATGCATGTTTTTTTTGTTTTTTTTTACATTGTGTTTGCATGGAGTTTCACTCCAGTTACCAAGTTTCCATTTACCTCCCAAAAAATATGCTGATTGGTCGATTGGCTACTCTAAATTCCCACTTGGTGTAAATGAATGCAAGCATGTGTGAATGTGCACATGCAACAAACTACAGTCCTGGGTGGATACACTACTGCGCTTATCAGTACAAAGCAATTTTTTAAAAACAAGTTTCCTGTATACTGCTCAAAAAAATAAAGGGAACCCTAAAATAACACATCCTAGATCTGAATGAATTAAATATTCTTATTAAATACTTTGTTGTTTTCATAGTTGAATGTGCTGACAACAAAATCACGCAAAAATTTATCAATGGAAATCAAATTTATTAACCCATGGAGGTCTGGATTTGGAGCCACACTCAAAAGTGGAGTGAAAGTAGAACACACTACAGGCTGATCCAACTTTGATGAAATGTCCTTAAAACAGGTCGAAATGAGGCTCCGTAGTGTGTGTGGCCTCCATGTGCCTGTATGACCTCCCTACAACGCCTGGGCATGCTCCTGATGAGGTGGCAGATGGTCTCCTGAGGGATCTCCTCCCAGACCTGGACTAAAGCATCCGCCAACTCCAGGCTCTGTCACATCTGTCACATGTGTTCAGTGTGAACCTGCTTTCATCTGTCAAGAACACGGCGCCAGTGGCGAATTTGCCAATCTTGGTGTTCTCTGGCAAATGCCAAACGTCCTGCACGGTGTTGGGCTGTAAGCACAGCCCCCACCTGTGGACTTCGGGCCCTCATACCACCCTCATGGAGTCTGTTTCTGACCGTTTGAGCAAAGTGAAAGCACCGCCAGCATTCAAAAGTGACCAAAATGAAAGAAGTACAGCTTAGTACCATCACATCAGCCAGAAAGCATAAAAACTAAGAAGTGGACTGTGGTCACCACCTGCAGAACCACTCCTTTATTGGGGATGTCCTGCTATTGCCTATAATTTCCACCTGTTGTCTATTCTATTTGCACAGCATGTGAAATTGATTCTCAATTGCTTCCTAAGTGGGCGGTTTGATTTCACAGCTGTGTATTTGATTTCATCACAGCTTCACTTGGAGTTACACTGTGTTGTTTAAGTGTTCCCTTTATTTTTTGAGCAGTATATATATTTTTTTCTTTCTTTCTTTCTTTCCTTTTTCTTTCTTTTTCTTTTTTATTTCAGTGGTGTGCTAACTGTTAGGATCATGCTATAGGTGAAGGATCTGGACTGCAGACAGGATAAATTCAGTACACAGACTTTTTTTCTGTAAAGCCATGCTGTTGTAATAGCTGCACTATGTGCTTTTGCATTGTTCTGCTGAAATACACAAGGCCTTCTCTGAAATAGATGTAGTCAAAAAAACTCCATATACCTTTTAGCATTCATAGTCTCTTCCAAAACATGCAAGCTTCCCATACCATATGCACTTATGTTCCCCCATTCTCTCAGAGATGCTGGTTTTTGAACTGAATGCTGATAACATGCTGGAAGATCTCCCTCCTCTTTAGCCTGGAGGACATGGCATCTGTGATTTCCAACAAGAATGTCAAATTTGGACTCATCTGCTATAGAACCATAAAGTACTATAGTACAAAAGACATGACGGCATTTCTGGATCATGTTCATATATGGCTTCGGCAAATGGCACGACAGAATTTGTTTACTGACGGTGGTTTCTGGAAGTATTCCTGTGCTCTTTAGTAATGTCCATGACACAATCACACTAATGAGTGATGCAGTGTCATCTGAGGGCCCGAAGACCATTGTCAATCCAACAAAGGTCCACGTACATGTCTGTCTGTATTTCTGTATGACAGAACTCTCTGCCTAACTTATTGATACAAAGAAATTAAATTTTGTAAGGTTGAGTATCTTACGCCTTGTTTCTACTGTACTAAGCTGTACTTCTTTCATCATCAGCCAAATACACTCCCTGTCGGGGAGAGTGAATCACAGATGAGACATCTCAGGTCAGCTTTTCTAATTAAAATCTATTGTGTGGTGGTTAGCACTGTCTCCTTGCACCGCCAGCGTCCGGGTTCGATCCCCGGCCAGGCTCGATTCCTGTCTCTGTGTGCATGGAGTTTGCATGTTCTCCCCGTGCTTGGTGGGTTTCCTCCCACAGTCCAAAGACATTAGGCTGGTTGGCGTTCCCAAATTGCCCGTAGTGTGTGAATGAGTGTGTCTGTGCCCTGCAATGGATTGGCATCCTGTCCAGGGTGTACCCTGCCATGTGCCCTAAGTCTCCTGGGACAGGCTTCAGGCCCCCGTGACCCTTGATACAGGATTAAGCAGTATAGATGATGAGTGAGAGTGAGTGAGTGGTACATTAAGCAAGTAGCTTATTTTAAAGTAGATGATTAAATACAGTACCTTACTGTCCATACATACATACTCATTCTGTCCAGAATTTAATTTCATTTCATTTAAACCAAAACAGGTTTCGTGTGATGCTGTGACAAAATCTTTTCTGAGACGAGTTTCAGGCCCTTCAACGTATGAAATGTAAAGATATCATTGAAAGAGTGAGTCCTGACCAATGTACAGACAAAACCTTTCTTTGATTTATATAGATCAATTGTGATTATTGTGATTGTTATTGTGAATCAGATCTTTAGATGAAAAGGACATCAGATATCAGATTATACACTATCCACTACATACACTATATAACAGATTATACACTATCACAGATCATACAGATCATACACTATCCATGTATGATCATAGCGACAAGATATTGCCTTGAACTCGGTCTTTAAAAAAAATCTACAATTATATATTGAATGTTAAACCAAGAAAAAGTATTTCATTGTTGAAAGAATATACAATACAGCTGTACTGTCAGTTCATTTAACTGGCATCAGCAAAATGCAAAAGTGACAGCACTTTCCATCCTTTTTGTAAAATATATAACAAGAACAGTTAACTCAATACAAATAAGCCCCATTATATGTGTTTAATATTCTGTTGTCTGTGTATTATGTTGTCTTCTACGGCGTTAATTATACACATTATACGGGTAAATAACGCCAACTCATACAAACAAACAGGTTACATGTTGATTCAGCACTTCAGGTGTTTACTGTAAAGATGTAGCCTCGGTGCTCTTACCTGCTATCCGTTTAACCCAAACAGAAAGTAAATACGAAGCCAACAGGTTTGTAAAAATCCGTTAAATTCACACATACGGTGTACATTTACTTCCAATAGAAATACTACTCCTGTAGGTAACCTTCTTTTAAACGTTTCTCTAAACGCTGTACATTACCGAGGAAAAAAACTCAAACCCGAATTCTGCACTAAATTCACACAGCATCGTATTTCCTGTCAGCTATTCACTCAAAGTAAAGCTTGTTTTTGAGAGCGTTTACCTTCAGCGCTTCTGTGAGAAGATCCTGCTGTAGAAGGTTTACAGAGCCGCCGTGTGTGTGTGTGTGTGTGTCAAGGAAGAACTAACCATTAACGCCTGCATTTGCCACTGTTTCTTTAGCTGTGCTTGTTTTAGCTTGTGTCTCCTCCTAACCAAAGTCAAGTCACAAGTTTTGTTAGCTATAACATTCAAGACCAGAAGCTAAATTAACACATGCAATGTGTTGTAATTTTGGGTTCTAACTGATGTACAAATAATGTATAACACTATACCTTTTCAAACATACAGTATACAGTATACGGTATACTTGATTTAATATGGGTCTTGTATTTCTCCATTCAGAACAGTTCATGTTTACTTCAATCCTGAAGTTTGCACATATAGCCTATGTAATGCTCTGAGAATCACAGTGTTAGATCCCAAGACAAATTGGACAGCTTGTGTTTCTGTACCTATTTGTGTCTTGATCTGGATGTGTTTAGTAGTTGGAGTTAAACATACTGAAACAGAAGTCATGATGGGACTAAAACATTAGTTATTCCCTACACCGTTCTTAAATAATAAATGCATAAATGTGCATTACTCAACATTTTCTGCAAACCTCTAAATGTACTTATTTATAATGTATCAAATTTATGGATTTTGGTCACTATAGCAAATAAGTTTTCCTTTCCAAAGTACATGGACAAACATCAGATAAACCAATTAACAAATGAAATTTATTAATATAACCTCATATCAACTAAAAACACATGCACTCTGCATGTTAACAATTTTATTGATGTTGGTATTAAAAGACACCAAAAAAAAAAAACGAAAAAAAAAAAAAAACATTGCAATTGGCCTCACAAGCAAGAGATTTACAAGCTGACATCATCTGAATCTATGAGTGCACATCTGAGACACAAGTGAATTTAAGGTAAATCACAGAAAAAGTCAATGTTTGCCATTAGCTTAGACAGAAAAGCAACAGAACACCAACAACCCCACAGTGCACAGGGCCCAGAAAGCGAAGTGCAAAAGGCTGCTAAGCCGACCTCATTATTCTGCAGACCCCAATCCAGTTAAGCAACCATGGGAGGCACTGGGCAAACAAGTCCGATCCACAGCGGCCCCATCCAGGAACCCACAGCAACCAAAGGATTCTTTGCCAATGCTTTGGTGCCAGACATCACTACACACCTCAAGGGGCCTGAGACACCCTGGAAACCCAAAACCTATGTGGTTTTGAAATTATATCTGATCAGTCTACGAGTAAATTCAGCTATCCAGATTTTTTCCACTATAGATAAACAGAAAATTATTTGTATTCATCTACATTTTATGTTTCTGTCATAGGCAACTGTTACGTGTATGTGCAAGGTGTATTTTACCAGACATGTACTGTATATGCTGTAGTTTGTACTCTGACCTCATGTGTGTCATGATACTTTTCATTTACTGTATATCGTCCTGTGCATAGACCTCATGTATTGTCTTATTTGGTTCACAAGTATGCTGGATGCACCACTGTTAAAAATTCCACTTGAGCAAAAAAGAATACTACAAGCTTAGTAAGTATAAAGATGACAGCATGTGTTGTGGAAGCTGCACTTTATTTGAAAAAAAAGTACACTAGTTTTCTTACATTTTTAAATATGTAAACAAAAGAAAACAATCTGTGAGGACAACAATATTCAGCAGAACGTCAATAAAGTCAGGTTCAATCAAATTGCTTTTCACCTTTCAATCCATCCTTCGCTAAACACCCAGTATTCAGTATTCGGTATATACATAATGCACTGGTCAACAGCGCTCAATGTTTGTTTTGGTCAAGACGTTCTTTTTGTATTTTACATGATAGATATACAGTGATAAATATGACCTTTGTCCATTACAATATCAAATTAGGCAAGTGGGCCCAGCTAGTAGTCCTGGGGAAGTGGCTTGTTTTTTTCCGAAGTCTGAAACATGAGGGCAAATTTTCACATTCAGAGAGGCAGCCATCTTGAACTGTGTATGTGAGACAATGGCATGCCATGCATAATGCAGAAACACATCTCTTCCCAAGTGCAACACCGAATCAGTTCACAAACCCTAGGCGTGGTTACCGGCTATACACATCAGCAAACCAGGTTCTAAATCTTATCTGCCCAATACTTCTGGGTTGTGAATGCTTGATCTACAAAGCATATTTCTAGACATGAAACAGAGAAAATACTTAGTGTTCTATATCATTTAACTTACAGGTGTAATTTTCACATAGCTAGTTTAATATCTCTAATTGCTTTAATCGCCTTATACAATCCAACACCCATGTGTAATGTTAAATTATTTAAAGTTTTTCCAATGCATACACATTCATACATTTTGTCTCTTTTTTGAGTATAAACCATAAATAAATACAAACACACAAGTGAGGTCTATTTGTGAACGTAATTAAAAAGACAAAACTAAACAAAGTGGTAAAATATCATCACTGTATCCTAGTTACTGTTGGAGTTTCTGACTGAGATTGGGAGATTCCTGCCGCTCTCCCCGGGTTAGAAACAAAAAAAAGTAAAAGAAATAAAAAGAACAGCAACAGGGAATATTAACATTGATATTCTTACACAATGTTAAACTCTGTCAGTCCCATTTACCTAACTTTACACATTATAAAATGCATGAGGAATCCCCTTCAGGGTAGAACAGCAGCATCACTTCATATCGCAGACAAATTACAAAATGATTCTAATAAGCTCTCAGTCTTATTACACCTTCAGTTCCTGCACCGCTGATGTTTTTAGACATGTTTTGGTTCCTCTGAAGAGCAGGACAGCACAGACCACAGAGCTGCGCTGGACAATGCTTTGACTTCAGGGAATGAATTCAGCTTGAATTACATAAACTGCATCTGCAAGCACAATGTTCAAAGTTTTAATGCAGTCAAATGAAATATAAACACTACCATTCAAAAGTTCGGACACACCTTCTAATTTCATGGTTTTCTTGATTTATTTCCTTGATTTTTTTTTCTACTTTGTAAAACAATGCTGAAGGCAGCCAAAATAAACAGTCGAACAGTTGATATTGAGATGTGTCAGCTACGTATGCTCTGTAAAGCCTTCATAACAGATCATTTTTGGTCTTGCTTTCCTGGGATAGTCTTTGGGGAAAACAGGGGAGGTCTTTAATTTAATATGGATAATAATCTCCAGGATTGTTCTAAAATGTAAAAAAATAAATCCAAAATTGTGTCCAAACTTTTGACTGGTACAATACAAAGTAATACTCGGCTGTGGTTTAATTTCAAGAGTATTTAGACTAGCCCAATACTTAGTCTTGAATGTAATTTATATATAAACATATTAATTTCAGTGCATCATTCATTCATTAATTCACTGCATGACCTTCAGCAAGCACAGGAGTACTGATAATTCATTCACCATGGAACAGAAAGCAGTTGCTTTGGACTGAACATTTGGATTGTTTCACAATTACAATGCATTACTTACCACAACGCATTATTTTAGTACAATGCAATACTTACCACAATGCAGTAGTTATTGAATATGTAGAAATGTATGTATTACCAGTCCAATAAATTAATGCTAAAATTTATGCTCACATACATTATCAACCATAATATTACAATGGCTCTTGCTAGTCAAGGCATGGCTCAGCAGGGCCTATGGAGGTGTGCTGTGTGTTGGGGCCTCTGATGTTTGCCTGCATAGCATGGATGCCTGAATGGATTGAAATCTGAGTAGTCTGGAAGCCAGGTTTGGGGTCTTGTGCTCTGTGTTCTGGTGCCTTTCATTCATGACCAGCATTAACTTTGTTTTCTGCAATTTGTTGCATTTGCATTCTATGGGAACAGGTGTGAACCTCATGATCCTGTTACCAGTTTAATGGTATATAATTGATTATCAATGTTAATTTGTTAATATTTTGTAGTGATAATATTATGGATGATTGGTGTATACTGCATACAATCTATTTATCTAAAATTTAACCAGTAATCAAGACAATAAATGGTCTAATTAAACTATACAACAAATATTAAAAATAAATATTTAGAAAACAATAAGCTAACCTGAAAACTCATAATTGGGGCTTAAGGACCCCTCAGCAATCTATCCTGTTTGTACCTCTACCAGCTACCAACAAACCAAGAAGGCAGATGGTAGCTGGGAGAGAACAAAAAACAATTTTTTTTTTCCTGGTCTAGACAACGCCACAGAAATCATGCAGTACCTAGACAAAAGGCCAGGGGTCATGCAGAATCTAAATTGAAAACACAGGGAGCACATAGTACCTAGACACGAGATGAGGTTCTACAAGAAATCCTTGAGAGAGAGCTGTGCAAAGGGGTCTTGTCCTGGAGCACGAAGAGGGCTCTGACTGGAGGGACTAGAGGCAGCAGAGGGCTAAAGCAGACGCCATGATACAAAGAGAGAAACACAGAAGGAAAGAGCTCAAAGAGGTAAAGGAAGGAACAAACAAAGGACAGAATCTAGAGCCAGGCTGCTGTCTAGAAGACAGATCCTTTGGTCTTTTGGCCAATGTAAACACAGTGGACCAGTTGCATTCTCTAAGCACCGTACCTGTGCGCTGGACACTGTTCCAAATGGATTGGACGGCCTCATGACAGGCTGTGTGTACATCATTGTGGGCTGCGTCATCATGGCCATTGAGGGCAACTGTGGGGGCTACAGAAAGTCACGCTTTGAAAAATACATTTAGAATACTATAGAATCTCAGAGATGAGAACAGATAAGGTAGACAGCAAGTAAGTGATAGGTGATTTATTTGGCACCTGGACCTTATTATTAAATAAATAAATAAACAAACACCTCATTGTGCACAGTAAAGACTATGAAATTATAGACAGGAAGTAATGTCACTGTAAATAAAAATAACTTTAATCAAGTCAAATTTATCTGAAATTTCTTAATATATGATTACAACAAACCAAATATATGATATTGGTTTAATAACTGATTTGCATCAATTTCCTTTTCTATTGGCAGATAATTTGCTTCTTTCAAGAAATAAATGCTTACAATTATCAAAATTATCTGCCAATAGATACGGAAACTTATGCTTAAAGGATGAATAAATTCTTATATTTGTATAAAATATATGTGAGATGCATTTGACTAAATTCAGTAATTTGAATGGATTTTCATTTGCTACTTTTTGCAGTGGATGAATGCACTTGCAGCTGTGAGCTCTGCATGGTGTAACGGTGCAAAACCTTGCAGTGGGTTTATTCTACCAGAGGTTGAAATCCCAAAATCTCAAAATACATACCAGGCCATATCCCATCATGCCTGTTGGAGTTGTTGCAGGGAAAGCCATAACTGATGGAGGCTATAAAACAAATTGGGCACTGGTGAGAACATAAGCAATTTACTTTGCCAAGATTCTTATGACAAAAAGTTCCAAAATGTACCATTGAGACTGGGTTCCATGTAGTGGAAGGGGCTGCTTTGGGTTGCCAGTTCATTCCACCAGTCAGTTTCTTCTCCCCTGGCTGGTTCCAGTGGATATCACTGTCATCACATTAAGAGTCAGTTTGTACTGAAAAAATGAATTTATTTTAACCATTTAATAATAAAAAATAACTTACTTTTTAGTGGTGCCATTTCCGATTCCCAAGTCTGAAATAATTTAAATTTAATTGATAATGATTAATGCACAAAGGCATAACTTGTAGTAATTTAGTAAGTAATTCGATATACAAACTTACTTCCAACAAGATTTGCTAAGGAGGAGTCTAGGTCATTTGACATGAGCTTTTCCGGGTTCTGAGATGAAGGCTGATTGGAGCTGGCCATTGTGGGCTTCAAAATGCCACCTAAAAGAAGATAAAACATTTGCAATATTGAACTAATTAGTCATCAAGAGACCAAGAAAAGCACAGGCAAAGAAACTGAAATCTACAGTAATTGTGTGATGGGTACACAGTGTTAAGTGTAGTATACAGTACCATTGGTGTCCAGGTTACTAGAGGATGCAGCTTTGTTTCCGAAAACAGACTCAAAGTCAACATTCAGCTCCCCTGTACTCTGTGGCGGAGGAACCTGTGGAGGCCCATATCCTGCAATAGACAAAAATATTGTTATTTATTTATACTTTTCTTCAATCAAAGATTCTACTAAGCTGTAGAATCGAACATAATGCAAATATACATGAATAAACTGAAAATGCTTACATACTTGCATTTAGTATCTATGGAAATCTATGGGAAATCATGATAAATGTGTGCCCAAGCCAAGCTTCTCTGGTTTCTGCTTGCCAGAAACCTATTTCTGCTTCCATTCTCTCAACATCAATTGAAAACTTTTTGTGCTGATCCCCTTGAAGCTTGGGATTGGGTTTATTTGCACAAAATCCAGTCAGTAAAACAGCAACACAGCTCACATCATTTTAATGCCCACAGGCATCTGGAGCTGGCAATTCAAAATGACATAAATCTCCAGCATTTATATTTACAGCACTTAATAAACTGCCAGTCAGTACGTTTTCATGCACAGTTAAGTCGAGATATGGTTACAGCTTGACTAGGCCATTAAATTGGACTACTGTCCTTGTCAAATTATACAACCATGGCATGGGAATCATTTATTGACCGAAGTCGGTCCGACTCCACTGTGAAAGGTGGCGATATTCCCCCTGTCAGCTTGTTTGTATTGTATTCCCAGTGGAGCTATTGCCTTGCAGACCAAAACAATCGATAAACAAGTTAACGGTAAAATGGTAGCAGGTTGAGCATAGACAACTTTACAACTGTATGTGCTTAACTTTTTTCTACAAATTAGATTCACATGATCCCTTATGGGATTATTGAAAAGCAGATGCCACCGCCATATTGTTACCGGCTTTTATGACAGTGACATATTCTGCTCAACTTGTGGGTTAAAGCCTGGGATGGGAACCCATCATCTTCTGAGTGTGCTAGTCTGACTTAGTATAATTTCAGATGGACTTGCATGTTTGCAAAGCCCCTTTAAAGTCAAACTACCTGCTGAGTGACTAAGCTATTCAGAAACACCAGAACAAAGCAAGGTCCTAATAAAAGTGTTGATTCCTTTACTCTTTAGAAATGCCAAATAATGTTGAGCCATGGGAATGTGGTACGAAGTGGGATTTAGGAGTAACCAAAAGGAAATCCATCAGGGATAAACTCTACCAGCATACTGTACATAGTCATCTTTGAGTCCTACATCATGGAGGAAGACACCAGTATCGACTAGGAGGTATACATCGATCAGTCATAACATTAACACCACAAAACATTATCATATTAACAAATTGCCAGTCAATTATATACCAGTTATATACTGTATATATAGTAATCTGGTGACAGGATCATGGGCACCCAAGGACCTACAGGTCTACAACCCACAGCAGGTGGGACCAGGTGCCACAAGGCGCACCTACACAATATTTTGGATAATGTTTTGTGTTGTAACATTTTGTCTGATTGGTGTATGTTGTCCAGAGAAATGCTGCTGACTCCTTGCCTGCAGGACATCCTAGATTCTTTCCCAACTTGAAAATTTCAGTTGTCCAGATCCAAGCAACAAGAGCTGACCGAATGAGCATACTCTTGGAGCTTCCATGAATGAACTTGACCAAACTCACCACTAGACCATGCTCTCAGTCACCTGTCTTTTAATTAATGTATTTATATCGACTCAAAAGCTGTTTCTTTATGCAGCTTTGCTCCAGAATCATCCATTCTCTGTAATACTATAGAACAGTTTGACAGATTCTGACACTGATCTCATTTAGCTTTCAATCTTTAGAATTTGCGCAGCTTATGTCCTGTTGCCCAATGCCCAGCCTTTTTCATGTTTTTTTGATTATTGTCTTGCCCTTTTGCTTTCGTTGATGTTAATAAACTTACAACCTCTTTACCTCAGTCAGTACAAACTGGGAAACCTGAAGTAGAATAATTATTCATGCATTATTCCACTATTAATAAGATTTTTTTTAAAAAGTCATTTTAATCTAAACAAAGCAGAAGTGTTCAGTTAGGCAAGAAAGTTCTAGGACAAAACTAGAAAAAGGTGCAGGAGAGGCGAACAGGACACAGAACAGGACTGACAGCAGACACAAGGAGCCAAAAAGAGTTACAGATAAAGCAAGCTGCAGTCACAGGCCCCCTACCTCGAAACAGACCTGCTACAGTGGAAGGCTCAGGCGGGAAGGGAGAGGGGTTTGTGAGATGCTGGATCATAGACGCTTGACCAAAAGAATCTAACACAAAATTGGAAAGAAGGAGAAATTGCATCTCGAACATTAGAGGCACTTGAGGTGTGATGTATTTTATATTAGTCTGAAGAGTCAACACTAGAGCCAAGGTCAATATTTGCATGTAGCAGATGTACCAGCCAGCACTACAGTACGTATCCTTGTTTGTTCAAAAGACAAATGGTATTCAGTGGAGATGATAAGCTTCTCATGTACCTTTTGCACTGACTCAGTGCCCTATGTTTCCTGACGAACATAGGTAGGGATGGTTTGCCATCATACTACCTGAGATTAAGTGTTCTATCCACACTGTTCTTTTGTAATTGGCTGATATGGATGAGCTTGAATCAAAAAAGGGATTGTTTTGATCAAAGTGGAAAAGGAAACAAACCCATTTTTTACTTTAAACCAGATTATAATATATAATTGGGTATTATTATAGTGGTATAATTATACAGTGTATTAACACAGGAATAGGAAGTAGGAAAATATATCATAACAGGCAGATTATAATTCACTGCACTGTTTAAAAAATATTTTTCGTAAACCATGGGTGTTGTCTTTATCTGACTTCCCTAACACTCGAATCAAAAGTCGATCCGCTGTGGAGCTTTCTATGCTTAAAAAGTAATATGCAGTAAACAAAAATGTTTACTCCCGTATAATTCAAGAACTCACATCCATGTGGCGCTAATGGTAATACGGTGCTTATAACAAAAATATATTATGCAGGAGGAGGAAAGGAGGAAAGCGAAGTGCGTTTACCACCGAATAGCTCATGCCCTGATGTCCTAGAGGGAAAACTAACACCTTCAGATGACACAGGAGGTGGATGAGCTGGATCGACATGTTTGGTTAGAAAAGGGTTTAGGGTTGGGATGGAGCCTTCGACAGCTTCGGAAGAAGAAAAAGGATCTGAGCAGGCAAAAGGGAAGAGACAGAGAAAGAGGAAGAAAAGAATAGAACAGTCAAACAGAATGAAAACATAGAAAAGACTAGATCGTGCAGAATCTCTGACACCAACAAACATATAAAATGGAGGAACATGTACAGTACCTCCCCATGGTGTGGACAGTGAGGGTCCCGGTTGCACGGATGGCTGGAAAGTGCTGTTCAGATCAAAGAGGTCGCTCTCCATCTTCAAGGTCCTAAGAATAAAGGAAATGTTTTTAAAAGCAGTTTGATATTAGTGGAATGAAACTGGATTGGATTAAGCATTACCTAAAAAACTGCAAGCAATAATTTTTTCTTTATATTTTTTAACACCATTAAACTCTGGCCAAAAAAACTTGAATATGAGTAGATAAATATTTGTTAAGTAATTAATCAATCCATTAGTACTTCTATTTTATTATTGCTCATGTTAATTCATACTAGTTTATATTAGTACTCAATAACTTTATTGATTTCAGATTTAGTGAAAAGTCAGAACTAATTAGAATCCAACATTATTCAAAGAAATACTGGCCTAAAGGGAATAAACATACTGTTTGTTTGAAATGTTTCACTGTGTGGAATCTTCTGCCACCTAGTGCCTAATTTATGCATCACATGAATACTGCATGTCACAGTTTACCATTGTGTAATCTCAGTTACATGAAACACGCCTTAATTTATGGATGAGAAGCAGAATACTTTAACAAGATCTAAAGGGAACGGTAAATTATAAATAAATTAAAACTACATAAAAATACATTTTAATAAAAAGAAATAGAGGTGCTTGTGTTTTTGGTAGATCTTGTATCCTGTGTGTTTTGTAGTTTGTGTCTATTTAATGGACCTGTGCCCCTGCCACAGAGAAACGTGCTCACTTACTCCTGGGTGTTCTTAGGATGCTGTAAGAACATACACAGAATATTGACTGGACAGATAGGCCCCACCTTGAGATATCAGTCCGGGGGGTGTTGAGATATCATCCTAGGTTTGTGTCTAATTATTCAAACCTCATTAGCTTGCTGATTGATCTCACTAGAATGGGGACGGGCTAATGCTCAGATCTGTGCCAGAAGGGTACCCTGCTTTAATCCATTTTGTGTGCAGAGCCATATCATGCCAGGCAGAGGACTGGGACCTGTCCTGTCTCAGGTGCTGGAGGGTGAGGATTGCCTGATGTACTGCATCAGTGAGGATCTAATGATCCTTCTATGGTTCGTTACCACACTTGCCCGCAGCAGCTGCACTACATGGGGATCAGTTGTTTTAAACTTGATGAGCTCTGGCCTGGATTAAGTGGTGGGTGTACGTGTCAGGTGGGAGCATGGTTTAACCCTGGAACAAGCCAGAGCGATAACAACTAATGTGCCACAGCTTCGCTTTGTTCTGCCACACTATTTTTTGTTAGAGAAAGTCATTCTTTTATGAAGACATTTTACCAGTGATGAACTGATACCAGTCCAAGCATGAGTACAAAGTACTTCCATATCAAATGCACCTGCTATTGCTTTGCTAGTGTGAGCATCTCGAAATTGCTTTGCATGTAGAACTTTGCATGCATACTTGCTGACATTAAACATGTTGGGAAGAGAACACAAGTTGACCTTATTGCTGTTCCTGTAGTTCATGTTCATGGTGGGGCTTTTTTTGCATAATTTGCATCATCGTCCGCAATCGTACTGGAACAGATTTATGAGTAGTAGCATATAAGCACTGAACTGGACTGACACTGGTACTGGTATTGGTGCATCCCTACTTTTACAAAATAGAAAATCGACATTTGCCACTGTGTCACAAGCTATGACCTTGTACCTCTGTGTACCTCAAGATCTGTACCCATGTGTGTATTGACATATATGATACATATTCTCCACCTAAATGTGAAGACATTGACTGCTTGATTAATACTGAGACATCCAATTACAGAACACATTCTTTCTTTATTAAAAAAGTTTTAAAGACGTGACAAAAATGTTTAAAAATATTCACCCATTAGAGCAGCTTGGGGTGGAGAACAGGTCAATGACAGGAGCGGTACTGATGCTGGCTGCTGTGGTCGACACCGGAGATGTGTCTGTAGTGGCGAATGAGGGCCTCTTAGAGAGCTCTTTCAACCTCTGTTCCTGGGGAGGCACACATCAGGCCAGGCACATGTTAAAATGTCAAAAACTGTGCTAAAATTAAAAGTGTGGCATACTGAACAAAACATATACTTCATTGTCTTAAAGACACTTTAATAAAGTCTTATGGTTGAAGTTAATGCTGACAAAATCATTTCAATTCATGAGACATTATTTCTACTAAGGTTTTATTTGCTATTCTATTTATCATTCAATTATCTTCAGCAGACACTTGATACTCTTTCTGGCTGGAGGCAAGGCTATGGCTCTAGTCTATATGCCCAAATATGCCCTAGTCTATTGACTAGTCCACTCATTCAAACACTCATATATAATGTTTATATATTACATAACAATTATAACACATAAAGGAAGATTTATTACTTTAATGTCACCCCTGTATATTTAACTAGGTTCTGATTAGTCACCTTCAATGCTTTGAGACGTGCCTGCTCTTCCTCCAGCGCTGCCTGTTTTTCTCTCTCGTCTACTTTGGTGAAAGACATGCCAGTGTTGGCGAGGGACGATACCGCGTTGGACAGTGTGCTTGCCCTGTGAATCCCAAAAACACAATGTTACATTACTGAATTTTTTAGCTTTCTGGATATAACGATCTGCAACTACACAACTTCTCAACTACAATGAATAATATTAGGCAACTTGCTACCTCAATCACGTCTGCATAAACAAGCATATTTTGTTCTTAACTTATGAGTTGCATAATACTTATATTTGCAATGATGTTTATACACTACTATTTGCACTTCTGTTACTGTAGATGCTAAACTGCATTTTGTGGCGGAGTATCTGTACTATGCAATGACACTAGTCTATTCTGGTAAAATTCGCAGGATTATGAATGAGAGAATTCATAAAAGCTGGTTCTTATGAAGAGTTAAAAAATAGTTAATAAAGCATGCTGATTCTGAAAAAACATGCCTGCGGAGCCTACCTGCTGGCCGCGGTAGAATCCTTGACCTTTTTGCCCTCCAAAGAGGCCAGGTGCTGCTCCAAAGCATCCAGGAGACTGCTGGGAGCCTGAGGCAAAGCAAGCAATTATTCAGTTCAGCCATGTGCTCAGGTAACACAAACCAGACAAGACATGTCAGTAACAAAAAAAAAAAAAACAGTGAAATCAACTATTAAAAAAAAAACGTAGCAGAAAACAAGTGCAGAAAAGGTGAGGAAAAAAGTACTTACACATACTGTAAACTGAAGGTAGACAGGAAGTGGAAACATAAGAATAGATACAGAATATAAAGGTGGTATTGATCAGAGATAATTGTTTTGCACTTCAAAACAGCTAATTTATATACTGTTTAGTGTTAGTTTTATTTATAATCAGGTCCATAACATAATAATGTAATTTTAAAGTATTAAAGTGTTGATTGGGCTCAGTTTATAGAGACTGATTTCACTGTTATAACTGCACACTGGCTGCTTTTACACCATAATGTAAGGAACAAATATTTTTCATAGAGTCATTTTCCAATCACCAATGATTCCCTGTGCTCAAAACACCTTTATTTGCTGTAGTGGAAAGTTTAGAAAAGCAAAGTGAAGATTGTTTCAATTACATGCGTATCTTTAGGAAGATTCATGCATTTTTTTTTCCTTCATTCCTTTCACTCAGTGAAGAAAACTATAATAAGGGGGTTTAAAGAATAACAAGGTCAGTTTCTAATAGAGCAAAATAAAGTTACTGCAGGGGAAAATAGCAGAAATGAATTAAGAGTTTGGGCACCCTGATCAAGATGTTCTCTGAGGAGCTAGTGCACAACAGAAACGTGTGATTTTACCTGAGAGAGATCGGGAATGTCCCCTCGGTCTATCCCCACCTGCTGTCAAAGGACAAAGGCATGTGTGTTACAACAGAGCTCAACTTTTACACGTTTTCATCAATACTACAGCAAGAGAAAGTCACCTCTGCCACTTTGAGGAACTCAGAGATACGGGTCATTCTAGTGAGGAATTTCTTGTAAATGTCCAGTCCTTCTTTGCATTGAATCTTCTTCATGTCAAAATACTTCTCTGTGGATGGAAACAGTGTTTTTGTTACATTTCATAAAATATAACTGTTGAAACAATGGAAAGCTCTTAACAAATAATAGATTAGCCCTCCGGGGTGGCTTAGTAGTTAGCACTGTCGCCTTGCACCTCTGGGGTCCGGGTTTGATTCCTGGCCAGGTTCAATTTCCACCTCTGTGTGCATGTGGATGTTCCCTTGTGCTTGATGGGTTTCCTCCGGGTACTCCGGTTTCCTCCCACAGTCCAAAGACATGAAGTTTAGGCTAATTAGCGTTCCCAAATTGTCAAATGAATGAATGTGTGTGTGTGTGTGTGTGTGTGTGTGTGTGTGTGTGTGTGTCTGTGTGCCCTGCGATGGACTGGCACCCTGTCCACCCCTCCTCATACCCAAAGATTCCTGAGATAGGCTCCAGGTCCCCCCTGCAACCTTATATAAAGGATTAAGCGATATAGATTAGCTCCCCTAAGTCTTCTCTTAGTACTCAGAAATTGCTTAGAAGTAACTGACTCATTTCTCAGAAACTGTCCATAAATATGTATCCTCTTACCAACTGCGAACATCACAAAAATCTGCCTGACTGAGAAGTGTATTTTAATAACTTGTTGCTCGGTAAGCTGCTTACAATAGCATTACACCCAGAGAGGGTTCCAAACAACAGTAACAGCAACAACAATACTATCTATACAAATGAAAAAAAGGTTTTGTCAGAACTCATCCTTTCAATTATACCTTTACATTTCATACATTGGAGCATGCGAAACCAGTCCTGGTAAAATTTCTGTCTGTATGTCTGGATCTTTGAATGTCTGTCCAGCTGAATTTGTCCCTGCATCAAGCAAAACTGGCTCGACAGAATTTAATGAAACTTTGCCAGTCCTTCAGCATTTGCCTGAAGTTAAATCTGTGCCATGGATTAAATAAAACTGTTGAATAGAAGGGATGTTAATATCAGTTTTGTGCTGGATGACCTCACAGCAGCCATAGTTTTTTAAGATGAATACAGCGTTTTTGCCCTCAATGTGGGTGTGGCTATACGCGTCACTCAACAGAACCGATCACTGCAACAGGTTACCATAAATACAGAGTATGAGGAAATCACAGAAACAACCGTAATGCCCCTACAAACAACTGTAATGCGCTGAAAAAATACCCAAACTAAGCCCAGGGCTATGCACGCAAGTAAAAATGTTAAGTAAAAGTAATGTTATTAATAGTCATGTGCCAGATGTAATAATCTACTTTAAACTAGGGGTGCTCCGATCAGGATTTTTTGGGGCCGATCACCCATCTCCGATCACTAGAAGCTGTATCGGTCGATACCGATCACCGATTACAGGGTCTACTTGAAGCCTTATCATGTAGCATTATTTGTTAAACTATATCAAACAACAATGTAAATTAAGTATTGAAATTACAAGAAGGGGAATATCATGAATTGACAAATGTATTTATTGGCAAGCATCATGTGCAACACGTCAACTTAAAACATAGCAGCCTGTTCTTGGTTAGTAATTGGGAACAGCTTAGAGCTTGACAAATACAATTTTCCTGTAGATTGTATAAAATTAAAAAAATAAAAACAGACAAGTAGGGCATGAGTCGCCGGAAGTCCTGCAAGGACCGCAAGCATCCGCGAGGACCGGCAAAAAAAATAACGTTAAATTTTTCATGTTTAAAAAATTAGCCGTTTATTTCTTCGCGCAGAAAGATGGAAACGTAATCACAGCGCCAAAACTCGCGGTGAATCATGATGAAGCGTACTTACGGCTACTGAGCGAAACCGCGTAGGTGAGAGAGGGGAATTACCCACAGCTGAGTGAGTGGCAGCGCGTGAGTTGCTGAACTCTCCCGCTCTCTTAGCGCGAGCCAACTTTGAAAACTGCTCGTGTTCCTTTATGTGACTAACCTTCAAATGTCTGATGAGGTTTGTGGTGTTAAAATGCTTTGGGTGCTTCCGCTTCGTGGAATTGGCTTGTTACACAGGTTGCAGATTGCTAATGTATTGTCTTTTTCACACAACACGTAGAATTGCCAGACCGGTGAAACCATTTTAGCAGCGCGCAAAAAAAAAAAAAATGTCTGGCGTCATCTGATCGGCTTTTCTATATCGGCCATTATAGAGACTGCCGATCAAACTTCCCAAAGCTATTATCAGCCGATTATGATCGGCGACCAATCAATCGGAGCACCCCTACTTTAAACAGTGAGTCTATTTGGCTGATGACAAAAGAAGAAGTACAACTTGGCAGACATGTATGCAGGCTTCAACCTGAAATAATATTATCACTGATTATTTTAAAGCTGATCATCTTATTTTTAGCTTTAACCTTTTAATTATTTGTAAAAACTCGTCAACAACAGGTACCAATGCTAGTATTTCTATATTGATACTCCATGTTTGATGGGATCCCCTTGGGTTTTCTCCCATAGTCATGCAGATGTTAACCAGAGATCCTACCACGGTCATAAACACCACTGGGCGTTCAACGTCCATAGTTGGAGTTCCTAGATGGAAATATCATCTTGCTATGTTGGGAGGTGTAATGCCTCTAAGTAGAAGTTTATATATATATATATATATATATATATATATATATATATATATATATGTATGTATGTATGTATGTATGTATATATACACACACACGTGGACAAAATTGTTGGTACCCTTCGGTCAATGAAAGAAAAACTCACAATGGTCACATAAATAACTTTAATCTGACAAAAGTAATAATTTTAAAAAATTCTATGAATGTTAACCAATGAAAGTCAGACATTGCTTTTCAACCATGCTTCAACAGAATTATTTAAAAAAATAAACTCATGGAACAGGCCTGGACAAAAATGATGGTACCCCTAGAAAATACTGAAAATAATGTGACCAAAGGGACATGTTAATTCAAGGTGTGTCCACTAATTAGCATCACAGGTGTCTACAATCTTGTAATCAGTCAGTGGGCCTATATATAGGGCTCCAGGTAGTCACTGTGTTGTTTGGTGACATGGTATGTACCACACTCAACATGGACCAGAGGAAGCGAAGGAAAGAGTTGTCTCAGGAGATTCGAAAGAAAATTATAGACAAGCATGTTAAAGGTAAAGGCTATAAGACCATTTCCAAGCAGCTAGATGTTCCTGTGACTACAGTTGCACATATTATTCAGAAATTTAAGATCCATGGGACTGTAGCCAACCTCCCTGGACGTGGCCGCACGAGGAAAATTCATGACAAATCAAAGAGACGGATAATCCCAATGGTAACAAAAGAGCCCAGAAAGACTTCTAAAGAGATCCAAGGTGAACTTCATGCTCAAGGAACATCAGTGTCGGATCGCACCATCCGTCGTTGTTTGAGCCAAAGTGGACTACATGGGACACCAAGGAGGACACCATTGTTGAAAACAAATCAGAAAAAAGCCAGACTGGAATATGCCAAACTACATGTTGACAAGCCACAAAGCTTCTGGGAGAATGTCCTATGGACAGATGAGACAAAAATGGAACTTTTTGCCAAGGCACATCAGCTCTATGTTCACAGACGGAAAAATTAAGCATATCAAGAAAAGAACACTGTCCCTACTGTGAAACATGGAGGAGGCTCTGTTATGTTCTGGGGCTGCTTTGCTGCATCTGGCACAGGGTGTCTTGAATCTGTGCAGGGTACAATGAAATCTCAAGACTATCAAGGGATTCTAGAGAGAAATGTGCTGGCCAGTGTCAGAAAGCTGGGTCTCAGTCGCAGGTCATGGGTCTTGCAACAGGACAATAACTCAAAACACACAGCTAAAAACACCCAAGAATGGCTAAGAGGAAAACATTGGACTATTCTAAAGTGGCCTTCTATGAGCCCTGACCTCAATCCTATTGAGCATCTTTGGAAGGAGGTGAAACATGCTGTCTGGAAAAGGCACCCTTCAAACCGGAAACAACTGGAGCAGCTTGCTCATGAGGAGTGGGCCAAAATACCTGCAGAGAGGCGCAGAAGTCTCATTGACAGTTACAGGAATCGTTTGATTGCAGTGATTGCCTCAAAAGGTTGTGCAACAAACTATTAAGTTAGGGGTACCATCATTTTTGTCCAGGCCTGTTCCATGAGTTAATTTTTTTTTATAATTCCGTTGAAGCATGGTTGAAAAGCATTCATTGGTTAACATTCATAGAATTCTTATTTATTATGAATTTTGTCAGATTAAAGTTATTTCTGTGACCATTGTGAGTGTTTCTTTCATTGACTGAAGGGTACCAACAATTTTGTCCACGTATGTATGTATGTGTGTGTGTGTATGTATATATATATATATATATATATAATATATATATAAAAGACTTTGGTTAAATGCGATAAGAAGAAAGGAATTTTCTGAGGCGGTCATCAGAAACGCCCACGTTTGTAGTACACATTCTTTTGTATTGTCTATTATAGACATGAATACATTCCTAAATGTTAATCAGAAATTTTGGAACTAGCAGGAATAAGCTTAGGATAAATTAAGATGTACAGTGCCATAACACAGCGGTTTGACCTGAATGATCTTGTCCAAACTTGCAAAAATGCAAAGATTTAAGAGATGAGCTGTAGGTTTGCAGAGAGAGTTATCAAATTCAATAATCAGAATAATTTCGGGTTTAAATGTCTGCTGATTCCACAGTAAGTAATCCTGACAGATACATCATCCAGTGAGAGGTATGGGTCGGCAAATCCGCTCTCACTGGTTAACATTAACTTTTATTAGTAACACCCGTGGCTTTAAGAGAGTGAGCGACCATACTGTTTATATTCAGATAAACTTCTATTTTAACTGACTAGCCAATGTTAATTAACATGTTCTGGGAATTATTTAGCCTCAAGCTAGGCTAAACCCAAAAATATCAGTGTTTACAAACAGGGTCTATAAAAAAGCCTGCTAACAATTTGTCATGTAGCGCTACCATCAGTTCTGTGTCATGCCAACTGTAAAGCATCTTGAGACCATTCTCAGGATGGTGTGTGGTTGCTTCTCAGCCAAGGGAGTAGGCTCACTGATGATTGTACAAAAACATTCTTCGAGCTCCAAACTCCTCCCAACCATCCAAGAACAGTTTGGTGTTGGTCAATGCCTTTTCCAGCATGATGGAGCACCTTGTCATAAGGCAAAAGCGATAACTAAGCGGCTCGTGGAACAAATTTCAAATCAAACTTTTGGGTCCATGACCAGGAAACTACCTGGACCTTAATCCCATTGAGAACTTGTGGTCAATCCTCAAAATGCGGGCAGACAAACAAAGACCCACAAATTCAAAAACTCATCAGTCAGGACTAATTGTATGCCAGGACGAATTGCAGAGATCCTGTAAAGGACAGTAATAACTGCAACTATATTGACTCTTATAAACTATATTGACTGCATAAACGTAACGTAATTGTCAATAAAAGCCTTTGAGACACTTATGAAATGCTTGTAATTAGACTTCAGTATACCACAGTTTCATCTAACTAAAATATCTAAAAACACTGGAACAGACGACTTTGTGAAAATTAATATTTGTGTAATTCCCAAAATTTTTGGCCTTCTCTGTAGATCATGGTAAAGGGTAAAAAAAAAAAAGATTAGGGATGATTAAGCAGTTTTTTAACTGAAGTTTCAACATGGCGAGGTGAACACAATTTTTATAAACTGACTGATTCTAGCTTTTTTTCTAAATGATTTTCTCAAGATTGTCCTGTATCCTCTTTTTTTACAACATGAACCTATGCATGATGCAATGAAACAATGGACATTTCTCCATTACTGACATCTGAAGCACAGAGGAAGAGAAAATATTCTCAATATGCTAACCATTTAATCATACTTAAGTTTAACCTAAGAAAATAAGTGAGTACGCTTAAAATAAATGCTAATACAAATGTTTATGGTTTCGGTCTGAATTTGTGTCCTATTTGAGCATTTATTGCAAAGCACAAAACTCTACTACAACAACATGAATGTTACACTGTGATACATATGTTGTGTTTTCAACTGGTCCTGATAAGTAGATGCCACAGAGGAACATCCGAATCACAATGCAGCTTGGCACAGGTTTTACGCAGGTCTTTCCTGACACAACCCTCCCATTTTTCTCCTGACTTGGTACTAAGGATGCTCCAGGATCCAGTGGCTGGTTTTTGGGACGTTGACTAGAATTTGAACATAGGCATCCCGGGTGGCAGCTAAAACATGATTTATGCACATGATTCCTGCATTAAGTTTATGCTTCCTTGTATCAGGTGTAGCCTGACATGCACCTCACCAGAAACGTAAAAACATGTTGTGATTGATTCCCCAGACAGCAGCTTCTTCTTCTACACATTTTTGTGGCACAGAAACTACCAACTAGTGGTTTGGCATTGTAATTGCAGATCGACACAGACACACCAGCACACAAGTTTAAATGCTCGCACTGCTTAGGCAGTAAAAAATCAGCCTTAAGAATCCTACCACGGAGTCACCAAAGCCCTTTAGATACTGCTACAGTAATTGCAACAATTTAAAATAATGTCTAAAGGAACTTGGGGTATTTGTCATAACTATTTTCATTAAGCATTGTCTAAGGTAGGGCTGTTTAATTCCAGCACAGTTTGGGGATTTTTCTGCTCTACCTCAGCTGATTCAGCTTATCTGTTAATTGCCATGTTCAATGGGTGTGATTCAAAGTTGACTAATAATAACAAACTGTCCAGAACACTGGCTTCACAGGCCTGGATTTGAACAGCCATGGTCTAAGGAACTTAAGACAGCTCAACAAGAATATAAAAAATCTACAAATTCAGAGGAAAATAGTATACTTTTGCAACCCTATTACGAAATAATATTCTATATCCCGAATAATTGTGTTTAATTAATGATATTGTTATTAAATCCTACTACTACTAATAATAAAAATGATAAGAATGATAATAAGAATGACAATAATAATAAAACGAAGAAGTTATTATAAAGCACACCATGAACTAGAGCTACAAACTCTTTTGTGAACATGCATGAAAATATTATTCATTCGTCCTCGCATATGTGGATGTGTGGCATGCTTTACCTAGCAGGTTGATGATCCCTTCGTTGTAAGCGGCAAAAAGCCTGATTGAGTCTTTGAAGAGGAGCATGAAGGCTGCATTAATGACCCCGTTGGTGAGCTCATTGGCATTGACCTGAACATAGAAGAATAATTTGATTTTCCTCGCAGAAAGATTTACTGCTAAACAGTAATTCTGTGTCAACTTAAGAAAAAGAACTGATGAATAGTAATTCCATCAGGTCTACATCTACACCAGAATATGATTTAGGATCGTGCAAAAGCTTACATTAAAGTCTAATAGGGCATCCATCTGGTTCTGGATAATCGGGATGGTTTTAAGAAGCTTCTCTGTATTCATGGTTCTCATTACTCCGTCAACCCTAAAGGAAAACATTATGAAGCATTATTTCAGTGGTTTGTCCTAAAAATTAGGTCATCACTGTAAGTGATTTAGTACAAAATACAAAATTTAGTACATAATATTCATCACAACGGCACTCCCACTTGTGAGATATTGCTTAATTATCCTCATGTATAGTATTTCTATATATTTTTAATATTCTACATATTTCTATATGATCAAAAAAAGCACATATATATTTTATGAAATGTCTTACCCACGCTTTACTTTTGTAAAATCAAAAGCCACCTGTCGATATGACACTGCTTTTTCATTCAGATATCGGCTGTACCGTCGAATAAATGTTGACATGTCATAACCTGAAACAAAAGATCTAATCAATACACTTTATATACACTTTAAAATGAATTCCAGGAACTTTCACGCATTGTACCTTGTAGTCCACTTTTGTCCAAAAAGTTACTGAGGTTGAATAAAGTATTCCTGGAGGCCAGATACTGCACAAAACGCTGCAAAACACCAAACATAATAGTGTGCCTTAGTATATAAAAATGTATATGCATAACGCTGAATATTAGAAATGGTTGCCATCAGCACTGACCTCATTGCCGTAAACCATTAGGTGGTGTGTTGTGATGAGAGATTTGAAGACGACCACCCAGCTGGTGTTGGTGGTCCTCTCGAACAGCGAGTCAGCCAGCTGAGGGATGTTCACGTTCATCTCGTTGGTACAGTGGATCAAATCTAGAAAGAAGACAAATCAATGCATGAGTCACTAAGAGGTTTTTTACTCTGTAAACCAAAGAACCACACGTTGGTGGGCTCATAGTTTGGAACCACATAGAGTAGCCTTAAGTTACTTACAGTTTAAGCAAGGAATCAAATAAGCAATACTAAAGATGTTTCATGACAGGGGATTAATATTTATTCAATGCAATGGTAAAATGCATGTAGAATTTTCATAGTTCTCCTCTTGAACTTTGTCAATCAATTATCATGATCGGCTTAGTATCATGATAATGTAGTGGTCCGTGTTGATTCCCATCCTTACATGATATAAATCACATATTTTCTTTATTTACTTTTTATATTATCAATAAAAATTATAATTAGGCAGTAGTGATGCCACAGTTTAGCTTTTTGACACCAGTACCTTCATAATCTTTTTAATTTTTTAATCCTTTTTTCTTTAAGCCAGAGCCACTACTCATCTGTAGTTGAAAAATATGGTTAAAAAATTATGGCGAAATACGGTATTCTTTTTTTAGAGCTGAGGGTTGATTATTTTAAGAGATACGGTACCTAGAAAACAATCTGGTGAGTAGATATACCTAGCACAAGGTAATCTCATACTGTTAGATTATTTTCAATATCAATCTGTCTTTGATAGAAAGAATAGAGCATGATATATTGCAAATCATAAGTTTTTTATTAATATTTTGTTTGCAGAAAAGAATAACTATAGAAGACTTTTATTTAAAGCAGCTTGCTGTAGTTGTTAGTATATGCTATAAAAAGTAAATAAATCCTTTAGCCATACTGTATGCTAACTCTGAATCCTGCTCTGTACACTAATATAATCTTTGTAGAAGATTACATTCTTGCCCATGTCATGCATTTTTAGACGCTTTCTTACTGACTCATTTACTATAGAGCTCCGGTGATCTGTGATTCAGAGTAGACAGAGTAGCTTCAGGTGGCTTTAACAGGAAAAAATTTGTTTAGCCGAGAGTAAGAAAAGACATATTTTAACCTTTTTTGTGTCTGACTTTCTTAAGAAATAAAAGAATAACAAATGTGTAGTGAATGTGCCAATTTAAAAACAAATTTACCTCACTTTAAAACTGTGTATGCACAGTGATGATGCTGTTTTTAGGGCTTCATCTTTCTTGTATATTCTATAAACAAAATATCTCATTCATATTTCACTTTAGACCAACGTTATTTCTATGCCCATATCATATCCAGGTTCTAAACATGAGAAAAAAGTCTGCTGCTTTCTCTACTATTGCTCGTGACTCACTTAAAGCTTTCCGAAGCTCATACTACACACTCAGTTTTTTGTCACAATGACAAATGACAGATTCATATTAAACTGACCCTATAAGACATTCACATAGTAACTATTAGGCAATATAATGTACTGTAGCACAGCGAGCAATAACACAGCGAGAGAGTTGAAAGGTTTACTTCAAATTCAAAAGACTAAATACCAAAAGGACAAGCAATCACTAACGAGAGAGGATCAGGAAAACAATAAATTAAAATATAAGTAATCATAATCCAGAATATTGAAATACAATCAAATAAAGTTTAAGGCTCAAAACTGAGACTTTTCAAATATACACTGAAAATAATGCTAGCACCTGCAATGAGTAAATAAATGAAGGTGTAATGTGAAACAGGTGACCCAGAGGTGGACTTGTATTCAGGTAACAGGGATCTTTGTGGTGTGAGACTGTCACAGTTACACATTAAAGGCAGCATCGGAATGAACAATTTCAGCTCTTTTTTAAATAAAGCTGAAAAACAACAATCACTTCATGGCAAATCTTCTGCGTTAAACTGCTCGTATGAGGCTGATATTCAGCAAACGTCTTTGTGGTTTAGTAATCGAGGAAGTCTGACTTCTGATAATATGTCTGCCAGGACGGGTTTCAAACTGCTGCCAACTTTGATTCATGCTCTGCTGTCTCAGAGGACAAGCAATCCTTCACCATACATGGCTTATAGCTACTAAAATAGACCAAAACAAACTATGTTGTACAGTAATAGATCTTTTACAGGAATTAAGAAACACAAAAATAGTACAGACAGCACTGGACAAAACAAGACCTGAACCATCTGAGTAGTCCAGCAATTAAAGAAATGCTTTGAAGGAGAGGGATGATAGTTTAAAAACAGGTTGGAAAATCCCTGAAGTTTCCTTGAGTGCAGTAACTTTGACCAATATACACTGTCCACCACCACAAAACTCACACAACCTTAACACAACCAGCCATAACATTATGACCACCCCGCTAGTATTGAGGAGATCCTCCTTTTAGGTTGCCCAAAACAGCCATGTCCTGTCGAGGCATGGACTCCGCTAGACCTCTGTAGGTGTGCTGTGGTGTCTGGCACCAAGCCGTCAGTAAATGATCCGATTTGTTCTTCCAACACATCCTACAGGTCCCCGATTGGATTGTGACGTGGAGAATTTGGAGGCCAAGTCAACACCTCAAACTTGTTTTGTTCCTCAAACCATTCTTCAACCATTTTTGCAGACTGTCTGGGCACATTATCCTCCTGAAAGAAGCCAATGGGAATAGTGTTTCCATGAAAGGGTGTAAGTAACAATGTAATAATCACACTTCCTTGACTGGTTCACCTGCTTCCCATAGTGCATTCTAGTGCCATCTCTTCCCCAGGTAAGCAATGCATACACAACCAGCCATCTACATGATGTAAAAGAAAACTTGATTTATCACACCAGGCCAACTTCTTCCATTTCTTTGTGGTCCAGTTCTAATGCTCACGTGCCTATTTATAGGTGCTTTCTGTGGTGGAAAAGGGTCAGAATGGACAATCTGACAGGTCTGCGACTACACAGTCCCATACGCCACAAACTATGATGCACTGTGTGTTCTGACATCTTTCAAGTTTCTAGTTCTTTCTAGAACCACCATTAACTTTCTTCAGTAATTTGAGATACAGTAGCTCTTCTATTGAAGTGGACTACACGGGTTGGCCTTCACTTCCCACGTGCATCAAACAGCCTTGGCTGCCCATGATCCTGGCACTGTTTTCCTTCCTTGGATCGCTTTTGGGAGGTCTTACCCCTGGCAGACAAGGAACATCCCATATGAGCTGCAGTTTGGGAGTTGCTTCTACTAAGTTGTCTAGCATCACAATTTGGACCTCGTCAAAGTCATCCCAATCAACTTCAAGGACAAAATGTTCAGCTGCTGCCTAATATACCCCCACCCACTTTCAGGGGCCATTGTAATGAGTTCAACGTTCTTCACTTCGCCTGCCAGCAGTTAATGTTATGGCTGATCGAGTTAAGTCACATATATGTATTTATACCTGCAATGCAACTAAGACTTTTGGAAATTGCTTGGTTATTTCCAGCCATCATGAGCAGGCTTATCCCTGAGACCAAATAAGTCATAGCTATTTCTACTCCTGTGAACCACATGCTTTGAATGGTTTTGCATTGCACATGGCTTCAAACTCCATACATGGGCTGGATCATATTTATTATATAAGTATATAAAACTTGGAGCAATAGAACCTTAAAAATGGCTTGTCTTTCTGAACTTTTTGATTCTTTAAGATTTTTTTTCATGCATGAAATCCAATACATAAAATGTTATTCGGGCGTGTAAAGGTAATAGTAAAGGTAACGGTAATGAATTAAAAAAGTTATAATTTTGTTTCAAAATGCACATGAACAACATAATGCACAAAATACTGCTTATCCTGTACAGGGTCGCTGGAAGCCTTGGTCAGGGTGCCAACCCATCTCACGGCACACATTCGCACACACACTCCTGGCAATTTGGAAACACCAATTAGCCTAATCCCAGATTACCACTACTAATTGATTCAACGTTATGCAAAATATATGAAATCACACTCACTATCTTTCAAACTGTTGTCCTATACGAATTCAGTTTTGCTTAAGAAAAATGTTTGCATCTCTTCTTTGCGGAGGTTTCGTGGGGGGCCTGTAGCCTATCCCAGGAGACTTTGGAAACAATGTGGCGTACAGCCTGGACTGCCATTACAGGTAAGACAGGGCAAAATTTGGGAATGCCAATTAGCCTAATCTGCATTTTTCACTGGTGGAGGAAACCAGAGTACCCGGGGGAAACCCATCCAGCACCAGGAGAACATACACACAGACCTGAATAGGGAATCGAATCCTGGACCCTGAATGTACAAGGCCACAGTGCTAACCACTAGAAGTTAAACACATGAGTTAAACACTTAGCCGTTAAAATGTTGAAGCGTAAGTGTGAAATTCAGTGGCACCTTGGCATACAAGCGCAAATTTGCAAATTTTCGCCTTATGACTTAAAATACATCAGGTTGCGCGTACTTTCGGTAACCAATAAAAATTTGTCTCCGTCAGTGGAAAGCCAAGCAAAGCAAGTTTACATATTTTTGTGATGTTTTTTTTCTTTCTTTTTTCATTTTGTGCAAGATTTAGTAAAGACATAGCACCATGGATCCCAAGAATGTTAGCAAGAAAAAATAGCTTTGTTTTTAAAGCAGCCAGTGCCAAGGGAAGTCATAAGTTACGGTTAAGTACGATTTAATGTCTATTTATTTAATATTTTACTTAATTTACATGTATTTTCTAAATGTTTTGATTGTTGTTATATAAAGAAATATAATTATAGTGTTGGAAATTGGTGATTTGGGTAATATTTAAGTGTGGCTGGAACAGATTATATCCATTATTATTTTCATGGGAAAATGCGTTTCGCACTACAAAATTTCGACTCAGGAACTCGCCTCGGAATTAAATTTGGATGCCGAGGTACTTCTGTAAGGGTACGAGTTAAAATCCCAGCCAATGTTGAGCCCTTGAGAAAAACTTAAAACTGCTTCACACTTGTGTTTTCCTGGATCTCTATTGAAAAACATAAAAATCTCTCTGCTGAATGAATAAATAGTCTGCTAAAAAGGATCATCTCTGGGATGTACAGGACAGAGATGGGATTGCAAAACATTCTAAAGGATATTGCACAAACTATCCAGAAATCACATCAGCATCACTTTAACACTGAAGTGACAGCAAAAACACAATTTTCTCAGGTGATTGCGTAATTTGTGTTGAGTTACGATGAATGGAAAGCATGGTAGAGTACTACCTGAGACTAATGTAACCCGGCTCTCTGAACAGATGTGAAGCTGATTCCGTTTCCTGCCGCTGCAATGTAAAACCCTCAAGAGATTATTTTCATCTTTGTCTACACAGGCTACACCTGGGCCTACATCAATATCATACGTGCAAATATATAGCCCTAGATTTAGGCAAGAAATCTTATTTCATTCAAAATAACTTGTGCGAAAAATCAATGTTTAACTTATTTATAACTATTATAATAACTATTAGCTTAGCTGCCCATTGTCGCTTCTGTTAACGTCGCCATAACAATACAATCCGAAGCGGGAATCTCGAGCATCTTTCCATCTGTACTGCGCCAAAATCTTAACCTGTCAGGTCGATTAAATACTCACAATCCAAGTGTTTCTTTTTAGGACCCATGATTTCGTGTGTGGTCGCCTTGCACACGGTTTTGGACACGGCCGAGCCGGTAACGCTGTGCTGAGCGGCCGTGATCCTGTCCGTAATGCTCTGGCCCGACATCTTCAGCGCGTCGTGGCGGTTAAAGGAGAAAAATGTCGGATTTTCTTCACAAAAAAAAAAAAAAAAAGAAAAATGACAACACTAATATGTCGTGCTGCGTGTCTGTTTTTAGTCCGTGGTTGGTGAAGAAAAGGGAAAGAAGAAGAAATGAAACAGAGGTAGAGGTATATCAGGCTGAGATGAAACGAAGCCCGGGCTCTGGTACACGCACGCGCCGAGACGAAAAATCCCGAACCGAGGCGAGATTAATATCAGCTAACGTTACTATACCGTTACATTGTTCAATAAACATTTGCCGGTAAGCATTTCACAGCTTCTTTGATTCATCTCTCATCCCTTTCTCTGCCCAAATCCCACTGTCTTTTTCCCCTCCTCCTTTTTCCGCCACCCTGCAGGCGTGTTAAAAGCACCAGAAAGGCGTTCAGTGAAATGGCGGGCCTGTGCGGCTTCCTCCAATATAGGACACTGCGCTACAGGCTGATCCTGGATCAGGCGATGGCTCGATCCCAAACTACTCCTTATTCCCTACATAGACACACTACATTGCGGTGTATTGATGGCCCTCACATCCTATGTAGTTTACTCTACTTCAAGAAGAACGCCAGTTGAGATACTGCCCGTCGTAACTAGGCTCCACACCTAGGCCAGGAAAGAAATCATTAACGCACTTGCTCTGATCGTTCATGAAAAATATAAGACCCAGGCTTTCTTTTAGTCCAGAAAACGTTTCACTTAGCTCCCATAACATAAATTAGACTTGTGGTGTTAATTATGATGGTTTCAAAGTTTCTTTATCGACACTATAAATATGTTAAGACTTTGAATCCTAATAGCTTCCTACCTGTTGCTTCTATAGCTACAAGGCACGTAATTAATGAATATCATTAATAACAACAGCCAACTCAGACCTTGTGTGATTGTGTAATTCTTGCTCAGGTTCCTCTTGACTAAAAACATGCATAAGGGACTTGATTAAACAGTCCTAAGCATCCTGACATAACTCCACGTCCACAAGAGGGCGATGCCTTCCCAGCATGTCATGCTCAAAATTAACTTCCCACGTAGCCCTTTATATAACCTTGTTTATTACATTCGATCAAGTGTATGGATTAGATCACTGGTTAAGATTTTGGGCTTCAAATCAGACTTCAAAACCCTGCACTGATAAGGCATCACCTGTTGGGCCCTTGAGGAAGGCCCTTAACTGCTTAGTTAAAAATCAGATGATAGGGCTCAGCAACCATTTGGACGTTTGATGACTGTTGAAATTATGCCCCTCTGACACATCATGGTTGAAAAACAGTTCCAAAATGAAAGTTGAACAGACGTATTTGACATTATCTGATTCAACAGCTGTCGTCAATGGTCATCAGTCGTCCAAATATTTGCTAGGAGGGTATATATTGAACAACACTTTAAAATTCAAAGTAACAGCTATACATACAACCCCAGATAACTGTAGACATGTACAAACATATCTGAATGTGTTTTAGGAAATGTTCTTTACGATGATCCAGTGGGTAGCTCTGACACAACTCAGCTCATTTGTTCAGAGTTACTGTACTGTGTTCAGTCCATGTGTGAGAAGGTTAATTGTTCAAACCATTGTATAAATAAACATGAACTGAAACAAATGTTTTCCTTGTGTCTGCAGTGGTTTTCTTAGGGTTCTCTGGTTTCTTTCCACTTCCCAAAAATATGCCAGTATGGATTGCCAGTATCTCAATTGCCTAAAAGTCTAAAAGGAACTAGGGGAAGCTGATTTGTGTCTCTGAGAACCCTTTGGAATCCTAAAAACAGAAGATACCCATTGGCTCTCTGGAACTCACAAGCAGTCACAACTGATTCACAATTTTAAATGATTGCAAGTTTTAAATCATTACTAAGGTACAACAGTCACCACGAAAAAAGAAAAAAACTTTTCACCAGGAATGTTCTTACCCTGAATTTCTCTTTTACACAACAGCGTGCATCAACAGTGTGGAAGATTTCTAACTGAGAAAACATCTTGAAATTTATGGTAAGCAGTCTGGAGGTTGTTAGATTTTAATTAACATATTTAAGAGGATTCTCACCATTTTTAGCATCATCAGAGCAAAGGTAACATATTACACATTACTATACAACAATTAGCTCTGTTTGTGTAATCTGATCGGACAAGAGGCAGTCCATGAGTGGTAATAATAGAGTATAACACTACTGGGACATTTAACTTAATGGATCACACTACATCACAGGTGTTCTTCTAATCATCAATTTCACGGACTATCACTCATGAGCATGGGTAAAAGTAGGCTTGTACGGTCTGCAGTACTGGAAATAGACCAGAACCCCTTACAGAAGCCTGCCTCTGAACTCTCCATACGAGCTACATATCCAACTAGCTTCAAACACAAGTCTAAATCCCAAAGTCCTGATTAAGGGCACTACTTGGTGTGTGGAACAAGGGATTCAACCCTAGAAACCCAGAAGTTAGTTGATATATCTGTAGAGGAATAATTGGAAATATCATATGTTTCTCAGGGCTGAACACCACCTCCATGGTTTATTCTCCTCACATTTTGGCTACATAGTACCAGTAAGAATTTAAAACTACTTTTACCCGTGTTAATAACAGTGACTGTCGGTTGCTAATGTGCTGGCAGATCAAAATAACTAGTTAAATAAATAAACAAACCGTAATCTGCTGATAAGAAACGGTGTTTGTGGAACTGTTGTACAAATATCACACTCAAGGTTGTGCTGTTGTATTGAATATCAGCACGGCCTTATGCTTTATGCTTACGACTGCATCACAGGTGTGATGATATTTACGAAAGCACTCCCTCTCAGCATTCTACACCAATGGATAATCTTTTGCTATCATAGCTTTTTAGTTTCTTATCCCTGTTGGTGGTAACATATGGAACGGAATGCTAGAATGCTAATAGCATGTCATGCACTGATATGCTAAGCACATTCTAGCAACCCACCACTTAGCTAAGTGTTTTCCTGACCATTGCCTGTGGTAGAGCCTCCCAAAATATTGTTTTACTCTCTATGTTTTATCCTATTTTCTGTCATATCCCTCTTTCTTCATTATGATTGGCTAATAGAATTTTGTCTGACCTATGACTGGTTAAATGCTTTACTACGTGTGAAATGCTGAGCCAATCAGGGCCACTTCCTCAGCCAAAGAAAGAAAACACAGGTGGGAGAGAGTTGATTAATCAGTAGCGGAAACAAAATTTTCCTCTGGAAACTCATCACGTCGACTAATGTTAGCACATGGGGCAAACGCGCAGTAAGAATACGTTTCTTACGATAAGAGAGAAACAAATGGGAGCCTCTCGCAGCTGAGGGTCTAGAGAGAGCTGAATGGCCTAGTTCTCTCAGCGGGGTGGGATGGCCCTACAGCCAATCGTGGGCGTCTGTGAGCTCATGCAAGATGAAGGAGCAGATAGCGATGTCCTCCAAGTGTGTTGCGCCACCCCCAATGGTGCATGAGCGAGCAGGTCGAAAAAATTGTGGTCGGTTGGCGTCACGTGGTTCGGAGGAAACATGTAATAGTCTTCGGCCCTCCCAGACTGACTGGTAGTAGTAGCCTTAATGTGGAGCCCCCTACTGACTAGGATGAATTGGACACGACTAAATTACGGAGAAAAAACTAAACAAATGGGTGTTTACCTGGCAAATTTTTATCTATTTACATATTACCTCTTAATCAGATTATAAAATGTTTTAATAGGTAATTTCTACTGATTAATCAGATTATTAAATGCGTACACCCCACCTTTCCAATAAAAAATGAATTCTGAAAATAAATTCCATCAGACTGTTCAGATTGATTGTTTTTAAGTGAAGCTGTTTTATTCTGGTTGGGCTATTATTCTGATTATTATTGGAATATTAAGGTCCATTTACCTGTAAACACACCTAGTGTACAGATTCACAAGTTTGAATGTGCTAGCACTGCATCCACTGGCATTCAGTACCATCATCTGCATAAAATCACAAACACAGGAGGGTATTACATGCAGGTATACTGTAATATTTTTTTTTACAATGTGCAGTGTTACTAACTCTGATGTGGTTGTCTGTATCTCATTGTGATATACACAGACATGTCATTGTGCATAGTCAGAGTAATGGTGGCTGCGTGGATAGCTGCAGTACCTGTGAAAGCCGAGCCAAAGTACAAGTACACAACTAGACTACGACACCCAAAGAACCTCAGAAAAAAAGGAAAACACTAGATAAACTTTAAGGTAATGTGGGGACGCACACAGACAGAGACACAGAGCTTTTATTATAATGTTGATCCCACAGTGGTTTAGAATTTGAGTGGCATTGTAGGCTTTAGGTGTGATGCTGTATGCAAAAGGTTCTACAGATGATTAGGTCTGTTTAAATATTGAGGGATAATTGAGATTTCTTTCATTTGTACAGATTTCACAAGTAGGTGTATTTAAGTGCAAGCTAAATTTATTGAAAATCAATCAAACTGAGACAAGAAAAAGGCAGACAGAATAGGAAAACAAAGACAAGACATAACTTGTGAAAATATACAGTAACTACCGCCTAACAACATGACAATGCTGATCTACTGTAGATGACAGAACAAAAGAAAAAGATCAAAATATGTGAAGTGGATAGTGGACAGTGGACAGCAAGTCAACCACAACACAGCGTACTGTCCCACAATCTAGTTTTAACAAAGTATACCAGTCTATGAGCCAATCATGCTCATAGATGACAGAACAAAAGAACCCAGCACAGCTTTACAAGCCAACCACAACACAGTGCACAGCTCCACAAGCCAGTCCCACACAGTGCACAGCTCCACAGTCACACCAAATCCTATTAGTCTTTGTCCAAATTCTGCTGTTATTTTCTGCTGTCATTCTGCTTTCATGCAAACATAACTGCTAGAGTCTTCATTCAAGCAATACTGTTAGTTTATTTCCAAACACTGAAGTTAAAATATCTTTGTTAAAGCTTCTATCCTGCACTGAAGTTACTCTCTATGCACTTCTACACTGTCGTCAATGAAGACCTAAAGCTGATTGACATTACAGAAGACTTCAATAACAGTATGGTAATGAGACCCTTATTTTTAATATATATTTTTATTTATATTTACTAGTGATCAATAGCAGTGGCACACTTTGGCAACAAAAAAAACCCTATATGTTTCATCCCTAGAGTTACCCCTTTTCCATTAGAAACAAGAGTTTGAAGCAAGCATCCGGCTCAATTTATCTGGCAAATAAGTGGCCTGACGTAGAACATGAACCAGAGGCCCAATACGTCAAAGTCAGCTGCTTGCCCTTCCATCCTTTCCTGATAGACAGTACAAGAGAAAAGCCAGTTTAGTCCCCCTCAGTGACTGATGAAAACATAATTCCCTGATTTCGCCCCCTGCTGAGAGCAGACATTAGTGCCTGATGACAGAAGCAGATCAAGGTATGAGGATATGAGTGGGAAATTGTAAAAGAGTTTCATGTTTCCAGGCCTGTGAAAAGATTTGTTCAAGGCACTCCAATTTGATGCATTTTCCCATGTTGTGCAGGGCAGCTCAAATTGTCGAGGAGTTCTGATAATGACTCCGTATCTTGGCCGCAAGCAGGCTGCTGGCTTGCAGATGCCATCTTCTTGAAGCTATTTGCTGTAGCCATTCACTCGCAGGCAGCAGGGCAGAGAACATGGAGCTCTGCTAAATTCATCTGTTTTAGTGGATTTCAGTAAGTGTCTCAAACACAAAATACCACTCTTTTTTATTATCTTGTCTTGAATGACAAGTTTGGACGTGTCCATCTTTCCAGGTGCTGAAATGGAGCTTATATGCCTTTTCCTTTTTTTAATACATGGAACACCTTTGGCTTTTACCCAGTTTAATGGCTACAACTGTGATCCCACCTTCCACAGTAGATTCCCAGGTAAGGAGATATAAACACCTGAGTATGGCGGTTTTTTTCTTTCTGGACCAAGTGCTGCTTTTCAAACTTTGCTGTCCTTTTCCCTTATGTTATCTTTATGTAAAGCTGAGCGGGATATCACTGTGTACTGTGGTGTGCAGACCATCACACTGAAGATCAACTTCTGTCCAGTGCTCTATTCGGGCTACACTGATGCTGACCTTGCTCTGAATGGCCATCACGGTGATGCTCAGTGCCGTGGCTTCATTAACAACAACACATTCCCAACAGCAGTGCTGTTCAGTATCAGCCTTAGCACACTGGAGGCCTGTGGAAACATGTTGGTGGTGAGACATACAGTACTGAATTGTATTACACTAATGTGACTGCTTGGTCAGAACGAGTGCCTAGTATTGGTGTGCTTCAAAAATGTAAAATTTTTAGTGCTACCATTGTGTTGTGTGATGGGTGACTGTTTAAAGTATATATGTTATTACCATTATGTCCTTGTTATAAAAATGCATCTTTTGCCAGGTTTCTGCTGCTCAGGGCAACAATGCTTTTGGGAATATATCTCTGGTTCAGATAGGGAACGTGTCAGGCTACATCGACACTCCTGACCCTCCAACCATCATTAGCTACCTGCCTGGCTTGCTGTATAAATTCAGTTGCAGTTATCCTCTGGAGTACCTGGTTAACAACTCTCAGCTGGCATCGTAAGTCTTCTCCTCTATTCGCCTTTTTAAAATAATTGTTAATCATCAATGAGTTCAACTTAAAGGTGCCAGTAGAAGTGTAGTATTTGTTCACCATGTCGAATAGTTTTAGATCATTTTATATGATTTAAATATTGCATACATTTCGAGCAGTGTTTTTAAACCATTTGAATTACCTTAATGCTCTGTGTTATAAATTTGATTAATCTTGTCTGTACTTTTTCAAGCTCATCAGCAGCAATAGCAGTAAAAGAAAACAATGGCACCTTTGTGAGCACCTTGAGCTTGATTCTATACAATGTGAGTGAAGTTCTAACAGCTTTAAAAGCTTGTGTTAACAATTATGGAATAACCATTAAAATGTATTTGAGCTCTAACTTTTTCTTTCTCAGATTTCTGACTTTAATGTTAAAATTTTAACTGTAATGTTATAATGTTAGACTTCTGACTTGTTTCTCTGAATTCTGACTTTCATCTCAAAATTGTGGATTTTTTTCTCAGAAACTTTTCTCAGAGTTTCTCAAAATTCAGATTTTAATGCGACTTTAATCTCAGAATTCTGACTGTTCCCAGAATATTTCTTCAGTTTGCCCCTTTGACTTATTCAGTTATTTGTCTAAATGCATATTTGTCAGTAACTACTGTACCATGAAGGATGGTATGTTTGGTACGTTGTTGGGATTTGGTGCTCAGTATTTAAACCTTAGATTAAAGTAAAAATGTGAAAACATTTGAGATGCAGAGTTTAGTGAATAAAAATAAATAAATAAATAAAACATTTGTATTAAATGAAATATCAATTAATGAAAATGAAACATTACACACAACAGAAACAGCCTCCTTCTAGTTTTGCTACGTACATGCTTTTTCCATAGGAATTGTTTCCTATATGGGTAAATTACATTTTCTAAATGTTCTTGTATAATTTAATAATCTCTCAGGATTCATCCTTCAGTCAGCAGTTGTCAGTTCCCATGGCTGGTCTGGCTCTGAAGACTAGAGTGTTTGCTGGTGTCAAGGCCACAAATCTAGATAGGAGGTATTTATACTTCATAATATAAGATGAACATTGTCATGAAATGCAATATACAGTACATAGAGTAACATGTCTTAGGTGCATGATTGTTTTTTTCTTGTGAATAACACTTCTTGAAAAAAGTATATTAACATGATAATTACAACATGTATATATTAGTTACATATTTGATATGTTTCAGTTCTCCGATTTAAATAATGTATAGCATATAGTGTATATATTTCATTTTAAAATGTTTAAGGTCAGAGATCTGGTTGGCCTTAGTAACACAAATTGTTGTGTCCTGCCCCCCACCTTCTAGGTGGAACATACTGATGGATTACTGTTACACCACTCCCTCTGGGAATCCCAACGATGAGATACGCTACGATCTTTTCTTCGGGTAATTTCACATTATCTAAAGTGGTGCGTTAAGCGATGCGCATTAACCAGCAGAGAGGTCATTACCTGTTTAAACCAACCACTCACTATACAAATCTCTCACAATGGCCTTTTTACAGAATGCTTTATCTCTGTGTGTGTCTGTGTGTATGTGTGTCTGTGTGTTTGTTCATGCACTCAGTCTGATTCTTAGTTTCATTTCCCTAATAGATGTCACAAAGACCCACAGACCACAGTTTTTGAGAATGGGAAAAGCCAGATGGGCCGCTTTGCCTTTGAAGTTTTCCGGTTTGTGAAACACAAAAACCAGAAGATGTCCACTGTCTTCTTGCACTGTGTCACTAAGTTGTGTCGGGTAGATGATTGTGCACTGTTGATGCCGGTAAATTTAGGATTATTGCAATATGATTTTGACAACTAATTGAGACATCTTGGGCTGAGTGTCATCTTAATGCTTAACGTCTATGTTAAATAATATTGTTTTATCTCAGATTTGTGGAAAAAGAAGAAAGAGGGAGGATGATACAGCTCCTCATGCCTCCACTGAAGATGCTGTTATAACTGCAGGCCCTATAATCACCAGAGGTGGTGAGAGAATATTTCCTCAGTTTGCCCCTACGGCTTATTCAGTTACAGTAGAACCTTGGCTTGCGAGTAACTTGGTCTGTGAGCGTTTTGCAAAATATTAAAATACAAAAAAAGCGTTTTGCTAAATAATAATAATAATAATGTAATAAATTTTAACTTGTTAAACAAGCAAGGTGTTGATATACGAGTACTGTAGTATGTGCAGTATATGCTTTGATTCCAAAGTTTCACATGATCACCTGGGCCAATGATTCCTCTCTTTCTCACACTGTGGGATTGTGGGTAATCGTCTCCCATGCACAGCAGTGCCCATGTGTCACTCGTATAGTCAACATCTGTGCACGCGTTTACTGTTCACTATAACATTGTGATCATGTGTGCGCACTCACGTAAAGTAATTTAATTTAATTTTGTGTCCAAGTGTAGTGACTGCTCTTTAGTAACAGTACTGCAACAACGGTCCCCGGGTAATGTGCTGGTTAATTTGTTTTATTTTTACTCTATATTTTATATTAATTATTTAGATTTGAATATTTTTGGGCTGTGAACTGAATAATCTGGGTTTCCAGAAGTTTGGCCCATAATCTGTTAACTACTAAAACCCCTATCTCACCTACGCGGTTTCGCACAGTGGCCGTAAGTACGGTTCATCATGATTCATTGCGAGTTTTGGCACTGTGATAACGTTTCCATTTTCCCGCACGATGGTCCTCGCAGACCTTGTAGAACTTCGCGGAACGTTGGGCGGTCACTCGCGGCGGCTGACAGTGCCTAACACCGCATCTCACTGCAAGTCAAACAGCATAGGTGAGATAGGGGTATAATAGCAGGAATAACAGAGAGGAGGGGGTATCTGGGGCGGGGCTTGTAGGACGACTTTCACACACACAATAACAGAATCACTGCTGTCTGGCTTACGAATTACATAAATTGTCTGTATAACGGATTACATTTTTGAAAATATAACTAAATAGCTGAGTACTTAAATGGCGGACCTAACGAGTTAGATTACTCGTTACATCAAAAAAGTAATCCAAGTGCTCTGACGCATTACTTTGTAAAGCGTTACACCCAAGGCCACAGAGCTTACCACTACTCCACCGTGCTGCTGGAAAAGGGAGTAGTAAAAAAAAAGGACAATTTACAGTAAAAGCATAATGACCAAACATGTTTGCAGTTAAGGTGCTGCCACCGTAGAGCACGGCATATGGGACATACAGTATATCATCTCGGGTTGGTCTGTTAAAAAGGTTTACTCATTTTCTCAGTTTGATTTTAGAGGCCTTTCAACCAGCCAAAATACCTTATGACAAATATTTTTGCCTTCTAACTGTGCATACTGTATATAGTCCACTTTAGCATAACCTGTTAATTTCTTTTTCTTTTGTAGATGAAACACCAAGCTCCAACTCACAGCTTGGTAAGCTCTTCTCTTTTGTTCACTGTATGTTATTAACATATACCATATTTTGTCCCATGCAACAGCTCTGTTGTCTTCCCCAACAATTTCCAAAACTGCCAGATTTACAAGTACATATTTCCTATGCTAAAACCCATATGGTTTACTCTGATCAGTTTTACAAACTAAAAGTACAGGGAAGAATATTTCTCTGTCAAATCAAACGTATTTCAGTTACAGATCGTAAATTGTTGGTTCCCAAGAACACTGGACTACATTAAGGTATACATTAATGTTGCTGACATCTGGTGAGTTAGGTTGGCTTTCCATTGGAAAAAGAGGGAGCTGATAGCCAAAGACAAATTGGAATGGGGTCCTCTTAAGAGCAGAGTGCTGGAGACTTTTGGATATCGTCTGCCCATGGAAAGAATGATGCACAGGTTTTCCCCAGAAGTCAACTGATCTCATGGTTGGCTTCCTCCACTCGGCCATTGGGTTTGAGGAGGAGGGTTGCTATGATGATAGGAACCCCGAGTCTTTCCATGAATCTTCCCAACTTTGGAAAATAAATTAGCCTCTCTGGTCAATCATAGTGTTCTCTAGGATTAAAAACGCCAGGGAGAGGGAGTAGGTTAAGGAGCTTTGAAAAATAGTCTAGTATTACCATAACGTCTGTGTTGTTCTGAGATATGAAGAGGTCAGCAACAAATTCAATGTGACCATAGGCACTGGATACTTTGGCTTGGGCACATGAAGAGCACAACTATAAATTTGAGAATAAACTTGTTGATGTCTTAGAGCATGTGGGGCCACTAGAATTTACACTGAAATTCTGAGAGTGCCAGGGTATCCAGTGTCAAGAGGTGAGAAGATAGTTATTTCTTGAATGCTGGGCATTGTGCAGGAGCTCTCACCTTTGGTGGGTCCTCTTTCTTCCAATTAATGTCTCAGGTTATAGCCTCGACAAAATGTGCTTGTGGTAGCCTATGCATGGCCACAGGATACATGCCGCCTTTCATTTCCATGAAAAAAGGATTGCCGATGCAAACCTGTCGACAACGTTGAGGGGTAAATAGATACCTGTTTCCAGGCCTTGTTGATGTATTCATCCATGGCCCATGTCTCTGTAGTGGGCAAGTGGTAAATGTGGTTACATAGGACGAGACACATGGCACAGTCATATTTGCTGTATGGTGACACTCATATGGAAAAAAAAACCCAATAGTCTGGAAATTCAGCAAACACTAGAGATTAAACAGGATTTTAAAATCTGAAGAACCAGGAAAAAGATGGTAGACAGTGTAAGAATTACATAATACAATGGATGGATTCTATAAGGAGTCCTTATATACTTTAAGTGTGATTGTGTTTGATTATATTTATGTGTGCTTAATCAAAATGCCAATAAATTTAAACATGATAGAGTTAATGAGTGCTAGGTATTGTACAGTAGTTGTGGGAGGTGTAAGGTGATGTCGAATCAGGTGTTTATGTGACAAGGAACAAAAACTGCAATGCTCTGCTACAAAAAATTTGATTTATTACTTTTTAAATTTAAAACCACTCATGTTTTACTAATAGCTCCATCTAACGACCCCTCCTCATCAATGGACACGGTGACAAGTGCCCTTATTGCTGGGGTGGCAGTGTTGGGCCTGATGAGCCTGAGTTTCTTCATCCTTTCCATCAGACTTCTGCGCAAGTCCAGTCCCACATCTCTGACTGGCATGTTGAACCCCAGCTTCAAGTAAAAGAAACAAGCCTACTGCAAATTGAAATTTGAATCCAGTTGAATCTGCTTTTTGTAAACTTTTTCCACCTGAGTCACTGCCAATTACAAAAATTAAGCACTGACAGGGCCAGAATTCAGATCGTTGTCTGCCATCTATTTTTTTTTCTTCTTATCCTGCTATGTTATTCATTTTACCTTTTTTTATATATGTTTATACTTCATACTACACATATTTGGTTTTGCTTTATAGTTAACACTTACTGCATTGTGTAAAAATGTAGACACAGGCAGCCAAAGTTTTATGTTTATTACCTCACTTAGTTATAATTATGTACCCTTCATCAAAATGAGGAGAATGTAATACGAGGGGAGTCAAACCGGGACTTAATAACATAAAAACAAAACACAGCTATGAGAGTAAAATATGCCATTATTTCTCATTATAATTCTCTGCTGCACAAATGCGCCTACCCTAATGTTTCACTAGTGCTTGGATTCCATCATGGTAGTAAGTTTTCTCCACTGGTATGCCAGAGCCATGATCAGACTACCTGCTTCATGTATAAAAACGCTATATTTATAAATATAAATATTTCTTAGGTATATCAATAATTTCAGTACTTCAGTACTATGTTTAAGAAAAGATATTACATTGTTTAATGGTGTGTGCTGTTGTTTGAGTGGAACATGTGAATTTTTACGGTTAGCGTTTATTTTATACCATACTTTTTGCTCATTTTTTTATGAAGGGTGGCAATAATTCTACATCTGTTTGCATATGTGTATTAATAGCAATATGTTTGTGATGTGAATATGCACTGTATGTACCTGAAACAAACTTAATTAGAAGTAATTCATGCCCTTAGTCAGTGGACATTGCTTAAATGCCATATGCCATTATAACCTGGTTGAGTTTTGTTTGGTTGGTTGTTTATTAATTTTGTAAAAAGTTATTCTGCATTGCAGATTTGTGTACTTGTGCAAATGTATTTCCCATAAACACATTTCATTTGACTAATTTTTGTCTGCAGTCATGCATCAGTAATGAATCAAACTGACAATTATTTTACCATAGCGAAATGGCTTTCAATCCTGGAGGTATTGTACAATAAACAAGATATTTTTACAATTCAAGTGTGGACACAAAGCACTTGTTCTATTTCACACACTATTATGCTCTCAAGTGCATGTGCATTATCATGAAGTCATGAAACAACACTATCACACTATTTTAAGCCTCGATCCACAATACAAAGTTGGAATCCACAGTATCACCTAGTCAGTCTAGACAGAGCTTGATGTGAGGGATGTGGATCTGTGAACACCTGTTTGGCCTAAACTCCCATACTGCCATGGATAACAAAAAGACTAAGTAATCTAAGACTCAGTAATCTGGGCGGCTTAGCAGAGTACAAAAATAGATAATTACTGGTTCCATGTGAGACACTGTAAGTAAAAGTACAAACACTTGTTCTGAACAGCAAGGTCTATGTACTCTGTAGCATCTTTGCCAACGAGTAAGCATAGTCTCAAAAGGCAGCCTTAATGCAAATTAATTTGTACTCGTTATATGTATACTTAACACAACTCGAACCATACGTGCACCATCACATGACACCAGCCCACATCTAAGTAGCATGCAACCAAGGATCACTTTTTTATCTGCAGCCATCTAAAGGACTTATCTGTTGCTCTTTCAGGTCATTCTGATATCCTTGTATTTGTACACACCTTTTATGCCCAGGATCCTCTAGTCCATAAAAATGGACTGCGCTGAAAATCCGATACTTGCTGTCACCCAGTTGCATCATTCTTCCACCAGGTCTGCATATTTTTCTCACTTTCCTTTATTGGCCTCTTCCATTGTCTCTCCCCAATGACCATGTTTTTTGATGTTTTCGAAACCAGCACTATGCCTGATTTTCTCTGGGAAACAGTGAAGTTTCCCAATGCCCACCCTCATTTGTCAGTTATGCACTCTTGCAAAGAGCTCTGCTGCTGCCTTTGGATGAGATTTGGCTTTCTCTTCTGCTCTCACAAAGGCAATTGCCCACTTTGCTGGTTAGAGGCTTGCATTGGTCTCTGCTACTGCAGGTGATTTCTGTAATTGCCTTTAGCAACTGGTCATGTTGGTACAATTGTATTGTAAGTTGATCCTTCACCCTGTCCTTTGAAGGAGCAGCTAAGAAAGCTCTGGTGTCCTTCTTCTAAGACATAAATAATGATTAAACTTTTCTCAGTCTGAAGAGGTTGGTAGGCTTGTTAGGATGTCATAGATAGACTGAATTAAGGACTTGAAACAAAAATATTCATGCTTCTACAACTCAAACCACAAGATCCACAGTTCCCATCTTGTCCATGCATCTTGATGACACATTTATCTATATGTCTTGCATGCAGCTCTTCAAACCCAGCTATCACCTGCTATTGGACCAGTTTCATCTGTCCTTGCCCTACTCAGCCACATGGCACTGTCCTCACTATAACATTCTACAGGGTGATGTCAGTGGTCTTCCCAAGTCTCTTTATAGGCTCTTTATAGGCTTTTCTGTGCCTTGTGCCTCCCATGGAGAAGTAGAAGTGGTCATGTTCCCCCTCTACAGCACAAAGGATCTGGGTTTCTCTGGCTTGAAGCACGACATAATGAGCCTCTGAAAACCACAGCCACAACCTTGTCTTCCTCCTCATGCCCATCTGATTAGCTGTATCAGAACACTGCTATGTTTAAGTCACAGACAGAGGTGTCAACATACTCTTTCTTTAGAAGTTAGTCAGTTTGCCATTGGACAATGATAAAAAATCTGAAAAAATCTTTGTCCTGATTGTCCTGAACTGATACATTGTCTTTTAGTTCTGCTTCTTGTTAAGCTGTACCTGTCCTAACCACACGTACATCAGACTCAGAATCTTCTACAGGTGTTGCAGGAACCTAGGAGAACTTGTGTACACTTTGTAGGTCACATCACTATGTCCAGGGGCTCAACTGCCTCTGGAAGCCGTTAATGTCCTCCTGGATTTCCCCCACCTGGCTCCTTGCTGCTACGATTGAAGGCAGTTCTATCAAGGTTTGGCATTTCTTTTGTGTAGAGTCATACTACTTTCTAAGGGTACTACAGAGTTCTTGCAATGCCTCCTCATTAGCATCCTTAAATGTGATTTTCTCTGCTCTATTCTTCTTTACATGGAACTTTTTCAGCAAACCTTTTAGCTAGAAAGTCTTGCAGCTAATGAGAGAGACATTGTTTAGAGTTCCTGTCAGTATTTCTTTCAATGTTATTTCCAAGATATTATCCACAAATCCTCATGACACACCAATGCCTGTCTGTATTATAATGATTTTAGGGTAATAATTTTGAGTTTGCATTGGACCTGGATTGAAACTTTTAGTGCAGTGTGCTATCTCGTAGTTTCTTTCCTGAACAGTATTTGGGCTCCTCTTTTTTCAGATGAGTGTAAAGCTTTATTCTCACCATTATCCGGATCAGATTATTTTGCCTTCTCATTTGTTGTCAGTGTATTCTTGCACCTTGACCTTAATGAACTTCCACCAAGTTGCACAATACACAATCCCTGGTATTGGAGGAGTGACTAGGCTTTCCTCATTTACTTTTAAGGACTGGACACCATGATTGAAAATATAATTAATGTCCTCCACTGCACCACTGGCTTAGGAGACATACGTAGAGACACAGAAGTCTTTTTGTGACACTCTATCTCATGGGCATATTTGATTCTTCTAGTACTATTACCCCATTATCAGTCAAGTTTTCGGGGTTTCCAAATGGGATAAACACAACAACCTTACCAGCAAAGTAGTGACAGGTGTTATCATTATACAGTGGAACCTTGGATTACGAGCATAATTCGTTCAGGAAGTGGGCTCGTGTTCCAAAACACTCATAAACCAAATCACCATTTCCCATAAGAAATAATGAAAACTCAAATTATTGGTTCCACAGCCCCAAAAAATAAATACCTAAAAACAATTAATACAATCTATAAAATTAAAATAAAACAAATTAATCTGCACTTTACCTTTAAAAAAAGTACAAATAAATCCTGACAGATAAGTGTTTCTGTTGGTGCGCGCAGGCGCCGTGTGTGTGTGTGTGTGTGTGTGTGTGTGGAATTAGCCCCTTCCCTCGCCTTGTTTTACACAGTAACACTCCTCCTCCCTCTCCCCACCTCACTTTTTAAGTTTCACAACAAACACACACACACACACACACACACACACAACGGAAACACCGTTTTAACAGATAAAAAAGAAATCTCTCTGAGACTGGCATGAGCGCATACTAAGGAAATCACTGCTGTAAGGTAAAAAAACAAACAAACAAACAAAAAAAAAACAAATGAACCAGCACCTTCCCTTTGAAAAGAATCACGACAGAGCAGAGTTTCTGTGTGTTTGTGAAGCCGGGGAGGACGTGAAAAAGCGAAAGAGCATCTGTGTGTGTGTGTGTGTGTGTGTGTGTGTGTGTACTAATACTTGCTCGGTTTCAGATTAAAAATCTTTGCCCGGTTTGCGGAACACTCGTAAACCACATTACTCGCAATCCGAGGTTCCACTGTACAAGAAAAAATTTCAGTCCACTTGCTGTAATGGTTCACCAGAGCAAATGAATAGCTTACTCACTCACCATCTATACCGCTTAATCCTGTATTCAGGGGTCTGGAGCCTATCCCAGGAGACTTAGGGCACAAGACGGGGTACATTCACACACTACGGCTAATTTGGGAATGCCAATTAACCTCACCTACATGTCTTTGGACTGTAGGAGGAAACATGAGTACCCGGGGGAAACCCACCAAGCACGGGGAGAACAGAGACGGGAATCGAACCCCACAATGTCCAAACCAAGTTTTTATACTGTTGCAGAAGAAAGTGGTGCAGGTTGAAAAATGGTAGGTTGACATTGGAAGTGTTGATTTGTCCTTGGCAGCTGTCTCTAATAATAAGTATATATAATAAGTATATAGTCACCCTTGATCAAACACTTTGACTTTCTTTGGACCGACCAGATTCCAGCTTCTGACAAAAAGCGCAAAGTTCAAGGCAGGCAGCACAGTCCTTTTAAAACTCATCTACTATCTACTACACATCTCATCTTCTACTCATCTAACTCATCACTACAGCTGTAGTTTATCCAGTTTTAATCGTTTTAATTCAGTCTTTGGCTTCATCAAAAGTCCTTTTATACGCCATTGTACATTATGCGCAGCCATGCTAAATTAAACAAACAGAATCAATCACTAAGGTCGTGTGACATTGATTGAAGACCCAGAATGATTTGACTGAAATACAAAATATTCAGTTCATACAATTTATTCTGCTTTAATTGTGTGCCATCCCATAAAACATCAACACAGTCACAGAAATAGTGAAATCGCCTTGTGGTCATTCCACGGCTTTGGCTTTGGCTTGGACTGAAGGATCAATGAGATCTGTCCAAAATCAGCTCCTTTCCCGGGCAAAATGTTTCCAAGAGCAATGCAGCCGTGGTAAATGGTGCAGCTATTTGGGCTCTCACGAATTCTGATTCTCCTAATTTTATTAAGGCATGATCTGGCTCCCAAGTCTTCACACATTTCCTCCAATTTAAATTACAAATTTAGTTCAATCCAATTGTTCGTGGAAGTGATATCTTCAGCACAGTCCGCAAGCAAATATTTCATTTCCTGTACAGCACCTTTTAATGCAGACAGTCAAGCATTGATGTCGGTTTTATCATACATCAAATGCGTCTTCACGGCCCGTAGACCTAGTTTGATTGTCGATAAGTCATCTCCAAATGTAATGCATAGTTCTGATCATGTTTATATATGTATATCACCAAATTTATGACCTATAAGTAAGACAGTTTCGCGGCATGGCATTGATTGCAGGTGCTGTCTGAAGAACGTTGTGGTCAGCTGGTGGTGGAGACTCATGGAAAGTGAGAGTATAGTCACAATTTGGTGACGATTAGGGAGAAGACACTTTTCTCATTTATGCCTGTTTGAGTAAATGAAGTAGCTCCTTGAGGACTGCATCTTAAAGTGAGAGAAGAGAATAGATTCTGGAGTAGTCAACAGCCTTAGAGGTACAGGCGAACATGCATCAACCATATACTTCATAAATTCACTGTTTAACTCAAGCACATCTATGGTATTTTCACTTTTGGTGCTTTTACTTCTACCGTATGAGTGGCATTGTATGTGCATAGACGTTTCCCTTTCAATTACCTGCTCCCTAGGCATTTCATTTTCGAAAGCATAATTAAAATTCAGTTTGTGCAATGCAGCAACAAAACATAAAAATTAACTTGCTTGTTTTGGGGATTTATGCTGTTCCACAACAGAGCTCACTGTCCGTTTAAACATCTGTCTCATGCTGTAAAAGCATGCTTCTAATTCTTACTTGTTTCTGCGTATGTGTAAAAAAAATGTTTGGCCTTTCTTTCTTATACACTGCAGCATGGCTGCACATAATGCATTAATTTAGCATGGCTGCACATAATGTACAATGGCGTATAAAAGGACTTTTGATGAAGCCAAAGACTGAATTAAAACGATTAAAACTGGATAAAGTACAGCTGTAGTGATGAGTTAGATGAGTAGAAGATGAGATGTGTAGTAGATAGTAGATGAGTTTTAAAAGGACTGTGCTGCCTGCCTTGAACTTTGCGCTTTTTGTCAGAAGCTGGAATCCAGAGAAAAACCATCTCTGGACACTGGACATTCAATGTGGAATGGGTGGTATTCTCATAATATGCAAACATCTCTAAAAGGAAGCAAAGGTTGGCTTGGGTATGGCGAAAATAAAGCAGCAGCACGAATAATTGATGAGAACAAAATATGCTGTGAATTAAGTAAAGAAAACAAGAACTCCAGTGTATAGGATACCTTTGTTTACTTATCTGTTACTTTACTTTCTTGCTCCTATACTCACATATTCCCCTAAGTGTTCTCACTGACACCTAGTGGTGAAGCATATACGGTACAGTCCATATAAAACTATCCTAGACCCACTGACTCTCACTCACTCATCGTCTATACCGCTTAATCCTGTATACAGGGTCGCAGGGGGCCTGAAGCCTATCCCAGGAGACTTAGGGCATGATGCGGGGTATGGCCTGGACAGGGTGCAAATTAATCACAGTGCACACACATACACACACTACGGGAAATTTGGGAAGAGCAGTTAGCCTAAGCTGCATGTTTGGGAGGAAACTGGAGTACCCGGAGGAGAAAATGCAAACTCCATGCACACAGAGGTGGGAATCGAACCTGGCCGGAAATCAAACAGACCCTGGAGGTGACAGAGCTAACCACTAAGCCACCGTGGCCTATACTACAGTAAAATATAAAAATAAACATAAATAATATCATGCTAACTCTTTTTCCACCTTTAATGTAAAACATTAAATAAGTGAATTTTTTTCAGGGGAAGAAAATGAAAATGGTTGCAGAATTGTGCAGAAGCTTTTATAAATGCTTCATGGAACTGTACTCAGAACCAGTCACATTCATTACTCATGTTCAGAAGTAATAATTATATATCTGTCATCAGTAGAGTGATGAATTCTGAATAAGACCCCCGCCCCCAAATAAAGACCATCACCCCAAACATGCAGCAAACATGGTACTGTATGTCCTGATGAGCCCAAGGTAGGACTTTTTGAGCAGAATTCTTAAACATATTTTGCCACATTTGTGCACCCAGGATTTCTTTTTTCAAAATAATTCTTTCTGTTTGTCGCTTCAATTGTTTTAGTTAGCATCATCTTAATAATTATTAGTGGAAAAATATCTGGCAGTTTAAACATTCTGGAATGTTAAGGCTAGGTTAAAATTAAAATCACATGAAAGGAATGTAAGTTTTTTTTTTGTTTTTTTTAAACTATGATATACTGTTTAAAGTAGTGCGGTCATGTGGGAATATGAAAACTGCACATTAAGATGCATTAACGAGGTAAGATATATTAAGAATATTCTGTTCCATGTACATTTGAGTGATGATTGTATGCACTGTACAGATGGAAACCTAATCAATTATGTACATAAAGTACTCAAGCAAGTTGGAATGTTAATTAAAAGGAAAGTAGACGATCGTATCAATGTTTATAGTATCATAATATTTTTGAATATATCACATATTAATATATATTAATCCTGACAGTTTTAGAACAGCTTTTGTTGACTTGCTGGGTTAACTTCTAATGTTTATTGTTGCCCTAATCATGACCAGTTATATAGTATCACTTCAACCATACAGTTTGACTGCAAGGGCTTAGTAACATCAACATTGACATAAATTAACATCATGTGTTTTTCTGTTATTTAAGCCTGTTAAACTCAGTACTAACTAGAGCCTGAAGACTCTGGAGCATATCAAAGAGCATATAAATTCCTGACTTCAGTCACTGCATCCTGCTGTCCATAGTATTTGCAGGAATGTCTCTTTTTCCACTAATGTAGTGGTACTGTGGATCATTTTTAAAATCTATATTTTTGTAATTTTAATAGTCATGTAGTAACAGTTTATTTAAAAAAAAATGAATAAAATAAAAAAGCTATACTTATCATACACCAGGAGATGGAGCTATAGCTTTGTAGCTTTAATTCCTACAGCAGTCTTTTTAATGCGTCCACCTAGAAGTCTACCTTTGAACCGCACCTACTGCCAAATGGACGCCACTTGCCTTTTTGTGTATTCATGAAGTATCATGATCATTTGCATGTCAAATCTGGGGATGTGAAGGAGTGTTTTTACTGAATGGAAAAGAACAGAATACCTGCGAGAGGTTTCAAATAAACTATTTTACAATATATATATATATATATATATATATAATACTACTATTATATATATATATATATTTACTTATATATATATATATATATATATATATATATATATATATAGTACAGACAAAAGTTTGGACACACATTCTCATTCAAAGAGTTTGAATTTGTATTATGGCAAGAAAAAGCAGCTAAGTAAAGAAAAACGAGTGGCCATCATTACTTTAAGAAATGAAGGTCAGTCAGTCCGAAAAAATGGGAAAACTTTGAAAGTGTCCCCAAGTGCAGTCACAAAAACCATTAAGCGCTACAAAGAAACTGGCTCACATGCGAACCGCCTCAGAAATCGCAGGTTAACAGCAGCTCAGATCAGAGAGCGGGCAATACCACACAGAGTTCTAGCAGCAGACGCATCTCTAGAACAACTGTTAAGAGGAGACTCTGTGAATCAGGCCTTCATGGTAGAATATCTGCTAGGAAACCACTGCTAAGGACCGACAACAAGCAGAAGAGACTTGTTTGGGCTAAAGAACACAATCAAGAAAACTCTTTGAATGAGAAGGTGTGTCCAAACTTTTGGTCTGTACTGTATATATAAACTGTGTACTGTATATATATACCCAAGCAATTGAAACTAGGGTTTACCATGGACTATAATAATATAATAATTAAAATCCTTCTTTTCTATGGGTAATTCAATTGCAATGAATTAAATAGAAATCGTAGTTTTACTGAATCCTGTTACCTGAGCACAATCTAAACTCTGTCACTATTTTGCATTATTCCACAAGTCACATGTTCAGCAGGAGGTTGCATCATTCATATTTCCTACAGTTCATGGGAAGAAGAAAGAAGCCATGTCTTTCCTTTTTTTTTTATAATTAATATTTTTGACTGATGTGGTTACCTTGAACGTTCAACTCAGTTACCACAATGATAGCTTCCAACACTGTCCATTGTGAAAAGAATGTCTTTAATGTTGTCATGACATTAGTGTGTTTCAAGCCTGTCGCCCATTTGAGGGCAAAATCCTGCTACTGTAAGATAGTAAATAAAGTTTCACTTTTAAGATTTACACAGGGTGTTCAAAATATATGAGAAGCGTTCAAGTCAAACTGAGACTTCTGATTATTCAGTATAACTGAACCCAGTTAAAATATACACGTATTTCTCTATGTAATCCCCTGCTACACTAATGCACTTATCCCACCATTTCACTGCATTCGGATACCATTAAAATAGAAAGTTTTCTCACTACACCAGAACTGCAAACTGAACTGTGCATACTGTTCAAATATTTAAAAATTGCAGGTAGGAATTTGAGAACGCTATTCTTTGCTTGACACAAATGATTTGAAAAACATGTTATTAAGAATTTAAATGTTTATTTTTTGTCCTCATATTCATTGTGTTTATTAAAACACATAATTAAAATAAATACAGTGACAGTGCTTCATTTGTTTAGCTTTTTAAATGCATACTTATTTTCAATACTTATCATTACAAAAATTGTCAGGAATTGAATACTTTTTAAAAAATATAAATACATTCGTGTACTATGTTTAATCTATTTGTTTAATTAGTAAAACAGCACAAAAGAAACTACTCATGTACTGATGTGGCTTGTATGGTACTCTATTATGAATTTCTTATCAACATGCACATAAAGAAAGGACTATAATATGAGGTCTATATATCACTATAATAATGATGTTCATGATTATCATCATTATCATTGACTATAAACTCTACAGTTACATGTACTATCATATTTGAGACATGGCTGATTAAATATTTAAAGTGTATTAATGAAGGCTGAGACAGAATGAATGAATGAATGAGTGGAATGACCTGAAGCTCATTTTACACTGATGAATTACATTAATTTTTATAATTAGACAAGACACTGTAAATGTTACTTTCCATGGATATTTAAGTCTTTTTTTATAATTATATACAGGGACCCTGAGAGTTTATTTATTTGTAGGTTGAAATAAAAGAGCATCGACCTTGCTTCTCTGTGTGTGTTTCCTCCTGTTTCTCTGGTTTCCTCCAACCATAAAACATCTTGCACATGACCTGGTTGCACTAATACAGCATTGACCAACCAGTTCATGAAACACACAATATTGATTGTAAAGGGAAATTTTAAGCCGGCTGTTATAGGCTTTTTATTTAATGGAGTAAAAAAGCTTTTTTTTTATTTTATTTTATGTGGAACATAAAAATCTGTCTTAAAGGTGATTGACTGTAAATTATGTGATGATGAGGGAGCAAATTAATGGGTTGAACGTAAAACAAGGAAATTCTAGATTCGAGTTTCAAAGATATTTTTAAACCCTTACAAAAGAAGGGAACAGCTTATGAAATAGAAGATATTAGCTCTGTATGGTACATTTCCTCTTTATTAGCTTTTTAAGCAGAGTCTGAATGTGAATTAATTGTAATATATTTCTGAAGGTTTTACATCTATAATAAAATTAAATATTGCTATAATTCCTAAGTTGACTCAAATTAATTCATTGTACATTATACATCCATCCATCTAGGAACCTTTGTAGTCAAACTAGGTACCGTGGAGACGAATGACCATTGTATTTATTCCCATTTTACAACTGTGTTAGGACCTCCGGTCAACATACACACACGCTTACATACTACAGGGAATTTCGGAAATCTTCGGACTGTGGGAGGAAACCGTAGTACCCGGAGGAAACCCACCAAGCACGGTTAGACAGTTCTAAACCTTACGCCACAATAGTGCCAATTTTAGATTAACAAACCTTTGGTCATTAACAAACTAATTAAAAACCATTTTAGAATAAACAAAATAAGACAAACAATCAGAAGTCTGCATTAAGCAATCTTTACACCATGAATGAGTAAAATTAAGCCCATAAATCCTACTAGCAGGATCCAACATCTTTATAAACATTTTGAGGTCGCTAATTGGCATGTTCACAACCTAGCTTGAAGTATTTGAATACGATTTAAATTACTTAATTTTTTCCCCTGTGATTCAATGAAGATTATTGGTGATGTATTTAATCAAGTTCAGTATTGAACGATCCATCAGGGTACACACACACACACACATTAGGGCAATTTAGGAACGCCAGTTATGTAGGGTGCTATGTAGGGTGTACAATCCCTTGTTCCATACATAACGTAGTCAAGAGGTGTCACGAACTAACCGGAGATGAATCAGAAGACTAGCAGTTAGCCCTGTAGCGTGGATGGTAAACCCAAACGCGGAAGTAGCGCGAGCAGGCAGGATAACCACGCTAGTTATTCTTAGAACTCTCCCGAAGCGAGAGCAAGAGTTTACACAAATAAACCCGCGTTCTAAATACACACACCCAATCAGAAGCGATAACCCAAGAAAGTGAGTACTCACGTTTAGACGAGCGAGGCGTCGGCGATAGCATGGGCAGAACTTAATGACTGAGCAATGTGAGGCGCCATCTTGTCTCCTTTTATGCTTCCTGAAACCCGACCGTATTACTTCCGGGTCCTAGTGCCGGTCGTGTTACGAGTGTGCATGACAGTACCCCCCCGTCCAGGACCGACTCTCGACGGTCCTGGGGTGGAGGATACCCGACGACGGTAGTCCCGGATGAGTTCGGGGTCTAGGACAAACCGAGCCGGAATCCAAGATCGCTCCTCGTGACCGTAACCTTCCCAATCCACCAGGTACTGGAGCCCTCTGCCCCGAGGACGTGAGTCAAGGATCCGGCGAACGGTGTAGGACCACCCTCAATCATACGGGGAGGAGGAGCAGGGTGGGTGGGTGGAACCATTGGTGAAGTGATGAAGGGTTTGAGCTGGGAGGTGTGGAATACCGGATGGATCCGGAGCGCCGCAGGCAGCTGGAGCCGGTAGGTGACAGGGTTAATCCGGAGGTTGATGCGGTATGGTCCGATGAATCTTGGTGACAGCTTTCTTGATTCAGTCTGCAGGTGTAGGTTTTTTGTTGATAGCCATACCTTATCACCTACTTGGTACATTCGTCCCGGTGGGTGTCGACGGCGATGTTGCAGAGTGTAACGGCGGTTGGCCTGTTGAATGGCGTCGTTTGCTTGTCTCCATAGCCGTCGACACCGGCGAACCAACTGTTGGGCCGACGGTACCTCCACCTCCGGTTCTTGATGGTCGAACATCGGAGGTTGGAAGCCGTAGCATACCTCAAATGGGCTTAGGTTGCTGGCAGAAGACATGTGGAGGTTGTGAGACAGCTCAGCCCAAATGAGGTAGCGGGCCCAGGAGCACTGGCGATCAGCAATGAAGCATCTCAGGTAGCGCTCCAGTTGTTGGTTGGTTCGCTCCGTCTGACCGTTAGTCTGTGGATGGTAACCGGAGGACAGACTGCAGGTGGAATTGATCAGACGGCAGAAGGCCTTCCAGAACCGGGACGTGAACTGGGGCCCCCTGTCCGAGACGATGTCCTTTGGGAACCCATGCAGGCGGACTACGTGCTCTAATATCAGCTCGGCTGTCCTTTTAGCTGACGGGAGACCGGAGAGGGCCACCAGGTGAACAGCTTTGGAGAACCGGTCGACGATGGTGAGGATGGTGTCTCTTCCTTCGGAAACCGGCAGGCCCGTGATGAAGTCAACGGCAATGTGTGTCCAGGGTCGGCGGGGAACCGGGAGTGGTTGAAGTTCCCCTGGCGATGGTCGGTTGCTGTCCTTGGACCTGGCACACACTGGGCACGCCTGGACGAACTCGTCTACGTCCTTCTTCATACTGGGCCACCAGAAAGCACGTTGAACGAAAAGTAGGGTACGCCGCTTTCCGGGGTGTCCAGAAAGTGGGGAGGAGTGTCCCCACTGGAGTACTTCGGCCCTGATGGCATTGGGTACATAGAGTACTTGTTTCCAGGTTCCAACTGAGCGGTGCAAGGATCTTGGTGGGTGGCAGGACAGGCGCAGGGTCCGCCCGGGGGACGTCTTCCTCGTGCTGTCGGGAGAGGGCGTCGGCTTTGGTGTTCTTGGACCCCGGGCGGCATGACAGGTGGAAATTATAATTCTCGAAAAACAGTGCCCACCGCGCCTGTCTGGGGTTCAGTTGTTTTAAGGTGCGGATAGTGATGAGGTTTTGGTGGTCGGTCCAAACGATGAACGGCTCTCTGGCGCCCTGGAGCCAGTGTCGCCATTCCTCCAAGGCCCACTTTATGGCCAGCAGCTCGCAGTCCCCTACTCCGTATCGCTGCTGAGTGGCGTCAAATTTCTTGGAGAAAAAACTGCAGGGGTGCAGTTTTTGGTCTGGACCTCGCTGGGAGAGAACAGCCCCGGCGCCCACATCCGAAGCGTCCACCTCCACAACGAATGGTTTGTCAGCATCCGGGTGAAGGAGGATGGGAGCAGTGGTGAAGCGGCGACAGAGCTCATGGAAGGCAGAGGCGGCAGTTGAGGTGAGGTTGAAGGGGTGAGATGATGGGCGGGTCAGAGCGGTTAGTGGCGCTGCAACGGTACTGTAGTCCCGGATAAAGCGGCGATAGAAATGGGCAAACCCGAGAAATCTCTGGAGTTGTTTAAGAGTCTTGGGTAGGGGCCAATGACTCACAACTTCCAGTTTCTGCGGGTCCATGGCCACCCCCTGGGGCGAGATGACAAAACCCAGGAACGTGGTGGAGCGCTCGTGAAAAGCGCACTTCTCCAACTTACAGTACAGCTGGTGGGCGAGCAATCTCTTTAGAACAGCTCTGACATGCTGGATATGCTCGTTGACAGTTCGGGAGTAGATGAGGATGTCGTCAAGGTAGACGAACACCCAACGGCCTAACATGTCTCTGAGAACGTCATTGATGAATTGTTGAAAAGCGACAGGTGCGTTGCAGAGACCAAACGGGATGACCAGACTCTCGTAGTGCCCTGTAGGGGTGATGAAAGCCATCTTCCACTCATCGCCCTCTCTGATGCACACCAAGTTGTAGGCGCTCCGGAGGTCCAACTTAGTGAAGATGGTGGCACCAGAGAGGGCGTCCAGGGCAAAGTTGGTAAGAGGCAGTGGGTGTCGGTTTTTTATGGTGATATTATTGAGCCCCCGGTAATCGACACAGGGACGTAGACTACCATCGCGTTTTTTCACGAAGAAGAACCCCCAGCGGCAGGTGAGGAGGAGGGCCGGATGGTACCATGGCGAAGTCCACTGGAAACGTACTCCTCCATCGCCTGCATCTCGGTGTTAGATAGTGAATAGAGGTGGCCGCGGGGTGGTGTCGCACCTGGCTGAAGATCGATTGCCAGGTCGTATGAGCGATGAGGAGGTAGGTGGGTAGCGCGTCTCTTACAGAAGACTTCAGCCAGGTCCCGGTAGTCTAGCGGGATGTTGTCTGTGTCGACATCGGGGCCTCGGACTCCCTAGAGCACGTCCCAGCCTCGGCCCGTAGGCAGAGCTCGGTGCAGGTCGGCCCCCATTGTAGAATTCGATTTTGGGTCCATGATATGAGTGGGTCATGATGCAACAGCCAAGGGTGTCCGAGGATGATGGGTGGTAATGAAATGGTGGTGGTGTAAAACTGAATCTGTTCCCGATGCTGGTTGATGATGAGGGTGATAGGCTGAGTTTGAAAGGAGATGGGACTGGAGGAAAGAGGCCGACCGTCGACTGATGTAATGGTTACGGGCTGGGATAATGCCTCGATCTTTATCCCCAGTTTTTTGGCATATGAAGAGTCAATGAAGTTACCTGCTGCCCCGGAGTCGACGAACGCGGTACTTCCGACCGGTTTGTGGCCAAACTGGAGGTGTACTTTTACCGTGAGACGGGAATCATTAGTCAGGGTGGTGGAGAGGAAGATGGGACCCGGTGAGCTACTCTCATTTCTCACCGGGGCTGCGCGTTTCCCGGTCGCAGAGGACAGATGGCTCGATGGTGTGCAGCGGATCCACAATACGCGCAGAGCCCCTCTCTAAAGCGGCGTTCCCGTTCTGCAGCGGTTAAGGAGGCGCGCCCTAATTGCATGGGTTCCCCAGCTCCTGTGTCAACCACGGCGGGAGGTGGAGTACCGACGGTCCTGGTGGGTGCTGCGGTGAATGAGGCGTGGACTTCTGGAACTGGAGAGCGGGAGAGGAAGGGCGTGGTGTGAGGTAGTGCTGTCATGGTGGGTGGCAGGGTACGGGGAGCTGGCTTGGGGCGAACGAGCAGCCGTTGGTCGATCCGGAGGGCGAGTTGAATTAAACCCTCCAAGGTCGCTGGAAGCTCTCGTCCGGCGAGCTCGTCTTTTATCCGTGCAGCCAGTCCCTCGTAGTAGGCCGTCCGGAGTGCGGAGTCTCCCCAGTCGGTCTGCACGGCGAGAGTGCGAAACTCCGCGGTGTAGCGGCTCACAGACGACCCTCCCTGCTGTAGATGATATAACTTAGAGCCGGATGCTCAAAGGTGAGTTTAAGCTGACGGGTGAATTCTGTGTAGGAGTAGGCGACGTCTGAATCTGAACGAAGAACCGCCGTGGCCCACTCAGCTGCCTGCCTGGATAGCAACGAGACGAGAAGAGCAATGCGCAGTCGGTCTGTGGAGTATCTGGTGGAATTAAACTCAAACACAAGATCCAATGCAGTTAGAAAAACACTGCACTTCCCATCCGTGCCATTCCATTTGTCCGGTAAAGCTAGAAAAACATCAGAAGGTGGGGAGGGGGTTGGTGGCGCAGCAGCCGCTGCGATGGGCGTGGCAACAGCCGGCTGAGCGGCCGCCCCGCGGAGGATCGCATTCTCCTGTCGCAGCTCCGTCACCTCGCGGCGCAAGACCGCGACGCCCTGGAGCTCCGTGCGGAGAGATGCGACTTCACCACGGAGCTGATCGATCAGCTTAGCATGCCGGTCAACCACATCGCAGAGGTGAGCAAACTCCGCTGGGTTTACTGCTGATGGCTCAGTCATTCTGTCACGAACTAACCGGAGATGAAGCAGAAGACTAGCAGTTAGCCCTGTAGCGTGGATGGTAAACCCAAACGCGGAAGTAGCGCGAGCAGGCAGGATAACCACGCTAGTTATTCTTAGAACTCTCCCGAAGCGAGAGCAAGAGTTTACACAAATAAACCCGCGTTCTAAATACACACACCCAATCAGAAGCGATAACCCAAGAAAGTGAGTACTCACGTTTAGACGAGCGAGGCGTCGGCGATAGCATGGGCAGAACTCAATGACTGAGCAATGTGAGGCGCCATCTTGTTTCCTTTTATGCTTCCTGAAACCCGACCGTATTACTTCCGGGTCCTAGTGCCGGTCGTGTTACGAGTGTGCATGACAAGAGGTCAGAGAGGGATTTAGGATTCAGACTTGTGTTAGAAGCTAGTTAGCATTGTAGCTTCCATTATCAATGAACAAAACAACACGGATGGTTCATAGGTACTTCAGAATGACTGAGAAGCAGTTACTAAGAAGATAAAGTGTTGTTAATGCTGACATAACATAATCAGATAATGGTTTCTTGCTGAAAATTCTTAAATTTTTGGTTTTGAATGTGGCTTTTGGCACACAGCTGTTCTCCCCTCAGGCTATAGACCATGCTAACCCACTTTCACTCATGCTGGTGACTGAGTGACATTAATGATTGTTAGAACACCTGTGATGTGGAGTCAAGTCAAGTCAAGTCAGTTTTATTTATATAGCGCTTTAAACAATTGACATTGTCGCAAAGCAGCTTTACACAATAAAAAGAAGTAAGTTTGTATGCAATGTGTATGAATCAAAATGATCAGATTGTCCCTGATAAGCAAGCCGAGGGCGACGGTGGCAAGGAAAAACTCCCTGAGATGGTAATAGGAAGAAACCTTGTGAGGAACCAGACTCAACAGAGAACCCATCCTCATCTGGGTAATAACAGATAGCAGGGATTGATCAGCATAATAATGTGTAAGACTGGAAGTTCAGTATAACAGATGTGTTGAAATTAAAAGGAGTCCAGTTTGTTCCTGGAGGCTCAGGTAGACTGTAGGAGATTCCAGTCCTGAGCTATCAAACAACTGAAGTCACAGGTCCCCAGAGCATCAATCGATGATAGGACAGTCTTAATGGAAACCATCCCCAGCCACCATACGAATCCAGGCAGACCACACGGGGCATCCATGCGACGAGATCTCCAACCAGAAGCAGGACACCAGGACGGGTTAGATGGGTCCAGAGGGCAGAGGGGTCTGGATCACTGACAACTCAGGAGCGAATATGTATAGCCCGACAGAGAGACAGAGAGAGGGAAAGGAGAGAGGGAGAGAGAGAGAGCAGAAGAGGAGAGAACAGAAATTAAGGAGAGATGGCAGTTAGGTATGGTCACAGTCAACATGTATAAGGTATAACTATAACAGCATAACTAAAAGAGAGAGCCAGAAGGAAACACAGACATGAGGGCTCCCTGAGATGTAAAGCAACCAATCACCTCACCGTCAACAAACCTGAGTGATCAATGAGCGTGGGGAAGACAGCATCTAAACATACCAGTTCACCAGAATACTCTACGTCCATGAGTCCCCCAGATCTGCTCCTTTACCTAAGGCTAATCTATTTACAAAAATGCTCGGCTAAATAAATAGGTTTTTAGCCTGAGACTGTGTCTGAGTCCCGAACATTAATAGGAAGACTATTCCATAACTTTGGGGCTTTGTAACAAAAAGCTCTGACCCCTGCTGCAGTTTTAATAATACGTGGTACTGACAGGCAGCCTGCATTCTTTGATCGAAGTAGGCGTGGCGGATCGTAAGACACTAACAGTTCACTCAAATACTGTGGCGCGAGACCACCATGCTTTAAATGTCAAAAGTAGTATCTTAAAATCAATGCGAAATTTCACAGGGAGCCAATGCAGTGTAGATAAGATAGGGGTGATGTGCTCGTATCTTCTGGTTTTAGTGAGGACTCTTGCTGCTGCATTCTGTACTAACTGAAGCTTGTTTATACACCTAGTTGAACAACCAGACAGTAAGGCGTTACAATAGTCCAACCTAGAGGTGATAAAAGCATGAACTAGTTTTTCTGCATCATTTAGTGACAATATGTTTCTTATCTTGGCAATATTTCTAAGGTGAAAGAAAGCAATCCTGGTAATATTATCTACATGTGCTTCAAACGAAAGACTGGAATCTCTAATCACACCAAGGTCTTTTACTGTTTCATTTGATAGAACAGAAAGGCCATCTAAAGTTACAGTGTGATCAGAAAGCTTACTTCTAGCTACTTGTGGTCCTATGACCAAATCTTCTGTCTTATCAGGATTAAGCAGAAGAAAATCTCTTATGTCCTGCACACACTACTCAATTTTAGCAAACTGTTTTTTTCTCATCTGGTTTTGCTGAGACATATAATTGTGTGTCATCAGCATAACAATGAAAGCTAATACCATGTTTACGATTTATGTTGCCCAGAGGAAGCATGTAAAGGGAAAAAAGCAGTGGGCCTAAAACTGAGCCCTGTGGAACACCAAACTCCACTTGAGAACATGAGGAATCGTCACCATCTAAATCTACAAACTGATAACGATCAGTCAAATAGGATCTGAGCCACAAGAGGGCAGTTCCCTTAATTCCTACTACTTTTTCTAATCTGTGAAGGAGAATACTATGATCAATGGTGTCAAAAGCTGCACTGAGGTCCAGTAACACAAGTATAGTGATGCAACCCTGATCAGAGGCCCATAGGAGGTCGTTTACTACTTTAACAAGTGCTGTCTCTGTGCTGTGATGAGGCCTAAATCCTGACTGATACAGTTAATTTATGCTATTTCTGTGTAGATGTGAACCTAGCTACTGTGATACTACCTTTTCCAAAATCTTGGAGATAAAGGGAAAGTTTGATATCGGCCTGTAATTAGAAAGCAGACAGGGGTCAAGGTCGGGTTTCTTGATTAGCGGTTTAATAACGGCTAATTTAAAGGATTTGGGGACATACCCACTATTGAGTGAACAGTTAATTACTTTCAACAGGGGTTCTATTATTGCTGGTACTATCTGTTTGAGAAAATGTGTCGGTATAGGATCTAATATACAGGTTGACGATTTTGAAGAAGAGATTAAAAAAATTGAAATTAGTGAAATTAGTTCCCTCGCTTCAAGGGGAGTAAAGTATTCTAAGTTCTGATGTGATGTGGTTAGATCATCTGAATTATTTAAATTGTCTGGTTTCAAAACCTGAATATAATTATGAATATAATATAAATATAAATATATATAAATATATTTTTGCCTAATATTTATGATTTTGCTATTGAAAAAGTTCATGAAATCCTCACTACTGCATGATATTGTTGTGGAGATTTCTGCAGTGGTCTTGTTTTTAGTTAATTTAGCTACGGTATTATATAAAAATCTAGGGTTGTTTTTGTTATTTTCTATAAGAGTGGAGAGATACGTTGATCTAGCATCACTGAGAGCTTTTTTATAGTTCAGGATGCTCTCCTTCCAAGCTATTTTGAGTACTAACAATTTAGTTTGGCGCCATTTACGTCCAAATCTCCGAGCGGTTTGTTTTAAAGCACGTGTGTGGTCATTATGATACATACGGTATACAGTAGTTAAATCCCAGGGCTATTATGCTGTATATCAGCACTCGTGATCAAATTACTCTATGAGAACTAACTGTTGTATAAAATACTTTAAGATGTGCCATTACAGACAAAAAAAAAAAATCAACTTCAAGGTGATAATCACTCACACAGTTCCTTAGAGAGCATTTAGTGCTGGACCATTAGTACATAATTACTTGTGACTTACCAGAGCTGAGCGTACACAACAAACATACAGAATAGGTAATGTGTTCGTTCTAAAACAGCTTATTTAGATGAGGAATTGTTGTCAGACTGGATTTATCCATTTAGCAATAAAAAAAAACACTTTTTATTGATTTTCCTTGCTTCTGTGTCAAATTTAAAGAAAGGGGGAAAATCTCATGCCCATAGGCCAGATGCTTTTCTTAAAATATTCAGATGATGTGCTTTTTGTAGACACGTCTGTGTCAGGGGTGAGCTCTAGTCTACAATCGACAGCTTTGTTCTTCGCTGCAAAGACCACTTCCTCCATCTAAACGTCAATAAAAGCGAAGGCAAGATGGAAAGCACATATAAAGCCCTGAAGTCATAACCATTAAAAGACCCACAACATGGAATGGGAAGCTACAAATCAGATGAGATCATTTTTAAATAATTTGGCCTATATGTGAGTATATAGTCTAAATAGTGAGATGGCGCTGGCAAAGATCTGTAAATTGACAAATAATCATATTGAAGTTTATTGTAGACAGATTAATTTTCACTGACCACTTATGAATAGGAAATTATCATTAGTAATAAGTGTACACCTCATGGAGTTAAGTTATGAATTATGGCTGTTACAGTATATTTAAATAGTGCCATACCATATCTATCTGTATACCTCCAGCAGAAGTGTAACATTTACTCATGTAGGATCAGAAAAAAAGCCAAGACCAATTTTATAAGAAACAGTCCCTTGGTCAAAAACCCATTAAAATACAGACCTAAGCTTTAGGATAGCAGCTCTGTCTCCGCCCAGAGTGTGACTAAATATTCTTCTGGGTCCACACAAAGTGTTTCCTCCAGCTCCAAAACCATGTCCCATCTGTCTACCCAGATGTCTGCTAGCTCTGACAGCAGGTGTACTCACTCCATTCACAGAATATCTACAGCCACAGAAAGCAGTTCCCGTCCACTTATTGCATAATTGCATGAATGAGCATGAACATGTAGCATGAACAGTTGTTCCTGTCAAAGTGACCAGTGTGTGTATGGTGACTCAACAGCTTCCAAAAACAAGTCTACATTTTACTTTCAGTATGAAAAGAGGAAAATCACAACTTTCAACATGTACAACCCTCATCTTTCATTTACTAGATCTGTCCAAGTCAATTTAGCAGAAGCACCTTATTCTACTTACTGTATACTGGAATAGTTACTCTCAAATTAACTCCACTGAATCATCATTTTATCTGACAGTAACAAGAAACTTTACACTCACAAAAAAGGTCTTTGAGTCCAAACTGTTACTAAACACTTAAGTATCTTGTTTGTTAGTTAATTCCGTCACTTATTAGATCTGTTGCATAATTTAGATTGTCTGATATTTGTGTCATGAACGGAAATGATGGATTGTTAATGCTGTGAGCAATGAAAATACACACGCCTCTCATTATGTACAATCAGGAAGACAGAGCATTCCCATTAATAATTCACTGCATGTATTCGAGTTCATTTAAGATAGGCTGAGCACATCAGTAATGCAGTAATACAGCATCCATCAGGGAAATATTTTAGAAGAAATTCCAGAGCAATGAGCAGGAAGAATGTTACCTCACATCCTCTCAGTCTGGTTTCACAGACTCGTATTGGCCCACCTTGTATTGATATGTCTAATAAAAGTATTATAAAATTATTTCTTCCATTTGCAGCTATCAGCAGACAACATGGCATGGAATATAATGAAATACCGTTATTGAAGAATCACATTTATTTATTTATAATCACATGCACATATGAACAGTTTGACTGCAAAATGAGATAACTCCATTTGTGCAATTTTGTGAAAAAAAGTTTTTTTGTTCTTTTTGCTTGTTTTTTTTATACAAAAAGTATTACACACTCTTAGAAAAGGTTTTGTGCATTGTTTATTTGAGTTACAGAGGTGTTTAAAACCCAAATGCCAAAATTGTTCGGGTTCCATGAATGTGAATTTTGTTTGTTTTTGCAAAACGATATAACGCCACCAGACAAACTGGATAACTCAGCTGTAACTGTGTTTGTTGGCATGTAAATATACAAGTTAGTGTCAGTAATTGTGTTAGTTGAGATATACAGGGGTTGAACAATGAAACTGAAACGCCTGGTTTGAGACCACAATGATTCATTAGTATGGTGCAGGGCCTCCTTTTGCGGCCAATACAGCATCAATTCGTCTTGGGAATGACAGATACAAGTCCTGCACAGTGGCCAGAGGGATATGCCCCAGCGAGACGCACAACAACAATTTGTCCTCTTTTGAGCTCTGATATGTCACCCATAATGTTGTGTGCATTGCAATATTTTAAGCAAAACTGTACTATTACTCTGCTAATTAAACCTTCACACTCTGCTCTTACTGGTGACAATCAATGAAGATTTGCCAAGGGGCTGGCCAAATTTAGCCATGAAACCTCCAACACTAAATTGGCCAGTGTTTCAGTTTCATTGTCCAACCCCTGTATATTAAAGAATAATAACAAACGTATGCTTTGACAGGGTTGTGGTAGTCAGGGCAGCAACTTTCAACAAGGCAAAAATAGCTTGATTAAAAAACGGTAATCAAAACTATGTTTTGTTGCACACGAAACATCTTTAATAACAAAATTAGTTGAAAATCAAGAAAAATATTTAAAATAATACGTAAATGTCACTTTTACAGTTCATCATCAGTTTTCCGTTCTAGTAGTCCTAGTTTCACTTTGATTTTTGACGTCAGCACTGTATCATATCATGGGAAGGTGCGTATAAGATCTGATCAGGCATCAACCCACCACATATGTGCCTGTACTGTATGTACATGAGATGATAACATAATGTCAGAAATCTTGATCAGAGAAATGACATAACACGGTATACCAAAAGCAGCAGCGTCCTGCACGCAACACATGTATCTTGTGTCTCATGTACACAATCACAGTTGTAATGTTCTCTCTCTGCTCATTTTCTCCTGTAAATATTACTATGAAAAGTCCATCATGGCTCGCAAATGCAGTAAAATTTGGGATAATGATAATTCAAATTTTCTATAAGAACAATATATGGAGATTTTCATCACAAATATTTTGTTACAAACAGCCATGTATGGACCATCTCAGGACAATAGTTTGCAAAAACAGTGTAGTCCGAAAATGGCTTTTATCTCATTTAGCTATCAAGCCACCCATTAAAAAATGGCATATTTGAAAATTAGTTGATCACAAAAAAATAACCAAAAAAAATTTTTTTTGCGTAAAATAACAATATAATCTATTTTTTACATAATTAATATAAAAATAAATTAATCATGTAAAAAATATTTATATTTACATGTAAAAGTCTGCATGTTAAAAATGTATCTAAATCCCAAGTGGAAATTTCATGTTTCATCTGTGATTATTTAAATATAATATTTGTTTGACTTTCTAAATTTATACTCATGCTCCACAAAATGAAAAAAAAAAAAAAAAAGAATATACAAATACATGGAAGATGACCCAAGAAAAGATTATGCAGGTGCAGAAATTGAAAACAAAACGGCAAGAAACACCAAGAAGCTAAAATAAACTAGACGCATGTGAGACTAATAAAGGGATTAAGGGCAGTGGTTAGGAAAACAGGAAGTGAAGAGGAGGGCTTCCTAAAAATGTGTGGCCCATTGGCCCTGTTAATGGCAGTAGAGGGCTCGTAGAGCTTTTTCCAGCCCTGCAGCTGTTACTGCTCTCACTGGGTCTAGAGTGCTTGACCCTCTCTGCTTGCCCGGAACCAGGGGAGAACACTCCCTTTTATAATTCATAACAGGAATCAGACATCCCAAAACACAGTGTAGACTGCCTTTAGGTTCTTCTAAGAGTAAAAAAACGAAGTCTTGCATTATGAATGGGGCAGGTTGTGTTCCAACAGCGCAAAGGTCTGCGCTTTAAAAGATTAAACATGAAAAGGTAAACTTCACCTGTTTTGCAATAAGGTAAAATTTCTCCTCATGCATGCTGTGTGTGTGATGTAGTGGAAAGTTTTTGCCGTTTTCGAATTCCACAAAAGATGAGAGGATAAGTAGCTAGCATTTTTCATAAAAGAAGTGTGTAAGGTAAAAACTATTTGTCACTCTGCTAGGGTGCTTTTTGCCAAATTTGACACCTGAATTGTAGGAAACTAATTTGATAAGCACATGTAGGTGTGATATCTATTCACACCGTCTGAATAGAACTTCATCAAGCTTTTGCCACTATTTTGCTTAACAATGAATGAGGTGATAGGCAGCACGGTGATGTAGTGATTAACGTTGCGGCTTCGTCTCTCTGTGTGTGTGTGTGTGTGTGTGTGTGTGTGTGTGTGTGTGTGTGTGTGTGTGTGTGTGTGTGTGTGGAGTTTGCATGTTCTTCCCTTGGTTGGGTGGTTTCCTCCAGGTATTCCAGTTTCTTCCCATACAGATTAGGATAATTTGTCTTTCCAAATTTTACTTAAGTCTGTGTGTGTGTGTGTGTGTGTGTGTGTGTGTGTGTGTGTGTGTGTGTGTGTGTGTGTGTGTGCGCGCACGCACTTGTGAGTGCTTGTGTGTCCCCATTGATTGCCCCCATCCAGGGTGTACCCTGCCCCAAGTCCCTTGATAGGCTCCAGGACTCCCATGGTCCTGAACAAGATAAGTGAGTGAGAGAGTGAATGAGGTTATATTTCACAGGGATCATGAGATATCTAAGCCTAATTAAAATATAGCAAAATAAAACATTTTTAATGAAATAAATTCAGCCAAATTTTCCCATGGTCATACAATTTGTTAAACTAGCTACACTCTAACTGTCAAGTAAGTTGTGTTGTTTTATTTTTATAGTCTGTAATATTATATGTCCATGACGGTTCTTAACATGCAGTGAAGCCCATTAAGGTTGAAAACACAATAACCATTATCAAAACAATTAAATGCGATTTTTTCAAAAATATAATAAATGTTAATAAATTTGATTTCTCATAGTTATAAACATGCATGACTATGTTTATTTTAGTCCCATGACAACATTTAGAAATGTTGAAATCAGATGTCATGAGTTCATGTTCCATGTACATGCGCTGATCACAAAAGTCTATATCTTTAGGCCGGTGCAATGCTAGAAATGTTGTGGGAAGGGGGTTGGGGGCCTGTAGGCGGAGAAACGATCAGAAGAATGTATGTGTGTGTGTGTGTGTGTGTGTGTGTGTGTGTGTGTGTGTGTGTTTGTTCTTTTAGTGATAGTGGGGGGTGGTGATGGTGCTGGGGGGTCTAGATGAGAACTTAGACATTTGGGGAGGTTAGGTTTTGACCTTGGTTTGGAATGTGAGCGCCAGTGGAAAGGGCAATGACACAGTTTTATCTGTAAGAAACTGCCCGGGGCTTATTAATGCTCATAAATAGTCCTTCGTTGTTCTAGAGCAGAGCTTTAGAGCTTTAAAAGATTCATATTCATGGGTACAATGGTGAAAAAATCACCCACATTCAAATCACTCCCAGTGTAGTAAAATTTTATTATTTAAATAATAACAAAAAATAACAATGAACACTGTGTTCTGTTTGTCCTATTGATTAGATCTGTAGAAACATTTAAGGTACACATAGGATAATATTATTCATGAAACAATACATAGTGTTGCAGGCAGTACATAACTCCTCTTTCCACATGTCAGATTTTTTTAATGTACAATTTGACATATTCGTTCTATCTTCATCTGAATTTTCTCCAGGTTCTACAGTTTCTCCCAACTCCAACAAACATACAGGTTAGACAAACCGCCAATGCTAACTTGGCCCTGGGTGTGAATGTGTGTGGTAGGGTGTGTTCCAGTTTCACATTTAGTGTTCACAGGATAGCCTTCAGATCCATTGACATGGATAAAGCAGATATCGAACATGAATGAATAAGCTGTTCTAATTTAGAAGATATTGTGAGATTTTATAAAAGTTGGTGTTTTACACAGATCTGAGAGTATGATCAGTGATCAGAAGCATTCAGATGAAAAAAAACAAACACTTTATTTGTATTTAACACATTACTTTCTATTCCGGTCCTGCATACTCGATAACCCAACTAAACAAAAGACCAAATCAAATAATGTGAATGTCATTTTAAATTCAAATTTGTAAATATTTCATTTAAAATGAAAATCAAATCACGAATATCATTTTCTGTCCTTGTTAAAATTACCAAACAGTTTAAAGTTTCAGTTTGTTTTTTATTACATTGTATTTTACTGCACAGTGCTAATGTCTCCCTGTAAGTAGCAGTATCAGTGTCATTAGAGAATCATCCACCCTTTGATTTTATTAGGGCTTTCACCATTCTAATGCATATGCTCTATTACAGCACCATAGGTGGGGTCAATTTTATGGCTGAACTTTGCTTTTGTCTTTTGGGCCTCTTCAGTAGAAGTTCTGCTTTCAGTTTCTGACTGAATCTCAGTCAAGATGATATAAATCAAGTCAGGTTTTTCCTCTTCTGCCTTTTTCTTTCTCATCGAATAATTTGATCCACTTGTTACTGGCACAACTTTAATGCAGTATTCTTTTCCCATTAATTTCTCCAGGCTTGGGAGCGGCACCGATGACTGATGACCTGCTAAGTTTTTTTTATATGGGCATAGGGTTAAAGGCAACCTGGCAGTGACAGGGCTCAAAACCCTGTTCCTCCATTCATTCTGCAACCCAGAGAATCCACCACTTGAGCCATCACTGCCTTGTTTTGTTTCATTTCTGAGAATTCTCTTAACCTGGTAATGTTCCCGCCATTCACTCTTTACTTAAAAGTGCAGTACGTAGTTACAAAAGAAAGAAATGTCAGTCTGGAGCTGACTGAATAAGAGTCTGAATGACTAAGTGAATAAGAGCCAGAACTTTAGTGATGTTATAACAATTGATATATTATTTTAATATACTGTACCTTTATATCATTTAAACAGTATAACATTCCACTGGTATGCTGTCTAACCTTTCAATGTCCTTGACATCCTTCAGCTATGTTGAATAAAAATGCAAAATATGTCGAACATTTCAATAGCATGAAATAAAATTGCTAACAGATGGCCCTCTTTGAGTGATTCTCAAATGTCCTGCTCGTATATTGCACCTGAGATAAAATAACTATATACATTAATTAAAAAGAAGAAATGTACAGTTGTGGACAACACTTTAAATACTCTAAGGGTAAAGCAATTCAAACTAAATTTCATGATTTCACTAAATTTCAGTTAGTAAATTTTCAGAATTTACTACATGCAAACAATGATTGCAAAGTTCTAAGAAACCGATTTATTTCAGCTTTTGCTTTCTTTGTCATAATGTCAGTGGGTCAAAAATTCCCACAAGCCTCTTACAACACTTTGCCCGTGATTTTTTCTCATTCCTCCTGACACAACTGGTGTAACCCCAACAGATTTATGGGCCTTCTTGCTCAGACAAGCTTTCCATCATTTTTGTACAGGGTGAGGGTATTGAAATGGTTACTCTCACCTTGATTTCTTTAAGACATTTTTGTCATGAATATAAGCGTTATTTGGACTTAAAATAATCATTCAACAGGATTACCCAGCTGTCACTAGGTTTTATCTTGTAGCTGATGTCTTGAGGCTTTGTTTCGGGATTTTTATATAATCCTCTATCCTTTGTTGCATAGACAGGCTTCATCAGTTCAGTCCATGGATTTTCTACAGTGTTTTCTTTGTTATGGCCACTCCACTACTTTCACTTTGTTGTTTTAAGGCATTTTGTTATTAATTTGGAATTATGCTTAAGATCGTTGATTTCTGCAGGAAGATCAAAGGTTCGAACTGAGATTTTTAATTTTTTTTTTTAAATGCACCAGTCTATTTTTTGGCATGTTACCATGCCATGCTTCTCGGTTGGGATGGTGGTCTTCAGATTAAAAACCTCACTCTTTTTCCTCTACATTCTGCTAATCGATATGAACAAATACTGTAATCCTCTGGACGTGCCTTCCACTCCTTGACCAGTTGCCTTCCACTTCTTGACCAGTTTAATTTCAAACTAACATTAAACTCTGTGAGTTTGCACCTCTTTCCTAATTGATGCAGAAATGCTCTGTGTAGTCCAAAATGAAGGAAACAGACTTGAAGAACTTGTGATTAAGTTTCACTTGTGTTAAGGGCCAAAAAAGGATCGCCTCTAAAGCCGGGCCTTTTTACAGCCACATGTGGGTTTCCACTAACTCCTAATAATGACAAGCAGGAAATCAAAAGCTTTTAATTACTGGAACTGGAGGTGAGAGAAGAGAAAACGAGAAAACGAAACGAACTTGGCCACGTGAAGACGAGAAAATAAACGCGAGAAAATCGAAGCATACAACAATCAATAATCCAGCAATTTAAGCAGCAATTTAAAGGGCTTGAAGCGAGACGGCGTAGTTGGGACACGTGAAAGTTCGGGTTGATTCGTCGCATGGTTGATGGGAGCAAGAGCTTGACCGCGCAGGGGTTCATGATCTTGGTAATAGTGAAGGGACCGACATAACGAGGGGGAAAGCTTGCGGGAGAGGGTCTTTAGAGGAAGGTCTCTGGTGGACAGCATGACTCTCTGCCCTATCCTGTATTTGGGGGCTGAGAGCGTCTACAATCTGCCTGCTTCTTGTAGGATCTGCCTAGTCGTAGTAGCGTTTTCCTGGCTCGAGACCAGGTTCTCCTGCAACGGCGGATGAAGGCTTGTGCAGAAGGAACACTGACCTCTTCCTCCTGAGAAGGGAACAAGGGTGGTTGATAACCCAAGCAGCACTGGAAGGGAGACAACCCAGTAGAGGACGAGACTAGGGAGTTGTGGGCATATTCAACCCAGGGCAGGAATCTGCTCCACCTCCATCTCGGGAGGTCATGCACCTCAGGGCGACCTCAAGGGCCTGGTTCTTCCTCTCTGTCTGCCCATTGGATTGTGGGTGAAATCTGGAAGACAGACTAGGTGTGGCTCCGATGAGCTTACAGAATGCGCTCCAAAACTGGGAGGTGAATTGTGGGCCACGATCAGAGACAATGTCCTTGGGGAGGCCATGGAGCTTGAAAACGTGGAGAATCAGGAGTTCCGCTGTCTCCTTTGCGGATGGAAGCTTGGGCAGGGGGATGAAGTGGACTGCCTTGGAGAACCGGTCAACTATTGTCATGATACAGGTGTGACCATCTGAGGTGGGTAATCCTGTAATGAAATCCAGTGAAATGTCGGACCATGGACGGGACGGAATCGGTAAAGGTATGAGGAGGCCTGCAGGGGCGGCGTTGGTGTGCTTGCACTTTACACAGACATCGCATGCTGCCACAAATCTGGACACATCTTCCTTCAATGTCAACCACCAAAAACGTTGTTGAATTTGAGACAGGGTATGGGCAGCACCAGGGTGGCAGGAGAGCTTAGAGCTGTGCCCCCATTGCAGAACCTGAGATCGTAGGATAAAGGGAACAAAGAGGCAGTTTGGGGGTACGTTACTGGGCCCTGGTTCGTGGGACAGGGCCTGCTTGACTTTGGTTTCTATGTCCAACTCTGCAGCTGCGAGCAAGCAGGGAGAAGTCAGGATAGTGTTACAAATGGTGGAGTCTTGAGTGGACAAGAACTGTCTCGAGAGGGCATCTGGTTTGGAGTTCTTCGACCCAGGGCGATAGGAAAGGGTAAAGTTAAACCTGGCAAAGAACAGCGACCACCGTGCCTGGCGGGAGTTGAGCCTCTTGGCGCCTCGTAGGTACTCAAGGTTCTTGTGGTAAGTCTAAACCAGAAACGGGACCTCCGACCCCTCCAACCAATGTCTCCATTCCTCCAGGGCCAGCTTAATGGCTAGGAGCTCTCGGTCGCCGATGCCGTAGTTTGCCTCAGCAGGCGTTAAGCGGTGTGAAAAAAAGGAGCAAGGATGCAGCTTATTGTCATGAGCCGACCTCTGGGAGAGCACACCCCCTACCGCTGTACTGGAGGCATCAACTTCAACCACAAATTGACGTGACAGATCTGGTGTGATGAGAATCGGAGCGGACGTGAACCGTTTCTTGAGCTCCAAGAAGGCCTTTTCGATCTCCTGATTCCAGCAGAACGGTGTCTTGGGAGAGGTCAGGGCTGTCAGGGGGGCGGCGATGGAGCTGTAGCCGTGAATGAAGCAGCGGTAAAAGTTTGCAAATCCCAGGAATCTCTGGAGTTCATGCCGTGAGTTAGGCGTGGGCCAGTCTGTAACTGCTTGAAGTTTGGCGGGCTCCATCTGGATACCTGAGGGGCCTATGATGAACCCAAGAAACGTGGTGGACGTAGTGTGGAACTCGCATTTTTCTGCTTTGATGAACAAGTTGTTCTCCAAGAGTCTTTGCAGCACCTGACACACGTGACGTTGATGTTCTTCCAGATCTCGGGAAAATATCAAGATATCATCCGGATAAACGAAGACAAAAGAGTTTAGAAAATCCCTGAGGACGTCGTTTTATAGGGCCTGGAAGACTGCTGGAGCGTTAGTCAGACCAAATGGAACCACTAGGTACTCATAGTGGCCCGTTGGGGTGTTGAAGGCAGTCTTCCATTCGTCACCCTCTCGAATACGGATGAGGTGATATGCATTGCGCAGGTCCAGCTTGGTGAACAGCCAAGAGACCCACAGACCTAGAATGGGTGTTCTGTGAGAGATACTGGGAAGGTGACTCCCGTCGATGGCTTGGACCTTGAGGTGGGTATCCAAGGGCAGAAAGGGGATTCCCAGGGCTTTGGCTGAGGCTTCGTTGATCAAGTTACGGTCCGAGCCTGAGTCGATTAGTGCCTGCACCAAGTGGGACTGCTGTTCGTGAATGAGGAAGACCAGGAGTAGTCGACGATGGTCAGGAAATCCTCTTGAATTTGTACCTTCTAACGCTCCAAGTCGAACTGGATGGTTCCTCCTCTTTCCTGGACAGAACTTGAGTTGGTGATCGGCCCCTCCGCAATAGAATCAGGCCCCCTCCACTCTGCGCCATCGTCGTTCCTCAGGGGAGATGCGGGTCTTGCCCAATTGCATAGGCAATTGAAAACGAAACGAACTCAATCAATCAATAATCCAGCGATTTAAGCAGCGCATGCTTAAATCACTGGAGTAATCAGCGGAGAAGATGAGAAACAGGTGAGTAGACGGGGCGTGGGAACGGAGCATGACAGGCTGGGAAAAACATGAGCACATGGAGAAGTGACAGCGTGGGAAAATAAATAAATAAATAAACAAACAGGTCGTGGACATGACACATGACAGGAACATTTCCAGACTGTTTAAGAGACTGTCAATACATCTGTCTGCCATTGACTGTTTTATAATGATCGCCGATGTAAACAAAACATGGAAAAATGCCATGTGTGGAGAAATAAAGTGGTTAAATATCTTTAGCCTACGTGTATGAAAACTTTTGGTCTCAACTGAAATTCAGCTTTTTAGAGGCCATCCTACTTTATCGTATGTGGTCACCACATTGTACACATTATATAGAACCCGTAGCAAACCAGTACAACCTCATATAATGCATACAGTAGAAATATTAAGAATTATGGAGTTTTTAATCACAACTTATTCACAGTCTTGCTAAACAAAATGATAATCTAACCTTTCCTGTAGGCTATTTTCGCTTTAAATGGTAATTCAATCGTAGTTTCTCTTTATTATAGTCGACTTATGGTATATTGGATTTCAAAGGATATAAAACTTAAAGCAGAAGTCTTTTTTTCTCTCTAAATATATAGCACCTTTTTTTCCCCACTGATACTCATTGTAGGTGCTCCACCATTGCTTGAAGGCAGGAGCAAGTTGCAACAAGGTGCAAAGTGTCAAACTGATGGAAAATATCTACATCTGAGTTGCGACATACACGCATACATCTAAAGACAAATCTTGTTTATGAAAAGTAGACAGTCATATCACCTGGGGCCTGATGTGATATGACTGTCTGCTATTTAAACTGACATTTATACAGAGCTTGTGGTATGTTACTATGATCGAATATATTGAGGCAACACAACAGCTTAGTGGTAGGTACTGCCACCTCGCACCTCCAGGGTTAGGGGCTCGCATCATGTCTCTGGAATGTATGTATGGAATTTGCATTTTTTAACAAAAAAATGTATCTTCATTCAAAAAACTAGATTGCATTAATTTATCTTTTTGATAAAGAAAGGTTTTGATGGATGTGGTGCCCAGCATATCCTGGGAACACTGGGTGAACCCTGGTGAAACACCAATCCATCAAAGTGTACAAATTACTGTAATCAGTACACTTATGTACATGTCTTTGGGAGGAAACCAAGGTGGATATAAGGAAATTATGGGAACTTGAAAACAGGATCAAAGTGAGGATTTTGGAACTATGCGGGGGCAATACTACCCACTGTCCCACCCTTTGTTAACCATCACCTGCATGAATTTTATTATACCAATTATAATAAATATGAAATTTCAAATAAAGGGCTTAAAACAGTTTACTAAAGTAAGATATAGAATGCTTATTACATAGTCATCTCATATCCAGGTTTAGAGTACAAATTACACTACCAGGATATATCCACGCACCGGATCATCAACTCCATATCATTGCAATAAATCGTTGCACTTTTAGCACTAATTGTTTAACTGCCTGGCAAATATTTTAAATTATTCTTTATTATAATACTAAATTATACTTACTTCATATATCTATATTATACTTAATGCTCTTTATTTGCTCAGGCTGTGTGACTCCACTGTCCATCAGCTCACCATTTTAATATACATACTGTACTGTACTACACCACTGTAGATGTATAATGACAACAAAAGCCAGCATGAATCCATTATTAGACTGCTTACCCTATGGTGATCCAAATTAGTCACTATAACAAAAAGAAATGTGTGATTAATTATTAATGTGATCAATTATTAATTAGCAAACTCATCATTGGTGCCAACAGTCATTTAAAACCTGCCACGTCTGTCTGAACACATTGCATATTAAAATGCTAATATGAATTAGCATACAAAGAACAGAACACATCTACAGATGAACATTTCATGAATAAGAGATTCCTCTTCTCAGATCCTTTTTCATACATCACTGTTGGAAAGAAAAGGTCTGCTAATAATACCACACAACTTAACCGCATCAGCACTGAATAAAAATTAAAGTCCTTTTCAACTGTACAAATAAAACTGGGCTTGTATCAGGACTTTATGCAATTAGTTAACTCCGTTATTTGTAGTGATATAGAGTATAATGATATAAGAATCAGTGGAGAAACAAGAACCCAAAGAATTTTCAAGTTCAGGCATACAGTCAAGAGACTGACAGATATTTTACAAGAGTGTAGGCAAAGAGCAGGCTTGGATTGCAGTTTCACTGTACTGATGTAATAAGATCCCAGAAAGATATTTCATCACATCCTGTCTGCCTTACATATACTTATCCAAAACTATAAATACCATCAGCTGTTAAATTTATATTTAAAAAAAAAATAGTTTAAGGAGAATGACGTGAGAAGCTCTAACAAGGACAGATGAGAGAATCAAACATAGGCTTAATCCTTTAAAAAGTTGTATTTTTTTATTTTTTTATTTTTTTATTTATTTTAAGTGTAAGGTCTTGATTGAGTGCCACAGATAACATCTCTGGTTACAATCTTTTTTTATTATGAAGATTTTTCATGAAAGCTCAGTGTAACTTGAAAACTTAAAAAAAAAAAAAAGCTGGGTCTCCACTGTCTGGTCCTTGAGCAAAACCCTTAACCTTACTCCCAGAACAACCCAGCAACTGCATGCAGTTCTAGAACCATGCCCGATTAGAAAATGTGAGGGTTGCGACAGGGAAGGCATCCAACATAAAACCTGTGGCAAATCTTGCAGATCAAATTATCTGATGTGGTGACCCCTAAGATAAATGGAACAAAGCCCAAGGAAAAACAACTAGGCATCAGACAAAAAAAAAAAAAACTTATTATTGTAAGGCCAGGCCATTGCAGGACATTATGCACACAGTTATGCACTCATTCACATCTCTAGGCAGTTTAGCTTAGCCAGTCATGGATGTTGTGCCACTAGTGGGAGAAACTGGACAACCATAAGTAAACCTACATAACTTTTCTCTTTTTACCTGCTCCTGTCAAGGGACCCTCCCATTTTTCTACCTGGGCTTGGGACCGGCACTGCATGTTGTGGCTGGGTAGTATGGGGTGTAGCAACCCACCAACGCCAGACCTCAAATCCTCAAATCGACAACCTAGAGCCTTAGCTGCCTGGACCACCACTCCCCTGAAACATACTGTACATGAACACCAAAAAAATAAAATAAAACTCAATTCAGACAGGGATCCCTAATGGGATGAGGCAAATTAGGTACATATGGGTAAATGGTGAAAAAAATCTCTTTTACGTAATTTTCTGTTAATTTTTCCATAATTTGATGTTACATCAAATATATAAATAACCTTGGAAAGATTCTCACACTCCACCATAACTTGTGTTAAACCCCCAGTCTTAGTAGTCTTAAAGTTATCAGTCCAGGGTTACATGACCTAATGAAGCATTGCCACATTGGAGATTTGTCCATTGACTGACATTGGGCAGGCCATTAAGGGCATTTGCACCTCCAGCCAGTCAAGAGCATGACAGAATGCTAGATTCCTCCTCTGCTCTTTGCCCTTTTCTGTTCTGCAATGAACATAATGAGGTCTCTGCTGACTTCTGTATTGCCAAGTCTTACCATACATTCTCAGTGGAATGAGTAATTTCATGTCCTCCAGAGAATGCTGGAAGACAGAGTCTTGATGTATATATTTTTGGAAGCCCTGTAAAGTATTTAATATTTTACAGAATAATTATGTTTCCTAAATTTAGGGTGTAATTGCAATAATTGCATTGTTTCTGGGAACAAATGATGTCTACAACATTTAAGCAAAAATTTAAAGCAAAACCTATGGTTCTGATTTGAAAAACAAAAAGAAAATCTTGTGTATTGATTTGTCAGTAATGTCCAGTGTGGTCAACAATTATTAAACAAACACAAAAGATATATTTTATGCATGTCTCACTTGGTATACTTAGAGTTAGGGTTAGGGAAACATTGCGCATATAAATTTCTTACAAAATGTATTTCTATCAAATAAATAAGAAAGTCCAATTTGATACATAAAACTTTGTGTCCAACAGCACCAGAGATTCAAAATTCAGATGACGTTGACAGTGATGTCCAGCAGGTCCAGCTGCAGCCAATGTAGTTGAATACTCCGACAAATTATAGTGCGTAACCCTGGAACTCTGGCCTCAGTAGTTGCCGCATTTTCTGTATGATTTCTCAAATTATGTCATCGAACTTGTCTGTCTTGTCTTAGCCTTGTCACTCTTGGCCTTCCAGATCTAGAGCGATCAGCAGCGGAACTAGTTGCTTTCAGAATTGAAAATGGCAACTCCAAGCTTTAGGAGACATCTAAAATGTCTGCTTGCGTTGTATCAAGGTGAAGCATGCTGATGACCCTCGTTTTGCTAGCATTATCTAAATGGCATGACAGAGTGAAGACATAATCCACAATCTGAACGTTCTCCTTACTCTTGAGAACAAGATATTTCAGCTGGACATAATTACATGGCAAATTTTCTGCATGTGCATGGCACCCCTTAAGAAGATTAGGTTAGGTTACCCATGTTAAAGTAACTCTTCTGAGCATGTGGGTAATTTTAATTGTGTTCTGATTGTAACTAGACAAACAAAACAATATTTTTTTTTTGTAACAATACAAATTGTTCCTTTTGTGTTAAATACTGATTAATAGCTATAATATATTAGAAAATTTGAATATTCTAAAATGTATAAATAGCAAAAATATCATAGATTAAATTCTCTTTTAATGAAGTACTGGTTTTACAGGAGATACTGTTAAAATGGTTAAGGTAATTAAGTTTCTGCTTCGTCTCAAAACTTGTTACAGGTCATGTCCAACTTCTAAAGTTTTTAAAGACAATAGCTGGTTAGATTTCCTGACTGGTCTACTAGTCAAGTCAAGTCAAGTAGGCTTTTATTGTCACTTCAACCATATACAGTTAGTACACAGTGAAATGAAACAATGTTCAACATAAATTAACACAAACTAACTAGCTAACTAAGAAACCTAATCTGACTGGGAGTAAAATCTCGACCCAAACCAGACCTATCTGAAATGTATGCCAAGTGAATGTATGAAGATGTCTGTTTTGGATGATGGATTTCTAACTGTATGATTTATCTTACATTAATGCTTTGACAACAAGTGAAAAATTTTAAATCTTTCAACACTGCTGTGGCTTCTTGTTCTTTTTAAGCGGGAGGGCTTTAACACTTCCACTAGGGCAGTAGGAGGTGTTTGGAAGAACAATGCAAATGTGAATGAGGTGAGAGAATAGTGAAGCAGCAGGGGCACTTTTGGGCAATAACGGCTATAAAATGTAAATTCAAAGGAGAGAGTGAACAAGAGGGAAAGGATGTAGTCCATGGTGAGATATTAAGATACTTTGATCTTATGTCAACATAATTATAGTATATTACACCAATACAAATAATGTAAAAAATAAATATTTTATTGATGTTATTTGTAATTTGTTATAATATCTTATAACAGATATATACTAATATACACTAATCAGCAATAACATTAACATAACTTAATCCCAATATTGTGTAGGTTCCCTTTGTGCCACCAAAACAGCGTTGAACCCTTGAGGCATGGACACCACAAAACCTGAATGTGTGCTGTGGTATTTGGCATTAGGACACTAGCAGCAGATCCTTTAAGTGCTCCATGGATCAGGTTTGTTTGTCCAGCACATCACATGGATGCTTGATCAGGTTGAGATCCGAGGGAATTTGAAATCCGGATCAACAACACTTTGCCTGATAAACCCCATACCCAGCAACCTGTGATGCACTGGGTGTTATGATGCCACCTTCCTATCACAGCCATCATGAACATTTTTCAGCAATTTATGCTGCGTTAGGATTGAGCCAGAGGGCCTTGCTTCCCATAGGCATAATCAAGCCTTGGGTGCCCACGATCCTGTCAGCAAAGTATATTGCGGTATATAAAGCCTTTATTCATTCATTCATTCATTCATCTTCTACACTGCTTATCATGTGCAGAGGGTCGCAGGGTCGCAGGGGATATGCTGGACCAGGTGTCAATGCATCGCAGAGCATACTCTATATAATGGATAATCAATATTAAAGTAATGTGGTCTTAATGTTATGGCTTATGTACAGATGTGGAGATGCTTATATTTGGTATAGATATAAACATGTAGAAGTAGTGTCTCAACATTATGAATATGAATGATACATCAGTTATGATGGTATGAAAGTACTTCAGTTTGTGTGGCTAACTATGTAGTGTTTTTTTCCCCCATTTTATGCAGACCTTATACACAGCTTATATTAAAGCACAGTTTTATGACATAGCCTACAGTATTTTAAGTTTAATAAAAACAGCTTCAAGCCTTAAAAAAAAAAGACACTTCAACAGCAGCCATACTTGAATGACCAACAACCAGCTGGTAATTTGTGACCAGAAAGTAGGCGGGGTAGGAGTAGGGCGGGGTTTTATAAACTGACCAATGGCGTCATTGCGTGGCGTGCGCTGCGGATTGCTGAGGCTTTGAACCGGAGGCGCACGCGGTATCACTGTAACCAGTTTGAATTCAGCGCTCGGTGTGCATCACACGGCTCGTGAAGCGTGCAAACGCTTCATAAACATAGGACCTATTCCAGAACATTTTTCTCTCTCTCTCTTTTTTTTTTGAGCGGGAGAAAACTGAAAACCATTGTTTTTCAAGAATGCGCGCGACTGCTGCTTTTTCTGCCTGCGTCCTCATCGTGTCCCTGCTGGACCAAGGTAATGTCCATTACTTCACTAGGTACATTTATTATCAGCAAAAAACATGCACGTCTTTTTAAAAGCTGTGCTCAGAGTGTAATTAACAGCCTGGCGCTGAAACAAAAAGTAATCAGATTAAACAAAAAAATATGTCACTTATTAGTGTTTTAGTTTATTAAACGCAAAAGGTAGAGTAAATCAATGCCTACAGTACAAACCTGAATAAAGATCTAGGAATAATCAAGTACTGAATAAACTCAGGGTTGTGATTGAATTTAGTTCTTACACTGCTGGATTAACTCATACAATTAGAAATTAACAAAAAAAAATGCATTAGTTCTCATTTATGTCTTAATTCTGAATGAATTCATCAGTTAATTCTTGCACAGCTGAAATAACTCATATACTACTGAATTATTACTTTACAGGGCTGATTTAGTCAAATTGACCTACAGGAGAGTTTAAGTTATATGTTAAAATCTCAGAAATGTGCCCTGGGGCTTCCGGGCTGATTATAGCTTTCCTCTGTCTGATAAGAGATAAAGTTAGAAGGTGATACTGCTTAACTGAAAAGCGTCTTCATGTGGAGTTTGGGTGTGGGGAATAAGTGGAGACACACACACACACACACACATTAAAAAAAAATCTTAGGAAAGGTCTGCACCTGTTGCTGAATTGTGTTTACTTTGTTCAATATATTGCTATTTTGTCCCACTGATAAGTTGTGTTTATTTATTTGTATTTATTTTAGTGTGTGTGTGTGTGGTGCGAGTGTATGCGAGTAACACAGTGAGATAGTTTGAAGAGGGGGTTGGGGGGCGAGAGGCGTTGGTTTCTTTCCCTCAGGCTTGCATGTGAATGCAGCCCTCACCAGGTGATGAAACGGTTCATGCTGAGAATAGCACATGTTCTGAATATTCAGTGAGAAATCTACATCATCACTGTTCCTTGGCAGGAACGATGGCGTCATTTCAAGTACAGTACCTGCGCTACATTTTTAAGGACGGGTCCATTATTCGGTTATTGCTGTTTCATGTTCAGATCCAGGCCCAGGAAGATGTCTGTTTGATAACGGCGAGACTTGTGCTGAAAGATTGACAGCCCGTCCTGCAAGTGCATGGTGTGAACATGTTACTTGACTGCAAACAAGGAGCACAGAAGGAAGCAATTAGTTGAATTTAATCTGATAAGCAGGTTCTAGTATCTGCCAAATACCAAATATTAATTATTGTTATCATTGTGTAGTTTGCCATATACTCTCCTTATCAGTTCATTCACATTCCAGGATAGAGTAAGGAGATAAGTTTGTTTATTTTGATTAAAAAAAAAATTGTAGCCCGGGGTAATTCCTCTTTTAACAATGCGACACTTTTGCCCGACCAAATAGAGCTTATGGCACATGAAGGAGTCATAGAAAAGTAGTCTTAGTGAGGCATCTGTTTTTTGTTCTTGTTGCACTTCTGTTCTCCCCACCCCCTCAGGTCACATACACACACACTCACACAAAAACAAATGTGCAGACACACACACGTACACACTGCTGGCAGAGTCACACCTGGTCTAACTTGTTTAGCTGGTGGGATTCTCCTCTTTTGTTTTCATTTGAACATCCCCTTAAGTCTTATGCAAGGCTTGCTTCAATCGATTTCATTTCTTTACACAATTGTGGTCCACAGCACAAAAACACATATATGATGCGTTAAAAGAAATCACTGTCTCTTATTGATAGGCAGGATGCTCTTTAAGTTGAGTTTAAATTTCTCCAGTATGCAGTGAAAAAAAATATTGTCACTCACACATAAGTCGGCATTAAAAAGGTTAGTAAGTAAAATATGGAATAAAATGTGGAGAGCATTTAAAAAATATATTTTCTTCCAGCTTCCCAGCCCCCTATCAGCAATCTCTCAGAGGATTTTTTTTTATTTTCCTGGGAGTGCACCCATTTATACGAGCTACTATATGTGTTATCAGGCAAAACAAGAGAACAATTGTTTCAGAAATTTGAAAAAGTGAGGGATGCGTCGCTTTTACGATCAGCAGAAGGACAGCTCTGCCGCTCTTGCGATGCAGGAGCGGCTCCTATTGAAATGCGCGTAAGGTGCTTTCTAGAAGCTCCAGTGCTCCTGGAGGTCCATCCTGCTTTGGACAATGAGACAAGTTGCTCCAGTCCTTTTGTTATGCACTTTACCCCTGCGGGTCGCATTGTGCAGCGGGTTTTTTTTAACCGCTGCATGTATCTCCGAGTGAGGAGTGCTTCTCTTGAATTGAACACAAATGCATAACACCCCCGTAGAGAGGGTCTTATTTGTTCTTGTGTGCTTTATTTCCCTTTATTTGAGGATCCCAGGTCACATACGAATGACTACACCTCATGCAGCTGCAGGCTCTTAGTCTGAAATACGCCATCAGGTCCATTTACATTTTGTGGGAGTAAAGTGCCCTGGGCATTTTTTTCTTTTTGATTTACAGTAATTAGGTGCTGTTAATGTACTACCTACTCCACAAGGCTCACAACAATTTATTTTAATTATGTGAAGAAAAAAAACGAGGACTATGCTCATTGTCTGTCATGTTATCATCTTAAAACAACTTTATTTAGAGGCTTTGTCTGCTGCTGAACACAAAGGAGCTTCACCGCGATTTCAAGACCTTCTAATCCCGCTTAGGGCGTGTCAGGGTTTAGGAAATAAAGCCAGTTCTTAAAGCAGTTGTAAGTCAGAGAATGTGTTTCTTATCCCAAATTTTCCGAAACCTCGTCTTCTGGCTATTGAAATTTTCTGCTAGAAATTCTATTGAGGAATAAAGGAACACTAACAAATTTGATATCCGCATAAAAAGTGTTTTATGTAATTTCAGTGTTACACATAGTGAGATGGCTGTAAATTCGTTCATGTCATTGGTTCCAGAGTCATTCCTTTATTTCTTTTTTTAATTATTACTATTTTTTTTTATTTCATATGCAGTCAGAATTAAATTCTGTGTCTTGTTTTGGAACTGGAATTAAAAGAGATATGCAATTAGCAAAATATTCTATAGATTTACATCTATACTTCAGTCGACTTAAGCTCTCAGGCTAGAAACTCCAGCCATTTAAAAAAAAAAGACCCATCAGAGTGTTTAAATAAAGGAAGCGACTTCCTGTTCAACTGGTTTGCAGGGAAAAGGTTTAGTTAAAAGCAAATATTCAACTGACACCCCTCATGAAAACGGCCCACTGCACAATATCAATATTGATAATTGTTTAGGTCTCTTGGTATTGCAGCCGTATTCCCAATGTACAACATGTTAGAGCATCTCACACACTGTAAACGGTACTGTAAATTGCTATATTGCAGGATCAACACTGAACTTTTGGCAAGAGCCTAAATATGGGACACGGGTTGTTTGTGGTTGGCCATGAAAGAAGAGGAAAGGATGCAGGTGGGGCGATCTTTCAGTGGAGCAAACTTTGATGTCGCTTTGCTTTGAGTATACAAGCCACCACAATTCAGAGCAGACACACCTGTTCCAGGTGCATTGTGCATTAACTTAGGATGTTTGAAAGTCTCCTTTTCCAACATTTCAATTGTCTGATAGCTTTTGTGTAAGGCCAAAGAGCACTGTTTCAACAGTGTATTTCCTGACTGTTTCCCTTATATGGGTTGAAGAGTCAGCTATATAAAAAAGAAAGTTATTCATTTACAGCATTGTGATCTAGGTTAGCTCATGTCGAATCATGTCCAGGTAATGAAATTTTCTCAACGAATCACTAAGAAATAAAGTGCATAATGCACCTTTTAGCCCCGATTTTAAGTGAATACCTAAGAATAGGCTGGTTCATATTATATTCTAGCTAGGTTTTTATGCTGCAGGGTGAATCCTCGAGGCAGGGCAGATCAAGGTGTAGTAGGCAGGTTAGGACCTGCATGACCCTGTAACTTCCTGTTCCGGACAGGTCCCTAAACAGGTAGGAATGTGAAATGAATCCGGAGCATGCAAAGCAAGGCATGCTCAGCTGACACACGTAAGTCATGAAGAAGGATTTGTCACGCATAACAATTGAAGCATGTGGAACAATAAAAGTAAGAACAAAGTTACGATGGAATACCATGAACCAATTTCTGTGGACGCTGTTATTATTATTATTTCCTTTCCGTTTTCCGCGAACGATCTACGTGCGCCTTTGCATTTACACAGCTTTAACTTTTTACTGCCGTCCGCTTTCATCAGAGGTGTCTGCAAATCTAGAGAAAGTGCCTTTTAAAACAAGTTAGCTGACCTTCATTTTTTGGCATCAGTTCGGATCTCCCTGTGTCCCACATGCAAATAGTGATAGTATGAACACGTGCTGCTCAGCCGGCCTTGGAGATTCAAATGCGCTCTTGTCTGAATGAATTTGTACTGTGGATAAAGGCACAGTGTTGAAAACTCAGCATCTTGTTTCACCAAAAGGAGTGTATGTTCTGTCCCTTTGGTTTTTTTAATGACTGCTCGTTAATGGGAGACATTGCTGGATTTTTAATGCATTCCAGCCCCTCAGGGGGCGTCTCCCATCAAATTCATAATTTAGCACTTAATGGATGTGATTCCGGAGTGCACTTACATCTTATCCTGCAAAAAAGACTTTTGTTTTTTATGAAGCATCAGCCTAACATAGACGACCCCTGACTTAATTTATGGCAGTTTCAAGATGCACTAATGGCACTTGCTCGTGAGATTGACGAGCCAACGTTTGGGAACATAATATGTGCTCGAAATCAATTTTCAGCCTGTTGGCTTAAAAAAAAAAGCGACACAGCCTTGCTGAGCTTCCTTATCCTGAAGGTTAATAGTCAATGGTTAGTGTCTGCTAAAGACTCTTCTTAAAAGCTGTTTTTTTCCTTTTAGCAGAAGCCTAGAAGAAACTGTTATTGAAGTGTGGGTTAATGTACAGTAGTGGTTGTTCATCATAGCTGAGCCGTGAAAAAATGTAAGGGTGAGCTGTCCACTATAGCAAAGTAATAAAATATCAGACATGTTTCACACATTACAGCATAAATCACCAGATACGTTCACAATTTCTGACTTTCTGCTGTTTTATAGAAAGCAGAGAAAAGAAATACAAAGAAATGTAACTTTTCTCTAATTTCATGTTTCATTTATACCCTGACTGGATATTTTTTCAGTTTGTCAATTTTTTTCCCACATGCATTTTGGGAGAAAATGATAATAAACAGTTAATTAACAGCCACTGTATTATATTGGTGCATTCTCATGAATACAAAATACCAGGTTAAAGCAAACACCTGAGACTGATCTCAGTCACTGATAGACTGTATGGCTTGGCTGCAAGCCCTAGCCTTTCTTCTTCATACCCTCATGTGTATTTTTCTCATAAATAATAAATCCATATTAAGCCATTTATTCATAACAAAAGCGTATTTTAATGACAGGAATTTATCTTTATGCCAGCTATTAGCTGATTATTTTACTATAATGTATTAGTTAGAATCAGAGCACTGTGAAGGCGGAAGAGTGACGTAGTGTTTGGCTCTGTCTCCTTGCACCTTCAGGTTCTGGGTTTGATTCCCGCCTCAGGTCTGAGTGCACGGAGATTGCATTGGTGGGTTTCCTCTAGGTACTCCGGTTTCCTTCCCCAGTCCAAAGACACGCAGGTTATTGGCGCTCCCAAATTGCCCGTAGTCTGTGTGTGTGCCCTGTGATGGCATCCTGGGTGTACCTTGCCACATGCAATAAGTCTCCTGAGATAGGCTCCAGGCCCCTGTGACCCTGTATACAGGATACAGCGGTGTTCTCTTTAACAATTCATTAAATAAACAAGGTACAGTTACATATTTGTATGGTGATAAAGCCTGGAGTGCAAAGACAAACTGTTATACTTTGACATTATGTTAGAACGAGAAACTTTTCTAAATAATTCTGTGTGTGCAACCCAATTATGGGCTGAATTTATTAATGTTAACAGGGTTCTGTGTTGTTTGTGCAGTTGGCTGAGGTAATTAAGCATTGTGTGATACTTTGGCAACAGATGAGTTATCAGTAAGCGAAATGTTTAAAGAAAGGACCTGCTCGCTAAAGATGATTGAAAACGGGGGGATGGAGTGGATTTGTTTACTTCACCTGTCCCGCAGCGCAATCAGCACAACACACTTGCCGCTGTCTCTTTGTGTGCTCATCTGTTGTTCAGTCCTCTAATGTAGGTGTTATTGCGTGTTCTGTTTGTTTAGTAAGATTAGATGGAGAGGAGTGCCTTTTTTTCCCTCTTTTTTTTAGGGCATGACTGCATGTGGCGTCCAAAGAACACAAAGGCTATTATAAATAATTGTCTAAAACAGACAGCTGTTGAGTGGCAATTGAGGTCAGGCGAATTGTGTTTTAGCCATTTCGCCCTCATGCAACGCTGAATCATTCAAGCCATGGTGGAAAAAAGAAAGTAAAACAGAAAGATGCTTTAAAGAGCAATTTAAAAGTAGAATAGTATATCTTATTGAAAATTATCAGTGAATTCATTGAAGATAAATCTTTCAGGTAGATGTTTCTGTACTTTGTATTAATGTCATTTCTAAATCCTAGGCTACATTCAGATTGCCAGGTTAAAGTGATAACTTAAAGGTTCCATGTGCCAGCTGATTAACAAGTTACCACTTCCAGAAGTGTTTCTGTTTCAGCTCTCATCAGGTTATCCACTTTTTACATACCTCGAACTTCCTTTTTTTTCACGTCTCGTCCGAACTACTCCCGAGCCACGCCCTGCCATAGAACAGCAGAGCTCAGAAACAAGCTGGGAGAGGGATATTTTCTTATATGAGGTCACATTATGAAGAAATCTAAGTGGCTTGTTTAAGAATCATACAATACAATCATGAAAATAAGACAATATTTAAAAAAAATTTCTCTCAGTGTTTTTTCCACACACAATAGAGCCAATCTGACTGCCTAAACATGACGTAAAAGTGAATTTTGCATAACAGGTGACCCCCTTTAGAGTTTGCATGTTCTCCCTATGTTTGCAGGGTTTCCACCAGGGTGATTGGCGTTTCCGAATTGCCTGTAATGTGAGCGTGAGTGTGTGAGTGCTTTTACCCTGTGATGTTTCGACACCTCTTCCACCTTGCTCGAGTCCCCTGGGAAAAGCTCCAGGCCCCTCACGATCCTATACAGGATGAGTGAGTGAGAGAGAGCGAGGTCCCTTTTATTCAGCTGGCCATTTTTCATCCTCGCAACCTTATCATATAGAACTGATGAGTTGTTTAATGGACTCCAGAACAACCTGTGATGGAGATTTAGGATATTCGCACATTTATTCAAGGCTTTCACTTTTTGTTATTTATGATTCATGTGAACCATGGAAGATGTGTGCATGCCGGCCGGTTCAAACAGTTGGCATGTTTACATTAAAGAGAAATATGAGTCACTTACTGTCACGAATATGAACCATCAAGGTAGCGAGATCCAATCTGGACAAAAACCCTCACAAGCCGGTAATGTCCCCATGGCTTCAAATTCGAAAACCTTTTTCTTGTCATTTTGTAAATATGTTGAATATTTGTTCCGTTTCTGAACCTTTTGAAACGTTGACTTGCAAGCAGATTTAACTGATTAAAATATTTAAGACAAGCAAAAGATGTTATCACTCCCCGCTTTTTTTTTGTTTGTCATTTTTCAAAAAATGCACACGTAGAGACAAAGATCTGCTTTGCACAAGTCTGTTCAGGTCGTAAATCCACAGCAAAGGCCATTGTTGACAGGCTTGACAGGCGGTTGCATCTGTGTTCACAGGACAGAGGGTCCTTGATGAATTTAGACAAAGGCATGCTGACTTAAAGTTAGTAAAGTGGTTAAAGTTCGTAAAGGAATGTAAATGGAATCGGTCGATCTGGCAACCAGATGTCATGGATAGCGGAAGTGTAGGCAGTGACATACCAAAGCATGGTTTACCCTTAATCACGTCTTATGTACATTTTAATCCATGCTTTATTTAAGTAGGTGTTTACAATTACCTGAGCTTAATCAGCTTTCCACCAGACAGTAATAAGGATGAGTCTACTGGCTAATTACTGGAGTCTAATATCCATAAGAGTTACTATTTGGTCAACAGCATAGAGAGGGGAAAATCTTTTGTCCACTGAAAAGCGAAGCATGCGGTGATGTTTTGTCTTTATTCAAATGTGTCTAAGAGTCATGATCAGGCACCATCCAGAGGGATCCAGTATAACCATTACATAAGCATGAAGTGGACTGCTAGACGAGATGATCTCAAATCAGTATCTTGATTATTTGAACATTTTTCCTTGGTTATGATTAATGAACAATAATTTTTACGTATTTTACGGTGGGATATTTTTTTGCCCTCATAGTTCACTGACAAGGTTTGTACTGTAAATATGTTCACCTATTAAAAAAGATTTTTCCTCCATGTTGCTTCCATGTCACTGACAGGGCGGGGTGGAGTCACATGACTACGTTAGTAGTAGTATGTTTTAAGGGGACAGTACTCATATAAATACACTGGGAAACGTATGAACTGCCAAGATAGAATTAACAAAAAAAAAACTCTGTAAAATAATCGGTTCTGAATTTTGGATTCGATTAATTTTTGTCGATTTAATCGCCCAGCCCTAGGAACAAGTATTTAATAATTTCATTTTTTGATTATATATTGATGGTAATTTTTACGATTATTTATGATTGTTCATTTATTCATTATATAGAAAGAACAAAGAGCAGAAACTTTTTTTTGTTTTGCTTAAAAGAGTTGGGTCTTACAGTCATACAGCGACAAGTAGGTGCAGTTTAATCCATGCAATTTTAATTTCATTTAACAAACATAGCTCAAATGGTAATCGTTTTTTTTATGTTAATAGATAACACATTAACAGGTTTTTTTGCAGATTCGGTATCTCCTGCAAGCTAACGTGTATCTATAGTATCCAGTCTAAATATCCTAGCTGAATATATTCAGCACCCATGTACAGTATAAACTGTAGCCTTCTTGCTTTGATGAATCCAATGGGCGTTGTTTAGGTGGAGAAGATGAGCGATGCATTTATTTCAAAGCCATGGTGGCATTTGGCTTTATTTGAATATTCAAACTCTCTGACTGCTTTGCCTGACAAGCAGATGAGGACATTCAGCCCGATCCAGCAGGATTCAAATCTGATAAGAGAAATTATTCCTACATGATTGCTGTTCTTTAAATATCCCAATATTTTTAAAATATCCAATACTGATTATTTTAAACATCACACATATACTTAATAATTATTTAATATAATTTTATAAGTATTATTATTATGTCGTATGTGTTCTGTTGGCAGAAATAAATTTACTGGCCAATGTTTGGAACCATCCCACATGACCTTCTTCTTTTTTTTCTATTCCAGTGAGCGTATACGCAAACCTAGTGGGCAAATATGGCGAAACTGTTGAGGTGCCTTGCAATAAAAGAGCAGACATCAAACTAGAGGACATCAGAATAACTAAATGGAAATATGTAAGTATATCCCCTGCTTATTTACTCTTGTTCTATCTTTATGGCCTTTGGTGAGTTAGAAAATGACATCATGCTCCAGTTACTCAATTGAGTTTAATTTGAATTGTAAGTCCAACCTAGATGTAAATTTCTGAAACAGAAACCAGAAGTGTAAGATTTGTAATTCGGAAAATTGTACAGGTGTGAGCTGAGGGACATATTCAAGTGTACTTTAATGAAAAATTTGTTATGAAATACAAACCAACAAATAGGCAATGATACAACAGATATACATAGATCAGCCATAACACTAAAACCATTAACGTTAAAACCACCTAGGTTGTGGTTCCCTTCCCAGGCTGAGCAGCTCTGGCCTCAGGGGGTTTGATATGGTGTCTGGTACCAGGATGTTGGCAGCAGATCCTGTAGGTTGTAGGGTGGGCGCACCATGGATTGGACCTGTTTTTCCAGTACATCCTACACACGCTCCATCGGAGTGGATCTTTGAAGATTTTAGATTGGGTCAGCAGTCTCCGGCTCTTTTCCCTGCCGGGCCCTGTGGTGCACTGGGTGATCCGGCGCCTTTCTATCATGATTGGCATTGCCCTTTTTTCTGCAATTTGTGCTTTTCTGTGGGTGATGCCTGGGTGCCCATGATCCTGTCATCAGTTTACTGAGCTGATCAATGTTTTTCAGTTCACCCGTCAGTGGCGATAATGTTATAGTTGATCGGTACAACCAAGACCTGAACATTTCTGCAATTTCTGTGCAAAAATATGTGTCAAGATGGAGATTTGCCAAAACCAAAATAACAGCATGTCGCATTTACGCAGGAATCTGGCCCTGAACGTTTATTTCTTATTGGGTCAAACATGGGCCAGTTTCAAGTGTAGTGTAGTTATGGATGTATTAATCACAGAAATTCTGAAGCTATTTTTTATCTGAGGATTAACCAGGATCCTGGATAAGATGGTATTTTAATCTGAGACAATACTTTTTTGGAATAAATTTTATATGCCACGTTCCTACAATAAAATGATGAACTCACTACTTCAGTAAGCCTTAAACATGGAAGATTCTGTATACTATACTATACTATACTATACTATACTATACTATACTATACTATAAGGTACTATAACATTAATGTGTGCCAAATGTATACAATTAATACTGTCCACCAAAAAAAAAAAGAAGAAAGGCTTAAACTTTCGAATTTGATTTGATTTGGTAACTGATTGAAAACAAATTACATGATATCAACTACGTTTTTAAAGGCTGACAACAGAAAATCAATGTGAATCAACCTTAAAAAGTATAATTATTAGTACTATTATGAGATAGCATGATCTGCACCGAGGAGTTAGTATCAAGGCATGCACGTGAGCTTGTGTCCTCTGTGGGACTAGATCATAATGCACGGTTGAAACTCCTCTAAGAAATGTCCAATTTTATTCCCCAGAGCAAAGTGGACGGCACCGTCGTCGATCTTCTGAGGAAATCTCATCAAAACACCACGTTCGTCCAAAACGAGGAGTACAATGGCAGAATCAATCTCACAAACAGCCTCAGCCTGCAGATTTTCAGGGCAAAAATGGCTGATCAGAAGACATTCACCTGTATGGTGGTGACAGACGGAGACGTATTCGAGTATCCAGTAGAAGTGCTCATTGAGAGTACGTATATTCTCGAAAAACGCTGAAGTTTACACAACATGCTGATTTAATCATATGTTCATTAAATGCTATGATATGCTCTTCTCCTGCAGAGGTCCCTTCTCCACCTATAATCACAAATCAATCCAAAGTCATAGAGCTCGGCAACCTAACGATGGTACGTCATAAACTCTATTGATTATGAGTTGTTTTCAGAGTTCACACAGATGCACTCGAATAAACTAAAATCAGAAGCATACATCAAGGAGTCTGGAGCAGAATTTGAATAGTTTGTGTTTTTTCATTAGATATTTGAGCAATTCTTGTGGGCTGTAGAGGGTAGAGTCCTGTAACCGTTCCGTTTTGCGGTTTTATCCTCTTCTCAAATTTCGGAGTCTTTTAACACATATCAGTAGGTTTAGAAAGATGGTTCAGTGTTCAGCATGTTAACGCAAGAAACTCACTTTTAAATAAAATATACAGTATATGACCAGTATTTATTTTTATCTGAATGGTAAAAAATGGAAAAAAGTGTATTGTCAAGGTCATACTACGTCCTAGCCACGTCCCAGTCAGGTTGTCAATGCGTCTATCAAAATCTAATTTTGTTTGTCATATACACAGCATGATAGTGAATGCTTATATGACCAGTCATGAACTAAAATTTAAAAAGAAAATAGAGTACTATTCAAGTAAAGAAATAAAATATGAAATAAGAGAAAAATGATACAAATATAGAAAACTAAGCACAGTTAGTCCTCAATTGTGTGAAAAATTACGAGCAGAACAATGTGCAAAGTTCCACAGGTGTGCAATTTGTAGGGCATGTGCAAATGGAGTCACTAATTTCTTATTCCACACATGACCATGTGCTCACCACATCCAGTAAGATCAACTCAGTTATTACCATGTCTGATCAGATCAGACGCTTATCATATACTTACTGTGCAGCGGGATGGTGTAAATACAGCGACGCAGTGCATTTGATCACAGAGTGTTGGGGTGAGGAATTGGACACAGTATTAATACTAAATTCTCTAAACGTGACCTAGATAACCTGCTGCATGCGCGTCATAAACATGGTAAGCACCAGAAGAATGTAATATGAGTTTAATGCAGTCTTCTATGAAATTGCTTGGACCTACCATGGTCATAACAGAAGCCTGAAGAGGTTGTTGTGAGAACTCCACTGATGTAGCAAAAACACCACTGTGTCCCAATGACAGCTCAGGCAGAATGTCATCCAATCTTTCTATGCCTGTAGTACTGAAGTCCCTAAGACGTGTTAGTTATGGCGCTCTTCCCGATGCAGCAGTTAGTGCGTCCTTGTTAAGTTCTCCCTGCGCCTTGCTTCGATCACATCCTCACCAGGCCTTTTCGACCATGTTCAAAAAAAGAGTGGTAGCTCCACATCAAGTGTTTATGGGTTCCTACTGTGTTCCTGCTAAGCTGTTCGTCCAGTTTTCTGTGGATGTAGTGGGAACGTGGCTCAGTGTGAAGGGGGGGTTTAAGATTTTACAATACTATGTCATTGTAAAACTCAGACAGATAGTCTTTAAAACAAAGGACAGTACATTAGTTGCTTGTGAGACAAACCTGAACTAATGACTTGTCACTCTTTTTTGTCTCCCTGCGACTGCCTGTTTTGTTTTATTACAAATTTAGCAAAATTATGTCTCTTTTCGGGTTTTTATTCCAGCTGGCAGCTTGTTCTGCTAAAGATGCCAATCCAGCAGCTAGCATCACCTGGCTGAAGGACAATGTTCCACTCGTACCTGTTGAGAACGGTATGAAGCACCTCAAGTTCAAGTTTTTTAATTGACAAATAAGGCTTAAAATATGTACCTCATAATATTGTCTCATGTCATTTCAGTGGTGAAAATCACACCAATCTTGGAGACAGACAAAAACACCGGCCTCTCGACTGCAACCTCCAAGCTCGAGTATGCAGCGACAAAGGCGGACATGAATGCCAAGTTCACTTGTGCCATCCAGCATAAGAACCTTGCCTCAGACCTCGTGTCTTCTCCCATGACTTTTGTCGTCCATTGTAAGTCGTCTTTTAAATCAATATGTCACCGTTAATAAACATATTACTCAGATTGTTTTAATATTTGCGACAAATTGGAATAACAGAGTTTACTGACAGGACAAATTGCTTTCAAAAATACACGGAGCAGGAACGTTGAAGCTTGAATAGGGCTTTGTTGGGTGCCTCAGGGCATGATTACAGACAGCCTAGCCCTGCTGCTACTCTCAAAAGCTCTCCTCACTCGGGAAAACCCTCTGCTCTTGAGACCGAGAAGCTCTCAATGGCTCATTATGACCATCTGCTTAGTGGCTGTATCTGTTTGCCCCTTCTGTAGCCTTCCATATGAGCTAATCCCTCAGTTTCACACCTCTCCCCTGCACAGACCCCAGTGAAAAGGTCAGCCTCCAGGTCTTGTCTGCACTCCCGATAAAGGAGGGAGACAACGTGACCCTGAAATGTGCGGCTGATGGGAACCCCCCGCCGACTGGCTACAATTTTCATATCAAGGTAAGCAAAGCACGTCTGGCTCTTTTCATTCTGAGCTCACTCTTAATGTCATGCTGCTTTTGAGGTTGGTGTGGGCTCTTGCATAATTTATATATATATACTACAGTATTACCCTTTATCAACCATGCTGCTTCTGTTAGCACTGGAAAAAGAGAGAGGTGGTTGCCCATATGTCCATTTTTATTTATTCATTAATCTACAGTAGCTGTATTTTCCAGGTTGGGTCAAAGGCAGAGGCGCATCCTGGACAGGAATCTGTGCTATTTCTAAGAAATAATGATTTACTTATTAGCAGAAATAAGAAAAGTTTTAAGTCCTCCTCTCTAAGTAAAAGCAAAGTATTTAAGGGGAAAAGACTGAATGCAAATTGTATTATATTGAAAGAAAAGATTCAGTAAGGTTAAAGCAGATACTTTTCAGCTTGTAAACATAAAACCTTTATATTCAGTCACATATAGTGAACATATTTATAACATGAACTAGTTTTTCTCCAAAATATAAGACAGAACCCCACATTGCGAAAAACATAGGGAAGCTGAGCTCTGTTCTGAAACTCAATGTGCTTTAATTCAAATGTGCAGGAAAAGAAGGTGACCACCGAGAATTCGGACACTTTCACACTCACCGGCGTCAGTCGGGCCGACAGCGGGGATTATAAGTGCTCCCTGGTGGACAACGAAGCAAAGACAGGCTATGCCAGTTTTATCGTAATGTGTAAGTCATGTGTTTCTTATGATTTTAGTATAATTGTATAATACACTGCCATGTAGTCACTTCAATAACAAATAAATTTTTTTCACATTTTATGCCGCATACACACATCACTGCAGTTCAGTAATGGCTGCTTTTCATTTATAACTGAAGGTTATACAGCAATTAGCTCTGACTGAGTAATCTGATTGGATGAAAGGCATTCAAATATATCACACCATGTTTTAACAATAATTAATTACACTCACTGTTGATTGCCACATGGGTGAAAATAGGTCAGTGCGGTCCGCAGGACTGAAAACCCTAGCCCTATGCTAAACTGGCGGAGCAAAATAACTGGTTAAATAAACAAACAAATCATAATTGCTATTGTACTGAATATCAGTACAGCTGTGATACCCTCGTGCCTACAACCAGGCTGATATTTGAGCACAACCCCCTCTCATTTAATATTGCTTAATTGAAGGGATGGACTGCTTAGACTTCATGAATATTCAAAGTTACACCAAAAAGATTAGAGCTGAGAATTTTATATATATATATATATATATATATATATATATATATATATATATATATAAAATAAAGGATTGGCATATATTGCTTGTAATGTGAAAACAGGATTGCTGCATACATATGGACATGAATAATGAAATGCAGAATGGCTGATAATTTTTCTCGGTTTTGTTTTTGTTGTAGACCTCGATATCACTAGTAGCACCAAAGGAAAGATTGTTAAAAACCTAACCGAGAGCTTTGAGGCAGCTTTGGTGGTGAACTCCTCCGGAAAAGCTGAAATCACTTGGACAAAGGTAAAAATAATAAGAATAATAAAAACAGATTTGCATTTGATTAAAAAACATTTTTTAATCAGTTTTGTAATTTTCAAACAACTGACACTGTTGCAGAACAACGTCACACTGATTAGCAAGCCCAAGTTCGACAAGCTGAAGTACTCAGACTCTGGAATGTACGAGTGTGTGGTTTCCATGGCTGGACTTGTCAAAAAGGCTTCATTTGAGCTGAGAGTCCAAGGTAAGTAAAATTTTTCCAAAAATGTTCAAAACCAAGAAGCAAAGAAAATTTGTGAAAATCTGTTTAAAAATTGTGAAATGTGCAGCATCTTGATGATTCGGTATTCACGATATTGCACAATTTGTAGGTCATTATTTATATATAAGTGCATTTGTGATATTGATTTTGTGATATTGATTTACAAGAACTCACGGGACTGGGACTAAACAGCTGTGCAGCCATAAGAAAACCACCTGTTAGTGAGACTAATTAGAAAAAAACAAAGGCGTCTGCTTGCTAGGGAGCATAAAGATTGGACTTTAGGGCAAAGGGTCAAGTGGTCTTGAAGGCAGCGTTATGATTTAGACTTGCTTCAGTTGGTTAGATCAAGGCTCAACAATGATATGTGGCAATACAATGAAGAACTGCATGTATTAATTGCTCAGGTTATCACATTTACGGATTTATTTCCCTGGTGGGTATATTCACACATGAATTGGCCACGATGCTGTAGTCAAAGTTACATCAGTTAAACAGAATCTTAGACTGTGTGTGTGTGTATAAATATATATATATATATATATATATATATATATATATATATATATATATATATATATATATATATACTTACTGGTATTCAGGTGTATCTTGATTTTCTATACAGATTCTACAGTCAACTAAACGTGACCTTCCTTTTATAAAAATACTTTCTACTGAGTAAAACTGCATTAGTCTGTACAATAAAGATGACAAAAAGTAACAGTTACTGAAATCAGTACTTTGAGTCTCTGTTATGTTATTTACTGTACAGTGAGTTTGACACAGAGCCCTAGGTATCCTCTGAGTGAACGGTTATAATAGCTTAACCAAAGGAAATCATGTCTCACCAGTCTTGAGTTTCATAACCTATCCAACTGGTGGACAAAAAAACCCTAAAGGTTCCCCTAATTCCCCTAAGTTAATTCTAATGGGTCTAAGACCATTTCCTGACATAAATCTCACATAAATAATTAACTTCTCGTAATCTCTCCTTAACACCATATGGTAATTGCACAGCTGTAAAGGAACATATTTAAGAAAGTTAATGAGAATGTGTGACAAACTATCTCAGAGAAGGGAACAAGATGCTGCTCCTGTGTGTGTCAGTCAGACCAAGAGCATCACCATCTTAGCCTTGGCCTGATTCAAGTGCGCTGATTCTATCCACTTTGTCAGGAGACTTCGCTGAAATCACACCCACGAGTGTCTCCAGCGATGCTACATAGTCTCTTGTTTCACCTTGACTTTTCTTTGATTGTGCTGTAGAATGTTCCTCAGTGTCCTGGTACTAGGGACGGGTACCAGGGACAATCTGATATATTATCACATTACCTAGTTGCCGATTTTGTTTGTATTGCGATTTTGCAAATATCATGATACCCTGAATTAATTAAATTTTTTAAAACTGATTTGTTACAATTTGAAAGAAACTTAACCGGTCTAGATGATTCCAAAGATTTTGTGCTTTACGTTTGCTTGGAATATTATGGTACTATGTCAGTAACATTGGTTGGCCTTTTTATTTTACCTTTTAAGAGGGAATCAGAGTTGGGGCATTTTGGGGGAGTATGTAGAGCGACGTTCTTGGCTGGTTCTTGGTTACTTAATGTCTGCTTGTTTGGAGTGGCTTGATCTGACTCTTTACACAATATTTAATGCTGATATTGTCAGTTCTAGTTGAAATGGAGCCTCCAGATTTTCCTTCTGAACTCTTTCACCAGGATAGAGCCTCCAGGATTTAGGCTGCCAGTTACTGCAGGGCGTCTTACCAGCTTGTGGTTATAGTTAAGAACAATGAAAAGATTAACACAATAACATGAGAAGTGGTGAGACGTTTCTCTGGGGCCCAATCCCTGTGCCTAGTAGTCTCCCAAATAATGGCACCACTTTCTTACATACTGTAACTGCCTCATAGTGGGCTAGATGGCCCAAAACCAAAGGACGAATATTCTCACTGTTACCATTTACTTTATTTAAAGTTTTTGAGCACATTCCAGATACTTCATATGGGACAATTATGCTAGATTTTTTTAATGATTCAAACACTTGCCTTAGTTTGAGGTTTAAGTGAATACTGTATTATCCTCTATAAGAGGAATAATCAGACCTTGTACCTTAGGTCATCATAAATATTTCCTTCCCTCTGGTGAGCATATGGTTAGGAAATCTCACCAGACTGTTTTGAATTTGGTCTCCATAAGTAGTCTTGTCAGTGCAGGTCTTGGGCTTTCTACGTTAGAGCAACTGAATTTTGGAAGAAATTATTTTTGTGCCACATGGTTTTAGCCTTGATTGACTGCAGCCTATTAAAAAAAAAAGTTTGCGTTCAGAATGCAACATCAATTCTATCACTTCCTTGCCCATACTGAAACCATTTATTTTCCTTTCCTAACTTTGCACCTACAGTATATTTACATGTGCCGTGCAGTGTTGTAAGCACTCAAGGTTGTTAGCTATTTGTATGTGTGCTAGTTCTAAGAAAGTTATTGAAGTAAAGTATGGATCTGTCCAAATTGCAATTTGTATACATACAGTGGTATTGTGAAATCATGTTAAGACATTTGTGCCATCAGATTTTCCTGACTATCAATTAGTATCCCCGCTTTGCCACATGTCTAGACTGTGCCAAGGCTATTGATCAGCTCTCATCCCAGCAAATTTCCTGGGCAGCAGGATGAAAGTAAAAAGGAATGTAAAAACGTCTTGTACTGAAGTACCTGTAGCTCGCACAGTGTACACAAATCAGCCGCTCAGCTTTGGGGTTGGATTTAAATACAGTCAACCAAAATGTAATCGACTGACATGAGACCTGTAATGATAGCATGCTCATTGACTCATGTGTAAATGTTGACATTTGCATTGTTGTGTTGTGTTTAGAGTCGGGTGTTTTTTTAGTGTCGTTGGCCCTGAGCTGCCCCTGACGCCGCACCTTTCCTACAGAGCTTCACTGTGGCTTTGTACAGGTTACCATTAGCCTAGTTGTATTCTCAGTTGCTCGCCACGCAGGAACTTTCCTTTCACCTTTGCTCATTTCAGCCTGAGACTTTGCTGCATCATATGTGGTTTTTGCAACTCTTGCAGGATTGGGCAAAGCTATTCAGTTAATAGTGTCAAGTTCTACAGCATATTCAGGCCCATGGACTTCCGCCACTCTTGGTAGACTTCTCTGTGCAACGATAAATTATTCTAAGTTACAAGGTCAAAACCATGTCAGAGTAAATCCAAGAGATTCTTGCCTTTGGGAGTTTTTTTTTTCTTTTTTCGACAGAACTTTTTTAAAGCTGTTGCATTAGACATCTGCAAAATGTGAGATGTGCACAGAGTCAGGATCTTCATAAAGTCAGAAAGTAGCTTGATAATACGTAGAGTTATCAAGTATTAATTATTAATTTCTCATAACAGCTTGCAGATGTATTCAACCTTTTTAGGAAATTCAGTGAGTTTACTTCAGTTTTATTTGTATATCATGTTTAACAATGGTTATTGTCATAAAGAAGCTTAACAGAATTTAGACAAATTGTGAAATAAATTATAAATAATGTCAGGAAAAAAGTGTAGGTTTTAAGTAAAAAGTATAAGTAAAATAAAGTTGTCGTTATTTTCTGAATTATAAAAGATTAGTACACATTTTCCATTCAGAAGTTTTTAATATTTAACAGATATTTAACTGATGAAAAAAATATTGCATTAAATTTTCCTGAGGTTGTGTTCAGTGTGTTTCCTGAGGTTGTGTTCAGTCTGTCAGGTTACAACTGTTGGGCCCTTGAGCAAGGCCCTTAACCCTTTCTGCTCCAAGGTCCCGTATACATGAAGCTTTCAAAGCCTTTTTTTTTTTTTAAATTTTATGTTAATAGACACATATATTATTTTGACTTTGTACGGTAAATATACTGGAGTCTCAGCATAAATATTGTTTTAGAGAATTTTTTTTATATGTATATATATTTTTTTTATACAAAAAATGTATGCCTTTCAAGGGGGTTGAACACATTTGTCAAGTGTGTTACTGAGCTTAACTAAAAAAGCTGAAACCTCTGATAATCTCTGTTCACCTGTAGGTGCTCCAGTTATCACTACGCTGAATAAGTTGCCCCGAAACGAAGGCAAGCTTCTGAGCTGCAAGGCTGAAGGTTCACCCAAACCCACTGTGCAGTGGAGCATCAACGGCACTAACGTGAGTATGAAACCGGGATACTCCAAGCCATCTGCTGCCCCATCCAGTGTGTGATTTGGACTTTAGATTCAGTGAGACTGCAGCTGAAATGATGTATGACCAAACAAATTAAGGATATCATGTACAGTACTGTGAAAAAAAGTATTGAGACACGCTTCATTTCTTTATATGAAATGAAGTGAAATCATGAAAATTAAGTGCCTATAGATACAATCTAAAAATTGGTTGTTTATGTAACGTCCTCAGCAGCAACCTCATTTCCCCTCTCGTCTGATCCAAAAACAAAAATCTGTCGTCATCTGTGTCTAAGTTTGGTGTTTTATGCTTGAATGATTCACTGTGATTTAACAAACAAAAAATAGAGCCAAAAAAAAAATCTTTAAGGAAGCTTGGAGAACTGTTTTTCAAGATTACATTAAAATAAAAGAAAGTCTGGCTCTTTGAAAGCAAAATATGAAGAAATGGCTCAAGACTTTTGCACAGTAGTATATACAATTACAATTTATTAACAAATGAAAAAAACAAAAAAGAAAAACAGCTTCTGGAAATTAATTAACACGTACCATTTAAGTATGAATTAATTTACTTGCATTAACCTAATGCAAAATAGGTATGTCTATGTTTCTATACCATGGTTTATAGAGACACTGGATAATAGACACAATTACACAAATATTATTATCTCAGCTTTATGGGCAGCTGAAGTATTATAATGTAATACGTTTTGTTGCACAGACACACTTTCTGTGTCTATACTGCCCTTAAGTGGTGTTTAGTGAAATCACAGCTGCGCATTAAAAACCTGAAGCAGCGTCACTTTCCATTGTGCTACAACGAAACACTGCTCTGTCTTATTATTATTATTATTATTATTATTATTATTATTATATATGACTAGCATAATCTAGTTTAATCCTAGTGCTGAATGATGGGTTGGTGTGTCTCTCTGTTTGTAAATACAGGCTTCTGACAGTATCTCAGCGGATGGAACCATCACATACAATCTCATGGTGGCTCCAACAGGCAATGTCACAGTCAACTGCACAGTTTTCAATGAGCTGGGATCCGCGACCAAGAGCATCGACATATCCACGTGTAAGTATAGTCTTGTTCTGCAGCATTATGTGTGTTTTACTTGTTTAAATCCCTGTTCACTTCAAAAACAACTGTCAGATGTTTGATAAAACCCCACACCCTACTCCATTTGTTGTTAAAAAAAATTTGTCATGTTGTTGTGGTTTCTCATCTTTGGAAGCTCTGTCACTAAAACAATTTCCTTGGCAGTTTGTTACTTGGCAATAAAACTCTTTCTGATTCTGATTCTTCAGATTAGATACATATGGGAAAATATTATAGTAATAGACAAACAGCAAATACATCCTTGATTTCTGGTGCACAGTACCGTGCAAAAGTCTTAGGCACCTTCTGTTTTTTAATACAAACTTTTTTTTTTGGTTGTTATTATATATATATTATAAGCCATATTATTTTATGGCTTTATTACTGAGTCTAAGTTTTAAAAAATCTGATTTTCAAATATCAGGATTCTACTACAAAATGAAAAGTTCCAGATACATATTTTGCATGCAAACCAGAAGCAGCTACAACAGCCAAAGTCCTCAAACAAACCTTGGGTGATTCTGCAGGATGCACGGCAAAAACTTAGGAGCCAATTTCCTTTATCACCCTTGCTCTGTTCTACAGCAAGTTTTATTTGCATCTGACTAAGACTTTTGCAGAGTACTTGTATACAAAGACAAATTTGACAGCAGGTGGTGTAGAGGGTAGCATTGAAGCCTCCACAGTTCCCAGTTTGACACATTTACATCCAGTGTGCTATGTCCAGTCTGAATTGTTAAATGCTCTATAAATAGTGACTGAAATTTATTTTCTATAAATGTAGTTTATAGTTAGCAGTGTATTGATATTAAGTTTTCACATTGCTCAGCTGTTAACAGGTCGACCATAGGAGCATTTTCTCCTATACTATACTTATATAGGTTATTTGCTAATATGAGTGATATGCTTACACATACAACTCACTGTACACAAACGTTTGAAACCCCACCCAAATCATTTTTTTTTCCATTTACAGTGCCTGACGATACAACAGAGACAACAGACAAAAGGGGTGAGTTCATAAACATGTTTTCATAGACTGGTGGCGATACATACTCTCCTGTCAGGAAATTGGTGTATGCTGTGCAAACTGACCTTTAGGCAGTTTTTCAATAATTAGCAAAACCACAAAACCGTCATTATGTTAGTCAATCAAAGCTTCCATATAAGCTTCTAAAATCACCTAAATATTATTTGTACAGGATTACTTTTTTTTTTTTTTTTAATCTGAATCATTTAAAGTGGTTTAATATGATTGTACGTTTTTTGCTCTGCAGAGGATCCAGAAGACTCAAACAATCAGACACAAGTAGTAGTAGGGGTTGTGTTAGGCATGATCGTGGCTGCTCTCGCTGTCGGTCTTGCCTACTGGATCTATATGAAGAGAACCAGGTAACACCATAGCTAACAGATAAAATGTCTCAAAATTATTTTTCAAAAATAAACTTGGGTATAATCATAGTAAGATATATGGGTTATTATAACCACTAGGGATGGTAACCACCAGGGACCACCCGATATGATATTACCACTATACCTACTGTAGGAGCCAATTCGGATTTGTATTGAGATTTTGTACGTATTGTGATTTTATAAACATCCTGATTTTGCATTAGTTTATTTCAGATTTCATTACAATTCTAAACAAAATTGCCATATGAAAAAATTAAAATACTTTTACAATAAACTGTATTGGTGGATTTTTACCTTTAATAACCACATGTTACTATGTAGTGTATTGTGATTATTACCATGGTGTGAAGAAGATCCCCAAGCATGTAAAGTTTCTGGGTGACAATTTATCTTCATATTGTTTGTATTACTAATCAATTAAGGCAAATGGGGTGAGTAGAATAATAATTAAGTATTGTGTATTAAGTATTAAGCGGGTTGGGAGGACCAGAAGCTGGATTTGAGTCAAATTATTCTAAATATTATACCTTAAACTCTCTACTAAAACATCTTTTATAAAAATAAAAAAAAATAAAAAAACAGACTGAGATATATTATACTAGGATTCTTTCTAACTTAACAACTAAGTGTTGTCTAATAATGTGTCCAGCGCCTCCCCTTATAATTGTCCAACTAATTACCTGCATTTTCTTAATTACAATGTGTGTGTGAGAGAGAAAGGAGGGAATTTGCAGGGCATTGATTCTCCAGGGGGCAATGATGGCTCAGGCGGTTGAGGCTGTGAGTTGCTGATTGGAGGATCAGGGGTTCAAGCCCTGTCGCTGCCAGGTTTCTAGTGTTGGGCCCTTGGGTAATGCCCATATGGCAATAAGGGGAAAGCGGCATAATGGGAAGCAGGTCCCACTGATCAAAAAAGGATGATCCACAACCACAGTGCATAGTGGTCACTGAAACTAAATCAATGAATATACTGTTGCCAGCATTTTACGTATTGTACAAGTCCCAAAGATTATTTAATTGAAAATGTGAATGTTTTTTGCAATCACAAAGTGGAATTCCATAAGAATAACATAATTTTGTCCAGGAGACACATCCCATGTTGATCAGTGTTACATTTTGAAATATGGATTTGTTTGCTCTATTTAGGGAGGGCTCCTGGAAAACAGGAGAAAAAGAGAACGGCACACTGGAGGAAAGCAAAAAACTGGAGGAAACTCAGAGTCAAAAAGCGGATGCGTAAAAAGACCAAAGGATACATTAAAAGTAAGAAGGTGAGTGTTTCCTGATACACTGGTGGATCTTTCAGGTGCCTGATTTAAGTGTATAAAATTCTCAATTATTAGATTTTGCTGATTTGGTTTCAGTGTAATCCAGTGATTGCCTCTGAGTAGTCATTGTTTAATTGGCTTCTTTGGTTTTTCAGCAGAGGAGGCAGTATTGTAGCAGACTGTATTGCAAACTACAGAAAGGTTTGGGAAGCTGATGGGAGACCCTGTTACTTGGTTGGTGAACCATTATCTGATCCAGTGTGTATAATGTATATCACCATCCTTACAAGTGAGAGATTTAATAAAAGGTGTGTGTTGTATAATTGTGAATCTCCTGCACTGAGGATTAACCGTGGAATGAACATGTTGATAACATAACTGTTAATTTACGTTGCTGTTTAATATTTTCTGCATTTGACAAAATTGTTGCTTTTTTGTGGTTGTTGTTGTTGTTTATTGTTTATCAAACATAGATTTTATTTCGTTCAAGTCAATTTACCTCAACACAAGCCTGTAAACTGTGACTTTGTTTGTGTTTTGGAATAAGAGATGCGTCATGCTGTTTGATTCAAAGTTTTTTATTATTATTATTTGATACTTTTCGTTTTTTTTTTATATCTCCGCTCCATGTATAGTGCCTGATCTGGGACTACAGTTTGTTTGTTTGTTTTTTAAGTTCATTAAGCACTTGGTTATTTTTTTTTTATCAAGATGCAATGATAATTCAGAAATAAACCAGTTTGGAAGTTAAAATACGCATGCATGTACATTTTCAGTGTCCAAATTTTTTTTTGGCATGAGAATAATAAGTTCCATTTAAAAATTAAACATTACATTTAAAATCTTTTCAAATTTCAACGGTTTGGCAAAATAATAATTTAATAATTTAAAAAGCTAATAAATACAAGGTGCTAAATGCTTCATGTTTAGATTTTTGAACTGTTTCATAAGAGTCTGTCCATGACTGCAAATACTAGATTAACCATATCAACAGTACTGATATGTTGCTTGTAATACAAAAAAAGAATTCATGTACACCTAATAGTTTTATTTGGAATCATCGCCTATTTTTGTTAGTTACACATACTAATTTACATTAACATGTTATTCATTTGTGTGACAGGATTTTACTAATCAGTGTACAGCAGTGTGTTTTACCTTGAAATATAATCCTAATTGCCTGATATCACAACTCTACTCGTGTCTGAATATGAAAATAGAGGCCCCTAAAAATACCCAATGCCAAATATGTTTTAAAACTGTTCAAAGGCTTTCGTTTGCAGCTTTGAGAATTCATACATATAATTTGACGTATGAGCACAGAATATTAATTACTTGACACATTTAGTTGGTTAATGAATATAAATCAGATTCGCAAAACTCTGCCACCTTACCATAGAACTGAGGGGTGATTTATAGCCTTATCCTTTGTTTTCAGTGTGTGTTTAAAATGTTCAGCAGATGTCAAGTGGGAAAATTTGTTGCCACTTCCTTTTGCTATTTTTCTGCTGTGTATATTGTATATGCTTTGTATCCCTGATTCTGCAACTTTTTCTCCCCTTTTTTTCATTTAAGTCGTGGTTAAGACCAAAGAGGGTACTGCTTAAGTATTGTAAATACCTTGTCAATTTTGGGCATTTGCTTAAATAAAGTGTACATTTTAGGAAAACATTGTATTTATTTTACTGAAAAGAGTGGTTGGTAGTTGATTAATTATACAACAGTTAGTTCTGGCTGAGGCAACAGTTATTTGGACAAGAGGCATTTCAACTTTGTGGAAGAAATGTGGTCGGGGAAAATAAACCATGAACAGAAATCATTTTAACACTTGGTGAAGTTGCATGGTAAAAAAAAAAAAAAAAACATAGTTATGTTTAATAGTGAAAGAGCATTTCCGTATGCACACAATGTAAACTCACAAAATTGGGACCAAACAGCTGTGTGGCCATAAGAAAACAACTTATTAGTGAGACTAATCAGAAAAAAGTCTTGACTTTGCTAGGGATCATAGAGAGTGTACTTTATGAATAATGGAAAAAAGGTCATGTGGTCTGTTGAGTCCAGATTGATCCAATTCCAGAACTTTGAATCAGCTGATGACCTGAATGTATTGAATGACCAGGTTATCTGTACATAATCTATCTATTTATACATGAATAGAGTTTTTTTGCCCTTGATGCCATGGGCATGTTCCATAATTCAAATTGTAAAAGAGTGTTTTGGGAAGCATAAGGAATCATTTTCACACATGAACTAGACAGTCTGAACTCATCAGACCACATGATCTTTTTCCCATTGTCCAGTCTTCATTTTCCCAAATTTAAGCCTTTCACAGCAAATAAGGACAAGAACTAATACATGCTATTAGATTATATTACACAGAGGAAAATGTGGACCTGAAATGCAACCTTGAGGAATACCAACATTTATTTCAGTATGTGTATAGACATCACAATTTACATCTACAGACTGATAACAAAGAAATAGTGTGGTCAGTGATAAAAGTTGCATTAAGGTCAAACAACACAATCAAGGAAACATAACCGCGACCTGAGGCCAGTGGTAAGTCATTTACTACTTTTAACTAGTGCCCTTTCTCTGTCATAATTATGACTAAATCCTGGCTGATTTGTTTCATGAATTGTATGCCTATGTCATGATTCTCTATTTTCTTTACCTTAGTTTTCTATTATTCCTGAATTCAATGCTCTTACCTTGCTCTCATTGTTTATTTTGAAATCACCACCCCGTCTGCAATCTGTCCCCACCCTTTTTCTTTGTTCGATTTTCCCTCTCTTTTTCCTGACCACACCCCCACTTCTTGCCAGATTGTCTTCTTGGCCATGCTCCTGGAAGACTGTGAAGTCTGGTGATTTTATGATTTTCACAGAGAAGAGACTGTGCATAAAATTGTACAATCAATATGGATTATCCTAGAGACATTTATTAATAAAACCCTGCTAGGGACTATTCATTAATGGCTCGTGGTTGTGTTTTTGGGTACAAGCGCTGATTGCTTACACTTATGTAGGTATGAGCATAACTGGGGTTGGGGGTTGTTGGCCTATATTTTTGGTCGATATTCTCAAATTCGTCACGACTATATGTTATTGCTGTGCATTTATCTTTGGTGGTCCTACTGCTAGTTAATTTTACTACAGTATTACTGTATATAAGAACCATCTTTTATTTTTGTTCTCTTGGACAAAGGACAGAGAGATATATTGACCTGGTACTAAGAGCTTATATATAGCTTAGAATGGTCTCCTATGCTTTTTGACACACTACCAATTTACAGGGTGGGTAAAAATTTAATATATATCCTAGGCTATATATTTAATGGCTCTAGAACTTGTAGTATCACTGGAGCATCACTCCATTTTACCCTTACTGTATGTGCGTGGTTAGAACCAGCATTTTTCAGGATGTTGGCTGGGATGATGAGGACCTCATGAATGGCCACCAAGTCCAAATCTCACTCCAACTACAACTTGGCAGCAGAGCAGGATGCATATGATATTAATAAGAGACATGTTAAATGAGATGAGATAATGATCTGAGATATTTAAATAATGATCTGATAAAGAGCCAGGCTGTGGAAATGAGATTTAATCCCAATGTTAGTATTAGATTAAGGGTGTGACCAAAATTACGAGTGGTTCATGCGGTTATTACCCTGAATGAAAATGTGATAAAACATTATAAACAGTATAAACAGACATTAGATATTCACAAAAAAAAAAGAAAGAAAGAAAAGAAAAGTATGTGTATTAGTGTTGTATATGTTCTTAGTGTTAAAAAAAAAACTAAAAACATTTAACATTTGTGTCATACTTAGATTATTATTTATAAATAACCATAATTGATAAATCTTCAGCTGTCCAGTTTAGGTATTTGCCCATGAGAGCTTCAGATTCCTGTTCTTGAACCCAATGTGGTCTTCTGTTGTTGCACATCTACCTGAAGGTAGATTCAAGGTCAATATTTTCTTCATACTATGATTATTATTTTTTTGTTGTTGTTGCTTACTTTACCTGATTGTAAAGAATAATCGTGTGATTTTTTTCATGTGAAATTAATCTGGCCATATTGTACAGTCTTCCCTTTTCTACTAAAACGGCCGCAGGTAAAGTTGTGTGGAAAGGCATGTATATTGTTTACACAGGGAAGAAATTACACCATTTTGTGGGGAAGACAAGCCAATGCATTGTGACAGAATTCTGGTGATCATCTGGTTCGATTTTGCTATTTTATATGAATTTTGGAAAGAAAGAAACAAACAAAAAAATGCTTGATTCCTTCTGTTTTTCTTACTCGATTGTCACATTGAACTCGTAGAGTTTACTGATCTGACTGAGAAGCTAGCAGTAGATGGTTCCTAGCATAGCATAAAATAAAACTGGCCACAGAGTCATTGGTTGGAGTTGACGATGAGCCGAAGGGGGAAAATATCTTGCGTGTTAATGACTCCCCCTTGTGGAGAATTTTCACCTTTCTGAACCTGTAAGTTACCAACCCTGGTTTATTAGATAATTTCCTTATTTAAAAAAATCTGTTGAAGACAAATCTGAGTTGATTTATACAGAGGACGGTTAGGGCCACTATAAAATGTATTTGAGTTCTGATTTTTTTATTCTCAAAATTTTGTCTTTAATCTCAGACTTCTGACATGAGATCAATGTGAGTATTCTGAAATTAACGCCAGGATTTTGAGTTTAAAGAATTCTCAGTCACAATTTTGAGAAAAAAGTTCAGAACTCAAATACATTTTATGGTGACATAAATGGTGACCATTTCCCTTAAAATGTACAATATAACTGGAAAATAAAACATTGATTCAATGAGGAATACTGTGGTAATTACCTTTGCAAAATGAAATAGAATCTATAAAATCTATAAAATATAATGCCAATCCAGACAGCCACAACTTAGCTCCCTCTGTACAGCTGGATGTTGCTGTCCATAGTACAAGTTTTACTTTTACACACCACCACACTAGTCAAATATATTTTAAGAAGTACATAATGATCTAAAAAATTGTGATATTAAAACAAATATTTGTTTATAAGTAATTGTATAAATCAATATTTTTTTCGGTTCAGTACTAAATAATTTCTACATTGGAATTTAATTATATATAGGATTGACCTTTTATATCAACTTTACAGTTTCATAATTCGAGAAGAATATGGTGCACATGTTAATTGTTTATGATTGAATGGCTTTGTCTATATTCATTACATACTGTAGTAGGAACCTCTCACATTTCATACAGATTACCAAAATATATGGCCATCTGACCGTCATATTCATTTGTGTGCTTACTGAACATTCATTTTAAAAGTTCTTCCCCTTCTTTACTGCAGTATTGCCCTGCATTTAAAAAAAAAAAAAGGCTTTCCAATAGATTTTGGAATATGGCTGTGGAAATTAAAAATTAAGCCATAGAGCATTATTGTGATTGGTAGGAAAGGCCTGAGAATCAGTCACTCTAGGGTGTTTCGTGCAGGTGAGGTCAGGGCACTGTACGAGTCACTTGAGATTTTCCACAGCAACCTTGGCAAACAATATCTTTCCTTGAAGTTTGCTTTGTGCACGCGTAGGCACATTGTCATGCTGGAACATAGTTAAGTTAAGCTGGAACATAGTTAAGCCTGAAATCTTTTATTTTATTTATTTATTTTTTTTAAAGCATTTTCAAAAATGTTTATTTTTCTATCCCACTTATCCTGTGTAATGTCATTGAGGTGACAAAGTGACTTTAGGCTACTAGGCAGGGGACACACTGCATAGGGTGCCAACTCATTGCATTACACACTATGACCAACTTAGCTGACCAAATTAGCCTATAATGCATGTCATTGGACTGTGGGCGAAGGCATGAAAGGAGGCTAGCAGCAGAGCCACCAGGTATTTATTTATTTATTTGTTTGTTTAATAATACTCACTCAACATCTATACCGCTTCATACTGTATAAAGGGTCATTGGGGGGGGGGGGGGGGGGTGTCTGGAGCCTGACTTAAGGCACGAGACAGGGTACACTCTGGATGGGGTGCCATTGCAGGCAATACGTACACACACTCACATGCTCATTCACACACAGTGGGCAATTTGGAAACACAAATTAGCTTGACCTGCATGTCTTTGGACAGTAGAAATTACCCAGAGTACTCAGAGGAAACCCACCAACGACGGGGTGAACATGCAAACTCCATGAACACAGACTCTGGAATCAACCCCAGACCTGAAATTGCAAGGTGACAGTGCTAACCATTACAACACTGTGCCGCCATTATAATAACAGACATTTCTACTACTAATTTACCAGATAATTAAATATATATATATATATATATATATATATATATATATATATATATATATATATATAATAATCTGTTTTTCAAAAATGTTTATTTTTCTATCCCACTTATCCTGTGTAATGTCATTGAGGTGTGGAGCTTTTCAAAGTGACTAAATATACATATATATATATATATATATATATATATATATATATATATATATAACATCTGTAACATGATACTTCAATTAAGAGAGGACTGACAGGTTTAGACTCCCTGTTGCTGATTGACAGATTATGACAAAGACTTGCGTTGTCTTTGGTCGTCATTGCTACATCCGGGACCTTGCTTTTTGATTGACAGTTTCTATGGTAACGTCACAGGCAGTCGCCATTTTGTCGTCAGGGTTTTTTTTTTTTTTAACCTTTCAAATGTTTTCGCTTCCCGCCGGAATAATGCAGGTGTATAATTCAGAGTGACACCTCGGTGTGAAGGGATTTTTCGACTGTTCTGCAGGGAGTCTTTTCGGGACAAACGTTCGGACATGTTCGGGGTAGATTAAGCAGCGCGGCGCTCCGCTGGCTAACGTTAGTGGCCGTGTCTGGGGGTCTACCGGGCCGGTCCGCTGCGCAGGTTTGGAGCGCGCGCCATTTTGTGAAAATTGACATATAATCTTGGAGAAAAAGTCATTTTTTAAATATAAAGACGTGTCTTTACTCGTAATGTATATACACGAGTAGTATGTATATCAATTATATAAGTTATGCTTTTTTTCTTCAAAAATGTTATAACCTGTGCTTCATCATAAGCCACGGAAACATTTCTCACTTTTGAGCGGAAGCAGGAGCAGCTAGCCTTTAGCGGGTTAGCTAGTCATTTCTAGATAGCATTACCTGGATAGCATTAATTAGTGTAATATATACTGTATATAGCATTCGTCTGTCTGGCCTGTTTGTGTGTGTGTTTTTTTTTTTACAAGCAGCGTTTGAGGACATTCGTTTGAGTTTGCAGTCTGCCGCCTGTCAGTTAGCTTGTTAGCTGCTCTGTGTGTGTGTGTGTGTGAGAGAGAGAGAGAGAGAGTGTGTGTGTGTCTGTCTGTGTGTATTGGAGTGCTTCAGTCAGTGAACGCGTCGTAACCAACGTTACAGAAGCTGGATCATTGGCGTTACCTTTTCGGATCTGGGCTTTTAAATGAAGATCAAATCATTAAAGGTAAGTGGACATGGTTTCACGTTAACGCGCATGTTTGTGTGTATATTTATATATTCATGTAAAGTGTAGCCAGCTAGTTAGTTTGGCAGCTGATTAGCCGTTCGGTCTCTAGCTCCTGTACATCACTGGCCTACTGGCTAGCACCACTGCCTAAATTTATAGAAAGAAAAGTTATCATCGGCAGGGTTTACGTCGGGTCCTCATTCTACACTCTGAAAGTGTGTATTCGGTAAAACTAGTCTGCTAGCTCAGTCCATTATGCTAACTGGATCACTAAGCTAGGCTATGTCATTACTGGGCTGCACACACAGCTAGCTGCTCGCCCAGTGTTGTTGTGGGCGGGAGATTAGCTCCTAGGTGGCTGAATTCTAATTACATTATCTAACACATCATAATGTTCATCATAAGGCGCTAACTAACACAAATCAGAATTTTACTCAGCCGTTATTCCAAGCTGTCGGTTATCCATCATTATTGAGTCATCCTGGGTAGTCGTGCACAGGGTCAAATCGACAGGATGCTTTATCTTAAATGAGTTTACTCATTACGAGCATTAATCGTTTTTAAGCTTTTATAATCCAAGCTGTCATTGTTTTTTGGGGGAAAAGCAGAATGAATAGACCACGAGACATGGTTAATTGCATTAATCTGAGTATCCAGTATGGGCTCATGCAGTCTGTCTGACTTTGGACCTGTCAGGCAAACACATGAGATGATCAACTGATATCTGACACTCAGTCAGCCAGTCAAGGGCTTGGAAATGGTTTCGATCAGACAGAACAGCTGCCGCACTGACCGGCTTCTGAAGCTTTCAACAAGCTGATGAGTTTGGTGTATTAGACACAAAAGTCAACGCTGGATTCAGGCCCTAACATGAGCGATGTTTCTGCATGATGTAGGAAAGATTATTAGAGATGAGAATTGAATGATGTTATTTTTTCTGAATGCTTAGGATATGTGCATGTCAATGAAGCCTGAATGGTTTTGTCAAACATAGTGCACTTGGATTAGGGCATAATCCCAGTGCATGTCAGAGCACCCGGAAGTCATTCATTTAGGAGGGAGGGAGAGAGAGAGAGAGCCAGACATAAAACGTTTTCCATCTCCCCTCCTGTGCATTCCTGCCTCCTGGCATGAGCCAGACTTCCGGTTACGTGTTGTTATCCAGTAAGAACTGGCACTGTTAATGGTTATACTAAAGATATTAGTTCTTCATGCTCCTACATTATTTACTTTCCTTAAGACTCATCATTTCAGAAGCTCTTACTGGATAATGTGATCATCATCTCCCTTCACTGAGGAGTGGGAGGAAGTAGTGTAGACGTGACCTCGGATAACCTTCTGTAACATATTTGGCTTTATTTAATCTGTTCTTTCTGACAAAGGGCAGTTACATTTTATCGGCACATGGTATACACGCAAACACCTAGATATGTAGATTTATTTCATCAGTGGAGGAAATGCATGCACTTTAAAGGTGAGGGGAAAAATCAGTACTGTGATGGTATTGCGATTCTTTTGTGTGGCCATTCAAGTATCGACTGCCACCAAAATCAATCTTGTTTGAAATATATTTTTACATTTATACAGTATGTGATTGCTTTCGAGTTGTTGGTGAAATGTTGCAGTTCCTCTGTAATCCTACAGGTGGTCTAAACTGTTCACACATTGGCAGACAGCACAGCATCCTGTGCGGTGGGAGCAAATTATTTGCACAGTGTGTTTAGAATTGTAACAAAATCTGGGAAAAATCATAATATTAAATCAAGAAATTTTGTTAGTCATGGACAAACTAGTCCATCTAGTTTGTTATTGAATTAATGGTTTTTTTTTTTTTTTTTTTTGCAGGGAATAAAAAGAAACATTTTTTGTTCTTCTGTTATATTGAAGGGCAGATTACAATGAGCCTATTAAATATTAATCTTTTATTAAAGTTACAGTAGTGTCCAAAACATTTTGACCATTCAACCACACTGTAGTCTAATTACATTTAAGAAACACAAAGATCTGAATACATAACATACATGACAACTGAACCTGCTTGCTTCTTAACAACAGACCTTCAAAGTGGCTTAAGCTAGCGATCTTTAGCAATAAAATCCGTCCGGAATGAGTGAATTTTAGTCAAGATCAGCTTCTTCCTGCAGTTGAGTTGGCAGTTAGCAATAACAGTGAGAGATGGTAATATTTTCCCCCTCAACTATGAAACAACATCCGTTTCTCCGTGTACGTATTTTTTCAGCCAGTCAATGTGACTTGAGCTACATTCACAGAGGCAGTTCACCGTATAAATATTGTTCCATCATTGTGCCTTGGCGTTCTGTATAAATCCGGGGTTGCTTTAGATGCATGTTTAATCCTGGAGCAGAGGTGGCATGGTTAGGACGAGGGAGACAAGTTTTTCGTTTGGATCGATTGAAAATATTTGCAACATTTAAGATGTAAAAACAGTCTTTTCCCAACAAATCCGAACTTCTGCGATATAGTGGATTACATGAATTCAACTTTGTCTACCATTGGTTAGGTCACCAGAACCAATTCAGGATTTAGCAACTCCTCGTTAAGAAAAGCGGAGACACTGATGTCCAAGCAGAGCGCTGTGTTTTGTTAGTGATCTGACGTCGTTTGAAACTCAACACTCGGTTCACCCGAACTTGTTGTTTTGAAAGCAATAGTTTGTGCCGAATTTCCTACGCATGTGGTAGACGTCACGTCACGTGGTAAATGCAGTATCTCCTCTATTAACAGAAAGCCGCAGGCTGCTTTAACTCAAACACTGAGTCAACTTAAGGCTCATTTCGTGGTACTGTACGAGATTCAAAATGTGTGTGAAAACGTTATTGAGGGGTCTTATTGCGTTTTTAGCATGATTTCTGTGTGAAAAGAGTGAAAACGCCTAGTATTAACCAGAAGAGAGTGATATGAAAAGTTGCTATCCATATGATATTTGACGTAAATACACTGGGTGCACGTTCTTTCTTTTTTATTTATTTATTTATTTAAGTAATTCATTGATTTCTTCCTCTTAACTTTTTATTTAAAAAAATAAAATGTAATCACATGACAAATCGGACCAAAGGGAAAATGTAGAGCAGGACTCTTTAGGACATCTTCTTTCCTGTAACTGAGAGAAGACTCACTTATCCATGCACCCAAATAAGCACCCCATGACGTCAGAGTGTCAGCAAGGCTTTTTGAACAAGCTAGAGTGCCGTCCAGACTGCCTGCCCACCTTCATCATGATTAGTCAGCAGAAACATGTGAACAGAGGACAGAAATCAGTGACGGCTCCGACAGCAAGTCTCACTTCCTGTCCCTCTCACAACGCACTTCTCACAGAAATTTTTTGTTGTTGTAAATCTGTTTTCATGGATGAGAATAAAATAATTTCAAAGCATTTATGAAACCTACCTCATTGTGGGTTAGACATATGTACTTGTCTTTTAGAAAAGACAAGTACATATATTTTTTTGACATAATCTCTTTGCTTTTGAATTCACTTTGTCTATCTCTCAACAAGCTTTCGTATCCCCTCATTAAAAAAATGTTTTAGGCTGAGCTGCGAGACATGAATGCACTGTTGTCTATACACTTTCATCAGTAGTGAATCTTCATCCAAGTAGGGCTGCTTTCAGATGACTTGCTGAAGTCCAATGATGCAAGATTAGGACTACATCATCAAGATCAGGCTTTACCATGACAAAAAGAAGATTTTTTTGAGTGTCGAAAGTGTCGCCAGAAGGCTGTCGTGGACTGTTTCATGAGCAGAACATTCGGTTTCTTTATCCAGAACACTGAAATAATTTAAATTTTTTATTTGTAACATCTAATTTCTTCTTTGAACTTCTTTCTCCATTCTGTACACTTCTTTGCAACAAAAAATGCTTAATAATACACAAAGTCTTCGATAAATTATGGCACCAAGTACACCCTCAGACCACACACGGAGCACACAAAAATAAAATAAATAAAAAAATAACTGCACTCTGCTCTTCTTCCATGCAACCTTTTCGCTCACACCTCAGTTACAAAAAAACTGATGCAACACGTTCACACCTGCACAGCAGTGACTGGGGAGATGGTAGCTTAAACAGAAAGTTATCGTAAGACTGCGTGGCCTACAGAAGTTTTGATATAACCAGAGTGCGAATAACATTTGGCTCACCTTCGTCTATTCTACAAAGAAATAAAATGAGGCAGTGTTTATCTTCAATCTTTGGTTATTAAATATGTTTAACAGGTTGGTCAGTTGTAGCTGCACTAAGCTCTTCAGCACAAAATCTGTTTATAGAGATTAGAAACAGCCAAGTACTGTTTTCACTATTCAAGTTTAAATCATTGTATGGGACAACATGGAGAATAGTCATGAGTGGTCCCTTTTAATTAAGCCCTGTGGAAATGATTAATTCGGGATCATCAGTCCTATTCAAACTGGATTAGTTTATCAAGTCAAGGGTAATATAAGCACTAAAAAAAGGATGTGTATGGGGAAAATATGTATGTGTATTTGTTTAACATTGAGAATACAGTAAAAACAATTGTAAAATGTATAAGAGGAATTCATAGTTGTATATTTTTCAGGAACATAATTTAATATTTCGGACAGTAACTGATACACATGATGGCAGTGGCCAAGCACTTTTTTTTTTTTTTTTTTTTTTTTTTAATGCAAGGAGACATCCGCATAGAAAATCATCGGCATGTACATACCGACAGACCTAAAATTATCAGATAACCTTAAAATTTTGGTGAGAAGCAGGAAGTAAGGTATCTTGGCTTAAAAATTTTGGGGAAAGATTAATACAAAAAAAATTGCAATAACATGAAAAATTATTGATTCAATTCGATTTGTTGTTTTGTTGTTTCCATTTGTTGTTTTAAATTTAATAATCCTAATGTTTGTCTAATTCATCTCAAGCTGCTATATTTTGAATGGTTAAAAACTACTAGAATTATGTTTATCTTGTCTTTTTATTTTGATTGTTTAATTGTAATTTCTCGTATAAAGCGAACTTCCAAGCTTGCTTCTTCCATAAGCCAGTCCAGTAGGTGGTGTCATGTGTGCGCCCGCACATAAATTCAACACATGAAGAAGCAGTGCTCTCGCAAAATACAGGTATTTGAGAAAGATGGAAGTGGATGTAATGCATTATGACAAATGATAATGATGATGATTAGGGTCAATATTGATCTTATTGATTGGCACAGTTACTTTAACTTTGGAAACATCATGCATTTTTTTAATTCAAATTTTGGGGTTTTTAACAGTGAATTCTTTGAACTTTTAAATGGTAAAATGCAAAAGTGATGTGGAGTGAGAGATCAGCTTTGGTGAAGTTTGGTCTCACTGCAACGGTGCAACAGATTACAAAACTCACTTCAGATGAGTCCATTTTTGAGTCATGGATTAAATTTATTTGAAAGTTTTCAATTTTAAAACATTTAATATGTTTTATAATTTAATAAGAGGTTCACAGAAAAATATTCAATGTGCAGTTTTTAAATCAAAGTACAGTATGAGACGTGATTATTATTATAAGAATTACGTGCACACTGTGTTGAGCACACAGAAATATCAGGAGTGAGCCCTACATCTCTACATTGCACTATGATGCTTAAAATAACTTAATTCATGTGCATGCTGACCGTGGGGAGAGATCTGTACTGATCACGGATCAACTACAGTCTGTCATCACTAGCTTTTAGCGAGGGGCAAACATGCCAGGTTTATCTCGTTAGAAGCCAATCTTAGAATGGAATGTAAAGATTGATTCATTGCACAGCCCTACAAAATAATTCTAGGAGTTATGGCTATTTCTGGATAACTGCTAACCAAAATTAAACTAAAAATAGTAATCTGCAAGCAGTAGATAAGGCAGATTTCTGAGTTCTGTATTGCATGGTGGGTGGGAAAAGGTACGCCATCCATGCAGTCCAAGTGCATTTTGCGCTCAGTTTCAACTTCTGTGAAACAAATTACAGTTTTGCCTAAACAAGTTTATTTTAAAAGATAAATAAATGAATATTTATATATATTTTGCGAGTAACCCTGTTTGCGAAAATCCTAATAAATTTTGACTTGATAAACAAATACTGAGTTATGTGGCATATAGAGCGTCACATGATCACAACTGAGCCAATGGTTCTTCTCTCTCATGTGCGCGCTGCAGAATTGTGGGTAATCGTCCCCCATGCTCGGTCACTCGTATAGTCAACATTTGTGAGCGCGTGTACTGTTTACTACAACACTGTGACCACATCTGTGCGCATAAAGCATCTTATATTTTGGGTGTGTGAGAGTAGGATGACTTTCACACACACAAACACACACACACCAGTTTACCGAACAGAGGCTCACACGCATGCTTATTTGTGTGTGAAAGTTGTCCTACGCAGCAGCAGCTCCTCCTCTTCTCCTTCCTCCTCTCCTTGCTCTGGTCTCAATCATTACAGCCACAAATCTTTTCAAAGGTGAAGTGCAGGTTAATTTGTTTTCTTTTTACATCATATTTTGTATTCATTACTTTTATCTGAATATTTTGGGTTGTGGAACAAATTGTCGCAGTTTCAATTATTTCTTATAGGGGGAAATTTGCTTTGATATACAAGCTATTTCTGGAACGGATTATGCTCGCAATGCAAGGTTTGCAAAACAAAGAATTAAACATTAAAATTTTGTAAACATATTTTTAAACATGAAAAATTAAACGTTAAATATTTTTGCTGGTCCTCGCGGATGCTTGTGGACCTTGCAGAACTTCCGGCGCCTCACGTCCTACTTGTGTGTTATTTAATAAAATTTTATACAATCTACAGAAAGTTGTATTTGTCGAGCTCTAAGCTGTTCCCAATTACTAACCAGGCACAGGCTGCTATGTTTGATGTGTTGCACATGATGCTTGCCAATAAATACATTTGTCAATTCATGATATTCCTCTTCTTGTCGTTTCAATACTTAATTTACATTGTTGTTGGATATAGTTTAATAAATAATGCTACATGATAAGGCTTCGAGTAGACCCTGTAATTGGTGATCGGGATCGTTATCGGCCGATACAGCTTCTAGTGATCAGAGATTGGTGATCGGCCCCAAAAAAATCCTGATCGGAGCACCCCTAATATGGTACAGACCAAAAGTTTGGACACAGCTTCTCATTCAAAGAGTTTTCTTTATTGTGTTCTTTAGCCCAAGCAAGTCTCTTCTGCTTGTTGCCTGCCCTTAGCAGTGGTTTTCTAGCAGATATTCTACCATGAAGGCCTGATTCACACAGTCTCCTCTTAACAGTTGTTCTAGAGATGTGTCTGCTGCTAGAACTCTGTGTGGCATTGACCTGGTCTCTGATCTGAGCTGCTGTTAACCTGCGATTTGAGGCTGGTGATTCTTGGTCCTCCTTTCCTGGGGCGGTCCGCATGTGAGTTTCTTTATAGCGCTTGATGGTTTTTGTGACTGCACTTGGGGACACTTTCAAAGTTTTCCCAATTTTTCGGACTGACTGACCTTCATTTCTTAAAGTAAAGATGGCCACTCGTTTCTCTTTACTTAGCTGCTTTTTTCTTGCCATAATACAAATTCAAACTCTTTGAATGAGAAGGTGTGTCCAAACTTTTGGTCTGTACTGTGTGTGTGTGTGTGTATAGCGAGAGAGAGAGAGACTTGTACTTGAAAAAGCAATTCCATGTAGATGTCAACTGGCTGTCTTTATAGCCTGTCTGGTATACAGTGGAACCTCGGATCGCGAGTAATGTGGTTTACGAGTGTTCCGCAAACCGAGCAAAGGTTTTAAATAAATTTTTAATTGGAAACCGAGCAAGTATTAGTTTACGAGTGCCTAGTATCATGCATCACGCATGCGACTTTTTTTTTGACACCGAGCGGCAAGTGATCACAACTGAGCCAATGATTTTTCTCTCTCTTGCCCTACGGAATTGTGGGTAATCGTCTCCCCTGCTCCCCTGGGTCTTAGTGCTCGTCTCTTACTGGTATAATCAACGTCTCATATGTGAGCATGTGCGTAATTTGACACCGACACACACTCTCTCGGCTTCACACACGCAGACACACTTTCTTTACACAGAAAACTCAGCTCTGTCGCGATTCTTTTCCAAGGTAAGGTGCTGGTTAATTTTTATTTATTTATTTTTTACTTTACAGGAGTGATTTCTTTAGTATGCGCTCACTCGAGTGTCATTAGACAGATTTTTTTCCCCCCCGTTAAAACAGTGTTTCCGTTGTATGTGTTTGTTGTGAAACTTAAAAAGCGAGGTGGAGGGAGGGAGGAGGAGTTTTACTGTGTAAGACGAGGCGAGGGAAGGGGCTAATGCCACACACACAAAGACAGGCACCTGCGCGCACAAACGGAAACACTTATCTGTCGGGTTTTATATATTTTTTTAAAGGTAAAGTGCAGGTTAATTTGATTTATTTTTACTTTATATATTGTATCAATTATTTTTATTTGAGTTTTCATTATTTCTTATGGGAAAATTAGATTTGATTTACGAGTGTTTTGTAATACGAGCCTGCTTCCGGAACGAATTATGCTTGTAATTCAAGGTTCTTCTGTATTTTGACCAGCTTCTATACTCTGTTATAGTTGTATATTTTCGGTACAGTGGAAAAAAAAAATATACGGAAAAGTTTATTTATTAACTACTGGTAAATTTTAAATGGCATGTCCGATCTCAATACGCTTACCAGCTTGGACACACAAACAGAAGGCATGACCTGACAATAAACAAATATAGGTGAGGAATGAGCACAAGTAATTTGTCTTATGTTTCTTACATGCGCGGAGCAGTAAGTTGCAGTGCAGGCAGCAGGCTAAGCAATGAGTTGGCTTTTATTTCCTGCCCAAACTTTTCCTTATTATGCAGTTCCCAAAAAGTGTAAAAAAAAAATAAATAAAAAAAAAAGTAAGAACATCCTTATATTGTATGTAGCAAAGTACAAATAATATATTTCTCAAAAACATGAATATCATATTTTAATGTTATCGCTGATGTGCATGACGAGGATCATGCTAGTATCTGAAGCACTTTCTGATTGGCTGATTTGTTCACATGTCATGAGTTGAGATGTTGAGTTGTAGATAAGACAGACAGTTGTCTAACGGACTGAAATACAATACCAGCACATGCAAAAAATGAAAAAAAAATTTTAATCCGAAATGTGTCACAATAATTAGTATTACACAGTACACAGTGGAACCTTGGATTACGAGCATAATTCGTTTTGGAAGTGGGCCCGTGTTTCAAAACACTCGTAAATCAAATCGTCATTTCTCATAAGAAATAATGAAAACTCAAATTATCCGTTCCACAGCCCCCCAAAAAATAAATACATAAAAATAATTAATACAATCTATAAAATTAAAATAAAACAAATTAATCTGCACTTTACCTTTAAAAAAAAAAAAGTACAAATAAATCTCGACAGATAAGTCTTTCCGTTGGTGCGCGCAGACGCCATGTGCGTGCGTGCGTGCGTTTGTGTATGTGTGTGGAATTAGCCCCTTCCCTTGCCTTGTTTTACACAGTAACACTCCTCCTCTCTCTCCCCACCTCGCTTTTTAAGTTTCACAACACACACACACACACGGAAACAACGTTTTAACAGGAAAAAAGGTGAAAAGGTGAGAGAGTGATGCTTGGTGTCAAAATAAGAGTCGCATGTGTGATACATGATACTCGGCGCTCGTAAACTATTTTATATTATTTTCGTAAAATATTTGCTCGGGTTCCGATTAAAAATGTATTAAAAATCTTTGCTCGGTTTGCGGAACACTCGTAAACCACGTTACTCGCAATCCGAGGTTCCACTGTATTGCCTGAACTCAACTCACCCTCTTGTGTGCAACTTAATAGAGAAAATTATTACCCCAAACAATATTTTTTAATTGTTTAAATTCTTAAGGTCAACTAATTATTTATTGATTTATCATTAACATGTACTGTACCAAGTAATTGTACCTAGAATGGAAAAGTCAAACTCATGATTATTCAGAGAGATCAAACTCAAGTTGCTTGAGTTGACTATTTTGCAGTGGTGGGATTTTCAACACCATTTGCAAACTGACTATGGGCCTTGCGGGTGTCACGGGGGTGCTGGTGAGATGAAGTTTTATATTTAACTGACCATTTCAGACTTGTCAACGTTTTCTTAACACATTTTAACAACCTAAATGAAAAATATGAAAGAGCAGGCTTCTATTTTCTTTAATCAAAAAAATGGCAGATGAGCCTACATATACATGCATGCATACATACATACATACATACATACATACATACATACATACATACATACATACATACATACATTTTTATAATGAGAAATAAAATCAATAACAATGTGTTTGAATGAAATATAATTACATGTTGGGTATGTAACATTAATTAACTGTATTTATTAGGGATGTCACATACCTTTTATGTATCACCGAAAATATGGTTTGATCTTTCATTTTGTAAAGGGCTACTCTTGCTCAATTAACAAAAATCTTTATTAACACTCAAAGGGCTGAGTTTAAAGGTATTAAAAGTTATATAATACAAATATATTATATAAAATTTTATAAAAGAAGCTGCTTTTGAGAAACCAAGGAAGACTGAGTCTATATAATACTTATTGCCTAGAAAATACTATAATGTTGTGTCAAATAAAAATAATTCAGTAACTTTTATTTTTTATTACATAAGCTCCAAAAGATGAATGAAGACTTCAGATACTGTGTCTATATGTATTTGTTCAGATGCATTAGTTCTGTTCAGAGGTTTTTACACTTGTGGCTCAGATCTTGCTTCCTAAAGTGTCCTAAAGTTTAGCATTTCCCAGATAAGGTTTATACCCAAGTCTCCTTGTTTTTTTTTCAGATATAACCTCACATGGATACAGTAGGCATGTTTGGATTCCTGCTGTTATCATAAAGACTGTCTTGTGTTCATACCAGAACTCATTTTTATCATGTGATCACACTGAGCATCACACAGAATTACTTGTCAATTTCCACAGAGCTGGATACTGTAATGATTGCTAGTCTGCTGTCCGGTGAAAGGACAAGTTTTCTTTAGAGTCCAGTTCTGCACAAGGTTCCTCCACAGCTTTAAAATAACATTCAGATTTCTGCAAATCTGTTTAACACTTTCTCTTAAACTCACTATGCGATCATTTAAATTCACTACATTTTATTTTATCATGGAATAACCATGCAGTACTGTGCTGGCTTCTTATGTTCTCCAGTGTTTTACCCCATACTATCAAGAAGGAGATGCTTAAGAGATAAGAGGTTGAATGGAACGCACAGTGTTATGGACAGTTTGTGGTAATTTAAAAAAAAGATTATTAGCTATGACATTTGACTCGTTAGCAGCTGTAATTCAGTCAGTTCTGCTTTCAGCCAAAAAATAACAGGAGCTGTTACAATAATTACAATAATTGTTACAATAATTTGTATTTTTATTTTGTTTGTCTGTTTATTTGAGAAAGTGAAGGATTGAAGCAGTTAAGTGATGGTTGGGATGGAATGATTTTGATTGATACGATCTGATGCATGATGTTCTTGCAATGAAATTCAGTTCATTAATGATGCAATTAATAGTTCAGTGATGGCAGTGTATGACTGCAGAATAGTTGTGCTTTGATTCTCTTTTTTACCCTTTATGTTAGTGCTTAGATTAGAAGAAATAATATGTCCTCAAAGTATGATGTGTGATTAAAACAAAATTGGTGTCAAAAGTAGGTAAAAGTATAAAAAGAAAAAAAATTGTCTAAACTTTTATAAAATACCTGCCAGTTAATACTGTACAGTCGTGGCCAAAAGTTTTGAGAATTACATAAATATTGGAAATTGGAAAAGTTGCTGCTTAGGTTTTTATAATAGCAATTTGCATATACTCCAGAATGTTATGAAGAGTGATAAGATGAATTGCATAGTCCTTCTTTGCCATGAAAATTAACTTAATACCGAAAAAAACTTTCCACTGCATTTCAGGACCTGCTGAGATCATTTCATGTCTTGTTAACTCGGGTGAGAATGTTGAAGAGCACAAGGCTGGAGATCATTATGTCAGACTGATTGGGTTAGAATGGCAGACTTGACATGTTAAAAGGAGGGGTTGCTTGAAATCATTGTTCTTTCATTGTTAACCATGATGACCTGCAAAGAAACGCGTGCTGCCATCATTGCGTTGCATAAAAATGGCTTCACAAGCAAGGTTATTGTGGCTACTAAGATTGCACCTAAATCAACAATTTATAGGATCATCAAGAACTTCAAGGAAAGAGGTTCAGTTCTTGTTAAGAAGGCTTCAGGGTGTCCAAGAAAGTCCAGCAAGCGCCAGGATCGTCTCCTAAAGAGGATTCAGCTATTGCAGTGCCACCATTGCAGAGCTTGCTCGGGAATGGCAGCAGGCAGGTGTGAGCGCATCTGCACACACAGTGAGGCGAAGACTTTTGGAAGATGGCCTGGTGTCAAGATGGGCAGCAAAGAAGCCACTTCTCTCCAAAAAAAACATCAGGGACAGATTGATCTTCTGCAAAAAGTATGGCGAATGGACTGCTGAGGACTGGGGCAAAGTCATATTCTCGGATGAAGCCTCTTTCCCATTGTTTGGGGCATCTGGAAAAAGGCTTGTCTGGAGAAGAAAAGGTGAGCGCTACCATCAGTCCTGTGTCATGCCAACAGTAAAGCATCCTGAGACCATTCATGTGTGGGGTTGCTTCTCATCCAAGGGAGTGGACTCGCTCACAATTTTGCCCCAAAACACAGCCATGAATAAAGAATAGTACCAAAACACCCTCCAACAGCAACTTCTTCCAACAATCCAACAACAGTTTGGTGAAGAACAATGCATTTTCCAGCACGATGGAACATCGTGCCATAAGGCAAAAGTGATAATTAAGTGGCCCGGGGACCAAAACGTTGAAATTTTGGGTCCATGGCCTGAAAACTTCCCAGATCTTAATCCCATTGAGAACTTGTGGTCAATCCTCAAGAGGCAGGTGGACAAACAAAAACCCACTAATTCTGACAAACTCCAAGAAGTGATTATGAAAGAATGGGTTGTTATCAGTCAGGATTTGGCCCAGAAGTTGATTGAGAGCAGCCCAGTCGAATTGCAGAGGTCCTGAAAAAGAAGGGCGAGCACTGCAAATACTGACTCTTTGCATAAATGTCATGTAGTTGTTGATAAAAGTCTTTGAAACGTGTGAAGTGCTTGTAATTATATTTCAGTACATCACAGAAACAACTGAAACAAAGATCTAAAAGCAGTTTAGCAGCAAACTTTGTGAAAACTAATATTTGTGTCATTCTTAAAACTTTTGGCCATGACTGGATATAGGATGGGTGAAAACTAACTAGGCAATAACATTTCATGCACCACCCCATTGTGCACTTACTGTGTGTGTGTGTGTGTGTGTGTGTGTGTGTGTGTGTGTGTGTGTGTGGTTAGACCAGCATGTTCCAGGACATTGGCTGGAGCAACATGGACCTGTAATAAAGTACATGTACAATTTGTATTAGAAATATGGACTTACTTATAATTTCTTAATGACTTGTTACTTTTCACCTGTACTCTATAAAATCAAGCAGGGTGTTAATGTCTTTGACAGCTTCAGAGTCCTTGTCTTTTTGGGGCATCTTTTGTTACTTTTTCCACATTTTACAGGAAAGTCAAAGTACTGCCGCACCCATCTTCTTTGCCTTTTAATGTTGCTATCTGTAGAAATGTAGGTTCCAAGACACCGTTTTGTATAGTAAAGGGTAGTAAACTTGACTTTGGGGTCAAGTGTTCTTGGACCATAATGCACCCTCTGCAGTGTACAGTAGACAATGGACAACATTATATAAATGTGTATATAAATAGGTCATCCCTAATCCTGTCACTAGAATACTTCTGTATAATTGATAGTCATTGTTATTCAGTTCATCATCATGTTAATGTTGTGGCTGATTTATTTATTTGCTTGGACTTTTTTTTTTTTCACTTGGTTAGTTACAATTTAATTGCTAAAAGTGAGATGTAGGCCAGGCAGATGGGTGCTTGGTCAACTTTCAAACAATTCCTTTATAGGTGAACACATCAACTTAATTCAGAGTAGTGCATTTTAATAGCCTAATTCCATTAATTTGCAATGTCCAAATTCGCTTTAAAGTTCCCACTGAGCACAATGCTGGTATAACAAACCCACACATGAAAAGGGGGAAATTTGTTCTAAATGGACAGCAACCTGGTTTAGAAACTGACTGAATGGGGTAGTTCATACTCTATTTCAGCTTCAGGTGATGTTTGTATTGCATGGAATGTGGACTGTGTATTTAATTTTATTGTCATATTTTTCTGCCAGTTTAGTCCCATTCTGAGTAAAAACATTTTTGGGGCCTGTGTGCAGAGTAGGAAAAGTTACAGCAACTTCTGATACACTGTCGCATACATATGGGCACATCAATATAATTATAAGACCAACTTGAAAAATTCTGAACCTTGCCTTTAAAAGCAAGTGCCTGTGTTGAAGGTGGTGTCCTAGTTGCCGTTGTTAAACTCCATCTCATTTGCTACTGAAATTACAATATTTGCATAATCTAAAAAGTGCATCAAGAAACCCAGCGCTGAATATACATTTTCCCCACACATAAGCATTGGCATACATTTTAGATTGAAGTTGTTAATTTGGCAGTGTAGAATGTTTTGAGTCTGTAGTAATGAAACCGAGTACGAGCAGAGCTGATTTTCTTATCCATGTACATATGCAAATATTAGAAAGGGTCTAAACTACTATCCAGACAGGAGTAAGTGAACGTGGGGGTCCTTGGGTAATTTTATTTTATTTATTTATTTTTTAATGTGCTGCTATGTAACTTTATTTCTGTCTGTATCGGTCATGACTATGCATTTTTATTTTTTATTTCCCCGCCCCATTCAAAATTGAAAGAATTATAGGCCAGTTTGCGTACCGTTCATGCCACCTTGTACTGGGGAAAAGATCTTTGACTGCTGCTATTTGCTGTATTTAGTTTTGTAGTCACCTCTCAGTGACCGTGCCTTAGATACTGAACGGAATCACAAAATAAAAAACAAACACAATTTACTCATGTACTTTGATTGTTAACTTGCATTTTCGAATAGTTGCTGTAGCTTTGCTTTGTCCAAAACTGATAAGTCTTTTTTCTATTCTATACTTCTTAAACTGTTTGGACACGGTGTTGTGAATAGAGCAGGATCATATGACCATGTGATGTAAACATACAGGTTTAAAGATAAAACGATCTACTAAAAAGTCAGTTCTCCTGGTTACTGCTTCCCTGATTCAGCGCATAAATAAATAATACTGGTGTTCCTCTGTTAAACTAATACAAACTGAATACAGCTCAAGGGTGTGTATTTCTTTTTAAATAATTAGAAGACCTAGTTGTTGTGTCTTGTATTTATTTAATCCTTAAAGAAATACGTAAAGAACTATATTTTTGTTCTATAGGCGAAAAAAAAGTGCCCATGTTATTAGTAAAGAATCTACTTGATGGATCAAAACGTAGGTAGCATTTAGCAAATGTTTTTTTTATTTTTTTTTAAGCACTGGCCTGCTCTGTAAATCAGTCTGCTAAAATTAAATAAATAAATAAATTCAAGCTTGGTTTCCCTTTTTTGGTCATATTCCTCCGAGTTCTAGGCATGATTCGAAACGACGGTGCGATAACGCAGGGATTGCACCTTCTGTTTCTGGTAGGGGGAATTCTTCACCCAATCTCAGTTCGTTCAGATAAGCCGCGCTCTCCCACCCTGAGATTTGTAGTTTGCTCTCAGCCTCCCATGTGCTGGATGTTACCTCAAAGTGTACCAAAGTTCAATTTAATTTCTTGTTTTTTTCTTGTTTTCTTATTGGCAAGTGGTAGAAGCTCTGCCCTGGCAACAAAAGTAGTCTATTTGCATACTCTGCCGTGATTGGGTTGAACATTGATGGGCTTGCCAAATCACGCTGTATCTTGGTGGTGATAGGCTATGCTAATTGGGTGCTGTTGCTGGGATTCTGAATAGTGGTGTGGTTCAGTGTGGCTGTGGTGCATTGTACTGCCTGCTGAGGGATGCTCATAAACCAGCATTCTCTTAATAATTATCGGAATTTACTCTTAAAGGAGGGTGAATTTGTCAGGGGAATGGAAATCGGTGGTGTTGTATTTTATTTTGTTTCTGTTCGACATTCACCTTTGCATTGCACAAAAACTAAATGTTAAGTGCTCTTTTATTTAGTCTTTAGTTTAGTGCACAATGTGACATTTACGGCTGTATTACGTCTGTATTCAACATATTTTGTTCTCTTTTTTATTATTATTTTTTTATTGGTCCCCCTTTCTCTATATGGGCGTCTCTGTACAGAAAAATGTATGAAAAGTTTTTCAGGCACGTAATGAGTATTTTTTCTGAAATAAAAGCTGTATGGATATTTGTGATACTTTCTTTATTTAAAAAAAGTAATTGTTGTGCGATAAGATCTAATGTATATATATTTGAACTTTTCTTCCAGGGGGAGAGACCTCAGCATGCCAACCCTGGTCTGGCCGGCTTGCACGCTCTTTTTCTTTCAATGCTGCTGGGTTTCACATGGCTGCTCCGATGCCTCATTCACACCCGCAGCACAGTGACTGTCACCAGCAGAGTACAGAGCAGTCTGGCACTGTACTACCATACAGTGACCAGACGCAAGCGCTCACTGCCAATCAGGTACTAATCATGTGCACACGTACGAAGCATATGTTAATCCACTAGGAGTCTTACAGCTTAGTCTAAATTAATTACAGCAGCGTTTCCCACAGCCTCCTAGTGGGCGCTAAGTGTACTGCAGGTGGACCACAAGAGGTCATTTATAACAAATATAAATCTCTCTCACTCACTCATCGTCTATACCACTTTACACTATCCTGTACACAGGGTTTGGGAGTGGGGGGGGTGGTGGGGCTTGAGCCTTTCTCAGGAGACCCAGGGCACAAGGCGGGGCACACCCTGGACGGGGTGCCAATCCATTGCAAGGCACACACACACGCATGCAGACGCACACACACACGACACATAAATAAGTTTTAAACTTTTCGTTTTGTAGTTGTAGTATTTTAGTTCCCATACAATATGTCTGTTTTAAAAGTACTAATAGGACTAATAAAACAAACCCGTGGGGTTTTAACAACCCCTTTACCTTGTCTGGTTTGTTTAACAGAGTTGTGATTAAAGGTTTGAGTGGGCAAAAGATTTTCAAAATGGGCCACAGTTTTGTTAAGTTTGGCAATGGTTGTATCAAGCATTTGAAAAAGCCCACATATTAGTGGTAAAAGTTTAAAATAATTCTCTTCATAGCTAATATAACAAAATAATAATGAAAAAAATAATATATTATATTCCATAATTGTTCTTCCTGACTAATTTTATGAATCCTGTTTCTATAAAATGTCTTTGATGGTCAGTATTTTTTAGAGCAATTACAATACTGAGCAAAAAAAAATACTATAATATGTAATATAATACATGTAATGGACCATAAGTTGTAGACTAACAATTAACAATAGTATCAGAAATCCCAGAGATTCCAACTATTGTTATGGCAGTCAAGGCACTGTTCCCTTACTGTGCCCTCAAACGTCTGTGCTAATCAAAGTATCTGTTGATTCAGTTGTCAATCAAGAGAGACTGTGGTCATGACAAGACGATAGAAATTTTATAAATTAATAAAATATATACACTTGAATTGGAATAATTTGTGTTTTGAACTCCAGTATTGTCAGACATTTCCTGAAAGCCATGATCCCTTTTCCCATCTCCCATGCACTTGACCTAATGCCCCCTAGATCTCAGTAAGTGGAGAATGTGTTGAAGTCATTAATGTGAAATATGCTGCCAGTCAAAAGTTTGGACACCCTAAGACATTCCATGGTCTTACCTGATTTTTGTATCATTCTATTTTGCGACGCATCTGCTACTTGTGCTCTGTAAAGCCTTCATAGCGGAGAGCTGCTGTTAATTGGTCATTTTTGAGGCTATTAACTCCTAAATTAACTTCTCCTCAGCAGCAGAGGTACATTTGGTCTTTTTTTTTTTTTTGCTAGGATGGTCTTCATGAGAGCCAGTTTCGTCATTGTGCCTGATGGGTTTTGCAAATGCTCTTGACATTACTGTTCTTACTAGAGCTAGAATAAAAGCTGACCTTTGTGTCGTAAAATAACTTACAACTGTTGTTGTTACGTAATTATTTAATGCCATGTGGTGTTCTAGAGGAAAGAGTGGAAAATGAATCAAACTTGTGTCCAAACTTTTGACTGGTGCCTAATATGTTGTGGTAGTTAGGTGTTCGTGTGCTTTTGGCTTTTAATATTAGACAATTTAACAATTTGTATTTAACATCAACTACAAATATGTTTTGAAAAGGTAAATAATAAATAAATGAAGGGAATCAAATCACCTAAATATCCACCTGAGCACTTGTGATTATTGGACACAAACTTGACAGGTTGGAAGACGGTGAGGGACAACGGATCACTAAACAAACTCCTGTCAATCATGGAAAATCCATCCCACCCACTACATTTACCTCTACAGAGGCAGCGGAGTTCATTCTCTAACAGGCTGATCGAGCTTCGCTGTCACACACAATGGTTCAGGAACTCATTCCTACCATTTGCAATCACACTGTACAACGACTCACCTCTATGTAACAGAAGACGATAGCAACTTGTATACAACATATACGATTATTCATTGTCACTTTACGCACACTGACAATTTGCACATTTCATCTGTTTTCTTCTTTGAATTTGCCAGTTTGTACTCTGTTTTTTTCTATATAGCATCTGCAATACTGTATTAATGTTTTTCCCCCTCTACTTTCTATTTGTTTACCCTGCTGTAACACAATAATTTCCCCCATGGGATCAATAAGTCTATCCATCTATCTATCGTCACAGTCTCCAAACCTCACAGCTGTTTGTTCTACATGCCTAACCATTACACTGTATTACATAATCCACCTATGGTCCTTGCCTACAGGCTACAAGTTTTGTTTTGTAGAGTGAACTGCTGTATACCTCAACCTGATGGCCAGTATGTCTGTGTTTCCATACAGAGGCACATGCCCCAGTGTTTTCGTGAGCCAGCTTCAGCTCCTTTGAGGAAGCTCTCTGTTGACTTAATCAAAACTTACAAACACATTAATGAGGTAAGATTCGATGCCAAAACTGAGTAAATGTTTAACAATGCATAAGGGCCGTAAACAAGAAGCATTTGTCATTCTCTTAATGTAATTATTTATAGCTGGCCGGTTTCTGTCTTTAACCCCAACCCAGTAATTTGTTATACTGATAATAAAATAAGCTTGGTTTTGCCCATTATAATCAAATTAAAAATGAGTAAAACGGTGTAATTTGTAAAGGTGCAGCATCCAGTAACGAGTCAATAGATTGAACATTGCTTTTTAAGTTTAAACAATGAGTCATTGGGAAAAGTAATTTGTAGACATACGAGTGAAGTGGCAGGCTTAGACCCATGTGTGCATAAGTGAACAGTCAGTTTGATGAGATGTTGATTACTTTACTGTAACAGCTGCTCTGACAGCCTCTAGTCATAATTGCAGGTATATATTAATGCAAGAACTAATACTAGTAATAGTAATAAAGGTATTATGTTGTAATGTTAGAACTCCTGATTGTATCACAGATGAGTATGATGCACTGTAAATAAAACAGGGTGTCCGAAACCAGTGAGAATATGTTGAGCAAATATGTTGATCTCTATATGTTGAGCACAATCCACAAAAGCATGATGCAGCACCTGAGAAAATGCCTAGAGCCTAATGGCTAACACGTAGAGCATATGGTGTAAAAACTGAGTGTAAAAAGTCACTCTGTATTTTATTATATGATCAGCCATTTAAAACCGACTGATTTTGTTACAAAGGTGAAATCCTTTTTTTATTAATTTTTTTTCTTTTGTTCTGTGTAGGTGTATTATGCAAAAAAGAAGCGACGGCATCAACAGGGTCATTGTGAAGACTCCAGCCATAAGAAAGAGAAGAAGGTCTTCAATGATGGCTATGATGATGACAATTTTGACTACATTGTTAAGAATGGAGAGAAGTGGATGGACCGTTATGAAATCGACTCTTTAATAGGAAAGGGTTCATTTGGGCAGGTATGGTCTATCACACATTCATGATATATGCAATGTCAAAGCCTCTGTTTTTATTGACTTATTCATTGCATTTAACAATGTGAACAATGTATTATATAATCCATATACTAATACCGCAGAATCTCAGCGAAGGAATTTAATCCAGTTTAGAGGCGAGTTCTTCATATTGCGAGAAATTTCATATTGCGGATTGCATTTTCCCATAATAAATAATGTAAATACAAATAATCCGTTCCAGTCATTCAAAGGTATTACCAATATCACCAATTTCCAACACTATAATTGTATTTTTTTCATATAAAAAGTCAAAACATTTAGTAAAGTAGAAACGTGTAAATGAAGTAAAATGGGAAATAAATAGATAGTAAACCTGATTTAACCTTAATATATGACTCCTCTTGGTGCCAGCTGTTTTAAAAACGAAACTGAAAGTGGCTCCCTTTTCTTTTTGCTACCGTGCTTGATAACATTGTTGGGACCCATGGTGCTATGTCTTCACTAAATCTTGCACAAAATGCAAAAAAAAAAACACACACACACACAAAAGTAAACTCATTTCACTTGCTGTTTCACTGACTCAAACAAGTTTTGAGCAGCTCTTGGACGGATATAGCTGGTATTTGGTTTGACTCGCATAATTTCCGTTCTTAAGGCAAAAATTCTTCATTCATATGCTGAGTTACCACTGTGTTTTAATTGCTGATAGTTAGATTTAAATTCGCCCCAAAACCTTGGCCGTGGTTTTGGGATTTAGCATTTCAGTGAGTTTGTTTTCCGTTTGTTGTTGATATAAATGTCTTAACAGATTAGGAGCCAGTTTAACCGATCTGGCTAAAGATGTCTTAATCATTGCTAGCTAAGGGGGATTTTCTTACACAGTGGATCTCACATTGTCTTGTTTATTAGATAGTTAGAACCTGTAGATAAACTGCCGAAAACCCAATCTATTTAGTTTGCATTTGCAAAGAAATGTGGTGTTCGGGTCAGGGTTTTATGCGGGATGCTGGAATTCTTCCACTTCGCTCTTCGTGGAACTCGCTTTGTGCACAGGGCCATTGTCATGTTTTGGCTTCTTAAATCTACAGCTTTGAATGACTTTCTAACTGTGCATCAGCCTTTATGGCAAGAGTTTGGGGAAGGCCCACATAAAAGGTTTAATTCGCTGTGTGTTTGTGTAGTGTACTGGCCTGATGCCACTTAGTATTTTATTGTAATGTTTTAAAGACTTCTTTGCAGTGTCATTTCTGAAACTTAAATGTGTACTCATGTGTGTTAATTGTATTCTTGCAGGTTGTTAAAGCTTATGACCGTGCCGAGCAGGAATGGGTAGCAATCAAGATTATCAAGAACAAGAAGGCGTTTCTGAATCAAGCTCAGATTGAAGTGCGGCTGCTGGAGCTCATGAACAAACATGATACAGAAATGAAATATTACATAGGTATTTAAAAATTCAGACAGCATTTTAAATCTTGGTGTACATGTACAGTTTAATAAGTCTTTCATTCATTTGGTATTTTTCTCTCTTTTTTTTAGTTCATCTGAAGAGGCACTTCATGTTCCGGAATCACCTTTGCTTGGTGTTTGAAATGTTGTCATACAACCTGTATGATCTGTTGCGAAACACAAACTTTAGAGGAGTTTCTTTAAACCTGACACGGAAATTTGCTCAGCAGCTCTGCACAGCACTGCTGTTTCTGGCCACTCCTGAACTCAGCATCATCCACTGTGACCTCAAGCCAGAAAACATCCTACTATGTAACCCCAAGAGAAGCGCTATTAAAATAGTAGACTTTGGAAGCTCCTGCCAGCTAGGACAGAGGGTACAGTTAAAATAGTTTTCTCATCTTGTTTATGTTTTACAAACAGCCGGAATGGGTCAACATACTTGGCGAATAGAACCCGATTCTGATCTTGTGTGTTGGTTGTGGTGGTGTTTTCTTGATTATTTATGTGTAATTGCATATGCTTTTCAGATATATCAGTATATCCAGAGTCGGTTCTACCGCTCCCCTGAAGTGCTGTTAGGAATGCCATATGATCTGGCAATAGACATGTGGTCTCTGGGGTGTATACTGGTGGAGATGCATACAGGAGAGCCTCTGTTCAGTGGTGCCAATGAGGTGAGAATTCAGAAAATCTGATAACTTTAAGATCTTTTTTTTTTTTTTTCTCCCCCGACTACAATAAGTGTGGCTTGTTTAGTGTGGGCTGGGCTTTCTTAAGTAAATGCCCATGGCTCACTGAGGATTCATTCTGATTGTGCAGTCTCTTAAAGGCAGTGTACAAGATATTCAGTTTGGTGTTTCTATTTATATAATTGTCAACATAACATATCACTGCGTATGGAGAAAAAAAGTTTTTTTTTCTTCTTCTTGTAAATACAGGTGGACCAAATGAACAAAATAGTTGAAGTCCTTGGCATCCCACCCAGTCACATTATGGACCTAGCACCAAAAGCCAGGAAGTTTTTTGAAAAGTTGTCAGATGGGACGTGGAGCATCAAGAAGACCAAAGATGGGAAAAGGGTGCGCTATATTACCAAATGTATTTTTGTGGAAATAAGGAATATATTACTCTGCAGTTTACAGAGCTTCATGAACTACATGTTCATTACTAAGATGTTTGTTTCTGTGCCAACAGTACAAACCACCAGCTTCTCGTAAACTCCACACCATTTTGGGGGTGGAGGCTGGTGGTCCCGGAGGTCGAAGGTCTGGAGAATCTGGCCACGCGGTGGCTGACTACTTGAAGTTCAAGGACCTCGTGCTGAGAATGCTGGACTACGACCCCAAGACTCGAATCCAGCCCTACTATGCGCTCCAGCACAGCTTCTTTAAGAAGACTGCTGATGAGGGAACGAACACAAGCAGCAGTGTTTCAACAAGTCCTGCACTTGAGCATTCGCAGTCCTCAGGGACCACTTCTAGTACATCCTCAAGCTCAGGTGCTCTGCAAATAACCATCCACTTTGACTACTCAGTAATCCCTACTTATAGCAAACAAGTGACTCAATAAGTGCTATTAAGAGGTTTTGCTTCAATCTGTGAATGAGAACATCAGAATGCATCTTCATTCAGCTTTTTTTCATAGAAAAGAAGGGTATTTGTGCATTAAAATAAGTTACACTGAGGCTCACTTTATCATGTATGCGTCCCTTGGTGATGTACTGTTTAGGTTAGAATCTAGATTGGTTAATTACATTTTTCTATGTTGATGCTTTTTTTAAATGGTACCATACTGTATATTATATTTACAACAGCAGAATGCTAAGTTGCTGCAAAAAATATCATGCATGTCTATTAATTAAAGTGAATGGTAATTTAGTCCATTTGACCTGCAAACGAATAAGTTGTTCACCTCTCATCCCATCAGCTCAACCCCCTATGTCCCATTTGCAAGCGGCAAAGAAACATATAACTGTTCAAAAATAGTCATAACTCACTAATCCTTTTTGCCTAAAATTCAATGAAGCAATGATCTACAAATTATTGTGCGACCATCTATAAATCCAGCCTATCAATATTTTTTATATAGACTTAAATAAAAATTATTTTATTTTTAAATAAAAATGATGAATTTTGTTGATTGGAAAGTTGTCACTTCATTCTTAAAAAAAAAAAAAAAAAATTAGAAGGTTTTTGTCAGAAATGTTTTCCATTTCTCTTTAAATACTTATCTTTAGTGTATGGTTCCAGGGTTAAGCACTATTCAAAGAAAAATATGAAATTAAAATGTGTGCAAAAGGCTGATTAATGTGAAAAAGCTGTTTTTAAAAAAATAACAGCAAATTTTCCATGATTTCAGGAGGATCATCTGGAACAAGCACCAGTGGTAGAGCGAGGTCTGATCCCACTCACCATCATCGGCACAGTGGGGGGCACTTTAGCACAGCAATGCCAAGCATAGACTGTGATAACCTCCGCCCTCAGGTCAGTCGAGTTTTATCAATCAGTTCTTTAAAATGGTGAGTACATTGATTGTCCACCAGTAAGAGCAGAGTGTGAAGGTTTAATTAGCAGAGTAATAGTACAGTTTTGCTTAAAATATTGCAATGCACAAAACATTATGGTTGACATATCAGAGTTCAAAAGATAACAAATTGTTAGTGCGCAGCTTGCTGGCCCATCTGTGACCAAGACAGCAAGTCACAGTATCCACGGTATCCCAGGTACTGTCAGCATACCACCAAGAAGGACGAACCACATCCAACAGGAGTAACGGTGAACGCAAGAGGAAGCTGTCTGACAGTTTTTTGTATCCAAAAAACATAAAACCACTCTCTGAGAGAGCCCAACTCACGGCAGAATTAAATGTGCACCTCAACTCTCCTGTTTCCACCAAAAACTGTTCATCTGGAGCTCCACAGGGTCAATGTACATGGCCGGGCTGCTGTAGCCAAACCCTTGGTCACTCGTGCCAATGCCAAACGTCAGTTTCAATGGTGCCAGCAGGTAAAATCTTGGGTTGTGCTCAATGTGAAACGTATTGTTTTCTGATGAGTCCACCTTCACTGTCTTTCCCACATCCAGGAGAGTTACAGTGTGGAGAAGCTCCAAAGAAACGTACCACCCAGACTGTTGCATGCCGAGAGTGATGCATGGGGGTGGATCAGTGATGCTTTGGGCTGCAACATCATGACATACCCTAGGTCCAATACTTGTGCTAGATGGGCGCGTCACTGCCAAGGACTACTGAACCATTCTGGAAGACCATGTGCACCCAATGGTTCAAACATTGTATCCTGTAGGCGGTGCCGTGTATCAGGATGATAATGCACCAAAACACACTAAAAACAAGACTGGTGACAGAGTGGTTTGATGAACATCAAAGTAAAGTTGAACATCTCCCATGGCCTGCACAGTCACCAGACCTAAATATTATTTAATCACTTTGGGGTGTTTTGGAGGAGCGAATCAGTAAATGTTTTCCTCCACCAGCATCACATACAGTTGTAACCTGGCCACTGTTCTGCAAGAAGAATGGCTCAAAATCCTTCTGGCCACTGTGCAGGACTTATATCTGTCATTCCCAAGACGAATTGATGCTGTTTTGGGCCGCAAAAGGAGGCCCTACACCATACTAATGAATTATGAAACCAGGTGTTTCAGTTTCATTGTCCAACCCTTGTATATGTGCATACTGTTAATTACGCAAATTTGTATAATTTTCTATCGTTTATAATAAGACGTTGGATGGAAAACTCTTTATCATTTACCCTTTATCTCAGTTTGGTAACTGAGAGCAGTAGAACTGAACCATGTTCCCTTAATGATTTGATTAGAAGGGTGGTGTTCAATAAAAAACATCTAGAACAGACCAAGTCTGTACTCCGTCAGGTTGTTTGGGTCATACAGTACCTCTCCACATTAAGATGTGTTTTTAGGTGATATTTATGCAAAAGAAAAATACTGCATTTACACACTGTGGCTTTAATGAAGAGAAAAATTCAACAAGGCAAAGGAGGGTTTTGTACTTTTTATCTGTTGCTTTTCTTTTGTTTTTGCCCATTTTTTTTTCTACTTATATATAGGTGTATATAAATGGCCATGTCTGTTTTTCTTTCTCTTACAGAAAAGACAGCCTTACCATCCCCCTGTAGTATGGACTGATGGTGTTGGCCCAGAGGTTGTCACTGTAGAGACGCATCCAGTGCAGGAGACCACCTTTCATGTGCCTCCCCAGCATCCTAAAGCATTACATCCTCATCATCATCACCATCACCACCACCACCACCAACCACACGGACAGGTCATAACAGCGTTTCCCCGGTCACGGCTCTACAACTCGCCCACCAACAGCGCCTCCACACAGGACTCCATGGAGGTTGGGCATGGCCATCTGTCCATGACATCTCTGTCTTCCTCTGCCTCCTCTTCCTCCACCTCTTCCTCTTCCACAGGAAACCATGGCCACCAGATGTACCAGTTCCGCCAGGGACCCACCACGGCCCTGAACTTCAGCCGAATCGGGAGCATGGGTTTGGGTGCCTTCTCAAATCCCCGCCAAGAAACTGGCATTGCTGGACATCCAACATACTCGGTTCCCACCAACACGGGACCCGGGCACTTCATAACAGAGGGACATTTGGGAATGACAGGCATTGATAGAGATGAGTCTCCGATGACTGGAGTCTGCGTTCAGCCGAGCTCCATGGCTAGTTCGTGACTAATCTGGAAATGTTTTGTTTTTTTCTGTATGTGGTTATTATGATTTTTTTTTTTCTAGTTGATATTTTCCTTTTCTCCTATTTTTAAATGGTGCATAGAGAACAAAAAGCTGCTCACTTTTTAGGGGAGATATCACTGAAACGCTACAACAGAAGAGTATTTAAAGTATATGTATTTCAGATCTCTCTTTTCCACTTAACAGACACATTCATAATACTGCAAAATGACCATCATAAAATTGCATCTGCCAGTTCACTCACTACACATAGTACTCATGTCCCACTCGTGGTTCGTTAATTTTTTTAAAAATCGGTTTTTAGTATTTCAGAGCCAAGAACTGCCACACAGCTATCTACATGTAAAGCAATGCAAAAAAAAACAACATCTTTTTAAGTTCCAACAGTGAAACATTTAGCATTTTGTTTTCTTGATAATTTATTTACCCTTTATTTGAAAGGAGCTCTCAAAGGAGCTGTGTGTTTAAAAACCTGTAGTGTGTGCAGGAAGAAGTACTCTCAGTGGTCTTTGGTGTTGTCTGTATTGTGTAACTGTGAGAAGCGTGAGCTCAGACTGTGGGAGCAGAATGAGCTGCAGTAATGTTCAGGCTGAGCCATGTCTCACCATGTGTTCCAGTTATGGAGAAGATGCACTGAATGGGGTCAGATACAGATTAAGGGTTGTGTTGTTCAGAACCCTGTTGGCCTTACGATTTTTGAACATTTGAATGAAAAGAACATGGACAATACTGTTCAGATAAAGACGCCTTTCCTCTTCTTTTAAAGTAAATGATCATTATTTGGAGGAATGCTGAGTAGAGTAAAAAGTAATCAAGAGGTTATTAAGAGGCCTTTATTTAACAATGGGACTTAAGGGACTCATAATTACAGGGTCAAGTGTTTTAATCGTGACTTCCTATAAAACATTTTTTTTTTTTTTATCAAAGTAGGAGGATTTCACAAAAATTAGTCTACCCTATAAGAGATGCTTGAATTTTATTGATTTGTTCCTTTTCCTTTTGATTGTACACTTTCCATTGAACACTGTTTACTTAAATTTGCATCTTCACATTTTAGAACAGAAATATTCACTGAAATTTGTGACTGCCTTTCTCCCCTCTTGAATTATGCTGTGAACACATTTTTTTAAATACCAAAGTAATTGGGTTTTTTTATGGTTCTGTAACCAATAATGTAGCAGTTCACCACTCCAACACAGTGTTTTATTAAATGATCAGTTTTGTCCATACCAAAAGTCTATCAACTACTTTTGTAAAAAAAAAAAAAAAAAAAGAGAGAGAGAAAAAATTTAAATTTTGCAGAGCTTGGTTGAATTGTTGTTTGGTTACACATCAAAATCCTGTTCTTTTCTTTACTTTTTATTTTGTTTTTTAAACATCAAGCAGTTGGGACATAACTTGGCACAACACTGCTGCTCTGCAGGCTACGGAGTAGCTGTAAAAGATTACAAGGATGGGGGGGTGGGGGGAGGGGAGTTGAAATTGTCCGTTGGTGGGTGATGCTACGTTTTTTCTACTTACTTTGGATGATATGATGATTTTTATCAAAGTACTATACTTAAGCTGAAATATTCAGGCAGTCTACTGTAGCTACTATGAGTACAAGTTGAGTTTGTCAAACATTTTGTTTGGTGCTTGTTTCCCCATATACTGTTTGACCAGAGTCTAAATATGGCACTGAGGGCACATGGGCATATGCATGTTTCTGAGAGATGCAATGTTTTCAAAATCACTCTGCCGTCAAAGAAGCAATTGTTGATTAATTGCATAAGCAATCTCACCCACGATTTCTAGTAGAACAGGTTGTGAAGTGTTCTCCACCCGTGCTCACACTTACTTGCTGCATTGGATATTAACGAAGACCAATTCCATGCATATTACCAATGAATCTTTAGTGTCCTGCTGCCAAGTCAGGTAACAGGACGCTGTTGTACATGAAAGCGGTGTTTATTTTGCCGACAGCAACTTTACCCTCTTACAAAACAAATTATGTTTGATATATTTACATATTCTGAGAAAAGTAATGGGGATGAGAAATGGTTCATATAAATGTTAAATGGCTTTTTAAAAAAATAGTTTTTATAAATGACCCCATATAAGTGGGGAACACAGCAGTTTGCTGAGCTCAAAACATTCCAAAATAAACCTGGAAAAAACTGAACAGTTATTAAGTGTCTACCTGTTTTAGCTCTGATTTAGTGTCGTTTCCTGAAATGCAGCCCCTTTTTAATAGTTGAAATAGACTTGATGTATATATATTTATATTTTTTAATAAAGGAAATACAGAATTCGCTACATTTCTTCTGGTATATAATTATGGCTGTTTTGGCTATAATTTAAGTTTTCCTTTGGGGTCACAAATATAAAAATGTTTTTATGAAAAATATAGTGTAGATGGGGGAAAATGTTTGATTTTCTCAGACCGTTGTCCATTTTGTTAAAAGATTTAACTTAGCCAAAAGTAATAATGCTCTAATCTGCCTCTAAATTAATACAAATATGATCTTGGAACTATAATCTTACTCTATTAATGTTTTGTGGAGACATGTCCGGGATTGCAAACCCACTGTAGCATATTACTCTTAATTGCTTGATTAATGTTCATGTGTACAATGCTTTTTTTTGGAAAATCAGCTCTGAATGTTGTACAGCCATTTGCCAGAGTTTGGTCAGTAGTAGTGTTCGCGTATGATGTACAGTATTAATGAGGTAAAAATGTTTTCCACTTAAAATGAGGTGGAATTTTAACCAAGAGAAACAATTTTTATTTAATGGTCATTCAAGTGTTAAGTTGGCGTAATAAATAAAGAGAAGCGCAAATTTATATACTCACCCCCACGATTATAGGAATATCTTTACACTTGCTCATTCATGCAATTATTTAATTAGTAAATTACATTATACTGCAGCAGTGCAATTCATATCATGTACATACAGATCAAGAGTGTTAATGCTTGTTCAAATATGAGAATGAAGAAAAATGTGATTAAAATTGTGATGTAATGGAGGGATCAGTGATTTGGACCACAGTACAGTGGTGTGGCTAGACGTTACCTCCTGGGATTTTTACAGTTAGCCAAATTTAAACAAAATTGTATAAAAATATATTTTTTAAAAGCATTCATAGCAGTTCTGGTTTGAGCTGATGGGAAGGTAACTTCAGTGACCACTCAGTGAAAGATTAGAGTAAAAATCATCACCTGGTCTTTTTCCAGCCCTCATCTGTCCAGTTTTTGTCCATGATTGGCCACTGATTCCTGTTCTTAGCTGACAGGAGTGGACACTGATGTGGTCTTCAGCTCTTATAGATTTGGTGTGCTGTGTGTTTCAATGTGCTTCCCTGCTCAGCACTCCTGCATTTAAGTTCTGTCAGCCATCCCTGTTTTGACCTCCCTCATCAGCAAGGCATTTCCAAATACAGAACTACCACTCACAGGATGTTTTTTGCTTTTCACACCATACTGTAAACTGTATGGACTATCATTTGTGAAAAATCTCTTGAGATCAGCAGTTGACCTCTACCTGCATAATTGTATGCCTTGTACTGCTGCCATGCGATTGCCTAGGAGCAGGTGTACAGGTGTTCCTGATAATGATAAAGGAGTATAAATAATAAATATTTTACCAGGAAATTCAATCATTACAACTTGCGTTATCTCCATGTCATGTCCAAAAATATGTGGACATGTGACATTCAAAGCCAAATGTGGTTGTTCCACAAATTGTTGTCACAGAAACTGAAAACGCAGCTGCTTACGATGTCTTTCTATGCTAGTGTGCAATTTCTCTTCACTGGAACAAGGAGGCCCGGACCTGTCCCAGCATGACAAGGCCACTGCGCACAAAGCATGTTATATGCACAGGTGTTTTGCCAAGAACTCAATTCTCCTGAACACTCAACTCAGTGAACACATGTGAGAAGAACTGGAACACTGAGTGAGTCCCAGGACTTCTTGCACATCACTGCTGAATTATCACAAATCTCTCTACAGCCTTCTCAGAAAATTGATTGTTGTCGTTATAACAGCAGGGAACGAAATCTGAAGAGAACTGTTCATATAAGTATGATGATCGGGTGTCTACAAACATTTATTCATATACGTCAAAAACAGAACGAACAACGGAACTTGTAGTTATTTAAAGAAACAAAAACGCGCTGTGACACATGCGGCTCGTTGGTCTAGGGGTATGATTCTCGCTTCGGGTGCGAGAGGTCCCGGGTTCAAATCCCGGACGAGCCCATTATTTTTAAGGTTTCTTTTATAAAAATGGGAACAATGGACGGATCAAATTGTGCGCTTTGTTATAATAAAAAAAACGGTCGTTGATTAAATTCACATTATAGCCATTTATCAGCCCAAATGCTCTAATTTAACACCAGCTGCATTGCTAAAACCGTCTCACCTCTAACAACAGACCTAAATTAGGAAAAGCTGGGCGGCATTTATTATCTACCGCCCTGTATTGTGATGTTTATTTCTAATAAGCGTTTAAACTACATTCATACTGTTTTCTCTATTGTTTTTCGTTTCATTTTGTTAAACATCGGTTCCTCGTCACAGAAGCATTATGGGACGTGTGTCGCGCTGCATTCTGGGATAGCAGCTCTGTGCATTGTTAGCTGTTTAGCTAGCTGTGTAGTAGCTGTGCGTACAACACTGTTTCATTTGAATACACCTAAATAATGCCTGGATTATAAACCGCAAGAGTGTATTTAGATCATTATCATAAACAATGCCCAATTTCTGCGCGGCTCCAAACTGCACCCGGAAAAGCACGCAGTCTGATCTGGCTTTCTTCAGGTTTCCAAGAGACCCTGAGAGGTAAGTGTGCTGCTAGCAAACTGTCACGTTTTACACGATAAACCTATCACTAAGGTGCAAATGAGGAAATGAACAAGCGCAACATCGAGCTAGTTGATTAGCTTGAGTGAGATGAAAAAATAAGTGAACGCTAGCTAGAAAAAGCTAAGTTAGAAGAGCTAGTGTGCTTGTTTGTTTTACCACCTGTACTCCTAAAGCTTTACTTCCGGATCGCGCTCTCATGCCGTCTCTCCATTGGCCTGTGTTTTGCTTTGTGAATATTCTCAGCCAATCATTGCGCAGAAGGCCGGATTTGTTAGAATACGGGTGGATAGAAGGTGTTGACTCAGGAGGATTGTGTGATTCTGGCAAATAGTTGTCATTTCTTTAATGCTTTTAATATTCAACATATTACAAAGCAGATTTGCAGAAATCAATAAGAAGCAAACTAGTGGTGAGAGTAGCAAATACAAACTCCCAGAGACACCATAAGGAAGGAACCAGACTCAAACAACAATCATTCAGTCACATTTAGCTTTTATTACAGAACACAAGGTGCTGTGGACAGTTCATGTGCGGAAATGATTTCTTGTGCTTATAGAACTACACTCTGACAATTTGAGCTGTGGAATTTGGCCGTGTCATCAGGGAAGAAAAACTCCATACATGTGGTAACCTGGTCATTTAGTACATTTTATGGCCATATAATGTTGCTGAGTCTAGACCTGACCAACTGAACTGAACCCCAGATCATAACACTGCCTCCAGAGGCTTGTACAGTGGCCACTATGCTTGACGCACCAGTCTTACCTTGATCTGCTCATAACTCAATCTGGACTCATCAGACCACATGACCTTTTTCCATTGCTCCAAAGTCCAAACTTTATGCTCTCTAGCAAGTTGAGTCTTTTTGTGATTAGTTTCACTATCCAATCCCAATCATGTGAGTTCTCATCACATTGTGTTTGTGTGTGTGTGTGTTGAAATTCTCTTACATTCACAATGAAACATAGCTAGGTTTTTTCTGTTGATTTATTATTTTTTTAACCCTTCAACTTCACCAAGTGCTTAAGTGAAACCCATTCATGATTTTTTTCCAACCACATTTCCTCCACAAAGTTGACAGTTAACGCTATTCTTCCAGGTTTTGATAATGTGTCGAAGGGTTGTTAACCTAGTTTCAGTCATTTCAAATCTCCTTCGTTGTTTTCTTTGCTTGAGGCAGCCCAATAATTTGATCCTTCTGAAAACATATCTTTCAGTCAAACTACCAGCAGCTGGAACTGAATTAGAATGTAATGCCTTTGTAATGTCTTGCTTTTGTGGACAGATGTAGGCTTTGGGTGGAGAATTGTCGCCGTGCAGATCTTGAAGAGAAGACTCCCGATCAGCTCAATAAGCATTACAGACTATGTGCAAAGCACTTTGAACCAGCGATGATTTGTAAAACGGTGAGTGTTATTACTTGAGGTAATTACTTAACTATGACTTTAGATCTCTGTGACTGTAGGTCTGACTTTGTACAACTTTAAGACAGACTGTGGGAGCCACTCTTGTTACGGTCAATAACTTCAGGACCTCAAGTTTTTATGGTTTAGGATTGATTTTTTTTATATAATTATTAAGACTCTGCGTGATGTTAAGATTGTGTGACTTTAGGCCTGATTATACTCTGCGTGTGACCTGTGGGTCTCCCTCACTCTGCGTGTGACCTGTGGGTCTCCCTCACTCTGCGTGTGACCTGTGGGTCTCCCTCACTCTGCGTGTGACCTGTGGGTCTCCCTCACTCTGCGTGTGACCTGTGGGTCTCCCTCACTCTGCGTGTGACCTGTGGGTCTCCCTCACTCTGCGTGTGACCTGTGGGTCTCCCTCACTCTGCGTGTGACAGTAAAGCTGACTTTCTGATTACAGGACTGACACTGACAGACATGTTTTGATGGTTGTTGTCGGTCAGTGTCTTGTGTAGCTGAATGTTGATTTCTCACTGTTAATACAGAGCCCTTACAGGACGGTGTTGAGAGATACTGCTATTCCTACCATTTTTGATTTAACCAGCCACCTCAGTAATCCACACAGCAGACATCGGAAACGCATCAAAATTTTGGTACACTGCTCTTTTTATCTCTTTGCTATACTCTTGCTCCATTAAAAGTTTAATAAAGTATAGTAGCGTAATGACTGTCAATAGAATATTAATAATACAAATCCCAAATGGGTTAATTGTTATTTAACAACAAAATGCCTTTTATTTGTCTTTTGTGGTGTTATGCTGCATCATTGATACCATGATTAATATGAAACCTATAATTTTTTTTTATTGTGCTCGTTTATCTTGTTTAATTTCTGTGTTTGTTTTTAGACAGATGAAGAGGTACAAAAAATCAAAGAGCGAAGATGTGAGTATTCATTAGATCTATAAAAATATCTGTTGGATGTTAGGATTAAAACTTTTTGTGAATAAAGGTTTGTTTTTCCTTCACATGTTTTTTAGTGGAGTCTTCATTAGAGCAAATGCTGTCAAAAAAGGATAAAGGTGCTGGCGAAGATGAGACAGAGGCTGATGATGTACCCCAGCTGACTGCTCATCAAAAAGAACTAAGAGAGTTCTTAAGGTCTTTGTTCGAGGTGATTGTTTTAATAGGAAAACAAAACATCCAATCGAGTTACCAGTCAAAAGAAGAGCCGTTTATCAGGAGCACATTCCAGGCTTTGCTGGAAAACCGCATTAACGCTGGTGATGAAGTTCTCAGAGCACGGTTTGAAGGAGCAGCTGTTAATGAGGAATTTTGGCCAAGAGCACAGCAAAAGCAACTGCTGGATGTTTGCGAGAGATGCGTCCGAGACGAGCTTCTGCAAGAAGTCAGAGAAAGCCGTTTCTTTTCACTAGTGACTGGGGAGCTGGTTGAATTTCCAGAAGGTCAGTATATCCCAGTTTTCCTGCGTTTTGTGGACCAAAGCAACACTCTCAGGGAGGAGTTTGTAGAGTTTCTCTTGTTTGAAGGACAGGAGCAAACTATGGCGGACAAATTGGAATCTCACATCATGAAGGAATGGGATCTGAGCATGGAACACTGCAGAGGTCAGGCACATGCAGGCTCGGGTGTCTTTGGCAGTAAGATGAAATCTGTAGCCAACCAGCTGATGGAGAAATACCCAATGGCCATGAACACACCATGTGCAACTTATGCACTTAATGTTCACCTTGCTAACAGTATTCCACTAACTGGTGTTCAAGTTGTGATGTCGGTTCTTAAAAAGACAGATGCCTTCTTTAAGGCTTCTCCGCTTCTGCAGGCTGAACTAGACAGCGCAATCACCATTCTCTCTCAGGGCAACGTAGAGAAAGGAGAAGATCTCAAGGAGAACTGTCGTGCCAACTGGACAGAGCTGCATAATGTGTTTGAGATGGCTGTCGATTTATTAGAGCCGCTTCTGCTCTGCATGGACAGCATACATGACAACGAAGACTGGAAATGGAATGACCAGTTCACTAGCGATGCTTATGCCATCTCCGAGGCTTTGGCAGACTTCGAGTTTGTGGTTACTTTGGTTGTGATGAAGAACGCGCTCTCATTCACAAGAGCTTTTGGTAAAAACTTGCAAGGAGAGACTCTTGATGTGTATTTTGCAGCCAGCAGCCTCACAGCCGTTTTGCATTCTTTGCACGAAGTTCTAGACAATATTGAAGTTTACCACGAGTTCTGGTTCGAGGAAGCTGTAAATCTGGCCACAGCGATGGAGATCCCAGTGAAAGTGCCCAGATTGTTTCTCAGAAAGCAACGAGTGATTGAACCAGTAGAAATACAGGCTGAGTCCTTTTACAAAGAATACCTAACACTTCCGGTTATGGAGCACATCACTCAGGAAGTGAAGGACATGTTCTCGGGTAACCATATCAGAGCTCTTAAGTGCCTGTCTCTTGTTCCAGCAGTCATGGGCCAGATGAAATTTAACACCTCGGAAGAAGCCCATGCAGACATATTCAGGAGCGATCTCCCTCAGCCGGACACACTGCCTGCAGAGCTTCACTGCTGGAGGATCAAATGGAAACACAGAGGAAAGGAAGTCAACCTGCCATGCACTATTCATGAAACGCTGCAGCACTCGGATGTCAAGTTCTTCCCAAATGTCAATGCGTTCCTGAGGATTCTGGCCTCTTTACCTGTATTGACGTTAGGGGATCAGGGAGGCACCGGACAGAACCGCCTACAGGCTTATCTTTCAGACACTCCAGTGAGGCACAGGTCGAAGAGTTTAGCTGTGCTGAATATCAATTACCATATTAAAACAGATCTAGATGAAATGGTTGAATGTTATATAAAAAGTTATCCAGAAGAAGAGAGTGTTTAATTGCCTTTTCAGAGACTCAGCAGTGGAAATCATCTCTGAATCACGCTGTGCTTATGAGCATAAGGTGGATTAAATTATTTATATTTTTATAACTAGTGTATTTAATTTTGATATTCTGCAGGATTGTATTATTTTTTTGTGTCCAGTAGTCATTAAAATGTTAAAATGTATTTATATTGTTTTATATACTTTATCAGCCTAAATGTCATTAATCAAATTGGTAATAAATCGGTGTGTATAACTTCCGCCTGTGTGAAACTGGACTAACATGTGGAAGTGGAAAAAAGGTGAACAGTCTGGAAAATCATAAAACATATTGCATTGTTTTTAATTCTCTACTTTATTTACAGTGCAAATAAATTACTTGGTTTTAATATGACATTCTGACTCTTCCCATATTTCTTATATTGTTGTATATTTAAAAAAAAATCAATTTAGCTGTTATTTATATGTATACTAGCTTTTAACAACAAACATTGTCAGAAAGCATCATTATAGGATTAGATACATATTTGGATCCATAATGAGCAAGCCAGAAGAAACCTTTTAAGGACTCAAACTGAGTCAAGAACAGTAAATTTAATAATTAATTTAATGTAAAGGTCCACCTTGTAGATCATTTTGTTCAATAGAGTGACCTGAACTTAGACCTTTGTATCTTTCTGCCTCCAGTTTCCAGTCTGTTGCTCTGATCTTGCCACTAGAGGGTATCGTTAGTGTTTCTCTTGTAAGATTGAAACAAAGGAACATGGGAGTGACTCATCAGCCTCCAACTCCTTTAACTTAACCAGTCTCTCTAAGCTACAGTTTCATAATTCCAGTTTTCAAGCAGAACAATTTGGTAACGTTGCATCTCATTATTCTAATCTGACGATTTTTAGCTTTTAGTAAGTGTATCAGTTAAATCCCTAAATAGTAAAACCCTGCTTTACTTTAGAGCACAACATTAATTATGGATGAGTGGGAATAAATAGTTAAAAATAGGAAGCACCCAACCCAAACTTGCACTGTTATGCGGGTCGTGTCAGGCAATATTTTATTTAACAATCTGACATAAATGCCTAATCAAATGTTCAGTGTCTACTTTAGCCTGGCCCTTTTCACACTTTCTTCTAATGAATGAAGTACAGTGAAAATAAATATACATCACAGAGAACTGCTATTTTTATGATATTAGCAAATGGTTTAAGTAGAGGAGTGTGAGAGAGGACTAGCGAACTGTCCCTACTCTAACAGGCTCCATTTAACTAATTGAGTTGAAGTGGGTGTGTGAGATCAGGGAAAACACTGAAGCATACAGGACAGGACAAGTAATGCGGTTGATATACACAGTCAGTCCCCCTTACAAACCTTAGGAAAAGAAAATTAGTATGATTATATAATATTATTATATATTGTATAAAATAATATAAAAATATATTAATTTATACAAGTTTTTTTATTATCCTGAAGTGTGTATACATTTGTTTGGCTCACTCTATAGGCCTATACATGTAACATATTGTGCAGGTCATAAATTCTATTAGTTCAAATGTTATACGTAATGTGTATATACATATAACAGAAGGGTAAAATTAAAAAGCCTTGTGTAAAGCACTTTACTTGCACAGATGTCCGTTTGATTTTCAAGCCTTTCCCAGGAAACTATTTATTTTAACCTAAATGTACAGTAGATTAAATAAATAAAGATTCATTTCTAGCCAGCATTATCTTAGCATAAAGCATTACATTAAACATCCTGGTGCATCCCAATCCCTAAATAAAGAGATTACTGCGGATTGTGAACATGCGGCCGAAGTGAAGGTTAGAATGAGTAGACAAAAGCCTAAATGTGAGATTATTCGAAGTCTCGGACAGGAAGTGGTTAAATTGTGGGCGTGGCCTGTGGGTGCCGCTGTCCAGCCGCAGCCGTCTGCAGGTGACGGCCGATTTTACGCAGCAATCTTCCACAACCAGGCGGGGCTGCGCTCACACTCATCAGGCCTTACAACAACTATTTTGGGTGGATTTCTTTTTATTTCTAACCCTGAACAGGCTGTGGGAAATTAGAAATAAAATCCTTTCGTGGATCGTTGGAACCCTACGGCAAGATTTCACTGACGTCGCCTTCTAACGGAAATCCGTCAGAACAGAATAAGTCGCGCTCTAGCCGTTTAAAGAAGAGGACGGAGAAACCCAATGCCTGATTTTCCCTGAGGATAAATCGCTGCTGCAGGTCTTCGGCATGGCGTGGCCCTGCATCACCCGCGCCTGCTGCATCAACCGCTTCTGGAGCGAGCTAGATAAAGCGGACATCGCCGTGCCGCTTGTCTTTACCAAGTACTCGGACGTGGCCGAGGTGCGGCACCTCCATCCGCAACCGGGGCCGTTAGCGCAATCGCATCATCCCAGCGCGGTAGCCATAGGAACAGAGCCCGCCCACACCGCGCCACAAGACGCGGCTGCAGTATCAGCAACCTCGGCGGCGCGCGGGTCGTCCGTCACGCGCCAGGACTTCAAACCCTGGAGAGTCAAACCGGAACCGAGCTGCAAACCCAAAAATGAGTACCGCCCGTGCCAAACACCGTTCGATAACGAGACGCAGTACCGCAAAGATTATAAACCGTGGCCTATTCAGAAACGCGGAGATCACCCGTGGATCCCCAAAGCCGAGATCAAGAGCCAGAAGCAGGAGCACGTGACCTTAGAGCCGGACACGGGCGTGGAGAAGTGCGAGATCGAGGAGAGAGTAAAAGAAAAAAAAGATGTCAGCGAGGAGAAGAAGAAGAGACCGGTGAAGAAAGAGGAGGATGCTGAGACTGGAGAGAAGAAGAAGGAGCAGAGAGCAAGCTCCAAAGGAAGGTCAGAAGCTGATGCTCTAAACAGGCAGATCAAGCAGGAACGAACTGCAGGAAGCTCATACAGGTAAAAACGGACACAAAGTTTCTCAGATTTGCCATTACCTCAATAATGTATTGTTGTCATTCGTACATTTGATTTAAAGTATACATTAATTGACTGTATTTAACACGTATACACACTTTCTCAGGATGTGCACCTTACACATGGCTGCACTGTGCTCTGTAACTCTCTATACTGAAAATAAAAAAACAAGCAAGGTGACGAGTGTATAAAGTAATGTAAGAATGTAAGAATAACAAAACTAAAACTAAAATATGTTTGTTTATTTATTTATTTTAGAAAACGCAAGTTAGCCTATTTGTTGTAAAATACAAAAACATAAAATATTACATTTCAATTCAGCATTGGTCATTGGCACAAAGCAGCTTCACAGAATTAAAGAATCATGAAAAAATAAATTGGAACCAAAACAGTATAGACTATAACTACCACTAGTATCTACATGAGCTTCAAATGAAAGACTGGAATCAATAATCACATCAAGGTCTTATACTGTGGCATCAGAAAGCTTATTTCTAGCTGGATGTTGTATTAGATCCAGTACTTCTGTCATGTCGGAATTATGTAAAAGGAAGTTAAAAAGCATCCAGTGTCTAATGTCCATTGCTCAACCTTATTAAACTGGAGTCTCTCATCTGGCTTTGCTGAGACATATGATTGTGTACCATCAGCATAACAGTGAAAACTAATACCATGCTTACGAATTATGTTACCCAGAGGAAGCATATATGGAGAATAGCAGTGGGCCTTTAGTATTTATCTAGTTATACTTTAAAATGGTAACTATTTTAACCATTCACTATATTATTATTACTATTATTTCAGGACACTCCTGTACCTGTACTGACAAGCATTTTGTTAGTCAGTGAATCCTAAAAATAATATCTATTTATTAATTCCCCACCATCAGTGCTTTAAATATCATTAATTTTCTGGTTGTTATATCACAGCTATTTTTTTTTTTCTTAGATCCAGTACTTCCGTCACGTCAGAATTATGTAAAATTAAGTTAAAAATCATCCAGTGTCCTTTACACATTCCTCAACTTTATTAAGCTGGTGTCTCTCATCTGGCTTTGCTGATACATGTAACTGTGATCATCAGCAGAACAGTTAAAACAAATACCATGCTTACGAATTATGTTACCCAGAGGAAGCATATAAAGAGAACAGCATTGGGCATTTATTATTTATTTAGTTTCACTTTTAAAATGTTAACAATTTTAACCATTGACTATATTATTATTATTATTATTATTCTTTTATCATTATTATTTCAGGACACTCATGTATTTTGACGAGCATTTTGTTAGTCAATGAATCCTAAAAACCTGAGACCAAAATAATATTTTGTTTCTGTTCCCCAACATCAGTGCTTTAAATGTCATTAATAGTCTGGTTTTAATGTATTATCTAACATGGTTCACTTAATTCCAGTTTAGCTATGGTCACAGAGCAGAACCACTAATTATATTATGATATTCTAGCAACTATAGTTCCAGGGAACAGAAATAAATGTAAAATCTGTTGTAAAAACTGATGTCACTCAAATATATCAAAAAGGTCTTGTTGTATGATTAAAAAGGTCATTCTAATAAAAAATGGCATCTGTCATATATATATAATGTATACTGGGGAGTAATAAAATGAAGTAAATACATTGAGGAGTAAATACATTTTGATAAAAACAAGCTGTCTTATGTACATGCAGTACATGCGCATTTTGACATGCTAAAATGAACAGCCTTAAACAGCCTGCAACAGTTGCTCTTGGTCTTAGTGACATGTTTCTTATGCTGAAAAAGTCAAAGTTAGAAAACAAACACTGATTATGATACTCTATTTTCCAGAATGGAGTTCAAAGCATATACTGATGTAAAGCCGGTGAAACCCATTAAAGCTAAGTCACAGTACAAACTGACGACGGAGGAGAAGGCTAATTTGGAGACGAGCTACAGTGCCACTTTTAAAGGAGAGCAGGCGAAACCAGAGGCCACAGATAACAAACAGCTGGAGCGACGCAGGATACGCAGCCTATATAACGAGCCCAGCATTAAAGAACCCAGCAAGGTATGCAAGTAGTAAAGGGAGTCTGACAGTCACGCTAGCAATTGCAACAGATTGTTTAATAAATTGTATCAAATAGCATTAATATGTCACAATATTGAATCTAGACACAAAATTTGTGTGTGAGGGGGGTCTTTTAACAATGGACATTGTCGCAAGGCAAACAAAACAGAAATAGAACATTCTGGACATAAGTTTATAAATCACCTTGTGTTTAATGAGCATGTCTGAGGTGAGAGTGGCAGGGAGGATGACATAAGAGAGAAACCTTGAGGAGAACCCCACTCAAAAGGGAACCTGTCCTCATTGAACACTGGATAGTGTGACATTAAATAAATCCCTTCTGTATCTGCATTATAAGGTCAGAAGTGCAAGTTCTAGGACAGGAAATACATTTTGGTTAGCCAAGCCCATTTTGTTGAGGTTGCACTTAGTGAGACTTGAGTGCAAATCTGTTTGTGGTAGTTTCAGTCCTAAAACTCTTCTAGAGATTGCAGTCAGAAAAAAACTGTTGAAATGAGTGCAGTCAGAAGACATTACAGAAAACTGTCAGTCCAATGCCTTTTTCACGAGGTCAGGGCTGTGTGGAGGCTTCCATTTCAGCCTTGACACATGTCTTCATGAACCTTACCTAGTTTACATGGCCACTGTAATTCTGTAACATGATCTATCTGATAGGCCACTTATAGGCCACAGTACAAAGACATCATTTACCATTGCATTCTTCGAAATGCGGTCTTAGCCCTTCTAACCTATTTATACCAGGAAATTCAATATAATATGCATATTGCATTGAAAGTATTTTTTATTATTTTATGACTAAACAGTGTAAATTTTGTTCAAGCCATTCTCTGAGTGAAGAGCTGCTCTGTGTCAAAAACCTCATTTAAATTATAGATTAATATCTGTCAAGATTCTTGCTGAAGGAGTTACAAAGTTTCCATTATTACTATTGAATAGTTCGATTTTAGCAAATAAATATTAACTGCCTATAGATGGATCACATCAGATCTTTTCCCACTTTTGATGGGAAATAGCAACCAACAAAATGAAAAAAAAACCCTTTTTACCCCTTTTTACAATGGAGTAGACCCTTTTTATAATGTAGCGTATGAGTGTGCTCAACGTAATTAAACGTAATTACTATTCACTTGTCAATAAGGAAGTGATTCTGATTAATCCCAAATATCAAGTGTAATTTATGCACAACAGACTTATATACCATGAAACACCACAAAGGTCATCATTACCAAGTGAAGGAAATGAGCACCTCATTGCCATTATCAAGAGCAGCAAAGGAGGTGGTGTATGTATTAATGTATTGTTTAAGAATTGTTTCTCAGTACAGCTGCTTATTGCCCTATCAGTGCCTAGGAAATTTGATTATCTTGCTTTGGACATTTGTGCTAGTGGCGATGCTCAGTTTCCTGTTTTCAATATTTACTGCCCTCTCTTTGGAGATAGTGAAACTCTAAATGAATTAAAGAACGTATGGTCATCCTGTGCACTAAATGATCTACTTACCTTAGATGACCTTAATCAGACTTTCATGCAGAGCTGGCAAACTAAAGGACGTCTGCCTTAAATTACATTTGTCCTTTTTAATATCCAAAGCAACCACATTAAACCTAAAGCATCCTGCTAACTCAAAATTAATTAATGTTAAACTGAGTAGTAAACCATTACTCAACGTACAGTACTCTGCCTCTGGGGTTCTTGCTCTGGATTTCTTGCTCTGGATTTCAGTGACCAATTGCCCAGGTCTCTGTGTCAGAAACACTAGGGAAAGAAAAAAACATCCCCTAATTATTGGATTCCTGTAGATGAAGCTTCATGACCCTCACCTATCCTGTCAGCTCTTGCATCCAACAATGTCTTGTCCTTCTTCATGTCATCATAGCTTCCACTTCAATAGAATCTGGAAAATCTGTCTAACACTCCAAAATAGTTGGATAGATAGATTTACTATTGTAATCATTAATGATACACTTATCTGTTCACCATCCTTGGAAACCCATGTCTGCCACTCAAAACAGATCCTATTCAAGCTACTGGTGGACCAACTAACTTTTTGTCAAGCTAGAAAAATGTGATTTCCATGTTGAAGTGATTTCCTTTCTGGGCATCATCATTGAATCACAAGGGGTCAACATGGATCAAGCCAGAATAACCACCATATTAGAATGACCCACATCCCCCAGTGTTTTACAACATTTTCTAGACTTCACCAGATTCTACAGGAGATTAATTGGATGATTTTGCACAGTTGTCGGCCTCTTACTTCAAAGTTATATTGGGGATCTAAAAAAAACAGTAGTACTCACCTCAGCAACTATTCTAAAACACTTAGGCCCATACACATACATCAGAAACTGTAGTTGGTGTAGTCCTGTCACAAGTGTTCATGGAAAGACCCAAGCTTCATCCAGTGGCATTCTTTTCCAAGAAAGTTGGAAAAAACTACAGTACACCAAACTACAGTAGACCAAAACTATTGTATAAACAGTATATTTATCACCTATACTGACCTATGTAAACATCTAAGAGACTGAACCTCTGACAGACATGACGGACCTTGTTTTTGCCTGGATTCAGCTCCGATGAAGTGCCTGGAAAGGTTGATTCACTCTCATCTTATCACTTCAAAGGTCAAGGAATTTAGTCCAAAAACTATTTTGCCACCTTTTTGCACAACTTGGGGCACAGAACAAGAAGTCTTTTGTTCCCAAGATCAATGAATCCCTGCAGAATGCCTTCACAATTGCACCTTCATGCCTTTAGACATGAGAGATAGGCTAATCATTTGGGCTCATACTGCATTTGCTTCTGGACATCCTGGCACTCAAAAGACAACGCTCCTAAAGGTAACGTACTGGGGGCCAAGCATACACTCAGACACTCACAAGTGTGGCATTCAGACATTCACAAGTGCATTTTTTCATGTTCCATGTACATTCAGAGTGAGGTACCTTGTACACTTCCCTCAGGTCAGCTAAATACTGATCCCGTGTGAATAGTTCATTACACACTTGCTTTTGCTTTAGGTGCATACACCACACATGGTCAGAATGTTATAGTACAGAGTACAAGCGCACGGATGATGACTACATAGGTGACGCATGCGCACTCACGGAGACGGAGTATGGGAGATGATTACCCATAATCCCGTAGAAAATCAGAAAGAAAAGAACCATTGTCTTACTTGTGATCACGTGACGCTCTGCAGACAAAGCGCATGCGTACTACTCGTATATATCAAGACCTCACTTGGTTATTAAATTTAAATTTATTTTCAAATTTTGATCGTATTGCAAAACACTTGGAGACCAAGGTTCCTCTGTGCTTGACATAATGTGCTTGATATAAGGATTGTTGATGCTTGACCATAATGGTCAAAGTGGATCAATAGTCTTATATTCAACAGTTTATCTCATTCCTATGCCTGCACACCCCACAGCTTTTGAAATAGCCAAGCTCCCTTTCAACCATGTCTTCTGTTATTATAGCATACCAGAAAATGTAGTCAGTGACTGAGTACACCTGACTACAAGATCACAGAGTGCGCTCTTCAGTGTGGGGGTACGGAGCTAATTATGTCACACCACTGGCTGAATCAGTTCAGAACTGCAGTTTCCTGGTTTTACAGCAGCGTGTATACACCGATCAGCCATAACATTAATAGCATTAACACATGGTGAGCTGAACAACATTGATTGCTAACTCTCCACCAACTTTCTACTGGATCATGGGTACAAGTCGCTAAAAATAGTCAACGCAGCTTGGGATGCGCCAGACAAACAAGTCCGATCCATGGACGACCCACCACGCATCCCACAGCACCCAAGGATCTACAGTGCTGCCAACGTCCTTATACCAGACACCACAACATACCCCTAGAGGTCTTGAGGAGTCATGCTTTGTCAGGCTTTGATCAATTTAAATGCAATAAAGTCTCTCAATTAGGAAAGTTTTAATCTATGGGTCCTTTGCCTCAGTGCTCCCTTTGTGTCTATTACTACTTAATATGGAAGATTGCTCAGGTACTTCTACTGCGAAAAGATGGGGACACTTGTTACCTTAACAACTACAATCCTACAAATAAGCTTTTTTGTCTGTTTCAGATTCTTGTGTAAGTCACAAATACATAGTTTCCTGGAACTTAGTAGTGTCCTTTAGCTACAACAGTTAGAATTTAGAACTGCGCACAACATAAGAACTGCTGCAGCAGTAAATGCAAAGTCACTTGAAGAAAAAAATATATCATTGCACTGCACTTTTTACAAATCCGTCAACTGACTTTTAATACAGTGGATCATAGCATTTTGTATAGAAAGCTGCTTTCTGTGGTATTTGATGTTTCTTTGAATAAGTGGTTTAAAGCATAATTCTCTGAAAGAATTGAAACCATAATTGCAGGTTGTTTTAAATAAAGTCTCTGTGTAGTTGAGAAAGGTGATTCTCAGGGATCAAAATTAGGCCCATTACGTTTTTATATACTTATATATACATTACTTATATATCAATAGTGTAATAAACATTTTTTATACTGATGATACTATTTTGTATGCTATTGGCTCCATTGCAGGCCTTCTCCACACTTAATGCTGCTTTTGAAAGAACTCTCTGCTCGAATCACCAACATTCCCAATTCTATCCATGCATTAAGTAATGTAAACAAGATGTAATTTAGTGATTTAACTCTAAATTCTATAGCTGTATAGCGGATATATTACATACAACCCGAATTCCAGAAAAGTTGAAACATTTTTTAAAATTTAACAAGTGTTTATATGGAGAAATTGTACAATTTTATCCACTAAATTAGTTAATTTTAATCTGGGAGAACATCTAGCATCAGGTCTATAATATGATTAGCTATAAACGGAATGTCTTAGAGATGCAGAGTCTCTCAGAAGTAAATATAGGCAGAGCCTCTCCAATCTGTCAAAGAATGAGCGCAAAAAGAATGATATAGCATTAATTAAGCGTTCCTATTGCAAAGGCTTTGGAAATGTCAACATCTATAGTGCATAACATCATTAAAAGATTCAGAGAAACTGGAGAAATGTGCGTAAGGGACTGAAGGCTGAAGACCTTTGAAAGGCTAAAGACTTTTGTTGGATACCCATGGTCTTGGGCCCTCAGACAACACTGCATCACTCATCAGCATGTTTCATCAGTGTGTCATTGACATTTCTAAATGGGCCCAGGAATACTTCCAGAAACCAGTCAGTAAACACAATCTGCCGTGTCACCTGCAGATGCCAACTAAAACTCTATTATGCAAAAAGGAAGCCATATGTGAACATGCTCCAGAAGTGCCGTCATGTACTGTGGGCCAAGGCTTATTTAAAAAGTGGAAAAGTGTTCTTTTCCATAGTCCATTTTAAATGAGCCTTCAGATGAGTCTAAATTTGAAATCATGGACACTGTATCCTCCGGTCTAAAGAGGAGGGAGACCTTCCAGTGTGTTATCAATGTTTTGTTCAAAAGCCTGCATCTCTGACGGTGTGGGGAGCATAAGTGCATACAGTATAGTAAGCTTGCATGTTTTTAGATGACATCTATTTCAAGGAAAATGCAAAACCACATACTGCAGGTATTACAACAGCATGGCTTTGTCCAGGTGCTGAATTGACCTGCCTGCAGTCCAGATCTTTAGAGCACAGTTGGCGTATCATTAAATGAGAAAAATGTCAAAGATGACCACAAACGTTTCAACAGCTGGAAACCTATATCAGGCAAGAATGGGATCAAATTCTCCAAAACTCCAGAAACTCATAACCGCAATGCTTAGACGTCTCTAAACTGTTTTGAAAAGAAGAGGAAATGCTACACAATGGTAAACATGCCCCAGTTCCAACTTTTTTGAGACCTGTAGCAGGCATAAAATGTGAAAAGAGCTCGACAGCTGTAAAATTCCCCTGTTGAAACATTTGCTATGTTCTCTATGTTCTATTGTAAAGAAAATACTGGCTCATGTGATTTAAAAGTCTAGTTTCCATTTTATTCCATTTTATTTATAAAAATGTCCCAACTTTTCCATAATTCGGGTTGTATTTAAAAGTTTGGTTAGACAGTTGATTGTTCTTCATCTTATTTTGAACATCTTGCTCAAGAATTGAACATTCTAATTGGTTTCTTATAACAAAACTGAGTGTGTTTCTGTTTCAGCAATAAAAAAAACTTTTATACAGTCCCTAGTGTTATCCACATTGGATTACTGAACCATCTTGTATGCTATTCAATTGCTCACAAAAGATAGAAAGAGAGTAGTTTATCAATCCCAAAGGGAAACTACAATGTTACAGCAGCCAGTTAATCAATTATACAAGCGAGGTACAAATGCACAAGGTGTAAAGAATATTACAGGGTCACAGTAAAATGTATTTATATAGTCATCTTTGCTATCTTGAAGGCATCGACATAACTGTCTTACAAAGATGCAAGATATGTACCATCTTCAGTCGAGTTTAGAAATCATAACCATGACACCCGATCAAAGGAGAGACTGGCTTTAAAGGTTCCAATTCCGAACCATTCTTCTTACTGTTGGAATGAGTTGCAATGCCCTTGAAGTAGAATCACACATTTCTGTAATACATTTAAAAATTTTCATTAACCAATATTGCTAATTATCTTGGTGACAGCTTTGACTGATTGTTGCGTAATTTTGTGTTGTTTTAGGCTGAATAATCGTGGTGTGTTTTGTTTTTATGTTTATAATTTTATTATACAAGATTATATTTTATTATATAATCTTTTTTTATTCTGTAGACTGCTTTGCGACAATGACCATTATTAAAAGCGCTATACAAATAAAATTGATTTAAATTGAAACATTTAATTTGCAAAAGAGATTCCAATCTCAATTCAAGTTCTTGTCAATACAACACATATCTGTACTTTTCCTTAACAGTTGTGTGTAATATTTAAGCAGGGGTTTTGCCACGTGCTGATTATTATGTGTAATTCTGTGACTTACATAATTGTGTGACTTGTGAATTATTTACTATGAGAAAAGCTACTGTGAGCTAATACAAGTGCTGTACTTTTAATACTTAAGTAAATTTAAAGGTAGGTTCTTCTGTTCTTTTACCCAGGTACACAAGTGAACTTCTTTTACTTGAGTAACATTTACCCTAAGGAGTCTCTACTTTTTTTCTAGAATTTTTCACTTCATGTCTGGGCTGTGGGGTAGGATGGAAACCCTTTCTCATAAAAATCCATCAAAGCCTTCCTAATAACCATACTTTTGGTGAAGCATGGTGGTGATAGAATCATGCTACGGGGAAGCTTCTTTTCAACTGAAAATCACAGATTCTTCCTAAATGCCATTTTATTTTTTCATAAAACCTGTATATCTCTGATAACTGAAGAATGAGGGAAATATTTGCCAAGTTGAATATTTCTATCCAAAAAAAGTATTAAGGGACGTGCACACTACACTTGCTTATTTTTCTAAAATGGTTGCATTTATTTTTACATTTTGTTGATTGTGACATTACATTGAACCTGAAACTAACATTTGACATGATTGCATAAATTATCACAACCCTGCCATTTTACCAGGTTTGTATAAATGTTTATATTCACTGTATTTGATCATTCCTAACTAGGTGTGGAATTGTGTATACACATACAGTAAGTAGGTCTGATACAGTATACAGTATCTGTGTATAAAAGTTGTTTATTCAGCCCATCTTTTCATCCTCATAGGGTTTGGACAGTGACAGACGTTCTGTTGTAAGTCTGTTCTAGTCAGGTGTGGGATTTCTTTTTAATGTTTCATGCACAAAGCATGGAGGACGTAAAGCATCTCAGCACAGCACACCAACATCATGGCTGAGATGATTAGACCTTTCACTGTGGGTCAAGTTCAATCCCTCCGCAAAAGTGACAACCCAAAACTGGTTCTAGTGGCTAAATACACTGTTTATGCTTTTAGTGTATAAACACAAATTTATACACTAAACTAATATAAGGGATTGATAAATCAGATTATTTCTATTTTGATGGATAGGTAGTTAGATTGATTGTTTTACTACTAGGTGTGATGGATGAGTAGTGATATGTAGAGATGGGTGGTTGGGATTAGCAGTAGTCTTTATTGTATTAAATGCAGTATAATGGCTGGCTGACTTATATGACTGTGCAAGGTCTAACCTGTGCTGTTAAATGGAAATGAATATCAGCACTCATGCGGGAGGATTGAATGCACACTTTATGAATGATCGGCTTTACAGTCAAAAGACCACTCCTTTATTTGCACGTCACGAAAGCAACATTCACTACGAATGGGCCCTATTTTTCTCCTTTTAATGCAAATGACTAGTGCAAGAATGAATTAAGCACATTCACGCAGCTTAAATTCACATCTAAGAATGTGATATTATTTATGGTTTTACTACTATGTATCAGTATTGATCTTCTGTTAAAGTACGTCTAACAGAGTTTATACTGCAGTTTTATTTTTCAGACGTTTTTTATTTCAGTTTTTACATTTCACATGCAGCACAGCCAGTCTCTCTTGTGATAAAAAAAAAAAATGTCATCTGCAAATGCATGTTGAAATAGGGCACCATATCCTGATTCAAATAACTGCCATATCTACACTAACAAATGAATAATGAGTTAAAATGTAAATTGTAAAAATTGTGTCTGTGTGGATTTTTGTGTTTATTTGACATTTAAAGTGTTAGGATTATTGGCACCCTTGGTAAAGATTTGTAACAATAGTCAAGTTAAACCACTGACTCATTCGTATATTTATTCATTTTCCTTACACTATTCCTGGTTTTGGTCATCATGAGCGATCTAATCTCTAAAGTGGGTCCTGGGTCTGCCCAGGTGTCTCCATCCAGTGGGACATGTCTGATCCTTGCAGGGTGCCTGAACCTACTCAACTATTTTTTCTTGATTTGAAGGAAGAGCAGCTCTATTCTTTGGCTGTCCTGAATTCCTGAACTCCTCACCCCATCCTGGATAGTAAACACAGCAACCAATGAATTCCCTGTAGTTGCATCTTTCAGTTGCTACTTGCAGCTTATGATCATATGTGGGTCTAAGGATCTAGATTAACAAGAGATATTTTTGACAAAATGTAAAATTCTGTCATAGTTCTCCCAAGTAACACAACCTGTGTTTGGGGATCCCAGATGGAAGTCACAACTATGCCACATCTACAGTATCTGTGGCTATAGTCAAGGCTCAGTGGGCGAGAAGTGTGGTACACTCTCTCTCTCATTTGTCAATCACAATGACTCATGAGTGTCTTTGAGTTCAGGTGTGCAAAAGAGGACAGATGTGTTTTCCTCCAAGTGTGTTACACTGCCCAGGGATGAGCAGCTATTGGAAAAGATGCAGTTAGCTGACTTCATGTCTTGGAGGACGCATGACGTGTTATTCATCACCCTCCCTTGTTGTTAGTCCTAAGGATCGCTCCATTTTTCCACAGTCTGAGTAGGACCTTCTTTGTTCTTTTGAAATCGTAATAGTCTTTTTATAAACCTGGGATATACTTATCTGTGACTCTCATATACTTGGAACACACTCTTTTCGTACAATATTGAAAAAGCCAGCCTAGATCTACTAAAAACAACAGTAATTTCTGTCATTGCCTGCTGAAGGGAAGGGATGTCTAATGGAGTTCCTCAGTATACGCCCGTCATTGTTAAACAATATCATCAGTACTGGTGTCCATCTGTGGGTGTCGAGGACTTCCACATAATTGCTGAATTTTGTCACTTCAGCACCATTAGGTAATAAATTCAGTTAAATAACCTGCAGCTGACCTTGTGTTCAGCGTGGACAAAAATGGAGTTTATTGGCAGACACTCTGGATGGATTTAGTGTGAAAAGGAGAATGGTACAGATTCAGATCATACAGATCATAACAGAATTCCTACCTTAAGTATGGCAGAGGATCTGTGATATGAAGCTGATTTTGCTCCAGAGGCTTAAATATCCTTGTTAAGTATATTTGCAACTATATACTCCATGATGTAATGAGAGATTTGAAATAAAACTCTGCCGGCCTCTACCAGGAAAACTATATGAAATTATATCCACATTATAATACAGTATAACAAAATTCTTCATTGGCTACAGAATCAAGCTTTTAACATGACCATGTCAGGCCCTTAAACCCTTTGAGAAAAGATCCTGGAAGATCTGGAGAAATTCTATACTCAGGAGTTGTCTTAGATTCTTTGTTTTCTGTATTCTCATCAAGACTAGAGACTTGGTGTCAAAGGTAAAAAATTTAAATAAGAAGACGCAGGGATTGGGGGGGGGGGGTGACTATAATTGTACACAACAAAATTCTCAGTGCTGAAGTAATACTCAGAGTGCTGAATCAACACCACACAATGTTGATATACTATAGATCCAGTTAGACTCAGGTGAGTTCTGAAAGTGTAAAACAAACAATAGGAATAATATTTATTAGGATGCATTTTAGTTAATTAAACGCAAGGCAGAGGTGTGTGCTGGGTTGATATTCAATTCCCAGTCCAACCCATTGCTGTTTGTACCTGGCGGTGATATTGTCTATCAAAGGAATATAGTTGATTCTATTTTGGAAAAGGTAAATGTAACACTCTTGTCCAAATTTGCTGTCATGGTAATAATCGTGACCGTTCTTGGTTCCATTAGCATTATCTGTCCATCTGCAACTGCCTGCCTACTTGAGAGTAAAAACTGGCATGTCTAGTGATTGTTTTTGGTCACACTGCGCCCCCGTTTACAATACACACCCCTAACGTGAAGACATATTTTATAACCTTTTTATCTTTACCAAGGGTGGATGGATATTTTGTTTGAGGTACATTCTTACAAGTACAGTATATCATCGCAATTACAAAGTTATTTATAGATGGATAAAAGTTAATTTGGAAGTCTTAATGCATGTAATATATTTATACCGATCAGCCATAACATTAAAATAAAGTATTAAAATAAGCCTAAGTACTGTGTTGGTTCCTCTTTGTGCTGCCAGAGCAGCTCTGGCCCCTCGGGGGAAAGACTCCTTCTCAAGAAATCTGCTGTGTTGTCTGGCAACCGAGACATCACCAGATCTTGTGAGTGCTCTGGGTTGTGGGACGGGCCTCCATGGATCAGGAGGCCCCATCTGGTTTGTCTGGCATATTTCATGGACTGAGATCTGGGGGAATTTAGAGGCCAGATCAACAACCTTGAAATCTTTGCTTGATAAGGACCAAACACAGCAGGCTGTCATGTGCTAGATTTTCTGATAACTTTCGATCATAGCAACTTTGTGCTACATTGTTTTTTATGTGGGATCGGACTGGCCTTTGATCCTCACAGGAATCCTGTCACCAGTTTACTCAACTGTAAGTGTTGTGGCTGATCAGTGTATATTACACATGCAGTATGAGCTTTTTAATTTAGATATTCATTTGATCCAGATGTCTTTATGTTTAAAGCTGATGTGCAAAATATCTTATTTTTGTGCCTATAGCCAGAGAAGCCCAGTGTGTCCCACTCCAAACCCAAAAAGACGACAAGCCATAGTAAAACAGCAAGCAAAGCTAAAGCAAAGCCAAACACTGGAAGCCAACCTGCCAAGAAGAAAAGCTCTGTGAGTAAGTTGGAGTTAAAACCCGATGGAGGAGTCACCAAGAAAAGTAAAGAAATGATTAACAGACTGGCTGAAGGAAAAGAATAGATGCAATTCTGTGTGGGGATTTGGGTGAAAGGGGTCTGTGCTCTGCTGCTAGAAGACTCACTTTTATTTAAGCCCAATTTCACTCTATTAGGCATTCATGTATGGATTTGACAGCTTGCTTTGCCTTGAATGTCCTATCACTGCATAATCAATAATGATCTCCTTTTTTTTTCCTTTTTTCTTTTTTTTACATAAGTCTTAAGCTTAATTGCATGAAATTTGTGAGCAAACACTGCTCAGCCCTTACCATGAATATGTGATTAGAAGTGTACTATTAGAAATCTGTAGTTATTATCATTGGGCTTTAATCACATAACATTTTTACGACCACTTATTACACACCCCGGCTGGATTTAAATCACATGTAATATGTACTGATTAGAGATATCAATTGAATTGCACACATATCTGGCTCCTAGTATTTTTCCTTCCAGCATCTAACTTAATAATTATTGAAATGCTTCATATTTCATACAGTGAGTGCACCAACAAACACTAACACTGAGCCAGATTTATTATAGCTTTTAGGATATGATAAAATGTTTAGTGCATGCACCTCTACAATCATAATTCATTGCCCAATGCACTGCTATATCATAACGTCATCAAAACTGCTGCTGAAACATTAACAAATCAGGCCCATAGTCTTTCAGGATACACATGAAAACAAAACAATGATTGTTATATACTACAGCCTCGCTGTGTATTTGTGTCCTCGTAGTGTTGAACATTTAATCCTTTCATAATTAATTATTCAGAGCGTTGAGATGCGAGTGTGATCCGCTGTGTATTATGCTACATGTATGTAATGAGAAGTAAGCAACTGTTTTAGGCTTAAAGCTGCCTGCTATACTTAGTTAAGCGTAATGGAAGAATGCTGCTAACCTCACTACTGTTTGGTCTTTTAAGGTATATGATATGAAACCACTTCTTTTAAGATTGTCATAAAAATGTCTGAGAGACTCTTGCAGGTGGACGCATGGCTCCGGTGCAAGTCTTCATTTTTGACAATCATTGTTTTGTCATAATCAGTACAGCCATGTAAATCAAGGTTGGGAGAACCTGCAGGCTTCTTGGCACATCACTTTTGCTGGACTGTCCTTCAAACATGCTGTGTATACTTCACTGGGTGCTATCTTAAAGCTGTGCTGTCCATTTGAGAATATGGTGCCTGAACACACTACATGATGCCACTGCAACCGCTATGTATTTGTACGTGTGATGTTCTTGTGGTGTTCGCTTGCCTTGAATAAAATCACTTAAAGCGGTGTCGTTGATTGATTTATTTGAGTTTAAACCTGTAAATGTAAAAGACCATTGATGAGTGTTTACTCATTGTTAATTAGTATTATTTAAGATGAATAATAAATATTCTAGGAGGCAGAATCCAGTCGAAGCATATGGCTTTGAAGGTAGCCTCAAATTACATAACCCATTAAATAATCCCCTGACACTTCACTGTAAGCCTGAAATGTTGTGCAATCTTTCTCATAAAATCGAAAGCTCAAGAAGTGATGCATCATGCATAGCGTCCACTGTACAAGCCTCTGGAGGCAGTCTTATGATCTGGGGTTGCTTCAGTTGGTCAGGTCTAGCGTTAGCAACATTATGTAGCAAAAAATGTAGTCACCTGACTATCTGAATCTACAGAATGTACCAGATTATCCCATCAATGCATTTTTCACTAATGGCATTGGCATACTCCAGGACTCAAATAGTGAAAGAGTGATTCTGTGAGCGTGAGGAATCATTTGGCCACCACATTCAGTGTAAACAAAGAAAAGGCAGTCAGTATTTGAATGTGTGCTGTTTTTTGGCCAGGCACTGTGCATTATCAGGAAATAAACACAGCTTTTAAGTGTAAATTTAACTTGTGTACAGGAAAAACTTATTTGCCCCTTCCTGATTTTTTTTTTCACATTTGTCACACTTAAATTATTCAGATCATCAATAAAATTTTATATCGTTTAAGATAACCTGAGCAAACACAAAATGTAGCGTTTAAATAATTTCATTACTTCAGCAAAGTCATTGACATGCAGTCTGGGTACAACAGGGTACCATGGCATTTCTAATGCTTTGGGACTCCAGCGATCCATGGTGAGCACAGCGATGATTGATCCAGGAGCTCATAATTGAACCCAGAACAACATCTAAACTGGAGGCTTCACTTTCCTCTGTTAAGGTCAGGGTTCATGATTCAACAATAAAAAAGAGACTGGGCAAAAATGGCACCCATGGGAGTGGTCCAAGGGGAAGCCATTCCTGACCAAAAATAACACAAAGGATTGTCTCACATTTGCCAAAAAAACATCTGGATTATCCCCAAGACTAACAAAATTCAGAATTCATAAAAAGAACATCATACCAATGGTGTGATGGTGTGATGGTCTGGGGCTGCTTTGCTTTGTAGGGGGAATGTCCAGCCCTCAAGTTTGTGACCTCAAGTTCAAGGCACAGATTATGCAGCAGGCCAATGACCCAAACATACCAGCAAGTGCATGACTGAATGGAATGGAAACAAAATTAAGGTCTTGGATTGGCCTAGTCAAAGTCTGGAGTTAAATCCAATTGAGATGACCTTAAACAGGCTGCTTATAGTCGAAAACCTTCCATGTGGCTGAATTAAAATAATTCTACAAATCAAAAGCAAGCCAAAATTCCTCCACAGCGATGAGAAAGACTCATTGCCAGTAATTATGAACACCTGATTGCAGACATTACCGCCAAGGGTGGCACAACCAGTTTATTAGTTTAGGAGAAATAAATTTTTCACATAGGGCCAGGCTGGTTTGGACAGCCTTTTTCCCTTAATAAATGAAATCATCATTTAAAAACATTTTGTATGTGCTTGAGTTAGTGTTGTGTAAAATTAACATTTGTATGATGATCTGAACCGTGTAAGTGTGAAAATATGCATATAAAAGAAATCACATACTTTTTCACAGCACTGCATGTATACTTTTATTTTATTTTATTATTATTATTTACACAAAGCTATGTATGTCATATCACTAAAGTAAAGAAACAGCCTCAATGTTTGAAAGAAAAATGAGAATCAAAACTGCATCATATGATTTAAAACTATTTTCCTCATACATTTTCAGAAACAAACAAAAACAGGCCCATTTATATAAAGATAATGATGATGACTGAAAACTGCATCATGATTAAATTTGATTTTCAGTCTTCCATCTGAACAATGATCTATTGGTTCCAGGTTAATATTGCATTGTGGATAAGGCTACTTCTTTTTTGAAGAAGTTTTAAATTTCCAGCTTTCTACAATCGTTATTTAACCTTTTGTCAAAACTGTCTGAAAACTATTTTTAGGGAATATTTTATTGTAGTCACATCATTTGCGACTACATGCTTGATATTTTTAACACAATTAATCAGGTACGGTTTTTACTTTAAATTTTAATTACAGTATATATTTAATTTGTTTTTCATTGTTTGTTTATAGCATACTTATTAATGACATAATGAATAACTCCAAATTCATCATTAACATATTCTGGTATGTTAGACTAAGTAGACTAAGTACAAGTAATCAAAGTAAAATTCTATAAATAATTTCTGACAATATTTTGGGTTTCAAAAATCATATATATAAATCCTATATAAAAAGTTGTGCTAATCAACAGAAGAACTAGTGAAAAACTGGCTATGTGACAATGACAGCTTTTGGAGCCATGGCCGGGTCTCCAGACCTAAATCCAGAAAGTTGTTGGACAATGATGAAGAAAGCAGTAGCAGTCAAGAAACCATCTTCGGTACATGATCTTCAGGAAGCAATCAAACAGGCACGGATTGAACAAGTAACACCAGAGTACTGTAAACTTCTTTTTGACTCATCCGGACCACAGGGTTTTGAAAGAACGTTATACAAAACTTTAACTATTGTCTGGCAATTTCACTATTGAAATAACAAATTATACTTATTATCTTAAAATTGTTTGTGTGCATGGAGTTTGTCTTTGCAGGGTTTTTTTTTTTCAGTACTCTGATTTCCTCACAGTTCAAATGATATTTTTCGAGGGTGAACTTCTAGAGTCATGCTGACCACACCCAATTATATGATGTCACATAAGTTAACCATGTTAATCTATCAAGCAATTCCACTGCCGTGGCTTAGTAGCATAATTATTTCATACTCTGACATCAAAAAATAAAAAAATTAATTAAATAAATACAACAAAACATTTATTGTTCAAATTTTTATTGTTAAAATATGCGCCCCCTGTCAGATGTTGCAACAAGGTCATCTTGTGGCCAGTTTAAATATTGCACCTTCTTAAAATCTTTGTTTTTATTTATTTTTTATATATATATTATTAATCATGGAAATTCCACATCAGTAAAATAAAGATACTATAGTGCTGCATTTGAGTTGACAAAAGGAAATATTTAATGTGTGTAAAAATCTAGTCTAAAAATTATAATAATATATATATTTTTTGTACAGTGCTGTTTACAATGCTTGATTCTTATTTGACAGAAAATGTTTTTCTTTTACAGCAACTCTGCTAACAAAACTGTTGGCTTAAAAGTTTATAATAATGTGTACATCCTAACATCTTATCATTTTCACATGTACACAGGGATTTTTATGGAGGATGTTCCAGGATATTTAAAATGTGTCAGGATAGAGAAATATAGAGATATTAAAAATGTGTCATTTTTAAGTAGGCCTATTTTTACGAGTCTTCAGGGTCAGTGCTTTACAACAGTCCATGGTAAAGCATGGGCTTAAAAAAATGCATTATGCCCATAAACAATAAAGCACCGTGAAGCAGCATAGCTCTCAGGATCTTATTGGTTGATTTGTTTTTATTAGCAGAAGCAGCTTTGACTAAAATCATTATTTTCACATAGGTGAATACAATGTACTCACAATAACAGTGAAAAATATAACATAAATGGCAGTACGACCTTGGGAATAATAGAACTTAATAGAATAAAAGATACTCCATATGATAACAAGCTCATGTAATAGTGTCTTGCTTGTGGAGATGTCACCATGCCCCAAAGACACAGATATAGCCACATAGCATTTCAGACACATAGCTACTAAAGTCAGAGGTGTTTATGGGGAGTGAAAAAAATCTGAATTAGAAAAATTTGAGAACAAATAACTATGTTCACAGGGTACTGCAGAAAAAAAAAAGTCCCAACTGAAAGTAAGTCTACTACCAAAAGGAAAGAAGTGTCCACAAAAGTGTTTGTGCCAACAACATATATAGAGTTTCTTCTCTAAATACATCGTTTTTTTTTTTTAGACATGTGAATATCATCAAGCAATTTATGTAAAGGAAACTCCCAACCAGGATCTGCAACAACAACAGCAACAACTTTTCAGTCAAAGGCTTTGAAAAGTTCCATTACAAATTAATGCTTGCATTACTGTTCATTCATGCACTATGAATTGTGATATTTTTCATGCATTTACACTGTTCTAAAGGTAACAAGTAACACTTTTGTTGCTGTTAACATTAATATTTAATTATGGTTTTTTTTTTTTTTTTGGATGACCGACTTTCTTTTATATTCATTCTATTATTTGTTTTTCTCACTTGCTTAGCAACATACTGTTATTAAGTATTAAATATGTCATGCATTTACGAAGAGTACACTAATTAAGCCTCTTGAGTTTTTTTTAAATATTTATTTGTTGCTCAATAACCTAATACATAATTGATAATTTTTCAGAAGATCGTTTATATATAATATATATTTTTGTGTTCACTACTTTGTCAAAGGTTGCACTCCAAGCAAAGCCAACATCAAAATTCGCCTCACAAGATGGCGACACTGAAGCTAAATACCAAAGAAAAACCCTTCTGATTTAAATGCATTGTCACAAGACTTTTTATGTTGACATTGTATAATCTGCTGGGTTAGAGGAAAGACTCTTATTCTGTTTTCTGGCCCTATGACGCTATCATCCTGCGACTGAAAGCTTAACCCGTTTCCCAAATCGCTCGCAGCTGCCAGCACAAGTGATCATTATGACGTAGACCATATAGATAATAAACACTATATAGTGCCCTACTCATCCGCATGTAGAGGTATTGAAATCCAGCCCTTATCCCGCGCCCGAGTTCAGTTTCAAGGGACATGTCAGTGTGTACACAAGACTGTTGTTGATGCAAAAGAACACACTTTTACTAATTGTTCTTATGTATTTTTACTTTTTATCTTTATTTTTTTTAAACTCATAGGTAAGTATTTAATCTGTCTTGTTTACCGAGATATAGTTTGACTTTAAGTAGTAAAATAAGCAATAACAACAACAGTAGTGAACTGATGAACACTGGAGTGACGTTAGTGGATTTATTTTTTAAAAAGTGTGTTATTATATCCAGAGCAGATGGTTTGACCTCATATTAACTCTCATAATGCATTAAGCAAATTTCTAGCTTGCTCACAAAAGGCTAGCACGCTGCGTTAGCTCAGAAAGACATGTAGACCCGGATGTAGATTTATATTTAAGCAAGCAGACATGAAGATGAAGCTTTAAAGAGTAAAAGGACATCAGATAGGCGTGATATGTGAATCATTACTCTAACGCAACTATATAAAGTCAAGCAGTAACAACTGGATGTTTAGTGTGATCATGTTCTAAATTACAGCTGCAGGGCTAAAGGTATTGTATCCATATTGCATTTTTCAAAAAAGTAAAAATCTTCTGAGTATCCAGAATGCTCCAAGTAGATCAAAAAGCGGTTAAGGATTAGGCACAAATATTATTTGGTGAAAGGGTTAGAAGTACACTTTTGAGTTAGCCTTAGTGGTTAGCACTGTCACTTTGCACCTTCCAGGGTTGGGGTTCAATTCCCGCCTCGGGTCTGCCTGCATGGAGTTTGCATGTTCTTCCCTTGTGCTTGGTGGGTTTCTTCTGCATACACTTTGTTCCTTCCACGGTCCAAAGACATGCAGATTAGACAATTTTCAAATTAAATAAAACCATAGGCGAATATATCCACTATTTTTATTAGATATTCTTTAACCTCTTTATATTTATCTTATTCAAATACTTTATTTCATTTCTATTTTTATTCTTATTCTGTACATTTTGTAAATAAGTGTTTCTTTATTTTAAATATCTTATTTCTTTTTTGTTGTAATATTGTAGGTCAATAGCAGTCGTATAAGCATTTCACTTCATATCATACTGTGTATGACTGTGTATGTGACGAATAAAATTTGAATTTGAATATTTGAGAGCTGGCTATCAAACGTATGTGGGGGCATTTTCTAGATTCCTCTGTTGTCACAAAGAAGGAAAGAACATAACTATAAAGAATTATTTTATATCCAGTAACATCAGGTTTTGTATCCAAACATTTCAGCAGCCCCACTTGCTTTGGTTGACATGGAACAACTTAATTGTCCATCACCTGAATGAACAGTGGAGTGAATTGAAACACCATTTGGAGTGAATTGAAACACCATTTTTACCCCAGGCATCTTTATCAATATTGTTGTGGCTGAATGAGGCCACAACAATGATGTAATAACAAGGAGGTATTACATCCTGAATGAGCTATGATGGCCAGGTGTCCACAAATGTTTGGGCATAAATAATGTAAACAGCCTCACTTATTTTCTATATTGCTAACCCACCAAGCTTGGGAATAACATGCAAACTCCATATGATGTTCAATGCCTAGCAAACCTTTGAGTTGTTGTCTGATTTCTTTTTTTTTTTTTTTACATTACCTGATGCCTCTTTAGGAGCATGGCGAAAAACAGAAATCTCTCCAACATGGTGATTGCGTGCGAATGGGCCTCGTGTACTTTTAAGGGACGGAGCATGGAGGAGCTGAATGATCACATGTCTTTACATTTAAAGGAGCATCTTGGCGATGGAGACACCATGGAGGAGCTTGGTAAGTCTTTAAACGTTGAGAAATCACACAACGTGCATCTTAGCAGATAAACCTACCACAACCCGTAACTCTGAGCAGTGACACAATGTGCATAATTTTGTTTCTGTACACCACCACAGTGGATGTGAAATTATTTGAAGAAATCAGGATGTGATTGATGTGTAGAGTTTCAGCTTTAATTCTAGGGGTTTCACAAATTATCACGTTTCCCTCAAAAAACTAAATCCCTCTATTTTTACAGGCTTACAAGTAATTGAATAAAGTAGCATAATCATACATTTTAGTACTTGAATTCAAATCATTTGCAAGGCAATGATGGCTTGAAGACCTCACCAGAAGCTTTGGTACCCCTCTGTAGCTACTTTGCAGACCTTTACGTTCACTTTCAAAGCTTCACTTGCAGCTTATTTGTGGGTCTCTCTGCCTTCAAGACCCTCTGCCTGGAGTTTTGTCTTAAATAAAAGAAATCAGCTCAATTGGTCGAGGTTAGATGGTTGATACATAACATTTTTGTTCCATTAGCCGTACATGCCCTTCCATACCACCGCACTGCATCTACCACATTTAACTTCTTCATACTTATTTCTTACCAACTTTCTGGTACAAGATAATTTTGGATAAATCTCTCCAAAGAATTCTTGTACCAGAGCTGGGTAGGCATTTGTAGATTTTCTTTATCATAATATAATTTGGCCCTCCTGTTCTTGAGCATTAGCAGAGGATTGCTTCTTTTTTTTTTTTTTTGGATGCAGAGTGGAACCTTGGATTGTGAGTAATTTGGTCTGCGAGAATAAATTTTAACATAATAAATGAGCGAAGTCTTGATATATACGAGTAGTATGCATGCGCTTTGTCTGCTGGGTGACAAGAAGACGAGAGGAGGAAGGGAGGGAGGAAGTTGTTCTACACGGTAACACCCTCCCTCCTTTCGTCTTACTTCAGCCTCACGTGCACAGACACACTAGCTCTGTCGGGATTCTTTTCAAAGGTAAAATGCTGGTTAATTTTTTTTATGTTTACTTTATATTTTGTAGTAAATATTTTTGGGTTGTGGAACGAATTCATCGTTCATCGTTTCCATAATTTTTTATGGGGGAAATTTGCTTTGATATACAAGTGTTCCGATAAACAACCATGCTTTCTGAACGAATTACATTCGCAATCCAAGGTCTGACTGTACCAAGTTGTTGATTTGGCTACTCTTTGGACAACGTGGAGAGTTCCCTTGAACAGATACCAAATGCAAATTCAAGGCTTGGAATCAACTGCATGTCCCTAATTTGTCCTACTTATCAGTAAGTTGTTCAGTTACTTTTGAGCCCGTGACATTTGAGGGACCTTGTTAAAAAATGGATGCAATTTCTAAACATATAATGAAATATTTTTGTCGAACCACTTGAAATAAATCTGAAGGTCTACTCGTCTTGCTTCATTTCAAATCCATTGTGGTGACAAAATTACAAAAACATTTCCAACATTAGATGCACTTGGGATAAAATTACCGGTTGTAGACGATCCATCAGTTTGTGAGTGCAGTTTATCTTTCAGTCTATACGCCATCTAGAACGTCTGACCACAGGATCATAATTAGATGGCTCTATGTTCCCTTTATTTGTGTCACTGATGGCTGATCACACAGGATCCCTGTATGATGTAATAATTAAATATTGTATAATTAAATGTGTTTGCTCATATTGACAGGTTATATCATGTTGTCTTACATTTAGAGATCAATCAGCTGCTATAGTGTAGTATTAAGGGTAATGTCTTTATGAACTCACTGTCTGCTGCAGTACATCTTTTATGAGACAAGTATGAGTGGGTGAACATCTCTTCTGTCTCAGCTTTCACCACTCTCAATAGCTTGAGACGCCCTGAAAGGACTCATAAATTTATAGGTGCAATAGTTTATATTTAATTTATTCCCTATTTGTACAAATAATCTGTAAGACATCTTGTAGAACATGAATAAAAATAAATTAAATTGTAGTGTTGGTAAAAGTCATGGCAGAGGGGAAGAAAAGAAAAAAGTGTACATCTGGTCTGGAACGCTTGTTTCTGTTAGTCCTTTTATAGACACTCTACAGACCAAGGGTCCTCAGGGCCGTCATGAGCATATAAGCAGAAATCATTCAAATGTTTAACCTAACTAACCAGTAGAAGCCTCATTTAAAACAAATGAAACAATTAATCTTTCCTAATACACCTTTATAACACATACTTTTGTATGTTCTTTTTTTATTTTAGTAAAGGAGTAGATTTCTTGCTTCTTTTTTCTTTTTTGACAATTTATATTTTGTTAATACAGCACTATAGCAACAACCACAATATAAAAAAGCAATATAACTGCAACACAATAATATTGTATAACACAGAGGGCAAAAAATAATAATAACAATGACAGTAGTGACAGGCCAATTATAAATGAGACAATTAGTATCTACCCATAGATATCGCCATGGGAGTTGTACATGTGGCACCATCATTATTTAGCATGTGTAATTTTTGTCCAGACCTGATTACTTACAATGATTTGGTATATACATGAGATGTGAGGCTGGAAAAGAAAAGTGTCCTAATTTGATCAAACTCCTCATCATTACCTTAAAATCTAGCACAGATGCTCAAGGGGAAAAATGTGTATAATTTTGCTGTGCAGGAGTAGATTTCCAGAATGATCAAATCATCAAATATATCATGCATGCAGGCGTACAAGATCAGCCATAACTTTAAAACCCTTAAGATTGAAATCACCTAGGTTTTGAAGTTCCTCTTGTGCTGCCTGGGCAGCTGTGGCTCCTTGGGGCGTGGCTTCACAGGGCCTTTAGGGTTGTGCTGTGGTGCGTTGGCACCAGTATGTTGGCAGCGGGTGGGTATGGCAGCATGTTTTCTGTGGGATTAGAACAGATGTACATCACCCAAATGAGGATGGATTCCCTTTTGAGTCTGGTTCCTCTCAAGGTTTTTTTCCTAATGCCATCTCAGAGGACATCATCAAGGACAATCTGATATTTATGATTTAGTCAGATTTAGATAGTTTATGGTGTAAAGCTGCTTTGCAACAATGAACACTTGTTAAAAACGCCATATAAATAAAACTGAACTGAACTGGACAGGGTGGCCTTTAGTCCCACAGGCATAGATGAGTTTTGTGTAGCAGTGAACCTGCAACAAGTTTACTGTACTTTGATAAAATTGACAATCTACATTATTCAGTTCACCTGGCAGTAGTGTTAGTGTTTTGGTTGATTAACAGGTTTTTTCATGTATAGTGTCCTGTTGTAAAATGACATTCTCTTCATGTCTGCAGGAATAGTGCAAAACTAACTGTTCTGAAGTGCTGAATTTGCTATTGATAGTGTAATTTAAGCTTTTTATTTTAATATCATAAATAAAAAGCTATGCAATTTTATACTCTTTTTGGGTCCATGCTGTCCTCTTTTCCATTTCAGGATTTGTCCTAGAAAACAGATTTTATTCCTTCTTTTGCATGAATTGTAATGGTCTTTCATAATCTTTTCCTTTCCGTCAGATGATTATCAGTGTCTGTGGCAGGGCTGTGAATTCCTGGCTATGGGAAGTCCTAATGAACTCATTGCCCATGCACACTTCCATAACTTCCACAGCAAACTGAAGTTCATCGGGACTCAGTTGCTCGAGTCTCATCCTGAGCTTCCCAGCTGCACTCAGGAGCTGCATAGCAACAACCTGGTCACAGACATCTCCGAAGGATTTGTGTGTCAGTGGGAACACTGTGATGTTAGTATGAGCTAGCTTTAACACATGCACACCTGTTCATCAAGACTGCTGAAATGGAATAAACAGCTGTTACGTACTCAAGCTCATTTTGTCTTTCAGCAGAGTTCTTTTAATAATCCGGAATGGTTTTATCGGCACGTGGACATGCATGCACACTGCACAGAGTTACAGCTGCTCCCTGATCAACAGCAGGCTCTCTTCTGCAGCTGGAAAGGTAATGCAGGCATATCCGAGAGGCAAACATAGATAACATTATTTTATTATATTTGCTTTCTTCGAAGTTAACTGAGGTTTGGTACGTTCCAGGCTGTGATGCATTCTTTAAGATTAAATACCGGCTGCGCGAGCACCTGCGCAGTCACACACAGGAGCGTCTGGTGGCCTGTCCGACCTGTGGCTGCATGTTCTCCAGCAACACCAAGTTCTTTGATCACATTCAGAGACAGGCCGAGCCGGAAGGTCAGTTAGCACAAATATACAGGCCATTCCACAATGAGGTTCTGTTTCACCCCTTAAAGTTGTTTGACATTTTAAAATAACAAATTTCACCATTAAAACGTAAAGAATACCATGCATTTAATTAAGGTGTTATGACATCTCGGCAACAACCTAATTTCTCCAAAGTAATAAGTTTTTAAAGTGACAGCAGTGAGTAACAATCCTTTGCTTTCAGTGTGAGCTTGTCAGTAAGTTGTATAACTTAAACAAAAATAATAAAAGAAAAAAAAAGTGATTTTGAAGAATGCTGAACATATGACTTATGTGGAATTTTACAATGATTTAATTTGGGTGAAAAAGTATCTGTAATGGACACTTTATGCAAAATGATGTTTTAGAGCATGTGTAAAATGAACATACTATAAAATAAATATATTTAATGATCGTCCAAGGGGATATGGGCTGGAGCAGATTGTATCCTATGGATGACGCTAGTTTATTAAAGTTCATAAGTAGTTATGCATGTATTTGTGATATTTACACATCTTGATCTGTTTCAGATTCTTTTATATGTGCGCATTGTGACAAAGGCTTTGCTAATGAGAGACTGCTGAGAGACCACGTCCGCCAGCACGGTGTGTTCCCAGGGCATGTTAATCTTCGGTTTATAATCAAGTTTTGTGCTCTTTCTCAATGATTTAAAGTAACCAGTAAGCGTTTTCAAGATGAGGGTCTTTGGTACACTTATGGCATTGCAGCGCTGAAGAATAAACTTTAATGCTTCCAAACACACAGATTAGCCTGGAGATTAAACATAGCAAGCCAGTACATGCTTAGTTTAGTGCTCAGATGTACAAAACTGAGGAAGTAGTTATCTCCCACCGTTATTATAGCCTGCCTGGTATTGCAGAGTTTTCGTGTAATCATATGTTAGTGTTATGTCTGAGTAATAACAGTTGGAAATGCTTAATTTTTCCCGAGCAGAGGTGAACCACTGTATTAAACCTGTGTGTTCGTTTTTCAGTCAATCACATAAAATGCCCGCTCTGTGACATGACCTGTACATCACTCTCCACCCTGAAGATCCACATCAAATTCCGTCACTGTGATGAGCGCCCGTTCCCCTGCGACTTCTGCGAGAGCAGGTTAGCAAATTACGTCCCACACATTCAATTTTATTTTTAATTGAAAGATGGCACTAGGATGAAAATGTATTTTTGCTTTTCAGCTTTAAGAATCAGCATGATCTGCGGAAGCACATGGAGACCCACAACGAAGGAGCGGCGTATCACTGCACAGTGGAGGGCTGCGGTTACTCATCCCGGATGGCTCACACCATGAAACAACACTACAAAAGAGTACACGAGGTCAGCCAGCAGGGGGTGCCATATGCTCAGAGTTTTTTACCACTTAATTTGCCAGGAGTTGAGTCGTTTTCATCAGTGATTTATTACTGTTCCAGCAGGGGAACGTGGTGTCCAGATATAAATGTCATCTTTGTGACAAGAACTTTTCTTGGTGTTACACGCTGACTCTTCACCTGAGAAAGAAACATCAGCTCAAATGGCCATCGGGACATTCACGCTTCAGGTACGCCGAACATGATTGTTGTTACCTCAGTTATATGTGTATTGCAGGGTGTTCAACAAAAAACTCTGAAGATCCAAGTGCTTCAAATTATTTGCTTACAAAGGTCCAGACGAGTAACTTCCCTGGTGTAATAGTGACAACAGTCAGCTTTTACTAGTGAATATCTTTCACTATATAGCCATGTGAGGTGGCTATATATTATGTATACTCTTCTATCCGACTTAACACTTCTCAACCCTGGTCCTGGAGGACCCCCTGGCCTGCACAGTTTAGTGTTTTCTTTGCTCCCAGCACATCTGATTTACCTAATTAGATCATTTACAGTCTTTCTGAATAGAATTGCATGTGACAATGCAGGGACAACAGTAAGAATTTGGCAGGACAGGGGGTCCTAGAAGACAAGGATTGAGAAGCACTGGTCTAGCCCACATGGCTCCACTGAATCCCTTTGTGCAATCTCGCAGCCTAAATTTGCTTGTATTCAAAGCTGCCATTTTGACTAATTTTAGCACGGTTTGGTCAAAGTTGGATCCAAAGCATAAGCAAGTAGTTCCATGTCTGTCGCACATATTGGACATTCTTTATTCTGGGTGCACACACACACACACATCCAAATAACAGTGTTGGTAATTGTTATGTAAAATGCTAAAAATATTTTGCACATTAACACGTTTTGTAGACATGAGCTTTGAGTCATGGTTACCCTCAACACAACCTCCCAAAAATTTAATCAAAATAATAACAACAACCTGCTGCTCTCCATGATTTTCATTTAGCTCAAACACCTGCAGAAGTTTATCCATGTGAATAAAGAAGTGCTCTTTTACGCTCAGCATGATCCATCAGTGGAGCGTGTTTATAAGTAGTGAGTGGCTAACCTTACCAAGCATGAGATAAGGTCATCACTTCATTCTCACATGTTGACTTGCCAGGTATAATATCAGTTCAGTGATTTAGCTTGGACAACAAAATAAGCAATGGCAAAATTCCTGTCGCTAAGGGACTGTTGCAAGTTTACTCAGTACTTTGGCACTAGGCTTTGGTACAGAAATGCCAAGAGGTTCAGGCTGTGTTGGAGAATACCTGCGCATCGGCGAGGCTACAATCCTGTGTCCGAAGTCTGGACGATTCTGTGAAAGCCTTAAGTTCTTGTTTTTGGCAGTCGAACCTAAAGTGGCCTTGTGCTGTTGTATCAGGATTTGATGTGTTGTGCGTTCTGAGATACTTTCCTGAAACTCATGGGTGTAAAGATCTGAGAAACTCTAGACTTCCTGTCAACTCGGACATGTCTGATCATTCTCATCTGATCTCTCATGAACACGCTGTTTCAGCATGTAGACACTCTACATACAAGATGTTTTTGTCTCTAGAGTTGGGTATACATGTTCTATTTAAACATTCCAAATTCTGTCACCAATAATTACTCCTTGGATCAAATCTCAGAGATCACACTCTTTCCCCCATTCTGATGTGTTTGGCGTGAACATTAACAGAAGCTCTTGCCCAGATATTATGTTCATTGCTAGCTGATTGGGTAATTGCATAAATGAGCGAGTGTACAGATGTCCCTATGAACACAAGCCCACACACTCTAGTTAAAATGCAAAGATTTCATGAAATAAATAAAAAAACATACCATAATAAATAATTTCAGATCTTTTTCTACTTTTATTGTGATCACAATTTAACCTTAAAAATAAACTGAAAAAGTTTAGAAAACAAAACACTTCTATAGAAATAACCTGGTTGTGAAAATATGCACACCCTTAAACTAATACTTTGTTGAAGCACCTTTTGATTTTATTACAGCACTCAGTCTTTTTGTGTAGGAGTCCATCAGCATGGTACATCTAGACTTGGCAATTTTTACCCGCTCACAAGGGAATGCACAACCCTCTTCAGGTCACTCCACATCCACACAAAGTCTTCTTCATCTTCAGTGTTTTAGCAAACGCCTAAATGTTTTGTGCCAAAATTCACTAGTATTAAGACCCAGCTCCATCTGAAGGAAAAAAGACCTAAATAATGATGCTGACACCACCATGCTTCACCATAGGTATGGTTGTTCTCTGTGTGATGTGCTTTGTTAATACTTATGCCAAAAATACTTTTGGAATTATGCCCAAGAACTTCAAACTTGGTCTCATGTTGGTTTCACATGGTTTTGGGAGACTTGATGCATGCTTTTGCAAAATTTTGCCAGGCATGGATGTTTTCCTTCGTAAGAAAATGCTTCCATCTAGCCACACCTTCCTGTCCTACAGACAGATGAAGAATATGGAAAATTGTTGTCACATGTAGTACACCAGCAGTACCTGTCAGAAATTCCTCCTTTAATGTTTCTGTAGTCCTTTTTGCTGCATCCCTGACCAGTTTTCTTCTTGTCTTTTCATCAGTTTTGAAGGGATGCCTCATTCTTGGTCATGTGTCACTGTTGTGCCATATTTTCTCATCTTGTTGATGACTGTCTTCACTGTGTTCCAGAGCATATGTAATGCCTGGGAAATTATTTTATACCCTTCTCCTAACTGATACCTTTCAACAGTGAGATCTCTTTGATGCTTTGCAAGGCTTTTGCAGACCAAGTGATCTGATTAGACGAGAGGTATTCCATGAGTCCTGATGGTAGACACTAACAGCATTGGGACATTTAACTAAAGTGTATCGCTCTGTGTCACAGGTGTTCTAACAGTTGTTAATTACACTAACTATGGGGTAATGTAGCGGAGCAAAATACCTGGGTAAACTATTTATAATCTGTTGTTGATGAATGGTGTTTGTGGAACTTTTGTATAAAACATCACACTTAGCCATGCTGATATTCAAGCACAACAGCCCTCCCTCTTATGTGATATTGTTTAGGTAAGTGTCTGGAAAATCCTACTGGAACAGCAGAGGTTTATCTGGGGTTAATCAGTGATCTTCATTTTTCCAGACATCTAGTTGATGTGTTTGAATGTGATCGGGCATGTGGCTGGATTCAGAATTCATGCATTCATTCATGAGGGTTTGAGGACTTGTGCAACCACATTTATTTTTGTCTTTCATTAAAAAAAAAAAAGAAGAAAAAAAAAGAATAAATAATAGAATAAATTCTGTTTGGCATTTTAACAAGTGTGTGTGTGTGTGTGTGTGTGTGTGTGTATTCATTGTGGCCCAAAAGTGTGGATCAATGGGCATTATTCTTTACACAAAATGTTCAATTTTACTTTTCATTTCCCACCAAAGATGGCTTTAACTTACTAACAATCGAATAGATCCAGACCTAACATCACTCGACCACTTTCTTTCAGGTCATTTAATGTCAGTATTCTGTTTGAATCGGCCCAGAAGGACTGTTGAACTAAAGGAGGAAATCATCTCCGCATTGAATGACCATTAGTGTCAGTTTAAGCATATAAAGTGTCATTGTGCTAGCCCTGTATCTGGTCTCTGGACTGATGAAGTTTCAGCCAAGTACTTGATATAAACACATTAGATACTAAACAGATTAGACGCAAGAAAATGCTCATGAGAAAAGCTAAGGTGAAAAAAAAAATATCGTCACGGAGATATGGCCATTTAAAAAGAATATATTAGATCTGGTGGTCTGTAGTTTTTTTTTTGTTTGTTTGTTTGTTTCTTTTTAAATGTATTACTTGGTTGCAATTGGACCATGTCCCACAGCTAATGACTCCCTAGTATTGTGTAATCTTTATGTATTCATGAATCACGTTGCAGTTCTAGCCTCTAGCTGACTCTAATCTCCTCATGGTAAACAGGTATAAAGAAGATGAAGACGGCTACCTGCGCCTGAACATGGTTCGCTTCGAGACTGTCGAGGTAACCGAAGAGCTGATCAAGAACATGGCAGAAAAACGCACCCCTCGCAAGCTCTCAGGCTCAAGTACGCAGACTAAAAGATCAGCACTACAAACCGAGAGCATGAATGATGTTCCCACACCATCTCCTGACCCCACCTCTTCGTCCTCATCGGCCTCCTCTTCTTCTTCCATGGCAGTGCTCGTGAATGACGATGATGGTGCAGTAAAGGACAGAGCACCAGTGTACTGTATACTGAACACCGTGACCGAGATGAACGGGGATCAAGACGACACGGAAGACTCGGGGATGGAGTCCGGGGCAGTGAGGGCGCTGGCTGCAGTGGCTCGAGGGCTGGGGATGGATGTAGTGTGAGGACAAAGTGTATACAGAATACCCTGCAAGTCACCTGTACTGTTGTACTACATCTGAATTGGATCAAACATGCAAAGAAGTTCAGATTTTTTTAGCAGGTTAAATTTTACTGTACAGTATTCTTCTGTGAAGTCTCTCTTTGTTAAGTGTGAATCTCTGGCTTTATTGCTGACTGTAGATTTTCCTGTTTATACTACAGATGTATATATTTTAAGCCATTTGACCATTTTAATCATCGTTTTAACCGATTCATTCGTAATGTTTATTATACTTGAAAACAGTGTTTCTGTTTTAGAAAAATTGAATATGCAGTCTGTTTACATTCACTGACTACTATTTATTTTTCTTTAGTTTTGTTGTAAATGTTACAATTGTCTGTTTACTTTTGTCAATATTAGTCAAACAAAAAATAAACAAGACTTTTTCTTAAAATTATTTTTAATTTTTTTCACAAAAAAAAAAAAAAATTATGAGCCAGTTTCCTGGTAATGAATTGAGTAGCAGAAGTTGGGGGGGGGGACTCTGAATCACCACTGACACTGCAATTAAGCGAAAATCTAGACTTAATCTGGATCCAGGCAACAGCCCAGATGCTTTTGCCCCTGTACATTTCCATATTTATCACGTATTTCGTATTTGACATGAAGTGCTTGGCTTGGCCTCAGCGAGGCCCTCATTATGTCCCACTCATGGCGCCTCGACATTTCTGTCCGCCAGTGGCGTAGTCCGTCTGGGAGAAGGGGGCCGCATGGGCATTCCAGGCAGCAGAGGGGGCGGAGGGGCATGGATGTAGCCTGCAGGATGCAGAGCCTTACCCAGAGTGCCGTAGGGTGCGGCGTGAGGCAGTGCCAGGCGCGGAAACAGCGGGCTGGCGTAGGGTGCGGGCAGGAGGCCGGGATGTGCCAGCTGGGTCTCGAGGGTGGCATGGTGATGCAGAGCCAGCAGACGGCTCCTCTCGCTCTCCTCACGCAGCAGTGCCAGGCGATGGCGCTCCTCCAGCTGGCACCTCTGCTGCTGTTCCAGCGCCAGCGGGTGGAGGAGCGGCTCGCGTGGGTAAACACGCTGCAGTGGGTCGCCCCTCAGCAGCAGCTCCTTGGCAACAGGGTCTTTTTGAGATATGTCCAGACCACGGCTCATACTCCGAATTGGATCCCAGTGCTGGGGAGAGTATGGAAATCGCTCAGCACCAGACAATGGGCTCATCCCAACAAGGGGGGTCATTAAGCGAGTCCTTTCCAGGCCATGTGGAAATCCTGTCATTCCTAAGGGCATGGGAATGGATGACATGGGCAAAGGCTGCATGCCTGGGGTTCTTCGACCGTGCATTGGTTTCTCAAAGACTTTAGAAGGTGGTTTGATTTCGGGAGAGTCCTGAATCTCTCTCCTTTCCTCTTTTACTTTAACTTGGACACTCTTTGTGTGATCAGCGTCCAGTCTACTCCTCTTTGCATCTGGCTCCCACAGCGATCCGTCACTGCTGCGCCTTTCTACACGAACCCTTTGTTGCTGTGGGGACGAAGTGTCCTCAGATGTAGCCTTCTCCTCGGTAGGACGCGGGTCACCCTTAGCAGTTTTCTCCTTCTTCTCTTGCTGACCGTCCTTGTGCCTCTGATCCTCCGTCTCTCCACTCTGAGTGGGAGGTTCCTGCGATTGTACTCGTTCTCTGGCTTTGTCCTTGTCTTTTGGCTCAGGAGTGTCTCGAGAAGACAGTACTGTTTGCTTATGACTCTGTGGGCTTGTGTTAGCAGGTGAAAGGTGTCTTACATTCAACTTCTCTTTTGTGTCCCTGCACAAATGAATTAAGGCACAAAAAAAGGAACTAAGTGTGGGTAAAAGTTTGTTCATTTTACTAAAAACAATTTCTCTGCATAAATATGCATAATTTTTTTCAGTATTAGATGTGCATAAATGAAACGAATGAATAACAATAAGGAGGTGGACACCAGACCTTCACCCATATATGCAGGTCTCCCCAAAATTTATGTCACAAAGTTGGAAGCACATAATTATAATGGATGTCTTTGTAAGCTGTAGCCATTACAGTGAAACTAAGAGGCCCAAACCTGTTCTAGCATGACAGTGTGCCGGTGTTCAAAGCCCATGAAGACATGGTTTTGAGGTATAGAAATGATGTGGCCTGAACAGAACACTGATCTCAACCACACTGAACACCTTTGAACTGAACTGACATGCAGTCAGCATTCCAGTTCGTCCCAAAGATGTTCAGGGGGGTTGACGACCTCCGACTATCAGTACCTGACATGACATATGGCCTTAATGGGCAAATCCCCACAGTCACACTCCAAATCTAATGGAGAGCCTTCCAAGAATAGTGGTGATTATTGTACCAGCAATGGGGAACTAAATCTGAACTGGGATGTTCAATAAGCACATGAGACCCAGATTTAGTTTGGTGTCCATTTCCCATTAAACTTAAAAAAATTCAGACCTTTCATGCTCTTCTTTGTTGAGTATAAAGTCTCTCTTGTCCATTACTCTTTCGAGTTCAGGGGGATGGGGCCAAGCGGGAGGTGTAGGGAAAGAGGAAGGTGTCTGCTGCAGCCTGTTCCAGGGCTCCTGAGGTCCTGATGAAGATGGAGCTGCTTTACTGTCTTTGCTGCCATGTGCAGAGCTTGGTGCTATTTGAAAACAAAGATTAAATCGGTTTTAGATTAGACGCTCATGTTTTAAATCTAACACCGATTAAAAACAAGGATTAGAAAACAGTGTTTGATTACTTACTTATTGTGGGGTTTCCGAGCCCTCCGAATGCTGTGGAGCTCAGGATTCCCAAACCTCCGAACGCTGGTGGTTTACTCAGAGGGTCTACATATTCAAAATGATAGTGTTTTAATGTGCATTTACAGTGATACCTGAGAACTACACACTAATCACATGGGAGCCCAGTCTTACCATGATGAGAGGGCGGTGTGTGGAGATTGGTGTGAGGATGGGGCAAGTATCCATAGGGAGAGACTGGGGGGTGCGTGGGACCTGATAATAGAAATAATCATCAAAATGTGATAAAAATTAGTTTGTTCTACGATGATTGTATTATTGCTAACAACTTACTTCAAATATTCTATTTAAAATTTTGATTCATATCAGCTAGATATGCTGCACAGCTAATGTGAAGTCGATGTAATAGACTTATTATATACACGCTAAATACTGTTATACAGGAAATGTCCATTATTGCTTGTCTGCTTTTGCGTCACTGTATACACCCAAGCCCCATGACTTACCAGCACTGGAAAAGATGGTGGAAGGGCGGGGTAAGTCACGCGGCTGCTGGATCATTCCTAAGAGGCCTGAACCAGAAGGTCGACTCAGGAACTCTGGCTTCATCCCAAAGTCTAGCTTGTGTGGCTCATTTTGCATCTGCTTCTGAAATGCACACAGACAAGAAAGGAGCTTAGCGTTCTAGTAGCAATGACAGAAGCCCAAGATCAGTGATCTGGTAAACACAGATGGGGAAAGGTGAAAGGAACAATAGCTTCCAAAACAAACATAATAAGAGCCGTGCTACAGTGCCAGTGTTTGATCTGCTAACATACCTTTATTTTCTGCTGATGGTGGTACACCTGCCATGCAATGTGCACATGCATCGCACACCATTTTCCTGGCTTCTGCAAAAACAACACACGGAAATTACAGTATTCCTGTTTTGTATATATAGATAGATAGATGGCTGAATGACGGCTTTATCTGCAGGGATGGTGTAGCTCTTACCTTTGGTGTAGGACACGCAGAGTCCAACAACTGGAAAATAATGAGGATAAATAATATTTACTCAGCGTCCACGGTGCATCTTAAATCAACTTCAACATAAAAAAATCTTCCTTGCCATACACATTGCATTATGCAAATAGTAGGTTTATTCATTCAAATGTTTTCTTAGGAAGTTGGGTTACAAGCCAGGTTTCACAGTTCCATGTTTAATAACGGCATATTAAAGCTATAAACTCAATAGATGATGATAATATTAATTCAAAAGCTTACTCTGGATTCCTTCTGTATGAGTGGGCGAGGCATTGCTCCTGGTCCAGGAACTACATCGAGTGGGTTGGAAGCCTTTTGTAACAAATAACAAGTCACACAAAGCACACTGTATAATGAAGTACTAGAAAATATTTTAAATTCTGTTTATTTTATAGACAAGCTGGTAAAAATGGTTTTAAATTCATTGGGCAAACTTTATTCTTTTACTATTTAATAAGCACTACCAAAGTTAAAAATAGCTAAACTTCAGTTTGAGCGAAAAAAAAAAAATTAATATTTTAAAAAGAAGATTACTTGATTGGTGTGTGTATGTGGAGGAGCAGTACCTTGGGCTGGAAGGCTCCCTGTAGAGAGCTGAATATCCCTGTTGGGGGCACCATGGGAGACATTCCTGGCATTACTGAAGGATATGACTGAAGTAACTGTAAATGACAACAGGACAGTGGATCATTAGTCCATGAGGTGAGTGATGCAATTTTATCTTTTAAATTATTCATTTATTTATTTATTTTTTAAAAAGGCTGTTTTCACAGAGATTCACAGAGATTAATGAACATAAGAACAAATTATTGAAAAAGCCACTATGTGTAGAATGGAAAGTAAAAGGACATACGTTGTGCCTGTGAAAGGAGTCGACCTTTGGTGGGTACTTGTCAAACTGGAGAAAAAGGAAGAAAACGTTTATTTTATAAATGTTTATTACATCAAATTCAATCCATTTGGTATAAATATGCAACACTAGTGTGTCACTATTACAGAACTGCGTTCACACACTGCAGTCTTCCAGCACAATCACAAAGTACATTTAGAAATGTGACCATTAAGAGAATAAAAAGCAGCCTTGTTAACTCATCCTCACATGTCTGGTGGTGGTACGCACCAGGGGTGCTACAGGGCCTGGCAGGATGGCCGGATGAGGGAAAGGGGTGAAGGTGTGCTGGTGTGTGTGTTGGTGTGTGTGCTGGTGCTGGTGCTGGTGAAACTCAGTGCGTAGATATGACGGAGTTCCTCTATCCACATTCTGGGAGGCTAGGAAGCGCGAGTTCAGCTCTTGGCGCAGCAGGTCCTGCTCTGTAATTTTAACAATAATCCATGCTTAGCTTACAACATTTTTTTGTAACAAATACTTAATTTACAAACACAAAAAATTTAATTACAAACACAAAAAAAACATGCAGTGACGTACCTGTGTAGGGCCCCACAGGAGAAGAACCGGGCACAGCTAGAGCATTTCCTGTTAGGAGTGGAGGAGGAGCCAGGGCTGCAGTTGGGGAAAACATGGTGCAATCCTGCTGATCCCAGGAGCACAAACACTGTTATATGACAGCTTTTACTTGGAAGGTTCTCGTGCACAGTTAATGTGCAGAGATACTTTGTGTGTTCCTGTGCCTTCTTTCGCTACCAGGAAACAGGACGGAACTTTAGTCTTCCTCTTGTAAAATCTCCGAACCCGATTTCGTCTGGACTTGTATTTGTAGTATCGTTAACATCACTGATATCTGCAAAAGATGACATGAAGTCTCATTAGTGCAAACACTTAACATCTTGTAATGCAACTTTCCTGAAGTATCGGAGTATATTGTCCTGCCTAGTGTTTACCGCCCATGAACGCAGACTAGTTTCTGAAAGAAAATACATCCAGTGTAAGTCAGACTGTATTATAGACAATAACCTAATTTAGGAAGAGGCCACTAATAATCCACTAATTTCATTTGATAGCATGTTGTTCCAAGAAAGGATGTTAGTATAATGCTATCTGTTTAATGTTGTTAAACAGGGCAGAGCACATTGCAGTAATGCAGCCAGGACAAAAGCAACAGAGACGAGGGTATGGCAGGGAGGGCCGTGTCATTTGCAAGAGCTAATAAAGCAGGGGTTAAGGAAAATAAAAGCGAGCCTTTCTGCTTTTATTGCAGCACCTTTTCCATGACATTATGCTGCCGTGCTCTTTTAATTCTGCTGCACTCAAAGTAAACCTAGCATTTAATGGCTAATGTTGGTGTCACTTTGACATTTACTGGACCTTCCCAGGGGAGCGGCAATAGTGAATGCAAATGGGGCGGAGGCCTGAAATCCCAGGAGGATTGCCGATGTATACAACCTGCAATTACCTCTTTTTGAATGCCACTCATGCACATGAAGATAAGCAGTAAATCTCTTTTGTGTAGGGCTGTCAATTCGGGCCTTTTTCCCCCCTGGAGCCTGTTGTATCTAGAGTGAAAGGTCTTTTGAGAGGTCCATAATAGATGGTTAGGCTCTCTTAGAGTAAAGCTCCTTTTGGGAAGCACCAGGGGTCCATGGAGGAGGGAGTAGTAGGAACAGCTTATTTCTCCTCTGCGGAGCGTCGCTTCTCCCCTGGTGAACAGTTTGTATTGAGCGGGGTGATGCAACCACAGGGGGGGTGAGCATGGTAACGCCAGGAAGAACAGCAGACAAGAGCACTGCTGCCTCAAGGAACATGCCTTTGTGCTGCAAAGCACTTGAGATATAGACCACAAAATAATTTTCAGTGCACCTTTGTGTGATTGCAGAGCTGGCGGATTTGGGGCGCTTGTGTAATTGTGGCGCTTGTGTAGGTGTGGAGATGGCGGATTTGGGGCGCTTGTGTAATTGTCAAGTTTGTTGATTTGTGACATTTCCACTGTGTTTAATGAAAGAACAATATGTTTGTAAAGATAAATAAATTATTATAATTTTTTCTACTTTTTTTATTTATAAATATGCTTGTGTAATTAAGCCTAATCAGCTGATATATATATATAATTTCCGATGCATAAATTGTGAGCTAACATCATGTAGTTTTTTTTTTTTTCAAACCATTTAAACCTTTTAAAATCAGTTCTATGCATTAATTCCTGCACCATAAGATGTGACTGAAATACTATGACAGCCATTTTAGTGATTTCAAAAACTCAAAGCTGCCACTTTCCCTTACTGAAATTCCTGATTGTGACTCTTAAGTGCTTATTTCCAGTTTGAGTCATGGTACATTAATGCTCCTTTGATGCAGGTTAGGTATTAGGGTTAAGCTTCTCAAGCTGTCAGCCCACCAGCAAATGTGTCTTCCTATTTCAATCGGCACCTCTCTTGTCCAAGCAGTTTTTGTCATTCATCAACCCCATTACTGAGCTAAACCTCCCAGGCATGCTGAGTCTAATGGCCTAATCCCTCCAATCACACAAAGGTGAGATTAGCTGAAGGTTAAATACTCTTGTTCTGTGCATTTTTGTCTTGCTCAGAGTGACAGGAAAAGCTTGTGAAGGAGCCACTGGAAGAGGTCTGTGTGTACACAAAAGAAAAGATGGAGGACCTGTGAATGGCTTGAAGTAAGCTTGAGGAAAGACAGAGAGGAAAGTCAGAAAGTGTTTACGCTGGCAACGGCGGACAAGGGACAGCCTGTAAATTCTCCCGCAACATGGCGGGTTTGTGGACAGCGCTGCCTGAGTGCAACTGGCAAATGACCGAAACAGAGAAACAGTTGTTCTTGCACGCTGATAGTTTCTCACGTTGCTTTTAGTTTGGCTGTGAATGAGGCTCAGTCAGCTAAAGAGGCATGTTGTCCATGAACTGTGCTCACATATACAGCAACATTTGTCCAACATTTGAGTGTTATAAGACGTTACTACATCCCAGTGAAACTTACACTTCAATATAATAACTTGAAAAAATAAAAAGTGGAAATATGTTATGAAAATCTTTTTTTACAATAATAATATTAATAATAATTTGTTAAATCAACAGCTTTTAGCGTTCCACAAATATCCAGTGCAACGCAACCTTAACATCTTTGCAGATCTGACGCTTTAAGTGCGGAAAGTCTGCAGTCCAGCTAGAGTGTAATGAGCTGAGTTAATGAAATTTTCCTCCAGTGGATTTCTATGGCTCTCAAATAAGGCACCAGGGAGCTCTTTCTGTATACTCTACTTCTGTCTGAAAGTTCACCGTCTGTGGTGTAGGGTAACACACAGTCTGAGCGAAGGCTTCCCTTATATCTCTCTCTGGTGAGCAAACACCCCCTAACGCTAAGACCGTTTGATGGTGAAAGCACCACACAACATTATTAACATCAATCACTATATAAAAGGCAGCGAGTTCTTAAACACTATATAATTTGTTTTTGTTTTTTTAAATAAGAACTCTCCAAACAGAATTTTCAACAAGCTTGTACTGTTGTTATTAAGAGACTAACATGTTATTATAGTCTCAGACCTTACGTGTAGACCGAGATAACTCTGGCTGCATTCAATTAAACATACTGTGTTATTTGAGCAAGACAGCCCTGGCATTGGAGATAATCCCTTTCTCAATGCACCGTGTAAGACAGAAGACTTTGAAAAGAACACATGAATTGCGGCAAGCAAATCGGTCCATGCCAGGAAATAGGTGAGTGCGCTGGCATTGAGCTCTTCCATTATTTAGCGGTCAGGTTTCTCTCAGTTAGAGATTAGCGGCAGTGATGTAGGGCGGGCATGCACACAATAGCTGTCAATGCCTCTGGGATGTGTCGTGCCGCCTGCTTCCTAGAAACCAATCCCCCCTAGCACGCTAGTATAACAATCTGCAGCCCGGAGGACCCCAGGGACTCCCTCCACTCCTTCCTTATAATGGATGGCTTTAAAGAATGACCTTACAAATGAGAAAGGGCTGGGCCGCCTCCACAGAGCCAACACGGAGAGCTGCTGCAGTTGCGGCTTTAACCTGCGTGTGGGATCTTAACGCTCCTAAGTAAGGTAGTATCGACGTATTTATTTGAGCAGCGTTGAAAGCTCCCGAATGGGCAGCTGTCTTGCTGATCTCTCAACAGAGTCCACCTTGGCTGCACACCATCCCTCCCTCCGCTCCACTCCACTCATGCCTGGCTCAGCTCAGGTTACCACGAGAACAATGTAAACCCTGTGCAGGCTCTCCAGGCTCTCAGGATCCGTCTGTACTAACATTCATACCTATGTCTGTGCTGGACTGCGAATTAATATATCATGCAGTGGCCTTGGATGGGTTATTTCCTAGGCATCATCTATGAGCCAGTTGCAATTAAGTCTGCACTTAAAGTTCTGCCTTCCTGGCCTGGCAACAGAGCACTTTTGTGAGCAAGGCATGAAATATGATTTAAAAACAGATGCCAATCTAAAGATTTTTTTTTAATGGGAAAAAATATATATACAACATGTTTTTGTTATGTTGTGACGTGTGCCATAATGTTTTGTTGTTTTTCAATTTAGTTTTTGAAATGGATACAGTACCCACCAGGTCACATTGAAAATATAAGATATTTGGATATTTCATATATAAATATATTTTCCAGGTGACACATTTAAACATACCAGTTCTCCTGATGTAAATTTTTGCACCAATTCCAGTATGTGTAGTCCATTCATGGCTTTTAAATGAGGTTTGACATTCCATTGCATGTTGGTTTTTCCGCATTAAGAGCTCTAGCTATGAATCTGCAGAGGCCAAATGCCTCACTTTCTTGGAATGCCTCACAATAGTTCTTGGAAAATTTAGAGGTCTGAACGTGCAGGAAATGGATTTTATATCAAAAGCTTTCAGGCATATTTTTAACAGACTCCTCTCAAAAAATGATGTGCAAAGACTTTCTGTTAACAATGTAATAAAATAAAAATAAAATACAAAAGCATTACTATCAGGCTGCGATAATGTTGATGGTGTCCACGTCAGAACAACTGCCATAAGCGATAGCTTGTGTAGGAATCTCTTGTGTATACATGAATGTCTACATTCTGGGATGTGCTTTTAACAAACATAGATCACAGGAGTTACAAAGGTGCAAAAACCTTCGGCAGCGGCCGGCTGCCACACAGTGTGAGCAATACTGAGGCTAGGGCCAAAAACAGTTCCGCAAATAGCCGCTCCAGTTATTCCAAGCAGTGACAAGGTAAGACTTCTGCGCTGAGGGAAGCTGTCAGCATTTGACAGCTGGGATTCAGCCAAGTGGATGAGCTGCAGTTTGGCTCCGCTGGGACCTTATCTTACTTTAAATGGTACCTCAGCAGTAGCACCATACCAACAGCACAGACACATATCCCATATCAACAACAGGCTAATGTAACTAGGCCATCCCCAACCAAGGCATGACTTTTAAACCTTTTAAAGCTTACATGCTTTAGAGATCAGTGCTATCAGTCACACACGACTAACATTGCTTAGCTACGCTGTTACAGTGGCTGTGCCATGCGCTATTAGATGCCATAAAAAAGGGATAATCAAACTGGAGTTATACATCTTTGGCAGTAAGTGTTACATCATGCAAGATTATATTTGAGAACTACTTGATGCTTTAAATGTGCTAATTGTCACAGCTGCCCTATTAAATTAAATTAAAACCTAGAGATACTTGAAGAAAAAAAAAGCCTGTAGCTGTAGTAAGTGCCCTTTAACTCAAATAGCCCATAGGCTGTGAGAGACACAGATGATGCAACTGGATATATCTATGAAAAAGAAAAAGCTTTCCAGTCAGTCTGAGATCTGCCTCCAATTTTAGAATGTGCACAGTGGCATTTAGTCACAAGGAAAGGCTTTAATGCCTTTTGCCTCAGAGGCGTCATCTGCTAAAGGAAGGCATTCACATCTACTAGCATTTCGTTTGTAGCCCTGGCTCAGCAGGTTGAAACTCACCCCTGACCCTGGAATCCCAGCAGGTCTTGCCATCGGTGTTTGAGGTCACACGCCAGGCTTTGGTTCCTGCTGAAATATGTGCTAGGCAGCACCTTTTCTAAAGCGCCGTCTCTAATTTAAAGACCTAAATACCATTAACTAACACTGGAGACCGTATAACCATAATCTTTTTATGTTCTTAAGTGCTTCGGTTTTCACAGTCTTAAAGGGCAAAGGCAACACAAGGCGAATGTTAATGTATTACATCAGCGGTCTACTTTACCTCTTATGACTGTCTATTAAATGCATTTTAGTAACTGCATTTATCAAAATGTCATGAGTAACACAGTCTCTGTAACCTTCAATAATGTTGACATGATTCATGGTAATGGCGCTGTCTTCCAATCCAATTATTTTAGCGATTACTAGTACACATTTGGCTCACCACATACACTTCCTTAAGTTATCAGGACACTAATTGGTTAACAAGATATTGCATTTTGCAGTCTTCTCCTTGGTCCTTGGGGATTTCTCACCATGCCATCTGCTCAGAGCTAACAGGAGATATAACATTTCTGTGTTTCAGCAGCACTCAGACACACAATAACATTAAAGATCTGAGATATTTTGAGTCAAATAACAGAGTAAAGTCTGGTGTCTGAGGTTTTTTTTTATTTTTTATTTTTATCAGAGCAAGAACCCACTTTTTTTGTTTGTTTTCTTTGTACTTTAAGAGACCGCCTTGAATAAGCCGTCAAGTGAATAATCAATCTAGTGGAAACACTATTACAGCAATGTCAAACCACCAGGCCTTGTTCCACAATCTGCAGGAATATTAAATGTCTCCATAAAACACATCTCATATCCTAAGCAGCTTTTTAGTGATGAGCTCAGGGTCTCATAAATTATACTGAAAGAAACATCCCAATATGAACAGGAGCAAATGATTGTGCTTAGTCTACCAGTCTAACTGTTTAGTTACGGTTATATTCCAGCTAAGCTCTACCCTTTAACAAAATAAACTCACTACTATGAGGAATTACTTAAAATAACCTCGCCGTTAATGGACGTTCAGGTTATAACAGGGCTCTTGTGTGCTATGTCAAATATTGACCGAAGAGATCATGGCAATTCCAGGTAATTTGGTTTACATGGTATTTTAAGATCATTTGACAGTTTGTGTGGATTTCTTTACTCTCACATGCAAAGGGAGGGTTTTTATCTTCTTAACATGCCATTAAATTGTATGTTGAGAATGTCAGAGAAAGCTCTAATAAACGGATCAGTGAGTTCTCATAGTGTTGTAATATAATGAATGTCATATAGAGGGGAATCCAAAGCATGTCCTGTTTGGGAAAAAAAAAACAGGTTGTGTTGAAGTGGTGTAGCATTTTCCTATTTTGTTAGAAAAATTTCATTTTTTTTTAAAGCTGCATGTCTCACTTAAATCAGTAACACATTAAATTATACACTGCTGTATGTATTGAGTGCACAAAAGGACATTGTGTGACGTGCTAAATAAGATACGTCAATTTCATTAATGTTATAACACATCATACACACACACATAAAAAAAAACATTATTTATACACAGACACACACACACACATTATATATATATATATATATATATATATATATATATAATAGCACTAAGAGCCTATTGTTGAATAAAAGCTATGTAAAGTGGTAATAAATACACGTGGGTTAAGAGTCAAAGGAAATATCTATAGATTGTTCTACTTTGTATTATTATTATTGTTATTATTATTATTATTATTATCAGTAGTAGTAGAAGTATTATTGTTGTTACATGTCTGTAGAAGTCTATATTGGTGAGGAGTTATCCAGCGGTTTGAACTGTCAAGTAAACTATGAAGTAGATCTGCAGGTCAGATGCTCGCTATTAAACCTCGTTTATTATTCTTTTAGTTTCAACGAAAATTAAATTAACAGAACTGGGATTCTTTCGATATTAAATTACCGTTCATAAGACTTTATGAGACTTGACTGAAGCCATTTTGATGTTTACTTACCCAACACACAGACAAAACAGTACAAAGAGGAACATGACGTTCCGGCCGGTCCTCCTCAGCGTTATAATCCACAAACACACTACAAATTCCAACAAGGTAGCTATCTGTTTATTCTTAATCCGTCGCTGTGTCTTCCCGTATGTCTGTACATATGTGTATGTGTGTGTGTGTGCGCGCGCGAGAGAGAGAGAGCGTGTGTGTTTTCCAGGCGTATTGACTCTAGCTAGCCCACGTAACCACGAGTGGAGAGAGAAAGTTGGTGCGGTGAGAAGGACAAAAGAAGCCGAAGAGTTTCCGTTAAACGACTTTTCCCCCTTGGTTTATTCCTCGGATTTACGAGGACAATGTGACCGGAAAACGATATTTATCACCACGTCCATCGTGAAAAAAAGAAGCTCGTATCCATTAAAAACAAAAAAAAAAATATCCCAGGAGTGTGTGTGAGGAGACTCGGTTCGCTGGCTGCCTGCTCACAAGAGAAACGGGTTAAATCCGGGTGCGCTGAAGAAGAACAACAAGAAGGAGAAGCGGTAGCACCAGAGGCAGCGCGTGAGGCCGCCCTTCTTTTACGCGAGCGCGCGCGTGCGCGTGCGTCCGGCTCTCGAGGAAGCGCTTTTTTCCCCCCCGCCGAAGCGCGTCTCCGCCAGGCAGGCTACAACGCGGACGGACGATCGGTCGGTGAAAAACGAGTGCTGTTCTGCACTTCCGTCTCCCTCAGTAGTGTTCTTCCCTCCCTTCCTTTTTCTCTCCCTCCCTCTTCCACTCCGTCCCTCCGCCCAGCAGGGTGCACGCAGCGCACTACACCGACCAGCACAGCAGACACCTGCTCCGAGTCATGCCCTTTATCCCTCTCATAAAACACACACACACACACACATTTGTCTTACTATCCTTGTAAGGACCTTTCACTGACGTGTGCATCTGAATCCACGCTCAGTAACCTGCAGCTTTCTTTGTGAGGACCAGCCAGAAGTCCCCACAAGGTCAAAACTGTTAAATATTCCCATGCTTGTAGGAACATTTGGTTCCAACCACTATATAAAAACATGGCCACACACACGTACACAGGCAAGTCTGTACCCTCTGTCCGCTTTAATTAGAGGTAGGTGATGGCCTGAGGGGAGTGTGCACAGGCTGGGTATGGTGATGGGGATGTTCACACAGAAAAGAGACCTCTCAGTCAAATGACACAGCGTCACACTATAATTAATAGTGGTGTGCTGAACTGGCACTAAGAAAGCTAACATGCTATGTCCACTGGCAAGGCGTTCAAGCATGCTGTGTAGCCTATATAAACTCCTATAGACCACCTATATATCCTAACTACTTATTCATATAGTCTGCGCATATAGTAATTTCTCTTACTTCCCACCACACTACAGCTTGTAATGGTGGCTTCTGGCTGAAAAGGGCATTTGAGTAGTATATGTTAATAAAGGCTATAGTTATCCTAAAGATATTTTAATATTCTTACTGGACTTGGGGTGTAACCTTGAAGACGCAAAAACCACTCATCAATGCAGAAGTGATGAAATTCTTCGGATGAGTGGCCAAAAATGTCTTCAATGTCAGTCCAAAAATTCTGGGTATATTCCTACTAGACTAGCCGCATATAAAAACATAAAGTAGGCCATGATCACACAATATCCCCCCTAGTTTCTCCACAGAGAAATGAGCCTGTGGTCAAATAACATCCAACCAAAAAAAGGCCGTAGGTGAAGATTAAAGGCAAGCTGCATGCACAGCAGTTTGCCCACGGCTTCTCGTCCCTAACGGCGCCCCTCTCAGAGCAGAAGAGAGATGACGGAGGACTTCAAAGCCCTCAGGCTGTCCAGGCCAGCAGGGAGGTCCCTCCCTCTCTCTCTTTCAGGCCCTGTGGGGGTGTCTAATTGCATCTCGCCAAGGCCCTGAACAGAGCGAGGCCTTGTTGGAGGCGCCGTGGTCTCTCCCACTGAGACGGGGGCTGTTATTCGCGACTCCTCAGCGGGACGCAGAGCCTCGGCGAGTCGGCAGGCCCGAGGAAAAATGGCCTCCACTTCCTTCGGCTGATGGCGCACACCGGGAGGCTGATCAAGAAGGGAGGGGAAAAAAGGATAGAGAACGGCAGGCGGCTGCCATTTCCTTCCATCACCAAAGAAAATGGTTCCAATTTTACTTTCTGGAGGCTTGACTGATGGTATAGTTGATTTGCTGTTCAGCTTTTAGAGTGGAAAAGATCAGAGTGACAACAAGGCATTTGAAACCAGTCTGTCCAACATCATCAGGTCTGCTAAAATCAGAGTTTAATCAAAATACAAAATTTTGAAAAAATTTATTTTTACAAAATAAAACATTAAATGAACATACAAACATTTTTTTGTTTTTGTTTGAAGTTTGGATATTATAAAACTGTCAATTACCAACAATATCTTGGTTGTGGTCATTTACAATCTTGTCTTTGGAAAAGGAAAACACACATCTATCAAACAAATATATTATGATAGATTACTCATTTACATCTATCATGGCAAATCCATGTTCACATGCAAGTGTTAATATGTCAATACACCACATTCTGTTATCGAGTGCTATTATACTGTGTGCTGAACTGTAATCCTAACCTTTGTGTGTGATTTGGATAATAAAAGTATAATAATTGGATAGTAACTTTAATGTTCGTTTTCAAGTGTTCTTACACAAGCACTCTCCAGCACAGGATCTGGCTGATGATCATTATGTTCATCAGCCAGATTCTGTGCTGGAGAGTGCTTGTATAAGAACACTTGAAAATGAACGTTAAAGTTAGTCATTAATTATAAGCAAAATGTATTAATAAGTTGTTGGCATTGGTTGTTGATTGTCAACAAAAGACATGCAAATGAGCAATTAATTAAATACCAATCAACCTTGAACTGTATGAATAAATACAATTTGTGTATTCACCAACTAAAACAGTGAGTGCTTTATATTAGTCTTGCATTCTAACTCTGGCCTGGTCATAAACTCAGTGACTTTTAATTTCTCATATCAGTTAAGCAGAGAAGACACTTAATTGCCGTCCAAATCAGCCAGTTGTAAGCCAACATCTTCTTTTTTTTTTTAGCCTGGCTATTAAACCTTAAATAAATTAAAGTTTATTCATCACACACCGAGGCATAAGAACCAAACTTTCCAATAGCTTTATTTCTTCAACATTTGTTTTAATACCTCTAGGAAACAATTGCATGTCTCAAAACTGTCAGTTTCTAATAAATGTGTAATTATTCTCAAAGGCTGCAAACCTGAGGCACACATAATCACGGAAATTGAGCTGCGGAGAGAGTGCACAAGTCTCTTGATGAGCCGAGTGCCCATTTGCATGAATCCTTCCTAAATCATGTTTTTATGATAATGAACCAGAATGGTCTCATAACAATGTCGCATACAGTTTAGTACGCCCTCAAACTCACCGAAAAAACATAACATACTCATCGCTATGAAAAAAATATGAGGCAAAGCTTATAGACCTGCCTCAAAGGCAAAGTCATTAGTGCAGCTTGGCCTGATTGTTTTCACCGATTTTCTGTCTGGAGGAGGAGTAAACTGATGTCTTAGCCTTCAGCTCGAGCCTGGCTATTAATTTCAGCACACAGGTCTGGCCCCAAAGAGAGGGAGAGCTGATTAAAGGAGATAACTGTTAATGGACATAGTGGCCCTCTGGAGTAGCACATGTCCTCCATAAACGCTCGGCTGTAATGGCCTGTGACTCTTATTGACTATTATTAATGGCCAGTCAGCCTTGATAAGAAGTATATCAGCTTTGTGTATTGTAAGGCGTGGGCTAAACGCAGGTCAAGATTCAAACGACCTGCATTTCGAACCCCCTACAAATTAAAATTCTTGACCCAATCCATCATCAGGAGTGAATGTATGCTAAGACCCTGGTCAGCAAAGGTTCTTTTATGCATTATAAATGACTGCAGAGGCAACTCTGGGCCTACAGAAAATGGCACTGCCAAATGATTATCAACGCCAGCCTAAGTAAATCAAAGGAATTTGGACTTCTTTGAAAACCATAGCGAAACGCCAGTCCTCTTGGATTTCAAAGCCCATCTAACGACTGAAAAGGCTTCCCATATGCCCTTTGGTTTGGATGATACAATGTTGCGTCTGCTCCGCTTGGGATAAATTAAGCATGTGAAAGTTTTAGTGAAATCCCCATTTTCCAGTTAATCAAATCTCGCCTAATCAAATTAGGAGCCATAATTCCCAAGGATGCGTGGCACAAAAGTGCATTATTCCTGCCTTGGGAGCTGAAAGGGGAAAATCAGCGTGATGCCATTCCCCTCTGCTTCAGTGGTCCTGAATTGAATCGCTCTTCCGACTGACCCGGGACTAAGAGGCAGGGTCAGGGTAAACTTTGGCAGTGTTTAGGTTCCCAGCTCATTAAGGAGCTGCCTCAGTGGCCTCCTCCCGAGACCGCTCAGCCGTTCATTAACGAGCCACTTGTGTAATTTTCCCTGGACATCTGTGATGAACAGGCTCTCTTCCAATGCCACACATACAAAAAGCACCTCTCACAAAGGAGCGTATTTTTCCTGCTTGCCAGGCTGATGAACGACATTAACAAGATTATTCATTACAAAGTAAAAAAAAATTTGAAATAATCTCAACGACGCATAAGTTCTTGGAACATAATTAGAAAGAATGCAGGTTTACATTCAATCATTCTGCTGAGTGTATATTTGAAGGGTAAAACATTTCTGACTTTTGTGAAGAACTCACTCATTTGTTATATCCATCAGTTGAAGCTGACAATTGTAATTGCACATTAAGTGTTGAATATGCTTAAACTTATTGGCAATTAACATTTTCTAGTAGGTGTATGTGCCAATTTGATGGCACATGCGGTATGAACTTAAATGTACTGCCATCATGTTTTACTGGCTGCGCTGCACATCACGCTCCTTCTCGGAGGTAATACATGTGACAGCTAATGAATATGGCTCTTTAGATGTCCTGAATTGCTCCTTTCCATTCATTACCCCCAGTGTTAACAGCCCTTTATGCTGATTCTTAACACCTATTGCATAGTCTCTCAAGGTCACTCTGCCGGCTTGGAAAGATGAAGAAGGAAAAAAAAAACCTGAGAGGCTCCATCCCTATTCATTTGTCACATTTGCATGCATGCCTCTATACTCCATCAGACAAAGAGCATGGTAGCTTAGTCATTGCCCCCTACCAATTACAAATGAGCCCATTAAGCTGTCTGCATCGGGCCCGGCCTCTTCATGGTAATGGCTTGTGAGATTTCCATCATAATCACGCAGCTCCCATTGCAGTCATGAGTGCAGATAGAAGAGGAGAGACAGCAAAGAGATGAAATTCTTCAGCATTTTCCCCCTCAGATAGCAAGGTTTCAGGGGGAAAAAACACAATAAAGAATGTAGTTAGGGAATGATAAAGATTAAGAGATTTTAAGTGCAGAAAAGAGACAGTCTATCAACCATGTCATATTTGCAAGTCATTTTAGTTGGAAGGTACATTTTCACCTTTCCATTGCAAGCTACCCCCCCTTGGATTGACACACACACACACACACAAACACACACACACACACACACACACACACACACACACACACACACACACACACACACACACACAAACTCCAGTCTGGGCTTGATCATCAATCAGTGGAAAGCCATAAACTGCAGATTGAGCAACTGTTGCTCCGGGCTGTGATAAAGCCTTTTAGTTAACCCTCACCTTTGCATCCTAAGCTTTTCAATCTGGGATGCTATGTACCCTTGCTCTTTCACATATAGAGGTGGTCCACCCTTTTTTCCCCCTCCACCCACCGGAGTTAAAGTGCTATGACTTGATCTCTCCATATTTCACATCCCAGCACACTCCCCTGCTAGTAGCCCTATATGCTGAAAATGATTGCAGCATTCCACCTTGAGGACATCTAGACCAGCGCTAATGCAGTGCACCAGCCCAGGGAGAGCATGAAGAAAGATGATGGGACTTGGGAGGTATTAATCACCAGGACAGTGAGAGGCGCAGCCTCAAGCCACTGAGGTCTCCGGATAAGCTTGTGAAATTGCTCTGCTCTCCGCAGGGTCCTTATGTCTCGCTGCTTTATGGCAGCTGAGTCCCTGAGGAGGCCACGGCGATGTGCTAGCCTCTAAACCCTTGCCGTCAAAAATGATCTATGACCGTCATTAACAGAAAATATCACTTCAGTCGCCCCATGATCTTGCTTCGCTAAGGGTCATATTATCAGCCAAGAACAAATTACGGTCCAAGTACATTCAAATAGCCCTAGAAAAAAAACAAAATCATGCAAATGGTGATATGTCATCTGTGACAATGGCCTCTGGTGTACTGTCGATGAAAACACAGGGGAGAAATCACGAACTGACAGACCAGGAAAGCTCTTTCTTACCCTCTGTCAGTTGGCAGCACACATACTCTGTGAACCGATACCTGTGACACTCACATATACACACAATGTATTTGTCCAGATAGGAATAGACATCACCATATATCACTGTATATCTCAGCAGGTTTCTTATATTGATCTTGAAGGTGTTCCCAGTTTTGGCCTGTTTAGGTACAGTTAATACTCAAGAAATGATCAGCTTCCACCGGTTCTGAGGAATGACCTTGAACTTCAACTCCATTCAACCTCTTTTTATTCAATGAATTATATAAACCTCAGTGCTATATTTAATGCTTCTCAACGATAGATTCTGCTAGTACAAAAGCCTGGGCATCCATTTTAGCATGCCACTTACGGTAATAACAGTCTGATATATGTGAAATAACAAAAACTCCTTTGGAAATTAGTTCTGCGTTTCGCCTGTGGATTTTGGGGTAGGTGGGTGGATGGGGGGAATAAAAGAGCTTGTGAGTCCTCCCGCCCAATATCAATTTCAAGGTCCATTTACCCCCACCTTCCCCAATGCCCGGCGTGGTGAGCAGACGGAGGCGCCCTGACTGTGCGCATATGACAGAGGGCTGGGAGTCTGCCAGTGCTGGTAATGACAGCCACGGTGGAGCGGGTGCGTTTGCCGTGGCAGTGCCGTGCCAGCACTATAATTGACAGCAGCGCCAATTCGCACAGCTCCCTAATTCGCACAGCACTGACTCTGCCGCTCGGCTCAGCAGGGGCAGCCCATCCAATTTACAGCTCTGTCCAGGAGCCGTCTCCAGCCTGGCCGAGACACACCGCCGGAGCCTAATGATGAGCCTCTCCAGCAGCTCATACATTATGGAGACAGATCGGTACGTGGCCACCAACGCCCTCTGCCATTCTGACCGGAAAAGAAGCAGAGCAGCTTGGTATGCCAATATGGAGCAGCTTTCTGTAACGTGGAACTGTAACTCTCCTTGTCAGCATGTGGAGTGGTAATTTTCGCTGAAAATCTGGGCAAGAGCTCTCAGTGTGTAGCATAGAAAAGATAGTCAACTTGGCACTGGCCTCATTTCATTTTTAGTTGGAGCCTATAAAGATGCCAAAAACTGTCTCAGCCAAAATACTTTTTCCATCAAACTGTGAAGGAAGAAGCTGCATAATCAGGAATGCATTAGAAATGCTGTCAATATGTGTGTTGGCTTACGCCTTGATTGCTAGCCTGGAGCTTCTCGCCGAAGAGGCTCTTTGCCTGGTGAGATTGCACCTCTCTCTGCTCTGCTCCTGCATGCTTATGAGAGAGAACAGAGCAGAGCTGGCCCACCGCTGAGGACACCTTGGCACACAGTCGCGGCGAAACAAATTGTGTTCTGTGATAGCTCTGTGGGAGGCTTGGCGTTGCCAACGTCCTTGGGATGCTTACCATCTGTCAGCTCTATAGTTGCACTCAGACACGTTGCATTGAAGAAGACTCGCAGCACTCAGCAACAGCATAGCACAAAACTCAGGGCCTGCATATGGAGCAACTCTGAGGGCTGCCTTCCCACAAAAAAAAAAAAAAAAAAAACCAAGAATACGGTGGGTTCAGAAAGAAACTATTTACAAGTTGTTTTCTCCCCTTGTGTTTCATTATGTCTTTTCAACTGCATTTTCTTATAGAAAGGCATAATTGTGTCTTGAGACAGCCATAATTATATGTCTTTAAATGAGTGCTATGCTGTATGTGTGGTGCAGACTAAACCGTTTGTATATTTGATAGGGAAGACAAAACCCCAGAGGACCTCCAATATATTTTATTGATGAAAAGTTCAGTCTCATCAATTTCCTCTTGTAATATTCGTTTAGTTGTAATTATAAAGACTTAGAAACCTTAAACCAAAGCTCAAAACAAAGACTCGAGTTCAGGCTTTTCAAATGTCCTCCCCAGGGACCTTGATTAGTCAGTACTTCACGGTCAATTCCTTCCATACCTGATGCTTCTTACATCTAGCTCTGCACAACACTGCAGAGAATAAAAACACCGACATTTACATAATTGTAAATCTCTTAGTTTTTTTTTTTTTTTCCATTTAACCACAGTAGCAATGTATGTCTATGGTATGCTTTGTCAAGCTTTGAATTAGGAACAAAGAAATGTGCACTCTCCCCTTGGGACAACATGAATCTCTCTCTCTCTCTCTCTCTCTCGCTCTCAATTACCGAAATCCGTTCCCGAATGGCAAGATAACTAAATTTGTGTTGGTCACTTCACTAAAGCCTCTAATCACTCTCAATGCTCTTGTTGACTGTGATGGTCAGATGCTCCAGCAGGACATTGCTTGGAATCGTTCTGATGATCCTGCGTCACGAAAAGCAATTAACCCTGCTCTCACTGTTTGTCCATCAGAGACCAGCAGTCCAGCAGAGGCCAAGTCAAGAAACCCTGAAGGGTCATCCATTAGCTCCGAGGCAGATGGCACGAGCTACTTCTACTCACTGACGTGGAAACAAAAGGTTTATGAACTCACCAAGAGAGCATGATGAGGTCAGCTCTAAAACATTAGGGGTACCAGCATATGGGAAAAGCAGCATATATTCAAAGGCAGGCAGATGTTCTGGCTTTATGCACTCAGCAACATCGTGATCCTGAAGTAACATAATAATAAAAGGCTTAACCATAAAGAACGACTTGCAAATCATTAGTTTTTTTATTTTCCTTACGATAGTGGGATTTCATAAGAACAGTGCACATCCTTCATGAGGAATGGTCCATAACAAGCTATTATCTCTCTCTCTCCTCTTGCTTTCACCAACAACCAAAATGGAATATTACAAATGGCTTGTGACAGGTGAAATTCGCCACGGTGTTTACCACACTGAATATGTCAGCCTTTACACAGTCTCTTGGCTTCCTTCATAGCAATGACAGCTTACTTGACATTTACGCACTCCGATTCCCGTCGGCTAATAGCTACGCCTCATCTCCCCAGGGTTCGGCGAGCAGGCCAACCGATAACAAACCTGTCAGGACAGCTTCGGCGGGAAGATAAATTCTACGCCACGTGAGAAATTAGCCGTTCGACAGGAGAATATGGAGTCTGACATGAGCGGCATGCTAGCTCTAGTGACAGATGATTTTTTTTTTTTTCACATGGTACGCTAAAAGGAAGGCGCCACGGCAGCTGATTAGGTCCTTATCAGGGGTGCTTTGGAGCGAGCGCCTTTTTCCCCCATTTCACATCTCTCCAAGGAGTCGACATCAAAGGAGATCACTGAGGTTGCTTCGGTTAGCCTGTCAGCTGAATTTGAAGGAACGTGGTGGGAGGATAGAAGCGGAGGAGGGAAATGTCTAAGATAACACTGATGCTCAAGCTGTTCAGAGATGAGAGAGGACAAATTAGGCCCACACAAGCTGTGTCACATGCAACTAAAAAACATTCAGTCCAATTACAGAAAAGCAGCAGACCGGTTTGATTGTCAGTTTTATACAAAATGAGGACTTGATTACTATACATTTTAAACATCTCAATGTCACATAGACTCTTTTATATTAAATATTTTACTATTTTGATTGTGGAAAAGGAAATTCGATTTGAACTTCAGGTTTAAACAGTGACGACTGAACTTAATCTCTGGATATTGTTCTGTTAGATGAACCCCTCTATACTAACAACTTAAACAGCAAGATGTCCTGTGTTAAGTAAAGACCTAGTTTTAAATTAACACCATGCAGGGTTTTTATGGGTCTGATTTGACTTATCTGAACTCTGAATTCAAAATTTTGCCAGTTTATGATATGTTAATAAAAGCATGTGATAGGAAATTAATCAGTAATGGCACAGATTAATGTGCCCAGTATGAATCACTGACACTAGAGAGACCTTCCGTAAATGTTAAACATCACTTTAAAGAACATATCAACATATCTAACACTTCCATACAGTTTTCTGTGTTTAAGCAGATAGGGATGGATATATGGCAAATACCTACTTATTTCCCCAGTCTATATATACCCACTTCTACAGTACATACACCTTGACAAACTAATACACAGTCATGTGGTGCACACACAACATTTATTCTGTCATTTGGTTTGGTTCGTTTATATGCAGAGTAGGGTTGCCTTTGCTTTGCCTAATTGAAAAAAAAATATTTGCCATCACCTCCCTGTTGGTCTATTGTGACACATGCCAAAATGTGGCTTCTTGTGAAAAATTATAATCAATTAATCTAATTAACAGGGAGGTGAAGCAAACTATCCAAACAAAACCAACTTTGAGAGCTAACAACCTTGTGATGCTACATCGGTGCCCAGCACCCACACCCTCACTGTCACTGTTTATAACACAGGGAGGGTTATATTTTCTTTGCTTGACAAGACACAAAAAAATTTCAGATAAATTTACTGTATATCTATGTCTCCAGACATCACTGCATCATACCGCATCAGTGCTGTAACTACAAATATTCAAATTAATATTCATATATTAATATAACACATCAATATAAATGTGTGGTTTACTTCACAGCAAGCGCTATTACAAGAGCTGCTGTTATAGAAATCTAATTAGCATCTTCTGACCAATCCTATTTGTAAATTCAGCTGCGCTGAGGTCTGTAAGTGTTTATTCACATTTTATCGCCTTTAAAGGCAAAGCAAGTTGCAGCTCATAGCATGTTAATTATTCTACAATTTATTGTTCTTTTAATCAGGTGATTACACATATTGAAGTTACTGACCAGCCCTTATGCAGACCACAATTTTACTGTTATTAGTTATAATGCAGGCAAATACTGTACTAACAAATTTCATGTAAGAGCTTAACAGATGTATCAAAATGACAATTGAACTTTATTAAATAAAAGTACACACTTAAATATTTAACCTTGATGTGAACTTCACCTTGTTCCTCATGGGCAATTCTTATGGGTTCTATGCATAACCTAAAAAAAGAGGTTTTCTCTTTTGCAAAAGATTTACGTTAAACCTATTCAGAAATTCTGAATCCTTATCTGTTTAAAGAAGCCCACACACAAAAATAAAATTGTTTACCATGGACAATAAGGAGCCATATCTGGGGTCAACACTTCTCTAGTGCTCAATTCAAGTCCAGATGGTGCTCATTAAAATATGGCACATCACCCATTTATTAGCTGAGCGCCGTTCAAACCAAACAAGTGCATCAGAGTATAAACCACAATGGTTCCATAGCCTTTATAGTCATCTGTATTATGAGCTTAAGACTAATTAACAATAATCATACCTACAAGCTTGTTTGTTTTACCCATAATACTGACCTACTAGTCCTGTCTATTTTGCCTTTTCATACCTGGCATTGTGCATTAATGATGAGTAGCCTTGTCAGAATTAAAATTACACATTATCGGCTTTGATTAACCATGCATTATTATTGCCTGTTAATTGGCATGAAAATTTAATTACCCGGCCCTTATCCAGTGGCTCCTGTTGGCTGAGAGCACTCGGTATCCATTTACTCATGGATCCTATTTGCTAGGACATAAGTCTGTAATTGGATGAGGCTTTGTGATCAGATGTTCTCCAAGAGAAGCTAATTCCACTCTTTCTGACCTGCTTAATCTGCAAAACTGAGCCCGGTTCATGCTGGGTTAATGGGGTCCTATGCCCACCCACCATTCCTGGGTCACCAAACAACCAGCACGTGGTGTACAAGTACACACATTACAGGCACTGTGCAAACTAGCTTACAAATGACACAGATGCATATTACAAACCTCTAAACTTGACCTATTGATAACCCAATTAAGGCTTGTGTACTCAACCACAAGTAAATATGAGAGACATTTTCAAAGGTTCTGCTGATGCAAAAGAATATCAGATAACGCTGCTCCTGATAAAAATCGTTACTCTGACTGTAATAGTTCCAATTTACCGGAAGGTTGTGTTTTCCCCCTCTCCCCCAGGAAATAGCTTATAAAACATGATCTGTCAACATTATTATTGCAGTTCCTTTTAAAAAGATAATGAATCTCAGTTCTTTTATTGCCCACTTCACCAATTACCTCAACCTACTATGATTAATAAATGTTTTTAGTTAATTACACGTTGCAACATTGCAAGAAATATCCTACATTTCTACTTGAATTCAGTCTGACAGACATCTACATTATGGATCATGATGATACTTTATGAAGCTGAGGCGAATGTACTTTGCTACCTCTTCAACAGGATGCTAATGCCTTCCTGTAACATATAGATTGATGTCTCAAAAAATCCTGCAGCATTCTTTAAGTATCTAGAGCTCTGCAGTTTGAATGCCAAGCTATACATTAAAGGAAAACTCCACCTTGAAACCCTTTAATGTATAATATATTCACATACTTGTGATGTTCTTAGTGAATGAATTCGTTCGTTGGTGCTGTAGTCTCATACTAAAACGATGTCACCGGTGGACATTGCATGGATCATTATGGTTAATTATGAAAAAAAAAAGTTAATATTCTGAGAAAAAAAATCCAACAAAGAAATAGTAGACAAAGAAATTGTAATGTAAAACATATGTAATTTAACAATCTTCTTTAATTAAATTTGTCATTGAATTCAAGTCGACATCATTTATTATACTAATTAGTTATTAGGAGTATGATTAAATCAATTCAATTGAAGCCATCAACAGATTTATAATGATAATTCAATAACAAATATACCCTAATAACTTTGATGAGGTAATTCAAACTACAAAAAACAAAGAAAAAAACGAACCCTTTGGCTGAACTCCAATTTGAAAAATGATGGGACTAAAGTTCGGACTAAAGCGCTGCTGCATTGGCCACTCGGTGTCGAGATCAAGCAATGGCTAGACGCCACTGAAACGTCTACTGAAGTGAAAATAGACCTGTCTCAAAGAAAAACTATGATCAATCATATCGGATCACTCACTCATAAGCAAACTGAAGCGAGTCGTTTAGTTTTTCCTCTTTTAAGAACGGAACTTGAACATGGAGCTAAGATTAAGAAGGGGTCTGTCTAAAGGTTCAGGCTTTTTAGTCTGTAACAAGAATCGACCTGAAATCAATTCAGTCTTGAAAGTAGGCCATTTTCTTTCAGGGAAATGCTTGTCGACATTCAGGACAAGCCACTGAAACCAGACGTGATTAAAAACGTTGTCTAATCCTCTCCCGTAAACAGCCGTGACTGTCGAGTCCGCTTCTCCCCCACTGTGAACCAAATTTGTAGGCGATTCATTAAATTCCCGCGCCTCTGCTTTGCGGCCATTTTGTCCTAATCTATCAGCTCAAAGCACATTTCTGCCTGAAGCGTGCCAGGTCACATCCACCCAGAGGCAGCCAAGCTCAATAAAACTCCACTTCCCTCTTCACCCTCGACAGCTATCATCTCCCCTTTTTATTGCCATTCATTTTTTTTCCGCCGGCAACACGATGCCGCCATTATAGGCTGACTGATGTGGGGGAGTCAGAGCAATTTCCTGAGCCACTTAACGCCAGGTCGCGCGGGGGCTTGTAACATGAGAGAGAGAGAAAGAGAGAGAGAGAGAGAGAGGCCATGGCCATTCATAGGTCGCTTATGCGCGATGAATACCGACCCAGATGTTAAGTCAATGGCTTAAGGGTGAAGAAAAAGCTTCTTTTTTTCTTCTTCTCTTCTCTCCTCCTCATCTTCCCTCTCCAGATAATCGGGAAAAGAGAGCGGGTTACATTTCGCAGGGCAGCGAAAATGTTTCTTTAGAAAGAATCTGTTCGGGTGAGATAAATTAGTCCCTCAATCAGATACATTCATAACAGGCTCATAAAGAGGCTGAATAGACTACAGGCTATGGACTGCAGGGAGCCAGATGCTTCTGTGCGACATAATCCATTAGCGTCACATGTTCTTTTCTCCTTCTTCAACGTTAAATTACGAGACATATCCCTGTAGCAGAGTAGCATTACGCGCAGATAATGATTTTGTTATCCCTGCGGTCCGGGAGGCCCTCCCTTCTCCCCTAACTACAAATGTCAGCCCAGACAGGCAATTATAGGAGTCGGATTACTCCTTCTCCTCTATCAGTCCATTCTCCAAGCCCACGGCACGGCGAGAAGCCAAAGGTAATATTCCCCCGGGGTCGGAGCCAAGGCCATGAACCCGCCTATTAAAGGCCTAACGAGTTTCTGTGCGAACAGCAGGCCGGAGGTTTGAGTGACATGCGGTCGATGGACTGCGCTCTCTCGGGTCTGCTCAGCTGTCAGAGGACTGAGGTCTGAAAATGCTGCTCTCAACTACTAAAACCACCCGAGTATCGAAAAACACACTGACACTATTCATAGAAAGAGGAATTAAGAATTCAATTATGGGATCAATAACCAAACAAATGCATCATTTCTCTCATTCATCGTCATGCACATGACATACGGAAGTGCACCGGTAAATTCCATTGATTTGATGACATTTCGCAAAAGTTACATAAATAAGTAAATTAATGAATTAATAACCAAACAAAAAAATGTGTTTTATTTCTTAGAACCGGATACATTTTCCTCTTAACAAGATGACTACTGGTAAATCATACCGACATTTAAAGCAGGCACAAGAGCGCCATCTGCTGTCACCGACCACAGCCGAATCTCTAATAGTCTGTTACCCAGTGCACAGATTTTTAATCAATGTTTTTAGTTCTCTAACACAGCTCATGCAATATATAACATAATAAACTGCCTTTCTGGTGGTGAAGTGTGTGTTAAAGCAGGAAACACTGAGGCGTACCCCAGGAACAAGGCTGGACGTATGATTTAGGATTTTGGAATTCAGACAATGGCTGTTTTAAAGTTAGAAAACTAAGGTAGAGGACGTGAATGAATAAAACCCCTCACTTAGATCCAAAACCCAATTATGCTCCAAAATGGTCAGTCAAATCTTGCCTCTGTTGCAGAAACACGTTCCTGAGCAGGTAAGAGCTGACAGACCTCTTGTCATAGTCCGACATCAGCTTCAAAGAAACAACAAATCCAGGATGATGTCAAATTGTCAACAATCCAGTGCGGCTAAAGCCTTGTTCAAACTTTCATAATTCTTGCTACGAATCCCTATGGTAAAATATTTTATGGTAAAGTTTTGAAATATTTATACAAGTTTTTCTATGTATAAAAATTCTTTTTGGCTGACTCTGTAGGATGTCTGTATAGGATGGTATCTACAATATATCATCCTGGATTTGTCATTTCTTGTAATTTTTTAATATATATATAAATAATATCATATTGTTATCATAATATTATTATATATCAACAAATATTAAAATATTAACAAAGTTTTTTTTTTCCTGAAGTGTGTATACATTGTTTTGGCCGACTCTGTATCGGTGCATCTCAATAAATTAGAATATCACTGAAAAGTTGATTTATTTCAGTAATTCAATTCAAAAGTGAAACTCATTAAATAGATTCATTACACACAGAGTGATATATTTGTGTGTTTATTTCATAAAAGTTTTGATGAAAACCAAATATTCAGTATATTTTAATATTGTAAAAAAGTTCAATATTGGAAGCTCATGGTGTCACACTCTAATCAGCTAATTAACACAAAACACCTGCCAAGGTTTTCTGAGCCTTTAAATGCTCTCTCAGTCTGATTCAGTAATCTGGCTGTTCACAGAGTGCTGTATCCAGGTATATTAATGGAAATTTGAATGGAAAGGAAACATAGTAGAAAAAGTTGCAGTGTAAAGTTTGCACAGTCAGTGCTGCACTTCATGCATCTCTCTACAGACCAGCTTTATGCAGAGGCTGATTTAATTTCCCAGTCTGGGCAACCACCCACAGTGCCAAAAATACTAATACCTGATTTTAAGACCATGGTATCCCTGTGCTTCATTGGCCAGCATTGGCCAGTCCTAAACCCCATAGTGAATCGATGGGGTATTGTGAAGAGGAGGATGCAAGACACCAGACCCACCAATGCAGAACAGCTGAAAGCCAGTATGAGAGCAACCTGGGCTCCCATAATATACCAGCAGTGCCACAGACTGTATGCCTCAATGCCACTCTGCACTGCTGCAGTAATTCATGCAAAGTGAGCCCCAGACAAGTGCTGAGTACTGTACATGTTCATACTTTTTCAGCAGTCTGTGTTTTTTTTTATTTTGGTTAATTCTTAAATATTCACATTTTTCTGAGATACTGAGTTTTGTTTTTCATTTGGCTATAAGCCATGATCATCAAAATTAAAAGAAACTTAACATCTCAATATATTTAGTATTCATATACAGTATTTATACATACTTTTTTCCCCCTGAAATGTGTATACATTTCCTTTGGCTGGAAGTGTGTGTGTAGAGAGAGAGCACCTTGACATCTATGGTGTATGAATAAAGGGAGCTGCAAGGGTTTTTGGATATTTCTAGATGCAACTGATATTGTAGGTACAAAGTCTTGAACCACCCCTAATTTCTTCATATTTTGCTTCCAAACACCTTTTTTTTGTGTAGTCTTGAATGGTTTCAGTCATCAAGGATATTTTTAGTTTGTCAAATCACATTGACCATACAAATCATTCAAGCATCAAAGTTAAAGCATGAACCAGTGAGAAACAGGTGCAGTTGATGACAGATGATCAGGCTGGTGAAGGGAAATGAGATTGTCGCTGCTGATGTTACATAACCCATTTTTACATTTTCTAAAATATATTTTTTAAATTCATAAATTAATTTAATATCAAGAAATGAGTGGTTGGCTCAAGCTTACTGCACAGGACTCTACATTACATCAAGTGTAATGTAAGTGTACATCAAATAATCCCATCCACTGTTCAGAAGGTTTGGACTTAACATACTGCATACGATTGACTATAATTGGGCACAAATGATTGAGCATCCTGATGGCCTAGTACAATACATACATACATAAATACATCAATGTGCGTGCTCATTGTTCACGTTCAACCCCAATTAGATAAAAGAAAAAGACTTTATTCCAAAAAGCTGATTGAGAAGTCTTTAACCAGGGACCTAATAAAACCTAAAGACCTAAAACAACTTCTTGGCATAATGTCTACATTTATGCCCAATCATGCTCAAACGGTAAAAATTAAATACTGTGACATCATGCAAATCAATATATTCACATAATTGGCGTAAACAGTTACATTCACACGTTAACGTTTCCAAAGATGGAAAATTCCGAAAGCCACATTCTAAAATCTAGGGGAAAACCTTCCCAGAAGAGTGGTAGATGTTTTTAGCAAAAGAATCAGGACCACAATTGGAATAGGAGCTTCAGAAGGTATGTGGTCAGTTGTCCACATACATTTGGCTATATACCGTAGTAGATTTTTCCCATGTTCCACCAAAATCTCTATAACCACTCCTTCTAGGAGGCCTACATGATGAGATGGATGTAGGTGCAGTATTTTACTCTATAAAGACTTCATACTAAACACAAAAGGTCTGCAGTACTACATAGTTAAACATCAAATTACTATACTTGCTACATAAGCAAGACACAAAAAGCAAGGCTTGGTGAGTTTATGCTGGTAGTAACCCACAGAGGGCCATAAAAGACCATATGCAGTATATCAGTAAAAGAAAATGCATCAAGAGATTCATTGGTACAGACATCGTAATGGAGAGCAATAATGGAGCTCCAGGCAAAGTCACATTACTTCAGTTATGGACTTGCTGCAGCTCTTGCCATTAGAGAACGAGGAACCACATGATGGTGATAACAGCTGCTTAATAAAAAAAGCTTCAACACCCAGCATATCATTTTACAGGGGTGTGAACAAGTTAAGTGCAGATTTCCCAACACGCTTACTCATAATTACTCCTAAAGCATTACCTACTGTGAAGCCTTTTGCAGAACACTGAACATGAAGGATCTCTTTCCTAGCTCTTACCTCTCAACCAGCGCTTGTTACCAATAATATGACAGAACAAGTTACAGGAGGGATGAGAAGAGGAATTTCAGATACATTAAAAGTTGCAACAAAAGTCTGATGCTAAAGAACAGTCATTCTGCAACAACATTCACTCACAAAAAGAAAAGATCTATAAAGAATAAAATAATATGAAGTCCACAATCATTTCAGGTTGACGCACTTTATTCCTAAAATTGGCTGCACCATTCATAGCGGCACAAGATTGTATGTACACATTTTATATAGATATTTACACACACAATTCTCTAAATCTGATATAAAATATATAATTTGACAATGTATCTCTTGTTCTCTTATTTGAACACATTAAATCGCTGTACAGGTATTCTGCAACTACAGCCTATCCTGCAGTTTCCAACCACACAAGGCTAAGAACAGCTTCAGCATACTTCATTTGTACATCATGGCAATAAAAATTATCTGTCCACTCTCAGAAAATACTTCTCTAAAAGCAACCTACTGCAAATACACTTGTCAGTTCTTGCCTTGCAATTAAGACAATTACATACATGTTAGAGCATTTTTTATTTTATAGGAAGGTGATGTGTACCTTCAGATATTATATATATATATATATATATATATATATATATATATATATATATATATATATATATATATATATAAAGATTAAGAAATTACACATTTAAAAACGTACAATAAATAAGATATATGCAGGCATTTCATTTGCAAAAGACCTTACCCAGACCAAAATATCAGGTCGTTAAAAAGAACATTTCAGTAGACTAGTCCCTTTAGTTCCAGTTGTTTTTGAGATGGACTCTTGGCAATGCTAATGTTTCCCTGCACGTCCCAAGTGTCCAGACTGTGTCCTATGTGCTATGGTCTGCAGTAGCAGTGCAGCACAGCAACTGTTGATTTTACAGCACGTTCATGATGAAGTTGTACATCTGGTTAAGCACGACAAAGTGCACAGGGAGACAAGAGCGGCGGTCCTGCGTGGCAGGGTCACAGGTCAGCCAGGAGAGGGCATTATACTGCTCCAGCACAAACCTATACATCAAAATAAATAATAAAAAAAAAATCCAATTAAACATTAACCTCATTAACCCCTAATATAAAGTGCACAAAGACTCATTAAGAAGTTACAAGTTCATCAATCAATAGCCTCCCCGTCTGAGACCAGAAACCTTCTCTGGATACTTTGAGCGCAACTTGCATCTTAAAAGCCATAATGATGGTTAAGAAAGTCATTTTCTGAGACTGGCAAAAACATTCCTAAATTTCCACATTCTGAAATTTTATTGTGCCAAAGACAAAACATTTTTAATAGAAAACTGGTATTATCAGAGATACTTCCGATTTAATTTAATGTACGAAATAAACAAGTAGGTTAAGACAGAGATAATTAAGTGCCATTAAAGTGATAATGACATTAAGAATATAATTTACCTGAGCACATCTGAGGTGTGGTTGGAATCAAGAGGGTGGGAGTGTTTACTGTGCAGCAACTCGTCAGACTGCACCGAGGACACGTGCAGGTGCAAAGATGCCTGAAAGGAGAATATCACAAGTCACACACACACACACACACACACACACACACACACACACACACCAGTGCCCCGTAACATATTAGCAAACAAGCAAGACAGTAGCACCTTGAAAGTCTCACCTAATGCGGTGTCTGAGGGTTACCACAATCTGATATTCAATAATGTAAAGCCCCTTGTCTTTTTGTAAACATCTTTACACCAACACTTTATTATTACCCCACTCTTAAATCATACACTAGAGGAGACGGATTTATAATGTCAAACCTTTAAAAACAGTGGGCATTGGTTCTTGGCCTGAGGGCAGGAGGACCAAAACCAGTCAGGCAATGGCCCTGCTTTGGCTGTAGATACAAAATAACCCAGTGCCATTGGCTGCTGCAGGATGTTGGGAGTTTCATCGTGAGACTCCATGCGGTCCGTGCTCTGTCCCTGCGAGAGAGACACAAATCCATGAACAAAATGGTGTTCATAGCTCATTCATTTTGTTTTTGTTGCCAAGGTTATAGTTGATGCACTCCTGGACCCGTTTCTTAAATCGGTTATAAAACATGTAGGAGTATTAGATACCTCCTCATAATAAATTTTTTCACACACCATTTACTTGGCATTTTAAAATTGTTGATGCCCTACACTCAATTAAAATGGAAATTCAGGCATGCATCATTGTCAGTACTGCTTCCAGTCAACATTCTTTTTCATTAATTTGGTGAAGAAAGAGGACTTGCTTTGTTAGAACTATTCATTTTTCATAATTGATGAAATAACAGCTTTTGATTGTGTACAACATTAGAGTTTAAGTAAGTGTTAACCCATTAAAATTAATAACAGACAATTTGACAAATAAAAACATAACTGTTCATAACATAAGTTAAGAATTTAACCTTGCTGCCGTCTCCTCCATGGGGGTAGTGTGAGCCAGGTGAGTGCACTGGGGAGGTGGTGGGAGAATTGGGTAATATATTAATGAGATCAGGGTCCACATCATTCTCTGAAACAAGCAGGTCCAGGATTACATCCATACCGCCCATGGCATCTGATGCATCTGAGAAGAGATGGAGAGATTAATTCAGTAATGGAACAAAAACAATGTCAGTTAAAGCTTTGAGGACTATTAGGGCATAGAAGACTGACCATGAATGGGATTGAAGGGTGTATCGATGACCTGGACCACAGCAGAAGTGGGGAACACCAATATGTGGGTGCAAGACGTGTCCTGAGGGGTGTTCAGCTGTGATGTCTGCATGTTCAGAGCAGTGCTGCGGCCAAACACGGAACCAGTAGATACAGAGTCTACAAGAGAGATAACAGAGATGACAGTCGGAGAATTGTCATGAATAATTAATATTTAAAACATTTTTTAGCAGAAGTAATCAAATCTTAATTTTAAAACTGTTTAATAGCAAAGTTTCACTTTGCTTTCATGCAGGCCTTTAAGTTGCAGATTTTGGGAAATAGCATTAATGGTAATATATAATTAACTAGCTGATAAGAGAAAACACTTAAGAAAAAGAAAAGTTTCGTAGGATTTTCTCACATGAATGTTAGATATTGTCTTTGACTTGGATTTTCAAAGAGATATACATGATTGCCTTACTCTGTCTGACTGTGAAAGCTTGCAAGATATTAAGCACTTTTCCCCCCCTCACCTGGCATAATGACAAATGTTGCCTGTGGCTCTAGGGCAACTAAGCAGGCACTAAGGATGCTGGGACTGTCTGCTGATGAGATGCCACACATCCTGCATAGCTCCTTCAAGCGACGGCTCAGAGATTGCAGGTTACGCCGACTTAGCAGGATGCTCCAATCTGTTAGAAATTAAGCACCCCACAAATTAAAGAATGAACAATAATGCGATTTGAAACCTGAAATAAAATATACAATATAAAATTTCACTCACCTTGCAACTCCCCATGACCCATTCTTCCAAGCCGACCGATCACAACTCGCCAAGGCAGCGAGGTCACCTGCACCAGGCTCACACACCACTCCCAGAGCTTCTGAAGGCCAAGTCGACGGGCTGAACCCTTTTTCCTCCGAGCTCTGTGGGAGAAGAAAAAGTTCTCTCAAATAGAAATACCTATAAAAAAATCCTAATCTAGAAAAATTCTATTGCTCAACAACTGACCTGTTGGGCACATCTATGCTGATGATGCAAGTCTCCAGCAGCTCTCCGTACTGGTCGGTGCAGCTGGCCAGCAGCCAACGTTGATCATGAGACAAACAGTAGGCCACAAAGAGGACGTTGTGTTTTTGTGCTGCTTCACCAAAGGTCTCACCCAGCTCCGTCTGCTTGTCCTTCACTGGGGCCAGGACAAATGGGGGTGTGTAGAGACGCACAAACTCTGCCCTCTGGATGACGGCAAAAAGGATTACATAACTCAATACTTTGTTTTATGATCGCACTAATTAATTTGCAATTTTACTAATTAAGATCACTAATCACCAATTACTAAAGCAGTTTAGGATTTAACTGAATGGATTTAACACATTTGGAATAGATACAAAATGTTTTTTTCTTAGACATTGGAAAGTAAAAGCTTATCTAAAACATTCCTGCTAATAATCCTATTAAAAAACTTATAATAACTAAATAGCTAATTTTAAAGACAATTACATTCTAAATAAATGTTGAACCAAATGTCAGAACAGTAAAAGAATGAAATAGACACAGTTACATGTTACTGAGAAAGTGACAGAGTGAGAGACGATCACCTAACTGATTATGTTTAATAAATAATTGATGAAGCCAGACATCTTGAGCCTGATATAAATGCGATTAATAATGCACACCTAATAACAGCAACTACAGGAGGCAAATATAAAGACCCTGTTAGGACCAAGACAAATGTAATCAATTATAAAACAACATTGTACCTTAGAGCTCTGTAATGCAGTGTCTATGGCAAGTCCAGGGCCAAAACCTGTTAGTGTTTTGACATTAGTGGAGTTTGGGAGAGGCCTCCTGCATTGCGTGTACACAGAGAAAGCCAGGGACTTCAAATGCTGGGAATACATATGCCTCTCTTCACTTCGCACCGGCTGCAGCAGATACTGGCAGGGAACCACCTGTGTAACAATGCAGCATGCAATTCATTTTAGGCGGTTACCAAATAAATAAAGAAAAAATGTAAAAACAAACAACAAAGACCAATGTAATGACCACCTTACCTGCACAGACACGGCATTCCTTATATGTGGAGGCAAAAACTGCAGCATTTCCATATAGCAGTAGAGAAGTCCCAGACTCCACACACTAGAGTTGCAGCCTCTGTTTGTCTCCTCATAGCTGAAAGGGTCCACTATGTAAACCACTATGGCAGGGGGATAGCTGACAGCATGGGAGTCTCCATCTGTTGGTACACCCACTTTGTCCCTCTCCATAGTGCTGTGTGAAAAAAAATGCTCACATAAATCACTATAGATATTGATGCACTCTAAGCAGCAAAGTTTATAAGTTTAAAAATAGTGTACCTCTCAGGGGGCTCAGGATGGGCCTGTGGCTGGCTTGTGGCTGATGTGTTGTCGCCTATGGTGCCTGTGTTCTGGGATCCGGCATGCTGAATTCCTTGAGCTCCAAAGGGAGGAAGAGAACTGGCCTTATTAGATCCTAAGCCACCCAAACCCTGAGAGTTAGAGGAGGTGGTAGATGTGGGTGCTGCGGTGCTACTGTTACTGCTGGCTGTGGAGGTGATGGTGGCAGTGGAGGTGTTCTGTGGGCCTGTGGAGGTGCTGCTGGAGTTGGCAGGTTGTGAAGATATTGATGAGGATAAGGAGGATGAGGTTGAAGGATTCCGCTGAGAGAGCAAGGAGCTGTCTAGAGACTGGGCTGCCAGGTATGGAGCTGAAGGAAGAAGAAAAAAAAATTAAGCACAAATTTTGATCCTCATTCATCTGCAAGTCAAACTATATAAAACTATACAAAGTGAAACACGGAGGGAAAAAAAAAAAGCAAGAAATTGTACCCAAGTCATGCCGGCACACTTGTGCGTAGAGTTTAAGTTTCGTTACAAAGTCACCGTTGATGCTGTTGCACATTTTGAAGAACCAGTCACTGAGTGGTTGCTCTGCCTGAGGCCTTAAGCCAGCAGTACTCACTGTTACTATCCCATCAGCATGAGCCTTGCAGATGGGCTTGTGCTGACCAAGCCGACATGCCTGCATGATAAAAAACATAAAATGTTTTAAAAACAGGTCCACAAATGTTAATAGCAATTGATCGTTATCCAAGCATGTTACACTGCGTCACTGTGCTTACCTCATAGACGGCGGTCAAGTCCCTAAAGAAAGTTTTAGCACCAGACAGCAGAGTCTCGTTGTCAGGACACACCACCACATAGGCAACATCTCTCTGAGAACCGAAGGGGTCCAGCAACAGCTTCTCCCAGTAGGGCAGGACAAAAGGTGACAGAACCACGAAGTCATACTCATAACCAACTAGGAAAGTCGGAATAGGTAATGGCTCAGGAGATTCGTCAGTACCTGATTGGAGAGATAAAGAAATGAGTCAATTAAGCTTACAGATTTTGGTCACAAAAACACAAGTAGTGATATCCACTAAGCATACCATAGGATCCTCTGCCAGCCATTTTGTGGAACTGCTGCCAAGTAAGTGGACCCTGGACGCCCCAGGAGCGAACGGATCGCTTCTTTTGGATGGCGTCCTGCAGCACAGGCTGCAGAGACAGTAACATCCTTAGCACATCCTGAGAGAACAGCAGGCTCACATCCATAGCTGAAAGAGAAAGGAGAGAAAATAGTTGAGACCACTTCATAATAAACTGAAATTTTTTGTATTTAGAATAGGCTACTACTGTCCAAAATTTGCAAACTGGTAGACTGTGCACAAAAAAAAAAAGCTTTACCGTTGCGATTGGCCCAGGGGTGCAAACATGAGTTCTTGACAAGTGTTTCATCTACTTTCCCTCCAGACATGTTGTCCATAAATTGACGGCCATGCTCCAGAGCCAGGTAGCAGTCGCTACAGTAGTCCCTCTCCTCCAGACGCCGAGGCGGCCGTGGTACTAAGCCAACTCTGGGCTCTGGCATGCACAAAGCAGGAAAAGGATTTGAGCACTGCTCCTGCAGCAGAAGGAGCAGTTCGTCTTGGAGGTGCACTGAGGAAGCACGACGTTGTGCTTCCAGGTGCTTTTCTGCTTCTCGGCCAGCATCTGTGCCCCTGCCCACAACATCGAGCTCATCCTCAAGAAAGAGACCAGCACCGTTTGCATAGCGGCGATTGACGACGGCACTGAAGCCACAGGAGCAGGTTTCTGTACTGGAATATTGTGAATCCAGGCCTGCATCACTAATGTAAACACCTGCGTCAGCACCCTTGATGTTCATGTTGCACACACACACACAGCAACTGTCAAAATTACAGTCTTTAAACAAGTTCATGGTTGAGTCGGAAAGGATGAGAGTGACATAGAGGCTGTGGGCCTCAGGCACCGAAGGCGCTGTAGCCGGTTCCACCGAGCTGAGAGGCCTGAGGGTGGAGGGAGTTGAGGCAGGAGAATACAGGTCAGAGTTGTCGTATTTCATCGAACCCTGGGCACTAGCTGGACCACGTGGGGTGCGGGGGGTACGTGGTGTCCTCGGTGTGGGTGCTGAAAAGCGAGGGGTAGCAGGTGATGGCAGGATACCTGCACCGCTGTTGCTAGGAGGGGCACTGTTGGACTGGAAGGGGGTGTGGGTCTGTGGGGTGTACGTTTGTGTGTAGTCCTGCAGCTCCATGGCACTGCCCACACTTGGGATGTTGCTGTGAAAACAGACACATGCCAACAATCACATCTTACTGCATGGCTGGCAAGGCTGCTGGGTGGTTGCATTTTTTTATTACGACCCCCATTTATTCTAGGTCACTTCTATGTGGCTTCTCTGAGACAAGGGCCATGCAAGCACTTACCACTTTCAAATCCAACAACAACTTTGACAAAGCATAAATGAACTGTTCTCACGTTTTCTGAACAGTACTTTACCTGTCCTTGCCAAGGAATGACATGGCAGGCACTGGCTGCAGCATTTCCAGTTTGCCTACAGTCCAGCTGGGCCGGTACACACACTCTTCCGGCAGCTTGAGGGAGATCAGGCATTGACTAGGAAGGGTCTTTAGAGGAGCATACAGAGAGCTGCCCACAAAAACCTGACTAGGCTCTGGCTTAAATACAAAAGAGAAATCCTGAAAAAAAAATAAAACAGAAAATAATTTCAGAACTTTGCTATATATATATATTCATCAATAAACAGTATTTTCAGTTTGGCACCAGTTGTCCTCACCTTGATCTCCGAAGGCTTGGGGCTACAGAGGCTTTCCTCAACCTCCACCTTAAAAGGACCACTGAGCAACGGTCCATCTACCAGAGTGAAGCCTGGCCCAGTTTCCACTGAACCACACTCCTTGCTACCCACGTTCATGGGGGAGTACCCCATGATGTGTTGCTCAAGAGATGGAGGTGTGGGAAACATTTGGTGTAAATCTGCAGCACCTAGACAGACAACCCCCCCCCCCCCAAAATTAAGTACATATAAACAGTCATTTGTTTTTTTTAAAGCGGACCATAAATACAACAATTAATAGACATACTTAAACATGACAGAGTGTCTGCCGCTGCTGGTTTGGGCTCTTTGCCACCAAATTTCTCCTCGGCTCCACTACCAGTTTTCCTGGCTCCAGGCTGCTGGAAATAACAAAAGCAAAGAAAACAATTGCTCAACTGTGCGACACTGCCATGACACCATGTAGGGTTTTGTAATATTGTGGTGCATAATAGAACTTGCACTATTGCAGATACTTATGAGAAGCGTTGATTATCAAAGAAAAGGCAATATGAACATTTAATAGAAAGACAGATCTGAAAAGCTTTGGTTCACAAGAGACATGTAAGGGGACCTACTCACCGTAAGCTCATCTTCATCAGAGTTGAAAAGATTATCCAGATCATTTATTGACACAGCCAGGTCGGTTTCATGTATTAGGCTGGTGGATGGAAGAGGTTTACTGCAGGCTGAGCCATGAGCGTCTGTGGTGACGAACAAAAGAAATCAAATGGAGTCTAGAGCTTACAAATATTGGAATAGTAAAAAATGTAAATTAATAATAATAATAATAATAATAATAAAAAAATCATGATTTAAATTGAAAAACGTTAAAATTTGTTACACAAAAAGAAAAGCATACGCACCATCAGTCGAAGATGTACTACCATCATCCCTCTAAAAGAGTAAAATTAAAACCAATGAACAATATAGCCACTGTAAACAATTTGTTTGGTGTTTTTGAAATCTAGTTGTCTTGGGTTACAGCCTGCTTAGAGCTGTGCATTTGAATAAACATTAGGTATGACATTGTACTGAAGTACAGGCAGTGTCAAATCAATTGTTCCAAAAAAATGGTGCTCTCTCTAATTTTATGACGGAAAGGAAGATGGACATATTGCATTTTGTCCCACTTGTTTGATCCTTTTACTCACAGGAAAAGCATTAGGCAAAAATGCAAAATGGACCAAGATGTGAAATTGGAAAACCCTTATCCTTCACCTGTACCTTGATCTACTTATTACTCCATATCTATAACTGCATATTTCCTGTCATTTGCCAACTACAGTACATTGTTGAACAGCTTCGATTTGTGCAATTAATGTTCATGTCCAAAAAACCTGTCGAAGTTTGTTTTTCCATAAAATCACTTGATGTTAATATCAATAGTGTCAGTAATCACGTTATAATGATCAAATGTTGAGTTGGCATAAATCAACAGCACATGTGCCCTGTTGCATCTGTTTTACAATGTATTTAAGTACATTAAAATGCACTGCCACTTGCCACCTTCCTCGGTGTACCATGCCATATTGATCTCACTGCTAACACATTGAGATGCAGTATTTTTAGCACAGTGTAAATGATTCAGAGCTGCAATCTTTCCTCCATGCCTGCCCAAATGAGGATGCTTATTACCACATCTCAGACCGAGGTTTGTCTGGTTAGTGGTTGAGCTTTGAAAAGTAAAAAGCCAATGGAGTCAAGTTTAGTTTAACTACAAAGTAGGACCTCTCTCTCTACAAAGAAAAACTACTTTATCGTTCAACTGTGTGGCGGTTTGGTGGGAGACAATTAACTAGTTAATTATACTAGACAGATAACTCACCATCTTAACAAAGGAGTTGTACATTAAATAAAATTTAAAATTTGAATGCAACCCTGTGTAGTTTAACTACTCTTCCACTGCCTTATGTAATGTTTTAGTGGCCTGTTTTATAAATACAGCTGGCCCAATATCCCTCATGTTCCACAGGTGAGTTAACAAGTGACAAATCAGGTGTGAAGCTTGGGTAAAAATCACTCTCCAGTGTGTAAAAAAAAAAAAAAAAGCTCAAAGATCTCTTCTTTGTTTCTTGTAACTTGCACTATAATTATTTCTTGTAATTGCACTATTCCCAAGACCAACGGTTATATGAATTTGAAAACATCAATCTCTATTTAATTCGTTTAGGCTTAAGACTGATTAATATACCTACACCCAAACATATTACCATATATGACTATTCAGTTTTGACTTCAAATCCAAGATGAATGGACTGGAAATTCTGAATCAAAAGTGAGGCACTAACTAAGAAAACAATGTAAATTCAAATAAAGAATTAAATGAAAAGTCCCTGAATGCCAGACAGATTACTCTTTTTATCATGACTAGGCTGTATGTTTAAACAGAGATATTTGTAATACTAAATGAAAACTAGTATCTACAGAGTTCTGTGACTGACTTTGTTTCTCTTTGCAGGTTCTGCTCCTGGCCTCTTCTCTTTATCCGTAAAAGAGAATTCCTCGTCTCCCTCCACAAAAGCATAGGGATCTGCATCCAGCTCCTGTTCTCCATCACACACAGATACTAACAGATACTGGTTCTTCTTCTGAATGTACATCTTCACTCTATCTTCAGCCACCTTCAGGGTTGCAGAGGAAGCCATCATCCTGTGAATCAAAGCAATCATGTCAAAAACCATTTTTCTAGAAAACATCAAATCCATGTAAGGTTGGAAATTACTTATAATACCATTAAAAGACAATTTATGTATGCTATCATGTATTCATATCATGTATTCATTGTGTGATAGCACACAATTTGTCAATAATATGACTTAAAAAAAAACTTGTTGGCCATGTGTTAGCAATGCAAAGTAATGCCTTTAACAAGGAATGCCTGAACATCATGGAGAGAAACATAGCAAAACTTCAGTCCTGAATAAGTCTGTGCTTACTCTGTAACAGAAACAGCACTATCCAGGTTGTCCTGCTTCAGTTTGTCCACAGGAAGCTGTGGAGGCTGTAGGTCCATGTTTCTTTTGCCAGGAAGTTTAAAGTACCGCCAGGGGTTGTGGCTTGTGTCCTCATTGGGGCTGATGGCTGAGCCGACATACACCGTGGGTTCCATGGACTCTGGGTAAGCTGGAGTATAGTCTGAGGCTATAGGTTCAAAGGAAGCACGATCAGGGCTTTTCGAAGGCAGAAGGCAGGTATCGGAAGAGGGAGGGTAGAACTGTTGATGAAGAGGGGTGGAAGAGCGTTTCAGCTCTGCTGGTGTCTCTTCCTCCCGCTCACAGAGATGCGGGCTGAGCGGTGGAGGCTGAGGCGAGCCAACCATGTCCCTGGATGTTGTGTGCAGGGTTTGAGTTTTGCTAGAATCAACATCCCCGTGGTGAAGAGCACGGTAATGGCTGCCTCTCTCATCTGGCTCCAGGGTCAAATCCTCACCCACAGAGCTGCGGTGATGGAAGGGTGTTTGAGGCCTCTTCTGCTGTTTCTCTGCTTTCTCTGGCTTCTCTGCCACTTTGTATTTGGAGGGGAGTTGAGAGGGTTGGCCAGAAGGGAGGGGAAGTCCAGGAGTGTTACTTGTACGTTGCTTCTGGTTTTTGTGCCTGCAGGGGAGTACATAAAAAGGAAATCATGAAATATGCACTTTTCTTGTATTCTCCTACAAAACATTTATGACAATATTTACCTTGAGCAATTGCACTGCATCCTTTGATAGCGTTCAACAAAATCCCAAACTCCAGCTTTGTCAGCCTCCTCTTCACACAAACTGCTGGCTATAGCTGCAAACTTCCTCCTGTACAATTTAAACAACATACAAAGATATACATACAAATGATAAAGATGCACCTGACTTCCTTTAATAAAAATCAATATGAATAAGAAAACTTTAAAAATAAACAAAGTCTAAGGCCATACTTCTGAGCACGGTTGACGTTGCATTCCTGCCACACTGCCTCCAGCAAATGACTGGCCAGCTTACGAGGAACTTTACCCCCATGATGACTTGTACTGTCCATGCTGAAGCCATCAGCTGCTGAGGAAATTTTTGTCCATCTTGGAGCAGGCTGAGAAACTACAGCATAGGAATAAAAAAAATCAAAATAACATCACTCTACAAATAAAAAAAAAAGTCTAAAAATCTAAGAATACCATTCTAAATCATTACAGCAAAACAAGGACGTTCTCTCAGGCTATACTGCAACTATACCTTTTTGAGCTTCCTCTGGTGAAGTTGGAGGAGTGAGTGTAATTGAGGAGAGGGCAGATTCTCTCTGTATGGCGTGACTATGATGTCCTCCAGGTGTAATCATGGTGCCAGAAGAGCTTGCTGCAGCTGGGGTCGGAATATCGGACTGGGCTACAAGCACCAAGCATGCTGGGTACACCATCCTCACTCCAGCTAAAAAAGAAAACACAAAGAAGAAAAATCAACAACAATTTCAACAGCACTTAAAATAAAAGCGATGTCCTGAGTCCTAGATTTTCACTAATATTTGTGCCGTACCGACAAGAACCTCCACAGCAGCCAGAGAGTCATCTTCCCAGTCCAAATCATCTAACTTGTCTTCTGGGGTCTCCTTTGTGTTGGGGCCAATTGGGTAGAATTGCTTCCATTCTTCTATTAACTTCTGTGTTGGCGGATCAGAAAGCTTAAAGGACTGCCCCGTGAGTGTACCATTCAGACCATACGGACTAAGAATCACTGGAAATAAAATGAAAACATTGTCAAATTAGATTTACATCTTCATGGTAACTTCTTCGACATTAACATTTTCCTGAGGCAAGCTAGCGCCGAAGATGGGCAACTGAAATGCCTCATGTAGTTGTCAAACTAGGCAAGTAAACAATAAAAACCTCATGCATGCTCCCTTCCTTCGCTCATAAGCAGCCTTTGACAATGGCACATTACAAGTTACATGGAAACAGCTAGTCATTTACCAAGTGTAATGGATCAGACGTGTGAAAAACCACATAAACAGAAAACAGACGATCACTGAGGGAACTGTTAAAAAAAAGATAAAGTAAATAAATAAAAACAAAAGTGGACCTATTTTATGTTAAGTCTGACCAATTGCAGTGTGTGTAAACAAAGGTGTAGTATATCATACCATATATAATCATATCCAAAGTATGACAAAGTGCAAATTAACTGAAAATGCTAAATATGCTGCAGTTCATTACAGGCGATGCTACAGATTTATTTCAACATTTATTTCTGATGAATAAACATGGAGTAAAAATAAGGAACGACATGCACTCAGATAACAGGTTACCCTGAACTACAAAATATAACACTGTTCATTCAGCATTTTTATACATGATGTGTCTCATATATATATCAATTGTGTGCACCATCCCACACATAATTAGAAAGATGGTGCAAGAGGGGAAAGAACCCTGTAGATCAGTTTTAGTCAGGTTTCAATATCAATTGTTAAGCTCGAATTTCATTACAAGTCAGTCTCGAAGCAATAAAAGAACAAAAAAAAAAAAACACTTTCCTGAGAGAATCTCAAAATGCAGCGCTTAACAAAAGTGTGATTGTAGTTATAATTGGCACATGACCCAAAAACCTAAAGAAGCTTAAAATGTCCTACATGGGGGCATGGACCAAGATGCTTCTACATGTGGTTAGTTTCTTTCTTTCTCTCTCTTGCTACATGACACTTCTATAATATCAGTGATCCTGACCCCTTCTGCTTTCCAGACTTGACTAATCCAGCCTGATGCCCAACTTCTGGTTAGAGTTCACATAAAATGGAAAACACCAACTGTTGCTAAGCATGGCCCCATATGGTCCGCTTAAAGATGCGTGAGCCTACTAAGAATGGTTCCACTTTGAAACCATAAAGATGGCTTTAAAATGCATTTAATACAAACAGTTTGGTTGGAAATTGCCATGAACAGCTTTGCAACCATGCCTTACTCAGTGAACAGTTGTTGACTGAGCAAAGTATGAAATTCTAAAATTCATCCCCTTTTTATACAGCTGCATCTTTTGACCATATAGCACTTGAGATGGGAAAAAACAAAAACAAATTCAATTACGCATCATGACTCTTTCCTCTGGTAATTAACATAACGATTTCAAAAAACTTTTATTTTTATTGATACATTTGCATTTGAGGCCGCAAAAATGTTGCCATTGCTCTATAATCCCACAGGAAGTGGTGGCCAGATGAAGCATCATTTTGGTTTCGAGGCGTCACAGCCAATATTTTCAACAAAAGGTTCATTTCGTTAAGCTTCATGCAACGGCGCATTGTACTGCCATCTAGTGGACAAATTGTGTGTAGCAACTAGATTGTAACATCGTAAGCAGCATAAATATGTACATGAAGCTGCACAAGTAAATGTTTACACACAATCAATATATCTGAATCTTTGAAAATTAACTGAAGAGTGCACAAGCCTTTACTTAAGCCCCGAACGAGTCAATCACTGATTTGATTCCGGCAAATGTGAGGCTTCGTCATTGTTCACGTGACAGTGAACCGACACGCCTCGAAACGAGGCTTCAATCGAACACGTTTCGTCGTACTTGCCACAATCACAAAATATTTGAAAAAAAAATATTTATCCTGAATTCTGGAAAGTTTCTTTGTGAATGTCCATTGTTAAAAGTGCTATCTGATAAAAGTGAGGGGAAAAAGGGGGGGGGGGGGAGACTGTATCCAACTTTCTCAGATTTTAAAATGACAAAGCTAATGTTATCAAAACCCATATTATTTTATTTATTGCATGTTTATTTTCCCATAAACATTGCTAATGTTAAAATACACACATAAGTAGGAGATATTCTAATGCGGTATATGTATCGCCGATGTTTTTGCAAAAAAAAAAAAAAAACCTTTTGGTGCATTGGTAACCTTAATAAATTTTGTTATAATTTACACTTTCATGAATGTTCATTTAAAATAGCATTTGGCAGCAGTAAGGTGGAAAATGAATACTGAGTGACTGAGCTTGTTTTGATTGGATACGACACGAGCTGCATTTGGCTAAGCCTATAAGCATAAAATGCTTGTATAACTGCCTAGAATGCCCCAGGGAGACTAATGATGAATGTGTGACTACAGAGGACAACCCTTGTGAGGGAGTTAATGTACAATTAGTTACTGAACTGCAGAACAAACACCCCTATCACCAAGGCAGAGCTCATTTATATGAAAAACATACCCAAATATGCTCATGCATTGTCTCGCTGCAAGATATCTGATAAAATGATTCAAACATGATCACACAGCTGAAGCATGAACTCCACAGGTGAGGTAAATGAACACCAGATAAAGGGAACAGTGATGGGGAGCAGTTGTAAGTGTATATTTGGAGACGCCTTCATCAGTGCTAGCAAGCCTATACCCAGTTAATTACGAGCAGCAGGGAAGGCAAGAGAGTCCCAGAAGAATCAGCAGGATGCTATAACTCTGTCATTACTATGCCCTTGAGCTCAGGGATAAAGGAAAAAAAAAAAAACATGCTTGCCAACATACTGTCAGCTGCAGGCCTTTAACGAGACAACAAAAAGAAACAAGATACATCATCACCTACATTCAGGATATATAGCAATATATTGCAAATGCACATTAGGGCCAAAACTTTGTGAACACCTTACTGCCGCCTGAGAAATCAACTGCAAATGATTTCTCTATATGCTTTAAACATTACAATTTTCCACCATCTAAACTAAAATGCCCAATGCATTAGGTTAGAATGGAATAACGCAACCACTCAACAACATTAAATGCAAACCTTCTCGTCTATCATCTTTTGTTCTCTAGCAAATATCAATCCATGGCCACCCTCCAAAATCTTGCACCATCCAAAATCTAGCAAAACCGTCTCACACGAATGAAAGCTGTTATAAAAAACAACTCAATATAAATGCCCACACTTTTAGGATGTTCAATAATTAAATGTCCACATAAATGTATCTGCATATATCTACTGCCTAGTGCTTGTTGATTAAGACCATACATTTTAGCAAGTAGGGGATATCATAGTAAAACTGTAATTCTTGTAAACATATTTTTTTTAAAAAGATGGTAATAACTGAACCCTCAAATGTCCCATTACGCTTTCTTCTGTTCATGCATTTAGCAGCAATTATATGGTTTATCAGAGATGCTGCAACTACGTAAATATCTACTATAGCAGTAATATTAAATGTTTACACAGAAAAAAAGAAAAACGTAGCGATTTGAGACATTTGCATTGAGAGACACAGAGAATAACAAAAGGAGGCATTCAGAAACAGGTTGTCAGAATTTACCCAACCCCTAGTTTCTGATTTCTACTTCTAGTGTCCGATTAGCTGGAATTGTGATATTGAGCATGTGTAAAAGTCGAATGTTATAAATACGAGAGATGAAAGAATGAGTTCTATGACTCATTTGCTAATATCTGGCGCAACTGATGAATTAATAGTGTTTTATGTTACTGTGCGAGTGTGACTGATAAAACAACCTGAGATTGTTGTCAAGTAAATTAGCAAACACGTGTAGGCAGTTTGATCGTTTTGCAGCGAAATACATGCGAGTGAACCGCTGTCATCAGAAATGAGATTGCAATGTACGACTGAATTGAGATTCCTGTGCGGGTGTTTTTTCGATTTTTTTCCATAAATCGTGCAATTCTGTATGCAGCATTTATATTATAGTAACCTGATTTATTCATCTAGTCCTAAAAAACATGCTTAAAAAAAACAAACAAAAAAAAACAACAACAACAAAAAACAAAAAAAAATGCTTTTATGGACTGAACCCCAGAATTCATTTTTGATACGCAACCAGTGTTTTATGCCCTACCTGTGAGGAAATCAATCAAGAAATAGTGGTTTAAAATGTATCTGTTTACTTTGCTGTGGAACTTTCAGTAAGTCAATAAGTTACGAGGACAGACTTAGTTTAGAACAGTGAAGACAGCAATATCTAGATTTTACTTTATTATATTGTTATAAAACAATGTCGTATAAATAGCTTATCTATTACTTCCTGTGATTCCCATGCACAGCCTAGACACTTTTTTTTTTTTTACACCACTGTAAATGGTTTGCCAAAGAACAACAAAAAAAAAGCCCCCAGCTTAAGCTGACTTGCTGAGCAGAAATGTGTTGTCCGGCATCGCACTGCTGAGCTGAAATGCATGAGCTCACCTTGCACTGGGCTGCTGCTGTGCTGGGCCTGAGTCAGGTGTTCCTCACTCAGCAGGTAGACAGGCTGATGCTGGTTGATCTCCACGCTGGTACACACATTGTTATCTCCATGCAAGAAGAAGGTGAAGGAACAGGACAGATGCTCACTTTTAAGAAGCAGACAATAAAGGAAGATTAGAATTAGAACTGATGTCTTCCGAAAATTCCAGACTTTTTACAGCCACAGTGAGAAAGTGTGGTGCAAGAACTGGAGTCAATGCATGAAGGCAAGGTGTAGAAATAGAGTGTCTGAAACAAATTTCAATCGTAACAAATTGGCCATTATAATCAAACCCCTGATTACAAAAATAAAAATCTTAATTAGTTTCTTTGCAGTCAAAGGAGGTTTTCCTTACTCTCCAGAGACTTGCCTGACTTTCAGGTTTGTAACGGATGTTACACTGAGGAATTAATTCAGGCCAAGATTGTACAACAAACTGATAATCCTTCTTGCAATACAAACCTTTGTAACACCACAGAAGCCTGCATTATGGAAATGTGCTATCCAAAGCACAATTTTGTTTATGGTGATCTAGGAGACTTCCAAGAACACAAAGACTTTTTTTTTCGTTGCCGTTTCGCTAAATCACAGCTTTAATGTTATCAAAAGACAAAAAAAAAAACCCACAATGAATTCAAGCTACAATGTGCCAAAAGACTGTCTCAAAACCTCTGTAAGCCACAGCCCATATTACTGTATTGCAAACACTTTGATCTTATTAACCTAAACAGCCTGGGGCACAACAACTGGAGTTACATGATTCTTAACCCTCAGTCACAACCTATTTTACATACGAGACGGATTCGTAACATTTAAAGTTAAATGCAAAAAGAAAAACCACACTGTTTGAAGATGACAGGCTTATTTGTGCCACCTTGTTTACAAAGAAAAGACAAAAAGACCATGAATCACATCTCACAGGTAATGAGAGCAGGGAGATTATGCTGAATAGGGAAAGTGTGCACATTCCCCATACGACTGCTGAGCACTCAGTGGAGTGTCATTAAGGCACACTACCAACCCACCATCAAACTCCACACCAACAGATGGCACTTCTAAGCCTGCGCATAGCCCTGTGGTGTTTAACACAGCCTGACATCACTATGTCATCTGTTCGTCGTCTATCTGAGAAAACCAAACCACTTCAAATGTTCAGCCTGAGGTACTAGTGGAGATCATTCTAAAAACATCCGACTTCTTACTCCAGGTTAAATAAATGCACCAATATTACAAACAAATGTGTGTAACTTGTTTAAAGCTTACGTGGTTAAAAATCAGTCACATTTTCCAATGCATGCAGAGCCACTGTCGCCCAGTTAGTACACCCAGAGCTGAGCAGGAAGCCAAGGGGCTATTTTTGACACATTGTCAAAACAGTAAACACAGCACAACAGCTCAGTCTTGAGGGAGCAAATTACCTCTCGATGATTCAGACCGAACGCCGAACCCTGCCTCCCCAGCTAATTTACCAGGATTTAACAGATTCCATGCACTTCACATACCAAAAACAGATGATTCTGCTGAAAAGTCCAGTAGAAACCCAAGACATAAACACACTAAGTGATCACAGCAGTGACACAGAAAATATATGGCTTCCAGATGATAAACTTCACCATTTTGTGTCAGCAGCTTAATACAATTTGACTTCCATGGTCGTAATGCTTAATACAGCAGCCTATGGCATGTTTGTTGGTGTAGGGGGGGTGGTGGTAAACAAACAAACAAAAAGTATCCATAATGAGACACTTTACCTCTTGTTGATGGGCTTCTCATCTTTCTCATAGGGTTTGACGAACCACTTGCCAATGCGCACAAAGCAGCGGTTCATGAGGCAGCGCTCCAGCAGATTGTGGATGGCTTTAAAGAGCAGCGTGCGGCACTCGTATGTCAAACCGCTTTCCCACACGCCGTCTTCGTTACCTAAAAGAAGAAAGTCCACAAGCTTAATGTCTGTTTCTCCAATAATGTGCAAACTCTGACAAGTGACTACTGTTAGTAAATACTGTTCTGCTACCATATACAATATATATACACACACACAAATATATATATATATATATATATATATATATATATATATATATATATATATATATATATATATATATATATATATATATATATATATATATATATATACACACAAATTATATATATATATATATATATATATATATATATATATATATATATATATATATATATACACACACACACATACATACATACATACATACACACACAAAAATACAGTTTTTTTTTTTTTTTGGTTTGTTTTCCCACCAAATTTATGAAAGATTCTTGGTTACAGTTTAAAAATGTTGTTCTTATATTTTGGAATTAGAAGGAAATATATAAAATTTTTAATTTAGCAAATAAATTGATTAAAAAAAGGTTTACATTGTTTATTTATTGAAATGGACTAGACACATGTAAAAATGACAGCACCGTTTATAGCAAATTTATAGAAAATTTTTGCAAAACAATTGTTTTTGCAGATAGGATATATTTATACATTTAAAAAAAAACATCCACTGAACTATTTTCTATAGATGATGCTATTTTTGCAAAACTTGGTGATCCTTTCTTAGACTAAAAAGGGACCATGTCTTTCATGACACAAGATGCCACCACAACTGAAAATTTAGTTTGCGTTTATTCAGTCCAAATTCCTATCCTGATTACAGAGTGACATCAAGTCGACACAGCTGCACCCAGCAACAACTGTATTTTTTTTTTGTCGGGGTGGGGGTGGGGGGTTTCTGTGCCAGTTATGTCCTGCGATTCTGTTGTGTGGCAAAACATGCATCTCTATTAAAAATACAAACGTTAATGTTTTGCTTACTCATACAAATAACCAGCAAAATTATCCAAGACATGATTTAGGGAAGGTGTATAAGTAAATCGTTTGGATAACAGACATCCGGTACAGAAAGCCTGTTTGTATTTAGGTGTACCTGCTGTCAATCATTTTATTCCTGGGGACATGGGTGTGACACATTTAAATGTCAAAACCGCCATAATGTTCAAGACCTTACCTTGAGAAATTATAATAACTTTTATCCAATGTACCTTCAGACAATTATTTGGACTACTACTTTCTCCTATTATATCTAATTTGCACATCAATAGGTAATTAAATATTGAGTGTTTTTCCCAAGATTGCAGTGCTGTGAAGCAAACTCACAGCAAAGGTATGGCCATATGTCACTTCAACACCTGCTAGTGTGAACACATGGTGAACATCTTTGCAATTCTCATCAAGATGAGGAGTGTGAAAAGTAAAACGATTCTTTAAAGCCTCCAAAACATTCTAATCACGTACACTTGTCACGATCCGAATGAACGGAAACACCAGGTACGCCAGTATTGTTGCTGTTCCATAATCTATTTAACATATTCACCATATAGCCAAAAGGGTCTTCGGTTTCGTAAATTTACTTGACAAACAGGATGACAAAAATAATTTGGAAACAAAAATCAACATTTTGTTTTTAATAAAACTAATGTAAATGTAATTTAGAGATGCAAAGAACACTAAAAACATGAATACTTTATTTAATGCTGGTTTATTCTTCTCAATTTAAGTGCATTTGTGAGAACAGAGAGGGAGAGAGGCAGGAAGGGAAGGATTATGAGTAAGCATACCAGGTAAGACGTGCACCAAGAGGCTGACACGTGCAACGTCCAAATCCTGACGGCTCACTATAAGCATCTACAGTACACTGTGTCAACCAGCTTGTGTGTGATTAACTCAATCAACTATTTTCAGATCGATTATCTCAATACCGTGAAATTTAACCACTGCATTTTAGTGGTATGGGATTGATTTTACTGTTTAATCATCTCAAAACTTTCCTTTACTCATTGCACACCATGTCTCATGGTTCTGCATAGCTGTAAAATAGTTAAACACCGTTTTTTTTTTCTTTCTTGTCCAATTGTTTAAACCTAACTGGCAACCAAGTTCTATAATGATCACCAAGCATCTGGAAAGTGCTACCAAGAACATGCTCACACACACAAAAAAGTGTGTGTGTGTGTGTGTGTGAGTGTGTGTGTGTGTGTGTGTGGGGGGGGGGGTAGTGCTCTGTTTGTCAGGCAGAAAGCATGCCCACACATAACTAAGCATTCCCGTATTGCTTTATTTGGCCAAGCTGGTGCCAAGCTGACTATTACTTCATAAAATAATAATTCCTATTAATATCAATGCTTAAATAACAAATTCTCTACTAACATATAATATCCAGGCTCATCTTTCTTTTTAAAGATTACTTGGAAAAATCCCAACCTCTGTCCCAACTATATGGTCATATTTAATATCTAGTACCATGGCTATTAGTAATTTAAAACCCACAAGTAGTAGGGATCCACAGCACAATCTCTCACAGCACTTTATTCTTCTCTCAGTGTGCTCTGTAATGAAATGTGAAACTTGATTCTGTTTTTCCCCCTGCCCCCTAGTGGACATATCCCAGTTACGTGCACGGCAGACACCTATGCAACCACCCAAGTACAACGCCCCCATGTGTTCACAAATAAGTGGACGCAGAATTACAAGTGTTTAAGAGCGTCTGTAGCAGTTACTAAGAGCTTCTCTCAGCATCTGTAGGTTCTTCATTTCTCATCGTGTCACTGTGCACTGGGCCCAGCTGCAATGAGAAACATGATCCTGCTAGCAAGCGAGTGCAAACACCCACGAGCTATTTCCACAAGCTAAGCTCGATGCAGAGCGCTTCACAGATTGCAACTGCAGACTTGTATATGTTGTGGCTGCTTTAACGCCAACTATGTATGTACGTGCATATTACTGACCCCCTCCCGTGGAATACAATGCAAATCTCATGATTCTCTCGTGGCTAAATTTAAAGATGAAAAGAAAAATATTTTAGATCTTTTTTTATATTTACATTTAATTGACAGTTTTTAAAGTCACTACAATATTCGCCATCATATTATTTTGCGCACACACACACACACACAAAAAAAAAGAATTGAAGAAAATTCATAATGGCATAAATTTTTTAATTTGAACAGGAATATAATGGACAGTCAAATAGTGAAGTGTGTGTTCTTTTTTTAATGCAAGATGTTGCAAGTTAAGTTGTGATATGAAGAAAGTTTGAGAACCTACTTGAAAGCTCGTGGTGGATGAGCTCGGCGAAGTTGGGATCATCTCCCCACCAAAAGAGCCAGAGCTCACGGCGTCCAGGGGTCTGGTGCCGCCGCCACACGCTCAACACATCTGCCTTCAGGCACCGGCTGAAGCTGCACAGGATGGGGTCCTCCTCAGTCACGGGGAAGACGATGGGTGAAGATGTGGGGCCTTGCCATACAAAGCATTTCCATTTTATGCCTGTGAGGTCAGCCTGAGGTCAGAGACACAAAAATGTACAGTTAGTCAACATAGCAGATTTGCTGCTAGTATTAATATTATTATAACACGCAATAAAAACCCTTTCAGAGTACTGTGCAGGGACATGTTCAATGCGCATACGCCTGATCGCTACGAGTACGTGTTCCCAGTTTATGCTGCACTATTAGCAAACATGCATGCTGTGCATGGGCAGTTGAACATGAATATTTAGGAATATAAAAATAGGCAGAAGATTGCACAGAGGAAAAAAAATAGCCCTATGATTAGAATGATTGCACTTTCCTGAAACCCATAGCATCATACCACTGCCTGCCAGGGCCTAAATCCAGTTATACAAGCACATCTGACTGGAAAAGTTTTCAATTATCTCCAGGAAATACTCGGCTCTCTGGGCAAGAGTGTATTTCTTTTCTATTTGGGAAGGGATGTAAATATCAACAGAGTAATCAGATCATATCAGTGTTATGTTGAGCAGTGCAGAGGTCACTACCTAACTTTGTAAGACGAGAGCAATACAGGGAGAAGAAACTTGCTGTGATGCAAGTTTCAAATGCTGCTTAAATCACAATGTAAACGTGAAAGAACAAGAAAAAAGTTATATATAGCTGATCATGTTAGGAGAGCAGAGAATAACACGACCAAGGCCTACATGTGTATTTCTGATTGATGGCTAGTTATGCTAGCTCGCTTACGAGCGTTGATTTGAGGATTAACATCAAAATACTTTCTCTAACCCAATAGTAAGCTTTCATTACATGCATTTTTAGTTAATGTTTAACAATATTTGAAGTGAAATCGGACTTTATAGTGACATTCATATCTTAAAAGCCGTGCATTTAGATTTTAACAGGAAAGATAACTAGCCAAGTTGACATAAATCCACATATAAACATATATTAGATAATCATCTAGTTTAATATTAATTTCTAACATGCATACATTATTATTATTATTACTTTATCAGATCGTTATTTGGGAATAATTACAACCTTCAACTTGTAACTCCAGATAGTTGTGACATTGTTTACTACCGAGATACTAGCAACAGCTAGATTAGCTGTGCTAACTTTACACGCAATATAAACGATTATCTTTAAACTTCTAAATAAAAAAAACAAGAAACACAAGGATATAATGCGAATGCAACCTGTACAAACATATCTGTGTTTTATTTTCAATCCAAACCACATTATTGACTTGTTCAGACAGTACCGAGTAGCTCAACAGGCCTGGGCCGCTACTTCGAGGAAGCTAGTCTTGAGTAGCTGGCCAGCTAGCTGGAATTGGCTTTAGCCGCAGTTTAGCTTTAGCTCGGTTAAATCTCTTACCAGACAAAATAGGTTGGAGTGGCAGTCCTCCAGGCTCGCCCCGTTGGGTACAAAACAAGAACTCATCTTCAGGGTGAAGCCAATCTCGCCATCATTTCACAGCAAAGGAAGAGATTTTCTTTAGGAGTGTGTTCGAGTGGTTTGTGGGCTGGCTTAGAATAAAACTCCAGCAGAGCAGCTCCGCAAACAAATCAGCCGTCAAGACGCGTCTCGGGCAAGTTTAGCTGCTAGCGAGCTAACTATTCAAATCCTCCAGTCTCTTGTTGAACTCGCCAACATTCGCTTAGTTACTTAGCCGCGATGGAAAACAAATCTAAGCCGCGCTAAAAGAGTACATCGGTTCAGCGAAATACCGTTCCGTTTTCTATCTGTAAAAAAAAAAAAAGATTCTATGAAAACAACGTAAATCAATTTGTTCGAGATAATTCCCCCTCCCCCCCTCACTTAGCATCAGAGTATCTGGATGGCTAGCCTAGCGTTAGCTAACAAGCTAGCTAACGTTAGCTAGCTGGTGGCTAACCGATTGGCAGCACAGGCAGTCAAGTCCAGTAAAAAAAAGTGTTCCGTTACAAAAAAAATCCCTACTATTTTCACGGTCTTCACAAGAAGGTGTTCACATTAGAAAATGCCCATTAAATATCAATTAAAAGCCGGAACGCGAAATCGTTTAAAACGCGAAACATTGTCCGCTTTCTCATCAATGTCTTGCTGTTTTTTCTGTTTGAATAGCTACATGGGTCTGTATCCTTTAATGGCGGCCACAGGGACAAACTCTGTAGCTGCCTTTCGGCTCCGGCTGGGAGTCAACCGAGGAGAAACGAGTCGACTCCGGATTCTGTGGAGCTTCAGAGTGAAGATGGTTACGAAGATTAAAGAGTCGGTTCTTACTGGGAATCGCGCTCCTCAAAAATACCGACACTTGTTTTGAATAGACAGACCGCAAATTAGAGTCTCTACAAACTTGTAAAAAAAAAAAAAAAAGGTTCCACAAGGGTTCTATGTGTGATCAACTGTATGAAGAGATCCTTCTGTAAAAGGGCAGTCATTTATTTTAGTGTTTTATGCTGACAAAGGAGTTTTCAGCTTTCTTTATGTGCTGTCACTTAAATTAAATCTACAGACTATTGTCATCATGCATACATGTGTGTTTTAATTAGCTTTTAAGTGACATGCTAAATCATTATGCTTATCATTATTAATAATGAATAAAATGGCTTGTATGTTGTTTGTTGTCCAAAATAAAAGCATGTTCTAACCAATCAATGTTGTGTCAAATTTGCAGAGCATTGATCACAAATTGTTAAGAATTTTTTTTAAACATTCCACAGCACGTCTGTATCAGGCACCAGATCCAAGCTCAAAAGTACAATAAAACCCAACTGTTTACAATATATGTTATGACATATAGACCCCAAATTAAAAAATTAAACATTTTAAGCTATTCACTAAAAATTGTTTGTTTGGAGACTAGAGTAATTAATTAGAGAAAGAATATGCAGAATTTGTAAAGAAATTAAAATCTCCCTCAAGATTTCAGCATTTGTCATTGTACAAAGGAGTACCATAATAGTCCTTGTTTAATTTGTAAATACATTCATTTAAAAGTCACCGCTCTCCATCAGAATGGTCTTGAGGCTTTTTAGTATTAAAACCTCCAGGAGTGGTTTGTGACGTGGAATATGTTAGGGCAGGATAGCATAAAATAATGATCTAATCTCAAACAAACAAAATGTCAAGAGACTATTATGCTTGACATATTCTATAGGTTACTATCTAGTGAATCTAGTGAAGCAAGTTCAGAATATGCACTGAAAAGTCGACAACTCTTAAATATGCATGAAATTGAACAAACTACATGATTTGCGATGAACGAACAGAAAGATGTAGACTCTGACTGAATACTGACACCCTAAATGCGATCAGCAACTGTCCTCTCTACTGTCCCTCTAAACCAGGGGTGTCCAAATCCAGTCCTGGAGGGCCAGTGACCAGCACAGTTTGTAATTCACCAACACCTAAACACACCCACTGAACCTAGTAATTAACAGATTAGTTAAATCAGCTATGTTTTAGAAGAAGAATCACCAAACTGTGTTGGACACTGGCCCTCCAGGACTGGATTTGGACACCCCTGCTCTAAACTCATAATCAGAACAATCATAGCGCAAGCAAGGGGTAGAGTGATTCCTACCGAGATGGCCCTCTGTTAGCACCTCTGTTATACTCACAGCCTATTATATACACACACACATCACTTTCCCTAGAAGGAGCTGCAGAGTGAACAGGAACTTGAAGGTACACCATCTCATCTGAATGGCTACCAGCTTTTAAACAGCACTCTAGAAAAAGAAATCGATTATATAATTGATTTGACCAAATCCAGTACAAAATCTGTAGCTCCCAAATCAGTGTTGTTCAAAACTAAAAAGTTCAGAAAGGTTCAGCTATGACGATATCTAGGTTCAGACCATGGTAGATACAGAAGGTTGCATGTTTTGTATTGCTATTACATCCCACACAGTTGTCATATTGTTATGGGCACATACTGATCATTTTGGTGGCAGAATGTAACCCTGCTTGTGCGTGTAAGCCTATGGAAGAACTTACATTTTTAAAAATCCAATTAGCATTAATGACTGATTCTCAACTGACCTCAGAGCAGTTTTTGGTTTGTCCCTAGGTAACTGTTCATTTTGTTGGACTCTCTTTAAATATGAAAGATTTTCAATAAAACTGTTTACAATAGTCAGTGGATTGATACAATACAATTGCAAATGCATACGTTAATACTAACACACATTTAAAATTAAATAATATAGTGATAATATCAGACTTGGCTACTGAAAATTCTTTCTATATTTATGCCAAGTGTCAGTATCACATCAAATTAAATAAAATACATTTTTATTAATATAGCACTTCAAGCATGGCGACACATTGGCTTAGTGGTTAGCACTCCCACAGTCCAAAGACATGCAGATTAGGGTAATATGGTGTTCACAAATTGCCCATAATGTCTAAGAGTGTGTGTATGAGTGTGAAATTCAGATGTAAATTAAGATTAAGAATCTCTAAATTTAGAAGAAGAAAGCCAGAGGTTACAGTACGAAAGGAGATAACAGGATGACAAAACCTTACTGAGAAAGAATGTGCACAGTTTTAGGATATTATAATTTTATGCATGATGTGTAGGATATCAATGTCAGAGCATCCAGAACAATGTGCATGGTAGAGAGAGAGAGAGAGAAACAGAGAGAGCAATTAGGTTATTATTCTCTTAAGCTATTTAATAATAAGGTCAGCTGAACAAATGTTTTGAAATTAGAGTAAATCAGGCTGCAAACCTAGAATAGAAGCAGTAATCATCAGTTAAAAAAAATAGTTATGTCAAGAGCCTGATACATAGTGAAATGCAGACTGACATGCTTCCTGAGAAATACCCCTCACCTCCAAAGGCAATATAAATCAGTTTTGATGGTATTGAAGGAAATACAGTCCTCTCCAACACAGAACATCTGCATGAGTTATGCTCTGTTGCCATACCAAAAGATATTTTGAATTTGATTGGAAATAGATGCATTGTAGTGGATATAGATGCAAGAAGCACTGTGGAACACAGGCCCACATTATTAATGAGGAATTGAGAAAGGTACACCTACCCCGCTGTCATGTTCAGCCTGCGAATAACCTTTAAGGGTCACCTGAGATGTTACTACTAGCAACAAATCATATAGTGATACATTTCATTTCAGTGGCTGAGTAAAAAAACTAAAGCTGAGTACAGATAGGATCCAGTCAGTGAGCTGGGAATTTGCTGTGGCATACAATACTTAATATTGTAATGTTGAATGTTAATATTGTTAATACAATTACTGGGTTAGTTAAAACAACAAAGAAGACAATGCATTATAGGTTACGTCCGTTTATGACAGTTCTAATACAGGAATTCAGTTCAGGGGTTGCAACCTGCTCTTTGTACCTACTAATTACTCTTTACTGCAAAGAGTTGTTTACGGAAAAAGTTTGGACACAGTTAGGGCAGAAAGCCCAGTGTATCTACCTGTTCCCATTGTTAACAAAACATTGTGACCATGAGGCATGTCCAGACTGTAAAAACCCATGACAGCTGAGCAAAGAGTTCCCAGGGGCAAACAACGAACTCACTCACTCACTATTTATACCACTTATACTGCATATGGTCGCAGGGAACTTGGGGCACTAGCTGGGGTACACCATGGACAGGGTGCCAAATCATCACAGGACACACAAACACACAGACTTCGGGAAACCCACCAATCACAGGGAGAACATGCAGACTCCACAGACAGATCCAAGACTGGACTTGAATCCTCAACCCTGGAGGTGTGAGGCCATAGTGCTAACCACAAAGCCACTATGTCACCGCAAACAACACAATAATGGATAATTAAAAAGTTGCAGAATTAAAATAACTAGACAACTGATCAAATCAGAAAAACAACCAAATAGAACCCGAGGTCAAGCTTGACCATGTCATGACCAATGTCAAATTTACAAATATTTGCTCTAACAGTACTAAGTCAGAGAAGGAACTTTTTATTCATTGATTGATTCTTTTCTATTCAAGAGGCCACAAGGGTGAGACTTAAGCAGGCCATAGCATGCCAGTGGTAGATTGTCCAGGTGTTACTTCTGCTCGGATCTCATCCATCAGTTCAACACTCCAGTACCATCCCCTAGCGTAATCCACCTCCAAAGTCACTACACCCGTAGTGCATGCAGCAGCAGCAAATGAACCTCCCCTGCTCCCCGAAGATATGATTGCAATCTAGGGGTGTGTCAGAATTCCTTACCCAACAGTCTCTCACCTTTGAGCTCCAGCCAACCACATTTTCCTTTGACCATTGTCTAGTGTGCAATGTAGTTCAGCAGTACAACACTTCCATCAGCAGGCCAGCAGCCTGGGTTTGATCCCCAGTGTGGATGACACCCTAACTCTGCTATCTGCGACCATACTGAAAAATGTGGTAGCTTGATAAGCCCATAACTAGGGCTTTTTCTCTTTCCTTTCTCTCCTCTGTGTAGTGGATCAATTACAGGGAAGACTACTTGCTGATGCAACCATTGCCATATCTCACTGTTGGGCAGCCGCAACTTACTTTTCACTGTTTATCCAATAAAAATACCAGGTTCTAAGATATGTCTTTGGTGTATAGCTAAAAAGCATAAATATAAAAATGGCTGAAATATAGAAAATTGTTTCCTTCAGGAAGATAAAAATATATACAGTATGAAAAAGTTTGAACAGCTTTAGAACAATGTGAACATTGCCATCAAGCAATGCAAAACATTTTGAGCAGTGGAATAATACTGTCCTGGCTAAAAGCATTTCTTATTCTTTTACAGGTAAGCTGATGAAACAATGACTATACCAATCACGTACAGGATGCTCTATTGCAAATATTCTTTTTATATAGCCTCTGGATACAATATTTATGCGTACAATAAAGTGAACTTATAATATAGGACATTTTCGAGGTATTTGACATTTACTTGTGAAAAAAATATAAATATATATAAATAAATATATATATATAAAAAATAAGCAATCAGGAAAAGTTAAACAATATTTGATCTTGAATATTCGTAGATAGATTATTTGCAAAGAGAATTATTGAAAAGATAAATTAAACACAAAAAAAAGTGTAATAACTCAATTGCCTATGAACAATATTGTTGATGTGTAAAAAAATTTTTTTAAAAATAAATCTCATGTTTCGCGTTTAAATTAACCTAAAGATGTAGACTGATCATTAATCATCTTTCAGAAGGTTTTGATCCTGACAGACACAATTAATGTTTTTAAACCATAGGTACCAATAAACTTTGGGCTCAAGTATGTGACTATACTTTCGACAATTGTTTTATTGTTATTGGTTTGTTCTTTAGCAAAATCCCTTATTTGATAGCATTATCAATTAAATTTTAAATTTGATAAAGCTTCATACTGCCAAATTACTCAGTGAAGTTTTTATGGTGGCTGTTGCTTGTTTCTGTCCACTTTGTTAAAGTCAAGTGTTGGAACAATAAGTTTATTGTTCTCTTCTGTGCAACTGAGTTGAGTGTTCCACTATTATGTTATTATGTTCCACCATATTAGCCATGTGATTGAGACAGTCCACTTTTGACAGAATAGGTGCTTCACTATCTATCTATCTATCTATCTATCTATCTATCTATCTATCTATCTATCTATCTATCTATCTATCTATCTATCTATCTAGCTAGCTAGCTAGCAAAATATCCATTCGGTCCATGTTGGCTCCTTCCAGATTTTATTACAAAGCAAATCTTTCTTGTCATCTCGAAGATTTACAGTCAAGAGTGACAAAACCTGCACCGATTTGGGGGGCATAGTCATCAAAAAAAGGCACCAGCTGGTGAAACACCCTGAATGAAACTTTTCACGTTACTGCAATAAGACAGCAGTAGTTTCAGATCTGCTTTTCAGTGCTCTGATGTGTAGCCAGGTAGAACAATGGCATTGGCTTCAACTGAGAATGAAATCTTCAGCTGCTCAAATGTGTTTCAGTTTCAGTGAATTAAATGGGAGTCTGTTTTTAGTTTTATGTACTGTTGCTTCCTCACCAGCAATTTTGTAATGCTTTATCACAGCATTGACACATATTTAAGTGTATGTATATATTTCAAAACATCTATGCATATAAGCGTGTAGAGAAATTGGTGTATATTTATTTATTTTCCCATCCTGTTGTTTACATTTGTTAGTCACCTGCATAATACAGGGCATTTTGGACAACATTGTTTTAACAAGCTTTTCATATTCAAGAACTTTAAAAAAATGTCCAACAGCTCCTCCTGGGGAAAGTTTGTGTGGCATAATTCTCCAACATTCACCATTAACTACAGGCAACATTTTTCTTGCCTGCTTACTAAAGTATCTAAATTAATTAAAGTCACTACAATGCAAACAGAATTTTTTCCCCCTATCCATTAAAGTTTTGCACATTTTGCTAGGTTTCACACATCCTAGAATGGATTAAAATAATTTCCCCCCTCATTATTCTACACACGATACAGCCATAGCCGAAGGTTTTGAGAATTACACAAATATTAATTTTCAAAGTCTGCTGCCTAGTTTTCATGATGCCAGTTTGCATATACTCCAGAATGTGATGAAGAGTGATCTGATGAATTAGCAATTAATTGCCTTTTTGCCATAAAAAAAAAAAAAAAAAAAAAAAATTCAAGCCTGGAGATTGCTCTGTCATGCTGACTGAGTTAGAATAACAGACAGGAAGCTATAAGGAGAGTGGTGCTTGAAATCATTGCTTTTCCTCTGTAAACCATGGTTTACGTGCAGTACAAGGAAACACGTGTAGGCATCATTGCATTGCATTCACAGTGCTAGTGACATTGGTGCTAGTAAGATTGCACCTAAATCAACCATTTATCAGATCATCAAGAACTTCAAGGAGTAAGGTTTAGTAGTTGTGAAGAAGGCTTAAGGGCGCCCAAGAAAGTCCAGCAAGCGCCAGCAAGAATCGTCTCCTAAATTTGATTCAGCTGCTGGATCGGGGCACCACCAGTGGAGAGCTTGCTGAGGAATGGCAGCAGCCAGGTGTGAGTGCATCTGCAGGCACAGTGAGGTGAAGACTTTTGGTCGATTGCCTGGTGTCAAGAAGTCCAGCAAAGAAGACACCTCTCTCCAGGAAAACCATCAGGAACAGACTAATATTCTGCAAACGTTACAGGAATTGGACTGCTGAGGGCTGGGATAAAGTCATTTTCTCTGATGAATCTCCTCTCTGATTGAGTTGGGAATCCGGGAAAAAGCTTGTCTGCAGAAAAAAAGATGAGCACTACCATCAGTCCTGTGTCATGCTAACAGTAAAGCATGCAAAGATTATTCATGCGCTTCTCAGCAAAGGGAGTGGGCTTGCTCACAATTTTGCCTAAGAACACAGCCATGAATAATGAATGGTACAAACGCATCCTCTGAGAGCAACGTCTCCTAATTAATCAAGAACAGTGTGATTATAAAAGAAATGTGAGAATTAATATTTGTGTCAGTAAGTGTTAAGTCTTTTGTTAACTTTTTTTTGTTAACTGTAAGAAATAAAGACTGAAATATCCCAGTTTTTCAGAAATCAGTATCGAAAATGGTCCTTCCTAAACTGTTTTTCAAAACCTGCATTATACCAACTGTTATTGTCAACAATGCCATTTCAATAAAGCAATATCACACAAGAGAAAATGCTGTATTGCTAGGACCGCCAGCCGACAGCCGTGCGATATCCAGCAATACAGCGCAACCTCAAGTGTGATATTGATTTTATACAACAGTTTTACATACAACATTTATTATGAACAGATTAGGAATTATTTCCTCATTTAACCATTTTTTTTCTCTAGTCCACCATCACATACAGTATTCCTTTGCGACTGGCGGAACTAAATAATTGCGACTGGTGAAGCTGGCAACCAACAGTCAGGATTTGTAATTATCAGGTCTGAAAGTAGTGCACAAGTGGAGTATGGCTTCCACTTGGGTCATGGGTAGGTGCGTCCCCACGTTGAGAAGAACTCAGGGACTGTCCAAGAACCGAGACCAAAGAACAGGTGACACAGATCCTTTAACTAAATGTGTTTTTAGTTAATCCTTAATAAGTCACCATCAAGCTGACTGATTTTGCAAAAATCTTATCTGATACAATGGATGAGGCTACACAAGGGTGAGTGTGTGGGGGTTTGGAGAGGTTGTATTGCATACTCCTGATTTTTTTTCTTTTGTCTTATGAATCCACACAGAGGGCTGACTGGGACTTGTGGTGGACAGGTGGTGGAGTGAGAGAAGTGCTAAGTGCTGAACTAAAGCTCATCAATTGAGAGCTCTCAGTGGGAGACAAAGTACACCACCATCGAGAAGGAGTGCCTGGCCATTAAGTGGGTTATCCTCCCACAGTGATACTTATTGGGGCACCCATTCACCCATTCTCTATTCCAACCACGCCCACTCCAATGGCTCCACTGCATGAAAGAGGGAATTGAGAAGATCTCTTGTTGGTATCTGCCACTTCTTCTATTATTATATATTTGAAGTCATCCAGATACCAGGGGCACAGATGGGTGTGGTAGATTCCCTACAGGTCCAATCGTTTCCTTGCCTTTCCATTAGACACCAGATATAGCTCATTCTGCAAAGAGAAAAGTACGGTTACTAGGACCACATATATCTAGAAGTAAGCTTTCTTATGCTTTCTTTCTGCTTATTAACTCTGAATCCTAAAATGGTCTTACTGTATAATCATATGTTGGTTAAATACCTTGGTGCGAATATTGACTCCAGTCTTTCTTTCCACAATTATTTAGATAATATTACTGTGGTGGATTAATCATCTCAGAAAAAAAAGTTAATATAAGAAATATTATGTGCCTAAATGAAGCAGCAGAACATCTGTAGTTCAGGCTTTTGTTGCCTCTAGGTTGGACTTGATCACTTACTCTCTGGATGTTCCATTAGCTGTTAATATCTATAGGGATGTAAAAATAAAAATTATCCACAAAAAAATTACTAAAGGAAGGTACAGATAAGTGAACATACATCATTACCTTCAACCACTGGCCAAAAATATAACAAGGAATTTCTCTCCAACTTTAAGGGGAGATTAGGGTTCCAATCTTTTCTGATCAATCCAGCCTTCTTCATTATGGTTTGTTACAAGAATTCAGTCTTACATCCATTGGTTCACTGCTTTGCCAATCAGTGGTACTTGCTTCCAACTCTACCCAGTGGATGGAAGCAAGTTGTTTGTTCTCACAGAGTTTACCAATCAGGAATGGAAAGAAAATCTCATTCTTGAAAACGCACGTCATCTAACCTTACTCCTACATGAGCAGAAAGGCTATGTTTATTCCAGCAAACAAGAAACGGCCTGATCAAGTGGTTTCTTGGCTAATATTAATATCTATTATATCTATATCTAACAGATTACACAACAAAATCCCCTTATTGCAATAAATTAATCAATTTCAGAGACTGGATCAGGTCAGACAGTTCGGACTATGATGTCTACATAATACTTTATACTATTCAGATTATTGGTGAAATACTAGGGTCTATGTAAATTTACCTTATGTTACTACTTTCAGTTTGCATTAAGTTATAATTGATGGAGATTTCTTAGCAACAACCTTGAAAAGTATTCACAGATTTTCATTTTTTAATTTTAAAAATGAAAATATGTTTGGAATTCTATGTTAATAATGTCAGTTTTACAGACAGATTTGGTTTAACTTGATAAATAATGAAATTGGGGAAATTGGGTTTATGCTTGATGGGTTTTTGTGCCCTTTCTCTTCCTGCTCCACCTGACTGATTCTTTAGTGCATCTGCACTGCTTTCTGTTTCATGTTGCTTTATTTAAAGAAGCCAGATGGAAACAACCAATTATTTTTTTTTTATCCATGCTGTTTTTTTAATTTCATTTGTCCATTTCCCCAAATCCTGATTTAGCTTTTTTTTTTTTTTTTTTTTGCAGGATTTGAAAGATACATAGCTGCATCACAAAAAGAAAAAAATGTTTGGCAAATATTACACAAAACAGGCAAAACCACCAGGATCACCAGAAACATTTGACAACCTGATGGTAAATATGTACCTTTAATACAGTGGTACTTCTTTACAACACAAAAGTCCCCAGATTATTTTCAAATGTGTCCACAACAAAACATTACAGTTTTGTTTTAAGGATAAGTTCTTTCCAAGCACCTTTTTATTATTGCATTATTATTTATTATTGCACTTGTTATTGTATTACTACTGTACTGTATATCTCTAAGCATCAATTAAAAAAGAATACAAAGTGCAAACACCAATACAATTACTGTCTAAGCACCTGGTAAAATTAAGATTTAACTGTAAAGAGTGTACATTCATAACCATTAAAGCCTGACAGATCATAAACACTTATTACTATTGTAATTGTTGTAATTACTAATCATAATGGCTTTACAGTGTTCATTGTTATTACGAACATACAGTAGCAGCTAAAATAAGATGCTGTAGACTAATTTACTGAATGCCCTAATGTGTAATCCACATAAAAAAATATGTCCATTATTAGATTTACATGCTTTTAATTTGAGCTCAAATTGTTCATTTGGTCTAAAGATTCACTCTGGCGTTACACCAGTCTGATATTTAAAGAAAAGTAGAAGATTTTCGGCATTCATACTTAATACGTTTATACAACTATTATTTGCCTTTTAATTTAAAATATATTGGTTCTCTATTAACTGAAGTTGCAATGGAGGACTATTTATTTTCACAATGCACATAAGTTTATGCTACTCCGAAGTTATTAGCAAGGTGTCTTTAAAAACTGAAGTTGTTCATGCATAAGCTTACAGTTAGCTGTAAAAATTGTCCTGGTTTTAAAGACCCTCAGTAAGAAACTTCTATTCAAATCTGTCCCCCTAACACCCCCCCCCCCAAAAAAAAACATCAAAGGCGTGTATAAAATAGGGTTTAAATGACAGTAGCGAAATTATTTCCTAAATAAATTTCTAAGGACCTTGTGAGTAAAGTTTCCTTTTAATATTACAAAAACATACATAAAGATTTTTAATGCCGATTTTTATTAATGAGGAATTATACAACTGTTAATGCAATTTATTAAAGATTTATTGTGCTTTGTGGTTTACAGAGATGAATTCCCAGATGGATTGTAGCACTGCTAAGTTTCTTTCGATTACCAGGTGGTGAATTTGAGGATAACTGTGTCATGCGGGTTTGGTATGTAACATCCAACACCTGAAAAGAGTATAGTTGTGTGTTAAACTTTAATACAAAAAAAAAAAAGTAGAGTGTCTGTAAGATATGATATATTATATAATACTGAATCAGTACTGACCCACATCAGGTCTTATTATGGTGCCATTCTGCAGTCTGGCAAGAAGCTCCCAGTAAGTATGTTCTGCGTTGTTCCCTTCCAGTCCGTTTACACTTACAAGGAATGGACCATAGTTTGGATCCTCCCTTATGGTAAATCTTCACAGATAATAATAATAATAATAATAATAATAATAATAATAAGGAGGAGGAGGAGAAGATGTAAAAATTTCACATTAAAGGATTCTTTAGAAAAGCACAATACAAATGACTCTGAGAGGAATTCCAGCATGATTACAATACTGTACATGATAAGAAAATATACGTATCTATCCACAATATTTAATTTACTTAATAAAGAAAGCCAAATCTTTATTTCTGATATAAGTCTGAACTCAACTGTAGTATAGTTGTTAATGAATAATTATTGGCTAAATGTTTAACGATGTGTCCTGCAGGCACACCCATACTATACCGATAAAACTGCCCAACCTTGTTTTATATATGACTTACTTAAAACCATTCCTATCTGCTTGGATCTTTCTCATAGCACCAAGTAAGATCCCTCTGTATGCAATTTCAGTGGTGAATGTCAAATTCTTCTGGTTGGTAAGTGAGTTGTATACAAGCAGTGAAATAGGGTAGGGACCCTGGATGTCTGTAAGAAGGAACATTAAAATCACACACTTTATATAGACTTTATAAGGCTTAAAAACCTCTGTAAATACAAATTTGTATGTACAGTACCAGTAAAAAGTTTGGACACACCTTCTAAGTCTATGTTTTTTGTTTGATGATTTATTTTCTACATTCTAGAACAATACTGGAGATCTGAAAACTATGAAATAACAAATGGAATTAGGTAATTAAGTAAAGGAGATTATTGCATAGTTTAGATCCCTTTAGCATTGTTTTACAATAAAAATCAGGAAAGACAACTGAATTAAGTGCGTCCAAACTTTTGACTGGTACTGTAGGAAAAACCTAAAATACCACAAATTCAGAAACATGACGGCTAATCACAAACGACAATCATCAAAAAGCGACAAGACATTTTGCCATCGAACATGTGCACATTCTCACCTGAAGCAAAGGCCAAAGGAGCCACAAGGTATGTAAGCATAAACATGGATAAAAGAACTGCGACTTTGAATGCCATCTTGCTTCTTATTCGCCCTGGACCTGTGTACAGTATGTGCGCTCTCACCTGACAGTATTTTATGCTGCAACACTTCCTTTATGTCGCCGCGTGATCCTGCCCACATTTTCTTTTTGTGCTTATCAGGACCAACTCAGATTAATAAAATGTTTTTGTAGCTTTGTTCCATGACCAGGTGCTGATATATTTTATTAGTGCTGATATAGCCACTACAAAAAACAGATTGCTTCAAATTATTTGATTTCATTAATAGAACAAAGATATTCAAAATGAATGCTTATCTCATTTAGTGCATTCGATAAAACACTTTTGTCGTCTGGCTGGCGCTACAGAGCACCGAACACCAGGACAATCTACCACCTGAACAGTTAAACGTTCTCCCCACTGTGCAATAACAAAATGTACATGTGCAATATTTCGCAATACCACTGATTTTTACTACCCCACTATAGCATTTTTTTGTGTTGTGTGTCTTGTCTTCTCTGAAATCTTCTGTCACCAAACTAATTCTTTGCATGTGCAAACATTCTTGGCAATAAAGCTATTTTTGATTCTGATTTCACTGCAGTATGTTATTTTCCCTAAGCAGCCTTGATAACGTAGTTTACTGAGCTAACTAAAAGTACATTTTGCTCCCTTAGAACACAGTGTTTTATTAAGTACGCATTGGAAATACTTGACCTGACCCTGACTTGTGTACAGTGTGAGTACAGAATGAGGTATTCCAAGGTATTCCTTTTTTTTAAGGAAGAAGAAAGTATTACAAGCTGTTCTTTGGGTCACAACGGTGTTACAAAACACAAAATGCTATGTTGAAATAGATTTAATTAAGTGTGAATAAATATGATTTTGCAAGACGCTGCACCCTGAACCTAACCCACACTGCAACTGCCTTAGTGGCAAGGTAAATATGCACTTCAGTACACTGTAAACCCCAATAAGTTGGCAAAACTCAAAAAAATTGAGGTAATCACTCACTCACCCATCATCTATACCGCTTAATCACACACACACACACGCACGCACGCACGCACGCACACACACACATACACACACACACACACACACACACACACACACACACACACACACACACACACACACACACACACACACAAACACACTCACATTCCCAATTTGGGAATGCCAATTAACCTAACCTACAGTACATGTCTTTGGACTGTGGGAGGAAACCCACCAAGCATGGGGAGAACATGCAAACTTCATGCACACAGAGACAGAGGTGCAAGGTGACAGAGGCGACTGAGGTAATCAATTACATCAAATTTTTTGTAATGATGTTTCCAATTTTACATAAGTAAACAGTTTTTGAGTTTCTTGTACTCATTCATATTAACTGTTCTTTACTTGGATTACTGAGGAGCCTAACTCATAATATTTAATAGCAATTATCACAAATCTTTAAGTTAATTAAACAATTTTTTTGTTGCTGTTGCAAATCAAATAAGTTGTTGTTCTTTGTTGGTCTTTGTTGGACCTCGGCAAGGGGTCGCCACTGGGGACCATCCGATCCGCACAGTCAAGCTTGGCACCCCATATATATGTTTCATTACTTTGATCACTGGGGTTTATAATAATAATAATAATAATAATAATAATAAAAACTAACTCATATTTTGATTATTTGTCATAGCATCAAATAGGAACAAGATATATTACAAAAATATTTGCATTTACAAAGATTGTTGAAGATCATGAGAAACCTTGAAACAATAAAAAAAAAGTCAGTTTACAGCATCATCAGTCTCTTACTCTACCTGTTTAAGTTTCAGTTCACTAGTTGTCGACAGCACCTTATTATAGTACAGTTATATGCCTTATAACATTTGTTTGTTGCATTGTCCTACCACATATATGTCTGTGGCTGCTAAGGTTACAATAGAGTTCAGAAATCCTGATTGGAGAACCAGATGTAGTGAACACATGAAGTATTCATGTGCCTCTTGAGTTGTGTAAAGTTATCGCTCTGTTTAATTTTCTTACACGAATATTACTGTGAATTGTGTCATGGCTTCTAAAAACAAAACAGTGTACAGTAGTATTGGTAGATCAAATCTTCTAAAAGAAGAATATATAGCAAATTGCAGAAGAAAAAAAAAGATTAGTTACAAACAACGTGAGAGGAACCACAGCAGTATTAGTATCTCAGGATCAGGCTCAGTCATCAGATCGTGGAGTGGGAGAACACATACAACTGGACAGAGAGAAGAGAAATGATTAGGAGTGTGAGAGAGTGCAGCAGGTCTAGCTATGACACTATAACTAAAAGGGTGAGACAGATGGCAATAAAATAACTGAGGAATCCTATCCTAAGGAAAACTAAGGACTTTCTGGCTGATGTTTTTTGTTTAAAGAAATGCGGGTTAACAAGAATGGTCAGTTTGCTGTGTGAAAACCTGAAATGCAGGTACCTACAGTAATAACAACTACATGGCTATCTGCACAAAAAAATTGATAGCAGAAGGGGAGAGCAGGGGAGGTGAGAGCAGTGGATGTAGTCTTGAAAATGTCAATTACAGTCACTATTTCAAGTATTAATGAGCTATTTTGCGCCCTGAACATTGTACAGCTTCTAGCATCAATGGAGTACATGAAGACTTTAATGATAGTTAGCCTAACTAAGTGATATAAAAATATATATATATAAAAAACCCCAACAAACAAAAATTCCTGTTCATGGGTAAACAAAGGTTTCCAACAATGACTGGCTAAAATCTGTCGTTGTAGTTGAAGCGAACACTGCATTCTCTTACCCTTTATAGAGTTTTTGCTCTCATCCCTCACCTTAAATAGATGTTCCATTAAGAAGATTTCTTGTAATGAAAAACCATCACCTCCTGTTCTTTTAATCAAGGCTAGCTGCTCACATGAGCCTGAACCTTTGGCTAGAGTCATGTGAATTGGATTTGTAAATTAGTTGGGGAGATTTATATTGATTCAGACTCATTTGAGTAAATTTTTTTGCCTTTAATAATAAATGAAGGAAGTCGGACTAATATAGTTTGCATAATTAATATAGTGTAGACTAGTAAATTATCAGGATAGACTAAGTAATTGCCAATAGTCATTTAGTGTATACTCATTTCAGGGATTGTTCAACTGGGAAGTGCAAGGCATGGCAATATACCGTATTAGAAGGTAAATATGTATCGCCTTTATGAAGGCTTTACAGAGCATATATACTGTAATAGACACATCAACTGTTCAGTCGAGATTAGTGCATGCTGTTTGGATGCCTTCAGCATTGTTTTACGGTGGCATGGTGGCTTAGTGGTTATCACTGAGTTTGCATGTTCTCCCGGTGCCGGGTTCTCTGATTTCCTCCCACAGTCCAAAAACATGCAGATTAGGCTAGTTGGTGCTTCCAAATTCCCCATAGTGTGTGAATGTGAGAGTGAATGTTTACCGGAGGTTTTACAAAAGGGAATAAATACATTGGCCTCCACAGTCCCCAGTTGGACTACAGAGGTTGGGCAGAAGTCATGTTATTTCTATATCAGGTAATTTAAAAATCATACCTAAGAGGCAATTAAATTTTGAAGTAAGCTTTTATACATTTTTAACTACATTTAAATTACATTAATATTTAGTGACATTGTCACAAACAAACGGAGACGGACCAGAAGACTAGCAGTTAGCTGTGGGGAAGTTAGACCATAGGGGAAGTGGTGAAGGGTTTGATGTAGATGTAGGTTCATGGTAGATAGCCATACCTTGTCAGCTATCTAGAACAGTCGTCCCGGGGGGTGTCGACGGCGATGTTGGAGAGTGTAGCAGGTGTTGGAGCGTCGGATGGCGTTGTTTGCTTGGTTCCAGAGCCGTTGACACCGGCGGACCCACTGTTGGGCCGACGGTACTTCAACCTCCGGTTCTTGATGGTCGAACATCGGAGGCTGGAAACCGTAGCATGCCTCAAATGGGCTTAGATTGGTGGCGGAGGAGACGTGGAGGTTATGTGATAATTCTGCCCAAATGAGGTAGCGGGCCCAGGAGCACTGGCGATCAGTGACAAAGCACCTCAGGTAGCGCTCCAGTTGTTGGTTGGTCCGTTCCGTCTGACCGTTAGTCTGTGGGTGGTATCCAGAAGACAGACTACAGGTGGAATTGATTAGACGGCAGAAGGCCTTCCAGAACCGTGAGGTGAACTCGGGCCCCCTGTCCGAGACGATGTCCCTTGGGAACCTATGCAGGCGGACTACGTGTTCTAATATCAGTTCGGCTGTGTTTTTGGCTGACGGGAGTCCGGTGAGGGCCACCAGGTGGACAGCTTTGGAGAACCGGTCGACGATCGTGAGGATGGTGTTCTTTCCTTCGGAAACTCTCTGGCGAACCTTCGGAAACTCTCTGGCGAACTCTCGTCTCTATGTCCCAACGGAGCGGTGCGATGATCTTGGTAGGTGGTAAGACAGGCGCGGGGTCCGCCTGGGGGACGTCTTCCTCATACTGTCGTGAAAGGGCGTCAGCTTTGGTGTTCTTGGACCCCGGGCGGTATGACAGGTGGAAGTTGTAGTCTTCAAAAAATAGAGCCCACCGCGCCTGTCTGGGGTTCAGCTGTTTCAGTGAACGGATGGTGATGAGGTTCTGGTGATCAGTTCCGACGATGAATGGCTCTCTGGTGCCCTGGAGCCAGTGTCGCCATTCCCACTTTATGGCCAGCAGCTCGCGGTCCCCTACTCCGTATCGCTGCTGAGTGGGGTCAAATTTCTTGGAGAAGAAACTGCAGGGATGCAGTTTTTGGTCTGGACCTCGTTGGGAGAGAACGGGGCCCGGCGCCCACATCCGACGCGTCCACCTCCACAACGAATGATTTGTTGGCATCTGGATGAAGGAGGATAGGAGCCGCGGTGAAGCGGCGGCAGAGTTCATGAAATGCGCCGATGGCAGAAGAGGTGAGGTGGAAGGGGTGAGATGATGGGCGCATCAGAGCAGTTAGCGGAGCTGCAACTGTACTGTAGTCCTGGATAAAGCGACGATAGAAGTTCGCAAACCCGAGGAAACGCTGGAGTTGTTTGAGAGTACTGGGTAGGGGCCAGTGACTCACAACCTCCAGCTTCTGCGGGTCCATGGCCACACCCTGGGGCGAGATGACAAAACCCAGGAACGTGGTGGAGCGCTCGTGGAAAGTGCACTTCTCCAACTCACAGTACAGCTGGTGGGCGAGCAATGTTCACTGACAGTCCGGGAGTATATGAGGATGTCGTCTAGGTAGACGAACACCCATCGACCTAACATGTCTCTTAGAATGTCATTAATGAATTGCTGGAAGACAGCAGGAGCATTGCAGAGTCCAAATGGTATTACCAAACTTTCATAATGGCCGGTGGGAGTGATGAAGGCCGTCTTCCACTCATCGCCCTCCCTGATGCGCACCAAGTTGTAGGCGCTCCGGAGGTCCAACTTAGTAAAAATGGTGGCACCAGAGAGGGCGTCCACGGCAGAGTTGGTAAGAGGCAATGGATGTCGGTTCTTGATGGTGAGGTTGTTGAGCCCCCGATAATCGACACATGGGCGTAAGCTGCCATCGCGTTTCTTCACGAAAAAGAACCCCGCGGCGGCAGGTGAGGAGGAAGGCCGGATAGTACCTTGGCGCAGTCCACTGGTAACATATTCCTCCATCGCCTGCGTCTCGGTGGCAGATAATGAGTAGAGGTGGCCGCAGGGTGGCATGGAACCTGGCTGAAGGTCGATGGCAAGGTCGTAGGGGCGATGAGGAGGTAGGTGGGTCGCCCGTCTTTTACAGAACACCTCAGCCAGGTCCCAGTAGGCACTCGGGATGTTGTCTGTGTCGACCTCGGGGGCCTTGGACTCCCTAGAACACGTCCCAGCCCGGGCCCGTAGGCAGAGTTCAGAACAAGTCGGCCCCCATTGTAAGATCTGACTTTGTGTCCAAGATATGAGCGGGTCGTGGTGAAGTAACCAGGGGTGTCCAAGAATAAGAGGAGGCGAAGAGATGGGGGTGAGGTAGAAGTGAAGCTGTTCCTGATGTTGGCCGATTTTCATGGTGATGGGTTGAGTTTGGAAGGTGATGGGGCTGGAGGAGAGGGGCCGACCATCGACAGATGTAATATTTACGGGCTGGGATAACGCCTCAATCTTTACCCCCAGTTTCTTGGCATAAGAAGAGTCAATGAAGTTACCAGCCGCACCGGAGTCGATGAATGCGGTACTTCCGACCCGTTTGTGGCCAAACTGGAGGTGTACTCTTACCATGAGACGGGAATCATTGGTCAGGGTGGTGGAGAAGGAGATGGAACCCGATGAGTCACTCTCACTCCTCACCGGGGCTGCGCGTTTCACGGGCGCAGAGGACAGATGGCTCGGTGGTGCGCTGCTGACTGTGATGGGCGGCAGGGTGCGAGGGGCTGGCTTGGGTCGGGCGAGTTGGATTAAGCCCTCCAATGTAGCTGGAAGTTCTCGTCCGGCGAGCTCGTCCTTGATGCGCGCAGCCAGTCCCTCGTAGTAGGCCGTCCGGAGGGTCACGGATGAGCCTCCCTGCCGCAGATGATATAATTTGGAGTCGGTCTCCACCTCAGCAGCAGGATGTTCAAAGGTGAGTTTTAGCTGGCGGGTGAACTCTGTGTAGGAATAGGCTACATCTGAATCAGATCGCAGGACCGTCGTGTCCCACACCGCTGCCTGCCCGGATAATAACGAGATGAGAAGAGCAACACGCAGTCGGTCTGTGGAGTATCTGATGGAATTAAACTCAAACACGAGATCCAACGCGGTTAAAAAAACACTACATTTCCCATCCGTGCCATCCCACTTATCCGGTAGATCAATGAAGACATCAGAAGAAGGGGGGGAGGGTGGCGGCACAGCAGCCGCTGCAACGGGCGTGGCAACAGACTGCTGAGCGGCCGCTTCGCGGAGCGTCACGTTCTCTTGCCGTAGCTCCGCCACCTCACGGCGCAGGGCCGCAATGTCTTGGATGCCTTGGCGGAGAACCGCGACTTCACTACGGAGCTGATTGATCAGCTTAGCATGTTGATCCACCACAGTGCAGAGGTGAGCGTAATCCGCTGGGTTTACTGCTGATGGCTCAGTCATTCTCTCACAAACAATCGGAGACGGACCAGAAGACTAGCAGTTAGCCCTGTAGCGTGGATGGTAAACCCAAACGCGGAAGTAGCGCGAACAGGCAGGATAACCACGCTGTTTATTTTTAGAACTCTCTCGGCACAAGAGCAAGAGTTTACACAAATAAACCCGCGTTCTAATAACACACACTCAATCGAAAGCGAAACCCAAGAAAGTGAGTACTCACGATTAGACGGACAGAGCGTCGGCGATAGCATGGGCAAACTCAATGACTGAGCAATGTGTGGAGCCATCTTGTCTCCTTTTATGCTTCCTGAATAACGACCGTACTACTTCCAGGTCCTAGTGCCGGTCGTGTTAGGAGTGCACATGACAGATATTATATCACACAATAGGGGCAGACTTCCATAAAGAGTTTTAGAATACTTTTTTCTCCTGACAGACCTGGAGTAACTATTTCAAGTCCAAGCCAGGCCTAGTCCAAACCATTAAAATTTTTTTTTTTTTTATTTAAATTAAATCACTTTGTTGTCTTTACACTTTTAAGGTAAATTTTTTAAATTAATTATTAGGGACAAACGCATTTTTGATGCATCTGATCCGAAATCTGGAGATCAGAAATGCACATGCAAACATGAGAAAATATGAATCCATTTTTAATGCTACACATTTCAATTTGGCTAGACATAGTACTTGATGCTTCCATCTCTTTCACCAGTTCTTTTGTTTTTGTGTTTGGTTAAACCTTTTGGACCGTAGTTCATTTATTACTGGGAGTTTATTTGTACATCTTTCCTGAGCATGCAGTCTCTATTATTG